>CM077645.1:37338349-38795849 GCA_039707465.1 Rhabdophis nuchalis
AATGCTTTTTCCAGATGGATTCTCCCATCCAGTAAAATCTAGTTGGGAGAACTTGTTTTGCATCCCAAATTTTCGGTAAAGTTGATAAAAGGACTAAGTCAAATCAAAGAAGGGTGAACCTTATTTAATTTCCTCCTCTTATGGAACAGGATGCTACTGACCTACCTTGATATAAAGAAATCTCCTTTTCTTGCTATTGTTTTAGAAGCTTGGTTCTTCCAAATGGCTTGTTGGATCAGACTGACAATTGAATGACTTCTGAAAATGATATGCCAGGAATTGTTAAGCTTTAGAATGGTTAAATCTTATATTGGATTGCACTTTTTATTCTTTTGATTTTGCTTTGTTACTCTTATTTTTTAATATCTGGATCACTAGAACTTGGAACATACCATTTAGACCAAGGGTGTCAAATTCAATTTCATTGAGGTCAGATACATCAAGGTTGTATCTGACCTCAGGGGGCCAAGGGGGATGTGGCCAGAATGGGCATGGCCAGCTCGATGTCACTGGTGTCAGGGGTGCCTATGGTGGCCCAAACACTCTGCCAATGAAAACGGGGTTCCAAGTTCCGTTTTCGACTGCAACGGCTTCCTCCAACTCTCTGCCAGAGAAAACGGAGCTTGGGAATGCCATCTATAGCCCTTGCGAGCTCCATTTTCAGCTGCAACGGTCTCCTGCAACCCTTTGCCAGAGAAAATGGAGCTTGGGAGGGCTGCCCGCGGCCTTCTCAAGCTCCATTTTTGCTAGCAGAGGCCCTGCAGGCTGGTTCGTTGCTGTTTCCAGGGCGGCCCCATGGGCCAGATCTAAACACCCCCATGGGCCGGATATGGCCTCCAGGCCTTGAGTTTGACATCTCTGATTTAGTCTTTCATCCAATTTTAGCAGCATATAGATTTTATTAATAAATAAAATAAATTTGTTGAATAAAGAAGGCAGCTTTTAGATATTTATGTGTTGTTATATCTTTCATGCTAAATTTTGAAATTCCTCATCACAGTATGATGGCTTATGATCTGTATTTCCAATTAGAAAGTAGTTTGGCCCAATAATTTCAGTAGATTGTACTATTGTGCTGAAGCTGTGTAAAAAAAACACCTGATAATGCTAACTGAAGTATTTAATTCTTCAGTACAGCTAGAATTAAGATGTGGGAGGGGGAAGGAAGCCTGCTGCTTATTTGCTAATTTAAAAACGTACTTCAAAATATATTTGAAAATTCTGTAGCCTCCTTGCTTTTTCTCAAATTTCAGTCTACTAACTCAGCTCCCTTTCTCTTGCCTCTATTACAAGGGGAACAATATAATTTTTGTTGCGTGCATCTTGCTAGGGATAGCCAGTAGAGGGAGTAACAATAGCACTAGAATGATGTTATCACTTAAATGAATTCATTAGTAGCCATAGTAAGTAGTTTACCTAGCATTGTATAGTGCTTTAGTTTAACCCAGGAAAGATACTTCTGAGCATCCAACAAAGCAAATATGATACCATATCTTATAAACTGTAAAAGAACCAGGACTTTCTTGGGATTAGAAGACAGCTGCATGGGAGTAACCATGCATCTGTGGAAAAAAGAGTCATATATAGATAAACATTGCATTTGTGCTCCGATGCATTTTGAAGCATCCTTTAGAAATTGAAAGTACTGCACAGCCCTAGCTATGAATCATGCAGTACTAGACTGATTTAAATAAACCCATAAACAGGTCCTTGAGGAGTTTGTTTTTCTTTTTTGATCAGTGCTAAAAATTTATAATTGGACATGTTTAACTTGTACAGAAATAATATCATCATATAGTAAAAATACTTTCTCCCAATATTTCGCCTCCCCTGGGGGGGGGGGGGCAAATTAAAATAAATAAATAAATGAGATGGCATTAGTTAATATAAACTATATTTAATTCTAATGTTCCACTTTCTACTCATAAAAGAAAAGGTATCACTCATGTCCCTGTATTCTCCAGGAGAAGGGAATATTTTTTTCTTTCTACAATCATGCATATGGGAGTCTGTCAGCACCTTCCTTATTTTTTTTCCATAGTTTCAAGAAATTTCCTTAAATTAAATTTTGGAAAGAAATTATATCTTAAGTCATGCTAGTTATTGAGATAGAAAGGATTTAGTTCCCTTCATTTTTTGCAGATATTTATGACTTTCTAAAAAAGAAAATCAAGCCACTCCACTTTCTAATTTCATGTAAAAAAGTCTATTTTAGCTTCAGCAATGATTGAAAATTAATCCCTGTTTGAATTTCTTGTATCCCATCATATTTTGATGATTTTCCCTATACAACAATTCTCCAGTGAAGAATATTTAAGTTATTGACAATAGAATGCAATTTCTTTTAACTAATTTGATATATCAAAATGGTCATATATGGACATATTTTTGATATGAGATATTATTTAGTGGTTTTTCATTTCATACAAGGTATACTCTTTATCAATATTTTGATATTGAACTAGTTTCCAAAAGTTTCCTGGGAACAGAACAGTACTGTTTTGAAATAAAATTAGATTGAAACATGTTGTTTCAAATTTTAAAATCATAATTTTAAACAAGGCATTTTGAAGTCAAAATGGTTTGTGTATACCTTTCAATAGATTGAAATAAAACAGTTGATTGAAATATTTTTTTTCCTGTCCTCCACATCAGGCATGTTATTGGCTTCCATCGATCATAGCATGAATTTGTACATAGTATAGGACATGCAGTTGTATGAGATAGAAGTTAAGAAAGAATTGATAAGGATTTAAATCAGTCATGGTAATTCAGTAGGTTAGTCATTCTTAGGCCAACAAATCTGACAAAATTGTATTTATAGAGAAAAAGAAATAGACATAGAGGAACGTCAGAATATAAATCTAAGAAATACCAGGTTATATATATATATATATATATATTACTGGTGATAATACTGAAAAGCTTTCCTAACAGCAAGTAAATAAATACACACAGTAATAGTAATAGTATAATGTATGCTGTATTTATAAAATAAATACATTTTTAACCTTACCATATTTTTATTTTTCTTAAATCATCTTTGTAGAAGTTCTCTTTCATGGTGGCATGTGTAAAAAAGAGCAAGGAACATAATGAAAGGGAACATTTCATATTGGGAAACTTGTGAAGAAATATAAGCTGTCATTATTACCCATCTTCTATTTGTTTAGGCTTGAGAAAATCTACAAAAAAGCGCAGTGAATCACCACCTGCTGAGCTCCCCAGTTTGAGGCGGAGCACACGGCAAAAGACCACGGGCTCCTGTGCTAGTACCAGGTATAATGTGATATAAAATTACTAACACTTTAAAATAGTTGAAGAAATATTTTGCATCAATCTTAATAGATTCTCTATGGTTTAAACTCCATAGTTCTTGGCAGTAAGTACAAGTAGCTCTCAAGTTATGACTACTAGTTCAGCAGTCATTCAAAGTTACAATGACCCTGAACAAATGATACTTTAACCAGTGCACAAACTGGCAGTTGCAGCATTCCCCATTCACCTGTTTGTGACCCAGGTGCGTGGCAAACTTGCACATATAACAGTTGTGGCATGCCACAGTTACATCACATTTGTAAAATTCCCTGCTGGCTTACTACAAGCAAATTCAATGAAGATACTGGCAGAAGAGGTTGCAAGTTGCTCCTGTAAGTTGCTTCTGCTACTTTTTCTCCCAAGGAGACCTGTGGCAGAGTACAATATCTGTAGATCCCCCCTCCCCCCCGCATTCCATAAACTCGTGCACTTTTAAAAGTATTTTTGAACATACAGTGAAAAAGTACTACCGTAGAGCATATAGGGTTTGATTTGAAGCCATTGTAAACTAAAAAGATAATCTAGAAGGGTTCTGATTGTACCTGTTTTTTAGTCGGCGAGGCTCTGGCCTGGGCAAAAGAGGAGCAGCTGAGGCTCGCCGACAGGAGAAAATGGCTGATCCTGATAACAATCAGGATGGTGTTAATTCTTCAGCTGCACGAGCTGATGAGGCTCCACAAGGAGCTGCAGGTAAGGAAAACAGTTCTAGATTACTTCCACTATATAGTGCTTTCTTGTAATGCGGTGCTGGGTTCATCAGGAAGTACTGTGCTGGAACTGATTTTACTAGTCATGTGTTAGAGAAATCGTGCTAGAGCAGTGATGGCTAACCTTTTTTGGCTCGCGTGCCAAAAGCGGGGGGGAGCGCAGGGGGGTCGTGCATAGGCGTGCCACACCCATAATGCTATGTGCGTGACCCCCTGCTTTTGGCATGCTTTTTTTGCCCTCCCCAGGCTCCAGAGGCTTTCTAGGAGCCTGGGGAGGGTGAAAACAGCCTCCCCTCCCCACCTCCAGAGGCTTCAGGAGCTTCCCTGAAGCCTCCAGAGGGCGAAAAACGGCCTCAAAAGAAGGCCTAGATCAGCTGGCCAGCACACACATGTGCACTGGAGCTGACTGGGCAACGGCTCACGTGTCCTAAGAAATGGTTCCACGTGCCACCTGTGGCACCCGTGCCATAGGTTCGCCATCACTGTGCTAGAGTTTCTCCTTGTAAAGTTCATGGGTTGAGCACAAGATGACAGGCGGTCTCTAAAGTGGGCCTTCTTTTGTGGAATAGTATTTTTCCAGAAATATAGAAATTGACATATTGTTTACATTCTGTAACCAAGTTATATAGATATTATTTCAGTAAACCTCTGTCCCACCTAATTGTTAAAGGAATCTGCCTTTTATTTTTTACTGTGATTTTATTACTTTTTTCCCTCTTCCTGTTGTAAACTTACTAGAGTCCTCAAGGATTTGAACACTTTATAATTATTTTCAATGAAGTAAGTTAAGTATATAAGTATTTTTTAAAATTTGAATTACAGCTATCCTTAACTTATGACTGTTCGTTTAATGATGATCTGGAATTATAATGGCCGTGGAAAGGGTACTATATGGACTGAAAAACATTTCTGGCCATTGTAAAATGTGGCATTACCACCCCTGCAATCACGTAATTGCAATCTGGGTGCTTGGCAACCTGTTTGCACTTACTGTCAGTTGCCAAGCACCCTGCAGTTATATGATTGCTATTTGCAGTCTTTTCTGACGGCTTCCCCAGAAAGTCAGTGGGGAAGCTGCAGGGAAGGTTACAAGCTGCTGGTACCTGCGGAGAGGAAGTTATCTCTGGGAGAGTTACCAGCTGAAAGGAGCTGAACTCCCTCAGTAGGATGAACAAATGGAGTTCAGATCCTAAAGATTTCAAGTTCTCATTCTGCAACTGGTGAGAACAGTTCCTTCCAGTGCATGGAGGGGAGCATAATTGCTCTGGCATCCCTCCAAATGGGTTCTCTTCCACATAAAGGAGAACTGAACTCAACAGGCAGCTCTTTCAGTCCATCTCCTTTACAACCCAGGAAATTACTTAACCACTATTAACAGGAGTGCCAGGATGGAGTTATTGAGTAAAGCAATCATGTAGGCCTCTCATCTAACAACTGCTTCACTCAAAGACTCCATCGTAACTGAGATTCTGGTCCCAATTATAGTTGAAAGTTGAGGATACTGAAATAGCTTTTAAACAACTTAAATTTGTTCTGATAAATTTAGGAGTTTCGTATCTAATTTATGGCATGAGTTGAGCTTACGTAAACAAAGAAACTATTAAAAACTTAATATTCACCATTTCTAAAACAGTGTAGATGGTTAAAATAGTATTTTGAAGTCTTGTTTCTATATTTTTAAAGGCAAAATTACATTTAGAAAGTGCTAGCTGTACACACTTATTGCTATGTAGTTGATAGTATTGCTAGGTTCTACAAGGATAGACTTATTTGATTGTACATCCCAGGTGCCTAATGGATCTTCTTAATTTGAGAATAGTTGAAACCCCCCCCCCCCCCAAAGTTACAGTGACAATAATTTCCCATTTTTTTCTTGTATAATAATTTTTATTGATTTTACAATTTTATAACAGGAAAGGGGTGTGTAGGATATTTAACAAATGTTTTTGAGCTTCCATGTCAGGGTTGGTAACCTCCTCCGAGACTTCATACAAAATAATTTCAATAAAAGGTAGAAAGACATACATACATTTCATGTCATAGATTCCATGCATTCAATCATTTGTTCGTGTTAACATCCATGTAGGAGTTACAATACAAAATGTAAAAAATCATTTTTGTGATCTTAGCCTCTTTGTTATTGTTTCTTCTTCTTCCTTACCGCCGGTGGGCGGAGCCATGGCCCCTCCCGTTCCCACAACTTCGTCCTCCAGGGTTGAGGCGTGTTTTTTAAGAAAGGCCTCCACCTCTTCTACTGTTTTAATTCTGACTCTGACTCCCTCCCACAACACCAACATTCCCTCTGGCATTAACCATTTGAACCACACCCCTTTTTTATATAATTTTTTTGATAAGAAGGAATATTTCCTTCTTATTTCTCGAATTTTTTTAGGGATCTGTTTCAATATGGCAATTTCTTTTTGTTGATATATCAAAGGCCCTCCTCTCTGCGCTCTCAGAATCTCATCTCTTGTTGATCTCTTTACAAATTTAATATGAATCTCTCTGGGTACATCATTTATTCTGGCATATGCTGAATTAATTCTATAAATCAGGTCTATATCCCCCCAGATATGTTCTTTATTCTTTTTTGGTATATTCTGATAAAATCATGCTCATTAAATCTTTTAAATTTTCAGAGTCTGAGTCTGGGACATTTTGAAACCTTAAGAAAAAAGACATTTTTTCAAAATCCATTCTTGACATATGACCAGTAATATCTGTAATATCTTTCTGAAATTCCCTCATCTCTTCCCTCATCTCAACTGCCCCTACCTCCAACCCATCAATTTTTTGTTTGTTTTCTGTTATAGCTCTTTGTGCCTCCAGTAATTCCAATCTTGTGCTTATATTGTCTTTCCGGATCTCTGTTATTTCCTTCATTATGCTTTGCAGCATCTCTTCTATTGTTGGTGGGGTGTCCTCTCCTGATGTTTCTTTCTGCAGCATTGTAGAAATTTTTGCCTGCTGTAAGGATGGACTAGCCTTTGTAGAGGGTGGGGCGGAAAGTGATTTCCCTTTCGCTGCCATTGTTAAAATTTTAAGTTCTTGTGGCAAAAGATGGCGTCGATGGGCAGGCAGTCAGTGAAGTCTGAGAGAAGGAAAAGTCTGTTTCAAAGTTCAAAATTTTGTACTGTGTAAAATCCAGAGAAACAATTGTATCATCCATCCATCAAGAAAAAAAAGTAAAAAGGCTCACAATGGGAGAAACACTGAGAGTTGCTTGGGTGGCTTTGATCTTGTAAAAGTGAAGGAATGTTCTCAAGTCAAAGAATGTTTACTGCTGGGAACAAAGAAGCGCCATTTTATCGCCCTGTTAGCGGTAGTGAAGAGTTAGCGAAAGTTTCATTTTAGCTATAGCGAGACTCGGATACAAAGTTTATATAGCAACTCCATATATGGTAATACATTTCCCTTTCTTCAATGTTAATTCGGATGTTTCACTTTCTCCTTCTCCCCGATCCCGGGGAGCATTTTAAAATGCTGCTTAATTCCGAGGGGGGTTTCTGGCAACTCCCCCCTCTATTCTTCTTTTCAAAGAGTTGAGTGTATTAAAGTGAATAACTCACAGTCCGCGCAGCTGTCCAGAGTCTCGGTGCGGTCCTCCAACTCCAGCATTTCAGCCAGTTCTCCAAACTTTCGTTGTTCCAGCGCTCCTTCGGAGAGAGGACTCTTCCCCCCGCATTCTGTCTTTCAGCTCCTGGAGCGAGATGGGCACGCCCCCCTGACCGCCGTCTGGGTGGGAGCCTCCCACAGCCACCCGTATGGTGGGGGCTCTCTACAGGAGCCCCCCTGCCCCCGAAGGGGCTCACCAAAAGAACCAAGCGGCGGACGTGTCAGAAAACACGTCCGTCTTATCTGTAAGCCGGAAGCGATCTCAATTTCGCAGACATTTTTGTGGCAGAAGACCTAGTAGCATTCTGGAATATAGGACTGCATTAGACCTGAGTGGTTTTCTAAATTTGCCAATCCAGAGATTTTTCCTTGTTTACTGGGGATCTTTGGGAGATGAAGTAACAGAGAAAAGGTATTTGACTGAATACAGATGTGAACTTGAGACTATACTGTGGCAATAAACATGGCAAAAGAGCAATTTTTCATGCTTTTATTATGTCATACTCCTGACTGGATGTTCTGTTTAAAGTGTTGCGGCTTTTTGGAGGAAAATAGGCTAAAATACCATGTTTTGAGTCACTGAGTTTGTGGGCCAAAATCACTCAGATTCATTCTTAATTTGAATGTTAACTGGTTAGATCCTATAAAGATACTTTTGCGAGATTATGTGGGATTATTTTAAAGGGTCTTGTTAGTTCTGATTTCTGCAAAATTAGCACAGCCACCTACATCGTGAATCCCCATTCTTTTTTCTGGTTGTATGAAAACCTCCTCTAAAGTGTGACAGAATGCTGAGTTTGGATGGTAAATGTGATGCTGCCTACTTTGAAGGAGGTCTGGTGCACTCTGTTATCAAGAAGCCTTCACTTGACCTAGTGTTTTAGATTAGCTATTCACTTGTGGCCTTCACTTGACCCAGCAATTTAGATTAGCTATTCACTAGTCCGTGATTTTTCGTTCTGGGAGAATGTTATTGAAAGTTTGAGGGTTGATGGGTGCTGAGATTGGAGAGAATTCTGGAGAAAATACATTATTTTCAGTCACGGTTTAGACTCAGGTACAGAGAAATGAATTCACATTGGTCTCTCTCAAGAAAGTTATTCTTCTGATTGATTTATGATTGATCTCTCAGTGGCTACAATTAATCATGGTATCCTTCTAAACCACCTGAGAGATTTGATATTGGGGACATTGTATTGTGGTTCTTCTTTCTAAATAGTGATTCAAATCAATGGTAAAGATGAGATGGCAAACCTTAAGGCCTTCTACTGTGGAGAGACATAAGGTATAATATTTTCCCTCTTCCTAAATGAAGCTGCGCAGGATGGTCTCTACTAGGATAGATTTAGGTATCATCAGTAAACAAAGGATACTCATTTGTATCTTAATTCTGGGCTGAACAGGAGACATTGTTGAGAATATATGGAGACTGTGAAGGTATGGAAGCCCTCTGTTTCCAGAGATATTCCTTGTTTAGCTCTGGACAGGGTCATACTAACCCAATCAAAGTGGGTTGATAATCTAGAGGTCCTCTTAGACCAGGAGTGTCAAACTGGTGGCCCACAGGTTGGATGTGTTATGTGTAGGCCATGCCCACCTAGCTCTGCAAAGGGAAAAAAAAGTCATGAAATGTCACATGACGGCAACACGACACCGCAGGTTTGACACCTGTGTCTTAGACTCCAGGAGACAGAACATGGGAGCAGAGTTAAAAGAGGGATCAACCTACAATTCCCACACAGTCACAAATTCCCCCCCCCCCCAATTTTATTCTGGTTATGTAACCAGAAGCAGATGTTAACTGATAGTTAACTTTGTTGTGCATGATTTAGCAATTAATCAATTAATTTAATTGGAGCTTCATGTTTCTTCCTGACATGTTCTCTTTCTAATAACATACAGTTGTTCAAGGTTTTATCATTGAAATTAAAGAAAAGCCCTTATCACTATTAATTAATTTGAGATGACAGTTCCTATTGCTTGTTAAGTGAATATAATACTTGAGAATGGGAAAATATCTCAAAAGAACCTTTAACTGGTTTCCAGTATTTTTAGTACAATTTAAAAAGAACCAGGGTTTCCTTATAGTGATCCCAGTTAAATACATTTTTATCTGTTATATTCGTATACTTTGATAATAATATTGTTAAATGCATTTAAAGAAATTAAATTGTCAATGTTTGATGATCATTTTGTAGTTTATTTTCTGATTTAAATAGAATAATGATTGATATTGTAGTTTTCTGGTTTTGGTTAAGCTGCAATCTTACACATATTTAATAATAAATCAAACCCCATTGCAATCAATAGAACTTAATTCTGAATGTATACACACACACTACAAAATCACTGCATTGTGCTTCTTTTGGAAAAGTTTCTTAGTGATGTGAACAAGTTCCTTGATTTTTGGGGAGATATTTCTTTACAATAGTAATTTTCATTCTCTTGGCGTGTGTGCAGATGTTGTACCAATACGTTTATACTATAATTTCAGATCTGTCAAGCCCTTGTGATGAACACTTGATCCTGATCATATTTTATAGAGTTGTCAGATTTCTGTTTGACTGTTTTTCTTTATTTCAAATAAAAATCAGAATGAGTAAAAAATCAGAATGTTTCAGTCACATGCATGGTTGAAAGCATAAACCGGCTGTTCAAGTGCAGTCTTTCCATACTGTGTAAGTCAAAACTAAAAATAAACCTGCTGTTTTGTATGCCCATTCCAATTCCTACTGGGGTTGTTAAAGGTTTTCGTTGACAACTTTGGCAGGAAGATTTCTGAGATTGTAAGTATGTAAGATGCATGATTTATTAATGCCATTTATTCTGTGTTCTTCATTAGCTTCTAGTTCTGTTGCTGGGGCTGTGGGTATGACCACCTCTGGTGAAAGTGAATCAGATGATTCTGAGATGGGAAGATTACAAGGTATATACTAAGCTTCCATTATACAAATTACAATTTTAAGGTTACAAGTCTCTAGTTTTCTTTTAAACAGTTGGAGCCTTTCTTAGAAGCCTTTTTTGATGTTGATGTTCACTCAATTTTTTTTCTATAACTTGAAGAAAATGCGTGGTCATTTTGACAAAGTAATTAAAGGTCTGCTAAAACTAGTGGCATATCCATCAACTTTGGTATAAATGAATACATTGAAATTATTATTACAATTTAAAGAATCATATCAATACAGTTGTAAAATCCATTTTATTTTAGGGAAAGTGTGTTTTAGAAACTGCTTTACTTCTGTAGCATCTGTTTTCTCTCCTTAGTATTCAAAGGTATTTATTACTAGAGGGACTCAAGCAATCTATGTAGCTATATAATTTTTTTTTAGAACTCAGTCCCCTTTTATTCTCAAAGACATTTTCAGTTCACCTAATCAAAATACCCAAGTTTTGGGAGAACCTGTGATTTCCAGATGTTGTTTGTACTCCTATTCTTAACATTCTTGATTATTGGCATGTCTATTAAAGTTCTTGGAAATCAAAATCCATTCTTATTCATAGGAATGTAAATTTTCCATTCAAATTTTGCTATTTTTAATATGGAAGAAGGGCAGGTTTCCTCAATTTTGGCTTAGATAACTAAAGGGTAAAGTAGGATTTATCTAACAGGACTATTTCAAAATTTTTACAAAATTTAAAACTTTGTGCAGAAACAGATGTCTGGCCATTAAAACTGCATGGTGATAAATTACAATATTAGGAGTGTTCAAGAGAAAATTGCTTTATGTCTAGGATTCTTCAAAAATGAAACATATAACTGGGTCTAATAATAATTAATCTTGTAAAATAAAAATGCAGCATAGGTTTCAATCATTTAAATGCTACAAAATGAAATTTTATATTATGCAAATCACAGCTTGTAATATAATACAAAGAGTTTAATGAAGAGATTTACATTTTTTTAAAATTTCTAGCTTTGTTAGAAGCTAGAGGACTCCCTCCACATCTATTTGGTCCTCTTGGTCCTCGAATGTCTCAGCTATTCCACAGAACAATTGGAAGTGGAGCTAGTAAGTAGACTGATTTGCATATTTTACTGTACTTTAGGATGGTGAGTCTTCATTCATATAATCAATTGATTGTAAACACGCCCTAAATTCTTATCAAAAACTGTGATGGCACCTGCCAAATGCAACAGTTGGAGATATCCATGGATCCCACTTTATTAACTTTCAAGAAGGCAGTAAAGACTGCCCCCCCTCCCCCTGGTCTAGGATGTTTATGAAGCTGGCATGGGGTGGTGATGAATTAATTTTATTGGGTTCTCATTGTAATTCTTAATAAGCAACAAATAAAGTTATTATCTATTATAATCAAATACCTGTTGTAAAATTGTGAACAAATAGTAATAGCACTTAGACTTATATACCGCTTCATAGTGCTTTACAGGCCTCTTTAAGTACAGGCCTCTTTACGAGTCAGCATATTGCCCCCAACAATCTGAGTCCTTATTTTATCAAATTCAGAAGGATGGAAGGCTGTCAACCTTGAGCCGGTTGAGTTTTGAACTGCCGACAGTCAGCAGCCAGCCAACACCATGGCTCTTAATATGCTTTGAATTTCATTTTATTTTATTTTATTTTATTTTCTCCTTTCCTTTCTTCCTTTCCTTCCTTTCTTTCTTTTTCCTTCCTTCCTTCCTTCCTTCCTTCCTTCCTTCCTTCCTTCCTTTTTAATTTGTCTTTCTTTTTTAGGTTCTAAAGCTCAGCAACTTCTACAAGGGCTTCAGGCCACTGATGAAAGCCAGCAGTTACAGTCAGTGATAGAAATGTGTCAGCTATTGGTCATGGGTAATGAAGAAACTTTAGGAGGTTTTCCAGTCAAGAGTGTTGTTCCAGCTCTGGTAAGCATATTCATTAATTCATATCAACTTTTACCTTTGGTTCATTGTAATTTCATGAAAGACCAAATGGATCAATTGAAATATGTATCTATTAGGAAAGATTGTATAAACTGTAAAGACATACACATAATACAAATAAACTTGCTGCATTACGTTTTTAAAGAAAAGGGGCAATATAAATCAATAAAGACTATCTTTTCTATTATTTACAGATAACTTTGCTACAGATGGAGCACAACTTCGACATTGTGAGTATTTCATCTTGAAATTGTGTATACCCTACATTTTGAGGGCAAATGTATAAATGAGCTATTTATCTTCAGAGTTAGATTTAAGATTAGAACATTTTGTCTTTAAAATAATGCTTATGAGAACTAGCAGTAAGAAGGAGAAATATTGATTTAATGTTCTGCTTCTGAGCTACTTTGGGATTTCTAGTTAGCTATACTATGAAAGAAAATACTGTGTCAAAGTAAGCAAGTTTTTGATGTGACTGTTTTTGCATTTGATTGCTTTCACAGATGAATCATGCTTGTCGAGCCTTAACCTATATGATGGAAGCACTTCCCAGATCATCTGCAGTTGTGGTGGATGCAATTCCTGTTTTTTTGGAGAAGGTAAAAACTGATCAGTCAAGAATTGCAATAAAAGACATTGTCAATTAATTTTCTCAAAGTCATAGCCTGTTTGTGATACAGGAATTCAGAATTTCCTATAAATTCTTTTGTGAAGTAAATAATGTTATTATTTATATTTATAGCTTCTTCATCATTCTTAATTGATTAATATTCTTAATTGTTCTTTCATGTCTAGTATCATTTAAACCTTAATGCCATGTACAGTAGGGATAGAGCAGGAGCCCTATAAAATATAAAACTAGCACATTTCGGAATAGAAAATGAGTTTTGAAAAAGTTTAAATATAGAAATATGAAGTCTGTCTAATATTGATCAGATAAATCGTAAAATTTAGATTTTTTTGCCTAGTAATTTTCTACATATAGCAGTTATCTAAACAGTGTTTATCTGGACTCAAAGGAAGCTTGAAATATATTTCTTGTATCCTTCGTACAAAATATTTTCTTTTTTGTTTATGTTTTAATCCCATTGATTAATTATCTTTGACTTGTTGTTTTCTTATATTTCTTCCTGATTTGTAGCCAAACATGTTATCATGGTATTAATGTATATTTATGATACAAGTGAATATATTCTCTCTGAAACTAGTATAAATTCTAGTAGATTAACTTTTAAAATCTAGATCAGTGTTCCCAAACTTCTTTACTGAAACTATTTATTAGAAAGTCCTTGTAATATAGCTAAAATACTATAAGCCAATCTAAATTTTCCTCTTGTGATTAGGTTATGGTTTTGTCTGTTGTTACCCAACTTTTGTCTAATTTTGGGTAATTCATCCAAGTTTGGAAAGGACTGTTCTAAATTTTTGTCCCTAGATTTTGAGATTACCCATGTGTATCAGAGGGAGTGGCAGCTAATGATAAACACTTAGAATAACTAATTGGGTGCTTTTGATCATAAGTTAAGTTTTAGTTTTCTTTTAGAATTTCTGGTCCTTATATACTTTAGGCATCAAGGTGTTTTGAAATGCCCTTTAAAAACTGCTAAAATGAACAAGAAGAAAAATATGAATTTAAAATGTAAATAATTTATTACATAAGATGAACGGTGAGCATTTGGAAGTGTTTACTATTGTAGACAGTTATCTCGATTCATTGCATATGACTTAAATAATTTTCATTTGTTCTAGCTTCAAGTTATTCAGTGTATTGATGTGGCAGAGCAAGCATTGACTGCTTTGGAGATGTTATCACGCAGACACAGTAAAGCTATTTTACAGGCAGTAAGTATTGCTTCCAATTAAAAAAAGTTATTTTTATAATTATCATTACCATAGTTTTCTCTTCAAGCAAATAAAGACTCCCAGAAAACAAAATCTCTCCCCTCTCCTTTCCCTTTCACTCCCCCTCCCTCACTGGATGAGCTGAACTCTCTTATGACTCAAACATTTTTTTAACTTTTGTTTTTATAGGGAGGCTTAGCAGACTGTTTGCTGTACCTGGAGTTTTTCAGCATAAATGCTCAGAGGAATGCATTAGCTATTGCTGCCAATTGCTGCCAGAGCATCACTCCTGATGAGTTTCACTTTGTTGCAGATTCTCTTCCACTGCTTACCCAAAGGCTAACCCACCAGGTTGGAAAATCTTTTGAACTGTTGTATGGTTTAAGGCAGTGATGGGGAACCTTTTTAGACTCGCGTACCATAATGGGGGGGAGCGCAGGGGGTTCGTGTGTGGGCATGCCACACCCATAATGCAATGTGCACACCACCCCCAGTGTGCATGACAGGCGCTCCCCCCCATTTTTGTACATGCTTTTTTCGCCCTCCCCAGCCTCCAGAGGCTTTATAGGAGCCTGGGGAGGGCAAAAACAGCCCTCTAGAGACTCCCTGAAGCCTCCGGAGGACTAAAAATGACCCTACGAGAAAACTGGAAGTGACTGGAAGGGCCATTTTTAGTCTTCCGGAGCCTTTAGGGACCTTTCAGGAGTACTAAAAATGACCCAACCCCAGGGGGGTGGGCTGTTTTCACCCTCCCCAAGATCCTATAAAGCCAGCTAACAGGGCAACACCTCCGTGCCCTGCCAAATGGCTCCGTGTGCCACAGGTTCGCCATCAGTGGTTTAAGGCTTTCATGTTGTACAATCCAAGATAATTCATGCAGAATTTCCTGTAATTCTAAATGATAGTAAGATCCATTATAGGAGAAAATACTTTATATCAACCTAACTTTACAGCCAAAATAAAAAAGCAATTTGTTTCAGGATTTTGGGCCCTTTTTCTTATAAGATACTGGAGTTAAGTTAGATGCTTTTGCTTATTTCTGGGTTGCTATCTTTAAGTTCTTAATGAAATTTTCCAGGATTTAAGTTCTTGATATGCCTGACATTGTATATTTGTATATTAAAACATAATATTTGTATTCAAACTATATAGGATAAAAAGTCAGTAGAAAGCACTTGCCTTTGCTTTGCACGTTTGGTGGACAACTTCCAACATGAAGAGGTAGTGTCTCTCTCCCCCCCCCCCCCCCTTCAGCATAATCTTAAAAGGTTTGATTATATGGAGTATTAATAATTTCTCTTCCTTTTCTCAAAGAATTTGCTGCAGCAGGTTGCTTCTAAGGATTTGCTTACAAATATTCAACAACTCCTAGTAGTGACTCCTCCAATATTGAGCTCAGGGATGTTCATCATGGTGGTGCGCATGTTTTCCCTAATGTGTTCCAACTGTCCTATGCTAGCAGTTCAACTTATGAAGCAAAGTAAGTCTTTGTGTCAATTATTTTTGTTTACTAGCTGGTAGTTTTTATAGATGAAATCCAACGAATCAGTAAATGCCAAGCTGGGGAAAGGATGATGCATAGAGTAGCAATAGAAATTATTTTTGAGAAGCTGACAAGGGTACTGCAGCACATTTCTTGAGGAAATGTTCATTGATATTAGTGTAGCCCATTACATAACAAGACTGTTCCAGCAGTATAGAAAGATAGTAACATAATAGTTAAAAGCCAAAAACAATAGAATAAAAGCAGCAAGTTGCCCATGACTGCTTCTCTCAATCTACAATCCCTGATTGTTAAATGGCAGGTAAGTTGTGTGGGGTGACTCGGGGACAGGGGGGATCCTGGTGGCTTCACTCAGGATTTGAAAATCCTCCCTGCCAAAATACAAGCAGGATTTTCATCCCCTGAGGGAGAGACAAGCATGGCTTTGTCAGGCATCCCAGATTCTCCCCTGACATACCTCACCTTCTTTGTAGTAGCACGCTGCCTTTCTGCTTGGATTTTGACTCCCTCTCATTGGGGACTGGCTAAAAGAGCTGTGTGCCAAGGGACTTCAGCTCCCTTTTATCCAGCCCTCAGAGACCAGAGTGAGTCTTCTCAAGAGGTGGGAACAGTTTGCCCCCTTCCCTGACAGTTTCCCCTTTGATGTTCTGGGAAAGCTGACAGAGAAGATTGCAAAAGGGGCTCACTTGGCAACCTGTTGTGAAGGCAAACAGGTTGCCAAGCACCCACATTGCAATCATGTGACTGCAATGCTTTACGATGGTTGGAAGTCCTTTATGAGCTGCTATAATTCCAGAACATTGTTAAACTAATGGCCATAAGTCAAAGACTAATCAGTACTCTTCCTGGATATCCTTATCAGCAACAAAATGGTGGCAAATTAGAAGCACCAGTGTATTGAAAAACTATTCATACTAACCAAGTGCTCCACTACCAAAGTAACAAGCTCATGTCCCACTGGTGGAACTAGGTAAAAACATAATATACATGAGCAGAAACATACTGCAACAACTTAGAATGCAAGAAGAAGGAAGCAGACCACCTATACAGCACCTTCCAACAAGAAGGATAGCCACACAATTTTATCAGAAAGTGTCTCACCATTCAACCCACTACAGCATAATAATAATAATAATAATAATAATAATAATAATAATAATAAATTGGGATTTATTAACCGCACCCTCTCCCCACAGGGACCCGGGGCGGTGCACAGGCATAATTAAAAACAATATATAATAATACAGATATTTCTTAAAATCGAATTAAATAAATCTACCCGTGCTAAAAACATAAATTAAAAACCCATTTAAAATTTATAATTAAAAGACAGAGAGAACTATTCAAGGCCGGCCAGTCGAAAGAGATGGGTCTTCAATTTTACACGGAAGGAGCGGAGGTCGGTGGTCGTTCTAATATCAGGGGGAAGGTCGTTCCAGAGGGCCGGGCCCGCCACAGAGAGCGCCCTTCCCCTGGGCGTCGCCCGCTGACAAAGTCTAGTGGACGGCACCCGGAGAAGCCCCTCTCTGTGGGAGCGAATCGGTCGTGAGGATGTGTGGGGCAGGATCCGATCTCGCAGATAGCTAGGTCCCGAGCCATGGAGCGCTTTGAAGATGATAACTAACACCTTGAAGCGCACCCGGAAGACGACAGGTAGCCAGTGCAGCTCGCGCAAGAGCGGTGTTACGTGGGCAAACCTAGAGGTGCCCATAATTGCTCGCGCGGCCGCATTCTGAACTAACTGAAGCCTCCGGGTGCACCTCAAGGGGAGCCCCATGTAGAGAGAGTTACAATAGTCCAGTCGGGATGTCACGAGGGCATGAGTGACTGTGCGAAGGGCGTCCCGATCCAATAGGGGGCGCAATTGGCGAACCAGGCGAACCTGGTAAAACGCCCTCCTGGCCACGGCTGTCACTTGCTCTTCCATAGACAGCCGGGTATCCAGGAGGACACCCAAATTGCGCGCCCCATCCACAGGGGCAAGATGTTCGCCCCCTATGGCCAGCGTTGGAGAAAGCTGGTTGAATCGGGCAGCCGGAAACCACAGCCACTCGGTCTTGGTCGGGTTGAGCCTAAGTCCGTTACTTCCCATCCAGATCCGCACGGCTTCCAGGCACTGGCACATCACCGCTACGGCATCGTTGGGGTGGTTTGGGGTAGATATGTACAGCTGGGTGTCATCAGCGTACAGATGGTACTCTACCCCAAAACCACGGATGATCTCACCCAACGGCTTCATATATGCATTAAACAGGAGAGGCGAGAGGACCGACCCCTGAGGCACCCCGCATGTGAGGGGTCTCGGGGTCGACCTCTGCTCTCCTGCCCGCACAAATTGCGATCGGCCAGAGAGGAAGGAGGAGAACCACCGCAAAACAGTGCCTCCCACCCCCAACCCCCCCAGCCGATGCAATAGGATACCATGGTCGATGGTATCGAAAGCCGCTGAGAGGTCTAATAGGACCAGGATGGAGGAACATCCCCCATCTCTGGCCCTCCAGAGATCATCTACCAACGCGGCCAATGCCGTCTCGGTGCTATGCCCGGGCCGAAAGCCGGACTGGCGCGGATCTAGATAGTCAACTTCCTCCAGGTGACGGGGAAACTGTTGTGCCACCACACTCTCAACAACCTTCGCCAAGAAGGGAAGGTTGGAGACTGGACGGTAGTTGTTCAAAATAGCTGGGTCCAAAGAGGGCTTCTTGAGGAGGGGCCTCACCATAGCCTCTTTTAGGGAGGCAGGCAAGGAACCCTCACTCAAGGATGCGTTGATAACCTCTTGGAGCCAGCCTCGTGTCACCTCCCAGGATGCCAGTACAAGCCAGGAGGGGCACGGGTCCAATGAACATGTGGTGGCTCGCAGTCGCCCACGTAACCTGTCCATATCCTCGGAAGTAACGGGGTCAAACTCCTCCCAAACAAGATCTCCCTCGTGGCATCCCACTGGGCCATGAATGGGGGCTAGCTCACTCTGTATCTGGGCGGTTTTCTCCTGCAGAAAAATCACAAATTCCTCTGCCCTACCCTGTAACGGGGCTTCCCGCTCCCTCTGTTGGAGGAGGGAACGGGTCACCCTAAACAGGGCGGCAGGGCGGTTTTCTGCGGATGCTATGAGGGTGGCACAATGATGACGTTTGGCCACCCTCAGCGCCACAATGTAAGTCCGTAAATGGGCTCTTACCTGTGTCCGGTCAGATTCAGAGCGGCTAGCCCTCCATCTTCTCTCTAGGCATCTCTTGCGGCGTTTCATCACCCGCAGCCCCTCAGTAAACCAAGGAGCCAGGGTGGTTCGCCGCCGCGAGAGAGGCCGCAAGGGCGCGACCCGATCCAAGGCTCCCACGGCCGCACTATTCCATGCGGCCGTGAGGTCCTCCATCGGGGCGCGGGTCAGGGATACAGGAAATGGCCCAAGCGCTGTCTGGAACCCATCCGGGTCCATCAAGCGCCTGGGGCGGTACCAGATTGGTAACTCTGGTTCCGCCTCCCCGCGGAGGGGAGCAGCGGTCGGAAAGTCGAGTCGGAGAAGTGAGTGGTCTGACCATGACAAGGGTATGATGTCTATGTCCCCTGTACCCAGATCACTCTTCCATTGGCCCGAGACGAAGATGAGGTCCGGCGTATGTCCACCCTCATGGGTGGGGCCATGAATTACTTGGGTCAGGTCCATGGCCGTCATGGAAGCCATGAACTCCCGAGCTACCACGGATGATTCGCCCAACGATGGCAGGTTAAAGTCCCCCATAACTATAAGTCTGGGGGTCTCCACTGCCACCGTAGCGATCACCTCCAGGAGCTCGGGCAGGGCTGCTGCTACATAGCGGGGAGCCAGGTATACAACCAGCAAGCCCAACTGCCTCCCTAGGCCCCACTTCATGCAGAGGGACTCACAGCCAGAGGTCTGCGGCACAATGGTCTCTCTCGGCTCCAGGCCTTCCTTGATAATGACCGCTACCCCACCACCCCTGCCTAGGGCCCGCGGCTGATGAAATGCGCGGTAACCTGGTGGGCACATTTCAACGAGGGGATGACCTCCCTCGTGGCCCAACCAGGTCTCCGCTATTCCTACCAGGTCCGGCTCCCCCTCTGACACAAGGTCACTAATGAGGGGGGCTTTGTTGACAACGGACCTGGCGTTGCAAAACATCAGCCGCAGACCCTGGCTCTGTATTCCCTGGCCACCTAGCCTGCGAGGGTTGTGGCACCCGACCGTCTGTAACCAACGGCTGCGTGCCACCAACCGGGAGGATGAAAATTGTCTCCCCTCGGTCCTGCCCCTCCCCACGACCCTCAAGCATAACCAACACAAGCTATGAAAAGGATAACACATCAAACACATTGCAAAACAACACAGACTAGTACAACCACAAGGCACTACCATAGTACATAAACAAATGAAAGCCCTCCAAATCATGTTAAATAAACCAAAATATACAGTAATCAAAGAAAAAAGAAACCAGAAGTCATGTACAACACATGTAAGAGCTATAACAGCTACTATGTAGGAAAGACAGAATATACAATAAAAAATTCTAAATTTCAGAACATATGGACAGAGTTAGCCATAGTTTCAACTGGAAATCTGTTAAGCTAGACCAGGTTAAATCTAAAAACATTAGGGAATTCTTGGAAGCTGGGTATTCAGACAAATCAGCAGGGTCCTTGAGATAAACCACATTTAAACCAGATAATTAAAAACATAATTAAAAAGTTAAAAAACAAACAAAAATGATCAAAGCACTTTTTGCCAGCAATCAATACCTAGATAAAAATTAAGACAAACAAGAAGTAAATAATATCCTAATAAAGGAATTAGCAAGTCAGACAAACAAGCGGTAAGCCACAGCTTAATCAAGGAACTACCAAGAAGAAAACAACACCCCCATCAACCCTGACAAGCCAAGTGACTGTATATAAACAGAGAGCAAACTCCATTTCCTTCCAGCACTGAAGATGTCAGTGGCTGCCTGTGGCCTTTCGAGTGCGCTTCAAGGTGTTGACTACCATCTTTAAATCGCTCCATGGCTCGGGGCCTAGCTATATACGAGACCGCCTCCTGCCCTATACATCTCTTCGTCCGCTCCGCTCCCACAGAGCGGGCCTTCTCCGGGTGCCGTCGGCTGGGCAATGCCGGCTGGCGACACCCGGGGGAAGAGCCTTCTCTGTGGCGGGCCCGGCCCTCTGGAATGACCTACCCCCCGACCTTCGCACTACCTCGGACCTCCGCCTCTTCCGCCAACGTCTTAAGAAGTACTTATTCCAACAAGCCGGCCTAGGATAGCCCCCCGCTTCTGACTTTTTAAATATAAATTATAATTCAGCAAGGTTTTAACAATGGATTTTAGCACGGGTGTAATTAATTTAATATATTTTAATTGATGTATTTTGTATTTTAAGGTTTTATATAATGCCTGTGCGCCGCCCTGGGTCCTAACGAGAAGGGCGGGGTATAAATTTGATAAAATAAATAAATAAAATAAATGTTATCTAGCCAAATAAAGAAACCTCTGCAAGAAAATAACAAAGCTCACTCCACACACACTGTACTAAGTTTTATTTATTGGGTAGCCTTAGAAAAGAGACTCCAAAGATCTGTGGCAATAGATATCGGTGTCATGCCAAGTAATGAAAGTGTTCAAAGTACAAACTCTTTGTTTGAATTGGGCCACAAAATTAATTATGAATCTGGTGTCAGAAGATTGGGGGAATTAGAAGATAGTAGGACCCTAATATTAAGTCTCTGCAAAAGAACAACATAGCAAATCACTTGAGGTTTTTAAAAAGTTCATTGGGATCTTTATTATCTCTCAGTAACATCTGACAGACCGTAAAAGCAATTTCTTTTGTCAAATCCCAGCCTAATATCTGACTGAAATAGATCATGAAAAAAAATTATAAACTTTTAAAGCATGAACTGGAACTGGATGTCTATATGCCATTAGCTACAGAGAATGTAATAGGGAAAACATTGTTCTAATGCAGGGGTAGCTTTGGCATAATCAAAATTCAACAACTTTCACTGCACTAAACTCTGTTTTGCAAAACAATTTTGTTTTGAAAAATTAATGGATGAAAAGTAGAATGAACTGGTTTAAAGTAGCTATTGACATAATTGCTTTTATATAAATGCTTCCTTTCTCGTCTTCCTTTTTCTTCCATTCTGTAAATGTTCACATTTCCGGGAAAAACACATGTATAATTTGTACAGAAGAGCCTCATTCTAAAAAAAAAGTGTTGATTGCAAAATTCTTGAGAAGGCCACAATATATCTTTCAATTGCTGTATGTCATGGCACTTGCCTAAACAAACAGAAAGAAAATAATGCCTATCTTCCAGTGTGTCATATCTTTCTGCCTTCAAGGGCATGTGAAGTAATCAGTGTTGTGGTTTGGCTTTTTTTCAATTGTGTCTAGGTACCTCATTCATATGGCTAAAATTTTGGTTTGTGTAGCATATTCAATTTATTTATATTCTGACATTGAATTTGTTTATTTTATCAAACACAGTTGTTTATAGGCTGTTGATTCCAGCAGATTCATAGCATTTTACAAATGAATTTATGGAATCATAAAAAGTTAATCTGGGTTTGCATAAACCACAAGAAAATCCTATCGTGCGTAGATGCAAAACTAGCATATATAACCATTTCCCCACAGATCCTCCATATATTAGGAAGATTTGCATCATGTAAATCTACCTAATATATGTTTTCAAAGCAACATGTTGATTATACATTATAGCAGAAACTAATATTCTAATTGTGTGGTTTTTATTAAAGACATTGCAGAAACTCTTCACTTTCTCCTTTGTGGAGCCTCAAATGGGAGTTGTCAGGAACAAATTGATCTTGTTCCAAGAAGTCCTCAAGAACTGTATGAACTTACTTCACTTATCTGGTAGGTTTCATCTGAAATTATTATTCAGTTTTTGTCCAGGATCATATTTCATAATACCTAAAATGAGATGAATGTTGTTACTAAAACACACACTTACTGTTAAAATGTTGACTTGTTCTTTTTAGTGAATTGATGCCATGCTTACCTAAAGAAGGAATTTTTGCTGTTGACACTATGCTAAAGAAAGGAAATGCGCAAAACACAGATGGTGCAATATGGCAGTGGCGAGATGACAGGGGTCTCTGGCATCCCTATAACAGAATTGATAGCCGGATAATTGAGGTAGTAACATCAGCATATAAACATCTGCATTTTATATAGGGGTTTGGACATCACTTATCAGCCACTGTCATAAATGTAACAACAACTAATCAAATTTCAACTATGAATTGTAGGTAGACCTTTGGAATTAGCACTAGTTGACAAGATGTGATACTTTTGAACTCAGTATTCATAAATTACTGAATCATTTGTTTGCTTTATCTGTATGATTAAAAAGTATTTTTCCTAATATTATATTTATTGCTGTTGAAAAGATGTCCCTACTGTCCATCAGCAGGATCACAGGATAGATTAAACAAAAGCAAGATGGTTAAACAATAAAAAAAGCCAATACACTTTTGAAAGTATTATTCTGACATTAGTCACATATAAAGTTAGATTAACTCATAGACCTGATTTCCATACGACATTAAGCCAAAATGGTGGTGAAAAAAATCCTACTGAAGCAGAAGCAAGTAACCCACTATGGTTTAATGTTGTGTGTGAATTAAGCCATTTAAAGCATTCTGTGATTACTCAGAAATATGTTGCTGGGTAGGAAGAAGAGGAAGTTGTCCTAAAATAATTTGTACTTGTATTTAAACTTATATATTTGTTCTCAGGCAGCTCATCAGGTTGGTGAAGATGAAATAAGTCTGTCTACATTGGGGCGTGTTTATACAATTGACTTTAATTCTATGCAGCAGATCAATGAGGATACTGGAACAGCACGTGCCATTCAGAGAAAACCCAATCCTCTAGCCAATACCAGTACTAGTAAGCACTATTTTATTTTTGTCACTGAAGAGTGCTTCCTGTGTAGTCTTACAATTTATTTTTTCATACATTTATTTCTAGTTTTCTATGCAGCCACCATTCCATATTCCAATTCCACATGGTTACAATGAAATAGTAAAAACAGTAAAAAAAACACCATACAACAGCAATAAAATTTTTTAAAAGCCTACTGCAAACCAGCATTAATGCTATTGTCTAAATTTATTTCACCTTGGAGGAGATAATTTTGTAGGTATCCTATGTCAGTATAGCAAAAGGCGATAATTTTACTCAAATGTTGGAAGCCAGTGCACTGCCCACAGAATGCTTATATTGCTTTATATTTAAAGGTAACTTCAGGTAGAACACATTGCAATAGCCCAATCAGCACAGAATGGGAGTGTAAGTAATTTTTTGTCAGAGTCTCTTGCTCTAAAAGAGATGTAGTTGAGCAGTGGTATCTCTATTAGTGGTCCAGGCTGTTAATCTACCTGGAGTAAATCCACTAGCTTTATATATTCATAATTCAAAAAGCAGAACCCACCTTGGGTTACTAATATTTTATAGAAGGCTTGCTAGTAAATTATTGAAATGCATATATCCCAGGGGTTTCAATTAGCAGGTTTGGTCACATATTTTTGCAAAAACAGCCTGTTTTTTGCAAAAAACAAATAAATAATAATAATTGGGTCGGTGGGTGGCGTCATCCAGAGGCTTTGGGAGACTTGTAGAGTGGCCCTGGGGGATGGGGGGGCAACAACAAGCAAAAACGGCCCGTGTTTGCTCATTTTTACCCTTCCCAGCCTCCAGGAGAACTTTGTAAGCCTCCCAAACCCTCTGCACATCCATTTTTGCAAAGGAGGTGGGGTTTTAGTAATCCATAAATGATGTATTCTGTGTATAAGACGCACTCAGATTTTCACCCTCTTTTTTGAGGGAAAAATGTGCATCTTATACTCCGAAAAATATGGTAAGATATAGTGAGATTTGTGCTATTCTGTTGGATCTCGCTCAGTGGCGGTAGAATGCTATGCTTCAAATCTCGAAGGGAGAATATTTATTTCAGTATAGAATTAGAGAGATAAGTTAACACGCCAGTGCTTGGTTACGGACTACAGAAGTCATATATGCCATAACTTTGTTAAGGATATATTGCAAAACTCTGATGTTTTAGATCCCATGTTTATTTACTTGAATATTATTTGAATTTGACTGCTTTATTTATATTTTAAATATGTCCTTCATCTTTTATGATCTATATTCTTTTCTAAAACATTGAGTATTAGCTTGGTGTAATAGTTAAGATGTTGGTCTAGAAACTAGGAGACTGAGTTGTAGCATTGACAGCCACACTGAGTAACTTTAAATCAGTCACACTTCCTTAGCTAACTCACCTCACAGGATAATTATTGTGGGGAAAATCAGAGGAGGAGGAACTATTATGTATATTCACTGCCTTGAGTTGGTTATAAAGTAATAAAGACAAGATTAAAAATGAATAAATATTCAACAAAACTTTAAGAAAGGTTATTTATTTCCTAGTGCTTTGTTTGAAATTTAGTCAGTTGCTGGGAAATTTATGATATTTTTTTGTAAATGTGTCAAATATTTTCTAAAAGAATGCTATAATGTATAAATGGAATGGAATCGAATTGAATGCTATGTGTACATGTAACTCAATGCAAATAATTAAACATCTATCTATCCTTTTACAGCCGGACATCCAGAATCAAAGAAGGATGATGCTCGAGCACAGCTAATGAAAGAAGATCCAGATCTAGCTAAATCTTTTATTAAAACCTTATTTGGTGTTCTCTATGAAGTGTATAGTTCTTCAGCCGGACCTGCTGTTAGACACAAGTGCCTTAGAGCAATTCTTAGAATAATTTATTTTGCTGATGCTGAACTTCTGAAGGATGTACTGAAAAATCATGCTGTGTCAAGGTACTTATTAATTCATATCTTTGTTGTGAATGATACTAAAAAAATACTTGATTTTCCTAAAACCAGTGTCTTGAAATTTTAATAATTAAATTAAATTAAGGTATTTAATTGTTTAAAGTTTCTATATTTGGCAATTATAGCTACAGTGAGAATTGTTGAGAATGTTATTTAATCAACATTAGATGATAATATTTAATATTAAGTGCCTGCTGCTTCATTTACTTATATTAATACAGCATGTTTCCTATCTGAGTAGAATTAGGTCAAGTATCAAATATTCCTGCTTAATACAGTAAGAAAGATATATACAAACATTTATTTAAAATGATTGGATTGAGTCCAAGTGAAAGTCAGATGTTACTGATGGAAATATTACTACTAAGAGAAGAGTAAGTCAAGGGTGTATTTTAGACTTCCCCCCCCCCTTTAATTTCTTTATTAATAATTGAGGCTCTCACATTTTCTGTTAATTATCCCATAGTGTTAGGAAATTGCACTTTCAGCTTTGTAGTTCATTTAATTATGTCATTCTCCCAAGTGGTAATGAGAAAGGCATTGAGGACATTGGCTTCTTTTTGCCTAAATATTACTTGGAATAAATGAGTAGTACCGGTATTAGTTTTTGCACTGCATTTTGCAGGGCGCATAAGTAAATATAAGTATCTTGAGATGCAGCTGGATTTCTCTTTATCTTAGAGCGCACATTTCTCTTATTGGGTCAGGGTTGTTCAACATATCTTCTCATCTTGATATTTTTTCCATTCAAAATTTTATTCCTGCAGCTTGCAAGGTCTTGCTAAAAAAATTTCTCAGCTTGTTTATGGAGTTCAGATTTGTACTTTAACAAGTTTAATATACTGGAAAATGCTCTCCCAAAATTAGCCTTATTTCCTATAATATTACTGACAAATTGCCTTTAGGAAAAATTTATTATGCCCTATTGATACAAATGAAATAAAGAGCTAATGAGAAACTATACAAAATAATGCAAACAAAGTAAGAAATAGTTGGATAAAAAATTCAAGGTCTGAGACAGGAAAAATAAATATAGATAAAAATAGTTGACATCAGTGTTATTTGTCTCTCCTTGCAAAGCATTTTTGCTTCTCTTATCATGCTCTTTATTGCATTTATTCTTTAACTTATTGAAGCTTCTTTTTGAGGTTCATGTCATCCAACCACAATTCAGTTGTCTCTTCCTCTTTGACCCATTTGTTTTTCCTTTCTCTATTTGTTGATTACAAATTCTTCACATATTCCCTGTGAATCACCAAACCACTTCAGAGGACTTTTTATTGGCTAATTTTTTGCATTCCGTTCCCATTCTCATTTAGCATTCATTTGTTTTTACTCCATTCCTTCATGTTACAGTGTCTTCACTTCTTCCTTATTTCATTGCATTAAATATAACTTTTCTTTCCTGACATTCTGAGCTCTTCTACATAACATTGCAGGCAGAAGCAGGATCGCCTTCATACCCAATTCAACTTATTTTGATAAATATTTATTCCTTGTAATAGACCATACTATTTACCAGCTTTCTACCAGTATTTGCATTTCTTAAAATTTCTTAATTTTCCCATCTGTTTAAAACATTCTACCAAATCACATTTACTTACTTCCATTTCTCTGTCACAATAATTATATCAGTTTTTGATATGCTAATGTTCATAGCTATACACCTTGTTGCATCCCAAATTCCACATAACATATCTAGGTGTTCTCTACAATACTACGTGTGTGTATAGTGTATGTATAGTGTGTGTATATTCATACGTGCCCTATACTTTTTACTTTTACTTCAATCATGTACCACTTTACCTGCTGCATCCAGCCACCAACTCTCAACTACATACAGAATTACCCTGTTTCCCCAAAAATAAGACCTCCCCAGATAATAAGCCCAATTGGGTTTTTAGCGCATGCCCTAAAATAAGCCCTCTCCTGAAAATAAGTCTACCCCCAAAATATTGCAACACAACAGCAGCCATGGGGTGACCACATTCGTCGCCTCCTGTACTTCAAAAATAATAAGACCTCTCCAAAAATAAGACCAAGTGCTTATTTCAGGTTCAAAAGAAAATAAGACCCTGTCTTATTTTCGGGGAAACACGGTAGTACAAAACACAACCCAATTCTGTATCTTACATTTTCCTTAAGTAAAGAATAATAGATTTTCTTTCTCGAATTTGTATTATTTCTCAATTACAATTGACTCAAATATTCAGCAATAAAGATAAGAAATACAAAATATTTAGGAATGTATAGTTATTTTCAACACTATTTTGGAAAAATGTACAGTCCGGCAAATAATAAACAAACTCATGTTCCATTGTAGGACTTGTATATTAGCATATTAGGTATGTAATTGAAATGTAAAGTGTATGGCTAATGCTATTTTCAATTCTCTGTGGCGGGCCCGGCCCTCTGGAACGACCTACCCCCCGACCTTCGCACTACCTTGGACCTCCGCCTCTTCCGCCAACGTCTTAAGACGTACCTATTCCAACAGGCCGGCCTAGCGTAGCCCCCTGTTTCTGACTATATTTATAAATTTTTTAGGGTTTTAAAGGGTTTTTAGCACGGGTTTTAATTAATTTAATATGTTTTTAATAGTATATATTGTTTTGTAATGGTTTTAATAATGCCTGTGCGCCGCCCTGAGTCCTAACAAGGAGAAGGGCGGGGTATAAATTCGAAAAATAAAAAATAAAAAAATAAAAATATTTTCCTCTCCATCTTCTGCATTGTGCTCAGTAGTGAAAATATCATAATTTATCAAACTTAAATTGTCTGACCTGGAAGCCATTTTTATATGCATTTTCCATAATGTTCTTTTTTCTTGTTTTTGTTGTTTGGTTATTACAGTCATATTGCCTCTATGCTGTCAAGTCAAGATCTTAAGATAGTTGTTGGAGCCCTTCAGATGGCAGAAATTTTAATGCAAAAACTACCTGACATTTTTAGTGTTTACTTCAGGAGAGAAGGTAATGCTAACTTTTGACTGGATTCTGGTATTTGGTACCCTACTTACAGCTTTGATTATATGCAAAGTATAAGGTAAGAATCAACTAGTTGTCAGCCCTCTGGCTGCCATTCGGGGTGCTCACGATACCTCCTGCTGTTCCTGGTAGCATCTATCCATTCAGTATAAATTCATTATTTGTAAAACTATGAAAATTAAACTTCATGCTGTGTGATTCTTAAGCTGGAGCTCCCTATAATGATATGTGAGAATTACCTTTGGAGACTGGAAGAAAACCCAAATCATAGACAATGGTCTGATAAAAAGAAATTTAGTTCACATTCTCCCTAGTTTTCCAGGCACTAAAAAGGGAGATGAGGGGATAAGTACTTTCATTCTAACAAGATTGTTAATGTAACAATCTTGGATAAAATAGGATTAGTTCAACGGGGTGTGGTTTTTGTCTATATTACAAGGCTGAGGTCCTCTCAATCCTTCTAATGAACTTTAGTGGTACACCAGTTCTAGCACTAACATTTAGTGCAACACTTCTGGCCACAGAAAGGTTTTGGGGCTGAGTGAGCTGTCTTAATCTCCTAGCTGCAAGAGCAGTTTCAAGAAGGAGCAGTTACATACAAGAGGGGCAACCTGAAGACAAATTGCTATCTGTTTCTTTTGAATGCTTTGAATCAGTTATCGTTCTGATGACTTCTTGGACAGTTCTGTGCAGTTTTCTTAGTGGTTTGCCATTATTTCTTTGGGGTTAATTTTTGATTTCCTGTGTAGGGCTGATAAAGAATGGTAAAACATCACCCTGCTGGCTTCCATGCCTAAAGGATTAGAATCTGGGCTTCTCCAGTTTCAGTCCAGCACATTAACTATGATACCATGTTGCCTCTCATCATATATTTAAGATTGTGAAAAATGTTTCCAAAATCAAACTCATTTTCCTGTTTTGAATTCATAAATATTTGTTTTGATTTTAAAACAATATTTCAGCCATCTTAAAAGTATTTGGAGCTTGAACCAGAACCCAAATGAATAAGACAGTCTGTACTTACACAGACAAGCTGTTGGTCCAAACAGGATATTTTAAATTTTAAATGGTTTGAAATCCAAGCATTTTGGATACCCTCACTCTGATTGACATGTCTTTTCTCTGCATTCCCTACTACATCTTCTCTTTCTTCTTCCTATTTCTTCTAAGTGAATTTGAAATATAGATTTTTAATATGGAAAAATGGTTTAGGGAACACTTACTTGTTTCTGAGTCTATCGGCAGCAAGAAACATCTGTACTGGTTGAATAAGTTCATTTTTTGCATTTACTTGTTTTTGTTGGGGGATAAACTTGATTCAAGTATTTTATATTATATTTTATTTTATTCTACCACTGTTTGCAAGTAGGATAACTTTGGAATACCTGGGATCATTAGCCTATACAAGACTGGGCATCATGATATTTGAGTACACATGCAACATTGGTTTTTTAAAGTAATTATTAAACCATGTTGCCTCAATCCAATTCTTAAAAGTAAAATTTTAATCTAATGAGCTGTATAATCTGTCACCTTTTTCAGGAGTTATGCACCAGGTGAAGAATTTAGCAGAATCAGAGGCTTTACTGACAAGTCCCCCCAAGGCTTGCACTAATGGCTCAGGAACACTTAGTGCTACTACAACAGTAAGCACTGGAATAGCCACTACTGCTAGCAATGCTGCTTCAGACTTAGGTTCTCCAAGCTTGCAGCATAGCAGGGAAGACTCTTTGGACCTGAGTCCACAGGGGTGAGTTAACTTTACTGGGTCTCCGAATCAGATATTCTCCTAAGGCTCAAAATTTTCTATTCTTTATTTGCATATAAAGAAAATTGGAGTGAAGGATGTTATGATTCAGTATTTAATGAGTGAGTTTTAAAAGTCAATATAATTGGATGTTAGTATTGTAATAATTTTGGACTTTCACCTATATGCATTTGTTTTTTTAAAGTGTGCATTTTTTGTTCTAGCTGTCTTTGATTTTTTTTAAATATATCAGTAGCTGATATTCAGTGAACTATTTGCCAACCTGTCTCAACCTGTTTTTTTAAGCCATACAAAATGAAAAGATAGTACAAATCAAGGCAGATATTTGTCTTCTAAACAGTGCTTAAATGTTAAAATGTTAGTTAAAATGTTAGCTGATGACAAGTATATCTCGTAGGATAATTTAAAATCCATATGTATTTAAACTGATATTTGTTGAAATGTAAAGCCGTGTTAATAAGCCTGATATATAATGTATTTTAATTCAATAGCCGATTAAGTGATGTTTTGAAGAGAAAAAGATTGCCAAAACGTGGACCCCGAAGGCCAAAATATTCACCTCCCAGAGATGAGGACAAAGTAGACAATCAAGGTAAGTTTTGTCAAAACAGTAAAATAAATTAAGATCTAGGTTTCTTCCAGCCACATTGTTTAGCTAGTATTGTCTTAGCCAACAAAACCATCTCAAGTGAAACTTTTGAGATAACGCACTTAAGAAAAGCCTTTCACTGACATCAAGGTTTCCCTCTTCTATGAAACAAACTGTTTCATAGGGCTTCTCTTCAATGTACAGATGCCATCAGGTTTTTTTTTCACATCTAAAATGTTTGAAATGTTTAATTTTTAAATTTTAAATATAAATTTAAAAATTTTAAATATGGGTATTCTAATCCTTCCTTGAAGTCCTATTACCTTAGATGCTTTATTATTTCTTATCATAGCTTGTGATAAGAAATATCATACGTTTTGCTTTTGCTGTAAACTGCTGTGAGTCCCTTCATTGAAACCAACAGTATACATATTTAAATGAATGGACAAGCAAGCAATTAAATATTGGTTACATAACATGAAATAAGAAGCTAGAATCTGGAACATCCTGGCTTATTCTTAAATATCTGTATGCTAGTTGTAGTTACCTTGATTTGCTTGGTAGGGGAAAAAACAGTGATTATGGTATTTGGGTGACCCAGAGTATTATGGTAATAGGAGAAACCAACAGCAAATTTCTAATATTAAAAAAAAATTCTTTCTAAATGCAAACACACAGTATTTTTTTTTAAAAAAAAACAGGTTGATGTCTTGTTTCGGTCTGAGCACCCACAACAGTTTGATTTAGAAAAGGTTTAATGATGAGTAGTATTGCAGGGAATTACAAGGAATTAACTGTTCAGATGAATGGAAAACACAGGGAAATAAAAGTCTTTCTTGATAGCTAGGCAAAGCACAAATGGTTTAGAGTTAAGTCCAGAGTCCAACTGTAGGGCACTGATAGAATACAGATAGTCCTTTATTTAGTGACCTTTTGAAGTTACAATTGTTGCAGCATCTCCATGTTCATGTGATCAAAATGTAGATGCTTAGCAGCTGACTCATATTTATGACCATTGCAGTGTTCTGGGGTCATGCGATTACCTTTTGCAAGCTTCTGACAAGCAAAGTCAACGGGAAAGCCAGATTCATTTAACAACCATGTTACTAATTAAAACAATTGCAGTGATTCACTTAACAACTGTGGCAAAAAGGTCGTAAAATGGGGCAAAATGTACTTAACTGTCTTAGCAACATAAATTTGGGGCTCAATTGTGCTTTGTAAGTCAAAGAATACTTGTACAAATTTGGGGAAAGAAGCTGTAACAACAGGGAGAAGGGTGGAGGGAGGGGGCAAACACTGCAAACATTAGAGAGATAGTCAGCTAGACAGAGCTATAAAACAGAGCAGGATATAGGAATACAGATCCTAGGGGATGAGTTGTTTCCAGCAGAGGGGCAATTACTGGCAGTTATTCTTAAATAGGCCATTTGGATGAATAGCTCAATTATAAGCATTTGTGCCTTTGTTTCTCGTGGAGCTGAGCAGCACAGATACATCTGGACTTGGATATGCTGCCAGAATCTGATTTCTAGCTCTCACCTAGCTCTCCTCCCCTTGATGCTGAGTGGGATCTGATGGTTGACTGTAAGCACCAAGATTCAGCAGACACCCAAACATCAGGCCCCTCAGCATTGTGACAGTCTTGACAGTTGATACATATACCAAAGAACTGTTATGTTGGTATATGCCTGCAATATGGGTATGTAAAGCATGAAGAATACATATCCTCATTTTAAAAGTGCATTTGGTAATATGATACTACTTTTAATTCACGGCAGCTGTGACTGCTTACAGCTTGCTGTGGGTTGAATCACATGCAGAATAATAACAAACACAAAGGTTGGTAGCTCTTAATCTAGAACAATCTTAAAATAATTGACAAATGTATTCATCCTATGTAAGTTCCTTTAAACTTAAAGTCTGTTACCGTTTTCCATTATTTTCTAAAAGCAAAAAGCCCTACTGCTACGCAATCTCCCAAATCTTCGTTCTTGGCAAGTTTGAATCCTAAAACGTGGGGAAGATTAAGCACACAGTCGAACAGCAACAACATTGAACCAGCACGTACAGCTGGCGTGAGTGGCCTGGCAAGAGCTGCTTCAAAAGATACAATATCCAACAACAGGTACCCCTCACAAAAAATGGAAATCAGCTTTGTTATATAAAACACAATTCTGTACAACGTTCAACATGACTTTTTACTTTTATTTTTTTAATATATTGATTGGTCTGTAGCAACTAAGCTTATGACTTCCTTAGTGATAGAAGATCCTGAAGAGCATGTTGGGTCAGAAATGTTATCCAATAGTTAGATGATGAAAATGATCAAGGAATGGGAGTATATGTGCGAAAAATCGAAGAACAAAGCATTCAAGCTAAAACCAAGATAAATAAGTAGGGCAAGACTTTATGTTCCTATAAAAAGAAAGGAAACGTTGAAGAAACTAGTCAGTCAGAAATAAGCAGAGATTACTGGTGGAAGAAAAAAATAGTTTTTAGTTTCCATTCTCTCTGAAATGATGTGATTTGTTTATGTTATAAATGTATATTCAAAGTGTTGTTCAGAGAATGTGTGTAGTACAAAGGTGGTAATGTGTTAAATTGTGCATTTCTTGTAGAGAGAAAATTAAGAGTTGGATTAAAGAGCAGGCTCACAAATTTGTGGAACGTTATTTTAGTTCGGAGAATATGGATGGAAGTAACCCTGCACTAAATGTGTTACAGAGACTTTGCACTGCAACTGAACAACTCAACCTTCAGGTTAGGATATCTTTTTCATCTGCCTTTGAATAAAAGGGTAACTTTTGTGGAAGAATAATGAAGCACTTTGCTGCTTAAACTTTATATCTCTTCTTGCTTAAATAAAAATGTTTAATGTGTATATTAAATTTTGTATTTAATCTGCAGCCAATTAAATATTATTTTCCCTAACAATATGTATCTTAAAGTAACTGAATATTTAAAAAGGTAAATTGAGCTTTGAAACTAAACAACAAACAACTATTACTTTAATTTAAGCACTTCAAAAACAGTTGTACTCATTTCATGGTACAGGTAGTCCTCATTTAGTGACTGCTTTGTAGAGCAGCTGTTTGTAGTTGCAATGGTAATGAAAAAGTAACTTTGCAACTAATCTTCACATTTATTTATTACATTTCTGTACCAGCCATCTCACTTCAGGTCTGTAAAGCAAAAAAAAGCTGAAGTAACAATGTAAGCACAGTTTCAGTTTCAGCTAGTGACCACTTTGCTTTACAACCAAATTGCCGGTCCCCATTGTGGTTGCTAAATGACTTTCTATAGTAGAATGCATTCATACTAATGCACAGGGTGATGGGCTTCTAGTTTGTCCAAACCTCGTGGTTACTTTAGAAATTGTTTTCCAGTGTTTCTGCAAACATAGTCTTGTTGCTTTGCTTTCCACTAAACATAAAGCTGCTTTAATGATTTGTTAAAGATATATGTTTCATTCAAGGCCCCATGCATTGCAAAACACCTTGTTCACAACCTTGATCTGGTATCTCTATTTAATTCAGTCCTGGGGTAATAAAATTATTTCATGATTTTGTAAGAGTGGCTCTTAATATTCTCATCAAGCTGTTTTAAGTGTTTTTCATATTTTTATTCACTAATTTGTAATAGTAGATATCCATACAGGTATAATTGATCGTGTACTAACTAACTAGTGAACAGTGGATGAATGAATATTTCAGGATTCACAAATAATTGGTACTGATGAATTTAGTAAGCCACAGTGGAAACAATGAAACTGTTATGAAAGTAAGAAGGAAATAAGAAATGCATAATTTGGTCCTTATTGTTTGTTGCCTCAATCAGTCAGAAGAAAACATTCTCTGTGTGTGTGTCAAAGTTTCACTTGGATGGCTCTGAGGAAATGTTTTGAACATAAATATTTCAAGCATCCTATTTGTGTGGGTCATGCATTATTGTGCTCTATCTTTTACTCATAGTGTAGGTTCTGTGCATACTCAGATATGACAAAACAGGTCAATTAAAGTCAAATCTACATATATTTTGCAGTACATCTTTCTCTCATTTCTGTTTTTAAATATCTGCTTCTGTTCCATTTATGGAATAGTTCCAACACTACTAAGCCTTGTTCTTATATAGAAACTATTTCTTTCAGGCGGATGGTGGAGTTGAGTGCCTTGTAGAAATCCGTAGTATAGTCTCTGAGTCTGATGTCTCTTCATTTGAGATCCAGCACAGTGGGTTTATGAAGCAGCTGCTGCTTTACTTGACGTCAAAGGGTGAAAAAGATGCTGTAAGCAGAGATGTCAGATTGAAAAGGTTCCTTCATGTGTTTTTCTCTTCTCCTGTAAGTATTTATGTATCGTTCAGTATTATAGCGGTCTTTTCATTCTAGTGTACAATATTTAGTCTGTAATAAATCTTTTGAATATATTAAATATGCTGGTTATTTTATCCCAGTAACTGCTTGAGAGCCAAATTATGAAATATGATTTGATGCTAACCTCATACAAAGAAAAATTTCTGAGTTTTCTATTTGATATATAAATTCTTCAGTTTAATGATCAAGACAGTTAACAAATTACCGTATTTATTCGACTATAACGCGCACCCGTGTATAACGCGCACCCCCTAAATTTCCATTAAAAATCGGTATAAAATTTTTATACCGATTTTTATAAAGCATGACTGACAGGCTCCACAGCTGAGGGGCGATGGAGCGATGCCGTTCCACCCTAACCGCGTCCCTTTCTGTCTCCGCTTCTCCCCAGCGTCCCTTTCTGCCTTCCGCTTCTCCCCAGCGTCCCTTTCTGTCTCCGCTTCTTCCCCGCGTCCCTTTCTGCCTTCCGCTTCTCCCCCGCGTCCTTTTCTGCCTTCCGCTTCTCCTCAGCGTCCCTTTCTGCCTTCCGCTTCTCCCCAGCGTCCCTTTCTGTCTCCGCTTCTTCCCCGCGTCCCTTTCTGCCTTCCGCTTCTCCCCCGCGTCCCTTTCTGCCTTCCGCTTCTCCCCAGCGTCTCTTTCTGCCTTCCGCTTCTCCTCAGCGTCCCTTTCTGCCTTCCGCTTCTCCCCAGCGTCTCTTTCTGCCTTCCGCTTCTCCCCAGCGTCTCTTTCTGCCTTCCGCTTCTCCCCCGCGTCCCTTTCTGTCTCCGCTTCTTCCCCGCGTCCCTTTCTGCCTTCCGCTTCTCCTCAGCGTCCCTTTCTGCCTTCCGCTTCTCCCCAGCGTCTCTTTCTGCCTTCCGCTTCTCCCCAGCGTCTCTTTCTCCCTTCCGCTTCTCCTCAGCGTCTCTTTCTGCCTTCCGCTTCTCCTCAGCCTCCCTTTCTGCCTTCCGCTTCTCCCCAGCGTCCCTTTCTGCCTTCCGCTTCTCCCCAGCGTCTCTTTCTGCCTTCCGCTTCTCCCCAGCGTCCCTTTCTGCCTTCCGCTTCTCCCCAGCGTCCCTTTCTGCCTTCCGCTTCTCCCCAGCGCCTCTTTCTGCCTTCCGCTTCTCCTCAGCGTCCCTTTCTGCCTCCGCTTCTCCCCAGCGTCTCTTTCTGCCTTCCGCTTCTCCCCAACGTCCCTTTCTGCCTTCCGCTTCTCCCCAGCGTCCCTTTCTGCCTTCCGCTTCTCCCCAGCGTCTCTTTCTGCCTTCCGCTTCTCCTCAGCGTCCCTTTCTGCCTCCGCTTCTCCCCCCCCCCGCCGCCGCCGCCGCCCAGAAACCTGAATTTATTTATTCGAGTATAACGCGCACCCAAACTTTGAGTTCTTTTTTGGGTACAAAATTTTGCGCGTTATACTCGAATAAATACGGTAAGTAAAATACAATTATACTCTTCTTGATGAACAATAGTCTATCAGAGTTCTACTGTCTTGAACATTTGGAATATAGCTTCCATATTGTCCAAAGAAGTAAAATAATATGTATTGTTTAATTTTAGTTCCTCATTAAGAGCTAAACAAATTCAGTGGTCCCTTTCAAATATATATATTTCTGTTCCATTTCTGTTTGTCAATTTGGATTATTTAAATGTTGACATGTCCAAGCTTTTGATATTTACATAATGGGAAAAAAATTAACTTTTACAGCTTCCCGGAGAAGAACCCCTTGGAAGATTAGAACCTTTAGTAAATGCACCTTTGTTAGCATTGGTCCATAAAATGAATAATTGTCTTAGTCAGATGGAACAATTTCCAGTTAAAGTCCATGACTTTCCAAGTGGAAATGGTACGGGGAGTAGGTAAGGATTAATGCTCAGGTAAACTTATTTGTATTCCTTGTAGCATGTTCCTTGTGTTATGAATTCTGCACAGGTAAAATTATATGCTATATGGTGTTTATTGTTTCTTTTCTTTAAATACTAAACAGGTATTTCCAAATTAGTGGAAAATCTTAAAATGTTCTTTGTAGAAGTTTCAAAAATATAATATTTATAAAACTCCAGTTTCCTAATCTGGCATGATGCATGAACTTCAGTTGTTGGAATAAGATTTGCCTATTTCATCTACCCGCACTTCACACTTTTGCCTCTAAAATAGTCTTCCTCAACCTACTGAAAAAGTGGTTGTGTGTATCCATATGAGAGAAGAAAAATGACCCTTTCTGTCGTTAGCAGCAAAAGTGAATTTGATATAATTTATAATGGGGGAGACATTACCAGATAGATTTATAACCCAAACTGTATTGACAAAATATGATAGGATAATTTAAGAAAAATACAGAACATTATATGAACCATGTATAACAGGGATGTCCAAACTTGGGAACTTTAAGACTTGTGGACTTCAACTCCCAGAATTCCCCAGCCAGCATAGCTGGCTGGGGAATTCTGAGAGTTGAAGTCCATAAGTCTTAAAGTTCCCAAGTTTGGACATCCCTGATGTATAACATGTAATCGTTCCTCATCTTGTTGATTTATGAAAGAATAGATTTAGAAGTTCAAGATTTTTCTAGTTTCAAGTCTTTTGAAGTAGATGCACTTTGGAAAGAATGATTTTTTTAAACCAACAATCATGCCATTTTTGTTAATCTGCAGTAAAGTGCTTTCCAGTAAAACTTTACTATGAGGCTAATGCAATATCATTGCAATTTCAAGTTGCATTGTACCTCCAGTATTTTAATCAAGGCATGTTCTGGTTGTTTAATTTTCTTAGGTGTTCATGTTCATTAACTACTAGTGATTATACTTTGTATTTAGAGAAAACAAGTCTTGGTTTGAATTTAGTTCAAGTAGATTAGATCTATAATATTATTACACATAGTAATAATTCTGAGAACAAACTTCTTTGTTCCTGGTTGTTTCCGAGTTGTTAGCCATGGTTTGAATCATTCCTTTGTGGAATAATTACAAAGGTATTATCCCTAAAAGTGTCTCTGGTTCTTCATGTGTGGTCTCTGTGCATTACTTATGTGAGTTTTGTGAATCTTCTATTGCTGAAGAAAATTTTCCTGGGGATCTATGCCAGTATTGGCATGCATGGAAACTTCCTCTACGTTCCGTTTCTGCCATTTAGCAGTTGGTTAATTGTTGATGATATTCCTTTTTTTATTTAATCGCTTCTATAGCCAAGAAATTCACTCATTGATTTTGTTTTCAAAGGCAGGATACAATAGAATTTATTGCCTTTTCGGTAGCTTTAGCCTGTTGAACTACAGTTTGTAGCTTGTGGATTAATATAATCAAGCTTAGTACGTTAGTACAATGGCTCTTGGGTCTCACAGCACTGGTTTTATTCTCCACTGTGTGTTTGCCCCTGAGAATATTTTACCAAATATGATTTTCAGAACAGGTTTCAGTGGTTTATCAATCCCTTTTCATTCCACAATATAGTTCTCAGATGCAATTGTTCTGTTGCCTTTAATATTCACTCGTGAGACTATGAAAAGCCTTACTGCAGGTTTCTATCCATTTTTGTAAGGTAGATTCTGAATGAATTAGGAATTATGCATTTACTCCACATGGGCCCTTTTAATATCAACAGTGTTTTGCAACAGTATATTTCTGTCAGATATCTACAAAGAAGTATCTGGTTAAGGCCTTCGTGTTTTGTCATATGTTCCCAACTCAGTCAGTGGGTCAGGGGAAATTCTTAATTAGGGTATTACTCTTGTTTGTTTTGATCTAATAGAAGCACTGGGCCACCACTGTCAGGTAAACTTTCCCCAAATGTGTGTTGCACTGAGGCCACAATAAAGGAAAATAGATTGTTTACTTGCAAAAGTGGTTCTTTATAATCTGTGAATTTGCAGAAACCACTCTCCTTCCTCTTTTAAGTCTATCTTGCTGGGTGATTCTAGTTCAAGTATTTCTTTGCTAATCCTTAGGAACTGGAAAGGAAAGAGGAGAAATTTCCTTGACAGCACTGACATGTTTTCCACCCAAAATTTCAATTATAGAAGGTTCTTGACTATCAAAAACCTTAGCTATTGAAGGTTTTTGCTAGGCCTTAATGCAGGTGCAAAACCTGTATATGTAAATGTGCAGTTGCCAACGAAAAGATTTATAGTTATAAATAAACAACCTGTCTTTCTGGCTATTCTGCCTCTTATTTTTACAAGAGGAAAATTGTAGTATAAAAACTGCTAGAATACCTGATATATGAAAATCCACATGGATTATGAAAAAAAGATGCAAGAGGCACCATATAAAACTCAAACAAATTTCTTAAATTAGATTGTCATTGAAATTATAGTCCAAATGCTTTCTTTTGTTTTTATTTTAGGATAAAACTCTAGCTTTCCAAAAGAAAAATTCTGATATCTAATATAAATGTTTGTCAATTGATAAATCATTTTTGATGTTATTATCCATTATAATTTTCTTAACTGATATCCTAAATTCCTAAAAAAACCACCACCTGCTACTCTTTGAGGAACTTACCTAATTAAAAACACACCAAAGTAACTGTTGGGAAGTGCTAGCTTTTAAATGATGTGGATATCAGTTTCACTGAATGTTCTTATATCTTCTATCATACTATGGTATCTATAGGAATTGGGGGAAAGTGGAAGTCTATGTTGATTTTAGACTAGATTGATGAAAATCTACAGATTTTTTTCTGTAATTTGAACCAAAACCAATAACCTATTAAATAATAGGTTAAAAAATGACCTATTTGTATGCTTGAACATTGAGGTTAAAACTAACAAGATGGGATGCTTAATGAAGTAATATCTAATTATTTTCTTCTATTAGTGTATTGTACTACTCTACATATTTATTCAAAAGGAGGTAACACTTTTGAATCGGTCTTGCCTTGGGTAAGATTGTATGAAGGTGCTACTTTAATCAGTTTAAACTGTCTTGAACAGCACCTTGCTAAAATAGTTTGAAATCAAATGAAAGATATCACGTGGTGTTATGAAGGTTCCGAATTAGAAAGTCGAAGTACCTGTAATCTTACCAATGTAATCTATATAGCCAATGCAAAAGATGAATTATTTTAATTATTATAATGAATTTATTGTATGAAACTGAAAATAGAATAATTGTAGCAACGTTTTTCATAAATTATCTTGAGTTTTTCTCTTAACAGAGGATCACAAGCTTTAAAATTTTTCAACACACATCAGTTGAAATGCCAGCTGCAAAGACATCCAGATTGTGCTAATGTGAAACAGTGGAAAGGGGGACCTGTGAAGATAGATCCTCTGGCGTTGGTACAAGCGATTGAAAGATATCTTGTAGTTAGAGGTATTTTATTCTTGTTATGAGTCACTACCACTGTATGATCACAATTGTATATTATTTCTAGTTGTGTTTTAGGAGCTTGGCTTTTATATTTTGTATTATAATCCACTTAGTTAAATGTTTTAAACAGCCTAGCCAAGGTTTTTTTGCAGTGACATTCTAGTCCCTATTGCAGTGATGGCGAACCTATGGCACGGGTGCCACAGGTGGCACGCGGAGCCATTTCTTAGGGCACGCGAGGCGTTGCCCTGTCAGCTCCAGCGTGCATATGTGCACTGGCCAGCTGATTTAGGCCTTCTTTTGAGGCAGTTTTTCGCCCTCTGGAGGCTTCAGGGAAGCTCCTGAAGCCTCTGGAGGTGGTGGTGTGGAGGCTGTTTTCACCCTCCCCAGGCTCCTAGAAAGCCTCTGGAGCCTGGGGAGGGCAAAAAAAGCGTACCAAAAGCAGGGGGTCATGCACATAGCATTATGGATGTGGCACGCCCACGTACGCCCCCCCCCTCCCCTGCTTTTGGCACGCGAGCCAAAAAAGGTTAGCCATCACTGCCCTATTGCATTAGTGCTCAATGATTATATATCAAGCTATTTGAGCAGTACTTTAAAGAACAGTTTGGTCTGCCCATTCCAAATAGTCTGTTCATATATACCCGTATTTATTCGAGTATAACGCGCACACGTGTATAACACGCACCCCCTAATTTTCGATTAAAAATCGGTATAAAATTTTGTTTCACTTTTTCTCGGCTCAGACCAAGCATTGTAAGTGACAAACGTTGTTGAACATGTGCGGCCATGATAAAAATCGTTTATAACGCGCACCCTCGTTTATAACGCGCAGCCTCGTTTATAACGCGCACCCAAACTTTGAGTTCTTTTTTTGGTAGAAAATTTTGCGCGTTATACTCGAATAAATACGGTAGTGCAGAATCAGGAATATGTTAACTAGCTAATATGGACAAATAGCTAATTGAGGAACATTTCTTATTGAATATTGTTATAACTTGTTAATTTTTTTATCATATATAATTTTCTTTCATAGGCCAACAACAGTTTATTGTTGGATTGTTAAGGATTGAATGTGTTATTTGAGGCAAGGAACATTTCCAGTGTGATATGACAACTTTCCCTGCCCAAATTCCTCTGCAACTCTGAATGAGAACTATTCCTTCTCTGATAGTTGCTGTCTATCTTGCAGTTCTGATAGAAACTAGTCATCAGCATAGCTTATAATGCATTTGAAAAATTCTTTAAAATTCAGGGAAATATCAGAGATGTATCTACGTAAAAATAGCCCATGTTAAACTGTATAGCACAATCATATATCAGGGTTTGACCGCAGGAAATGTGACATTTCTTATTATATAATAAGTGTTTTATAATATGTTTTTTGTTATAAAATGTTTTATAAAATTTGTCAAATTTCAATTCCATGGGAGTTCATGGCTCCCAGACTTTAGACACATTTTGTAATTTAGCTCATTTGAAGTACCTTGCTTGAAAACGTTTTGCTCTATGATGCACCATTTCATCCCAGTGGAAGGTTACAGGCATGTGAGTTTTAGTAATACATAGATTCATAATAGAGGTATATCCATTAATTTGTGCAAGCTTATATCCTAGTAAGGAGTGAAATAAAGGTGATTGCATAACTTAGGAAGGTACTTATTTATGCATGCACATATACATATATATATGTATGTATGTACATACACATTATTACTTCTGTAGTATAAGTAAAAATAATGAAGAAAGTTAATAAAAAACCATAAAGTCTTCTTCATTCCATGTCCTTGATAGGTAGACAAAAATGCCAAATCCAGTTTAAACATCTGACCGAATGTGCGACCAACCATAATAACTAATTGAGGAAAAATAATTGGGAAAAAGTTATGAAATACCAAAATAGTGAGAGATACAGATCAAAGTTGTATACCTATGAAAGACATGTCCATTGCTATACCTCCGTATTGGTGTCCTCAAAACATAAAGAACTTCCTCTATATCTCAAAAATATTGAATTTATCTGGTATGAACACTCTAAAAAATTACCCTGCTTGGAACTGCTTATATTTTTTATGGTATCTTAGTACCATCTCAGGTACTTGGTTAGGACTTGAATTATTAAGTTTCACCAGACGTAGATTGTAAATCTAACTTTAGATTACCCACACATAATAATTTAAAAAACCATAACACCCCTCTATCACTTATCCCAGAAGAAGCATCCTGGTAAGTCTTCCCATGCCTAAAGCAGACAGCTTTAATTGTCTTTTTTTAGATCCCTTAGTATGTAGAAGCTTCTTGGTAAGATTCTTGTAACTCCCCTGGAAGCTGCTGTGGCCTAGAGGTGCAGCTCTTGCCTCGCAAGCAGGAGGTTGTGAGTTCGATCCTAGATAGAGGCACATGTAGGGTCTCCTGCTTGGGCAGGGGGTTGGACTAGATGACCTGCAAGGTCCCTTCCAACTCTTTTAATCTGTTAAATTATTCTTTCTGTAATGGATCATTTGAGATCGAATATTATACTGTGATTTAGCATTAAAAATAGTTTTTAAAGCCAAAGTAATTTTCCTTTTCTTTGCTTCCTTCATTGGAAACTTTTTAATAAATGTAAGAGCATAAAAAGAGCACTTTGCAGCTTCTGTAATTATTTTAAAAGCATTCTTTTTGAAGATCCAGTGGCACATTCTATTTGTTTATTTTAGGTTATGGCAGAGTGAGAGAAGATGATGAAGATAGTGATGATGATGGATCAGATGAGGAAATAGATGAATCTCTGGTAAGGTACTGTTCAGTGTATAATTCTGCTTTGCATTTTCAAAAGTCGTTTTTAAAGGTTTTTCTCTCCCCCTCCCCCACATTTTTAAATAGGCTGCTCAGTTCCTAAATTCAGGGAATGTGAGGCACCGGCTTCAATTCTATATTGGGGATCATCTCCTGCCATACAACATGACAGTTTATCAAGCAGTTAGACAATTTAGTTTGCAAGCTGAAGAAGAGAGGGAGTCTACAGATGACGAAAGCAACCCATTGGGAAGAGCTGGCATATGGACCAAAACTCATACCATTTGGTGAGTCAAAAGAAAGGATCTGTGACAGATCTCATAGAAGTCTAATGAAAATATATATTAACATATTTGAGTTAATTTTAATTACTCTTAATTTCCAGTTAACATGACAAAATGGAGGGCAGTAGGTTGGGGCAGATTTTAAAACTTTCTGAATGGCTTAATCTAGTGCAAAAATCTGGAAATTCATGGGAGTATAGGGGTTAACTTCAGTTTATTTCGTCCATTCCTAACAGGAAAAAATGTTCTGGCATCATTGTTTAGCATTATAGAGCCTGAATAAGCAATATACACTAACCCACATGTTTGTCTCCTGGTGAAAGGAAATTGGGAAATCTTTTACTGCATTTTGTTTGAAAGATAAGATTGAATGTTTCACATTTATTTCTTTATTTATTTATTTATTATTTATTATTCATATTTGTAACCTGCACCCATCTCAACCACAAAGGGACTCGGGGCGGCGAACAGAAATTTAAAATAAATATACATACTGTATATACAAAATATTAACAAACAACAACTAAATTAAAACAAAACCCTGTGTAAAATAAATTTAAAACCCATAAATTAAAAACTTTGATTTGCTACAAGTCAGTACGGTGCGGAGTAGTTCAAGCCAGGCCGTCCAGTTGAAAGTAGTGTGTTTTTAAGTGCTGGCGGAACAAGCGGAGGTCCGAGATGATATGGAGTTCGGGAGGTAGGTCGTTCCAGAGGGTTGGGCCCACCACAGAGAAGGCCCTTCCCCTGGGAGCCACCGACCGGCATTGCCCGGTCGACGGCACCCGGAGAAGACCCTCTCCGTGGGAGCGAGTCGGTCGTAGGGATGTATGGGGCAGCAGACGGTCTCGTAGGTAGCTAGGCCCCGTGCCATGGAGCACCTTGAAGATGGTCATCAGAACCTTGTAACGCACCCGGTAGGTCACAGGTAGCCAGTGCAGCTCGCGCAGGAGTGGTGTTATGTGGGAATGCCTTGAGGTTCCCATGATCACCCACGTGGCCGCATTCTGAACCAGCTGCAACCTCAAAGTGCATCTCAAGGGGAGCCCCATGTAGAAAGCGTTACAGTAGTCCAGACAAGAAGTCACGAGTGCTTGAGTGACTGTGCGAAGGGCCTCCCGGTCCAGTAAGGGGCGCAATTGGCGGACCAAGCGAACCTGGTAAAACGCCCCCCTGGCCACGGCCGCCACCTGGTCCTCCAGGGACAGTCGGGAATCCAGGAGGACTCCTAAATTGCGCACTCTCTCCAGGGGGCCAATACTTCACCCCCCATGGCCAGTGATGGTGTCATCTGGCTAAACCGGGAGGCTGGGAACCACAGCCACTCGGTCTTGGACGGGTTGAGTTTGAGTTTGTTACTGCCCATCCAGATCCGTACAGCCTCTAAACACCGGGACATCACCTCAACGGCATCGTTGGGGTGGTCTCGGGTAGAGATGTACAACTGAGTATCATCAGCGTACAGATGGTATTCTACCCCAAAACCACGGATGATCTCACCCAGTGGCTTCATATACGTGTTGAATAGGAGTGGCGAGAGGACCGACCCCTGCGGCACCCCGTATGAGAGGGGCCTAGAAGTCGACCTCTGCCCCCCCCGTCAACACGAATTGTGACCAACCTGAGAGGAAGGAAGAGAACCACCGCAAAACGGTGCCTCTCACCCCCAACCCCCCCAGTCGGCACAAAAGGATACCATGGTTGATGGTATCAAAAGCCGCTGAGAGATCTAACAGGACCAGGACAGAGGAACAACCCCTATCTCGGGCCCTCCAGAGACCATCTACCAACGCGACCAATGCCGTCTCGGTGCTATGACCGGGCCGAAAGCCAGACTGGCGTGGGTCTAAATAATCAGTTTCCTCCAGGTGATGGGGAAACTGCTGTGCAACCACACTCTCTACAACCTTCGCTAGAAAGTGAAGGTTGGAGACCGGACGGTAATTAGCCAATAATGCTGGGTCTAGGGAAGGCTTTTTGAGGAGGGGTCTCACCACCGCCTATTTCAAGGCGGTAGGTAAGAACCCCTCACCCAGAGAAGCGTTCACAATGGCCTGGAGCCAGCCTCGTGTCACCTCCCAGGATGCCAGTACAAGACAGGAGGGACACAGGTCCAATAAACATGTGGTGGCCTTTAGTCTCGTCGCCAACCTGTCCATGTCATCGGCGGTAACAAAGTCAAAGTCCTCCCATAAAATTGTCTCAAGGCCTGCATCGGATATTTCCTCCGGACCACTATTTGTGGAGGGTAACTCGCTCCGAATCTGAGTGATTTTATCCTGAATACTGATGACTCCTCAATGAAGTGAAATATGACACTCATTTCCGTTGTTATGCTATTTTTATTGATTTATAATTACTGTAGAAGTAGGTTTATTTATATATTTTATTTCTGTCCCACCTTCCACCAGGAAGGATGGCATATAAAACTCCCAGTTCCAATTTTTCCTACACACAGTACATTTTCAGATAGGTTGAGTTTACTGTCTCAAATACCCCATTAAGTTTTAATAGCTAATGGTGGATTTGTATCTGGATCTCCTGAGGGCCAGTCCAGTTTTTAATTATTCCTATCTCTTTTCAGTGGCTGATTCTTTGGCTATAGCAGTGTATCTAAAATATCTTTTGGCACTTTGGAGTCTAGTTAATTTTGTTAGGCCATAACATGTCATGGAAAATAGCACTTCCTCAACCGCATGACTCTTTCATTTGACATTATATGTTGCAGCAGATAACAGCCACCTGACAAATTTTGTCTGGATTCTGAAGTAAAGCAGGACTTGACCTGGTAGTTACCTGGATGGGAGATCATCAGGGAGTTCCAAGGGTTGTAGGCTAGACTAGGGCTAAAAATAATCAGAGAAGACAGTGCAAAACTACTTCTGAACTATTTTCATAAAAACTACTTGGATATATCTGTGTAGTAGAATATGGTTCCCAGATATATACCTATGTTAAATCCATTAGTTATGTAAACAAAGGCCTTCAAATGGACAAGCGCAAAGGTATAGAAATGCCATAAGAGTTTAATTTCAACAGCAATTTATCATGTACTATTTATCAAAAGCATTACAAAAATCTATGTAAATTGCATCTACAGCTTTACCTTGATCAAGACATGTAGTCCAGATGTTTTTACAGTGCAAAAGTTGTAAATTACAGGACAAGTTTTTCCTAACTGTTTCCAAACTGTTTGTCAAATATCAAGTTGTTTGTCTCTAAGTGATAAACAATGGGTTGGTTTATAATTGATTCCATAACTTTGCTTGTAATACAGCACAAAGAGATTGGTCTATAATTTTCAACTGAAATAATGTCACCCTTTTTAAAGATTGGTATAACTATAGCTGATGACCATAGATCATGCAGAGAACTAGTTTGAAATGATACTTCAAAAATTGTACATAAAGGTTCAGCTAAGATGGTAGCAAGCTTTTTTCAAGAAAAAAAGCACATAATCCATCTGGTCCTGTGGCTAGCAATGGCTTTAGATTACATAATACTAAGTTAGTATTTACCTACTGTAAATTCACCTGCTGCTTCCTGTCTGTTAGGTAGATGTTTTGATTGATATTTTTTTAATGTTTAAATTGATCCAAGGAAAAAAAGCTATTGCTTATGCTTCTCTGTTGTTGGGTCAATTATTTATTAGAGTGTATTTCTCTTAGGTACAAGCCAGTACGAGAAGATGAAGATAGTAATAAAGATTGTGTTGGTGGTAAAAGAGGAAGAGCACAAACTGCTCCTACAAAAACATCTCCCAGAAATGCAAAAAAACATGATGAATTGTGGCATGGTATGTACTTTGTTCATTTCCTAATGTAGACCAAAGGTTGTATAAGTTTTGAAGCATATTATTTCAACTGCAATTTAATTGACATTGTATTTCTACACTTGTATTATGTAAAATGGCTGTAATGAAAATATTGTATATAATTTCTTCTCTAATGGAATGTATTTTCTTGTAGATGGTTTATGTCCTTCTGTCTCAAATCCTTTGGAAGTTTATCTCATATCTTCCGCTCCTGAAAGTATAACTTTTGAAGATCCTTCATTAGATGTTGTTATTCTTTTAAGAGTTTTACATGCCATGAGTCGCTATTGGTATTATCTATATGATGTAAGTATTCATGGTACACTTGCATTAGATGTCTGGATCTGTGTTGAGCTTCAATTTCTTAGGTGTAATTAAAGCAAATTTTAATTGTTTACTTGGCCATTTAAGATCAGCAGCACAATGTTAATTAACAATGTATGAAATTATTGATTATTAACCTAATGGCAATAGTATTTTTTCATCACAGAGCTAATGTGTTCATGTGTATCAGTATAGATTTATAGTGGATCTAAATAATATACAGCCTACAGTCTGTACCATAAATTGTTTTAATTAGGTTTTAGATGGGATTATGTTTTAACCTTTTAAATTTTAGCACAGGGATAATTTATTTAATTTGGTATTAATTATTTATATTGTGATACTGTGTGTTTTAATTTCCTGTGCACCGCCCCGGGTCCCTTCGGGGAGAGGGTGCGGTTATATAAATTCGACAAATAAATAAATAAATACTGTTTGGTTATCCATTCATGTTGATATTACATTTTAAAAACTATATTAAATATTGATTGCTTGACATTTCTGAGAATATAAGAACTACCTTGGATCACAGCAAAGACAATCTATTCAGTATATTGATAAATGCACATATCCTGTGAAATTGTTTATTACAGAAAATAATTTGCATGATCATTTATCAAATGACTCTGGAAGTGTACTTCAAAATGCTTTGCAGAAAATTTAAGCTACTGCTAGCTGGGGTAGATTTGGGAAGGGGTGATAATTTTTGCTCTCCATGTTTTGTGGTAGTTCTTTATGTTATATATGGTATGGTTAATGGGAACAGGAAATTTTATACAGAGAGGAAGTGGGAGAGTTATTGCACCTAACCTTTGATGGCACACCATGATTTATAAAGAGGCAAAGCAGGTTCAGAAGGCATTTACAATCTCTCTTCGTAATAGCCTTAATACTGTCAAATAGAAGCAACTTTCTTTTTGTTACTGCAGAATGCAAGCTGTAAAGAAATTATTCCAACATCCGAATTTATCAACAGTAAGCTAACAGCAAAAGCTAACAGACAGCTTCAAGATCCTTTGGTAATAATGACAGGAAACATACCAACATGGCTGACAGAGCTTGGAAAATCATGGTATGAAGTTTGTTAATCACTATAGATATTTTAATGTGTTATTCCATATTGCATATGTTTTTCTTTATTATGAAGGAATAAAAAATAGGAAAGTAAATACAAAATATTAAATTTTAATATGGAGTAGATAGATGGCTAATTTTATGAAATGTATAAAACCACTTGATTTAATAAGAAGCACATACATATATTTTTGGTTACTGAAATGCAAAATACCAAGAAGAGTAATAAGCAATTCTTTCCATAACGTTTTGAGTGTCTTTAATGTTTATTCAGTATGTACAGTTTGCATAGATATTTAGTGGTTGGGAGAGCAAGGAAAACAATGAGAAGACATTGTTTCTTGGTGACATTTTTCCAAGTCATGACACTGGGTTATATCTCTGCTCTCAAGAGTTGTTCTATTAAAACCTGGCTCTTCAAATGAGTGCTCAAGTATTACTCATGTAATATAGTAACTTCAAACAATTAGGAGATCTGGCTTCTTTTATTCATGTTCTAAATTTTCTAGATAGAATTACAACTTTATATGTGGTTGCATTTTGCAAATTAAAAATATCATTTGGTTGCAAATCCAGCTTTATGCGAATCTTTATCTTAAATCAGTTCATTAATTCACTTTACACTAATTTTGACATATAAAAGTTCGGAATGGATTTGCTTGAAGGGCTAACTACCGTAATGTTAGCTTGTTTGAACTTCAGAGGTATGTTTTGTAGCTTCTAAGAAAATCACATCTTTTTTCCCCTAGGGGTGTTTACTTGAAATCTGTTTCAGTAGGCATTTCAGTTGCCAGTTTTAAATGGTTATGTTGAGTTGCACCTTCAGTAGTCTCCAGTAGTGTGCTTTAAATATTTTACTGTATTTAATATTTTTTCATTAGCTTATTTGAAAAGTTGTTTTAATATTTTATATTGGGCAGGGAGAAATAGATAATGAATGTTTTCAGCTTCATGATTACAGCTTTTTAATGAAATTTAACTCCAAAATAATAAACTTGTAACGTAAACATTATTTCTCTTTTTATAGTCCTTTTTTCTTTCCATTTGACACTCGGCAAATGCTGTTTTACGTAACTGCATTTGATCGTGATCGAGCCATGCAGAGACTGCTGGACACTAATCCAGAAATCAATCAGTCTGATTCTCAGGATAGCAGAGTAGCACCCCGGCTGGATCGGAAAAAGGTAAATTGTTATAGGAAAATTGTCTTTCTTAAGCCATTGGATTTTGAATAATTAATTAATTAAATTAATTTTTATGCTGCCTGTCTTCCCTATAAGGTGAAGATACTAGAATCAAGTAAACATCAGGATTACTGTGCTCATCTGCAATAATAAGATTATTTCAACAAACAATAGCTAAAACAACCCAAAGCCTACGACAGTGATGGCAAAACTTTTAAGCACTGAATGCCCAAACCGAAACGTGCAGGCATGTGTGTGGAGCTGGTCGGCATGCACATGCCTATTTTCAGGTCATTTTTGGGATCATTTTCAGGCCATTTTTTGGGCTGGTTTTGGCCTGATAAATGGCCTGAAAACAACATGAAAAAATGGCCTGGAAAACAGCTCGGAAAAAGGCCTGTTTTTTGGTTGTCATCACGGGTCTAGCATGATATGTGAATTCATCCTATGTCAGATTTCCATTATACATAACTAAATGAATTAAATTAAATGTAATTTACATGGCTAGAGAGTCAGTTTTGCAGCTAAGGTGTCAAACTAAAAATCAGGAGACAGAGAATTCTAGTTCTGCTTTAGGCACGAAAGCTGGTGGGTCAATCACTCTCTCAGCCCAACCAATCTCACATTGTTATTGTTATGGGGAAAATAGGAGCAAGGAGAATTAGGTATATTTGCTACCTTGAGTTATTTATAAAAATAATAAAGACAGGATTAAAAAAATATTTAAAATGTCCTGTCTATATCAGTGAATTTATATTCTCATCTATGATTATGATGATACTAAAATTTTAGCTAGGCAATAAATGCAGAAGAAATAATTTGTCCTTTTCTTTGATAACAGCGCACAGTGAATAGAGAGGAATTGTTAAAACAAGCAGAATCGGTGATGCAAGATCTGGGCAGTTCAAGAGCTATGTTGGAAATCCAGTATGAAAATGAAGTAAGCAAAGATTATGGCTGTTTGTTTCTACTATTGTTTATCTTCCTCTGTGAGTGAGTAAAAGGATTAAATAGGCTCTGTGCTCTAAATTTCTGTTTCCCATTTTTTTGTCCACTGCCAACCTCTATAAGCACATATATTAGCACTATTGCAGCTACAAAATCTAAAAATTACAGTTAAAAATATTTTAAAGTTTAAACTTGTCATGAAATCTCATGTTGTTGTTCTTGACTGAAATCTTGTGACATTTCACATCTTCTGGAAGATTCTGGAAGGAATTCATTCCCCAGAATTGTTATCTCTGACATAGGAACTTTAATTTTATTTGTCCAGAATTATCACAAAATGATTAAAGTAAAGGTATTTGAAGTGAAATATTTTGATTATTTTTCCATTGTGACTGACTTATAATTAAGTCTTCCACTGAAGTGTTTTCAATGGCTGGTTTTTTATGTTTGCTTCTCCTTTCAAGAACAAGACCTATGGTTTGCTGTATTTAAACAACTAGCATTTCCTGTTGCAGGGCTGCTGTTGGTTTTTCCCTTCAAAGATCATAAAATGTGTAATAGTGATTTGTTTTTCCTCAAAAGGTTGGCACAGGTTTAGGCCCCACACTGGAGTTTTATGCACTTGTATCTCAGGAATTACAACGAGCAGACTTGGGCCTGTGGAGAGGTGAAGAAGTTACTCTTGCCAATCCTAAAGGTAAATAATGGTCAAATCAATTTGCATTCCATCATTGATTCAATGTTATCTACCAGTGGAAAGGGTATCTGCCAGCGAGATAGAAGGGAATGCAGAGTGAAAGTTAGTTTGCTGAGTATTTCTTCAGGGACTAAGGAATTTAGAATCTACTTTTGCTGTGTATCTGTCCTACTTTATTTCTAAAACTAGTACTAGTGGGAATATACTGTAATTAATTGTAGAATTGCAGAATGAACTACAAGTATGTTTGACATCTTGGACTGACAAACAGTTCTCTACATTTCCTCAATAGAAGCAACTCAAAAGATTTGCCTGCTTATTCCCAACCTACATTAGCTGGCAGATGCAGGATTGCTCTGCATGATTTTTTTTTATAAAGTGGAAAAATATTATACTGCTGGATATTGTTAATTTTTCTTGAAACAGTCCATGTTTTTAAAAACACTAGAGTAAGTACCTTCAAACTGTGTGGTTAGCTTTGAGATGTTACTAGTTTAATCTTGTTGTATGATTTGTATATAAGATTACTTTTTGTTTTGAACAGGAAGCCAAGAAGGGACCAAATATGTTCATAATATTCAAGGTCTGTTTGCACTTCCATTTGGCAGAACTGCCAAGCCTGCCCATATTGCTAAAGTTAAAATGAAGTTCCGCTTTCTGGGAAAATTAATGGCAAAAGCAATCATGGATTTTAGACTGGTAAGAGCATAACTGGGTTGAGCTTGATGCAACTTTTACTATCTTTGAAGTAACATTTATTGTCATATGTCATGTCACTTACATATGTGAAATTGCAAACTCACCATTACATATTTTAAATTTGGGGAAAAAATCAGTATTAGCTGGATGTGATTTACCCTTTGATAATTCAGATAATATTGGCAAAAATTATAGTCTACATTCAACAGAAAGATCTCCCTCCCTCCCTCCCTCCCTCCCTCCCTCTCTGGATTTGGTTTAGGTATTGAAACTTTTTACCTTTTGTTTTTAGGTTGACCTTCCACTTGGCCTTCCCTTTTACAAATGGATGCTGCGACAGGAAACATCTCTAACATCTCATGACTTGTTCAATATTGACCCTGTAGTAGCTAAATCTGTGTATCATCTTGAAGAAATTGTGAGACAGAAGAGAAGACTTGAACAAGACAAATCACAGGTATCTATACTAATATTAGATAGGAAACACTTTATTTGGTTGCTTTTCAATTAATCCTTAAAAGGAGTAGAACCTTTGTTCATGACCATAATTCGTTCCATAACTTTGGTCGCAACCCGATTTGGTCATGACCTGAACTTAATTTTCAAAATTTGGCGCTTACAAAAAATGGCGTGGGAGGAAAAAGCTGCAAAAAAAAAAAAAAAAAAAAAAAAAGTGAATTTTTGGTCAGAACTCTATTTGATCATGGTCAGAAGCGTTCGTGACCAGAGAGTCTACTGTATTTCACTTTGTTCCCAGTTAAATAAATTCTTCTGGGAACATGTTTAACTACATTCTCAAAAAATAAAAAGCTAAAACATTTTTACCAGTTGATCACTTGTGTTTATGCTTATACCTTTAGACCAAAGAAAGTCTACAATATGCACTGGAGACCCTTACAATGAATGGCTGTTCAGTTGAAGATCTAGGATTGGATTTCACGTTGCCAGGGTTTCCAAATATAGAACTGAAAAAAGGAGGGAAAGACATACCTGTAACTATTCATAATTTAGAAGAATATCTCAGAGTAAGTAACATCAGATTTGAAGGACTTGATTGGCAGTAAGATTTTATTATTAATGATGCTGGTGATGAAACTTCAATTGTAATTATTTTTAATTGTTTCTTTAAAAAATTGCTTTGAAAGGTTATTTGTTATTTAGTGAATAACAGTTCCTGAATATGCTTATTTACAAATGTGTTTATTACATTGATATTCTATGCTTCCATTGTGTTTTAATTCTGTTTCAGAGAAGAAATATATTTGAATCATTTTTAAATTTAAAAGTTATACTTAAAAAATCAGTATAAATCTTTACACATATATTAAAAACCATAGACCACTTAATATTGTTGTCAGCATAAGACAACAATATTATTTAGAAAGAAACATGTAGTATTGTGAGTTAATCATGCTGCATGAGCAGGTACCAATAACAATACATAAATACATAAAATTCATAATTGGAGAATTTCTATTAGAAATATTGTTGAGTTTTTCTGCTTTATTATTTAGTAACTAAAAGGAAACTATCAACCTTAGAACTATTTTATGTCACATAGCTTAGATTTGGATGGTATATTAATTAGTTTTCTTACAAACATTGTTACCTGTTATCATTAATAATAAATTCTTGAATAGCATAGTAATGTTACTATTTTGTCAATGTTTTCTTATAGCTAGTTATATTCTGGGCACTAAATGAAGGTGTTTCTAGACAATTTGACTCATTCAGAGATGGATTTGAATCTGTCTTTCCCCTTAGTCATCTTCAGTACTTCTATCCCGAGGAGGTTAGTACATTTTATGTTTGAGTTTATAGAAATAACTTTGTACTCCCGAATTGTATTTTCTTGGTTATAAATGTGTAGATATATACAACTTGTTTGGTAATGAAATCTCTCATGGAAATATTTAACTTCATAAAACTAAATTATCCTGATTTCTTGTCATAGTTTTGAAATGGGCATATACTTTTATTTTTCTAGTGTTTGCAGTTGATATGTGTTGAGGACACTATATCTCTTACACAGTATTACATAACTCTGTAATTTGTGGCTTGCTTTTTAAGAGCTGATACTCTTCTGTGAATTTAAGAGCTGATACTCTTCTGTGAATTGGTTTTCTTCATAAAGAATAGGTGGAAAAAAGAAATAAAAGTCTATGAAAAATACAAAGCTCAATTTCTGCAAGATTTGGATAAGTGGTGGCGCTCGTAGTTCTGCACAAGGGATTCTGTTAATAAGTTCTGCAGTAATAAGTTGACAGCTTCTGTACTCTTCTCTTTTCACATTTCTCATGTTGCCTCCTGTTCTAAAACACTCCTATAGCTGGACCAGTTGCTGTGTGGTAGCAAAACAGACACTTGGGATGCAAAGACACTAATGGAATGTTGCAGGCCAGATCATGGATATACACATGACAGGTGACACAAATTGCTTGATAAGTGGCAATAATTCCTTTATGGGTCAAGCAGCTTTTTATACTGTATCTATATCAAGATAACTGTGTTTGTTAACTGAAGTATTCCTCTTTTTATTATTTTAGTCGTGCTGTGAAATTCCTGTTTGAAATTCTTAGTAGTTTTGATAGTGAACAGCAGAGATTATTTCTTCAGTTTGTGACTGGTAGCCCTAGACTGCCAGTAGGAGGTAGGTGTTTTGCTTGGTATCTTAATAAAAACAAATCATAATGATGTATTTGTGTTGAAAGCCATCTTTGTTCTATTTAATCATAATACAGTTGTAGCTCCAAAAGGGGTATTTGTATAATCCTTAATTAGCAACCCTTCATAGTTGTATTTTAAAATAAAATAATTTATGCTCTGATCCTGCTTGGATCATATCAGTAAATAAAGTCTGTAAAGTATAATAAACTTTACTCCTAGATAAGTATATATTGACTGCAACATTATCCTAGTATATAAGAAGTTATATATGAAGTTATAATGAAAGAAGATTTGGCCTCTGGTTTGGTTAATTGTATGGACATTCTCTTTATATCTTTGGGCCAGTCACTGTCTCTCAGCTGAGGTTACTTACTGGCTTATTGTGGGGGAAAGATGCTTCTTGATTTCCTGACAGGAAAATGTATAATTTCATCAGAATACCATTGGCTTGCTTTGAATAATGTGCGAGCAGGCAGCAATATATTTCTAAATAAAAATAAATAAAACAAGGGGACCATATTTATAGTCTTATCTCGTTGCGTTGGGGGAGGAGAGAAATGCACATAGAAAGCTCTAAACAACTAGACTTTTTGTGACAGTCACTCATTTCTTAGTTCTAGCCTGATGAGGAAGGAACAAGTTGGCAAGAGATTTTTGAATAAACATCATAGCTTCAAATGTTCTACCTTTCCTTCCTGTTTTTTTTTTAAACTTTTACTTTTTGAAAGGGCTTCCAGGGGAAATATAAAGACTTTCACTTTAAACATTACAATTCTTTGTTAAGAAAATGCATCATACCAACCATACAACAAAAATAACAAGGTGTTGGAAATCTGCACACAAGTATCTTTTGTAATGATGAATCCCATAATGGAAGAAAATACAAGAGACTTTGTTTTCACAAATGTGAGGTGAAAGATGGTTTGTTTTCATATGGATCCACTTTAGTGATTCAAAAACTATGTAAATCATGATGTATTCTAACCTGATAGCTTTATATATAAATTTGTAGTGAAGATTGGTTTTTTCCCCCCACTTTCTTCTTAGGCTTTCGAAGTTTGAATCCTCCCCTTACGATTGTACGGAAGACATTTGAATCCACAGAAAATCCAGATGACTTCTTACCCTCAGTAATGACCTGTGTAAACTATCTCAAGTTGCCAGACTATTCAAGTATTGAGATAATGCGTGAAAAACTTTTGATAGCTGCAAAAGAAGGGCAGCAGTCATTCCACCTTTCCTGATCACAAAGAATAATGCAATGTCTGCCTGTTACAGCAAAAAGAGAATCATGATTCTTTTCTAAATGTATCATCTGAGTCGAGGAAACGTTACGCCTTGTTTAGAAAACGGCTTGCAGATTATAAACAAAGACACTAGGTTGATATTCATTAAAGGCCCCTTGGACTTTAAAGTGATCAGGCCCTAAAGTTGTTGTGACAAGGTTTCTTTAGCAAGTTCTTGTTTTAAATTATCATTTATCAATGAGTGAAGTTTAACTTGCTTTGCTGTGTGAAATTTAAAAGGGATGTTTTTTCAGGCTGGAACAATAAATGTTGCTGTGCAGTTTAATACTGGGCTGTGTGTATCCATCTAGCCAAGTCTGCAGTTTTTTCCTCCCAAAGACAACTTTGTACATAAGTACAGAAATTGAAAGAAGTATTGGACCCTCTAGCTAAGTAGACTAGTTCTGTATACCATGATTTGCTCCCCTTTCCCTCCCTCATGTATTGTCTGATATGCAATCCACATGGCTCTATTTGTGTGCATCACTCACAATTATTACATTTTTGGACATGGGCATTTACTGTTCCATGTTTTCTCAAATTAAAAAAAATAATTTAATTTTATTAAATATATTGTCAATAATTCCACCTTTGTAAGTAGGTAGGATGTTTCCTATAGCTTAGTTTTAATGTAGTAGTGTATATTGGCTACTTACCAGGAGAAACTCTAGAGCTGTTTATACAGTAATTTAGGCAAACCAACTCTTACCAGGGGCTAGGAGGAGTGTATGCTTTTTGTGTAGTTGAAAAACTCAACAATTGATTGGTCTGGCCAATATTTATGATGTGGCCAGAACATTTTGAATTGATGTAAAGTTTTTTATAAAGTCAAATTAATATTTTTTTCTTCCCTGTTCAGTCTTGTTTCCTTTATTTTAAGTTCACAGTTTTTTCTGAATTACTTGCCCCTGCTGTCAACTAGCATTGCCCCCCTCCCCCATTTGCCCACAATACTGGTATGGATCAAGACAATTCATCCATTTTTGACACAGATAATGCACCTGTAAGAAATGCTGTCCTACTGTTTTATGTGCTGATTTCTCAAATCTGCAATAATTTACTTCATCAGGTTAATGTTTTTACCTGAATATAAATAAAGTTTGCTTCACCTTTTTGTTCATAGTTCTGTACTGTATGCATAAGTTCAAACCTGTAAATTATTCCAATGCAAGTAAATCATCTTAAATTTCGTTGGCTAAGTTGCCATCTTGTCATGGATGATTTACCATTAAACAAGAGTTTGCAAGATCTAGTTTTCTTTATTTTCATGAGTTCAAAAATAGACTATTCCAAAACATTCCTGAGATGTACATGCTATGTAGTTCATCTCTTAATGAAAACTGACATATGACTTTATTCAACTTTGAGAAATCAAAATAAACATTGGAGTACTGTTAAATTTGGTTGGATGATCAGGGTAGAGCATCTATTAAACCTCAGCAAGATTGCTTTTCAGATGAAGAACTTGTAACTACATAATGTACTCAAGTACATGTAACTGATATTCTTTTAAGATAATGGGACTGGCCATATTGTGCACCACTGAACTGTGATGAGAAGCTGAACGCGAAAATCATTATGCAAAGACATTGAGCAGTCTGTCAGATTAGAACTGAATGGAAGTACTTCACAGTGGACAGAACAGACCATGGCTAGTATTTCTTAAAAACCGAAAGGCAGTGTTAAAATATGGACTGGTGTTTAAAATTGTTCAGATAATGCTATCAAACATGGCACAAAGACTCGTGTTTATAGTACATTGATAGCAATTTGTTCTTTTTTAAGGTTCTATATTTTAAAGAAATTGACTTATGTAAAAATATTTTGTATTAAAATATCATCTGTATTGATATTTTTTTTTACCCATGTTGTCTCCCTACAGAATCTGGATTTCACTGAATGGCAATTCTTAAATTCAAAAAGTCCTCTGATTTCTGAAAGCCCAAGTAGATTTGGGGTGGGGTGGAATTGGGAGAATATTGTTTGAGAAAAACTGGGCTATTGCCCCATTGGATCCATGCTACAGGCACGTTTTACGCCTAATTTGGAAATGGGGAGGATTAAAAAGAATAGTGTTTATTCAGCAAGCACAGGAATCAGATAGAATGACACATGAAGAGGCCTTCTGACTATTTTACTATAGCAAACTTCAGTCTGCCAAAATGAAGTGAAATATAGAAAACTGCATCATGGTTTCCTGAATAATGTATGTCTTTTGTTAATTAAAAAATTGACCAGTAAGATCTGTTACTTTGAAAAGATTGGTGATACTGACACAATTCATCATTTTATTGTCATACTCTAATTTTGGGTATATATTTTTTGCTGCTGTTAGCAGGCACAGTGACACTGTAATCTAGTTAAAGATATGAAGTATAGTGCTTTAAAGCAGCTAACAAAGTGTAGATCGATTGTTTGTCTTCAGTAGTTTAGTAGACTGGCGGATGCCTCCAGCTGTGTACTTTGTAAGACTGACTTGGAATTCTGTTCAAGCAACATGAATTACTGAGCAAATTAAGCAGATACACATTTTGTTAGTTTTCTTTGCTTAATGCCTGCAGTTTATATGCATTGCTAAATTTTAAAAATTAGGTTGAATTTATAATTGTTCTGTTCACAGTAAGAAGTGACAACATAAAACACTGCTTCCTGAAAACTTTACAATAATCTTAATTGTTTTGCTCTTCAGATATGAATAACACTCTTCAAACCAGAACTGGAAACAGTCATATAGCAAACATTATAAAAGATTGTGGGAATTGTAGTCCAACAACTTAGCATGAGTAAAGTGTGCCAACAACAGCTATTCTTTCTTAAGCTACCCTTTCAGGATTCCGAACAGTGCCCTGCAACTCTTATGATTGTAGTGCATTGTGTTACCCGTAGCTATCATGACTCAACTTAAACTTTCCAACTGAAAATTTCTAGTTAGTATTGTGCCATATTATTATCTGTAGGGATTCTAAACTAGTGGAAACTGAATTAAAATCCTAAGAAAGGACCTAAGAATTAAGGTAGTGTCGAAGGATAGTTCCAAATAGGGTGGATTTTTGTAGTGTTCTGGTCCGATAAATTTTTCCATATATCAAGGGTTTTCTTTAGATACTGCAGTGGAGGCTCCAGTCACAACTGGAACAATAAGTATTTTTCTCCATAAGCATTCAACTTCGATCTGCCAGTTCTGGGATTTTGTCATTTCCCCCAGTTTTTTTTACTCTATTAAAGTATTCATTCACTGGAAAACTAACATACCAGCTTTACAAACACACATCACTATTGGAAACAATGTGTAAGCTCTGTAGTTTAAGTAGTTTTAATATTTATGAAAGTGCAACAAATTTTCATTTGTACTTTCCGGTCTTTGGTCTACTGCTGCTTTCCAATATTGGGTCCTTGATCCTAAATACATATTTCTAGACATTATTTGTATTTTATTAATTTTATAATAGTTCATAAGAGCACTTTTTCATTCCATTGTTCTGCTTATTCATGTCTTTTCATAATTACTTAAAAGTAGGTAATAGTAGAAAGTGAAACGAACCATTACTTTCATACACAATTGTCACAATGACTAGCATCTCTCCGTGTGACTCCTCTCAAAAGAACTTCATTTATTTTTCCTAAATGTATTTGTGGTTAAGTGTCTTAAAATTGCTTTTAAGTCTCTGAATTTTATTCCTAATAGGAACAATTCTTAACTGTGTCATAAGGCATAGTTTTGACTGCATTAAAGCAATTATGGAAGTACACAACTAGCTGCTTAATTTTCAGATACTAAATTGGTGTCCGTGCCACTTCTTACAAAGTTATTGCCTTTGATTTATGCTAGGGAAACATATTCCATGTACAAAAAAATTGGAATATTTTCTTCTAAAATGATCTTTAGGCAAAATTACATTGATTTATAGTACCCTTAGATTAAGCTAGTATCTTGAGCATCTCATTGCTACTTTAGAATTCTAAAGATGTATTAGTTAATGTTGATGAGATGTTAGTAGAAAGATATAAAAGCCAGATAGATATTTGAGCTGGATAGATTTATTGAGCTAGATAGATTTATTGAACTACATAAATAAATTAGTGCCTTGAGTATTTCTTCCTAAATCAGGTTTCTCTATTATGTCAATGGCAAAGCACTTGGAAAATGTCACTGACTGGATGCATGCATTGTACATAGCTTTACCTAACTGTGGTGTATTGAAAAAGTCACTGTCAATGGAGACTGCATACTAGGCCTGCATTATGGCTTAGTAATTGTGTAAACCATATGATGTGTTCCAATTTGACCAAAAGCCAAGCTAAAACTAATTTCCCATAAAGCTCAAAAAGGCTCGATTTATAAATATAAAAGTATATAATTGGTTTGTTTGAACTCTGAATTTATGTAATTTGTAGTTCAGTGTGATAAGCAATATGACAATGGCTTAAATCAGTACACGATGGTTAAGCAACCATGTATTACGTTGTTCAAACAGAGTGTGGAATGCAATTTTGTTTCCTTTAAAATGAGCCTTAAATGGATGGGAATTTTATAAATGTCAGAAGCATCTTCCTTTTGAAGATAAAATTTAGGCATCATTTTTGTCATCTGCTTTTTCTAATGCTTTTTTTCTAAAGCTTCATTATGACAATTTTTACAAAGATATGATTTTTAAGACAAGAATAAATTCCATTTCTGCTACTTGCTTTAGCTACTTTGGAATGGATATAACATATCTATACATATGTTTTATGTATATATAAAAATTACAACTAGTAAAGTGGTTTTGTTTATTCTTAGTGTAATCTGGTTAATTGAAATGTTTTCGGCTAATATGTCGTAGAATCTAAGAATATCTTTTTTTTAGGGGTTTAATCTCTTGCCAGTTAAATTTTCTAACTAGAGATGTGGACTTCCACGTACAGCAGGAACCTTCCGCAGTGCTTTTTCTCTGGTAATGTTCGTTCATTAAATTTAGAGGGCTGTTGGCTCAAGAATGACACTTGTCAGTTAAAAAAACAAAAGAAAAAATGTGTCTGAACAAACCACATTCTATATAGGATGTACCACAACTGATAGGGACTCCTCAAATATCAAAAGGCCCTGAAGTACTGCCAGGTTTTTAAAGACTTCCAGAACATTATCAGGGTGTGAACAACATGGATCTTTGGGGATGTTATTCCAGAGGATAGATGTTGCAAAAGAGAAGGTACACTTATTATATTCTGATATATGGCATTTGATTTTAAGGGATCCAAAATACACTAACTTTGACAGCATCAATATTGGGTTAGGTTCAGGTAGCCTTTGACTTATAACCATTTGTTTGAAGTTACAAGGCCACTGAAGTTACAAGGGCACTGGAAAAAAATATTTGTGATTAGTCTTCACAGTTACGACTAGCAGCATCCCTATGATCACGTGTCAAAATTCATGCACTTAGCAACTGGCATGTGTTTAAGACATCCTGGAGTTATGTGATTAACATTTGTGTCCTTTCCACCAGACTTCTGAGAAAATAAATGGAAGTTTGATTTGCTAAACAAGCACCTGATTCATTTGCTTAACAATTGTGACAAAAAGGTCATACAATCAGGTGCGACTCACCTAACTGCTTTGCTTAGCAATGGAAATTCTGATTGTAAGTCAAGGACTACTATATACAAATAGATTTCATTAAAGTATATTCTACTGTTCAAGAGTCAGCAAAAGTGTGAGCTAATGTGTTGTCCCCCAAAATGTCTGACATCATGCTATGAAAATTCAGCAATTGTCCTCTTTTCTGAATGAAAGTTTTCCCTTTAAGTTAAAAAATATGTTTAACTACACAACATAGTTTTTTCTCATATTCTCTAATAATTTTAAATGCCATTTGCAATAATATCAATCAGTCAGACTAGAGCTGGAAGGGACTTTGGAGATCTTGTAGTCCAACCCCTGCTCAAGCAGGAGATCCTATACCTTTTCTGAGAGGTAGCTACCCAGTCTTTTATTAAAAACTTCCAGTGATAAAGTACCTACAGCTTCTAAAGACAAGCTGTTCCACTAGTTAATTGTTCTCACTCTTAGGAAGTTTCTCATTTCCAGGCTGCTTCTCTCCTTGATTATAGTTTTCATCCATTTTTTCTTGTTTACACTTTTATTGCTATAGGCTTTTTAACAACTGTTAAATTTCTTTAGTCATATAGCTGCATCTTCTGAATCCTAGAATAACAGGATGTAGTAACCAGATGTTACTTTTCCATGAACATGGGCCAAATTATCTTACACATATGATTCATATATGAATAACATTTAGCTTCTGAATTAATATTCTCTAAAATAAAATGGAAAGGAAAAGCAAACAGTTATTCTGCTATTTTCACAAAACATATGCTAAATGTGCCTGGCAATAAACATGACTGTTTAGAGGTTTTATTTACTTATTAAAACAAATATATATATAACTACCCATCTGTAAAAAAAACTCTTAATAATCCAGTTTCTGTAGCTATCAGCTGAACTGTCAGGATGATGGAGTATCTGGTGAAGGACAAATCACCTTTCTCTTCCATCTCTTGCTGGATGTCTGCAATGAAATACAAATTCAGAAACCCATCCATAAATACCAAATGCCATATAACTCTACATAGTTGAGAGAACAATCTTTGGTAGTTTTCTGGAGAAGTAGATTCCATTTGAACCAAGCCTACAAACTCTACTTCTGGGCAGACATGAATAATAGGATTTGGTTGGATTGCAGAGTCTGATGTTGCTGAATTCCAGTACCAGCTGAGTTATGACAGCTGAACCACTCCATTGCCACTCTAAAAAGTGTGAAGGTTAATGTGCTGCAGAATTAAATTTTAGAGCATGACTAGGACTTTAGAACATGAGGCTAGCATGGTCTCATTTTAATATGAGCCATTCTTTTGCTCATGACTATAATTCAGCAGGACCTCTTTTGGAACTCCGATTGTAAAAGTATCAGTGTGTGTTATCAGGCAGTATTGGATCAACTACAGAAAACTTGCCAAATCTGAGAGATGACTGGACGATCTCTGTTGGAGGGTCAATTCGGATGAAGACCTTCAATACCAACCGATGGAAGGCGAAGGTCAATGGACCCTGAATGTTTTGGGGAAACCATTTAGATGCACCCCAGCCCTATTAGTTTGACTGGACTCTCTTCTGTTAAATCTTAAAGACTGCATAATATGTGGCAGGGATTAGAAGCCCTTGCTTGAAGTAAGAAGCTAATGGGACAAAACCTGTGGGGTTTTGGAATAAAGTACTTGGGAAGAACCTGAATGCTTACACTAATGATTTAACAGGATGATTATAATCTACCTTTCTCTGTGAATATGTACATAAGAGTGATTGTAAGGGAGTTCAGCAGTGTTCATTAGGTTGATTGAGAACTCTGAATAATCCTATATTTTCAGTTAGACCACAGAGAAAACATTGGCATCCAGTTAGTGTATCAAGTGTCCTGCTGCACTTTTTTAGGTCCTAAAGATAGCTTCTGGGCTTAGGGTATTGAGTTAACCTTCATCTTTTGGTATTGGGTTAAGCTTTCTGGTACCAGATTTTGCAAGTCTCCGGAATTTAAATTGTCTGTGGCAACTATGTATTTGCTGAAGTAATATAAGATCTAATATGTAGATGATCATAAACCAGACCTTGTTTTTGTCTTACAGTGGATACAGATACTCCTTGCTTAGAGACTGCTTCATATAGGAACTGTTTGCAGTTATGACATTTGAATGTGCTTCCCAAGATGTCTAATCAATCTAAAATGCACTTAAATAATTTCCCAATTATCCAGCAAGCAAATATGTGCAATGCTATTGATAACTAGCAATGGGAGACAAATCAGACCCCAAACAGTATTACCTCCTGAGTAGCCTCTGGTAGCCTCTACTCCATTCCCAGCCAGGTTCTTGATTTAATGGGGGTCTTCAGGACAGGAAGATGAGAAACAATGTCTAGAGCAGGAATGTCAAAGTTGAAGTCCACGGGCTGGATGCATCATGAGCTGGCCATGCCCATCCCGTTTTAGCGAAGGGGGGGGGGGAATCGCAACATGTCCCCTGATGACGTGATGATGCAAGTTTACATCCCTGGTCTAGATGGCCAGTGGAAAAAGATGAAAAGCAAATCTGACTGAGCGAGTGGGTGGCACTAAAATCGAATTACCTGAATAAAGTACATGCCCATATTTGAGCCTACTTTGTGGCAATAAAGAGGGCAAAGCATGTGTTCTATTTCTCCTGTATTGTATTAACAGGCAGTCTTGTTTATGACAACCAACTTCCTAATAGAGAGATATTAACATGCAGCTCCCCGCCCGTCATTGTAACCATTTTCTATAGAACTTTGCTGATAAAATTGTTCAGATTTAACAGTTTTGAGCCCATATGGGCTGTCTTTATAGTGATTAGCTCACTGTCTTGCACTATTGCTGTATCTGGGATTTGTTTCAGTCTGGGAACTCTGAAGAAATAGAAGGAATATTGTTTAGGTTATTTCCTCTCACCTGTTCTTTGGAACCTGGCCTTCCTGCTATTGTGTGGAGCAGGGATAATCACTTGGCTCCTGGAGATTGTAAGTGCCTCCTTGCAGGACAGGCGCCTCCTTGCAAGAGTTACTACCAGCCTTGAAAGAGACTCAATTGCTCCTTTTTGAAAAGGCCAGCCTCAAATAGGCCACAGGAGCCAATCAACAGAAAGAGCATGCCCTATGATAGATAAGTATGTATGTATGGGATATCTTGAAGCGCTTATAATTGAACTATTTTTTTAAAAAAAATAAATGAATATGTAAAGAATTGTTTCTTGTTTCTTGGGAACTGGGGGTGTGACACCCCATCAGAATCAAGTTAGGTATTTTCTGAATTTTTGACATGCTGAATGCAATGCTGGCCATCTCTGACCTATGCCAAGACCTGGATGAGGGCAGAATGCCCCTCATAGATTTGTTGGATCCATTGGTGGCATTTTATACCATCGTTATTTACTTCAGAGGGCAGTCTTCTAGTCTAGTTAAGAACTGCTTCATTAAAAAATATATCTTTGTTTTCATTTACAGGGTTTTATGGTGTTCTCTCTTAGCCATATGATAGATCTTTTTTTCTCTCTCTTGACATATTGTACACTAGGGGAGTTGCTTAGTGTTATTGGACTTTGATAGAATATATGGATAGAATATAAGTAAACATTAATCTGTTTTTTTCCCATTAAAATATTAGATAAATTATGTAGAACAAATCTTATACTGGCAACGTTCCAGATAAAAGACATGGTACCAGTTCTATTTACAGAATACTTTTAATATGCTTGGGAATGGTGAACAAAATTCCATTTTGTTAATGATAAAGGAAATTATTGGTAAATGATAAAGGAAGAAATGATAAAGGAAATAGTAAAAGAAAACGAAAGAAAAACGAATAGTAAATTAAATTATTTTGTAAGCAAGTTGCAAAATAGATAAGAATAGCCTTCCTGAGTCAGGTCAAGGCCCATTGTAGATTAATATTTTGTTTTACAAGGGACCAACTCAGTGTCTTTGAGATACCTGTAAGCATGAAAAAGAGACATTAAGTCTCACTCCTGTCTCCTCAAATTAATATGTGGAGGCAGTTTGTCCTCAATCTAGAAATAAGAGTTTGCAAGATCCATAGCCTTTGATAGATCTGTCCTCCGTGAATTTAACCAATCTCTTTTTAAAAATCCAGTTGCTTTTTAAAACTGTCCATGTTAATGACTATCACCATGTTTTTAGTTTTCTGAATCCCATAGATTATAGGCTGAGTTAAGTGCCTTTTCTTTCTTTTACATATCCTTCTAAACAATTTCATTGGATAACCCTGATGTTTTCACAAAGTGGAAGGGGGAAGAAAATATTTCTGTTCACTTTCTGCATGCCAAGTATGATTTTATAAATTCCAATCATATCTCTTCTCAGTGGTTTTTTTTAATTAAATAAAGAGTCCCAAACTTCAAAGCCTTTTCTCATAAATGGGGCGTTGGTCTTACCTGTGAATGCTCCTTCTCATGACAATCGATGGGAGAATCCAGAATGGGTTATTCCAGCCTGCTAGCTCATTGACTGAAATGAAATTCTGAAGACACGCCTCCTTGGCAATGGTCCTCAATCTTGAACAATGAAGACAAAGCAAGTGGAATCTTGTACCCCATCCAGTCCAAACTTTACCCTGTCCCAGCCACTGGCCAAGCAGGTCCTGACTCGCCCATTGATCGTCATGAGAAAGGGTGTTCACAGGTAAGACCAATGTCACTTCTCCATGGTATCGAGGAGAGAGTCCAGGATGGGCCATACCAAACCCAATGCAGTCCTGGGGCGGGATCTGTCTTGGCCCATATTATTTTCTCATAAGTAATATGTTTGATCCTAAGATCATCTTATTTGCTGTCAACTGGCTTTTTTTTGTGTAGCTGTATTTTAAGTGTAGCAACAAGAATTATAAATAGTATTCAAACAATGTTGGCACTTTTATTTTCAATCCCTTAATTATCTCTGGTATGAAATTTATTCTTTTCAGTTTTGTTGCATACTGAGCCAACATTCTCCCTGAGTTATCCACCATGACCCCAATACCTTTTCCCTGGTTTTATAGACAGCTCAGAATCCATTCACATATAAATAAATTTAGTTTTAGAAACTAAAATCTTAGATCTTCTTGCTTAATATCTCCTGCCTAAAAATATAATACATTCAATATGAGAAAAAAGCCAACACATAGATTATATAAGTTTTATAATACTATAATACTAGTTTTTATTTCATTGAAGCTACTTGCTTAGGGCTCAGTTGGTCAGGATCCCACATATTTACCCTGTCTGGCTGGGAAGGTCAGAGTAGTTGAGAACCTGGGTGGGCAGATAAAGGGACTACAAGGGCAGCAGGCTAGACTTCTGAATAAGAAATCAGACTGGAATGCACTGTTGTCAGAAAGTGGCATAAAGAAATCAACAGGAGTCAAGTTCATGGAGACTTTACTTTTTTTCCATAAAGTTAGGCGCTATCACATTTATTAAGTATTCAGCTGACTCTTTTAATTAGGTATGGAACAATCTAATTCGTACATGTTAAAACAGGGATATGCTTAACCATGGTTTAGTGAACCAATTTGCAATAGAACATGAATAGAACATAATCCAAAGCTAATCAAACCACATTATGAATTAGGCAGGGATCTATACTTTATTTCAGCTTGAATGCTATACAAGTGTTGCATAGCACACCAAAGTCTGCATGGTTTTGAAATTTATTTTTTTTAAAATATTTTATTGTCAGTGAAAAAGTAATATTTTTATTGCATTATTTTAAAACGTAACTTTATTATTTTTGTTGTGTTTCTGGTAATAGAAAATTCCTCCTCTTGAACCTCCATGCACTGTTTTTTTATTCTTTTGAGGTTGGCTCTAGGAGGTAGTGAATGCTTCCTTGAGCGAGGGGTTCTTGCCTACCGTCTTGAAAGAGGCGGTGGTGAGACCCCTCCTCAAGAAGCCCTCTCTGGACCCAGCATTGTTGGTAAATTACCGTCCGGTCTCCAACCTTCACTTTTTGGCGAAGGTTGTAGAGAGTGTGGTGGCACAACAGTTCCCCCATCATCTGGAGGAAATTGATTATCTGGACCCACGCCAGTCCGGCTTCTGGCCCGGGCACAGCACCAAGACGGCATTGGTCGCGTTGGTGGATGATCTCTGGAGGGCCAGAGATGGGGGTTGTTCCTCCATCCTGGTCCTATTAGACCTCTCAGCGGCTTTTGATACCATCGACCGTATCCTATTGCATCGGCTGGAGGGGTTGGGGGTGAGGGGCACCGTGTTACGGTGGTTCTCCTCCTACCTCTGCGGTCGATCGCAATTTGTGTTGGCAGGAGGGCAGAGATCAACCTCTAGACCCCTCACTTGTGGGGTGCCTCAGGGGTCGGTCCTCTCGCCTCTCCTGTTCAACACATATATGAAGCCGCTGGGCGAGATCATCCGTGGTTTTGGGGTAGAGTACCACCTCTACGCTGATGATACGCAGCTGTATATATCTACCCCAAACCACCCCAACGATGCCGAAGAGGTGATGTGCCAGTGCCTGGAAGCCGTGCGGGCCTGGATGGGAAGGAACAGACTCAGACTCAACCCGTCCAAGACCGAGTGGCTGTGGTTCCCGGCATCCCGGTACAACCAGTTGACTCCATCACTGGCCATAGGGGGCGAACATCTAACCCCTGTGGATGGGGCACGCAACTTGGGCGTCCTCCTTGATGCACGGCTGTCCATGGAAGATCAAGTGACGGCCGTAGCCAGGAGGGCGTTTTACCAGGTTCGCCTGGTCCGCCAGTTGCGTCCCCTATTAGACCGGGATGCCCTTTGCACAGTCACTCATGCACTCGTGACATCCCGACTGGACTACTGTAATGCTCTCTACATGGGGCTCCCCTTGAGGTGCACCCGAAGACTGCAGCTTGTCCAGAATGCAGCCGCGCGGGCAGTTATGGGAACCTCTAGGTTTTCCCATGTAACACCGCTCCTGCGCGAGCTGCATTGGCTGCCTGTCATCTTTCAGGTGCGCTTCAAGGTGCTGGTTATCATCTTCAAAGCGCTCCATGGCACGGGACCTAGCTATCTGTGGGATCGCATCCTGCCCCATACATCCCTGCGGCCAATTCGCTCCCACAGAGAGGGACTTCTCCGGGTGCCGTCCACTAGGCTATGCCAGCGGGCAACGCCCAGGGGAAGGGCCTACTCTGTGGCGGGCCCGACCCTCTGGAACGACCTTCCCCCCGAAATTAGAACAACTACGGACCTCCGCTCCCTCCGTCAAAAACTAAAAACTCATTTTTTCTGCCTGCTTGGGGTAACTGAATTGCTCTATTAGGGTTTTTTAGGGGTCTAATTTTAGGTGGTCTGGGATTTTAGCGCAGGGTTAAGTTTAATTCGTTTTAAATTGTATTTATGCTTGTGTTTTTATATATGTATTTTTAAATCCCCTGTGCACCGCCTCGAGTCCCTTCGGGGAGAGAGAGCGGTCCATAAATTAAAATTATTATTATTATTATTTATTATTATTTCTCACTAGAGGGTGCTATGACACTGAAATGGGTTCCTTTTTAGTCTTTATTTTAAGGGTTTTTTTTCTCCCTTTACTGATAAAGGAAAAAGTACTGCAGCCTTCATATATTGGCTGGGGAAATTCTGGGAGTTGAGACCCACATATCTTAAAGTTGCCAAGTTTGAAAAATACTGTTTTAGATGCTTCTCATTTTCTGCTCCTAGCTTAGGATGATATGGCAGCCAAGTCAGCATGCGTATGTGGATCGGGACTACCATAAGTAGATGGTGGGCAAAAAATTAATTTTCTCCCAGATGCTTAAAACTGCAAAATAAACTCAAGCCTCCTGTAATGTCAATTCCCTTCAGAGTCAGAAGGTGCATTCTGCCAGAGACAAAGAAAGCTCTTTAGTGCAAAAACCCAACTAGACAGGCCGCCTGATTGCTGGAATCATCTTCCTATGAGCCCTGGGTGGGGGATGAATACTATCCCTCCCACCTTCCCCATGCATTCCTTTCTACTCCTGTGGTTTTACCCAGCTGACAAGGTCATAAGTGACACAGCAGTGTTCAAGGCATCAAAGTTTAGACATTAGGTAGTGAAACAATGGTACCTAATTTGAAGCAAAGGGTTTTTGTTTTTATTATGCAAAGCTCTCAATAGCTGAGGAAAATACATGTACATTCAATACATGTATATGTGACTCCTTCCCTCTGGGAACAGTTTGAAGGAATTTTCTGCTGTTGTTTTCCTAAGACTCGCAAACATTTTACATCAGCACTTTCTGCTCAAATAACAAGCTGGACACAAATGAGATATTAAATATTTCAGATGCAATTGACCAAAACAGTTAACATACATGGACTAATAGTGGTCTTATCTGAAAATAAGCACTTTCCATAACGAAGATAATCGTTCTATTTGCACTATAAATGTCCATATGATATATCTATTTCTGAAAAGAATTAATATTAAAGTGATTTACAAATGGTACTAACCATTTATAATTTAGGATTGTTTATAACTATAGTTATAACTATTTGGAGATAACAGTTTACTCTGGTTCATTACCTACCCAATTTTTTATTTATTTAAAATCCATGTTTAAGTTAAAGAAGTCTAACCACAGTATCCTAAAAGATTTATTGAAATAAGCAATGTCTGATGTGTACATATTAGAAGAATTTTAAAAAGTTATATGTATATTATATAAATATTTAATTTATTACAATCACAATGATTGTTTTTCAAATCCTTTTTGCTACTAGGATGTGAAAATCCTTTGAAATAAGGCTATAATACTCTCAGTTCTACAATCTGTACTATAGCAACTGACCCACAAATAAACATGCCCCCTTACAGGATAATGTTATTGGGAGCTGGCTTACAGTTGCTTTTTTTAGCCAAGGGGCAGGCCCCCATGCAAAGTGTTACCAGTCAGCCCAAAATTCCACTGTCTATATGGATTTGTACTTTCTTCCTTTTTTCGAACTAAAGCAAGTATATTAGGTTCTAGAAAACAGATAATCCTTCTGGAGTAGCATCTCACAACCTCAGCAACTTCAAAATGTGTGGAATTCTGGGAGCTGAAGCACACACATCTTAAAAGTTGCCAAGGTTGAGAAACAATGCTCTAGAGAGCTGAGCTGGATTCAATTTTCTTTTCTGCCAAAGACTTTGGCAAGTCTCTCTTGGCTTCTTTAATCAATTGATTGCTGATGGAAGCAAGTTATAAAAGCCATGAGAATCACTTCTGCAAATCAAAAGTGGCAACCTATTACAAAAAAAACCCCAGTAATAAAGTCTACTCATGTTAATATCTTCATATACTGCTGGCTGGACATTATCAGATTGGTTTCATTTAGTTCATTCTATATTTAAAATGAGTCAGCACTGAACAGAGAGATTATAAAAATGCTATGGAGGAACACTTGGGGGTCAAAGGAAATACATTATGTAATATAGCAGCCCTCACTTTAATTGCCCACCAGGTGTTTCTCATTACAATTCCTTGAATATCTCACCAACATGGATATTGCACAGAAACTGTGACGCAAAGCAGCAAGCACAAGAGTGTAAGTTCAGGAAACAATAACCACGAGAGGGAGTAAGTGTGGCACTTTATGTAATATCAACATTCAGCAGTTGGGAAGGGAAAATTAATTGCTTTCCCCATATTGTCAGGACATTTTCAGTTTGCCCTCAAATAAACAGTTCAAAGAAACGGATGTGTGTGTTTGTGCAACAGATTGATTCACATTTTAGGGTGAATCAATGGCCACAGCAGATTGGACAATTATCAAAGTGGACTATACAATATCTTTAACCAGGATTTCCCATCATTTTCCGGAATTCAAAAAGTGTTTGAAAAATGTATTGATTTGAAAACTATGCTAAGCTTAATTTAAGACATAGAAAATTATATGTATTTGTTGGAATCCTCTTTCAGAAAAGAAGGGGGGAAATCCTATGTAAAATCTACAGTGTCTAAGAATATAATATTCTTCCTTTTCTTCTTCACATCTCCACTATCAATCATAAAATAACTGATCCTGAAGTACTGTACCCCATAAATGCATAGGCAAGGTTTTACTATTTTCTGAAAGAAGTCAGCACAGGGATTACCCGAGTAACTCTTGTAGACATCTCTAATCAAGGCATTGTCAATACAGAGTCCTACTCTAAGCTATTGTACTGTGTGTGAAACTTGCTAATGGGACAACAAACTAAGAGATGATGAGAGAGATGGTATTTAGATTGCAAGGGACTTTACAGATTAATATAACACCTTACGTTAGGCCTTATAGGCAACCTATGTGGTGTTTTCAGAATTGATGTTTTGTGGTTCTATTTAGCACTCCACTATCAGGGATAATGCAACTAAAGCATTCTGTACTAGTTGCAGCTTCTAGGCCATCTCTAGCCTCAAGTAAATATACTGCAGTAATCAAATCAAGCAACGATTACATCATAAATCAGTCAGGCTAGATTGTGTAGGATGTTAGTTGGTGCAAGAGCCAATCTGCATGGAACGTTTTTCCTATTTAGGCTAGCTATGCCTCTATTGACAGATGAGAATCAACAGAACTGGCTAAGTTACATACTTGTTCTGGAAGACAGCTTCAAGAGCTTATGCTGCTGTCAATGGACTTTGTTGTGGCTCTATAGTCATGGCATAGAACCAGAACACAAATACAACTATTGTCTTTTATAAAAAGGGCAAGGAGTTCTAAGTGATATCAAGCTTTATGCAGCTAGGCATGGTCAAGAATTCAAGAAGTATATAAATTTCAGTAAGGTATTTTCACTGGTAGATTGGGGTAAATTTTGGAGATTATCAGAAGAATTACTTTCCCTTCCATATAGTGAATTAATTAAGATAAGGTATTTTTGAATGATTTGAAATGCTTCTTTGCTATCTGGATGAATGACAACGCACCATGCAAATATCAACTAATTTGTGCTTTTTCTCTTGTTGATTAGGTCTATTCTCCTTTGCATTCCTTTCTCAACCTCCCCACAATTTTCCTTTCCTGATTCACATGAAAAAATAGAGCTGAATGTAACTGATGACAATACTGATGAACTCCAGATTTCTTGATGACTGCCTCCAGTGGCTTCATGTAGGTAGATATTTAACAGTAGTGAAGACTAGAACTTGTGATACTCACAAAACTCAAGGATCATGTGTCTAGACCATGGGCGTCAAATTGGTGGCCTGCAGGCCAGATGCATCACGCACAAGCCAGCTCCATAAAGGGCAAAAATGTTGCAATATGTCACAAGATGGCAATGTGATGCCGCAAGTTTGACATCCATGGTCTAGACTAAATTAAAAACATACACTGCCATTTTTTGCTGGTAGGACTGAAGAGAGGGGTGGGGTTGGGGGAAATCCACTGCCTTTAATCTGATGCCTTTAGCTCACATGATCAGTGATATAAAAACCAGGAGACTCAACATGTTAGAATTTTCTATGTCTCCCTCCTGAGAAGTGCCAGGACATTCAAGATTGCTTTGGTGCTAAACCTGGGCCATAAGCTGTTCTGAAATCTATCTTACTCTCCTCTCCAGAATGTAGTTCAAAATTTGCAGCTGAGTGACAATTATCCAGCATTATTAAAAGCAGCTTTAGAATCAATGAAAATGTGACATGAACTATATGATCATTTGGGGACTTTGATTGCTCAGTTTTGTCTTAGGGAGAATATATGTCATCAAAATCTGAATGGCTGAATCTACTACTTCACATACTGTATGTAGGACTGGCTTAACGATCCCCCCTTCATAAAGATAAATGCCAGTGATACCTTGAAGCTGATTTCAAGAAAAGCTCCCTTTTCCCACCTTTCCCCATTTCACTGTTTCAACTAGATTCTCCCTTCCCATTTTGTCCGCTAATGAAATGAAAAAAACAACAACCCCAAAAACAGGACTGGATCTCTTCTTCAGAAATATGCTTACAACTTTCCAAAACACAAAATAAATGGCAGATCAGAGGATAGGGAAGTGGACAAATTTTACTGAGGCTATTTTGTCAAGTGAAATGACATGTAGTTTCATGCTAGCTTAATACACTGGTTCCTACTAATAGCCATACTATTTTGAAGGAGTAGATAGCTAGTGGAATGAAATGGTTAAATGCACTTCCAGGTGGAAATGACCCAGAGTAGCTTCCAAAACAAACTTGAAAAAAGACATGACTGCTTTAACAAGCTGAAGAGGTGACTCAGACTCTAACGTATTATTTTGAAAGATCTGCATATTGCTAGAATCCAAATATCCAACTTTGCATCCCAATAACTGGCCTGTTGAAGCTTCTGCATATGAAATGAGAATATACATCACACACCTTCTCACGTAACAGTCAAAATGCTTCATGTACACCAAATGTGTGACAAGCTGAGAGAGCATCTCCCAATAGAGCTGGTTTGTATAAAGAAAAGCATCAAAATCGTTCAATTTCTTGTTGTGATCATTGGCAAGCGATGACAAATTAACAGCAACACATAGAAAAATGAGATCCAAAGCAAAATATTTCAGTAATGAATACTTTTGCTCAGAATTTCACCCGTAGCCAATTTTCAGAATGTTCTATCTGCCAAGCGAGATTAGCATTATTTTTCTCTTTCTCATCTATTCAAGGTATCTCTTTTGAATTCTAGATAATAATCAACAAAAAGAACTGTTTTGGTTAGAGAAGAATCTACATTGGGAAAATACATTTGCTTAGAAGACATGTTATTTCTCTTACTTAAGAAATAACTTAGCAAGCCATTATAAATTATTTACTATGCATATTTTACTGCTATGAGAAATAGGGAAAAATTCAGAAATGTGGTTTCTGAAGATCTCAAACTTATGGAGAATGATAAACATTGCAAAATGAATATTTCCAGAGTGATAAATGTAATCTGACGAAATACAGTGCATTTCAGATATATTGATAATTATTAAGAATGTTTTTATGAGAAGAGTAACCCCCTATATTTTCTTTATCTAAATCAGAGTCATTATTACATGAGTGGAGTTTTAACTTATGTCAATATAATAGTTACAAATGGACACAATACTTCAAAATTCTCCATGGGATTCAAGAACTGTAGTCACACTCCAAAACATCATGGATACAGTTAGATGGCTACTATATCACTCTTTTTTACATCATGAAAGGTGCTTAATTCAAGTTTTAAAAACTGATTGAATAATAGTTTATAAAGAATCTGGGATGCTCAAAACTGATGAATCCACTGCTTATATTCCATTAAAAGTTCATCTTTAATCCAGATACATCAGAACATATAACACTCTTGAATTATTTCTGCACAGAAATGAATTTTGTATGACTTGAAATCTGTACTATTTTAAGTAGACAATTAAATGTACAGTTAATGTATCTGTGAGCTGATGTTGTGCCCTAATGTTACCTAATTTGGTAATAAAACGTCTGCAAGCAAACAACAAAGCTCAGAGAATATCAAGGATTTCAAAGTTCAACTCTGAACCACTTATTATATTATATACCTATTATAATCTCTCCTATTAATTAATGTGCCCATTGATTATTTAGAAGAACTTTGGAACAAAGAGTCAGAAAATCCTGTGAAAACAAATAAAAAATGAAGTTTTAATCATCTCATAATGAGATTGATTCAAGAGAAGCTTCCCCATCATTAGACATCTGTTTAAAAATGTCTGCAAGTTAATTTGATATGTTAGAAATGTAGAATGATGGGCAGGATTTATGAAAACGATAGTAACTTTTTTTTCACCATTACTAGATTTTGACTTTATATTCAGAAATGTTATTAAATCCCAAAATTTTAGATTTTTGTCATCATACAATGAACTATGGATTTTCTAATTATAGGCATAGCAAATTTTTGGACAGCATTACAATGCTGTACAATCACTTAGCATTGCCCCAGACAGTAAGAGGGGCAGGATATAAATTTAATAAATAAATATACTCCAAACAATATGTGACTATCTGACTGTTCTTTATCAATGAAATATAATATTGTGAGATCGAGGGATAATAATGATTTTAAAAAAGTGAATGGGTCCTCATTCTTTTATTCCTATTATACCCCCCCCCCGTATGTTATCAATTTTAAAAAGGCATTCATTATATTGATTAACTGTATATCTTACTAACTGTCTATCTTACTGTGATTAGGCAATTTCATTTTTAGCATATTCTTTTCGACTAGGGGTCATCAAAATTTTTGAAGGTATGATAGCTAATTCATTTTGCCCGGTGTTCATCCAAGAAGCTCAGGGCAGGTTAGGCGATTACATTTGCGAGGTCGGCTAAGATCCCAGGCAGTAAGGAGGCCTATGGTCACCAAATCAGCGTCCAAAGATTCGGGTCCACTAGGCTGCTCCCGACCACCCACCTCTCTCCTCGCCCTCTAGCTACGACGCCTCCCCTACGACCTGCCCCGTTTCCCGCAGGCTGCCTAGCGCGCAAGCGCTGCCATTTATGGCTTTCGCCTTCTCCTCTTCGCCCCGGGAGTCCGCCACCCTGTCCTTGGCCGGCCAGCTGCGCCCCTCTTCCTGTCCGTGGGCTCCCAGCGCCAAGGTCCCAGCAGCGCCCTCTGCCGGTCACTGGCGCTGACGTGTGGCCATGCCCGACCACTCCCTCCCCAGTCTCCGCCCGCACGTTGCCAGAGCTGGGAAGCCGCTGTAAGCGCTGCCGTCTCCTCAGCCTTTCCTTCTTGCCGGTAACCGGAGCACCGAGCCGGGCGCGCTCTTTGCTTTGCTTTCCCGGGGCGGCCCGCGCCATTATGTCTCGTGCCGTCCCGCTCCTCTTGATGCTGCTCTGCTTGGCCCAGCGTCGCGCCTCCCTCGCCGGGCCCACCGCCCCGTCCCTGGAGAGCGCGGCGGACCCCTGCCTCAGCCAGCCCTGCAAGAACAACGGCACCTGCACGCCGATTTTAGCCAAACTGCCCGCCGCGCCCCACCGCCTGCCGTTGCTTTTCCTTTCGCCTCAGCCTGCTTATAGCTGCCTCTGTCGCCCGGGGGTCACCGGCACCGAATGCCAGGTAAGCCCGGGGAGTCGGGCTCCTTCCCTTGGGGGACGTTGGGATCCATCGGTCCGAGCCTTGCAAAGCGCTCGCCTGTCCTCGTTCATCTCCGCCTTCTGAGGCTTCTCTCTCGGGCGTCTTTTCGTGTCCATCTGCCGCCCCCGCGCCTTGGACTCCCTCGGCCCGTTGCTTTCGCGGATTCTTCCTCCTTCCCATCCTTCCCATCAGGCTCCCCATCCCCTCCACCCCTTAGATCGCGTAGTGATTTTGGTTCGCTCCGCAACCGTGATCTTCCTTGGCGGTGGCTCTCCAGGCGGTGGCTCTGCGCTGCTTTGCACTGGTCCCTAAGCGTGGTTTGAGTCCCTTTGATGCAGAATCCATCTCCGACCATTCTCATTTCGGGACACGCGACTCTTTTATGGAATCATTCCACCGTGGCCCCCTTTCTTGTGACGGATCGCTCATCTGTTACACACGCCCCGAGGCAGACCTCTCTGTGGGAACCGAGTCCCGTGGCCTTCACACATAAGCGCTAACAAGGGCAAAGGCTTGAAGTGTTGAACTTGAAGGGCATCTTCTGTGCCTTCACCAAAAAGCTTTCCATACGAGCACACTTCCTATGTAAATGATTTTGCACCACTTTAACTAAAGATTTTTTTAAAAAATAAAATAAATCGGTCTAAATGTGTTTTAGTGTAACCTTGGTTATTATTTTTGTTACGGCTTGTCATATTATGCAAACCCTGGACTCACTTTATGATTCATTGTGCTGTGTGAATCAGAAAATGGGTTAATTAAGTAAGCAGGTTAAGCATGTTATGCGAAGGGAGCCTGGTATTTCTAAGAGATGCCAATGTGAAATCTTCCTTTTGAGCTGCCTGAATGATGCTGCCTGGAGGTGTTAGAAGGACAGTTGCAGAAGTGCCTTCCAGGACACAGTATTGCAAATTGGATTCTGTTCTGCTCAAGGTTAAAAGTATTTTAGAGCTTAACGATGCTTTCCATCGGGGTCTTGGTACTTTCATATACAGATTTTTTCCCCTAGTGATTAATATACTAGCGATTTTTATCACTAAGAGCCAAATGAGGGTTTGTTCACAGACGTTGGGTAATCATATGGTTTCCCATTTTCATTGGAATTAAAATAGGTAAGTAAAACAACTAGAACTGCTATTTCCCTCCCCTCAATTCTGTTTTAGTATGAAGAATACTAAACTTTGGCTAACATATGTTATGAAATGTTGTGTCTATCCAGTTTGGTAGGGGAAAGAAAACAGTTTATTTGTTTCTGGTCTTTAAAATGGTGCATCAATATTTGTCTTTCATTTTTTCTGAGGAAAAAAAAGATGACGATGATAATGAGCAGGAGGAATAAAATGATGGTGGTGGTGGTAGTGGTGATGATAATGAATTTGGTTATAGAATAAGACTGCAATGGACTACATTTCATGTTTACTTGGAAATAATCTCATAAAACTAATGGCTTTTACTTCTGCATAATTATGCCTAGGCACAGGTTGATAATCAGTGATGCTAATTTTACCACGTTAAATTTACTGAATATTTTTAACATGGCAAAAAGGTTTGTAATCTTTCTATTTCTCCCCCCATGTTACATAAGAGGTTGCACTTATGAATACAGGGATAAGAAAAGAACAAAAGGCTACTGTGTGAAATACTGAAAATTAAAGACTTTATGAAAGAACTTGGGAGAAAGAAGTTCTGCATTTTATGTCACGGTGCCCCTCTTTCTGCAATGCAAGTTTGTGGGAGGCTGGATCAAACCAAGGAGAAATAAATGAAACTCTCTTAAACCAAGTGAATCTTGTAAATTAGGTGTTGACTGTTCCTAGGTTTCCTTCTGCTTTGGAAGAAAAAGAAGGTTGTATGAGTTGTTCTGCCTTCTGGAAGTTAACAAAAGTAAATTGCTATTTTAAACACCAGTAAAGTGTAATGTCTAGAGAAGAAAGAATGGCAACTTGAGATATGTTTTAGCCATTTATATCCACTTTGTTCAGTTCCCATTATTGTATACTTTTATGTTATTGTATTATTATTGTATCCTAAATGTTATTGCATGAAGTCATTGAAAAATAAGTATATTTAAATTCTTTTACATTTTGTTGCAAGATTATGACTGATTTGATCAAATTGGATTGATTTTCTGTACTATTGGAAAACTGAATCATCAAATCAATTTGTTTCAAAGTGAACCAGGCACAATGGATACTCAAGCTTTCCTGCAAAACAAATAGGCTGATTTTCCCAGTGAAGCATTCTTGTCCCCTTGACCAGAGGGCAGAATGAAGGAGATGCTGCATATGAGGCCATTGGAAACACCATAGAGCCACCAACATAGCTATAGATCTTCCTAGAAGAACTTTTCTTTACAACTGAGAGCTTGCTCTTCTCCAAGATTTTAAAAGAAAAACAATAAAGGGAAGATAAAGGTATAAGTTATGGTAGCAGAAGTAGACCATAAAACAATAAAGGGAAGATAAAGGTATAAGTTATGGTAGCAGTTTGAAAGGAGATATCAGACAAATTGATCATTATATTTTAAAGGTATCTTGTTTATCTTTAAGAAAAATAAATTGCTTTTTAATGGACCTCCCTCTTTCTGGAGCAATAGTTCTTGATTATAACTTCCCCATGGTATTGAAATTTCTGCCCAGCTTGTTGACCTCCATGGTTTTTGTTTTTGTATTTTCCTATTTCCCAACAAAGACACAATTACAATTTTATTTATTAGCCGTACTGCAGCTTATGACAATATATACAGAGTTCCCTCTTTCATTTTCTTCATAACAAACCTGTGAGTTTGGTAGGGCTGGGAGATCTTCAAAGTAGTCTAATGAGTTTCCTCCACCTTGATATGTGGAGCCACTCTTCAGATGGTGGAAGCTTTCTTGCTAGATTTGGAAGTACTCCTAAAAGCAATTCCTCCCACCAGGCACTCTATGAACCTTAAACCTTGTATGATTTTTAGGATTGTTGAATACAATTGTAGATAACCCGAGAAATTCTTTTTGGTGCATTACCCCCCTCCTCAAATATTTGCATCTAGGCCTGTGATTTTGAGAAAGGATTGAAAATAACCATACCAAGACCAAGAAGAAATGACCATGGATGGGAAACTAAATTTCTAGTATATGGGTGGAGCAAATTGGTTTTAAACTAATTTATGTTTTCCCTGAAATGCTAAGGAAGAAAGATTTGTTTTCCACTCTTCGTAGTTTGATTATAAAAATATTAAATATATTTGAATTATTTTGTATTTTTAAAATATATATTCACATTTCCCCATCTTTCCCTTAAATTGTAATTTAATGTTTGAACATGTAGATCAGCATGTTTACGATGTTTTCTATGTCTCCCAATGTTAATTAACCGAATGTGATTTGGAAAGGAAACCCTTAAGGGTTAGGTGTAAAACTAAGCAGTTCAGATTGTCTTTATGGCAAATAAAGTGTCCTATTTATGCATCATGAACTATATAAATGCTTAGAAAAGGTTCTTTCTTTATGAAGTACTCAAAAAGTCTATTGAATCTATTGAAAAGGCTGCTTTGCATAATTTACAGGTCATTACCCTGTAAATTGTTTGCTTCAAGAAATACTTCGAGAGTTTCAAACACTATGATTTGCCTTTCTGTATTCATAGTTGTTGAAAGTCCTTGAGAAAAGCTTTGTAAGGAAATTATTAGCAAAAAAATTCAATACATCAGTGTTTTAGGGTTCTATTTTCTAATTTATTTTTCTCTAATAATCATTTTCATTTTTCTGTTATGCTTGCTATCATATCAGTAATATAATGAAATGCATGCTTTATATTATATCATAGATATCCTAATACTATATGTCAAGTAATCAGTATTGCTTATACAGTATCATATGAATCATACTTATTATGCACCACCAAATCATTCAGAATTTTTAGAATGGATATTGGTCACATAAAATATGAAGTTTAAAATGTCTGCTTTAAACCAATAGATAAAACAATTTTTGAACAGGTAAGGATTCTATCTTGTAGTGGGGAATATATTATGTTTGGTAATCTATAAATTGTTGGAAGAATAAAAACAGATGTCAAAAATGAGGGGGGGGGGCATAGAACCAGAACCTTTACTAGAATGCATATATAAATTGTTTTTCAATTATGATAGTGGGACAGAACAAATAAAAAATGCATGATAAAATGGATGCAAAAATGTAAAGAAACAAGTTACAGCACAATGATGGCAGCAATTATGGAACAATGGCATAAAATCCACCCTAAATTATAATATTAGGGAAAACTGATACAAAATATTTTATAATTGTTATATAATTAATAATCATTGTTAAAAAATAATTTAGAATCCAGCAGTAACCATTTTCATACTATTATGGTTTTTTACATAAAATTACCAAAAACTGAGCTTGACTTGAAGAAAACATTTACATATATGCCTGATTTGTTGTCTCTTGACTTCGCCTCAAACCTATTTTGTTACTTATAAGTTCATTAGCAGATTATACTAGACTGTCCATGCCCATTGGGCCATCATTTCAGAGACATTTCTTTACTTAAAGAGAGAAGCAGGATGGTCAAGAGTGGATAAAAAAAAATCAGTGGTAGCAAGAACAACTTCCAACTTCCCGCTGGCTTCCCCATTGAATTTCCTTGTAAGAATCTGGCAGGGAGCATTGGAAACCACCCTCCCCTCCTGCCCCTTTCTTTGCCAGCAGTCAGGCAAGAGGTTGCTGCTGAGTGGAAAGGAGTGAGGGATTGTGAGACTGCTGGGAAACTGTCATGGGACATTGAAAATGAAGATCCCATAACTGCAGCAGGCCCTTAGCAGCATAAGTAGCAGCCAATGGCATTCAAGCAGCCACAGCTTCACCAAGTTTCATTCCTCAGTAGTCATCTTGGATTTTGGGCACATTCTGTAAATTAGCCCACTTAAAGTATCTTGGTTTGAAAATTGTTGCCCAATAATGCCTGATTTTGCCCAATTCAAGGTCATTACAAGGACAGTTTTAGTACTATAAAGGTTCCAATTTCCGAGTCCGGTTCCGCCTTCCAGCGGTGACGGACGAGTCTTGGGACTCGTCCGCCATTTTGTTCTTTTTTCTGCCCCCAAAGGGGGCGGGGCACCTCGTTTTTGGGGTCCCTCCGTAAGGCTGGCTTGCCTGGGTCAGTTTATCCCAGCGGCGGCGGGAAAACGGCCCTTGTCTTCGGTCTAGGTGAGAGAAGACATGCTGCGGGGGTTTTTCCCTTCGCCAATGGAGGACGGCAACGCATGATGAATTTGGAGAGAGCTGAGTGTTCGGGTCGGAAGGCTTTCCGGGGCTTTGGCGGCGAGGTGAAGAGTGAGTGATTTTAACCTTATTTGTGCTGGCAGCCTGGACTGAAAGAACGTGGAGGGGGGTGTTTGTTTGTTAAACCCCCCCTCGGATTTAAAGCGGCGCTTAGAAATGGCTCCTCGTTGCGAGGAAGCGGACATTTCGCATCCGGATTGCTTTGAAGCAAGTGAAAGTGTTTTGCGGCTTGTTTCTTTACAATGTATCTAAGTCCGGCTGGCTTGAAACAATTTTTCCTTTGCTACTTTCTCCTGCTGGCTCTCAGACTGGGCGGTGGAAGATGGCTACCCTTTGTTCCTGAATGACTATTTTTACTTATGGAAAATTACCAACATCTCTTTGTGATTTGGACTCCGTCTCTCTATTAATGAAGAAATTTCTGGATTAATTGATTCCTTCCCTGGAGTGCCTTCTCTGCTATAATTATTGACTGTGAAAAGTGTTTCTCTTCTGGGTCTTGAACTTTTTACAACCCTGATTTGAACTGTTTTCTCCTGACCTGCTTCAACGGCCCCACCCAAAAAACGCCACCTTAGTGGCACTGACTTTAACAGCTTACCATGGCATCAAAATCAGAATTGGCAGGTTTGGAACAAAGAATGACATCAATGGAATCAGTGTTACAAGCTTTGGTGCAGGAAATTAAAGCTTTGAGAGAAGATAATAGCAGCTTCAAGAAGGATCTTTTGGAAACACGGAAACAAGTGCTGGAGAACACACAGAAGACTGAGGAGCTGGAAGGGGGGCTGGCTGGGGCAAAGGGAGAGCTTAAAATGTTAACAGTGAGGTTGGAGAATTGACAGGGCATATGTCTAGGATGGATTTTGAAAGGATGTCATATTTTTTAAGATTTCAGAACATTTCTGAAGAACCTGGTGAATGTCTTCCTGAACTCATGAGCACAATTTTAGCAGACTATTTACATAAACCTAAAGATGAGATCAGGGGGGACATTGACCTAGTTTACAGAATAAACTCGACATATGCCAGGATAAATGAAGTACCCAGAGAGATACATATTAAATTTGTTAGAAGGTCAACCAGAGAGGGAATTTTGAAGGCGCAGAGAGGGGGGGGCGCTAATTTACCAACAAAAGGAAGTCGCCATCTTGAAGCAGATCCCAAAAAAGATTAGAGAGATGAGAAGGAGGTATTCCTTCTTATCCAAAAAATTGTTTGACCACAGGACTTGGTTTAAGTGGGCGATGCCGGAAGGGATGTTGGTGTTCTGGGAAGGAGGGAGAGTTAGGATTAAAACAGTTGTTGAGGCGGAAACCTTTCTTAAAAAACATTCCTATGTCCTGGGGGAAGATTCAGGGGGGGCAGGGGGGGCCACGGCTCCGCCCGCTGGGGGCCAGGAAGGAGAAAAAGAAGATACAATTGCCAAGAGACTTAGATCGAAAAAATAACTTTGCTTTTTTATTAACATTGTATAACCTTTATATCTGGATGTTTGCACATGACTGCCAGCATAGAATTGAGAATTTAGGAAGCATGCACTTATTTTCACCTCGTAGTATTTTTGAAAAATGTTTTTTTTAATGTTTTATTATGAAGCCCTGGAAGGGCCAATGATCCCAACGCGAAAGTTCTCAAAATGTTTCTGTATCCCTTACCCTACCCTTTTGGAAAATTGTAAAAACCAATAAAACTTTTTCAATACAAAGGTTCCAATTTCCTTGTCTAATCTTAAATAAAGCATACTATTTTCTCCCCTTATTGATTCTTAAAAAGATTTTCCTAAATGTTATTTACTCAGTTTGCTTTATTAACGCAATTAATATTTTCCATGTTTTCTGTTCTTGCGTTACACATATCTTGCCATTTACTGTAGCAACCAAATGTTTTATGTGCTCTTTTAATCTCTCATCTAACTAATATTTTATCTGTTTATTCCTTTACTGCAGTTAAGTCATTTCAAGATGTTGATTATAATGATTTTGTGGCGCGGTCTTTTAAAGATGGCAATGTTTATTTCTACATTTATTTAGATACGTGGTAAAGTGAACTTGCTAAGTCTGAGGGCTCTCATGTCTTTTCAGCAGACAAGGACTCTGGGCTTCTAAATAATCTTACAATATCATTGATTCGTGACATTCTATTTCCTGTTGTCTGACTGTTTCAGTCTTTTCTTTACATTATCTTTCTCTTTTTCTAATATTTTTGTTTTGCTATTTCTTTTCTCCTGTGTTGAACTGAGATTGTTTTTTACTTCCTGAACAATGAAAATTGTATGTCAGATTTTCCAAGCCATTAACTTCCATTATTATTCATGATCTTGTAAAAACTGTTAGTGGCATTGATATTCTTCTCATCAGTAAATTTACCTTGGACACAATTACCTTTGTCCAAATTACAACTAATGGCCCAGACAGATAGGATTTTTTATTTCGTGTTTCGACTGCTGTTTCTTCAAAGTCTCATTAATATAAAAATATAACATTACAAAAATCAAATACATAAAATTATTAAATTATAAAACACAGATGACTGAGGATTCTATAAAATATAGTTTTACATGGATGGAGAGGCAGACAGCGAGAGAGAGATAGGCTGTAATTCCATTATTCTGTCCTTCTTCTGTACCACAAGATACTGCATATTTCATTTCTATTAATCTTTCTAATTCTTGATAAATCTTTAGTAATCTGTTACTAAAGGTTGCCAAAGTACTGGCTGTTTTTCTTATATTAAGCCTGAAATAAAAGCCTTTTAATGTATTTTTAAAAAAAAAGGATGTAATGATTTTTGACTTTCTCATTCTATCCCTTCTGTATATAGAAATGGCTCCTTAAGATTGAGTACTATCTTTATTGGAAGTCCTTGGCTATAATTCAGAGGATCATTTAATTGTCCTCATGGGATGACTTTAAAAAATGCAATTTAAAAAAATATTTTTGATGCAATATACGAAGTTACTTTGCATGGAAAAGCAAAAGTTCTTATTGAGCATTGCACATACACAGAGTAAGAGATTTTATTATTTGATAATTCTGAATATTGAAGATTCAAGTTTTGTTTCACTTGAATTGGAAATGGTATGTGATTCTTGAAATTGGAAAATTAAAGATAAACTAGTCAGTTAGTTCAACAGAGATTCTCATCTAAACCTAGAATTTTTTTATTCTTCCCTCCAGAAGAGTAAATAATGAATTGATGTAAAATATTGATTTTAATTAACTCAGGAATCTGATGGGAAAATCAAGGAAAATGGGAAGTCTAAACAAGAAAGAAAATTCAAAACAGCACTCCTTTCTTAAATTGCCATTACAAATGTATTTAATTCAACACCGTTCAAACAAACTGATACTTAGGCAATGTAATTGGTTTCTTCCCATTCTCCTATTTGCAGTTTGGCCATATATTGAAAGGGAAGAGAATTCTGTTGGATAAAGTTATTTATTTATTTTGTAAATTTATGCAGCTGCCCATTTCATATAAGTGATTCTGAGCAGTCTATGTTAAACTGTATGTTCATACAGGTATATGGTATTTTTGTCAATTCTTAAAATTATCTTTCTCTCCTTCCCCCCTCTCTCTGTGTATATGTTATGTGTGTGTGTGTGTGTGTGTGTGTAGTGTCACAGCACCCTGGTAAGCCCCAAATATGGGAGAGAGCAGAACTGCTTCCCTTTTCTTTCTTTCGGCTCACCGTAGGAGGCAGAAAGCTATATTTGGGGCTTACCAGGGTGTTGTGACACAATATATACTTATTCCCCTTGCTCAGCTGATCAGGAGGAGAACCTGTGGCCTAGTGGCAATTGCAACTGCCTCACCTGTAATGTTTCCCAGGTTCAAATCCCAGTAAGGGTATGGCTAGCTGATGAGAGCTAAATAGCTTGAAATAGATCTATACTAGTCTCCCTTTATTTATTTATCAGGACAAACATAATAAACACACACACACACACATTTATCAGCAAAAAATTCAATACAAATATATATACTGTGTGTGCGCACGCAAGCATGCGTTGCATGTGTGTGCATGTGTGTAAGTATGCAAAAATTATGAACAACTTTGGGATTTCCTTAACAGCATCTTTATATTTTACTCATTTTACCTTTTGTATTTATTTATTATAGCATTGTACAGTATGTTGCATGTTTACTATTTTTCTTTTTGTGTAAAGTACCATTTTATAAAAAAATGAAAAATAGCAAACAAACTCGTTTTAAAAATGTATTTTGAAAATGATATAAATGCTTTATCTTTTTTTGCATTTACTATAATACCTTTATATTTTAGTAATGGTGAGGAGGGGTGCCTTCGGGTCAGTTTTTGTCTCCTAGTGACTGCCTGAATTAGTGTCTGCAGTTTTCTTGGCAAGGTTTTATAAAGGTATCCAGGAATGGCTTTGGGAGACATGAGCTACAGATTGGACAAGTGACATGCAAAAGATTTCTCAGTCTATAAGGAGGCTAAAGAGAGGAGATGTGAAAAGTGTTTCAGAATTGACTGGGCCTAGTTTTCTGGAGAAAAACTAAAGCAGGGTGGAAATACTTTCAATCTGGTAAGATACTATTCATGTAATCCAGGGGTAGCCAACCTTTTTATACCTACCGCCCACTTTTGTATCTCCGCCCACCGGTTCCACAGTAATGGTGATTTATAAAGTAGGGAAGTCAATTAATTTAAAAAAAGGAAAGTGCTTCAGTATCGAACAAAACCCCTACCGCCCACCATGAAAGATGGAACTCCCACTAGTGGGCGGTAGGGACCAGGTTGACTACCACTGATGTATTCCTTCAATAAATGTAGAGTTAATACTCGTGGTTGTGCTTCTTGTCTGGCTTATATCAAAGAGCTAATGGTTTTTCAGAATAGTTTTGCCATTGTCTCCTTCTCAGGGATGAGAAAGAGCTTTGTGCTTAAGGCAGGACTAGAAATCACAGTCTCCCGGTTACTAGTCTAGTACTTTAACCACTACCAAACTGCCTCTATATTTTTAATGTAAAATTAGTGCTGTATTTTTTTAAAAAAAATTATTTCCTTCCAGCAATGCTGGTGTGCATAGTGTATAGTCAGCTGTGTGAAACTATGGAGTATAGCCTGCCCCAGTGTGATAGGCTTTGTAAAACAGGTTCTGTCTAATTGTCATGATTATTTGCTTATAACCCAAATAGAGAAAAAGTAACAAGGTAAAAGCCATAGGAATAAATTCTTGTTGTGAACTACCCACTTTCACCTGGTTTGGAATCTATCTGATAATACCAAGAGGAATAAGCTTGGGGGAAAAGAAACCAATCTCAGCCAATAATTTAACATAACCTGCCATATTGAGGTCTCCGGTCTTGTAATTTCAGCTTCAAGGTGTAACATTGTATTAGTAACGCAGTGGGGAATTTGAAAAATTGCTCTTAGAAGTTTAGATTGGACAAGTTTCAGTGATACAGGGTTGGAAGGTGGTCTCGGCTGTGCATCATATAATCATTGTGCTAGAGTCTTGGCTTCAAAAAGCTTAAAAGCTGCAGGTTGGCCTCCCCTGGAGCTAATGTATTAACAAAAGACTTCCATTAAAAAAAAAGACAAACTTCAGGTGCAGGAGGTCTCTAAATGGGAGTTATAAACCATGAGTGGATTCCAAGTTGAATTAAATTATGTATCAGATTTATTCTTCAAATTTCTGAAACATTTGAACATTTTATGTTGCCATTCCTCTAAAGAGAGAATGTGATTTTCAGTAAGAGGCATAAAGTATCTTGGCAGCTATTATCATATACAGAGCCAATGTAGGAATGTAAGGTTTGGTGACATTTACCAGAAAAACAGCTGGAAGGAAAGATAATCCATTTTTAAGGTTTATTTCATTCTTTAATGAAGTCTTTTGTAATGTTGCATCAAATATGAGGAAACAATCCAACCTACTGCATTTCTGGCCATTTTTAAAGAATGAATTACCTATTTGGCAGTGGGCACCAGAGTAACAATAAAGTATCTTCTGTCCTTTTCCTAAATATGTTACTTAGGAATATTTGCCTTCCACTGAACTTTTTAATATCGCATATTAGTTATCTTATTTAGACCCTGCATCCAATTAGTTATGCAACCTTTAACTTGGTTAATTTTTTAGGTGTATTTCAATTACCATTTGTAAAAAGCTACAAGAGATGTTCTGGGTTTTGTATTTGTATTTCAAATTCAGTCATGGCTCTACCTGAGTTTATCAATTCTTCAAGGTAAATCAGACTAAGAACCAATGTGAACCAATGTTATTATTGTAAAGCTATAATAAAAGAATCATACAAATCTGAATATATTCTATCTCTCCCAATGTCAGGGTTACAAGTAAAACACACATAGCAAACAAAACTTCAAGGCAGGTAGATTCCTCAAAAAATAGTTTTATTTGATATATTGGCATAGTTCTGGTGCCAATATTCTAACAGGGATAGACTCAAGATCACATGAAGTGTTAATACCACTTAATAATAATAATAATAATAATAATAATAATAATAATAATAATAATAATAATAATAATAATAATACTTTTTAATTTATAACCCACTCTCTCTCCCCGAAGGGACTCGAGGCGGGGCACAGGGAATTAAAAATACAATTAAAAACCACAAACAAAGTACAATGTTAAAACGAATTAAACTAACCCTGCGTTAAAAGCCCATATAAAACTAAAACTAAACCCTAAAAGCCCCTAAAAACAGTTTAATTACCCTAGGCCGGCCAAGCAGAAGAAGTGTGTTTTTAATTTTTGCCGGAAGGAGCGGAGGTCCGTGGTTGTTCTAATTTCAGGGGGAAGGTCGTTCCAGAGGGTTTGGGCCCGCCACAGAGAAGGCCCTTCCCCTGGGCGTCGCCCGCTGGCATAGCCTAGTGGACGGCACCCGGAGAATTCCCTCTCTGTGGGAGCGAATCGGCCGCAGGGATGTATGGGGCAGGATGCGATCCCGCAGATAGTTAGGTCCCGTGCCATGGAGCGCTTTGAAGATGATAACCAACACCTTGAAGCGCACCCGAAAGACGATAGGCAGCCAATGCAGCTCGCGCAGGAGCGGTGTTACATGGGAAAACCTAGAGGTTCCCATAACTGCCCGCGCGGCTGCATTCTGGACAAGCTGAAGCCTTCGGGCGCACCTCAAGGGGAGCCCCATGTAGAGAGCATTGCAGTAGTCCAGTCGGGATGTCACGAGGGCATGAGTGACTGTGCAGAGGGCACCCCGATTCAATAGGGGATGCAACTGGCTGACCAGGCGAACCTGGTAAAACGCCCTCCTGGCTACGGCTGTCACTTGATCTTCCATGGACAGCCGTGCATCAAGGAGGATGCCCAAGTTGCGTGCCCCATCCACAGGGGTTAGATGTTCATCCCCTTATAATGCCTTGGTAAGGCCACACTTGGAATACTGCATTCAGTTTTGGTCGCCACGATGTAAAAAAATGTGGAGACTCTAGAAAGAGTGCAGAGAGTAGCAACAAAGATGATTAGAAGACTGGAGGCTAAAACATATGAGGAACGGTTGCAGGAACTGGTTATGTCTAGATTAATGAAAAGAAGGACTAGGGGAGACATGATAGCAGTGTTTCAATATCTCGGGTTGGCACAAAGAAAAGGGAGTCAAACTATTTTCCAAAGCACCTGAGGGCAGAACAAGAAACAGTAGGTGGAAACTAATCAAGGAGAGAAGCAACTTAGAACTGAGGAGAAATTTCCTGATGGAACAATTAATCAGTGGAACAGCTTGCCTTCAGAAGTTGTGAATGCCCCAACACTGGAAGTCTTTAAGATGTTGGACAGCCATTTGTCTGAAATGGTATAGGGTTTCCCACCTAGTTAGGGGATTGGACTAGAAGACCTCCAAGGTCCCTTCCAACTCTGCTATTGGTGAAAAACAACTCTGAAGGTTCCAGCAGTTTTCACCTAATTAAAAGTAAAAGTTTTTCTCCTTTCCCAAACAATCAGTCACATGTCCAATCAAGATGCCGTCTGGTTGCGTGGTAACTTCACTCCTTCTCTCTCTCTGCCACCTGTGGGAATGTCCTTGGTTCCCAGGAGAAAGTATTTTGTTTAGACTACAAAACCCCAGCTATCTCTATTCCCACTCCCTATCCCTCACCTCCAGTGTGGCAACCCTCAAAATGGCTTCAGAGTTGACACCCTTTTTCTGTAACTGAACTAGAGACATGTTACATTATTGTCCTGGATTCAAGTTCTTTTATCTGATCATTGTCTTGGTCACATTTGTTTCTCCTATCTTTCAAGGCATTCTTCCTGGCTTTACGCTATCCATCTTATTAGCTCAAGCTGTGGGGGAAAGGTTATAGTTACAGAATGACTTTCTTGCAGAAAGTGGATCTTTTTCTAATGGCGTCTGCCCTCTGAGACACCTTAATATTTAAGGTCAGATTGGCCGCAATCCTGCTTTTCTTCTGGAACACAGTTCCCAACTTTTCCAGCTCAGCCCCAGCAGTTGGGGTGGGGGGGGGAAAGAGAGAATGGGTTTCTGCATGCACCTATTGCTTGCACAAATGGATCTTTGTGCACTTGCCCAGTGATTATGCGATCTGGTTCCCAATGGACCACAGACTGGTACCAGGCCGTGGACCCAAGGGTTGTGGATCTCTGTTCTGGAAGGGGCTGAAGAACAGGTTGTTTGTCCCTGTATGGAGGACAGGAAGTTAGTGAAGTCAAAGTGATTTATATTAATTTGAGCTTTTCACCTGGCATATTTTTAGAGTGTGTGTTGTTTGTTTTATTAACTATTTATATTGTGATTTATTTTAAAACTTAAACTTTATCACCCAAAATATTTTTAGCCAGAGGGACAGTCATTTATATCTATATAAAGAAATACTCTGCCTTGTTTTTGTAATTCCTTTTGAATTGTGCTAGTTATTTGAAGATATTGAAACCCCCTGGGTGATTGTGACTGTTTTGAAGAAAGTCTTGAAAGATTCCATCTTTGTTTATTAAGAAATAAGTCTTAGAAACTATACAAGTTAATCTCTCCATTATCTGATATGGTTTCAATTTTCAGAAAGGGGAAAAAAAGAAGTCCAGGAAACTACACACTAATTAGCTTGACATCAAGCGCTTGTAAAATTCTGGAAAAGATAATCAAGCAGAGGATTTATGATCAACTAGAAATGAACAAAGTGATTACCAAAAGCCAGAGTTGGGTTTATTAAAAGCAGGTCATGCTAAACAAACCTTATTGCCTTCTTTGATAATGTGATAAATTAGTGGACCAAGGAAATGATTTGGTTATTGCATACAGAGTTCAGTAAGGCACTTCAAGGTATTAATTATCATCTTTAAAGCGCTCCATGGCTCGGGACCTAGCTATCTGCGGGATCGGATCCTGCCTCATACATCCTCACGGCCGATTCGCTCCCACAGAGAGGGACTTCTCCGGGTGCCGTCCACTAGACTCTGTCAGTGGGCGACACCCAGGGGAAGGGCTCTCTCTGTGGCGGGCCCAGCCCTCTGGAACGACCTCCCCCCCGACATTAGGACCACCACGGACCTCCGCTCCTTCCGTCTTAAACTAAAAACACACTTCTTCTGCCTTGCCGGCCTGGGATAGTTACTCCTCTGTTTTTGGGTTTATTGGGGATTTTTAGTTTAGTGGGTATTTAGTTTAATGGGTATTTTAGCACAGGTATTGTTTAATTTATTTTTAATATGAAATGTTGTATATAGTTATTGTTTTTATTCTCCCTGTGCACCGCCCCGAGTCCCTGTGGGGAGAGGGTGCGGTTTATAAGTATTAAAATTATTATTATTATTATTATTACTTGAGAAAATAGACCACAATATACTTCTTCAGAATATATTGGCCTATACTTCAGATAAATACTATGTGATCATCTGAATCTTATTAGTTTAATATGATACTGAATTGTACTGCTGAATATATCAATTCTCAGGAATCTCTTGGATGATTAATTAATTGTAAGTATAATTATCAATATTCAAGTTTTATTTGCATTCTTAATTTGCCAGTTTAATTCTTGAAATTTCTTTTTCTTGTCATCTCTTCCTTGCCAGAGGTTCTGATACCAGTAAAAGTAAAGAGAATTATAATTCTCCTCTTTATTATAATACTGTTTTTGAATCTAAATTTATTATTTATCTTAATTTCTTGCTCTTTATGAATGTGAGAACACTTGAACTTTAGTTCACCTCTTCAAAGTTTTGAATATGAAAACAGCATCATAGCCATGCCCATATTTTATATTGTCAATGGTTTTCAAAATATATGGGATATTCCTGCGACATCTCTTTGGGACAAATCCAGTTTAATTAGGATATATTAGATCACTTAAAAGACCATTTAATGTTTGTGTAAGAATTGTTGTAAAAGTTTATAATTTAGATTTAGTAAAGAGATAGGCCTACATAACTCTGGATGAATTGGAATATTACCCTCTCTGTAAATCAAAGAAATGAAAGTCTCTTTGTCATGAGGAAAAGAGTACCGTATTTTTCGGAGTATAAGACACACCTTTTTTCCTCTAAAAAGAGGCTGAAAATCTGGGTGCGTCTTATACATTGAATACAGCATTTTTTGCCTCCTGGAACTTCACCCCTTCACCAAAATGGCATGCACATACCCTTATGGAGGCTTCCAGAGAGCTCCTGGGGGCTGGGGAGGGCAGAAATGAGCAAAAAACAGGGTTTTTTTTGCCCCCCAGCCCCCAGGAGCACTCTATAAGCCTCCATAAGGCTATGCATGCTATTTTTTTTACCATAAAATGGCCTGTTTTCACAAAAAAATGGGCCATTTTTTCTCGTTTTGGGCCCTCCCCCAGGAGAATTTTGCAAGCCCCCCCAAGTCTATTCATGCCTTTTATTTGGAAAAAAAGGGCCCATTTTCGTGAAAAACTGGCCGTTTGAGGGAGGTTTGCACAGTGCAAAAAGGTTTTTATTCCCCTTTCGGAAAGCTGTTTAATTAGAGTGATTGATGAGAATTACGTTGGTCAAGTACTGTGCTTGCAGAAACAAAGATTTGTTCCAAAGTTGGTCAGTGATTTCCTTCTCCAGCACATCGGTAATTACACCTGGAAACATCTACGTACCTACCTACCTACCTACCTACCTACCTACCTACCTACCTACTCTCTCTCTCTCTCTCCCTATCTATCTACTGTATTTCTCTCTCTCTCTCTATTTCTCTCTCTATTTTGCTCTCTCTATCCCTCTACCTACTTACTTATCTACACACTCTCTCTCCCTACCTACCTACTGTATTTCTCTCTCCCCCTCTATTTCTCTCTCTCTCCCTCTACCTACTTATCTATCTACATACATTCTCTCTCCCTACTTACCTACCTACTGTATTTCTCTCTCTCTCTCAGCTACCTACCTACCTACCTACCTACCTACCTACCTACCTACCTACCTACACTCTCTCTCTCCCTACCTACCTACCTACTGTATTTCTCTCTCTCTCTCTCCCTCTCTCTCCCTCTATCTACCCACCTACTTTTTTTAAAAAATTGCCTCTTCAAAACCAGGGTGCGTCTTATACTCCGAAAAATACGGTACTTGACCTTGTTGTACCTCATTCATTACCCGGGTTAACGGTTTGATCAAGATTCCTTCGAAGGTCTTACAATATATTGTAGAAAAACCCCATGGTCCCGAGGATTTTTTCAATTTCAATATCTGTGCTACTTCTTTTGTTTCATCTTTTGTTACTGGGTTTTGTTGACCTGAACATTTCCCAGTCTGAGATGTTTTTAAGTACTCTTCTCCAGATTTAATGCCTGCATAAAGAATCGATTTATAATTTATCTGCGATTGAAACATGTATCTCACATTTCAAATAGAAATAATAATAATTATTTATCTTGTTCTTTTCATATTTGAAGATGCCAAGTAATTTACTACTTTTCTCAAAATTTAGTAAAATTCTTTAGTAAAATTCAATGTTTTATACTTCCATTAGGTCCAATTTAGTAAAATTCAATGTCTTATACTTCCATTAGGTCCAATTTATTACAATTTTTTTAATCTTTTGTTCTAAATCCAAGTTAAAGTTATGCTTATGTATTGATTCTAATTGCTTCAGTTCATTTATCAATGTATCCTTTTGTCTATCTACTTTCTACTTGATGCCACAGAAATAAACAGGTTTTTAAAGTAAATGCTTCAGATTTAAGATTCTTTTTCTCACTCCTAAATCTTGTGGGCAATCCAGGAGAATATTATGCTGAAAGATATAAAAAAGTGCTGAGAGATATAACAAGACCAAGACATCTTCATTACCACAATGCAAGACAGAAGTTATTCACTTAAATGGACATTAAAAATGAAATAAAATACAGGAAACAATTGCCATTCTTCAGTATCAGTATCAAAAGTATAACCTGAATAAGTAAAACCAGTGTCAAGTTTGAACAGAAATGTAGGAGTTTGTAAGAAATACTGTTATTGTAGTTCACAGAAATAAAACCTTAACCAGGAAAGATTTAATACAAAATCCCTTAACAGTTACATTGGCTCTGTGTGCCAGAAAGTCAATATAGGATCTAAAAAAAGAAACCTCTTCACTAATAAAACAAAAAATAGTTATAATTTTCTAACAAATACCAAGTAATGATATTCTCTAAGCACAGCAAGATATAAAAATAAAAGAATTGACAAAAAGGAGCTTCAAAGCAACTTTAGAATACTCTAATGATTACTTAATTGCCAAAAATGAAATAAATTATTTAATAAGTTCCCAAGACAAAAGATAAATGAACAAGATTTGAAAACTGTTATATTTCTTTTGAAGTAAAATAGCAAGGTTTCTTAAGTTTAGCTTTGTTGGCAGTTGATAATTATGTACGAAATAGATTTTTTATCTAATTTATACCTATTTCCAAAAAGTAGGCATGTAAAAGCATATTTGGTGAACATGAACAAACTGAATAGACTTTGATCAAAAGCAGGACATTCCACTTATATAGAACACTATGGAAACATGCCTAATATTTCACAAAATTTGCAATTCCTCTTATATGTTTTATATTCCCGATTGTTAAAGCTTAAGTTTGCCTTAAAATGTAAGATCTGTTTCAGTTGCAAATGATAGAGAGAAGGTGAAACATCTGGTTTCCAGTGTCAAAAATGGGCACAACAGTTTTGTGCCCACAACATATATTATTGTTTTAATGAGAATTGTAGAAAGGGAAGTCATAGCAACTACAAGAAAATATTAAGAGACAAGAGCAAGAGCAATTGTTCTTTCTTTTATACTTTCTAGCAGATAAAATATCTTATTTATGTGGGAATATTTATAGTCTTGCGTATGCTGGTTGTTTTATATCATGAATGTATTAGAACTGATGGAAGTTAAAGTCCATGAAAAATTGGAAGTTATATTTATAATGCAGTTGTATGTATAATGAAATAATTCCTTTTGTATAATTTTATTATAGTCCTCCTTTGCTTTTATTGATGTTGTTAAGCAATAAACATGAATTTTTCTATATTTTAAAGCTTATTTTTATTTTATTAAATTTATTAAAAAATTTATTTTATTAAATTAAATTATTACTAAAATTACTATTTTTTATTTTATCATCTGCTTTGATGATTGGGATAAATAGAAATACAATACCCCAAAATTAGTAAGAATCCAAACCTCATATTAAATCTTGGTGAAATATTGAGTAACTGATAATAGTGCCCTCATTTTACTGCCGACTTCATAAACAATAGTCTGTATGATGCTAAGCCAAACCAAATCATATTACATACAATGTATGGTTCTTTGGGTCTAATGTAATTTACTCTAAGGAAAGCATACACAGAAAGGCAATATTATTACCTCTCTTTATAATCTGTTTATCTGAGAAGGTGATTTATATGGGAGGTATATGAGATCGGAAGAGATCTAAATTGCTCCTAGACTCCCCTAAGTCATTTATACCATTTATTACAAATGTCAAGATGTATCTAGACTTGGAGGCCTTGACTTTCTATCTTGTCATGACTCATTAACCATGTTAATATTCATTACTGCTGATCCTAGGTGTTTAGGCTGCCTAATTTCCATTAAATGTCATTTATATTTTGCCCTTGAATTAATATCTGGTTGGTCTCTTAGTTTGTGATATCTAGGATCAGTTTTTATAACTCTGTATTGTTTCTCTTAGCATATGTGCAGGATAATATAGAACAGAAAGCTATTCTAGACTTTAATTGGTGAGCAAACTCCTTTCCTATTTTTCTACCCTTTCCATTTCTGCAGATGTGTATTAGCTTGTCACAGCAGCCAAGGGTTATAAAATGTTTTTGTACTATATAAGATGTTTATGTTAAGTACCCAAGCTTACTTTATGATTGTTATTACTAGCTACAAATTTGTGATTTTTATATTAAAAAATAATATTTTAAAGCACCCCTTCTTTTTGATTAAATGTGATTGATTAGAATATTCTACTATTGCTGATTTAATTGTTTAATATTTAAATTAGATAAAGGAGAGTTAGAGAAGTATTCGGAGGCTGAGGACTTTCATCTCATTTGGAAATATAACTATGTATTTTTAAATATGGCCAGATCTTATTAGGACCAATGGCTTTATATTTCAGTTATATTTTTTAATCAGTCGATTGAATGATCTTCATTAAACCTTTTATTACATGTATAGACTACAGGTAGTCCTCAACTTACAACCACAATTGGGACCAGGATCTTGGTTGTTGAGCGAAGCAGTCAATAAGTGAGATGCCCACGTGATTGCTTCACCCAATGAGCACAATCCCAGCAGCCCTGGTTGAGGTTGTGCTTTTGTTGGTCATTAAGCGGATGGAGTGTTTCAGGGAGGCTGGGGGGTTCCTGTAAGAGCCTGAATCTGTGGGGGGAGGATGAGCTAGAACAGGAACTGACAGATATTGTTAGGGCAGTTCCATTGGCTTTGGAGGAAACTGGGGAAGGGCAGAGCCAGTGTGGAAAGGGCTTTTCAGGATTAGAAAGGCTTGTAGACAGGGAGGAGCAGGAGAGACAGAGCTCAAGTGATGAGCAAGAATCCCCCCTCCTGATCCTAGAGCACAAAGGGAAGAGAGAAGGCGAGAACAACACAGACAGAGCTAGCTATGAGGAAGAAGAGTGCCCCTCCCCCCTTCACAAGGCACACCTGGGCACTAAGATGTAAGGAGATGACAGTGGGAGGGGCATTTGTCAGGAACAAGCGTTGAATCTGTGGAGCCTCATGTGTGCCTGCCAACACCTGGAGATTACTGTGCTTTGTCTTGTGAGGCTTGCCTGGTTTACCTGCTTGACTGAACTTCTTGCACCAGTTACTGTTTTGCTAATCTTGCTTACTGGACTTCTGGCCTTGGTTACTGCTTTGCTCACCTTGCTTACTGAATTACTCACAGCCAGAGGTTGTTGAAGGTGCATGTGAGAGCTTCACTCCAGGACTTTTAGTAAATGTAGGGACATTTGGGGGCAAAGTTGGAACAATAAAGGGGAGTTAGACCAGTTCTCTGGCTGTGTTCTGCAATGCTCTGGGTCATCCCTTCAGAAGCTGAAAATTTTCCCTTTGAAATTCAAGCAGGACTTTCAGTCCCTTAGTACAAAAACACTTGCACATGGAACTATGCTGAGATTCTCTTACTCCCCGAAGCATCCTCTACGCTTTACCTCACCACACTGCCTGTCTTCTCTCTTCTTGGATTTTGGCTCTCTCTCATATCTGGTTGAAAGAGCTGCATCCTGATGGATCTTAGTAGAATTGGGTATAATTCATGACTATGGATTGGATTATTATTATTATAATAAAATATGTTTATGTTTGATTTGATATACATATGTTCACATATTGAAAGAAATGCGCTGATTAAATAAGTTTTTCATTGTAAAATCATGTGAATATGCTTTTTAATGCAAACTCTTATTCCCAAACCAAATGAAGTTTTCTGGCAAACTCAGTTCATGTCATTCTAAGAAGAGTGCATGGATGTGCCCATGTTAATTACGAAGAATTGGATTCAGTTCTTTGAAGGCAATAGGGATGTTTTAGAGCAGGAACGATTGCAACCAGAAAAGGGTTAATTGTTTTCTTGTTTTCATTTCAAGGTTCATGTTTTTGTGCAAATTTTACTTGAAAGGAAGTAAGAGAACTAGCATGAACCTGGAATTCTGTGTAGAAGAAGAATGAATTGCTTGTAGTAGGGAATATAGCTTGTTTTCCATATTATATGTAAGTATTGATATCCCCAAACAGGATAGGACAGGATGATTTAGAATTAAGTTAGTTAAAAAAAAAACAAAGCCCATGTGATGCGCAATGAAGGAAGTTTAGACAATGTTGAGATGGGTAGGAATGGTGGAAGAAAAGGATCTGTTCTGCTGTGAAAGCTGCTTTTTCCATATAGTATACAAGTTGCTGTGAACCTTTTAGTAGAGAGAAATAACTGCAAGAGGCATGTCCAGGTTGATCAAGACCTCAGAATACAAAATGACTGTGAGGTCTTCTGTTGTGTAGTCATAGCATAGAAGGAAATTTGAACATGATGTTTTCCCAGATTGGCTTGTAATTTTTATGTACTATTAGCGTAATAAGAGCTTTCAGCAGCCACATTGTTACTATTGCCCTTTTACTCAAAGGCAGTGATTGTATTTTCAAAAGTTGCTCTCTGATTAATGGTGTTAACAATGATTACTTCCCTTTTTCTCTCATTACTATAGAAAACTACTATATAATGAATTCATAGTAGATAACCACCTTTTAACCTGAAAGACTGGTTTCAGTAATAGGAATTTTTTTTACAGCTTTTCCAACACTATAAAAATAGAAATATTTGAAACCAAAAGTGCCATTGAAAATGTGGTGCTAAGCTTTTACCATTGTGGCCACTATTCTAATCTCTTAGAAAAGACATGTTAAAATCCCCAAATGTAATCGCAGTGTGGTTCTTATCAGTTTCTGGTATATTCTAGATATGCATATGATTTTCATGTAGTCAGGAATCATAAATAAATCATTTATGTGGGAGATGAGGTGGGAACCAACTGTTCCCAGGCACACAGTGCTGACCACTGTATAAATTTATCATAGCTGCCCAGCTTCAAAGTAGCATGGGCCATACCAAGGACTTGTTAATTTGGAAAAGAATGAGGAAGAATCCATGATATTTTTTCTTTCTTTTCCATTAGCAGTGGTAATTTAATGAAGAAAAAATCCAATTATGTCTAATGCAACTATTTTTTTAGTTAATGGGAGTGAGTAGTTTATGTGACCTTGGATCCTCAAACTGTGCACCTCTGCTTTGGCGTGTTCTTTCTGTGCACCTCTGCTTTGGCGTGTTCTTTCATTGCTCTGCATGTACTTTCTCTGATTTTCTTTTAATCAGTGGGGAAATTTCTTTAGGTCTCATTCATTCTCGACCTTCTATTTCCAAACCTATCGACTATAGTAATTTGAGATTCATTGCTTTCCAGTCATATCAGTAGAGTTTAGATGGTCAGGAATAATATAATGGTTGCAATGTCATAAGGTATTTTATTCTTATACTATCAAGAGGGACAGGTCTAACATTAGACAGCTGAATAATACATTTTCCGGAATTTCATTATTTTTCTTCTTTCATTTTATCAGACAACAATGGTATATAGGTTTGCAAAGTATAATCTAGATGTCTTAAGTCGTATGTTGTGCAAATTATATATACTTTATTCATCTACCAGATTCTTTGCTGCTTCTTCTTTCTTTAGATCACCAGATACTAGTTATTTCCCTTCCCATCCCATCTCATCCCATATCCCATCCCATTCCATCCCAGGTAAGTGCTTTCAGCCAGGTGCTGGAAGGAGTAAGGGTGTTTGTGAAAGTAAAAAGGATACTGGATATCAATGCATGTAAATGACACCATCATTAAAAAAACATGTAGCTGTTCATGCAGAAACCTAGTAAGGTAAGAAGGAAATATGCATAAACTAAGCAGGTAGAACGTCAGAAGCATGAGCTGGAGGTGACCCCCAGCTGCTAACAACTTCTCTTGCCAAATCAAATGGACCTAGACATCACAGGCAGCGAATATTGTCCAAGAAGCTGCTTCCATCTGCTGGATGTTTACTAACATCCAATTCTTGGTCCTGACCCAAGAGCAGCTGGAATGTTTGTATAATTCTGGAATTAAAAGTTTTTAGGTGATAACAGCAAAAGCTATGGAAAGCAAAGGTAAACTTAGCTGTTTTATAATGTCAGCAGTGTATTGGCTCAAGCAGTTGTTAGTTATTTGAGTTTAAATAATGTCAAAGCAACTACATATGTTTGATAAAATACTATTATGTGTGTCCTACAAGACAAGTTATATATTTTCCTACAAATGTCTTCAACCATTCAGCCTACCATTTGAATGATTTTAATAATTTATTGAATTTGTAACTAAGTTTGACTTATAGCTTCTAATTGGTAAATAAAAAATGCAATGAAATTGATGTGCTGGAGATGAAAACCACTCTTTAGTTGTTTATTAATTTAATGATCAAATGCCCTTAAAAATTGAGTATTCTGTTAATCCTGCCACAAGTATTGCTGTCATGATTTTCAACAACATGTACAATTGTGAAAATAGGTTATTTATCTCTTTGTCTCAGATTAATCATTGTGGCCATAAACTTAATGAAAGCAATTGAATTTCTTTGTACAATTCCCATTTTACATTTTTGTACTTACTATGCCAGATGAATAATAGATATCTTACATTGTTCTCTTCCATGTTTCTTTGGGGAAATTGCTAGTTTTGAGGCTCAATAGTTCCTTGATTTTTTTTCTTTGTTTAGTAGAGAATGAAACGTTTTACAGTCTTAAGATGGTTGTTATTTCAGAATTAAGGGTATTTAGTAATAGTGTAAAACAAAAACATTTCTAGTGTTTACATTATCCTAATAGTGCAGGGTTTTCAAAAGAGAATGTACCTAAATAATTTCTTTTGCACAGATATAAGTCTATATTCTGTATAGATACTTAAGCTATAAGTAACATCTGTGCAAATAAATCGTTAAAATTTACTGATACTAGTCCTTTTTAGAAGGTAAGCTTTGTATGGTAATCATGAATATAAACAGGGTTTGGATTAGGTCCTGTCTGTTCTACCTGCATCATGGACTCCACCTTAGAATAGCCCACATTCACCACTATTCATGCATGTTTGATAAGATGGCACTTAGCATTGTTAAATGTTGGGGTAGTTCATTGGTCATAAGTCATTGGTCTGGGGTGTGGCTGATGCATTTCTTAACCATCATTATTTATTCTACCTAACTACATTGCTTCAAAGAGGTTGTGGTTGTAATTTTTTTTAAAGCAGCGGCTGCTTCAAAAAGGAAACCTAGAATCTAATTCTTTTCCAAGATGTATTTTACAACTGTTTAGAAGTAATTGTTGAAAACAGATTAATGTAAGTGGAGGGCTTATTAAATTATTTTAGTAAATAGATATAATTTGACATTTGGAGACTAGAAAATGATAAGGCAACCAGTTGAGATGAAACAAAACTATAATTGCTTCTGAAAAGTAAAGCTACAGCTTTCATTGCGTCTAGGATTTGCAGTTTGTGATATAACTGGAATGAAGCATAACTCACATATTCATATTTATATTTATATATATATTCATATTTATATATGTGGCGGGCCCAGCCCTCTGGAACGACCTTCCCCCCGATATCAGGACAACCACAGACCTCCGCTCCTTCCGCCTAAAATTAAAGACACATCTGTTTCGCTTGGCCGGCCTAGGGTAGTCTCTTTTTAGATTGGGGTTAGTTTTAATATGGGATTTTAGCGCAGGGTTAGTTAGTTTAATTTCATTTTATTATTGTATACTGTTTGTATTTTATATGTATTTTAAATTCCCTGTGCCCCGCCTCGAGTCCCTTCTGGGAGAGAGAGCGGGTTATAAATTAAATTAACAGACGACATACAAATTGAGAATGTCTTCTGTTTGCTGACAAAGCAGCAAGCATTGCTTCCAGGTGCTGGAGGAAGTGATTCATGTAGGGCTATGGTATTGATAACGGCAGTGAGCATTAGCCCTATTCATACATGTATGATCAGATGGTTAACTATAGTCAAATTGTGAACTCTTGCTCTATATTTAAAACATATCTTAATCCTGAGCTTCTGAAGGAGAGGTAAAATGAGGCAAATAAAATGGAGGATGTTATGTTACCTGTGCTTTCAGTGTGGTCTAATTAAGCCATTATCTTACTAGTTATATTGAGAATCCCATAAATATAGTAATTATGTACCGGCACACCAATATACCAACCAAGGCTTCACTGATACAATAGCTGCTTCTCTGTATAATGAGGCAAATAGGCAAGAAGGAAAGTAAACATTCTTTTCAGACAGCTAAAAATAGTCATGCTAGTTGTATGTGATTTAATTTTTTTCATTCAGAAATGTTTGAAAGATGGGTATAGTTAAACCGAGATGACTATCTTCTTTTTCAAATCTTAAAAATATTTTTTCTGGACCATTTTAACTTCAGTATGTTTGTGTGTGGGGAGAAGAGGGAAGGTGACTCAGTTTGTGTTCCTGTATTTCCAAAATGATCTCTGAACTGTGTCATCCTTGCATCTAAATTCTCTGTACATCTGGTTATAATTTTCTGGAATTCTTCTAAATGTACGCTTCTTTAAATATCTCAAACTGCTTTAAGTTTTTACCCTTGATTATCCCTTGACTTCCCCAAGCTGCTTATTACATGTCTTATCCTAGTGCAACTCTTGATTATCTAAAATAGTTAATTCACATTGACTTCCATAGCAAACCATCTCATCAGCAGTTTCTTAAAAGTATTTTCCCGGTCTTCCCAGGCAGTGTTTTTCAGTCTTACTTCACAATGCATGGCCCCACAAAGGGCAATAGAACTGGATAGCAGTCTCACTTGCATGCAGTCAAATTGTGTAAATTTTTTCTGTGCTGCTCCATGAATGACAGTCATCATTAAATATCATTTTGTATTTATTAAACTCCTGGTGATTCTAGAACATGACCTATATTGGAATCGAAGCTCCCAAGAATTATTAATTTGCTATATTGCCATATTTAACACATATTTTCTTGTATTAAATTCCAATTAAATTACTTTGTTTGATGGATTATTTCTGTGAATATGTATTCAGGATGCTTTCACAAACTAGCCTAGAGTTAAAATATTATCAAAGGCATTAATCAAAATTTGAATTAAATTTAACTATGTCTTATTTAAGGCACCCAGATGATTCTATCTTTCTCCCTGCAGGAAGATTAAATTCCATCCCTTTTTATAGTTTTGTAGCTAACAAAGTTATATTAGGTTTTCTCAGTCCAGTTTCATTTTGTCATGGCTACTGTATTGTCAGTAAAGTGGTACCAAAGCATTTTACCAGACAATAATTATGGAATTTGAGCTGTGCATGAATATTGATTCCTTTTGCAGTAGTTCTTTATTTTATTTTGATATATTACTAGTTGCTAGGAAACAGAAAGACTGTCTACTTTCACCTCTTTTCCTTTCATTCTACTGTAACTGTTCCATGGGAGCATAAAAAGCATCAAAGAGAAAAGCTGGACATAATTAACATGAATTTTATCATGCCTTTAGAAATTTCTAGTGTCATATGTGCTGGTTAGCAATATTATTTCACATAATATACAATATAACATAAACTCAAGAATTTTTAACTCTGTTGCTCAATAATCTCTGTACTTGTAAAATGAAAAAAAAATCTAGTATTTGAAACATTGTGTAAGATTGCAGTTCTGTGTTCATTTACATGAGAATGAATATCACTGGATAAAGATGTGTATGAGAGTGCCAAAACGATTTAGTTTGTGATTCATTATCTATATTCTTTTATATAGGGATTCCCATTATGTTTTGCTCTATTTAAAAGTTCAATGTCCAACTTGCCTGTTTTCACTGATTTCCCATCTTCTTTTGTCCTAATTAAACTACTGTACACATTTTCCTCTTTGCTTCAGTCTTTGATGAAAATCTATTAAACCTGCCATATTACTTTGTATATGTGAATCATCTTCCATTCATCCAACCCACTTGATGCTTCCTCCCTCAGTAGCTTTTAAAGTTTGTATTAACAGCCTCCACCAAATATATCCAAGGAAAAATTAAGAACACTTTGCTGCTACCAGATACCTACCAGGTATCAGATGATTCCACCTGATAGCTCTAATAGAGCCATATACATAGGAGTCCATGGGGGAGATAAGGGACAAGCAACAAAACCTCTTGACTTGCATCTGATGTTGGGACACGTACAGAAGGCTGGATATTGTAATGCTGCAATAAAGGCTTGTCATTTTTTTTTCATAATTGCAGGTTTTACCAGACGCGTCAATTCTACAGGTATGCGGCTGTAGAATTGGTGATAGTATCTGTTCTAAAAGAAGCTCTCAACTTACTGCTAGTTTTAAAAAATTAAAATAAACTAATATCTTTTAAAATCAATATTTCTCAATTGTGGCATATTTATTTTGAAGAATCAGAGTAACATTCCTTTATTATTTAAGTTTAAAGTATTTTCTCTTTTTAGCTTTCTTCTTCCTGCAGTTTATTCAGTATCTCAGTCTTTAACTTCCTAATCAGTTTCTTAGGGATATGAATAATATTACTAGTATAATCAAAGAGATTATTCAATTTTTCTGTATATTTGAATTCTCAAGTGGTAGAACAAGATTTATCTTTGTTGGTTGATCAGCTGGTTGGAGATGTAGCTGTCATCTTGCAGAGAGTGGAGTTGGCCATGCTTGGCTGAAAGATAGAAAGATGCTTGAACCAACCAGTTGGGAGTGCTCATCTTGATGCAATGGAGATTTTTGGGACAGCAGTGGGAGTGGGAACAGGTTACTTGTTGTGGGAAGAAGGTAACTGTGATGTACAGCTGCTGTGTGATCAGTGTGAGCAGCTATTATAGTTTTTTTTTAAATTTAAATTTATATCCCGCCCTGCTCCACAGAGGACCCAGGGCGGCGTACAGGAAATTTAAAAACACACAAATACAAAGATAAATATATAATTTAAAATAAATATTAAACATTCCCATCCTGTACTAAAACCAAATTTAAAATAGTCTTGGCAGGGTTGAGCTTGAGTTTGTTACCACCCATCCAGATCCGTACGGCTTCCAAACACCGGGACAGCACTTCGGCGGCATCGTTGGGGTGGTTTGGGGTGGATATGTACAGCTGAGTGTCATCAGCGTACAGGTGGTACTCCACCCCAAAACCATGGATGATCTCACCCAGCGGCTTCATATATGTGTTAAATAGGAGGGGCGAGAGGACCGACCCCTGAGGAACCCCACATAAGAGAGGCCTCGAGGTCGACCTCTGCCCTCCCGTCAACACATATTGCGACCGACCAGAAAGGTAGGACAAGAACCACCGCAGAACGGTGCCTCCCAGCCCCAACCTCCCCAATCGGTGCAATAGGATACCATGGTCGATGGTAGCAAAAGCCGCCGAGAGGTCTAATAGGACTAGGATAGAGGAATATCCTCTATCCCGCGCCCTCCAGAGATCATCAACCAACGCGACAAATGCCGTCTCGGTGCTGTGCCCGGGTCGGAAGCCGGACTGGCGCGGGTCTAGATAATCAACTTCCTCCAGGTGTCGCGGGAACTGTTGGGCTACCACACTCTCAACAACCTTCACCAGAAAGTGAAGGTTGGAGACCGGACGATAGTTCTCTAATAAAGCTGGGTCCAGGGACGGCTTCTTGAGGAGGGGCCTCACTACCGCCTCTTTCAAGACGGCAGGTAAGGACCCCTCACTCAAAGATGCGTTGACAATGCCCTGGAGCCAGCCTCGTGTCGTCTCCCAGGATGCCAGTACAAGCCAGGAGGGACACGGGTCCAATAAACATGTGGTCGCCCTAAGTTTCCTTGACAAACTGTCCATATCCTCGGTGGTAATAAAGTCAAACTCCTCCCAAGAAGGAACCTCAAGACTAGTCTCGGACAGTCCCACCAGGCCACTGTCGATGGAGGGTAGCTCATTCCGAATCCGAGTGATTTTCTCCTGCAGATAAATCCCAAATTCCTCTGCTCGCCCTTGCAGAGGGGCTTCCCACGGCCTCTGATGAAGGAGGGAGCGGGTCACCCCAAACAGGGCGGCAGGGTGGTTATCTGCGGATGCAATAAGGGTGGCACAATACTCACGTTTGGCCACCCTTATCGCCACTAAGTAAGCCCTAATATGGGTTCTCACTAGTGTTCGGTCGGCTTCGGAGCAAGAGGATCTCCATCTGCTCTCTAGGCGTCTCTTGTGGCACTTCATCTCCCAAAGCTCCTCAGTAAACCAGGGAGCCTGGGTGATTCGTCGCCGCAAGAGAGGCCGCAAGGGCGCGACTCGGTCCAAGGCCCCCGCGGCCGCACTTAACCATGCGGCCACTAGGTCCTCAGTCGAGTCGCGAGGCAGGGTCACAGGCATTGGCCCAAGCTCCCTCTGGAACCTTTCCGGGTCCATTAGGAGCCTGGGGCGGAACCATCTAGGAGTATCCGGTTCCGCCTCCCCGCGGTGAGGTGTAGCGATTGGAAAGTCTAGCCGAAGGAGAGCGTGATCTGTCCATGACAAGGGAGTGAGGGCTAGGTCCCCTATTCCCAGATCACAGCTCCACTGTCCCGAGACAAAGATCAGATCCAGCATGTTTCCCCCCTCGTGAGTGGGGCCTAAAACTACCTGGGTCAGGTCCATGGCCGTCATGGAGGCCATGAACTCCCGAGCTGCTCCAGAGGCTATCACCTCTAGGAGCTCGGGCAGGGCTGTTGTTGCATAGCGAGGAGCCAGGTATACAACTAACACGCCCAACTGCCTCCCTAGGCCCCATCTCACGCAGAGAGATTCACACCCGGTTGTCTGAGGGACTGTGGTCTCCTTCGGCTCAAGACCTTCCTTAACCATAATCGCCACTCCCCCACCCCTCCCTAGGGCCCTAGGCTGGTGGAAAGCGCGGTAACCTGGTGGGCACATTTCCATGAGGGGTAGACCCCCTTCGTGGCCCAACCAGGTTTCCGTTATACCCACCAGGTCCGGGTCCCCCTCTGACACAAGGTCATGGATGAGGGGGGCTTTCTGAACCACGGATCCGGCGTTGCATAACATTAGCCTAGGGCCCCGGGTCTGTGATTCCTGCCCACCTAGTCTGCGATGGGAGAGCGGAGAGTTGGAGCACGTGACCGTCTGAATCCAGCGGCCACGGTCTTCCAACCGATGATGCCCATTCCGTCTCCCTCTGCCCCTGCCCCTCCCCAAGACCGAGTCGATGGAAAAAGCCACCATAGGAATGACCCCTCCCTCCCCTTCCTCCGTTACCCTACTTCTGCCTGCCGGCCCCATTTGCTGTCCCCTCCCAGGACTATTTTTCCCCTCCTCCCTGGAACCCCCTAAAAGCCGAATTAAAAACCTCCCCCAAAACCCCCTCAACTTGCGCTTCGCCCACCTCTCAGGAATAATCAATCCGTCCTCGAGGTGGGCCCGTGTTAGACAGGAGGGCCAGGCCTGTGAGAGGGGAGACTCCCGCAGGCCAAGGAGGTCGCGCCTAGAGTACATGGTGAAAGCCCCTGAGGTAGTCCAAATCCAGGAAGGCACACACAAGTCCGAAAATAAAGTGAATTGGTGCAGCAATGGTTTCCGGGATGGGGGGTAAAGTCAGACAGAGTCTTATGGATGGGGAGATCGAGTCCAGTCCCATTACAGGCCCCATCCATCTGTCTTTTTCCGGCCAAATGGGCATAGTTCGCATTTAGTGCCGCATGACTAGTTAATCCATCATGCGGCGTGATGAAGATGCAGCCCTCAAATGGCTCAATTTACCTCCTCCCAATCCCGCACACTCACTTCAAGGTCTTTTAAGATCTTCCTGGATCATCCTCGGCCAGATCCACCATTCCCCAACCGGCTGCAGGTGTTTCACGCCGGGCTGCTCAAGTCAACATACCACATTCAACCAGTCCATACTCCATACTCCTTCTTCTCCAACCTTCTCCTTCTCCTTCAACATCATCAACCTTCGCCATCTCCTTCCTCCATCACGAGCTCTTTTCCATCTCACCATCATCCTTCTTCCATTTCCATCGTCTCCAGCTCCTTCCCATCTCCATCTCTCCGCCATCTCCATCCACCTCTCTCCATCTCTCTCCATCCGTCTCTCTCCGTCCATCTCACTCTCCATGCGTCTCTCTCCAACCGTCTCTCTCCATCCTTCTCACTCCGTCTTTCATCTCACTCTCCTTCCATCTCCTTCCATCTCCTTTCATCTCTCTCCTTCTCTCTCCTTCTCCATTTCTCTCTTTCACCTTCTCCTCCTCCTTCTCCTTCTGCTTCCTCCAACTCCTCCAACGCCTCCGTCCTTCCATACCTCCGCACCTTCTCTCATCCGCCTTCTGCTTTCTGCCATCCTTCCTCTCTTAAGCAGTCCATGCCAGTGGGTGGTGGGTATTTCGGACCCAGAACCAGGGTATGACCGCACGACCTGCCACTGGTCGTGCGGCCCGATGGCAACTCTCCTGGCCTGGGCCCCTCTCGCCGCCCGCAGTTTGTAATCTGCGTCTCGGCTTTGCGGCCTGCCTCTCTCCTTCCGGCTGCGCCGGGACGCTCTAGGCCGCAAACAGGCCGAGCCGATCTCTATGCTCTCCTGTCGCCTGCACGGCTCGCCCTTCAATACCGGGTGGCTCAGCGCGACGACGGGAGGTTCGGCTTGTCAAACCAGCCCTCCGCGATGGTAAGTGAGGGCTGGCGACATCTTCCTGGGGTGAAAACAACCCCCTGGGCTCCTCCGGTTCTCAGAGCGCGACCGCCATGTCGCGCATGCGCAAGAAGAAGTATTGGATTTGAGGCTATGGAGAATAAGGGTCTGCAGTTAATATTAGATTGATGGTTTGTAGCAGTTGAGTGTTATGTGTGTGCTTGGGGATTTGATGAAGATCTGTATTTGGACTGGTGAGAGTGGTAATGGTGATGTCAGGTGATTTGGGAAGAAAGTATGAGGGTCAGAGTTATTTAATCCTTCTCAAATGAGGGATAGGAGACCCCAGGAGCATTTCTATCCGATTTGGAAGATTGTGCGTGACAGATTTCCTCCAGTCTTCTAGATGAGAGCAGAGAAGTGGATGGGGGTTGTGAGAATGACTCCACATCTTTTTCTACATTAAGGGAATGGTCTGTGGTAGGCTCAGGGTTGGGGTAATGTAACACAGTGTTATATTGGTAAATTGTAAACACATGCATTCTGAACTAGATGTACCTCCAAAATAATCTTCTAGCAGCAGTCTCACGTAGGATCTATCACAGCAGGGAAGTGCCAAGAACATGAGTGACCATCAATAAAGCTTCCCAGTTCAGAAAAAGCAGTTACAAAGATGATATACAGATTTGTGAAAAAGTCCTCCTGAAAATAGTTTCACCTGATGGAAAAGTGAGTCCAGAAGAACCTCAGATTGTAAACGTCTCTGTACAAGGAAGCATACCTCATTTAAACTTGTATTTCATCTGGAGTCAGAAGGTTTCTGAATTGACAGAAGCATGAGATTTTATGATTTTATATAACAGATTAAACATAAATATAATTCTCCCTATCTAGATTCTAACAACTTCCAGGTACTTTGAGAAAACAAATTTAATTTTACAGACTGCACCAGTTTAAAGATAGGTTAAAAATCTAGGCATATGGCAAATTTCATAGTATTTACTGAGAAAATGCAATTCCCTGCTGAGCAAGGAAATAATGTCAGCCTTCCCAGGTAAACCAGACAAGAATGAGCTAAATCTAGAGTACTTTATTCTAAGGTTACATTAACAGAATATTACAAGTCTGAAAGTACTGCTGCTTTTAACTGCCATTAGGACGAGTCCTTCCTAAGTTTCCTCCTCTGACCATTAATCCATTGAGGGATCTTCTCTGCCTTAAAATGAAATCTGTTTCATGCTTCGCCTTCTAGCTCCTTGATTAGATGGAAGCAGCTGTTGGAAAAATAGACATTACCGCAGCTTCTGGATTATTTATAATAAATGTGAACTTTGGTATTTTATGAAAGCTCCATAAAGTGCCATTTGGATTATTTGCTTATGACAACATTGTCAAGACTAAGGCAATTTCTTAACAAGGAAAGGTTAGATGTTGCATATTGCCTTTTAATACCAATTGTGAAATTCTCAGCAGACAGAGTGCATGTTTCACAAAATATGTTTGTTTACTTATTTATTAATTTTTGAAGAAAAATATTTTGGGTAAAAAGACCATGTACCAGAAATATGCTGATGAATGAGATCTATTACTTAATTACCTGACTGGATGTAGCCTGTAGTATTTTTTCAGGCAGGCTAATTGTGTAGTCAGTGAGAAAATGTCACAAAATAGTTGACCAGATCTATAAGCAGTTTTGTTCTAATTACAAAACGAATTATGACTCCATCTGGTTGCTTTTCCTAAGTTTAGAGTTAACATTCTCTCGCTAGTTGATTCAACAAGATTTTAACACAAAATAAGTATATTTATTTATTACACAGTCATTTCATTTGAGGTCAGGAAAAATATGCTAGTAAATACTTAAATCCAAAATGCTTTTTAGCCAGGCTGTTAGTCAACATTTTTGAGTGAACTACAATAATTCAGAGCCGTCAGGTATAGTTTCAGTACCAAGGACAGCAATCTAGAACCAAAGATAAACACCAATTTACTCCAGCCTTAATTTAGCAAATGAGTAACAAAAGAGTCATTCCAAACATTTCTTATCTTTGTAAAGAAATGCCTCTTCCGCAAGTGTCTGAAGACACACCTATTTCATCTAGCCGGCCTAGCGTAACCTCCATACTGACTATTAGATAGTTTTTAAACTTGGGATTTTAATTCGGTTTTTAGCGCAGGGTTTATTTATTAGAATAAGTATTTTAAATTTTATATATTTTATATATTTTGTATGTATTTTAACATCCCTGTGCGCCGCCCTGGGTCCTAACAAGGAGAAGGGCGGGGTATAAATTTAATAACATAAATAAATAAATAAAATAAAGGTTTTTATTCACTGTTGGCCCTTAAATCTGTGTTCTAGAAATGATGAAAGAATATATTTATGGTGTAGATTTTGCAATAAGGATTGAAATAATTTAATATATAATAGATGATCCATAAACCCTCATTTCAGAGCTATTTCCTTACATCTAAACAGAGAAACAGAACAAATATGGGTGCTGGGCAGGCAAAAAAAGCATAGGGAGTGCAAGCTTCCAATTTCCTGTTGGCTTCCTCCTTGAGTTTCCTGGCAGTGAGTGCTGGAAATCTTCCTTCTTTCCTTTCATCATCTTTCCTTCCCTCCCTCCTTTCCTATTAGGCAAGTAAATGGCTGCAGCCAAGTGGGAGAAGGAGGAGGTTGTGTGAGTGAGTGGCTGGTACAGTGCAATAAAATGGGACAGAACTATTTCTCTATTGACTTTCTTCCTGAAGCTTCCTATGAGCAAAGACCTTGCTAGAGGGAAGGTGACAAGGAACATATGAAAGCCATCACACAAGTTCATTTCAGGTTTTCCATTGACTTGTAGGAAGCTGCCAGGGAACATTGAAAATGACATTCATGTAACTGCAGCTGAAAATAACACTACAATTAAGGATGGAACAAGCAGTAAGGTGAACAGCAAGAGTGTAATGGTGCTGAAGCAACAAAATACTTCCCAGATTTCATTTCCTTGGGAGTAATGGGTCCTGACATTCTGTAAGTTAGCCCATTTGAGATATCTTTATTGACAAAGTCTTGCCCTATGATGTAGCATTTTGTCCAATGGAAGGTTACAAAATATCAAACAGACACAAGAGTTTTAGCAGTATAAGATTATTATGGATTTTGCATGGATTTTTCTCTCTCTTGTATATAATTAGCTTTCCCCCTTCTTTTTCTAGTCATGTTAAGTTACTCTTAATCACCATAGTATTATCTAGGTTTAAAAAAATGTATAATCATTTATTTATCATTTATGGTTGATATTATAGGTTTTTAAAAAAGAAAATGTTATTTTAAAAAAGTGTGAAACATTGGCTCATGTTATACAGAAATAAATCCTCTGATTGTAATTGAGTCTAATCACATAGCTGTGAAATGCCATCTCATTTTGGGGCAGATGCACTTGAACTATGTGAATGAGCGAGCAAATTGTGTTTGATAACCAAGCCTGTAATTTTTGGCACAGTAAAATGGAACTATTTTAAAAGAATCTGTAACATTTGATTGTATTCTTGAATGTGTATGCTGAATCATAGGTGAGTCAAATATGAATTTCACCCATGACTAGGCTTGAAAATAAGGGATATTTTCATATACATTTTTCTAGAGGACAATTTGATGGTCCTGAAGTTGTGGTGAAGCAGAAGGTAGAAGCCAACAGAATAAAAGTAAGGATGCAGTAAAGTAAAGATACTCTTGCATGGGGAAATATTTAAACAGATAAATAAATAAACTTTAGAAAATGAATGAAGAGTATCTCCCTCTGAAAGAACATTTCTGAACTGAAAATATTTTGAAAAATATTTTTAAAATGTTAATGTAATGTTTTGTAACTGAGTTTGAAACTGTCATTGAACATTGCTTCACTTGGATCTGGTAATCTCTTTGGTGTAACTATGTAGCTCCTATTCATATAGTGACCATCTTATTGCTTGTTCCATCCTTAATTGTAGTGTGATTTTCAGATGGTGTTTGTAATATGTGAGCAGCTGTTCTGAACATGCACTTAACATCTAGCCTCTCAGCAAGGGGGTTAATAAGAGCATCAGATTGGATTTAGACACAAAAAACTACTGGCAAGTTGAAGAAAGAAAATGGTCGAGGAATTAATGATAAAAAAAAAACCTCTTGGCTATTCAAAAGTACCTACTGCAGTAATAATTCCATATTAACTCACCTATTGGATTAGGATGATGTGATGCATCTGCCTTCTGCTTGAAGTATCCAAGACAATTTACACAATCCAAACTACAATCCATGTTCACTTAATATGAAGAGTCACATCTGAATCTGTAGAAACATAATGATCTTAGCTTCTTCCCCCAAAGTGTAGGTTATTGCCCATCCTAAAGAAATTAACTCAATTTTGGTTTTTCATTTTTATGAGTATTTGTACTATTATTTAATTACCTGAGATTCAGTTCAGGTTGCTACTGGTCTTCTAGGCCTTGATAGTTGTCTTGTTACTCATATAATATTTAATCTTACAGTAATTGTTAAGATGTCAGTGTTTCAAGAAAAAATACCTGTATATTCCGCGTATCGAGTATCATTTTCTAATTTACATTATTCTTTAATAGAATAACATATTGCTAGGCTGATTATTCTGGATATAAAGTTGGTCCTATTCTATCTTGCTGTTGATCTCAGCAAATAGGTTTCTAAGATTCCAAAGAGACAAACCCGAAGGGATGGGCCAACATTGTGGAGAAAAATTATTTGTGGAATATTTCTGGCAAAAGATATTTTCATTGCATTTAATATCAGAGAGGTCAAAGGGTATGAGTATTTTCAAAAACGTAGCTAGAAATGTTTCAGATGGCTTGAAAAGATTTGCATGAACAATGCATGCCAGTTCCACCCCACCTCTGCCTTTTCTTCTTCTTTTTCTTCTTTTCTTTACACATCTCATCACTTGCTCCTTTATAGTGTTTCTGACACTGGGACCTCTGTGAGAGATAGAAAAGGGATTAGTTGAACATAGAAGTCAGCTTGATTTCTATCCAATTTTAGTTAAAATTATATTCAATCAGTATGTCTGTAGAGAATATCTAGAACATAATTTGTCATCCCTATTTGTCTGATTGCATTTTGGGAAATATTGCACAGAAACTTGCTTATTTAGAGGGCAGTTGTGTTGGTTTGGAATAAGGAAAATATTTTTTCATTACAACTTAATTTAAAAAATAATAATGTTGTCTATGTTGTCCGCTGAGGCACAGTAATTATTATTCTGACCTTTGGTTTTTTCTAACATCCATGGTTATTTTATAAATATACAACTCCGTTATTATTTTGTGAATGCTAGCATCAGTGATTTTATCTTTTTCAAGTAGGCTTTGCCAGCAGAACTCCTCCTTTAATATAATTTTTATACAGGAGTTATATAACCTTAGGATGCAACATTATTTTCTGTCACTATACCTAGTGAAATCCTGCTGACTAGGCATGCAGTGAGTGGTTAAACCTAAAGAGCGGTTAGCTTAGTTTAGGAACAGATACTAGGTAGGGATTTTAAAGACTAGGAGCACTTCTGAGTAGACTCTAAAGCTAACTTTAATTTTTAATATATTGTACTAGGCTGCTGTTGTATTGTGCTTCCCTCCTATTCTGGAACCAGCAAGAAATTAAGCTGCCCTAAATGTTGCTGCCCCCATAATGGCTTTACCACACATTTGGAATAGTTCAGTACTGTGCTGCTGTTCATAAAACCTTAGCAAACATTTTAAGGGCCATACTTGCTAGTTGCCTTGGTTGAAATTCCAGCCCTGCCCAAATTCATCCACCATATAGAAGCTTCTTCTAATTGGACGCACAGTGTATTGGTTACTCCACGTACACTGCATTCCCCTCTTTATTTTTCCTTTGCCATTGTCAACCAATCAGGCATTTTAAAAAAATCATTGAACCTGTCAACCCGTTGTAGTTTTGAATTTTACCAATTTTGTTCAGGCCTGTCTCAGAGGATTTCACATTTTTACCAAATAGTCATTTCAAAGCCTTAGAAAGGACACCTCACTCTTGTCATAGCATAGAGACCACGTTTTTTATTAGCTTTGAATCTGAAGGTTACTGCTGCAGCTGTGTTTTCTGCCCATCAATTACTGTCAGCATTGAGTGCCGCAGAATTTAGATAATGAGAAGATACCCTTTTATATAGGTCACCATAACCTTAAGAACAAAAACCAGAACTAAGATAAGAAACCTGGATTATATCTCACAAACATTCCAGTACATTTTTTCCCCAGTAAAGTAAAAATAATTGGCAAATGTTTATTTTTTGTATCTAGCTTGGAAACATTAGATGCTATTATTTCTCAAGTTAGATAGCATTAGATCATTTATTTGTTATGTGAGGACAGAAACCTTGTTGAAGTACCTCATGCATCACACCCATGAAAAAAAGCAATCTCAAATATATGAGATTAGTTTGATCCAAGTTGTTTCCAAAATCTGAAAGCAAGTCAACACTGTTGGATATTTCATATTTAACTAATGCCATCATCGTTGGTGTGTATGCCCAGAACATTCTAGTTATAAACTCTGCAATACCTGCTTTTTAAACTTTCTCTATAAATCCAGTTTATTCTTTATGTTTTTTTAAGCAAGGCCTTGTCTTAATTTCTTGTTCTGAAAGTGTAATCCAGATGCTGGGTCCTTAAAGGGCCTATTGTAGTTTCACATTCTGGAATTATTTCTCTTCCTCCTTCCATCTTTTTCTTTTGGAAGTGTAATGGCCTTTAAAGGACCTAAGTACCTTTTTATTTGATTAGTAGGAAAATTTGGCTGTTTTATCTAATTTTTATTCAGCTGCAGTTTTAAATTAACATTTAAGAATTACCAAAAAAGATATATGCTGGATATATTTTAAAATCCACTGATTTGTCATGGCCGTTTTAGTATTAATATTTGCTCACTGGGCTGCTGTTAGATTCTGAGTTAATTTTTATTGGATTGACTTGCAAACATTATGGTTTTCTTTGGCTAAATCAGGGGTGGGTTCCTGCCAGTTCTAGCCTCTTCTATAGAAGAGGTTCCACAAATCTACAGTGCCTTTTAGAACCGGTTCCAGCTCCCTCCCTCCCCCCACCCGTCTGCACATCATCAAGATGAAGAGCGAGAGGAGGAAGCTCACAAGTCTTAAAACTGTGAAGTTTGAACACCCCTGGGTTTTTTTTAACTAAATGGTTAGGGGTGCAAGGGTCTTGTAACTTGATAGCTTTAAGACTTGTATACTACAAATGCCAGAGTTTCTGAGCCAACATTTTGGTTGCTAAGCAAGAGTGTTGTTAAGTGAGTTTCACCACATTTTATAAGTTGGCCACGTCCACCCAGTCACATGACTGCCAAGCCACTCCCGCTCGGGCACATGGCCAGCAAGCCACTCCCACAAAGCAGGCCCCCCTTATAGAAGAGGTTCTAAAAACTTTTGAAACCCACCACTGGGCTAAATACATATGATGATGGCAACAATGATCATTCTGAAATATACTACTATAATAGTAGCTCTTACTCAAATGCTAATTCAATAACGTTTTTTTAAAATTTTTTGTGATTGTACACATTTTTCTATTCAATACTGATCCCTCTTGGGAATACAGTATAGAGCATTACGCAAACAGTGGAGTGAATTGATACTATAAACACAGAGTCTTTATTTTGAGTTAAGTTCTTTAATGTTTCAAAGAAATTATCCAGTGTAATTGGGTTTAGCCAGTTAAATGGTTAGTATTCTTTCTTTAAAGCCAACAGAATCTAATTTCTAATAGGCTTGTCTTGTCTTGTCAATAGCTGTCAAACTGCTTAGAGATGCCTAACTAATTAAATTGGAGATGTGGGGGTAACTATAATATTTTAAGCTTTACTGTTAAACTTTGGCAACCACTTAAATGAACTACCATGTTTTCATAATAGACCAAGCAAGCAAGTTTTGTATGAGCTGTTTGCTTCCTATAAGCAGAGGAACGTTCCAGTTGCAGCTGAATTCTCTGACTTCTTATATTTTGAATGTAATGTCAAGACTGGTCTACACCTGGCATGATCAATATATAGTACAAATTGTGATACATGGGGTTGATGTTTCTTGATACTATTAAGATTATATTAACATAATCTCAGGAAAATCTGGGTATGCTATCACTTTTTACAATGTGAATTTATAATCTTTGCAGGAAAGAATTAATGCCACATGTTTGTGATGGCTTCTTAGCTTGTGAGAAAACATCGTTTTTTGCCCTATTCACTTCAAATGTCTAAAAATTATACAGACATTTTTACTACTAATTATGCAACTATAAGGCTTTGGACAATCCAAGTAATAATTGTTCTTGGTTGTACAGAAGATAGCAATCTAACTTCTGGGCTTCTTATTTATTCTACATACATTTAGCTTTCTTAAAAAGAAAAAATGGTTGCCGAGTGTATTCCCATTTTATTTGAATTTGTTATCTCTACATTTTTAATGTATGTTTTAGTTGTCTGTCTCATCTAATTTCTTCTTTTTCTCATTCTAGGTTTTCATTCCCAAATATGATCACCATAACTGTATATGTAGGACAACAGTTGATTTTCTGTCTAGATTAATATTTCTTTACTACTGGATGTTTTGTTTAAATTCAATGTTTCCCCAAAGGATGTGTTAGAAATATGCAGAGGCCAAGCTAGAAACTCTGTGTAGGAACACATAGGATTAAACTCTGGCTGTTTTCTGTAGATCTCCTGCTGTTTTCATAAATTCTTTTGAGAGAGATATATCTTTTCCTCCCCTATGAAATATTGCTCATTTTATTTATTGTTTATTTTCTGTTTTGTGCTATTTTGATCTGATTATACACATTGTTGCTGGCTTAGAAGTCATACTGTGTTTGGATTCTGAGTACCCAATGATGAAAAAGATGCCCTCAGGAGTGTAACTGGATCTACAGGCCTATACCTTTCAGCTAATACAAAATGAAAACAACAAAACCACATCCTAAAAGTGAATATTTACCTCTCTAGTGGCTATTTCTGTTTCTTAAACCTAAACATTCACTTTGATGTGGTGGGTAGGAAGTTTATTAAAGACACAGTTCAAACATTATCAAACGATTTCTCTAATGGATAACATAAGGATTTCATTTTCATTCATTCATGATGACAGGGATGATTGCCTAAATTTATATATATATATATATATATATATATATATATATATATATATATATATATATATATATATATATATATATATATATATATATATATGTTAAATTTCTTTAAGGGATGATTAATAATAATCTTTATTTAACACATATCTAAAAAGACAGCAGCAATTTAATAGGTCTCTGTCTGGATGGTCTCTAGGTTGAGTCGAAGGACAGAGAAGGATGACAAGTTTGTCTCCTCCCTTGAATAGGCCTAACAGGAAGCTGTAACAATATATCCACTTCATATATATATATATATATATATATATATATATATATATATATATATATATATATATATATATATATATATATATATATATATATATATATATATATATATCTTATAATATAATATAATATAATATAATATAATATAATATAATATAATATAATATAATATAATATAATATAATATAATATAATATAATATAATATAATATAATATAATATAATATAATATAATATAATATAATATAATATAATATAATATAATATAATTAATATATATATATATCTTCAGGCTGGTGCTTCTGGCTTGGTGCTCCTGGAAGCACCAAGCTAGAAGCACCAGCCTGAAGATGATGAATGAGACTTCATCGAAACGTCGTGAAGATACTTCCAATTCTACGCGGGAGAAAACCCGAACAACCAAAGACCTATACATACATACATACATACATACATACATACATACATACATACATGAGAGAATATTTTCACAACTCCTGTTATGGGCCCCTTTAAGGGAGGAGACAAACTGTCATCCTTCTCTGCCTTCGGCTCAACCCAGAAACCATCTGGGCAGAGAGCCAATGAGATTACTGTTGTGTGAATTTTTTAGATATGTGTTAGGCTTAAAAATCTAACACACACACACACACACACACAATTATTCCACAACACCCCGTTAGGGCCCCAATTAAGGGAGGAAACCTACTGTTTCCTTTTCTGCCTTTCGGCTCATCACCAGAGACCATCTAGACAGAAAGCCATGAATTCCATTGTGTGATTTTTTAAATATGTGTGTTAGTTTTATGAGCTGATCAATAATATATATATATATATATATATATATATATATATATATATATATATATATATATATATATTTGTGTCACAACACCCTGGTATGCTCAAATATGGGGAGGGGGGGAGAATGCTGCTTCCTTTATCTGTTTTTCAGCTCACCCTAGGAGCCATACAGGCAGAAAGCTGTTTTTTCATTGTCTTTGTTATATTTGTGTTATGTTTGTGCTGATAAATAAATAAAGGGAGAGTAGTATAGATCTATTTCAAGCTATTTAGCTCTCATCAGCTAGCCATACCATTACTGGGCTTTGAACCTGATCAGGCAGTCGTATTAGCCACTGAGCCACAGATGATGATGATAATAATAATAATAATAATAATAATAATAATAATAATAATAATAATAATAATAATAATAATAATAATAATAATAATCATGCTTATTATCTGAGGAGGTCTTATTTTTGGAAAACAGGGTAGTAATAATAATAATAATAATAATAATAACAACAACAACAACAACAGTAGCAACAGCAGCAAAAGTAACAGCAGCAACAACAATTTGCATGCAAAGGTAATTAATATTGTGGCATTTTTGCAACTTATTTATCTTTGTAAAGAGGATACTTGGAGTCTTTGCATGGATGGTTTTGTTTCTTTATTTGGAAAGGGAGTCACATGACAATTTTTATACTGACAATATTATTTTTGGCTCCAAGAATTCAAAAATAGCTGAATGCTCTCTTTATTGTTCCTCAAGGTTATACATATCATTACCTAACACAAACACTACTCCAGCTTGAAATAAGATTAACTGCAAGAAATTAATGTAGTGAAGAACAGTCAGATGCAAAACTGGAAATATATAAAAGTTGCCTGATGATGATTTCTATTTCTTTTATTTCAAATTTTACTTAAGAGAAAACTTAATGAAATTAATAGAGCTGATAGGTGGATATTTAACACTTTATATTTTCTAAAATAGGGTTTGAGAGCATATGGCTTTTCAGATATTGTTGAATTGCAACTCTAAAACTATAAAAATAGAGAAATATAAATATGAACTTTTAGTTGGCACACATGTGGCTTTGATTGGGAGACCTTTAAGTGGTAAATAATATGTTTGAATTAATGCAGTGTTAATTTCAGGTATCACATTTTATAAAGATACCATATTATTCACGATAATAAGCTGAGAAGGAAAAATCCACGAGGAACAGTTTAAAAAGCAACATCTTATAAGGCAGGGAGACAAATCAGATGTTGCTGAGCAATACTTTTTGGTAAATCTCCACCAATTGTTTCCTTAACTCACATTTTCCTATGTAAAATGAAAGTTCCGCCATCTCTCTCTCTCTCTCTCTCTCTCTCTCTCTCTCTCTCTCTCTCTCTCTCTCTCTCTCTCTCTCTCTCTCTCTCTCTCTCTCTCTCTCTCTCTCTCTCTCTCTCTCTCTCTGTCTCTCTCTCTCTCTCTCTATATATATATATCTATATATCTATATATCTATATCTATATCTATATATATATATATTGATCAGCTCATAAAACTAACAAACACGCGCGCGCACACACACACACACACACACATATATATGTTAGTTTTTATGAGCTGATCAATAAATTAAATTAGAGAGAGACCAGGATAGATCTATTTTGAGCTTATTAGCTCTCATCAGCTGGCCATACCCCTTACTGGGATTCGAACCGGGGCTGTGTTGCATGCTAGGCAAGGAGCCTAGCAATTTAGCCAAGCCGGTTCCCCTTATTGCATCAGCACAGACAGGGTATATTAGTATAGGTAATTGTTTCACAACAACCTGTTATTAGGCCCCAATTAAGGGGGGAGACATACTGTTTCCTTTCCTGCCTGTCAGCTCATCACCAGAGACCATCTAGACAGCAAACCAAGAATTACGTTGTGTAATTTTTTAGATATGTGTGTTAGTTTTTATAAGCTGATCAATAAATTAAATTAGAGAGAGATCAGGATAGATCTATTTCGAGCTTATTAGCTCTCATCAGCTGGCCATACCCCTTACTGGGATTTGAACCTGCTGTCTAGATGGTCTCTGGTGATGAGCCGACAGGCAGGAAAGGAAACAGTATGTTTCCTCCCTTAATTGGGGCCTAATAACAGGTTGTTGTGAAACAATTACATATATATATGTAAGGTTAGGGTTAGGGTTAAGGAAATAATATATGGAAATAATAAAAGTTATCGCTATCAGTGTCCTTTACTTCATCATGTCTGTTGATGATCTGGCTGCCTCACTTCCTAGACTAAAAAATTCTAAGGGGGAATTCCTGGTTAATCTTTCTTCTTGAGTTAAAAAAGGGTTGCCAGGAAAATGGGGCCAGGCAGTGGCAGAGAGACAAAACTGATCCCTTCAAGAGAGTTTCATAGTTGTAAGCCCAAAGTTTGAGGACAGAGCAAGGATATGCATACGAAGCAATGATCTTGGAGACTGGTTTCTAACAAAACAAGATTCTAGAAGCTGCTCTATATAGACTCACTGTGAGCATGCTTCATTTAGGAGTGTTGTTATATTATTTGTTTCTCAAATAACTGAGGGAAGACCTTTGTTTTGTTCTTTGAAATTATTGGCACATCCTAAGGATAGGTGTTTTGCCAGGATCTGACTTGACATTATCTGCCCTCATCTGCTCTGTTTCAGGCCATTGATTACCTCTCCATTTCCAACCATTTGACAGTTTGTCAGATCACCACTGCAGCCTCTGATTATGAGGAGTCACCATAACATTTTGCTTGCTTTGACCCCACTCACTTTTACAGTATATGGGCAAGCAATAGAAGTTAGGTAAAGGGAAGATTGTGCAGTAATGTAGAGCTGAAATGGGAAGTGCACTTCATGATTGTATTGTACATAAATGGAAGATAATGTGTTTTGGTTATTTTGGGATGCATGATATCGTGTTCTGAGTTGGAGATTAGGAAAGGCAGAAGCAAGGCCAGAGAGTCTAATTCAAAGATCAATGGTCAGATACAAGGGAGAGTTGATCAGCCAGCCAAACCCACACTAGTGAGAGAAAGTTCACATTGATGTTGTAGATTAAATTTGTAAATAATTGTAGAAGCAACAATTAGAGCCAGGTTATATGAACCCATCTCTCTCTGTTAGAGCAAGTACTTTGTGAGCAGAAAATTCCAGGTCCAGTTCTTGGCACTTCTAGTTAGGGTTGGAAAAACTGCTTGAAACTCTGGAATGCTACTGATTGTTTAAACAAAATTAGGGTTGCTGCAGTGGTGTGTTCCTACCAGTTTGGACCAATTCGGCTGAATTGATAGTGGTTTGGTGGCATGGGTTGCTGGAACTGGCAGTGACCCAGGCCTGCCACGCCCCTGAACTGGTTCCCCGGTCAGGGCCATTGGTGCCACCATCTTGTTTTTCACTTCTGCGCATGCGCAGAATTATTTTAATTATATGCATGCGTGTGCATGCACACAAGCAAAATGGCATTAACAGAAATAATTAATCTGTATTTTAAATATGAGGATTTCATCATTTCTCAGCTGTACACTGTAGTTATTTTCTAAATTTAGAAATTATTGACCTTTGTACATCTAGGTTTTCTGAATCAATATTATGATCATTCCAGAGTTATGAATTGTGGTTATATAAATGTTGGAAAATTATATCCATCAGTTTTTTTGCTCAGAACCCTGCAGGTTAATCTGTCTCTATTTTTCCTATTGCTGTCCTATAAGGTTTGTAGACATCTAAATCTCCTTTTGTGTTGGTGTGAAAATACTACATTGTAGTGTTTTCCTCATTTAATTGGCTATTATAGGTGTTAACTTGCTTATCATATGAGGATTCTGCAAGACATTTTCTTTTCCTTTCATTTTATAATCATATATATGCAGACTCTGTGGCAATTTTAGTTTGTGATGGATCTTTTCTCTTGCTAAGGAAAATATTTTAACTCTGTTATTGGTAAATAATAATTTCTAACAAATTGTAATTCAATCCAGATGAACCAAAATTATTGATGTCGACTTAAAAAGGAATATATAAGTATTAATATTCAGAAGTTTTCAATTCTTATTAAAAACTGAAAAGATACACACAGGATAATTATTATTTCCTGAGCTACTTGTTTTAGTTTAGTTTAGTTTATTTCAAATTTATATACTGCACTATCTCCCCGAGGGGACTCAGGGCGGTGCACAGAAATATAAAAACAAATACAATACAAAATTTAAAATTTAAAATGAATTAAATTAGGGTCTGTGCTAAAAATTTGGATTAGAAAAGATTAAAATCAATTAAAACTTTACCCATTAAAACTATGCCAGGCCAGCCTCTTGAAATAGATGTGTCTTTAATGCCTGGCGGAAGAGGCGTAGGTCCGTGATGGTACGAAGGTCGGGGGGTAGGTCGTTCCAGAGGGCAGGCCACGCCACGGAGAAGGCTCTCCTTCTGGGGGCCACCCGTCGGCATTGTCCGGCGGATGGCACCCTGAGGAGGCCCACTCTGTGGGAGCAGACAGGTCTAAGGGAGGCATGTGTTAGAGGCGGTCCCGCAAGTAGCCAGGTCTCATTTAGAGAATGGTACCATTCTGCCTAGATTAAAAAAATTAGGCAATTTTAACCTCCTGTCTCTGGGATTGGATGTGGCTCAGAAATTTGCATGGTTGCCAGACAACCGTGCACTTTTCCCTGGTCATAATAGATCATAATGCTAAACCTAACTTTTACCAGGGAAAAGGTCTAATAATGTCATGTTGCAGGATCTTTGCACCAGACCCTTCAGATCACTTTCTTATGATTGTGAAGGCCCTAGTGTCTGCAGGAGGATGGGCCAATTTAAATGCCTGTTCCTGGGGCTTATAGGGATCCAGAAAGTTTCTAGATAGTGCTGGGGAATTTTCCCCAGAGAAAAGTACAGTTAATCCCTTATTGGCCTCTGGAACATGGAGATGTGCAGATATTCGATAGAATTGCTCCTGAATTGTTTCTTCATGCCTACCTTGTTTTTCTGAGAAAATCCAGGAAATGGTGAAAGGATATCTGAATTGTTGATGGAGTAGGGTAAGCCCCCAATTCAAGACTTCGTTCAGAACTATTGGATATATGGAAAACCTATACATCTCCAAAATTTGGCCATACTAGCTGGGGTTGTTGGGAAGTATATTTCAACAACTTCTAGAAATCTGTATGTTTCCCATTCCTGAAGATTCTACCAATTCTCTATCCCTAAGCTTGTAAGGAATTTTATCTTCATGATGATATTTTTGAAAATAATTCAGTGCAGATTTTTTTTTGTTTATTCGCTTTCATTTGACCTGATTTAAACTTTTGATCAGTGGTGGAATGCCTGTTATTGAACTGCCACTCCGAGCAGCTTCATTTAACAGACAGTTTGGAGAGATGACAGGAGTTTAATTCACAAATGTCTAGATGAAATATACTGTATATGGTAACATCTCTGGCTGCTGATTGTGGACAGTAATTTGCTGCTCCTTGTCTTGGGTCCTGCTTGCCTCAAAAAACCTACCCCAACCACTACTCTCTCCTCCTCATCTGTTTCGCTTTGCTCACTGACATGATCCTTATAAACCTGTTCATATTTTGATACATGATTTTAAAGATCAATATTCAATTGAAGCCAGAATTTTTGCTTTAGGGTTAGTTAGAAAAATCTATGGAAGATTATTTCAATATATGATTACTGAAGTGAGATTACTATATGCACAAGGTGGAAATATTTGATGTTATCCAATATGGAGGAATGGTTGATGAAATTGACAGAACAGGCACTAAGCACCAGATCCATAGAAGCTGTGGTTTACCACAATAGGCAGGACCTGATGTATAGAATATGCAGAGAGACTTTTGAGTCAGTCCAATACATAGTGGTAGGGTATAAGATGCAGGAAGGAACAGCCTACACTGAACAGCACAACACAGTAGCTGGCATTGCATACAGGAACATCTGCATGGCATATGAGCTAGAATCTCCCAAATCCAGATGGGAGATTCCACAGAAGGTTGTGAATAATAACTGGGCTAAGGTCCTGTGGGACATAGTACATATCCAGACAGATCGGCAGGTGTACTGGCCAGTCAACCAGATATCGTGGTAGTAGACAAAGATCAGCAGATAGCAATGATGATAGATGTAACAGTGCTAAGTGACAAGAACATCAAGAAGTATGAAAAAATGTAACAGTACCATGGCCTGAAGTAATAATTAGACAGGATGTGGAAAATAAAGGCCAAAGTAGTCCCAGAAGTGATAAAAGCACTCAGACCCCAGGAACAACATTAGAGGTCTCCTTCCAGAAGAGTTTAGTGCTAAGATACTATGCAAAACTCTCAAACTCCCAAGCTTCTGATAGAGGATATGAGATTTAGAAACATACATACCACTCATGGAGCTGAGTAGGGAATTTATTTTAACAAGCCTGTTTATTATTCGTTCATTCACTATTCTATGATTGGAGGGAGTGTAGAGTAAAGCTGCCTGTGGCAATGCATCAGTGCTCACTGGGAAAATATGGTTTAGGTCAGTGGTCGGCAAACCGCGGCTCGCGAGCTACAAGCAGCTGTTTGGCCCCTCGAGTGCGGCTCTTCCTCCACCATCACCGATGGCGGGACTCCTGGGTGCCGCCGCAGCAACCCTCCATGCCCCGCTCGCTAATCCACCACCGCCGGTTCCTCTTCAACCCCTGGGAAGCAGCCAAGTGGCCAGCATCTCGGTTGGGGAGGCTACAGCTGCCTCTTTGGCCTTTGGCCAGCCACTGCACTTCCCGGGAGCTGAGGAAGCTCTGTGGGGGGAGGGAACCTGCAGCCAGTGGGTGAGCGAGAGAGTGGGGTGGGCAGGCAAGGAAGGTTGTTGGGCGCTGCCGCAGCAACCTTCCCTGTATCTGTCTCACATTCACTCACTTAATCACTCATTCTGTGCCTCTCTCTATCTTTCTCTCCCCTCCCTCTCTCTGTCTCTCCCTGTCTCTCTGTGTGTGTCTGTCACTCTCTCTGATTCCCTCTGTCCCCCCCCCCTCTTTCTCTCTGTCTCTGTGCATCTCTCTATCTGTCTGTCTCTCGATTCCACCCCCCCCCCCCCCGCAGAGCCTCCTCAGTCCCCGGAAGTAGCCAGGCCACCATGCCGCTTGGGGAGGCTATGGCTGACTCTTTGGCCTTGGGGCAGCCACTGAGCTTCCCGGGGGCTGAGGAGGCTCTGCAGGGGGAGGGAAACTGTGGCTGGTGGGTGAGCGAGCAAGCAGGGCGGGCGGGCAGGGAAGGTTGTTGGGCACCACTGCAGCAACCTTCCCTGCCCACCCGCCCCGCTTACTCGTTCGCTCGCTAACCCACCAGCTGCCGGTTCACTCCCCCTCTCGCGGAGCCTTCTCAGCCCCTGGGAAGCACAGCGGCTGCCCCAAGGCCAAAAAGGCAGCCGTAGCCTCTCCAGCCGACATGCCGGCCAAGCTACTTCCAGGGGCTGAGGAGGCTCTGCGGGGGGGGGCAGGGAAGGGAGAGACAGACATACAGAGAGAGGCACAGAGGCAGAGAGAGACAGAGAGGGAGTGATGGAGGGAATCAGAGAGAGTGACAGACACACACACAGAGACAGGGAGAGACAGAGAGAGGGAGGGAGGGAGAGAAAGATAGAGAGAGACACAGAATGAGTGATTAAGTGAGTGAATGTGAAACAGACACACACACACAGTGACAGATGGATGGAGGAAGGAGAGACAAACAGACAGACAGACACAGAGAGAGAGAGAGGGAAAGAAAAAAGAAAGAAAAAGTAAGTGGGAGAGAGAGAGAGAAAGAAAGAAAGAAAGAAAGAAAGAAAGAAAGAAAGAAAGAAAGAACTTATGACAACAATTGAGCCCAAAAGTTTGGTTGCTAAGCAAGACCATTGTTAAGTGAGTTTCACCACATTTTCCAAGTTGGCCACACCTACCCGGTCACATGACCGCTCCCACAAAACAGGCCACACCTTCTGGCTCTCAAAAGAAATTTCAATCATTGTATTGTTGATATTTGGCTCTGTTGACTAATGAATTTGCCCACCACTGGTTTAGGTTCTTATTTTTCTACTAAATTGTTTTTCTCTCTTAAACCATTTTCTGATAAAGACAAATTATACTTGTTTGATTATTGCTTTACTACTATGAAGTTATATAGTTTGTTTTCCTGTAGTCTTGCTTTTAATTTGCATTTATATTTGTTTTTAATCCTGTTGCACATCATATTGGTTCCAAGCAGAAGGTAACTCAGTTATTTTCAATTAAGAATGAAACCATGTAATCATATAGACCTAGAAAATATTTATTGTGAGTTTAGCAGGGATTGTTGTCAGTTGAGTGGGAGGATTGTAATCAAAGATGATAGTCATGACTTGCTTATAAATTGAGATCTCTCAGACTTTGTCAATTTGATTTTTATAGCCACCCATCTCAGGTACATGACTCTGAGTAGCTTACAATGTTAAAAATAGTTCAAATATACACAAATATTGAAATAAAACAAGAAACATAAAAAAATCAACATAGCCAAGAAATGAATAAGGTATTCAAAGCCTTCTGAAAGGCTAGCCTAATCTCAGGAGGGATGATTTTTCAGAGGGTAAACAGAAAAGGATCTTCTTTTGGATCCTATCAGCTCATATTCCTTGGATGATAGTAACCATAATACACTTCTCCTACTGCTAAATTGAGTAAAATTGGTAGAAACAATTGGGAACAAACCATCCCATAAGTAACCTGGTCCCAAGTCATATCCTGAAGGGTTTTATGAAGAAATCATCTTAGATTGGAATTTTTCTTGAATGTTCTTATTAAGATAAAAAGAGAATATAGAAAATAAGCAATGTACTTTTGTTTCATAATTTAACAAATCAATTGTATTAGAGTTCTGGTGATCCAGGCCGGCAAATCACTACTAGTTCAGCTGAACCGGTCCGAACCAGTAGGAACCCACCTCAGATTAGGATCTAGTGCTTTATCATGGTCTAAAAACTTCCAAGGCATCCAGTGTATATTTATTTTTGAAATCTGTTGCTATCTAAAATAAAGTGTATAGGTAAGATACTCTGAAATAGATTTGCTGCTAAATTAAAACTAGTAAAGCCAAATAATAATTCCTGTATACAGTGCATAATAATTCTAATAGACAATAAAGCTGAGAGAAAACTGTGCAGAATTACAGGCCTATTAAGTGAAGTCAGAAATTAACCCTCCTGTTAATGGCTGTAGAATTCATCTTTACATTGGATTATCTGATAGAACAACAACTCCAATTCTGCTCACGTGTGCTTTTTAACTTAAAAAGGACTGTGCATGCACACAACATTAAAAAAGGAAAAAAATACATTTTTTCAATGAAGATTGTTCTGCACAAGGTGCAGAACAGAAAATCAAGATGGCGGCACCAAGGATAGAACTGGTTCAGTCATGTGTCCGGCCGAGTTACTATCTATTTGGCTGAACCAGTCTGAATCGGTAGGAACTCACCTAATGCTAAGTAGGCATAGTCTAGAATAAATAAATTGTTCTGTATTCCTTGGAAGAAGGTTAACCTTGTCCACCTTGGCAGATTTAAGCTGTGTGAACTTCAACTCCCAGAATTCCTCAGCCAGCATAGCTGAAGTCCATACAGGTTCAAGTTGCCAAGATTGAAAAAAACTGGTCTGTAGAGATTATGTGACATAATATGCAGCTAAATCCACACCAGCTATTTTATTGGATAGTGCTCAGTTCATACCTCCTACAATAAGATGCTTTTTAGCAAAGACAGTTGCTTCATGGAGGATAACGTAGCATTTATGGATGATAATTTTTTTTATAGTTAATCAAGCCTTTTTTATTTTCCTGTAGACTCTCCATATGTGTTATATGATCCCTGTATCTCAGAATGGAAGAAAAGACTTGGAAGATATACTGTTAACTCAAAGATATACTGTGATCTCCAGGCAGAAATTAAGTGTCCAATTCGGCCACTCCACCCTGTGGAGATGCCACAGTACCAGCCTCCCCTACCGCAAAGATCCCACAGAAGAAGAGCAGCCTGGACAACTGTGGGATCTGGCAGGGTGAGAGCTGTGACCCACAAACACAAAACTTTCGCTGTGTCCCAGCATAACAGATATAGCGCCCTTGCTGATCTTAATGGGGACACTAAAGTGACAGGTCAAGGTAATAATGACGACTCAAATAAGCAGCGGATTGTGGTCCAAAGTGAAGAACCTACTTCAGAAATGCAAAAGTGTGAACCAGGGATCATGCATCAGTCACACAACAAGAGCAAGGTACCCAAAAAGAGAAGTCACCTCCTGATTGGTGACTCAATCGTAAGAGATGTAAACTTAGGTAAGGATATGGAGGTTTTGAAAGATGTCAGATGTTTACCGGGTGCTACAGCCAGCAGAGACAAGAGGCGTATTCTTAAGATAGTCACGAATGCAAGTAAGGACTGTGAAGTTGATGCTATTATACATCTTGGCACAAATGATCTGTCCCAAAAAGATGTAGCTTCTGTGCAGAATGATTTCCAGAGTTTGGGGTACGAACTTAGTAGTACAGGTTGTAGGCTTATCTTCTCAGAGGTTATACCAGTATACAAGGAACAAAAAGGAAAGGGCCAGCGCATAGCAGAGTTTAATGTGTGGCTAAAGGAGTGGTGTAAAAAGGAAGGCTTTGGTCTTATTAGTCATGATGCCTGCAGCTGGTCCAATGATAAACTGTACAAAAGAGATGGTTTGCACCCATCCAAGAAAGGGACTGAGTTACTTGGCACTAAATTCACAGATTTCCTGGCTAAACATTTAAACTGAATAGTGGGGACAGAGAATCAATAGATAAAGAATATTTCTGTCCCCAGCAAACTAAAATTCATAGGGTTATCAGTGCGTGTAACATAGATAATTGTGCAGGTAATATTATCAACACTGCTGTCAAGCAAAACCAAACAATTAACAGTGAGTGCCATACCATGTACATGAACCATACAAGTGGCAAAGAAATAGGGGCAAAGAGAACCATAGTCAGGCATAACACAGGTTTCGTAGACAGAAAACACAGGGTCAATCAAAATGGACTCAAATGTCTATACACCAATGCACAGAGTATGAGGAATAAACAGGGTGAATTAGAAATTCAAGTAAATGAGGGCAGATACGATATTGTTGCCATTACAGAAACTTGGTGGGATGAAACCCACAAATGGAACATACAGCTAGAAGGATTTAAATTATTTAAAAGAAATAGACCAAATAAAAGAGGAGGTGGAGTTGCACTATATATAAGAAATAATTACATCTCTACAGAAATAGAGCACAACAATGATGAGAACTATCTTGAATGTATTTGGGTCAATATTAAAGGTTGGGGGGGGAATGATATTGTCATAGGTCTATACTACAGGCCACCCAACCAAGCAGAGGAAGTGGATGTACTTTTTGCTAACCAGCTAACTAAGGTATGTAGGAAGCACACTGCAATAGTAATGGGAGATTTTAACTACCCTGACATCAATTGGGAAACAAACTCTGCACCAAGTGGAAGATCCAACAGGTTCCTAACAAACCTAGCAGACAACTTTGTTTCCCAAAAGGTAGAGAAGGGAACAAGGGGATCAGCAATATTGGACTTAATTCTCACTAACAGAGAGGAAATGATAGAAGGTGTAGAAGCTACAGGAACTTTGGGGGCAAGCGATCATGAAATACTGGAATTCAACATTATGCAAACAAAAGTAGTTGAACAAAGTCAAACTAGAGTCTTAGACTTCAAGAGAGCTAATTTCAACAAACTCAGAGAGAGCTTGGGAAGGATTCCATGGATGAGAATCCTCAAGGGGAAAACAACTCAAGAAGCTTGGGAAATTTTGAAAAATGAGATTATAAAAGCCCAGTCCAGCGCAATACCAATGAAGAAGAAAAATAACAGTTCCCAAAAGAAACCAGCATGGCTGCATAAAGAACTCTCTGACAAATTGAAAGACAAAAAGGATAAATATAAAAAATGGAAAAAGGGGGACATAACCAAGGCAAAATATCAGCAAATAGCCCGAGCCTGTAAAGATGAAGTGAGGAAAGCTAAGGCTCACAATGAAGAAAGGCTTGCCAAAAAAGTAAAAAATAACAAAAAAAGCTTCTTCCAACATGTTAAAAATAAGAAAAAAGTTAAGGAAACAATTGGTCCACTGCTGGGAGAAAATGGCAAGAAGATGATAAGCAACAGGGAGAAAGCAGAACTATTTAACTCTTTCTTTGCATCTGTCTTTACACAAAGGGATAAAACAGTCCAATCAATCAAAAACAGCACCACAAATATCAGATTAGGAACACAAGTTGAAATAGAGAAGAAAATGGTAAGTGAGCACCTGTCTGCCCTGGACGAGTTCAAATCACCAGGACCGGATGGATTACACCCCAGGGTTCTGAAGGAACTGGCAGACGAGATCTCAGAACCACTGAACTATATCTTTCAGAGATCCTGGAGCACCGGGGAACTGCCAGAAGACTGGAAAAGAGCAGATGTGGTTCCCATCTTCAAAAAAGGAAAAAAAACAGATCCAGGAAACTATAGACCCATCAGCCTGACCTCAATACCAGGAAAGATTCTGGAAAAGATAATTAAACAACAAATAAGTGAACACCTAGAAGCAAACAAAGTAATAGCCAAAAGCCAACATGGGTTTGTCAAAAACAGATCATGCCAGACGAATCTAATTGCATTCTTTGACAAAGTAACAAAATCAGTGGACCAGAGGAATGCTGTTGATATAATTTACCTGGACTTCAGTAAGGCATTTGATAAAGTAGACCATAACCTACTATTAGATAAAGTAGAAAATTGTGGGTTAGACAGCACCACCACCAAATGGATTCGTAACTGGCTGACCAACCGCACTCAACGTGTAGTCCTCAATGGAACTGCATCTACATGGAAGGAAGTATGCAGTGGAGTCCCCCAAGGCTCTGTTTTAGGCCCAGTACTCTTTAACATCTTCATCAACGATTTGGATGAGGGGATAAATGGGGAACTCATCAAATTCGCAGACGACACCAAGCTGGCAGGAATAGCCAACACTCCAGAAGATAGGCTTAAGATACAGAAGGATCTAGACAAACTTGAACATTGGGCACTGTCTAATAAAATGAAATTCAATTGTGAAAAAAGTAAGGTCCTACATATAGGCAAGAAAAACCAAATGCACAAGTACAGTATAGGTGGTACCTTGCTCAATAGTAGCAACTGTGAGAGGGATCTCGGAATCCTAGTGGACAACCATTTAAATATGAGCCAGCAGTGTGCAGCAGCTGCCAAAAAAGCCAACACAGTTCTAGGCTGCATCAACAGAGGGATAGAATCTAGATCGCGTGAAGTGTTAATGCCACTGTATAGTGCCTTGGTAAGGCCACACTTGGAATACTGCATACAGTTTTGGTCGCCACGATGTAGAAAAGACGTGGAGACTCTGGAAAGAGTGCAAAGAAGAGCAACCAAGATGATTAGAGGACTGGAGACTAAGACATATGAAGAACGGCTGCAGGAACTGGGTATGTCTAGTTTGATGAAGAGAAGGACCAGGGGAGACATGATAGCAGTGTTCCGATATCTCAGAGGGTGCCACAAAGAAGAGGGAGTCAAACTTTTCTCCAAGACACCTGGGGGCAGGACAAGGAGCAATGGGTGGAAACTAACCAAGGAGAGAAGCAACTTAGAACTAAGGAGAAATTTCCTAACAGTAAGAACAATTAACCTCTGGAACAGCTTGCCTCCAGCAGTTGTGAATGCCCCAACCCTGGAAGTCTTTAAAAAGATGTTAGACAGCCATTTGTCTGAAATGGTATAAGATTCCTGCCCATGCAGGGGGTTGGACTAGAAGACCTACAAGGTCCCTTCCAACTCTGCTATTGTATTGTATTGTATTGTATTATCTAGTTCTAGCTATATTTACAATGGTATTTTCATAGAAACCTTTGTGTCTCAGTGTTCACATAAATGCTTTATTTGAATGAAAAGGGCTTCACCTGCGCTAGTTATGTTCAGTGTGTTTTTTATTGTTTATTTTACTTTTTTTTAAAGTTAAACATATGGATAGAATATAAATCAAGAAAGGTGAAGGAGATTAAAAAGAGTAAAAAAGTAAAGTAAGTAAGATACAAATAAGTAAGCCTGGGATCTAAAGTTTTGTGGTAATTATAGCATTGCACTATATCATGAATTATTTATGAAGTTACACAAGTAATATATTACTTTTTAAAGGAAAATCTAAAAATCTCTTTTTAAAAAATAAGTTTTAAACTAAGAATACACCAAACCCTGCCAACGGAAACTCGAGGGGATTAATTACAGAAGCCAGCAGATGATGTAAATAAACCTTACATTGAATTTATTTATTTTAAAGAGTGTGGGGATTCTAACACATCTGGAAATGGGACCAATTTTATGGAGTATGCTATAGTGTCCTGGTGACTCATTTCAACATATAAATTTGTTCGGTAATGATCATTTTCTGTTAATCGTGAAATTATCTGATGGTAATTAAGCTAATTATTTATACCAAAAATTTGTGTTCAAAGATTAGATGTTCTGGTGAGTTGGAAAGTGTAGTTCTTTAATTTCTCAGCTTTCCTGGAAATACCAACCTGCACCAGGCCATCTGTGCTGAGAAAGAAGTACATGAAGTATTAAATATTTTCCAACAGATAATCACAATGATTTAGGAGATATTAGAAGCTAATATACCAGTGAAGAATTCTGTGTTGTCCTGTCCCACTCACACACGGACATACTGCAAGGGTTTGACATCTTTATTGAGGCTTCACTAGCCCAAATTAGTATTCCCCACACAAGAATCAGGACAAGACCTAACCCCACCCCACCCGGCTCGCGTGCCCCAGCCTCACCATGACCTGGGCCACCTCTCCCTGCATGGGGGCGGGGGGGGGGGCAGAACAGGTGCTTGTGCAACCTCCCTCTCCAGCCAGGCAGAGTGCCACTTACCAACTCAGCAGTATCCTGAAGATGCCAAGCTGCTCTATTGGCTGTTCTCCCCGGCTCCTGCGGCTTGGCGCCTTCAGGATTCCACTAGGTTGGTGAGTGGTGCTCTGCCCAGCTGGAGAGGGTGGTTGCCAGGTGACCGCTTGTGAGCATGGTCATCTCATGGCTGCTGTATTGTGCTGCTGCGACAACACAGCTGTTCACCCCGAGACTATGCCTGGCAATCCCAAAACAATAAGTCCCCCCCGGATAATAAGGCCCAGGCCATATTTTGGGGGTCAAAAGAAAATAAGACCCTGTGTTGTTTTTTGGGAAACATGGTAGTAAAAGTCTCTGTGTTCTTAATTTGTCTGGACTGTGAATTCATTTAAAACTTTCTTCTTTCAAAATTATATTTTTTGCCATTTATTTCAATTTCCTTATGTCTAGAATTGTTGTTAATTTTTCTTTTGTTAGAAATGAAGATAGACTCAATAGGTGGCTTTTCAATCTTTGTTGTTCCAAAGATCTCTAATAGCTGTAAGATGGTTACATAAGCAATTTCAGAAAGTTAGGTTAGAAAGAGAGATTAGCAAACCTAGTGTCCTTTAAATCAGGGGTCTCCAACCTTTGCAACTTTAAGTCTGAAGGACTTCAGCTCCCAGACTTCTCCAGCCAGCTTTGCTGGCTGGAGAATTCTGGGAACTGAAGTCCTTCAGACTTAAAGTTGCAAAGGTTGGAGACCCCTGCTTTAAATGACTCAGCTGCAGTTGAGCCCTGATCCTTTCATCCTTCTAATCAAACCCATGGGAGACCACTATCCTGTGGGCACATGTGGGCAATCTGTGGAGAACTTCCAATGATCCAGTTGACTCACTAGTCTACTCATCAATTCTACATTCTTTGCTGCGATTGTTGCCTTCACTTTTCTAGAGACATATTTAGCTCACCATTCATCCCCCAATCAGCTAACAAATTCATTTCAATTTTGCTTTATGCTGATAGTAAAAGTCTCCAAAAGTCAAGTGGGTTTCAGCTGCAGCCTTTGGGTCTTTGCACATTTATTACAAAAACATATCAGATGATTATGAACTCTTCTAAGAGAAATTGCTAATCTTCATCAAAAGGCTTTCCAGTTATACTTATCACTATTATATAAATAACATAATAACCAAACAAACCAAAGTATTTACATATTTAGGAATTACCCTACCTTTCAGCCATTTGTTTCTGGACAGAACAATCAAAAGCTGCCATGGATTAGGCTCATAGGATTATTGACAGAACTGTGTGTTTTCCAGGCAGCAGAGGTAATAACAATATACCTATTGCTGTATGTATATATATATATATACAAAGCGTTTTATGGTTCCCAGATTTGCTTTTATAAAAGCCCAAGATCCCTCTTGAAGCAGTCCAATCAATAAACAGTATATCCTGAATTCTTTGGGAATATCTCATTTCACAACATTTATCTGCATCTTATAGTCTAGTGCAGCTAATATGTGTAAAAATATTTTTTTCTTTTAAAATTTAGTGGGTGCAGCATATATTCCGATGCGCTCTATAGTCCGGTAAATACGGTACTTTTAAATTTTTTCTATTTCTCTTGGAAATAAGATATTGAGCATGGTGCTGCATAAATCATATATCTTCCAACAGTTTGGATCTTGAGAGGACCAATTTACTTGAAACAATAATTCTCTGAGATGGCCTTCATAGCAACTGGCTCACAATCTCTTTGCATTTGGGGAATAGTTTGGGTAAAACACTGTTCATTTCCTTTAATTATATAATCAAATCTCATATATGCTGCAGTAGGTACTTCCCCCACTCCTGGTGAAATTTAAAATAAAGCCATCTATATTATAGAATGAAGATATAACAACGTTCCAATCCAAGAGAGATTATGTCCTTGCTAGTTGAAAGATATTGAATCTGTTTTGCATGTCTTATTGCTCTACCAATTTACACAGCTTGGTGCTCAAACTTAATATCCCCCTTGCTGTTAAACTATCTTGGCTGGTTGGATGTGAAGAAACCTTCTTCCTTTTGGCTGCATAATCTAGAAAACAGCTAAGATTTGTGCAGTTGTTGCTATGGGGAGGCAACTGTTCAAATATTAATCATTTACATTTGCCTATTTGTTTTAGACAATGTATAAGATTAGCAAGTTTCCCTGGATATAGACAAAATTTTATATTAAAAAAAACCTGCTTAATGATATATTTTTAAAAATAGACTTTATTCTTTGCCCTACTATCTCTTGCTTTAGTTTTATATTATGGGGAAAGCAGGTTCAATAAAGCCAAAGTAAACTAAGCAAAAATGTTCATTTCAATGATAATTTCCTTTATAGTTAGAGCATGGACCACAATGACATTTTCCCTTTCAAGTGAACCCTGGAAGTAGAGCATACATCACAATCTGGGGTTTTGCTCCATTCAGCTTTCCTTAGATGAGATGGATGATGTAGAAGTTTAATAAATAAATGAATAAAAGTCTATTGGATTCTGTGTCTTTCCTTGCACATGTTTGAATTTAACTGAACTTGATTATGAACTGTATTAGGAATGTATGTATTTGTTTTCCTAAAACAGCTGGCATTACTGCCAGTTTGCTTGTGGGCGTGCTGAATGCACCCTGTGTGCACATGCACAGTTCAATAGAAATTGTCCTGCGCATGCGCAGAATTAAAAAACAAGATGGCGGTGGCGAATGCGGCGACCAGGGAACCGGTTCAGAGGCATCTCTGCTGGTTCTGCGACCCAAGATGGCATGCCACTACCGGTTCAGCTGAACTGGGCCGAACCGTTAGGAACCCACCACTGTTCGTATGCCATGTTACATAATTAGTTTTCTTTCAAGGTTCTGGTTGGATACGAGAGCACGTATGGCACCTGGTGTAGTTTTCTAACCTTGGCTCTACTCTAGCTTTCCTCACCAGGGGATTCTTGGTCAATGTAACTTGATAAGAAAATCTAGCACAGTGAGAACATTTTTGGAAGAAAGCGAGTGGAACGGCTTCAGAGAGAAAGTTGTTCCTTTAAATCCAAGGATTATGTGAGCTTTGGGCAAAGTAATTGGCAATGTGGGGTGGCAAAGCATAAAAAAACTAGCTTAGCAGGATTGTAGACTACAGCCCGATAGGAGAGCCAACTGTAGAGTTGCCTGCAGAGAAAACTAGTAATTTAGCAATCTTACTGTGTGTAAAGAACTATAGATAATCAAACAGAGTATAACTTACAGAGAAGTCTTCATGTTTTTTGCATGCAGGTTCTTGTTTTAAATATTAGGAAAAATAAAGACTGAGAGCAGATTGTTAATCTAAAGACCACTTTGGAAAAAAAAATGACAAGAATAAAATCTTTTCTGCTTAGCTGTCTGCTGAAACGGGATACACTGAAAGCTCTCCAGAGGAGGGATAATGCCAAGAAAAGGAAGGAGGAGAATTCTTTCAATAGTATTTCTTTATTCTTAGAATTTGATCATTAAAATGAAATAAGAGAAGACGCCAAAATATATTTAGGAAAACAGTTTGAAGATGGAGAGAAAGGAAAGGAGAGAAAGGAATGCATGCCGGCTCATAGATATTTTGATGCCAAGTGTTTCTTTGATTATAATTGTTGAAAATTGATGACACATTTCCTTCCATTTTGAGGTGAGACATAGAAGAAAACTGTATTGAATAGGCTAAAAAAAGCACTGAAAAATAAAGTACCTTCCCCCAAACTTGCTCCATATCTATTTCATCCTATATTATCACAGTGTTGGTCACATGCTGTGGGTCAATTTAAGGAAATACTTGCTGATACAGAAGAGGACATTGTTTAGAATGACAGTAGAATAACAGATATGAACAATCGACAATTGAAATGTTGGAAAAAGTTTACTGTTCTGAAAGAAGACAGTGATTATTAGTTTCATGCTCTTGACATGAAAATTGCTGTGTTGATATTATTGCCTGAAGTCAAGCTCAGTACAGTGCTGCCTTTACTCTGTTTATCTTACTGTACACTTGTGGGCCTTCAAAAGGAAGAACCACAGTTTACAATGTAAGCGTATTGCCCCCAACAATGTGGGTCCTTGTTTTACTGATCTCAGAAAGTTGGAAAGCTGAGTCAATCTTGAGCCCCGTCAGGATCGAACTTCAGTCTGTGGAGTTAGTCTACAATGCTGCATTCTAACCAATGGGGCACTATTTTGGTTTATGTAACATGGTTTTATTTTTGAACAATGTCATTTTTATAAAAACAAAGCAAAACATGTTAATATAATATGATTTCTAGTCTCTCTATATTTATTTCTTCCAATAAAAAAAAAACTTAAGCTAATAAAAGCAAACAAAAAAGTAATGGTGTGCCCCACTGCTCTCTTTCTATTTGCAAGGAGGAGTTTATGAAGGATTGCTCCATTTAAAGATTGGATGAGTTTATATTTTTTCTGCTTCAACATTCTTGAGTCAGATGGTGGATTTTCATAGTCAAAGGAGAATTTCTTCCTATTACTGCCTCCAAAAAAGTCTCCTCTTCAGGTTCAGAAGTATTAAATTTAGTTTCTGGGGAAAAAATAGAATGGAAGGAATGTTATTGTACTTTACAGATGCAGCTCCTGCATATTCCCAACAGATGACCTAAGTGTTGCTGTATGTGCTTAAATAGTTTGGAAAATAGAATGAAACCAGCAAGTGAGGGTTGGAAAAATTATCACCCCTTCTTCCATTATGATTGTGGAAGGGGTTGCCCTTTTAAGTAGAAAAGCAATTTTGTAAGAACCTGGTGGGAGTAGTTACAGAAAACTGCTATAGGCAGTTCTTCTGCATTCTGTCTGTGTTGTTTGGAGAAAAATGTCAAATTGCATTGTTAAAGTCACCTTGCCTTGCATCTGTCTGCAAATCTCATGCTAATTGAGGTGACATGTGATTCCCACCTTTCCAATTCCTAACTATATTCTGCAATTACTGTCTTGTACCAATATTTCTACAGAATAACATATGCAATCTGAAACTCAGGATTATTCTGGGATAAATACAGAATCAGATAAAAATAGAGTACATGTTATATTAATTTTTGTTTGAAAATTCTGTATCTCAACTCTTACGGTATTTTTGCTCCATCAAATTCTTATTTTCCCCCCAGAATATACATCAACATAAATACATGAACAGTGTGGCATCTGGGTATTCATTTTGGGACAAATGGCAATAATAATAATAATAATAATATTTGCTACATTAATCAAACTTATGAAATCCTAGTATTAATATATGTACATGTTTGTTTTAAAGTAGTTATTCAATATTTCAATGTTCCATTTTAATCACAATATTTTTACATAGTACTGCCATCTTTCAATGTCTAATCTTTCCCTCTAGTTATTATTTTTATTCTATTGTATGACAAATATGTGTGGTAATGTTTCCCCTATTTCATGTTTCTGCCTCTATTCTGGCTTCTAGATACGCCACCATTACTAATCCTAGTGTTAATACACTTATTTATATTATGATATAGTCCTTTATTATTTAATTATTCAATGTTTCAATGCCCCATTCTAGTGCCAATCCATATTATTTAAAAATACTTAATAATACTACCTTTCAACCTCCAATCTTTCCATCTAGCCATTACTTTATATAAGAGTATATATTCTTATTTTTACCTCTTTTCTAGTTTTTAATAGGGCCATCATTATATTAAAAAAAGAAAGATAATTCCCCCCCTTTCTATCCATCATCACTTGCCCATTTTAATACTTCAATTTTTATTCATTTTTTTAGCTTGCCTCTCAAATCAAATCAAATCAAATTTTTATTTGTATACCGCTCCCTCTCCCCGAAGGGACTCGGGCGCGGTGCACAGGGGATATAAAACATAAAAACATACAACAATATAAATATCTAAAATCAGATTAAATTGCAGTAACCCTGCGCTAAAACCTAAAAACCTAAAACACTAAACCCCCTAAAAACCCAATTAAAAATTTAAATATACAGACTGGAGGTAGGAAAAATAAATTAGGCCAGGCCGGCCTGTTGGAAGAAATACGTTTTGAGCTTTCGGCGGAAGGAGCGGAGGTCCGGAGTTGTTCTGAGGTTGGGGGGTAGGTCGTTCCATAGGATAGGGCTTGCGACAGAGAAGGCCCTTCCCCTGGGAGTTGCCCACTGGCATTGCCTAGAGGACGGCACCCGGAGAAGTCCCTCTCTGTGTGAGCAAATCGGTCGAAGGGATGTATGAGGCAGGATGCGATCTCGCAGATAGCTAGGTCCCGTGCCATGGAGCGCTTTGAAGATGGTAATCAGCACCTTGAAGCGCACCCAAAAGACCACAGGCAGCCAATGCAACTCGCGCAGGAGCGGTGTTATGTGGGAGTGCCTGGGGGCTCCCAGAATTGCCTGCGTGGCCGCATTTTGAACTAGCTGTAGTCTTTGGGTGCACTCTAATACTTCGCTCTTGGATCCTTGTCTCTCTCTACATCTGCATCTTTATTGTTCAGTCTAAACATTTCTTCCATCTCTATCCACCTATGCTGTCAGGCCTCCAAAGTATCTACCCAGGCCCCTATCTCCCTTTCCAAAGTATATTCCTGCTTATCTGATTTTATTTTTAAATCTCTTAAATCCCCTTAGTTTATTTCATCATTCATTATTATCTTTATTATCTTTTCCTTATCCCCTTTTTCCTTTATTTGCTGGTTTGTCTGTTCTGCCTTTTTCTCCATTTTTCTGTTGTCTCTTCTCTTTCCTGGAATTTTTGGTCTTCATTCATTATCAGTTGCAGGGTATTTTCTAGTTTCCCATTTATGCCATGCAATAGGTTCTTAATTTCCCTATCATAGTGTCCATAGTACTTTGAAACATCTTGTCTTATTTTAGTAAGTCCTGCTCTTACTCAATAGTCCAAAAACAATATATTCAAGCCTAATGTTGCACCTCAGAAAGTACAAAGCTCATAGTTCTTTATATTCCAGGACTATTCAATTAGTTCCATTTAGATAGTCCAGGAAACTTTCCAAAAATCAGAAGTCACTTAACTTTACTGAAGAGTCTTCCTTATTCCCACAGTTGAATGTGCAGTAATCATAAAGTAGATAATTATAGAACAGTAGGTATCACCACAGTCCTCCAGATGAATATTATTTATTTATCTTATCAAAAATGTTTCCAGTCTTTGTAGGAGTATGGTCTATTTTCCATTCATCAGTAGGTGGCGTCCTCAGTTTAGGTTTCAGTGTTGTTTCAAATGTAAAGTTGTTTAATCCAATTTTAATTCAGTTTGGAGAAGTAAAGTCAATTATTAAAGTAGATAGTTCCAGCATTTTAAAATGCCTTTCCAAAACAAAACTTACCCAGTTTTGAAAGTCCAATTATCTGCTTTAAAAAGTCTTTAGCTTTTCTCTCCTTAGTTCCTTACTTTCAGGTCTAGAATTTTTCTCTGTATAATTAACAAACATTTCTAAGAGTCTCTTTTCCTGCATTTCTCTCTCTTTTTCTTTTAAAGAAATACAAAAAGGAAACTTCTCACCCAGGTCCAGTCACTGTCTATCAGTGCACTTTCTTTGTTGCCTTGGCTGTCCCCGCTTCATGGCAGCCATGGATGAAAGGGAAGAAGCCCTGAGTCGAAGAAGAATTGTAGCTTTCCGTGATTGCAAGGTGCCCCTCTTTTCTTCACCACCCCTACAGGGTGGTTTTAGCTCCTTTTGGAGCCCTACAACAGGGAGAACGTCTGATCTCAGCGTGATGTGAGCCAGAAGTTCCAAATTCTTAATTATTATAATGCTTAAACCCAAAGGGCATTGCCAGTTTTAAAATGTTAGAAATGACACTATTGAAGATTACAGTTAAATCCAAATATATTAAAGCCATGGACATCTATAAGATCTTGCAGCTGTTGTAAAAATGATGAAAGGAGCATCATGCCACATGATACAATGCCTATACTTTTCATATGGGTGAGATGCATTATTGTCCCCAAAAAGGCCAACCGCTGCTTTTATCATTCTATTGTCAAACTTGACAATAGCTTTGCATTGCTGCACAAGTGCCAGTAATTGGTGTATTGTTGTTATTGCTAGGGTTCCTGGCATGCTGAAAACATAAAGGTTGATATATTTTCCCCTGTTAACACTCTTATTCTATAAAATAAATCCTTTTTGGCCATTATACGTTGCTTTTACCTTCAAAGTCTACAGAATGCATTGACTCCTGATTCGCTACCTGGTGCCAACAGAAATTAAGAACCAAGAGTTAAATCATACATGTTAGTGGTTTCTACGTCTGCCTCAATATTCTTAATGCACATGCATGCAAATTAGGCATTTGAAATTGGGCATTTCATGTGGCTTTAAAAAGATGCAACAACAGGCAATTGAAAGAAGAGGAAATTTGGCAGAATTTTTTTTAATGGGAGGAAATATTATGAGTAGGTAAGTTAACTACAGGAACTGTGGGGAAGAGTGATCATGTCATACTTGAATTCCCTGTAATGGAACCACAGATAACTGAACCAAGTCAGACTAGTGTTTTAGATTTTAAAAGAGCTGACTTCAAAAAACTTAGAAAGAGGTTATAAAGGATTCCATGGATCGAAATTCAAAAAGGAAAAACAATTAAAGATGCTTGGGAAACACTGAAAAATGATGTAATGGCCCAAGCAAAAACAATATTGTTATCATCATCAGCCATTCAATCATGTCTGTCCTTTGGTCACTCTATGAATCAGCACACTCTATGCCCCTCTACAGAGAAACAAAAACAAGCTACTAGATGAGACCAGCATGGTTGCACAAAGGGCTTTCCAACAATCTGAGGGACAGACAAATATAAAAAAATGGTAAAGGACACCCAACTAAAACAAAATACTGGCAAATAGCCTGAATCTGCAAGGAAAGAGTTGGAAAAGCTAAGGCCCATAATAAGCTAAGATTGGCAACAGATGTCAATAATGATAACAAAATTGTTTATTTCAGTATATAAAGAACAAGAAGAAACTCAATGAAATGATAGGTCTACTAATGGGAGAAGATGGCAAGAAGGTGACAGACAGTGGGGAGAAAACAGGACTGCTTAATTCTTTCTTTGTATCTGTTTGTACACAAAAGAAAGAAAAAGCCCAACCAACAAAAGCAACACCAAGGAAGATAAAACAGGTATTTAAGTCAAAATAGGCAAGGAATTAGTAAGAGAATACCTATTCACCATTCAGAGGCTACAGCAGAGAAGGAACATCTCCTGGTTTCCACCAGCTGATGTTCCTTGGCTGGTGGATCTGTACAATGCCCAACCTGCCTGTCCACATTGGTTAAGTAGAAACAACTGGGAGAATACAGTTCTTATTCAATTGGCCCCAAGCCATGAAGGGCTTAAAAGTTATTAACAACTTTATTTGATAGATAGCATCTAGAAAAATGGATAAACAACAAGCTAGTTTGTTTGATCCTGTGCATCTATGCCACTGTAATGAAATTCTATTCCTGCTCTCCAAAATATTCATATATTAGGTTGATAAATGTCTGTTTGGGCAGATGTAAAAAAACCCGTTAGTCCTCTGAACAATCGTAATGATGATAGCACATCTAAAAAAAGAAGAGTTTTATAGTTACAATTTAAAAAAAGAGAAGCTGTAGCATTTAGACTTATATACCACCCCACAGTGCTTTACAGCGCTCTCTAGGCCCATGATGGCAAACCTATGGTACGCGTGCCACAGGTGGCATGCGGAGCCATTTGTCAGGGCACGTTGGCCAACTGAATTCGTCATTTTTTGCATGCTTTTTTCACCCTCCCCAGGCTGCAGAGGCTTTATAGGAGCCTGGGCAGGAAGAAAAGTGCCTCCCCCGTCCCCCCCAGAGGCCCTCTGGAGGTTTCATGAGCTTCCCTGAAGCCTCCGAGCACACAAAATGACACTCCAACGAAACCAGAAGTGACGTCCGATTTTCTTGGAATGTCATTTTGAGTGGTGCGGAGGCTTCAGCGACCTTAAGGAGGCTTCCCTGAAGCCTCCGGACTGCTCAAAACGACACTCCAAGCAAATCAGACGTCATGTCCGGTTTCATCGGCGTGTCATTTTGAGTGTTCTGGAGGCTTCAGCGACCTTCAGGAGGCTTCCCTGAAGCCTCCAGAGCACTCAAAATGATGCTCCGACGAAACCGGAAATGTCCAGTTTTCTTGGAGCGTCATTTTGAATGGTCCAGAGGGTTTAGGGAAGCCTCCTGAAGGTCACTAAAGCCTCCAGAGGGCCTCCGGGGGGGCAGGGGGGGCTGTTTTTGCCCTCCCCAGGCTCCTATAAAACCTCTGGAGCCTCGGGAGAATGAAAAGCGCATGCAAAAAATGGGGGGATTGTGCCTGTAGTGCACACATGCGTACTGGGGGGGTTTGCACATTGCATTTGGGTACGGCATGCCTGTGAATGACCCCCCTGCACTCCTCCCACTTATGGCACACGAGCCAAAAAAGGTTCGCCATCGCTGCTCTAGGCAATTTACAATGTGAGATATTGCCCCCAACAGTCTGGATCCTCATTTTACTGACTTCGGAAGGATGGAAGGCTGCGTCGATTTTGAGCTCCCTCAGGGTTGGACTCCTAGCTATGGACAGAATTTATCCACAGTAGTGCTCCTAATGGTGAGAATATATAGGGAGAAAAGAAAGAAATGCATTAGAACATGTAAAATCAACAGAAATATCAAATGAACTATATAATAAGTAGTTCAACATTTTTCAAGAATTCTTCCTTATGGCATTGTGTCCTATATACTGAGAACAGTCATTATTCTGCTACTTGTAATGTAGGATAAAATGTCTCTGGGAAGATCTTGGTAAAATGTGTTGGCCCTAATGAATAAGCAGTGTATTTTCAGCACACCAAAGACACAGTTATTTTCTTGTGCGCTCCATGTATAACTTTCAACTATAATTATTTTTCAATTATTAAATACATTAAAATCATAACACAGAATAGCAGAAATATATTTTTCATCTTTTTTATGGACAGCCCGTAAGAGAACTAACACAAATCTTTTTCTCAGGATCCAAAGGTAATCTCCCTGATATTCTTTCTGGAATATTCTCATAAAAGTGTATACAATGGCGATCTAAATGATTTGACAATTTATTTTAAAAAGCCCCAATCAATAGTCTTCCCAATTTGTTAGCTTCTTGGTATGATAGATGACATCTTAAACAATGTACAATAGGTAAGAGTGCCAAGCCACTCCTTATCTTAGCTTCCTTGAAAATTTGAGGAATAGAATAACATAATTTATTTTATATCTTAAACTGCTAAACTCTCTTAAGTACAAAAGTCCTTCATTGTGGTTCTCTTTGGCTTTCTTAAAATGAAGGAACAGCAAGATTCTCCCAGATTACCTCTGTCACTGCCATTCTAGACAATTTGAAGCCACTGAGCATATCCCCTTCTGCTCATTTTTAGAGATATCTGTAGTATTCTTATTCTCCAACTATTCACTGGGGCAGCACGATGGCTCAATGATTAAGACACTGGGCTTGTGGGCTGGAGAACCAGTAGCCCAGGTTCGAGACCCAAGCATCACGTCACAGAGTGAGCTCCTGTCCTTGTTCCAGCTCCTGCCAACCTAGCAGTTTGAAAGTATTTAAATGTGAATAGATAAATAAGTACTACTTCAGTGGGAAGGTAACCGTGTCCATGACATTATGCTAGCCACATGACTGCAGAAATGTCTTTGGACAGCGCTGGCTCAATGGACTTGAAACAGAGATGAGCTCTGCCCTTTATAGCCAGCAACAACTAACGGAGTAAAATCCATAAGGATTCCTTTACCTTTACTTTTATTTATGAAATTATCAGACCAGAGGTGTAGCGTGGGGGGTGCAGGGGGGGCCGGCCGCACCGGGCGCAACATCTGGGGGGGCGCGCTAGCACCGCATACCCCGCCTGCCTCAGGCCGGCCTCCCGCCTCAGCCCCGTCCCGCCGCCGCCGCTGCCGCCCCGACAAAGTTTTGACACTCGCGGGAAGGGAGGTGGAGACGCCACGGAGCTTCCCCTCCTGCGGCGTCGAGGGAGCGCGGAGAGGTGGGAAAAGGCCAGGCGGCGCCGAACGGGGAAGCCTGGGCGGAGGCGGTGGAGAGAGCCCGGGTGGAAGTCGCTCGCTCCGGCGGCCGGAGGGGTCCCCTGCTCAGCCCACCCGGGGAGGGTCGAGAATGCGAGCGAGGGGCCGGGAAGGAGGAGGAGGCGGAGGAGGAGCTCCCGCTGCAAATTGACACCCCGGCCGAGCAGGAGGAGGGGGGAGGAGGAACGCCCCCCCGCCAGACACCCCCTTCCGCTCCTCATACCCCTCCGCCCCCACTCTTTCCCCCCGGGACCCCCGGGACCCTCCAGCGCCACGCCCCCTCCCCTTGCAGGGCGTCCCCTCCCGCTCCCCCCCCCCCCGCCCCCGATGCGCGCACTTTTCCGTCTCTTCCCAATTTTATTGTGGTTTGAAAGCGGAGCGAGGGACTATCTGGGGGAGGGTTAGGGGGCGCAACTTACTTGCCTTGCCCCGGGTGCTGACAACCCACGCTACGCCACTGTATCAGACCATAGATACCAATTTTATATCTCCCTAACTTCTAACTCATATGTCTCTATAATATAGAATGTTGCCAAATTCTGCACAGCAGGTTGCACGATTTGCCAATTTTGACTGCAAGCTGAAGCCGATCAAGCTTAACCCACCAAACTACTGCTATTTCTAATTGGTAGCTATTTCATTCAGCTCACACCAAACTACTGTTATTTCTAATCGGTAGCTTTTTCATTTTGGATATTTTGTTGCTTCAGCTTACTCTTGCTTTTCTGTAGCTTAGATGTGCTTTTTTAAAACCAGGCTTATATCATTTCTATGTCTCTCTTTTATTCTACAGTCATTGACCTAACAATGTTTAGATGTAGGCAGTCTTATTGATTCCATAAACCTTGTGATTTCATTTTGTCTTTGTGTGGGCATGTGCTTTCTTTGAGTCAGTTTTTGACTCCTGGTAGCTATCTGGACTAGAGCCTGTAGTTTTCTTGGCAAGATTTTTTAAAAGTGGTCTGCCTTTACCTGATTCCTAGGACTAGGAGAGAGTGTCTGGCTCTTGATAAAACAGTTGGCTCTGTGTATTAGAAGTCATGGCCTCCCAGTTTCTAGTCTGATGCCTTAAAAACAACACCAAACTGGCTCTCTTTAAAGTTAAATAAACTTAATTACTATCCTCTCATGAAAGATCAAAACAAAAACTCATGTCATGATGAGATTATAGTAATTTGCTATCGTAGCTGTAAAGAAAAATAATAATAGTTCTTTCTTGAACTATGTTTTGAGCGAAAATTCTTTATTCATAAAGAATTCTTTAAAAAAACACAATTGATATTGACTGAAACCATCAAAGTAAAGAAAAGCACGATGAAGGGTTACATGTATTTAGGTACACAAAAAGGGATGTGGTGGTTCAGTGGCTAAGATGCTGAGCTTGTCGATCAGAAAGTCCGCAGTTCAGTAGTTTGAATCCCTAGCGCTATGTAACAGAATGAGCTCCCGTTACTTGTCCCAGCTTCTACTAACCTAGCAGTTTGAAAGCATGTAAAAATGCAAATAGAAAAATAGGAGCTACCTTTGGTGGGAAGGTAACAACATTCCCTGTGCCTTTGGCATTTAGTCATGCCGACCACGACCACAGAGATGTCTTCGGACAGCGCTGGCTCTGTGGCTTTGAAATGGAGATAAGCACTGCCCCCTAGACTCAGGTACGACTAGCACATATAGCGAAGGGAACCTTTACTTTCATACAAAATCTAAAATACTTTGATGCTGTTAAATTCAAACTATTAAGTTATATTAATCCAACTCAAAAGAATTACAGTGGAAATAAGAAGAATATTTTCAGCCTCATTCACCAATTTTATTTTTAGTGTATGAAATCTATACTCAAAGTTAGTATGTCAAGTTTGGAAAAGATGAAAATAGTTTCTATCCCATGTCTTCTCTTCTAGATTACTTACCCAAGTTGTAAATGTGGCTAATTATCAGTCCACTTTTTTCAATCAGCCAAGTATTTATTGCCTGAACCTGAAATCATGGGCTGAAAAAGAGTGGTTGGCCTAAACTCACCCAATCAGCTTTCAGATTGTCTAAGGAAGGACTGAAATACACAGTGACTTGGGTTTTGGCCTCATACCTTGGCCAGTAGACCAAACTGACTGTATGAAATACTTTTTGTTAACAATGAATTTATCTTTTTTAATTATCTGGTGTAAAAATTGTTTATTCTATTTCCAATGGAATGGAAATATTAAAAAGAAACAAAGTGATATAACACCCAGTTAAAAAAAATAAATTATCCCCCCGCTCATGAAACATTAAGGTTTTTTTTATAACTGGCAATAAAACTAAAACCTAAAACATGTTTTTCTTTGGATAAGTAGCCTTTAACTTACAACCATTCATTTAATGACTGTTCAAAGTTACAATAGCACTGAAAAAAGTGACTTAGGACCATTTTTCACACTTACAACTATGTCACATTCTTGTGGTCATGTGATCAAAATTCTGAAGTTTGGCAACTGACTTATATTTATGATGGTTGCAGAGTCCCTGGAAAATGTGATCACCTTTTGTAATGTTCTGACAAGCAATGGGGAAGCCAGATTCACATAACAGTCATGTTACTAACTTAACAACTGCAGTGATTCACTTCATAGCTATTGCAAAAAGGTCATGAAATGGGGGCAAAACTCACTTAACAATTGTCTTGCTTAATAATGGAAATTTTGGTCTCAGTTGTGGTTATAAGTGGAAGACTACCTGGAGGGCAGGAAAGAATTGGAATTAGCATTGGCTGAAAAATTAACACAATAGTAAAGAGTCTAGATGAAGTTTTTGGCAAAAGGTTGTTTCTTTATATGAATTATATTAATAAGTGTGCCCATTTTAAGATATCACTAGTCTATTAATTTGCTTTTGTGATGTCTTAAAATCAAATTCATGTATTATTGCATTAATATTTTGGGTATTTAATCTATTAGATAGAGAACATAGTCTGAGTCTGATTTCCTGAATGCATACATGCGTATATTGCAACCCCCCCCCCCAAACTATTGTTTGATCATTGTTCAAGATGAATTTTAGATTGTAAAAACCACAATTTAGATGTTGATTACAAATAGTACGTATAACTGTTGTCTTCCTGGTGTCTTCAGAACAGTGCATCAATGTTCGTCAAATATCCTCACAAATAGCATAACAGTTATAATTGTGCTACTTTATACCTATGAACTTTGTTGTATTTGCTGCAAAAGGCAAATTATTATTCCTCTTGAAACTGTTTCAATATTACATTTCTAAACCATTCAACTTTGTCAACACCATCAATTTTGTTTGCTAATTTTCTTCTAGTTCTCTTGCATAATCTTATTGAAATATGAATAATGAACTTCCTTCTTCGCCTGGTTGCCTTCCAGCTACGTTCTGTCACAGCTTTCGTTGTTAAACGTTATTATATCAACTAGGAATGTTGACCATTGAGCTCCAGCACACTTAAAAGATGCTTGGTTGGAAAAGGACGTTCTAAGTAAAGCAGGTGAAGGCCACCCTAATATTTTGACAAAACTGACACATCTTACTCTGTGGTACTAAGAATTCCATTATTGTTTGTGTTTCAGTTTGTTTCAGATCCATGCGCCAGCAACCCTTGTCACCATGGCAACTGCACTAGTAATGGGGATGGATATCTCTGTGTTTGTAATACTGGCTATGAAGGTACAAACTGTGAATATTCATTTTATGGTTCCCCAGTGTCTGGGTGGACAGAATCAGAGTTGCCAAACTCTGAAAATAGGCCAGGAGCAGCCACCATGGAACCGGACATTATCCTGCCACGAGCCCAAGCAACAGTGACATTACCGACATGGGAACCCAAGGAGGGACAAAAACTTGTGGATCTGAAATGGGATGAAGTAGAAGTAAGCTTTTTTTTTAAAGCAAAATACGTACCACAAATTATTTCTGAATGAAAGCCAGTAGGAGCTTTAGGAAGAGATTGTCTGTGTGGAAAGCTTGAAGGATCAAGAAAATTAACTAAGAATTCTGTTTGTGAAATGGTTTGTGAACTGCTGCTGAATTTGCAATCTAAATCAATGTAGAAGACATATTAAGAGCACACTTTAATACTTTTAAAAGAAGTGCTGCCTGAAAATGAAACATTTTACCCATAAAAATAAACTAATACCTTATTGTATTTTTTCCTCCTTGGCACATAGTAATGGCTCTAGTTTATATTTTGAAAAGTCTTTTCTCATAGGAAAACAAATTAATAATTGTTCTTCATTTTGCTGGCCTCAGGTGGCAAAACATTGCTACCCATGATTTGTTTGTATTCCACACTACACAACAGTAAGATGCTGAGAGATGCTATCGGCTATCTTGCTGTGTGTTCCTGAAATGAATTTTCATTACCTGGTTTTTTAGGAGATTGTGTTTCAATCTATTAGGAATCTAGGCTGCTACAATATGAAAAGCTCTTTGTCTTTTTCTTAAGAAAACCACCTCCAAACCAATGTCTTTTCAAGCTATATTTTTGTTTGTGCATCTATTGCTCTATAAAGCTTCAGAAAGTAAATTTTCCAAAATATAGCAATAAAAAACATTTCAGTTTTATTACATGTTAAAACCAGTTTTGGGGTTACATTTAAAAACTGTTATAGGATGTCTCATATTTATGCACACTCTTTATAGATAATCCCTGATGTAGCCTGTGGAAATGCCAGCTCCAATAATTCTGGTGGGGGTCGTCTAATCTCTTTTGAAGTTCCACAAAATACTTCAATAAAGTAAGAAACTACTGTTTTGCATTATTACAGAAAGGTTTTAGATAATGTTGGTTGCTTAATCCATCATTTGAAATCCTGTGTATAAACGGAAAAGAATGGCAGGAACACGGTGTAAACACCTTACGGTATCTTATGTCACAATTGATTCACCAATTTCTTTTTTTTTCTTCCTAAAATGATTTGCCAGTTTTCCAGTTGTGTTGTCCAAATGTTCAAATTTTTATTGTTTCATTGGAATACACAAAAAGCTTATTTTTGTCACTGTTTTCTCATGCATGGAAACAGGGTAATGCAAGGTCTTTGAAAGAGATGCATTGGTGCATGCAAGGGCCCCGTATGACATTTTCCCCCCAGATCATTAAAGCAGTTTTGCTTTTCCCCCAAGCTGACATGGCTGCTTTCAATTTTGACTCTGCAGTCTTAGGCTGCAAGTGCATGTGCAACATTTTTGCTTTGCCTTGTCCTACAATCTTGGGAAAAGCCAACAGGCAGCACATGCTTTTCTAGGATTGGACTCTCCTTTTAGATATCAATGCTTATTAATTTGTTGGAAAGTATGATAGTTAAAATACAATACAAAGAGAGTGTACTAGGCTGGGAAATATTACAATAGATGAATTAAAGCTTTCCCTCATCTGCAGATATTTATTGTTAGGGTTCTTAGAGTTTTCAAGCAAAAGTAGTAAGAGTCAGTTCCATGATATCTTACAGTAGAGAACACATTTATTATTTGTCATCAAAAAGAAATATTTATCTGGAAGGAAGATTTAGCCTATTTGTTATTCTAAAGAAGTAACTTTGGAAGAGACAACTTAGAAAGCATGGTCGAAGTGGGACATAATGTTGAATTCCACATGAAAATTGGTATCTAACATAAAATGGACGTAATATATTTAAGAAGATTAAATTCTTGTTTTGAGCTCTTGTATGTAGTAGTCCCACATTTGTAACAGAGTGTTTAAAAATAATTTGGCTGTTCAACTGAAGATGCAGTGAAAGAATAAGGGGAAAATATTCATTAGAAAGTATTATTCTTCATTTACAAAACTTGTTTTTGGCTAAAAAAGCCAATTCTTCCTAATAATTATTTGGGATGTGACATGAAACCCAAACCCATTGTCATTAGTAGAAATATGGCTTTGACTTCGGCAAAATTAATATTTACCACATAGAGAAACAAAGCCAAGTCATAATTGCTTTTTTAGAAATATAAAAATGCTAAATATTTAATAGTTGTACTTGAGCCAAAATAATGTGATTAATTAGAGCTGCAATTTTAATCTACTGTGACTGATTGACTGGAGTTGCCCTCCAAGGTTACTACTCTAAAAATGTGTCACTATTAAATTTTAGCTGCTGAGAAAGCAGTTAATGGATTGGATGTGTATGCAGACATTTATAAGATTTATAATCTTTTCCCCTTGGGGTTAATGTCTTCAAAGTTACTTATTGATGAGAGATGTATCTTTTTCTAAGATTGACATCACTTCTCCCCCTCCCCCTCAGAATTTATATTTACTTAGCTTCAGCTGCCTCTTCATTCATGTTTTTCACCCTGGTTTTTCCTTCGTCTTTCTCTCAAGTTCCTGAGGCCAATCTCTTGGTCTATTCATACTTTAAAAATATTCAAGATGGCTCTCTGTTTCTCAGCCAAATTTTGCTTGTTTCTTCTATTATTCTCATATTCTTGAGACGTTCCACCCATTGTGTGTTAAATCTTCATTTATTAGATGTTATTTATAGCTTCCTTCAGTCTTTATAGGTAGGAATAGATTGGCCTTCCCCATCCTAGTGCCTGTGGCTGTCACCAGAATTCCTAGCCACTATGGCAGGGGTGTCCAAACCTGAGAACTTTAAGACTTGTGGACTTCAACTCCCAGAATTCCCCAGCCAGCATCGCTGGCTGGGGAATTCTGGGAGTTGAAGTCCACAAGTCTTAAAGTTCTCAGGTTTGGACACCCCTGCACTATGGGCAAAGGCAGCTGTTCCAACATGTATGGAAATTGAGGATACCTACTGTAGAGGAACATTTACATATATATAGCTACTGATTTAAAACTTTGTGGTGGCCACAATTCTCCTCTCCATATAGTTAACTTCTTCCCTAGTTAAGAAGTCCTAAGAAATCCCCAGTTAAGAAGTCCAAGGAGGTCCCATTATCAATGTAACATGTTGTATATATGCAAGTTTTAACTTTTTATTATTTTGTATTTCTAAGCTGTCCAGAGTCTATGAAAAGGGGCAGCTATAATAAATTTATAATAATGATAATCAATTGACACACCAATGTATTATCATTAAAATATTAATAACCAGCATAATTATTAAAAGAAATACGGCAAGGCAAAGTACTATGTGGCAGTACATTAAAAAAAAGGCAGACAAAGCAGAGAACAACATCTGGCAAAGGCTAAGAGCAAAAAAGTTGAAGAAACAGACAGAGGGGCTAATTCTGGCTGTACAAGACCAAGCCTTAAGAACAAAGCAAGAATTGAGAAGACAGCAGCAGACAGCAAGTGGTGCTTCTGCAAAGAAGCTGAAAAAACAGTGGCATGACAAAGTAGCAATAATGGTGCACTAAAAAATCTGCAGGAAATACTATTTTCCTGCAAGCAAAAACTGAGGGGACCACTAAATAGATAAAGTATTAGAAAATGAAAAAGCTAAAGTACTCTGGGACTTTAGAATTCAAAAGACAAGCACTTTCCACATAAAACTCCAGACTTGTTGATAAGAAAGACAAAAAAAATCTGTTGATAAGAAAGACAAAAAAAAATCTGTATAGTGGATGTTGCAGTACCTGAAGACAGCAGAATAGATGAGAAAAAAAACCTAGAGAAAAAAATCACAAAATACCAAGACCTGCAAATAGAAATAGAACAACTGTGGCAAAAGAAAGCAAAGATAACACCAAGTTATAGGTGCCTTGAGTGCAATCCCAAAACAACATGAGCACCATGTGAACACCATTGGCATTGAAAAAATCACCAAAAGGCAATTGCAAAAGCTTGATTTGGTACATCTTACATCCTATGATGGTATCTTTAACGCCATTAAACAACAGTTGCCTATCCCAGGTTGTTGAAAAGGGCATGATAGGCAGGAAAAAATGACAAATCTAGTCTGAACATCTGTCTTACTGTGTGATCCGCCATAACAATTGGACTAAAGATCAATTGGGCCAAAATGTCAGAAAAACGATGACTATTCACTATGCGTTACATCCTGTAGTGATAGAGTTATAGACTATATCTAGCCTATGAAAATGAAGGCAGAGATTTACTTCAAGTCAAACTGTCAAAGAAGAAAAACATTCAATGACTGATTATGTAAAAGACATCTAAGAACAAGAATTGATTCAAGTTAAAAATTGGAACTTACTAAATGTACAGGAAATAAAACATGAATACTGAAATACTGTTATAGAAATATAAACCGAATACTGGCAAGGAAAAGCATTAATGATCAATTTCTACAAAAGATGAGGAGAGAGTGGATAAAGATAAAACTTGGTGATGCATTACAACTGGAACATTAAGAAACAACTGAAGCTTGATTTTGGCGTTCAAGAGCAAGTTGTTTGAATAAATACAATCAAGACCAGAGTTGAAAAATCAAATAATTCAAAGTACAGATTGTTCAAAGAAGCAAAAGAAACAATCATATACTTATCTCTTGCAACAAGGTCAAACAAACTATTTATAAACAATGACATAACATAGTCATCATGATAACTCATTGAAACATTTTAAAAATTATCATGTGCCAATAATGAAAAATTAATGCAAACATACGTTTGAAAGAGGAGTAAAAGTGATCAGATTAAAATATTGTGGGATTTCCTAATGGAAACTGATTAAGGCTTGACACATAACTCATCAGATTTAACTGTGGTTGACAGTAAGAGAGTGTGGATAATTGATATGGCAACACCAGGAATAGTACGATAGAAGACAAAGAATTAGTGAGGATCACAAAGAAGATCTCAAGATCTGAAAGTTGAACTTGAAAGATCATAGCATAAACCAGCTGTGGTGCCATACCCAAAATCTTTTGATGGCACTTAGAAAACCTGCACATTGGCAACATTTCCATTCTTCAATTACAAAAGACCACATTGCGTGCAGCCACACATATGCTACACCAATACATTACAAAATTCTAAGCTCTTGGGAAGAATGAAGGAAGTGTGAATGAAGGCCAACGTCACCTAAAGAATTGCCAGCTGGGCTTTCAAATTGCTGTGTTTTTAATAACAACAGCACAACAACAACAAAACAATAAAATAATTTCCAGTAAGTCTAATGTTGTAGAATTAAAATGTAGTCACTTTTGACATCTTCCACAAGTGTTTGAATTAATGAGAAATTTTCATTGATAACAGTAAGTTATAGAAACATGTTTTTAATGTGATGAGTGATGTTACATTCTTATAGAAGATGTTTAAAACACTTGTTTTCATTATGTTCTGCTTAATATTGTTATTTTTGTCTTTAGAATAAGGCAAGATGCCACTGCTTCCCTTATCCTATTATGGAAGGTGACCACAGAAAGATTTCAACAATGCTCACTTATAGATGCCACAAGCATTACTCTTCTCCAAGCAATGGGTGGACTTGTCCTAGCAGAGGAGATGCTGGAATTGGGAAATAACTATTTCATTGGTGAGTTTTGCTAATGTTGATTTTTATACTCCCAAAGTATTTTTCTAATGTATTGAACTAGTTGTGTATATTTTACATTAAATCCGAGTTGCTATAGTCATAATAGGAATAGGAATTTGTATTACAGTAATGCACTATGAATAGGACTACTATGAGATATGATTTGTTTTTTTGTAATGGGATATTTATATATGTAAGACTTCCTTAAAAGATTGCTCAGGAAAATGTAAAATGCTGGCAGGTAACAACCATCAGTAACATATGCCCTTGCTTCTGTGATTCAAAGAGATGATACAACTAATTTAAAAAACCAATATTTTTCTTTTTGCTAGTTTTCACTAGCTCCTTTACTATAAAAATATTATCCCTTTGATGAAAATAACATTAGGATTAAAGTTCAGAAAGCTATATTATTTTTCTTCATGTCAATCTATTGCTTCATGAGAAAAAGAAACCAGTTTATGTAATTTTCTGTCTTCATAATCTCATTCTTCTCTGTAACAGAAGTAATTTACATAAAAATTGCATCTGTTTTCTAAAACCTTGGCTGTTCATTGTGATTGAAAACATTATCTGATAAGTATTTCAGCTATATATGCCAAATGCCACGAGTAGGTTAGTTGGCATTCCCACTCAGATATTTTTGAGATGTGATAGACATCCATTACTATGCTGCTAATGGCATTATGGCAAATAAAAATCCAGTACATTTGTGAAGCCTGGATTAAAGATTTAGGTTAGGGTAACAAAAGATGTGAGGAACAGAAGTTTAGTTAATAATAATAATAATAATAATAATAATAATAATAATAATAATAATAATAATAATAATAATAATAATAATAATAATTTTATTTTTAAACCGCACCCTCTCCCCACAGGGACCCGGGGCGGTGCACAGGCAGAATAAAAACAGTCAAAAAATACATACATTTCATAAAAAGCAATTAAACCAACCCTGTGCTAAAAATTCGCTAAAAATGTGCTACCCCATTAAAAACCCCAAAGACAGAGAGACTATCCTAGGCCGGCCAGACAGAAGGTGTGTTTTTAGCTTGAGACGGAAGGAGCGGAGGTCAGTGGTCATCCTGATATCGGGGGGAAGGTCGTTCCAGAGGGCCGGGCCCGCCACAGAGAGAGCCCTTCCCCTGGGAGTCGCCCGCTGACAGAGTCTAGTGGACGGCACCCGGAGAAGTCCCTCTCTGTGGGAGCGGATCGGCCGTGAGGATGTATGGGGCAGGATCCGATCCCGCAGATAGCTAGGTCCCGAGCCATGGAGCGCTTTGAAGATGATAACTAACACCTTGAAGCGCACCCGGAAGACGACAGGTAGCCAGTGCAGCTCGCGCAAGAGCGGTGTTATGTGGGTCGACCTAGTGGTCCCCATAATTGCTCGCGCGGCTGCATTCTGGACTAGCTGAAGCCTCCGGGTGCACCTCAAGGGGAGCCCCATGTAGAGAGAGTTGCAATAGTCCAGTCGGGATGTCACGAGAGCATGAGTGACTGTGCGAAGGGCGTCCCGATCCAATAGGGGGCGCAATTGGCGAACCAGGCGAACCTGGTAAAACGCCCTCCTGGCCACGGCTGTCACTTGATCTTCCATGGACAGCCGGGTATTCAGGAGGACACCCAAATTGCGCCCCCCATCCACAGGAGCAAGATGTTCGCCCCCTATGGCCAGCGATGGAGTGAGCTGGTTGAATCGGGCAGCCGGAAACCACAGCCACTCGGTCTTGGTCGGGTTGAGTCTGAGTCCGTTCCTTCCCATCCAGATGCATCTTATATGCATTCAATAAGGGAGGCAGGTAAGTAAATGTCTTGTTAGCAGGATTTTTGCTTTTCTTAGCATAGCATCATAATATCTTTGTCCGTTTTTAGAATTATGCTGGTATAGTAATTGATGTACTGAATTCTTAGCAATTTTAAATATACTGTTAAAATGGCAGATATTGAAGTATAGAGCATCTTCTTCTCTTAATTCTGAGTTGGAATATAAATTGAAAAGTTAGTCTATCTGCCTCCACTTTAGATCATTACTAGCCAGAAGGAATAAACTATTGAGGTTGCTATTTATTGTTATAGCATAATTTTTAGGAACAACTTATAACAATTAGTCTCAGGAAACCAATAAAGAAAAGATAATTCTCATTGAGATCTGCCAGTTCTAGAATAATAGTCTTTAATTTATTCTCTTTACTTTGAAAGATAATTTGATATTTAGATATATAGATATATAGATAGATAGATAGATAGATAGATAGATAGATAGATAGATAGATAGATAGATAGATAGATTTTATTTTCTATACCGCGTCCTCTCCCCAGGGGGACTCGGAGCGGTGCACAGGGAAAATTAAAACAACATAAAATATATACATAAATAAATACAATAAAAACAGATTAAATCAACTGTCCCTGCACTAAAATCCCCATTTTTAAAATTAACATTCCCTAACCCCTGAGGTAGAGACTAACCTAGACCGGCCAAGCAGAAAAAGTTATTATTTTACTTCTTATCCAAGATATCTTCTGCATTTTAAATATTAAAGCACTGCAATTATATATTTTAAAACATCTTCCATTTCATCATAAGTAAATGATAGAAAGTGTTTTTGGATACATAATTTAGAAATATTTGGTTGATAGATCAAAAAATCCATCATTATTTCAGTGTGTTAGAGATTTTGCAGTCATTAACAGTACTCCTCCTTAAAATACGACTTACACTGTTTACTTCTTGTCATTTTACTTAGCATTTAGTGTAAAAGTATTTTTAGCAAATGTTAGTAAATAATAATGGCCTTAACTAATTTTATTGCTAGGAAAAGGCTATCTTGCTACTTACTCCAGGTAGTAATGATCACAGATTCAAGGCCGCCTTTATTTTCTTCTTCAAAGTGTTCTTTAAAATAAATTTTGCATAAGGATAATGGTGTCTTCATTTCGTTTCTGAGTATTCTCCTGTATGGTAATTATACATTAATCAACTCAATTTACTAATAATGAATTTCTCTAAACACTTACTTGCCGGCATAAGAGGTTAAGAGAGAGAGCATCAAAATTAAGTGAAACAAAATTGTAATGTAGTCATTTGTAACTGTTCTAATGCTGTGACCTTGATATCTGATCAAAGTGGGTATAGATATGGATGCTAGAACTACTTTAAATTATAAGGGCATTTGCACATGACTGTATATGATATCTCCAGTGATGTTCAAATGAATTATATATCTCTGGCCTTCATCTAGTTGCTTTGAATCTCAGTTCATTTTTCAAAAGCATCTGACTATTGACTATGTAAAACTAGAGACTTTTTTGAATCCAGATAAGATCTTGGTAACTCTGCGGACGTATGTGTTATTTCTATACTGGGTAGTTTGCCACTTCCTTATTTCAGGATGTTTTCCAATTTTTCTAGCCTGCATTTCTTGTATTCTTGTAGTATCTCATTCTGTAACTTGCCAAACCTGAACTTGCTTAGCTTCTGAGCCTATATAAAATCTGCTTAGTGCTGATGCCTGCTGAGGCACGCAGAGTAAGTGAGAAACCAATCTTTGAACCCCATAAAGCCAGAGACCCACCTTTCCCAAACTGTATAATTCATGTGGTCTATCCAAGGGTGGGTTCTGGCCAGCACTACTGCCGATTCTCTCATGCGCTTGCTTCATGCACGCTGCATGTGCAGGGCAATTAAAATTCTTCTACACATACCACAGAACTAAAAAACAAGATGGCAGTAGCGACGGAAGCAACCAGAGAGCCCAGGGTGCTAAACCACTACTGGTTTGGCCAAACCGGTCCGAACTGGTAGGAAGCCACCACTGGTCTACCCATAGTTTTCATAGGTAAATGAAAATATATAAAGGAGCAGTATTATCTATTTCATTTTCAACTTCTAATAAGGGATTTATTTATTTTTTTGATGTGGGTCATTGAACTAATTGTAAGTGCATTTTAACTATATCCCATCTATGCCTCTAGTGAAATTACCACAGGTACACACACACACACACACACACACACACACCAGATTCCAACTCTGGACTGACCCTCTTGTCCATTTTTCCCCTACCCCTTTCTCTCCTAAAGCTGTTGTGAACTATGGAGCCAATATAAGCAAAAAATTAAAAAAAAACAATACAATCTGTAAAGATTATATTCATATAATCTTTGTCTATGGCCACTCAGTTGCAGTTTAATGGGATTTAGGAGAGGAGAAGTATTGACAGCAGCCCTAACTCATTCCTTTGCCTATTTTAAGTTCCCTTTTAAGGCATTGTATTCTATTTTTAACAGTAATAATATATATGGTCTATTTCTTCCAGGTTTTGTGAATGATTCTGTTTCCAAATGCATTGTGCCATTACGCTTGACAGTTATAGTAAAGGTCAGCATGTGTTTGCCTGGAGAAATCCAGTCTGATGGCTTTCCGTGTTCTGGGAAAGGCAGATGCATTACAAGAGCGTCTGAGGTAAGAAAAAAGAAGGAATGTGGATGAAGGGTGGAAGGATATGAACATCCTAGTCTTGACTTGTTCATCTAAGGCTGATTGAGACAAAACAAAGAACTGCAAGGATCAATTGCCAGAGAAGAAGCAATGCATGATTTGAGAGAAACCAGAGAGAGGCAGCTGTATAAAGGGTGGGTAGATGGAGAAAATTGGTAATTTGTAGGAGACACATTCACGAGGCATGCAACTGCCTGGATTGCATGATGAACTGAAAGCTGCATATCTCTTCTTTGGAAAGAGGATCGTTAGAAGAGCTTTGCTTTAGCTTCAAAACCAGCATTTGATTAGTACTCTGCAGCTTTTTAGAGATACTCTGGCATCCAATTCAGATCCCTGAAAACACAGTATGGTACCATAGATGTCCAAAAGTTGTATTTAAAGTATAAATACAAATAGAATCAGATATAGTATTTGTCTTGGCTCTACCCACTATTCTTCAGAGCAGGCTCTTGGTAAAGCAGCTCTCACCTTAGTAAATTCTGCATCCCAAGTTGTTGCATGGAATTTTTCACAACTGCTTCCTAATATTTTCTCTTCTGGCTTACGTGAACTTTGGAAGTGGTTGGTTAACTGTTGCTTTGCAGCCCTCACAATTTTATTTGGATTACATTGATAATTATTATTTAATAATATCATATTTCTATAAAATAAAAAGAATGAAGCATGTGCCTTATAGGATATTATCCATACTGATATAGAAACTGCCTATACCCTTAGAAAATGAAAGCGGTTGCCAGGAGAAATCATAACATTTGAGTTGCCAAATTATGGCATTCAAGAAGAATAACAAATCTGTCTACTTTAGGACATGTACCATATGATTAGGAACTGTAGTTCTCTATTGCTATAGTTTCAGTTCTTATTTTTGAATGTCCTCTTTTCTTGCCCTGCATATTCAAGACTATAATTTTGGGGCCAAAATTCTTCCTGTTTCCTATTTTTACTGGAAGCTTGTTAAAAGAAAAAGAAAAAGGAAAAAAGTGCTGTCCTTTCATAGCTTATTCGCCAAATGCATAAAAGATGATAAACAATAACAACGTTGCTATTTTTATTCTTGGAAGGTGTTTTATGTGTGACGTGTGGCTATCATTGTTTGGCATGTTTCAGCCAAATCTATTTTATGTTCCAGACTGTTTGAGGCATTTATTTATTTATTTATTTAATTCGATTTGTTAACCGCACCAATCTCCGTCGAGACGGACTCTGGGCAGTGCACAGGACATTAAAATCTACAATAAATAAATAACAAATATACAAAAGTTAAAAAGAAATTAAATAATAAACCTGTGCTAAAATTCCCATTAAAACCTATCTAATTTAGCTGAGGCTCTATCGTTCCTAGATTTAAATTCTATGCTAGTCTGGCTTGCTGAAAGAGATGCGTCTTAAGTGAGCGGCGTTAAGTGAAGTGCATTGAATTGGAAAAGAGAGTATAGTAAAGTCTGAGAATTTTACGTACCATCAGCTTTTCTTAATTGTGAGTTAGTTTGTTTCAGGGAGAATTCCTAGCACAGAAAGAATTTTTGAGGTCTTTGCAATGACGTTTTGAAGTGAGATACTCGGCAATTGCTTAGTTTTCAATGTCCACCGGTATAGACGGGCTCTAAATCTTAGAAATCTGCAACCTTTAAGTAGAAAGTGCAAAAGATGGTGCCAGATTTATTGCATGGCATATATTGTATTTTCATGATGTTTTATCACTTTGAATTTTAATAATATTTCCTTAAAAATCAGGGTCAAGACAAAGTAAATAAAATATTTAGACAAGAAACGTGGAATTTTATTTGATCTTGAAGACTGAAGACGGAATAATTGGATACATGTTCAGGAATATCGTACATGTTTACGAATTATTATATATACAATAATGCAAAAACATAACTCCTAGTTCTTTAGTTATATATGCTTTAGTTATATATCCATATATATATATATATATGGATCCAAGCAATGTAATTGACAGATGGAAATATTGTCAATGCTCAGATTTTCTAAGTGCTGTTCAAGATTTGTTTTTGAGATGGTACCTAGTGTCCCAATAACCAGTAGGTCTACCATGGCAGGTTTATGTCATAATCTTTCATCTTAAAATTTTCTTTGTAATTTTCTGAAATTCCTTATCTTTTATTCTTATGGCTCATTGCATAGTCAGCCAGATGTTCAGACTGCATTTGGCATTTTATCCACATGCTGAGTCCTTTTCAAGACCATGGGATAGGCATATGATGGATAGGCAGACCTGGGATAGCAAGTGAAACAAAATTCTATAGTGGTATTAGCTTCCTCTACTGGCAAATTGAGTTACTTCTGGCAAGGCTTTGATTTTTTTCTCCTGGGTAGACTTTTGCACTTCTTCCAGTTCCCCTTCTGTGGATACTTATTTTGTATTATAAATCAATGTTAATCTGCTAGCTTCTTTTCTGTTATTTCTGATTCTGGATGCTGTTCTTTCCAGATCTGGTGCATTCATTCCAAATATCTTCCTCTTGTTGGAGTTGATTTGTAATAACAGATAGATATTTTTTGTTTACAATCTCTGTATATTTGTCATTGGTAAAACACCCTTCTTTCCAGTATTTCTGCAGGTCTGGCCCTGATTGCTCAGCCATTAATTCTGAGTTTTGTGGCCTATTTTTCATTAGATGTCCAGATACTCAGACACCTAGTATAGTCCTTATTGACCCAGGCAATTACTGAACCAGATTGGGTTTCTGTAATTTAGATCTGACTATATTTCTATGGAAGAGACACTCTTTGTTTGATTCCTCTGGTGAGACATGTCCAATATGGTTGAACCTCTGACATACCTGTCATCTTCATCAGAACACCCAAACCCCTAACCATGTCAAGGTAGTGCCTCACTGGGAAATTAATACTCTTATTTTATCTTCTTTTAGTGTGTCTTTTTTTCTGAAATAAATATCTATAATTAAAAGTAAGAAGTTATGTGAAGATAGGATGCTATGTTTTTCCTATATATTTTTCCTAGATAGCAGTCTAATTAGTGATCTCAGATAACTTGAGTTCAAAAAGCAATTGATAATTTGTCAGGAGAATATTTTAAAGGAAAGTGACAAGTGAATGTCCTTATTTGCCTTTGTCTGGACGTGTGTACACTATTTTGTCTCTAGCAAATACCTGTGCTCCTGAAAATATCCATGTTCAAATGTCTCTTAAAGCCTCTTTTACCAAACTTATATCACATCCTAAAAATAGCTCAGCCAAAGTATTGTTAGTAAAAACCATTATAAAGATGCACTTGGAAATTCCATGCAACTGTTTTGGATCAACAGTTTGAGCTTGCAAATAAGCATATGTGTTTACAGATGATCAAGTCTTTCACTAGACTAGCTCACCAGAAGCTCCTGCTGAATGTTTACTTTAATGAGATTATCATTTTGAGTTTTGTACTTGTATTTTTTTCTGCAAAAGTTTATTTTTTCATATTCTTTAACTGGCCAATTGGAATTTAAGCCAAGAAAATTTGATTCAAAGCCAGAATGAACAGTAGCTTAATCAGCTAACTTAATTAGACATGAAATGTTTTTTGGCACTTTTTTTTCACCTACAATGAGACAGGCCCACAATGCCTTGGTAATTTCCCCACTCATACAATAATCAGTTAGCAATATGGAATATCTTATCTAAATTAGCTATAGAATTAGGTTCTTTTTTCCAGTTCTTTTTAGATAATGGTTTAATAGTTTTCCTTAGGTTGTTCATAAATGTTTCTGCTTATAGCACACGTTTTACTGTGCAAAGCACATTATTAAAAAGGATAATTTAAAAGACATTTTGCATTAAATTGGCATAAAAGTTAAAATGAAAGTAGTATGACAATGCTGATGCAGCTCATGTTGTACTGAATATGCAGTCATATATTTGTCATACAAATTAATCATTCAGTAAAAATAGTTGGGTATTCTGTGTTAAGAGTTGAAAATAGTGACGCAAAAGAAGAGTTCAACCTTACTTTCTTTATCCAAAGTTACATTATCAAAGAAATCACATGTGTATTATACTGCTTGGTTTGTAATCTCTAGAAGAAAACGGTGTTACTTCCAGAATGTTCCTAAAAAGTTGCAAGGAATATATTTAATCTTGATCATTAACTATGGATAGTTATAAATATCTCTTAATATACTACTCATTAGATTGATTCCCACTTTGTAGAAAATTATTTTGCTTGCATGTTTGCAACACTGATGTAGCAGATGTGCATCTAATATAACATGAAATTATTGAGAATAAGGATTAACATAATTAAACATTTTGGCTAATGTGCTCAGCTGAAGACAGGTTTTCATTATGGCTATTTTTAACAGAAAGATATCAGTTGAATGGAATGTTAAGGCAACTTTCTCCATTAAGAAGTTACATAATTTCTCTGCACACCTAGAGGACCTTAGAATAAGTAACAATATCTTAAGGCTTGAACTTGACAAAGCTTTTAATCTGACAGTTGCGTTTCAGGATCTTGAATTGCTGAATTTCTTCAGTATGAGTGTTACAGGAAGGATTAATGGAAAGGAGAATGTCTCAACCGACTGGCAGGAGTAATGTAGATCAATGTTGGGCATATTAAAGGAGGCTAATGAGACTAATCACAGAACATCTTGATTTGAGAATAGAAGAATTAATCAGAGATATTAAGTGATACAGATGAAATTCAAAAATCGAGGCTGAAATGATTTGGATGAAGGAACTCATCAAATTTGCAGACGACACCAAGCTGGCAGGAATAGCCAACACTCCAGAAGATAGACTTAAGATACAGAAGGATCTTGACAAACTTGAACATTGGGCACTATCTAATAAAATGAAATTCAATGGTGAAAAGAGTAAGATTCTACATTTAGGCAACAAAAATGAAATGCACAGGTACAGTATAGGTGGCATCTTGCTCAATAGCAGTAACTGTGAAAGGGATCTTGGAGTCCTAGTAGACAACCATTTAAATATGAGCCAGCAGTGTGCAGCAGCTGCCAAAAAAGCCAACACAGTTCTAGGCTGCATAAACAGAGGGATAGAATCAAGATCACGTGAAGTGTTAATACCTCTTTATAATGCCTTGGTAAGGCCACACTTGGAATACTGCATTCAGTTTTGGTCACCACGATGTAGAAAAGATGTGGAGACTCTAGAAAGAGTGCAGAGAAGAGCAACCAAGATGATTAGGGGACTGGAAACTAAAACATATGAAGAACGGTTGCAAGAATTGGGTATGTCTAGTTTAATAAAAAGAAGGACTAGGGGAGACATGATAGCAGTGTTCCAATATCTCAGGGGTTGCCACAAAGAAGAGGGAATCAAACTATTCTCCAAAGCACCTGAGGGCAGAAGAAGAATGGGTGGAAACTAATCAAGGAGAGAAGCAACTTAGAACCGAGGAGAAATTTCCTGACAGTTAGAACAATTAATCAGTGGAACAGGTTGCCTCCAGAAGTTGTGAATGCCCCAACACTGCAAGTCTTCAAGAAGATATTGGATAGCTATTTGTCTGAAATGGTATAGAGCTTCCTGCCTAGGCAGGGAGTTGGACTAAATAACCTCCAAGGTCCCTTCCAACTCTGCTATTGTATTGTATTGAAATATAAAAGTAGAATGTTAATATTTGTTAATATTTATGTGTTCATCCAGACAATTGGAATAACAATTGAGATAACTTGGGACAATTGAGATAACTTGGGAGTTTTTATCTGATTATATCAGCCCACAAGTATACATTTAATAATTTGTGGGAATTTTAATGCTAGAATCAGCCCATTCTTGGAACTATTGAACTTAAAGGATAAAAACATTTTTTTAAATGGATATAATTTTCTTTTGGGCCATTTGTCACATGATGAGGGCCAGAATACGTCCATAGTAGAAGTACTTAAATTAATATACAAATTACAAATGTCAGTTTACATGAATGACAATGGGATCAATTTATGAGTTCTTATACAGTACATCAATCAGCCATAGAGATAGAGCTGTTGTTGATTTATATATTCACATATATTCACTCATTAGTGTAGTGTTTAATACTCCATTAGTGTAGTGTTTAATATTATAGATAGAGAGTGATGAATTATCATTTGTCTTGGAATTATGTGTATATGTGGAAATAATGTAGAACAAGAGAGTCATAATATAGAAAGCATAACAAAGAATCACAAACAATTAAAGTGGACATTCCCCTTGGCAGAAGCTGAAAGATCAATGCTATACAATCCAACAGCACTACAGCAGATGGTTACACTTATTCAAAAACCAGAAATTGCAAATATCATTTACGAGGATGTGGTTGGTAATCTTAAACCTGTGGTGTATAAACCATGGCAATGGAAAATGCTGAAACCAGAATCTCGTGGTTTAACCACAAATGTAGATGTGAAGAAAAAAGGAACTGGCTAGACTATTAAGACAAATGAAAAAAGATAAATCATTTGACAGGGTACAGATGAACTCTGAAAATATCGAGCACTAAAAAGTAGGAACAAACAAGATTACTATAAAAGCCAGTGGTGAGAATTAAGACTGTCATGTTTACAAAATAATGCTATAAAATTTTATGAACTATTTTCCCAAGGCCAGAGAAAAATTAATGTAGTAAGAGAAACACATTTCACCTGAGGTTTGGATAGCTTATTTTAAAAAGAAATTTGATGATATTAGAAGAATAGTTAATGGGTACAATTTATTAAAATTATCATAAAAATGTCCACAAGTAACTGCTACAGAAATTAAGAGAATAATTTCACAACAGACAGTTGGCAAAGGCTCAGGAGAGTGTATGTTATCACCAAAAATGTTTAAGGCACACCCTGTTTGATGGGCTCCTATGCATGCTTCCTTAGTTATTTATATCAATGTTACTGGGAAAATCTTTCTACGTTGGAAAAACAGTGCAGTAATTCCATTATTAAAAAGGGAGATTTTAAAACCATGCTAACTTTCACTCCAAAAGTCTCATTGAAATAAGGTGTATGCTATATACAACATATTTTAAACAGATTTATTTGGAAGATACAGGGCAAATTAGAACAGAAGAAGAGGCAGGCTTCAGAAAGGTCCATATATTACTATATAGTGGCATGGTACACATATTAACAACATTGATTGGAATGGGAAGAATCCTGGCAGAATTTTAAAGTTATTTTAGGAAAGAATACCTAACAGAGAAATTATTCTAAAACTAAGGTAGTCGTATTTACTAAAAGATTAAAGAGATATCATAGAGACTAGATGATAAGGAGATGGAACAACTGAGGTCATTGAAGTATTTGGGTATCCAGTTTACTGAAACATTATCATGGAAAATGTAGTATCAACAAAAACAAAGGCCATAAGATCAATGAGAGTACAGAATACAGAATAACAGAGTTGGAAGGGACCTTTGAGGCTTTCTAGTCCAACCCCCAGCTTAAGTGGGAAACCCTATACCATTTTAGACAAATGCTTGTTCAGTCCCTTTTTAAAAAATCCTCCAGATTTTTGATTTCAGTAAACTAGAAGAATTAGAAGTGTTTGCAATATGTTTGAATATTAGTAGCTCGGCTTGGTAGTTAGATTGTTGGTTTAAACTTTGAGTTTGCCAATTTTGTGCAAACATTTCATCACCATTCAAGGAGAGATTGACATTGTCAATTCAAAATGCACTGACAATGTCTCCCGAATGGTGATGAAACGTTCGCAACCAAATTGTCAAACTCAAAGCTCAAACCAATAGCCTAATTAGAAGTGTTCCTGAATAAATTAATGAGATCAATCTTAGCATTCCCTCATGTGTACAGCAGCAATGTTGAGATTAGAAGTGGGCCTTCCATCAATAATGATAAAATAATAATCTTAAAGGAGACTACTGTATGCACAACATTTGGCAAAACAATGCCTCCATAAACAATTTAACAGTAATAGATGGGTGAATTTGTTTCTAAAAGCATTCTCACAATTATCGCTACACAGTGAACTGCCGAATGACATAAGTTATAATACACTATTGAAGGACTGCACATTTCTTTAAAGATTTTAGACAAGATGGATTGCTTGAGTTGGCTAAGTGATATCAATTTTTTAAAACTGCACAAAGAATGTCAAATTATTTACAGTCTCTTATATCTCATTCCTAGAAACAAGTTTCACATAATTTTATTTTCAAATAGGTTGAAGGTTGAAGATTTGACCTATTATTATAATGTGTATTATATTAGGAACTTAGACCTAGATTCATTGGACCATTGTATATCCAATTGAATCAGTCTAGATTTAGAATTAAAAAATCTATATTTTGTTGTCTGATCTAGATGCATGTGGAACAAAGCAAGTTGCATTGTTCTCAATTTAATGCTGTTAATATTAGAGAGGATGTATTGAACTGATATGAATAATTGCAATTGTCAGTTGTTGCAGAAAATCAAATCCAGAAAGCACGTTTCTAAGAGTTGCGCTGCTCATTGCGCCCCGGTTCCTATCAAGCCACTCAGATGATTGATTCAGCAGGATGATTTAAATAAAAAACCTTCTTTATATACAATACCATATGCAGTTGTCAGAAGCATAATCACAGAAGCACAGTTAACACAAGGACATATTCACAGAAGGAAATGACAGAAGGACAATAATAGGAGCCCACAACTTATAATTATACATATCAGTTAACCTAAGCCACGCCCAGGCTCTGAACTGTTTCAGCTCCCAAATAGCCCTCAGTGGCTGACTTAGTTGCTATGCAAATACATTGTCTGACCTTGTTACCATATTAATGAACTATATAGAGCAGGGGTCCCAACCCCTGGGCCGCGGACCGGTGCCGGTCCGTGGCTTGATAGGAACCGGGGCGCAATGAGCAGCGCAACTCTTAGAAACGGCTGGAGAGGAGGAGGAGGGAGGAGGGGGCAGTCCCCTGGGCAGAGCGTGCGCTGGGGGCGGGAGAGCACCGGCGCGGCTGCTTGCGCCGTTGGGGGCTCAAGAGGGACGAGTGAGCTGACTCACCCCCCACGTGCGCATGTGCCACCTGTTCCCCCTCCCCCCGCTCCCCCCGCTCCCCTACGCCAGCCGAGCCATGGCCACCGGTCCGTGGAATTTTTTTAACATGAAACCGGTCCCTGGTGCTAAAAAGGTTGGGGACCCCTGATATAGAGTGACAGTAATTTTATTTGATATTTTTTCTAAAACCTATGGTTCAAAAGCATGCAAATATGAATAGATAAAATACATACCACTTCAATGGGAAGGTAACAGAGTTCTGTGATGTCATGCTGGCCACATGACCACAGAAATGCCTTCAGATATTTTCAAGGCTCACTGGCCTTGAAAAGGATATAATCACCTATAGTCAGCAATGAATGACTAGTGGAGGTTTGGTTGCAATTGAATACAAAAACACAGAGACAATTGGACAATTTCATTTATCTATTATTCCTGGAAGGAACAGAATGCAAGTATTAAGCAAAACAATTGCTAAATGGTAAAATATTAGTACCTTCGGAAATACTTGCACTTTCTTTGGGGAACTAAAAGAGGGAACTCATTTGCATTAATCAGTGGTGGACCTTCTGAGAAGCTTGTTTTTGGAGAGCTTATTCAAAATTGTTTGCCTTGAATTGGGTCCATTTCAAAAGAGGGAATGTCATATTTGGCTCTTCCCTTTTCTAAGCATCTTCTCATGATTTCTAAACAGACAAATAATAGCAAGTTAAAGATCTTTAAAATAATTATTTAGTCATTGCTGGAAACTGCATGTAAAAGATTTAAATAATGATTATGACAATTTCTAGGGATCTTGATTCTGTGTTATTCAGATAAATGAGTACATGTAGCCAAAATGTAACTCTGTGATGAAAGAAAAATGGCAGTAGAATACTTAATAACAGCTAATGGTATCTAATCATCTTTGCATAATAACTTGTCAAAATCCCAGTGCTATTATCTATCTGCAATTCTGATTTTCTAGCACTGAGGCATGTTTCATTGCCAATATTTTCTCAAGAATAAATTGTTCTTTTGATTTTAAAATAAATTGTTACTATATATTATATTTCAGCACAGTCATCACCCTCGCATGTATTGATCTTTAATTTCTTCATTGCACTTCTCTGATAGCTATGACACCTTAATTGATGCATTTCTATGCCATACAATAACAGCAGCAAAGAAACAGTAGGAAAATATAGTTTAGTCAGAAATAAGTCATTTTTGGTTTTATTGAGGCTTACTCATAGTAAGACCAGAAGTCTATGGATATTTTCTGTAATCCAAGTTCATGGTTGTCCCAAAGATGCTTTTTAAAGAAACAACTGGACTTTCTGATTTTTCTTTGAAGACATTTCGCTTCTCATCTAAGAAGCTTCTTCAGCTCTGACTGGATAGTAGGGAATGGAAGGATTTATACTCCTTGCAGACAGCTGGTTTGCAAAGAATGCAAATGACCAGCTGTCTGCAAGGAGTATAAATTCTTCCATTTCCCACCATCCAGTTAGAGCTGAAGAAGCCTCTTGGATGAGACATTTGGGGTGGGTGGGGGTAAGAACAAGGAATGATGCTATCAGATTTTCTGAGGTAATGGAGTCCATTCTGGTGGATTGTGTTATTTTGTTTTAATATCCATACAAGTCAGTCACTGTGTCTCAGCCCCAGGAAGCAGAAAAGGGCAAACCATTTCTGAAATCTTGCCAAAAAAACCCCCCAAAAACCTTGCCAAGAACTTGTCCAGTGAGTTGCCAGAAGTCAACATTGACTTGAAGGGACAAAAATGAAATGATTTTGTAGTAGTAGAATTTTTTTTATTTTTTTATTTTTATTAAATTTATATCCCGCCCTTCTCCACGAAGGACCCAGGGCGGCGCACAGGAATTTAAAAAACATATAAAACAATAAAATACAGAATTTAAAAACATATTAAATTACAGTCCTATGCTAAAATCCAAATTAAAATCCCCAGTTCATAACTATCTAAAATAGCCCCAACGGGAGGTTAGGCCAGGCCGGCTTGCTGAAAGAGATGTGTCTTTAGACACTGACGGAAGAGGCGGAGGTCCGAGATGGTACGAAGTTCAGGGGGTAGGTCGTTCCAAAGGGCAGGGCCCGCCACAGAGAAGGCTCTTCCCCTAGGTGTCGCCAGTCGGCATTGCCCGGCCGACGGCACCCTGAGAAGGCCCTCTCTGTGGGAGCGGATCGGCCGGAGGGATGTATGGGGCAGGAGACGGTCTCGCATATAACTAGGGCCCGAGCTATGGAGCGCTTTAAATTTGCTAGTTCTTACTACTAGTCTTCCTCAATGCATAAAATGAAGTCATTCACAATTTCATTAGTTTGGATATATGCTGTTATTATTATTACCAGGTTTAAACAAATTTTCAAGAAAGGTGCAATATGTGGGAATACAAATAACCACATCTCTGTTCAATTAAGAAGCCACATATTTTTCAAACATGCTGTTTCCAAAGCTTCTCCAGTGGGACCCTCCACACATGAAATATATTTAATCAGACAGCTTTGTGGATATATGTATGAAATTAGATACATAATAGAAAGGAAGGAAGGAAGGAAGGAAGGAAGATAAGTGATACTGTACTCTGCATGTATTCATAAATAAATTCAGCATATACATTCATAAAGGTGTTCAGGCAAATACAAAGAAATAATGCATGTCGCTTTGTTTAAACTGTACTGATTAATTATATAACATAACTTACTGTATGCCAACTAAATGTTTATGCTATATCTACAATAATACTTGTGGTTGCAAAGGCAGGTTTAAAAAAAGCAAATTGAGACAAATGTTCCAGTCAGAGGAGTGATAAAAATTGTCTGACTCTCAAAAGGGTGCTTACTGTATATGTAAACAGCTGTCTTTTCTTGCAGAAATGTGCGTCCTTTATTTCTTGTCCTCACCCTTCCTAGTCTTGTTCCTTAATCTTATTTGGTTATTTGCCATAATTATGCTTTGTTTGAAGAATATTTTACACGATCAAGAACATGCTTTAAAAAGAGGCTTGAAAATTTCATTGTAAAACAGTATGGATTTGTTTTTTTTGTTCTAGGCAACGTTTTTCTGTGACTGTGACAATGAATACCTGGGTGTTTTCTGTGAGGAATTTAATGCCTGTCAAAGCAATCCTTGTCAGAATAATGGAACTTGCATGGATATGGCAGAAAAACATGTTGGAAAAAATTTCTCCTGTTCTTGTCTTCCTGGTATGTTTTGAATCACGTATCATTCGCACAGTGCCTCCAATTTGCTTAGGAGAGCAGAGCATCTCTTGATACTGAAGAAATAAGGAAGCTGACAGAACTAGAACTAAGTTTATATTAGGATCGCTGATACAAAAAATGATGTGTGTATGCATGTGTGTGTGTTCCATGTATACATATAAATACATACAAATGCATAAAATCCTGTCAAAGCCCAGCTTCCCATCATTTTCAACATAAGGGCCAACTCCAGTTAAACGTAATCTCGGAAACTGATTTAACTTGTACATGTGCACACCACATATTTGAATATAGGTTAAATATATATGTGAGGAACCGGATGGAATGGAGCAAGCACAGATTGAGTCAGTCTCAAAGGTGCCTTTTCACTGTTCATGCAGAGGCTGCCTGGCACAAAGGAGTACAAGTGATGGGTTCTCAGTGCTGGATGGGAGAAGCAGATGCTTTGAATAGCTGGAAGGCTGCTTTTAGGCAATAGATGCCAGCCTCTCCAGAGTGTTTTTACATGTTTCGGTTTAAGTGTTGGAAAAACTGCAAGAGCTGTTTGGAGCTGAACAAAACCTGGCCTGCAGGTCCAATAGTACAATTGTGTAAGCTGTCATTGATGTGATGAATGAGACATTACACAAAACATCTTTGGGTGTCTTATTCTATATTTTATGTTGATTATGATTATCTTTATTATGTGTTTAATGACAATTGTATATTGTTTGCTGCTATGGGGTGGTGGTGTTATAGATAAATTATGTATGACATTGGAATTACTGGAAACAGGAAGTAACAGATACACTGCATATCACAGATGCACATTTTATTTAGGAGTTGCTGTTAATGTGACTTGCCTAGTTCCAGAAGCATAGTTTCCTTACAAAGGCTTGGAAGTGTGTTACATCTGCATTAGCCTACATAACAGAATGAGATCAGCAGGCAATAAAATGGGGTCAGGTGGTACTGCATAGGTACTGTAAAACAGATGATCTATTCAGTTCATGTCAGCCTTTCCTCTATTCTTTTTACAGAAAGAGAAGGACTTCAGATTTCCCCAGACAGAGCAGAATTGAGTTATATAGCAAACTGTGACTTTCAGTGGTACTGAATTTCTGAAAGCTCCAGCCAGTATAATTAGTTGGCAGGAATGTTGAATTTTGAAGTCCATCTATATACTGAGGTTCTCAATTTTATATCCCTATATGAATATAATTGAAGAGACTCCCATTTCTTTCCCCCATAATACCCGAATTCTTCTGTTCTGTTAGAAGTACTGAATTGCTTTTTTATATATTTGATGAATAAATTGAAACAGATTGGTCTACCTAAATTGAAAGTTATATAGTAAAGTACCCTCTCCTTTGTTTATACAACATATTAATTTTTCAAATCTAAATTCTTTTAAGTACTGCAAACAAGAAGATAATACCTTTTAAAGTATATATATATTTGTATGTAATATAAATTCAGAAGTATTATTATTAAGAAATGGAGAGAGATACACACTTACACACACACACTTTAATACTGCCTGAAATTATACTAGCTAGAAAGCCTGTTTTTTTTAAATATATATATATATATATATATATAAACAGCATGTCTCCTCCCTTAATGGGGCCCTTACAGGAAGTTGTGAAAACAATTATCTATACTAAATACTCCTGGATTAGCTGATGAAATGGGTAGAACCGATTAGGCTGGAGTGCTAGGCTTCTGCCTTGGATTCATTACAGCCCCAGTTCGAATCCCAGTGGGGTGTGGCCAACTGATGAGAGCTAATAAGCTCGAAATAGATCTATCTTGGTCTCTCAAATTTAAATTTATTGATCAGCTCATAAAAAAACTAACACACACACACACACACACACACACACATCTCAAATCCCAGTAAGGGTATGGCTAACTGATGAGAGCTAAAATAGATCTAATCTAGTCTCCCTTGTTTATTTATTTATCAGCTTAAAATCTAACACACACACACACATGGGATGTAGATTTTCGTAGATTTTCACGGGTGTAGGTATATATATATTTGTTTTCTGAGGTTTTCGCGGGTGTTTGTATGTAGGTCTTTGGTTGTTCGGGTTTTCTCCCACGTAGAATTGGAAGTATCTTCACGACGTTTCGATGAAGTTTCATTCATCATCTTCAGGCTGGTGCTTCCGGCTTGGTGCTCTCAGGAGCAATGTGAGATCTCAGCAATGTGAGATCTCACATTGCTTCTGGAAGCACCAAGCCGGAAGCACCAGCCTGAAGATGATGAATGAGACTTCATCGAAACGTCGTGAAGATACTTCCAATTCTACGCGGGAGAAAACCCGAACAACCAAAGACACACACACACACACACATATATGTGAGAATATTTTTTACAGCTCCTGTTTTTAGGCCCATTTTAAGGGAGGAGACAAACTTGTCATCCTTCTCTGCCCTTCGACTCAACCTAGAGATCATCCAGACAGAGACCTATTAAGATTGCTGCTGTCTTTTTAGATATGTGTTAGATTTTTAAGGGATGATTTAATAATTAATTAAGAGACCAGGATGGATCCATTTCAGGCTTTCTCCATTCTCTCATATATATATATGAGAGAATATTTTCACAGCTCCTGTTTTGAGGCCCGTTTAAGGGGGGAGACAAACTGTCATCCTTCTCTGCCCTTAAATCAGCCCTTAAAAATCTAACATATATATATATATATATATATATATATATATATATATATATATATATATATATATATATATATATATATATATATATATATATATATATATATATATATATATATATATATATATATATATATATATATATATATATATATATATATATATATATATATATATATATATCAATTAATTAAAAAGTAGAATTACTTGACAGCATGTACTGTCAAGGTCAAAGCAAGTGAAAAACCATATTCACTTAGCAAAAAAAATAACAGTTTGGCCAACACATTGTATGAGTCTTAAAAAATGGAAAACTGCTTAGTCCCTGGAAAAGAAGTGTTAGCTGTGCTGCAAACCTTGTTATAAAGAAATTACATTCTTAATTGGAATGCTGATGGAACTAGGATTGAGCCAGGCTGGAATTTGAAATCTGAGTCTAAAAGAAAACAAAGACAACTACTATTCTAAGCAAGGTTTCCAAACCCGGATCTTCTTACTCCCTGAAAACCTAACTTGTTATATATTAACAAGTATCACTTTTCATCCAGTCAGTGTTGAATCATATTGTGGGTTGTGTTTGACTATTTGAAAGAAAGGTAATATACATAGAACTAGATTTTAGGGGAAATTAGACTTGATTTGAAGGTAAAGAACTATGAAAATAAAATAGCAACATATATGTTTGGGAAATTTAATTAGTTGGCATTTTCTATACCCTTACCATTATTATTCACTGTGTATTTACATTTTAATTGATTAGGAATAGTATTTTCACAGACTTTAGTATCAAGGTAAGTGCTTTAGTTTAAGGTTAAATAGTCTAATAACATTGAGTTTTTACTCAATATTTTGCGTTGTCATTGTCATATGCGAGACAAAATGCATTTCTGAGTAAAGCATACTTCAAATATGCACTCTACATATCATAGTTACCTATTAACTTAGTTTTAATTTGAATGGGAATGTGGTCAATTCTTTTTGATTACAACTAACTCTTTAATATAGGAACAATATTTTGGATGCTATTATAATATGCCAATAATACATCTATTAATACAATATATTTTCTTTCCCATATTTTAAAATGATTTTATTATGCTGAAGGATATACTGGGGGAATGTGTCAGTCAGAGATTGACTATTGCATTCAGCAGCCTTGCAAGAATGGAGGAACCTGCTATTCCAGTGGCAGTGGATTCAATTGCCAATGTCCAGAAGGTAAGCAGTAAGTTTCAGGAATACTTAAGAAGGTACATATTTTTATAGAACATTTTAAGGGTGCTGTTTCTCCCTTGCCAAGATAAGTAGACACACTGTATGACCATATGTGTGAATACAAACCAGAATCTTCCTATCCAATCATAAGGAATTCTTGCCCTCTTTCAGATGCCCCAGTGTTTGGTTTATTTGGTAAAAATCTTTATGTCACCTTTTGTGCAGGCAACAGAGGTCCTCTCTATTACCAAGTGGGACATTGGGGGAATTATCACTTCATAATTTCATCTGCAGAGAAAAAGTGGTTAGGCAGAAGCAAACACAGCACAGCTCACTGTCATTATGTAGCTGTGGGAAAATCTTGGGAACTAATTTGGCCTCTGATGAATAAAAGTATCTGACCCTGAAGTATATGTGGACATACATGCATGTCTTTTATGTGTTGCTATGTAAGCAATTATTTAGGTAGTGTGTTGCAATGAATAATAATGTGTGAGTGTTCTCAAGGCTGAAAGGGAGTGTGTAAGCATATCTATTAAAATTCTTCTGTTGACTTTTGTTTATAGAGTTATCAGTGTTTCAGATAATAACATTGTGTATTGATTTTTGTTGTAGCTTGCATCTGGTTTGATGCAATATCTAGATGTATATCTACTAAATAACAATCTTGCATTAAGATTCTGTAGCCTTAGAATTCTGGAAGTTGAAGTCCAGCCTATCTATTAAGATCTACGGTAGTTAGGGAAAGCTGCTGAATGCTAACAATTAAAGTGTATTTGCACTAGCATACTATAAATGCTAGTTTTCTACCTGTCTTTAGACTGAACCTTTATATTATAATCAGTAACCCGTTTGCCAACTATGCTACAGCTTATAAACGGAACAACCCAGTAATTTAAATAGAGAATTTTAGATTTTTTTTGGCTCTTCCCAACAAATATATAAACAGCAACAATAAATAGTGAGACAGATACTAAAACTGAGCCTAAACTGTGCTTTCTTAAAGTATCCTATCAAAGTCTGTGTATAAATTATACCAAAAGAAGGATGGACGAGTTCTCATAGTGAATTGGGATTTTTACGCTAGATTTAATAGGACACCTTTGTTTGCAGCCTCATAATGGACCACAATATTTGCAGATTAACGTAAATATCTCCGTACTTAGCCAAAATTGAGGTAGATACTGATATGCAAAATATATGTATAAATTTGTGCATTTTATTTATGTTGTTTGTATCTTGCCCATTTCCATGGATTCTAAGCAGATTGCAATGTAAATGTATTTCAGGGAATCCCCAATACCTGCAATATAATCATATATAAAAAGAGTAAATATACATCAACAGAAACTTCAGGGGGGGTTAGACATACAACAAACAAGAAAGGAAGACATCTTCCCTAAAACAAAACTTTCTTGCATGTATTTGGACTTGAAGATCTTCATGTAAATGTCAGTTAAAATATTAGAGAATTGCATTTGTTGCCAGTTATTTGCTGTACCAGAATGGAATGCCTAGTTAGTAGATTATTTGACAACTAATAGTCATCTCCACAGTCATTACGAAGAGAATATTATGAAAGTAACATATTCACTTATCAGAATAATCAGACCCTTTTTTTCTTCTTCTTTTAATCAAGATATATGGGTCAAACATAGTACTTTCCTTCTCCACTAGTATGAATTTTAGATCTTCTGACTCTTTCATCCACTCTATCTTTTACTTTCAGATCTAAGCTTGTTGTGTGTGGGCAGAGTGAGATTAAAAATACAGACACAGGCAGTATGGCTGGGAAATTGGAAAGCCTAGGGTGTTAAGTTGCACATACTGTTATTTTTAAACTGCCATGAAATTTTCCTCTGTGGATGTTTTTGCTATGATACTTTTCCCTCCTTGAGATTTGTTGTAACAGCAAACTGTGAAGAACCTGGGCATTCTGTAATACAAATTTGAACCAACTTCAAAAAGTTAACCTGTTATCTGCTGTATGTATGTATTTGTATCTATAGCTATATCTATATATCTGTAATCTATATCATCGTCTTTATCTATATATAATGCAGAAGCTTCTGGAATCTGTGAGAATATTGTGGCATTTGAAAAAGAGAAGGATAATTTTCTATTTAGTTTAGTTTAGTTTCTCAGTGTGGATTTAGCTCTGTGCTTTGAAAGATAGCTAGGAATTTGGGAAAGGAATGTTAATGTTCTTGACTGAAATGGTTATTTCTCAGAAAGAGGCTGTGGGTCCATTACTCTGCATTGAATACATGATGCAATGGTAGGATTTTTATATATAATATACAGTATATATTGTAAGTACCATATTTTTTGGAGTATAAGACGCACCTTTTTTCCTCTAAAAAGTGGCTGAAAACCTGGGTGCATCTTATACATCGAATACAGCATTTTTTGCATCCTGAAACCCCATCCCTTCACCAAAATGGCGATGCGCATACCCTTATGGAGGCTTCCAGAGAGCTCCTGGGGGCTGGGGAGGTCGGAAATGAGCAAAAAACAGGGTGTTTTTTGCCCCCCCAGCCCCCAGCAGCACTCTATAAGCCTCCATAAGGCTATCCATGCTATTTTTTGACCAAAAAAATGGCCTGTTTTCACCCAAAAAAGCACTGTTTTTCCTTGTTTTGGGCCCCCATTCCCCAGGAGCACTCTGCAAGCCCCCCCAAGGCTGTTCATGCCTTTTATTTGAAAAGAAAACAGGCCCATTTTTGCAAAAAATGGACCATTTGGGGGAGGTTTGCACAGTGCAAAAAGTTTTTTTTCCCCCTTTCGGAAAGCTGTTTATTTAGAGTGATTGATGAGAATTACGTTGGTCAAGTACTGTGCCTGCAGAAACAAAGATTTGTTCCAAAGGTGGCCAGTGATTTCCTTCTCCAGCACATGGATAAATACACCTGGAAACATCTACCTACCTGCCTACCTACCTACCTACCTACCTACCTACTCTCTCTCTCCCTACCTATCTACTGTATTTCTCTCTCTCTCTCTCTCTCTTTCTGTCTCTATTTTTCTCTCTATCCCTCTACCTACCAACCTATCTACACTCTCTCTCTACCTACCTACCTACTGTATTTCTCTCCCCCCCGTCTATCTACCTATCTACCTACTCTCTCTCTCTCCCTATCTATCTACTGTATTTCTCTCTCTCTCTATTTCTCTCTCTCTCTCCCTCTACCTACTTATCTATCTACACACACTATCTCTCCCTACTTACCTACCTACTGTATTTCTCTCTCTCTCTCTCTCTCTCTCCCTATCCCTATCCCTATCCCTTTATCTACCTACCTACCTAACTCTGTCTCCCTTCCTCCCTACTTACTGTATCTCCCTCTCTCTCTCTCTCTCTCTCTCTCTCTCTCTCTCTCTCTCTCTCTCTCTCTCTCTCTCTCTCTCTCTCTCTCTCTCTCTCTCTCTTTCTCTCTCTCTCTCTCTCTCTCTCTCCCCTTCTCTACCTACCTACCTACCTACCTACCTACCTACCTACCTACCTACGTATGTACTGGAGAGCATCAGGGGGATTTTCCACTTTTCAGAGTTATCAAGGGTATTGGTGAAGAGCTTGAAATTTGTAAAGTCAAACATCCATTATACCTCCCAAATCCTGCTTTTTTGATGATAGCTTTGATAATAAGAGTTATCAGTCTCTTAAGAAATGTAACCTATTCCCTTTAATTTAAGGATTAGTTCCTAGCATGGTGTTATCCAGAGAAAGCAGCATGGTGACCTAGTGGTGAAGATGCTTATCTCTCATTTGGAAGGTTAGGAGTTCATTCCTAGGTAGCGGCAGATATTTCTCTCCTAAGGAGGAATATCTGCTGTTCACTCTGTGTGTTGTCAGGAAACGCATCAGGCCAATAGATGCTCAGATTCATCCAGTCATCATGACTCTTGAATTAAGGGATTACAGGGTCATAAAAAGAGAGTTTTTATTGTGTTATCCAGGGAAAAAAATTAAGTTCTACTCAGCTTTTCATGTTTTGGCCAATTGCTTAATTGGAACATAAAATTTATGACCTGAAACAATAATAAACAAGAGCTAATAAAGGATTCTTAGAGCGTGAAAAATGTATATCATAAACCTAAGATCAATAGGTTACAAACCATTATTTTGAGCTAGAGAAAAAGCAGAAAGTAAAATTTTAGAAGCAATTAAATTAGAGAAGATACAGAAGGATACTACAAATAGCATGATAAATAATCCATAAAGATATGTTTCATATTAAGCAACTCCTTACATATTTCTGTAATTCCTGTTGAGAACTTTTTTCAACTGTATAAATATATTGATGAGAATAGCTGTATTTATTCAGCTTTCCTTTTTGATTTCTATAATTCTGTGTCATTTTCCAGCTGACTGAGAGTGACGCTTTGAAACTAACTTACATTTTAAAATTATTTTCTGTCTATCATGCAATTGATGGCAGAAACCATATTAAATTTGGTTGAGACACTGTATGGGGCAATTAATATGATTAAAAAGGAGTGAGAAAGAAGAAATCTATTTGGGGCTATCACTGGGTTTCATTCTTTGAAGAACATCATTTATGGTAGAAGACATATGCTGCTATAAAGGATAATTTAAGGGTTTTCCTAGAATTTCTAATACTCCTATATAATTTTATATAAACGTGGTGGGATTGTATTCTACCTATGTGCATGTTATTCTTCATATCATCTCAGTTCTTTTAATCTATTTTCCCATGTCGAGACTCATGTTCTGTTAATGTCAATTAATGGTTGATGGCTAATCATCCACTTCACATTCCCATAACTTCTAAAATCCTCTGGTCTAAAGATTTCCCACAATTCTCAGAAATTTGCAGAAATTAAATATATAAAGGATATTCCATTTAGATCAGGGGTCTCAAACTCAATTTACCTGGGGGCCGCTGGAGGCAGAGTCTGGGTGAGGCTGGGCCGCATAAGGGATTCCATTATATTGGATATTATATTTTAATATCACTAATATTATACTTTCATATCATGGTGGGGGCAACAAGATACCGTCCTGCGGGCCACAATTGGCTCACGGGCCACGAGAATGAGACCTCTGATTTAGATGATGTAGTAACTATGAATTAACAATCTGTTAGAGCAACTGAAAATTACAACTCTTTTTACTTTGCCATCCTTTATTACTATTTGACCATCTCATCATTTCAAACAACTAGCATCTGTTTTAAACAAAAACAAAAATTCTTCACTTCCATTTCTACTATAACTTGTGTCAACTTCTCTTAGCTTGTACTTGATATGAAATTGTAAGGTTATTTTACAATAAGCTTGTCAAACTGGTAGCCCAGATACATCATGCGCAAGACACTCCCACCTCGGCTCAGCAAAGGCAAAATATGTCACAAAATGTCACGATATGTCACGTGATGTGATCAAGTTTGACACCTGTGTTTTAGAACATTAAGAAACAGTGGAATGGTATGAACTTAATTATTGGCTTTCACGTATATATTTTCTGCTGACAACATAACAATATGGTCTGATTTCCAAAAAACCTTTCCTTAGCAGAGGTACAAAATGTCTTGGGTTTTCAGCAATATAATATCAGTTGATGCGACCAAATATTAGTATCTCACTGTGTCTCAGTTTGAATTTTAAGATAATTTTATTCATAACATTCTGCTTAAATAATTGTAAGACAAATAATGTAGGAGATGAGCATCCTGAGCTGAAGGTTGGGGTTAAACATTTAATTAGTTTGGTATCATTGCACAGCCATAAGAGATCCAAATCCTCACACACACCTCTACTATGAATTCTATTGACACTAATTTAGCTGTATTGAGCTGTGTGTTGCTCAGGTTCTTGTGCATAGGTGGCAGGAATAAATTGGTAGTGAGTTGAGTTCAATTGCTATTCCTGGTTATTTGCTCCTGACAAAATATTTGCTTGCAATTTGGAGAGAGCCTGCAAATCAAGTCCATTTGTGTCTTTTTAGGATTCCTGGGACCAACCTGTGCAGACAAAGTCGATTATTGTGCTTCATTTCCTTGTCAGAACAATGGGACCTGTTATACAGATCGACTCTCCTATTCTTGCAGCTGCAGTTCAGGTTTTACAGGACCTACCTGTGCCCACCTGATTGACTTCTGTGCTCTGAATCCTTGTGCTCATGGCATTTGTCGCAGTGTTGGAACAAGTTATAAATGTCTCTGTATTCCAGGTATGTAAGTTTTTGTCATATTCTTTCATATCTTCTTTGCTGTTAGCAACATCTAATTAAAAGTATTTTTATTTTCCTGCTTAATATATGTCTGCTGACAAGCTGGTTTTTTCCCCTATTAACTTTAATAACATTTATGAAGTTTATCTTTAATGAAAGAAATAGATTGAGCACTTCGACATGCAAATTACTCTCAGTATGGCATATCCTTTGTCTGAAAGATTTATTCATAATTTTAGTCAGGCTTTATTTGTCAAAGGAGTTAAAAACACCTGAATCAAGTGATCACAGCTGTACATTAAATTATGTTCGCAGAAAATTAAATCACATTTTACATCGTCACTGTCTTACATAAAATCCATGGACTTGTAGGTTTTATGAACAAGTAATTTAGCATGATAGACTGAGTGGGATCATGATAGAGCTAGTTGAACCCCATTGAATTTTAGTGCGAGCTAACATTATTTAGCTTTTTATCTCATTTCTGATAACTAAGACTGCATTCCAATATGAAGTCCCTCTCATCTAACATATACTCAGAATTCCACTTAATTTGTCTCATCTTTTTCAATTTCTCTTCCATTGCCAGCCTCTGCATTCAGTTTTCTAAACAGATTATTGCAAGCATGCCCATGAGCATTTCACTGACATGTTCCTTTAGAAATTTGATTAAATTTGAAATTCAAGAACATCAAAATGTTTTTATTCATTGGCTTTGCTCAGAACTACAATCAAAAGTTCTATAAAAATTGTGCTGAAATTGGAAAGAGAAGGAGTATATATGGACTCAAACAATTAATAGAAGAAGTCATTGCTGATTTATAAAAGAAATAGGCTCATAATCCATTGTGCCAGCAGACGGGGGGAAAGAAATTCAGAAGCTTCCAAGAGGCTCTGCTTTAATGAGCTTACTAATAAAGCACAACTGGAGGGTTCCTATTTCAACTCTCAAGATTCTGTTACTTCACCCCTAGTTGTTGCCACTCAACTCATTAAAGAAAGTCTGTGTGAGTTTTGCTTCCTTGTAAGGGACTTGACACTGTAATTTAAAATAAGAACTGTAATAACTTGATTCAAAAGGACAGTTAAAGCAGATTAATGTGTAAAGGAATTATTACCCCTACAATGTAATTGTTTGGACATTATCTGCAAGCAAGCTGCCAATATTTTCACAATGCTCTTTTTCTTTCTTGGAATGGTGATGTGAACTAGAGGATTAGCTTTGGGTAAGATGTATGTTTGCAGAACATTACATACTAAGGAAAATCTTTCTTCTACTCCAGATGGGAAAAATGGGCATATAAATAGAGAAGAGCATTTTAAACAATGTTTAAGTGTAGAATATTGTTGGATACTTGTTCCCAGTAATGTGTATGTTATCTACATTTTTGCTGAATTACTGATCTCCCCCACCACCACCAATTATGTCACTCAGAAAAACCAAAGAAAAGGGAAATTTAAAATGGGCTGACTACAATGAGGAAATGTTCATAAAGGTTCATCAGTGGGCCCATCTGGAAGAGCTTTATATTGATCCTGTCCATTGTGCGGAACTAATTGTTATGTATTGTAATGAGCTGCAGGATTGTCTTTAGAAATAATCTGGACATTTCAGTTATTTCAAAAGAGACTACTATAAGAGATCATGAACTGGTATCATTTCAGACTTAGTATTAAAATATCCCTTTTAAGTTTTAAGTTTATTTTAAGTTCAATTTAAGTTCAAGTTAGGTTTTAAGTTCAATTTAGAATATTGGTATTTACCTTACCTTTTGCTTCTTAAGGCAAGAATTTTCAAAATTTTGCATATTTTGTTTCCTTTCTTAAAATTCATTTTTAAGTTTGGCCACATAGTAAAAAGTCTTCAGTGAAAGATTCACACTGAAATTTCAGAGGTACCCTTGCTTCAAAATGTAAACATGAATTATATGAGGCCAATTCCTCCTGTTTTGTTCATCTATAGCAGGGCTGCCAAACTCTCGGCCCATGGGCTGGATGCGTCACACACTGGCCACACCCAGGCCCAGTTTAGTTAAAGGGTCCCGATATGTCACATGACACTGCCGTGACGATGTGAGTTTGACACCCCTGATCTATTTGCATACATATTTTTACAGGCCCTTCAAGCATTGAAGAACTGTGATACTTCATTGACATTTTTCAAGGTTCTTAATGTGAAATATATGTTCAGTGTTTTCAGGAGTTAAAATCCTTCTCCTTCCCCCCTCATAAGAGGGAGACAGTGTACTTCCTTATCTAGCCTCTAAGAATTCTGTTGACAGGCATAGGAAGGCCAACAAACCAGTGAATAGCTACTATTAAAAACACAATATGTGTAGCTGGTGCTGGGACTGGTTGATTGCTGAATAGCCCAGCAGAGTTTTTGATAGACTAAGTGCATACGTTCTCCATAGGCATAACAGAGAAGGAGGGGAGGAATTACATTTTATTTTTCCATCTTTCTTTTTATCCCCTCCATAAATTGGAAACACATACTCATACATTCTCACACATCACATACACTTTGAACTTTGAATATGGAGCCTTTGGGGGAAAGCACTGCAGTGTATGCTTTGACCAAATAATGTTGAATTTAGACGCTCTACTTCTGTAGCTGTCAATTGTCTCTTATAATAGTTATAATATTTCTTAATATAGCACAATTCAAACATCAGAGAATTGTGATGTTCTGTGATTTTAATGTTAAGCCATCATTTGATTTGTTTGTTTTTAACATAATGTGTGAGCCCATTCATTATGACTTAGTTTTATGTGCAAATTAGTCTCCTATCCTATAGCTTATTGGGTAAAAAATAATTTTAAAATGCCAGTGGATTATTTTTATAACAATCTGTCAAGTGAATTAACATATATTACAATAACATACAAGACATTGTATGTCAGTGTAAACTCATGAACAGTTTCCAATTTAATATTTATAGGTTAGGAATTTTTAACCATTTTACAGCTGAACTTATTTCAAAGTGAGAATGTACATTGAGGGTAAAGTAGTCTTAGCAATAAATCATTTTTAGTAACAATTAAACTGATACACATAGTTTGCAGTAGGAATATTTTTTTCTGTTGAATACTGAGTCAGGAGTTATAGTTTAAAGCTTTCTAGTCTCTTTGCATAACTTTAAAACCCTATTTTCTGAATTGACATTGGACTTTCAGACTTTAGAAGGTGCAAAGAAATGCAAAATGATCCTAACTAAATGTTTCCCATGCACTCTCATATCTTTAATGATTTGTAGTATTTTTAATCTTGGATCATTGAAAGCAGTTATAAGTAGGGTGATAAAACCTATTTATTGAAATATGTCTTGAAAACAGTGCAAGATTTTACTATGTTTGAATTGGCCTTATGAGGCGGGTTAAGTGACTTTGAATGCCAGATTGAAATTAACTAATGTATTAACAATCTTCTGGTATCCTCCAATGTATAATATATAATAGCAGAGATAGACGGTACCTTGGAGGTCTTCTAGTCCAACCCCCTGCTTAGGCAGGAAACCCTACATCACTTCAGACAAATGGTTATCCACATCTTCTTAAAAACTTCCAGTGTTGGAACATGTGTTGAATATAAATGATTATAATCCTTTAGCCAATTGAGACGTGAAGATTGCCACATTGAAGAAGAGTGACTAGAGCAAGATCCAAACTACTTGAGAACCTCTGAAAACCCCCTATAAATTACTTTCTAGGTTACTCCAAATTGAATTATTTTTCTTCCAGACTATTGAATTACTGTCCCGCATCTCCTGTAAAAATAAGGCATCCATGTTCATTATCTATCTTTTAAAGTGCCTCTATCTGACAGTAATTTATGCACAGGAATGTGTATGAGGTTTCAAGGCAAAAAATATTGGCTGATCAGTGTGGTACTCTGATTAATAATGAATTTGCAACCCCCTTCCCCCCCAAGTTGTATGAGTAATAATTATGGATATTGAAAGTTATAGTTCAGCAATATCTGGAAGGACAGAAAGTTTTTATACCTTGGTCCTAAGCAGTAGTTAAGATCCAACATATTCTGATTTATAATTGTAGGTGTCTATGTACCACTGATCTTAATTTTAAAGAAATTACACTTGAGAAATACAAGCAGTTCTAAAGACATAAACAACCTACATCAAAGAGTTTAGCCCTCTTTTATGAATTGCACAGTAGAGGCCAATATCTTCCAATGCTGGAAAGGTCCAGGAAGGTTGGACCAATTCTCTCCACCGTTTGTTCATCTATCACAGCAGCCAAGCCTTGTCATTAGGGTCTACTTGATATGTTATGAATTAAAATAATCATAAAAATGATTTGATTTTTTTACAGTTCTCCTCTGAATATATGACTGTGCAGCATCTTCCATGATTCTGCTAGTTTTGAATTCAGATTACTTTGCCTTTCTCTTAAAGTGCCCTTTTAGTTATATTGACAATATAGGCATGAAAAAAAATCCCTGTTTTGTGGATATCTGCTTGTGGACAGTGGCATTTTTGAAGATATTTTTAATGGGACAAGAAAATGCACTTATTCTTAGTTTCCTAGGCTTTTGGATATGGCGGAATCAAAATTGGGCAAAGCATTTAGATAGTATTTAACTATTTTTAGCCCACTTATCCAGCTCTTCTCCCCTTGAAAGCCAACAAGTGCACAAGTATAATAAGCAATTAGATTACAGTGATGGAGAGCCCGCCAGAAAACACTGAAAGAAAATTCATACTATATTGTTACATTTTGAAAGGTTAGCACCGGAGAAACTTCTGAACTCTCTGTATTTTCAAAGACTTTGGGATAGTTTGAAAAACCTTCTGATCTTTGAACAACCCTTCATGTATAACAGAAGTGTCAACAGTATCATAGCCTAAAGATAACTTTCAGCTAGTGATATGAAGAACTATACTGTACCTATTCACTGTTACGTACACAGATGGTTTGATTTTGAGCTGTATGAAGCAGCCTCTATTTCTGTTGTTTGAAGGCAAAAGTAAATGGCATCTTAGAAATGAAATCCGGTGAGAATATCTGACCTTTTTTTTCTGAAGCAAAAATCAAATAAATTAGTTTTTAAAAAGCTGTCATGCAGAACTACAATGCCTGTATCATTTTTTTCTGTAAATTTAATACTGAGTAGATGCATAATAAAGGGACGTAGTGGCTCAGTGGTTAAGATGCTGAGCTTGTCGATCAGAAGGTCAGCATTCAGCAGTTCGAATCCCTAGCCCCACCACATGACCACGGAGGTGTCTTTGGACAGCACTGGCTTTTTGGCTTAGAAACGGAGCTGAGCACTGCCCCTAGAGTCGGAAAAGGATTAGCACACATGTGCGGGGGCACCTTTAGATGTATAAGAAACAGAACACTATCTTTAGAATGGAGAACAAGTTACATACCATATCTTATTTGCAGAATAATGAGATTTAAACATTTCAGTAATGCCCAATACAGCTGAAGCTGTAGATTAATGTTAATATTTTTTTTCTCCACAAATGCTTAAAGATTCAGATATTTATTTATTACACCTCTGATGGCATTTTTAAAAACATATTTTTTTTCTTGATTAACAGTCTCTAAAAATATCAGATGAGGGATCCCCCATTGTCTCCTTGAAACGTTGCCTTTTCTGTAGTCTGTTTCACTACCAGCTTTCTCAATTCATTGTACTAATCAAAAACTCTCCCCATTAATTTTTCTTGAAGATGCACCTTTCCCTAATAGCATGAGACTATATGTCTTATTCCATGGCTTAGAGAAGCTATGATTGCTCAAAGCAATATTTAGGGAATAGATTTTTAGGGAAAAAGTAGGAAGACCTGGGCCATCCATCATATGCACCATGATGGATACTGTCATCTTATTGGTGGAATATCAAACTTACGATATCTTTGGTTTCAGCTGTTGCAGCTGTGAACAGAAATTAAAGGATTGGGGTTAGATAATTTCATTATTACACATTTATGTCATTTGTAATATCCACGTCTATGTCACATGTCTGTAAATAGAAGGTCCTGCATAAAGGTTTCTAAAACCCGGTATGTCTTTTAAGGGATGTTTAAATCCCAGATTGCAAAGTGGTTGGTATGAAAAAACCGGGATGTGAATTGAAACAGATTTGTTACCTGCTGCATGGAAAACAAGATGTTAACTAGGTTTCAGGACCAATTTCGTCACGAATGTTGCTTGACAGATGGATTGCCTGACAATGTTAGATTATGAAATACTTGCTAAAGGGAAGATATGAAAAATGATTCAGAAGCTTTTTGAAGATGTGAGACATACTGACAAATTTGTAATGGGCGTAGCAAGCAAAAGATTTACTGCATGTCATATAAAAGAAGAAAGCCTTGATAGGAAGAAAAGGACAGCAGAATGTATAGAATTGTCTGGTTATGATGTTATTCACTATGGTTTTACTGAAGGATTTTCCTATATACTGTATATGTCTATATATAAACATACACACAATGACAAGTTTGAAAAAGTTGCTAAAAAACAGCATAAAGAACCATACTGATGAATATTCAGTGATGAACAAGCAGTTTAGAAATTAAAAATTGTGACTGCATGCTTTTTCTGGTCTCTCCTTCCACAACATGTTTATTGCTGAATGAGCATGAAAGCTGGAATAAGATTTGCTTTTCAATGATTCTGGTGACTAAGCAAAGCAGAATTTAAGTAACACTAGACAGAAATGAATTAATTACACTTATATTGATTGTAGTGTTATACGTAGAGTAGGTCCCATTTGAGAGTTATTTGTGAATAGACACAACATGATGAGATCACATCAATAAACTGTGACATATACTTTCCCACAGTTACAATTCAATGATTTCTTTAAAAGGAACAGAAGGGAGTGTTTGTTTTTATTTTGTTTATACATTTTACATATTTCTTCAATCTAAAAAGACTCTTAAATTGTGTACATAAGAAGAACAATAATACCACCAAAGCAAACAGGATAAAACCAATTATCCCTAATTATCACAATCATTAAAACATTAAAGCATTGAACTGTGTTGAAAAATCATAATTAATTAGTCTCTAAATGCCTTCCACAACAGTTTTAGCTAATTTTCAGATGAAAATTAAAATTGGAAAATATATTTGCCCCACAGAGAAGGCTGTTCCAAAGGAGGCGAGCAGAACATCCTATTTCATATATTTTCTATTGCACTTTGTGGCATTTGAGAATCCTCATTAGGCATTCTCTGTTTACTTTGACTGAGTGGGCAGCATTTAATTGGGAAAGGTGTTCTGGTAGATACCAGGGCCCTGAGCCATATTATTGCCATAATATTATATAGCAATAATGGCAATAATGAAAGTATCCTGTACAGTAAACACAAAAGTGTTGGACTTCGTAGCAGCAGAAGTTTCAGGGTGGACTGTAGGGCCTTCCTTGTAAATTGCTCCAGGTGAGAGTTGAGTTACTATCTTTAGCACCTCTTCTTCTAGGTAAAATCATAATGTGCTCCAGGCAATCTGGGCAAGGTTCTGCACATAGTGTACATCAACACTTCTGAAAGCAGCCTTGAGCCCAGAGTCTGGCAAATTGCAATATGTTCTCCAGTTGACCTTCCCTAATTTAAGATTTAAGATGTGTAAACCAACTACAGGGAACTTAGTGAGGATTAGCACTCCTTCCTTGTCTAATTAGGTCTCCGTATTGCACACCAGGTTAGCTTCTTGTCCACAGTTTTGTGGTGGATGGTGCTATTGAAAATGTATTTGGATGCTTGCCTTAGAATGTATGTTTTTAAATTATCTACCCTTGGAATGGATATCTTTTGCCATATCTCTTTCTGTCCATCACTAATATTACCTTCTATCTTTGTCCCCATAACAAATTGTAAATCAGCTCCCCTTTCCCAGGAAATGAAACACGAAACAATTATGCAAAGTGAATTCTGCTTCACACTTCCACAGGGCAGCTATTCTCAGTTGCAAAAGTCCAATCCACTTCTGTCTAACTTCTTTGATAGCTTGTTAGAATACTTGCTTCCTTGCACAGGACCTGCAGTTCTCAGCCCCAAACCTCTTTTTTTCTTGTTTCTGTGTGGGACAACTTTGTTCTACGCCTTACCAACGAACTACAGCCTCTTCAGATCTTGTCTGCATTTTTAGGTACAGCTTTTAATTCTGCCAAATCGCTACCCTGAACTCAGCTTTCTTCACCAATTGCCTAGTTTTAGTTCTTTCAACATTACAATGGTTCACTTTAATAGACACTCGAATAATTGTAGCACCACTTAGGATAATAAGAATATATACTTGCTACACTTCTGGAATAGAACATAGAATGTAGAATGATAGGGCTGGAAGAGACCTCAGAGGTCTTCTAGTCCAATCTCATGGCATAAGGCCTTATTCTATCATGCTCAAATGATTGTCCAGTCTATTTTTGAAAACCTCCAGAAATGGAGCACCCACAAGTTTGGAAAGCAAGCTATTCCAATGACTAATTGGTCTCACTGTCAGAAAAGTCCTCTTTGATTCTAGGTTGGATTTCTCTTTAACAAGCTTCCACCCATTACTTCTGATCCTCTTGTCCTTTGGAATGTAAGTCAGTCTTCTCTTCTCTGTGACAACCCTCAACTATTGGAAGACAATTATCATGTTCCCCTAATCGTTCTCTTCAAACAGCTAGAGTGATTAAACCAAGACACCTTAACCACTCTGTTGCCATCTTGTTACCAAAAAAGTTGGTAACAAGATGGCCACAATGTTTATTGTGTATCTAGTACACACACAAAAACCCCAGCAAAATGTGAATGAGCTTATAGGTCTAGTCGTGCAGATAGTAAAAGACATGCTGTATGTGGTTAGGGACAGGCAGAGGTATTTCATGAGAAGACTACTCCACTATTCTGCTCGCAATAGAATACCTTATGCCACTAGGCTTGAAATTTTGGACGTGGACAACCTAGAATTACACTACCTACGGTCTGACCTAAGCTTAGTACACAATATTGTCTGCTGCAATGCCCTACCTGTCAATGACTACTTCAGCTTCAACTGCAATAACACATAGGCAAACAATAGATACAAACTAAAGTAAACCTCTACAAACTCGATTGCAAAAAATATGCCTTCAGCAACAGAGGGGTCAATGCCTAGAATGCTCTACCCGGCTCTGTTGTTACATCTTCAAACCCCCAAAACTTTAACCTTAAACTGTCTACCTCACCCCATTGCGAAGAGGTCTGTAAGGGGGCGTGGCGTGCATAAGCGCACCAGCGTGCCTACCATTCCGGTGCTACTGTCCCCTTTTATTCGTACTCATTTATTATGTATATACTTATACCTGTTTATACTTATATGTTTGTATGTTATCTTCATACGTATACTTGTTTTCTCATACATGCTTGACGAACTAAATAAATAAACATAAATAAATAAATAAAATATTTTGTGATCAGCCTGTTTTTTCATTTCTTCAGGGTCTCTAATCTCTTTTCTATAAATCTGTGCTTGAAGGTGAGGAGGCGTGTTGGGTCCTTTCTGTCATGTGTGCAAATACTTATCTTCTGTTTTTCCCCCCTAAGGCAAAATTGTACTGTTATAATTGAGAGCAGAGGTCTATGCGAACATTACTGGACAAAGGAAAGGGTTAGGGCAGCTCGGAATTTTTAAAAATCTCTTACAAATATTCTTGATAAAACTCTTCTTAACCCAGTTGGAAAGGCTTTTAAAAAACACCAGTTTTGGGGTGGAAAACTGTCCCTTGCATTTCATCTGTAGTGGCATTTCATATTGGTTTTGCAATTGAGTTCAAAAGATCAGGATTCAGTTTCTTTCTTTATACTTTCGTGACCTCCTTTTTTTTTTGAAAAAAATGTGATAGGGTGAAGATGCCCTCTAGCGGAGAGAAAAAGGCATTTCTATATTAATGTAACATGTGATCTGTGTCCAATCGTCCTAAAAAACCTGCTTGTTTGTATTCAAAATCAATATGTGTTAAATATGTAGCAATATGTAACATATTGTCAAAATAATTCCGATAGATATAATATGAACTACATTAAGAATATTCTATAGTGTTTAATCTATAAATAGGAAATGAAGATATAATTACAGAGTTATTCTTTGGTTTCTATTCTCTAGAATTACATAGTTTCTACTAAAGGGCCAAGAGTTTAGCTATGTATATATTTTATGTAAGGTAGGAAGTGCATTTTGCTCCAGTGACCATCATATTATTGGATTCATACTGTATCTGTACTTTGGGACGTTTGCTGATTTTTTAAGACAAGGAACTCCATTTACTTTTCTTTCCAAGATTTGTCTTGCTCTTCAGAATTTGCAGTCAGTAGGATGATGATCATGAAAAGTATACATTATTCTGTTCTGCAATGCATACCCATAGTCCAACGTTCCACTCATAAATTGGGGCTTTGGGTGGCTTTTAAAAAAGTTAAAAGGGCTGCTATTTAATTATTTTATACAGATAAGATGTTAGCAGTTGAGAATAATAAATACAAACATTTTATATCTGTGGTCCTATATCAGTAACAGGACAGTCTAATATTGAATTAATTATACCAAAAGTTTTTATCTCAGTTCTGTGTTAAGAGAAGAGTACATAATAAAAGGAAACCTAATATATTCTCCTTCTCTTTCTCTTCCATCTTTATCATATCCATATTGGTACCTGGAGACTCTACTTTCATTGTAGGAGCTACTGGTTTCTCCTCCAACTTCTTTAGGGACATCCTAATACTAAAGAAACCACCTTGATGCGTAGAATTTGTAGGATTATGCATCTATGTTTATGTGTAATTGGGAGAATGGAATGGATTGGGGATCCCTATCAGAGGTGGGTTGCTCCTGGTTCGGCCCTGTTCAGCTGAACCGGTAGTGGTAATCTAGCCTGGGTCGCAGAACTGGCAGCGACTCAGTCTGGCCAGGCCCCCGAACTGGTTCCCTGTTTTCTATTGCCGTTGCTTGTTTATTAACTTTTAATGGTCTTCGCTCATGCGCACAACCATTAACAGTGAACTGCGCATGCGCAAGCAACACATGCGAAATGCGTGCATGAACGAATGGGTACTGGTTTGCATAGGAACCCACCCCTGATCCCTATATACATATCTGTTGTGGCCCAGCCGGCTCGGGATGAGCTGCTGATGGATTCCTCTAGTGAGTCCTATGAGTCGGCTCTAGAGGAGGAAACCTGGTTTGCTCCGGATGTCAGGCTAAGGGTTGAGAGGAGGCAATTAGCAGAATGACATCAGCTGCCTAATTTCCTGGCCCCTCCCAAGAGGCTTTAAAAGTAATCCTCTGTGCTTAGGGCAGTTTGCAGGAGACAACGCAGAGAGGTTATTTCAGAGCCAGAGAGTTTTTCAGAGTTGGAGAGTTTGGATCGTGTTATCTTCTAGTCAAGGTTAGTTCAGGCAAGCTGCCAAATAGCAGCCAGTCTAGTCATTTGTCTTGTGTTGGGAGGGAGTCAGAATACACATCTGTGTATAATTCCACTCGGGGTCATTTGAATTCAGTCCATGTTTACTGAAGAAAAATAAATCTCACCACTGTATTTATTGATAGTAGTGGTTTCACATTTTAGTTGCAAAATATCTTGCATGAATGATATGTGTGGAAAATGAAAGTTCTACTCACTTAAATATACACAGTGACCTGGAGCTGAAATGTAATATCCAATAAGTGCAATGACAGCCACAATTCATCTGGATTGACAGCTGCTCAAATGGAGCTAGCAAGAAAATCCTGAACTAAACTGATAAAGGTATAATTGTGCTACTATAAGGGTTAGTCAGTGTTGCTCCCATATATGAGGAGACAATATTAGGTCAGTATTGATAGGAATAAGAGCTTACCTTATGAATGGGTATTAAACTAAGTAATTATAACCTTCACTATGTTACTCTGGATAAATTATACCAGAGAAGTTTACATGGCATATGCATAGTAATGTTTTGGGTGATCTGTAAACATAGCCAATATGTGGTAGAAAATAAGAGTTTCTAGTATTAAAAAAATAATGTGACCTACTTCAGACTTTGTGCTAGCGAAGCTTCCTTAGCTATGATTTCTTGAATAAATCATAATTAGCTGGGTTCACACAATGCTTGCCACAAATCATATATCATTCATTATAGTGCCTGGCTTCAGAAAGCATATTAACCCATAGACAGACAAACCATATTGTGGCTTAATATGATATATGTACTCAGTTTCTGAATGTGCAATCAGCATAGTTTATTGAACAACAGTGCACACTGTATGCTAACTGAATTTTGGTGAAACACATTAGTAATACTTTCTGAACTGTGAAATAGCTTTCTTGCTTGTTCTGTTGACCATTGACCTATTGTGCAATGGTACAATCATATCTGTACATTCATGGTTCCTTGCCTTTATCTGTCTCAAGGATGAGAAAACTTGACTATGAATCTTTATGCACATTTAAACATTCTCCATTGAATTATATGTTGGTGTGAGAGCTTATTTCAAGATAAAGTGATGTCACTATGATTTATACATACTTCACATTATACCAATTGCAATGGAAGAATGATTTTTGCAAAAATATTACTGCACTGGAAACTGAATAGTCTCTGATTTCTAATAAAGCTTGTGAAGTTCTTCTTTAAGAGAAAAATGTGTTTGTGGCCAATTAACATATAAAATAGACAAGAAGATCTACTTAAGGTCCAAATCTTTTAATGTCCATTCAGTATTTTAAAGCTATATCTGTGCATTTTCATAAATAGCAATGGTAGAGGAACTTTACCATTTTCTCACAAAGATGTTGGTAGTATATATTTTTTAAAAAAAATTATGTTGTGCTTTTAGGTTACCATGGTCTTTACTGTGAGGAGGAATATAATGAGTGTCATTCAGCCCCATGTCAGAATGGAGCTACCTGCCGAGACCTTGTCAATAGCTATGACTGTGTATGTCTTCCTGAATATGAAGGTGAGCAATACTATTTTAAAAGAAATTGATTTATAGATGACTGTAAATCCACCTAATAAATGTATGTGCACAATTTAAAATTCACCATTCACTAGACAATTCTTTTTGTGGACATTTCAGACTCTAGTGCTAAACAGATTTGGATGCAACAGCTTTCCCCCCTTAGACTATTATACTACGTGACCTAAATTAACAACGGTAAATTGATAATTCCCTTGACTCTGAAACACAATTAATGAAATTTTCTGATTAGGGCAAAGATTGGTCTCTGACCTAAAAAGAAAAGTATTTGAAATGGAGAACAGCAATTGAATGCGCAAATAGAAGCGGCCTGTCATTCAAAGAGATGTATTATGGGTTTTAAAAACAAGTAGATAAATGTGTGTATATCTAATCAAGCAGTTTGTGTGCATATGTTATGTTTGCCACAAAAAATAAAGGGAAAAAAAAAGACTTTTGAAATGCCAATCAAAAAGAGCAAGGAAATGCCTCTTGTTGAATTGCTGGTTGTGATTCTAGAGATAGCAAAGTAAATTAGTCAGTTATGGGCTGTCAAAACCAGAAACCTGCCACCCTCCTTTTGAAAGTGTAGGCCACTACTATCGGCTCTCCTGTCCTCAAAAGCTTTCGGTATATACCCAGCTGGACCTAAAAGTTAGAATCACTCACTTCAGATTTACTCTTCAGTATCATCTTAAAAAGAGTATGCTAAATGTTAAATATAATGTCACTGGAGCATGATCAGAAATAACTATTGAGTGTATATTAGAATCACAAAAACATAGAAAACTGATGACAGAAAAAGACCTGGAGTTCTATCAAATCTGCCTTTTGTGCTTTCTTTTAAATGTATTTGTTGTTTTTAATTATTTTTAATTTTAATTTTTAATTTTATAACATAATATTCTAGTGAACAAGAAACCAAACCATAACCTAGAACAAACTTTATGATCATATAAAGAACAGTATATTCTCTATCAGTCAGATGCTGATACACCATATTTATACATTCTAATGTTTTTAATAATAATAATCTTTATTGTCATTGTACTAAAATTACAAAATTTCTCCTTTGTCATCCTCTGAATAAGTTATGCAATGAAGAACACTTAGGAGCTGCAACTGGTCCAGAATATGGCAGCATGGACAACTATAGACATGTCACAGTTTAGTCATGTAACATCTCTGTTCCATGAGCTGCACTGGATGTTACAATTTGCTTTTACTATTGTATGCTGTTCAGAGTTGTCATGGAGTTGGAAAGCCTTGCAAATTTTATAACTAAATAATTTTTTCATGTATTATTCTCAGGAAGACACTGTGAATTATATAAAGATCCTTGTGTAAACATTAGCTGTCAGAATGGTGGGACTTGTGACAGCGAAGGACTAAATGCTACCTGTATCTGTGCACCTGGATTTACAGGTACGTTTTTTGAAAATTGCACAATATGCAGAGATATTTATAAAAGTGCAGAAGTAAAGTAAAATGTATTGACTTACACCTGCACTACTTATTATCCCAACCAATTAGTGAACAGTTTAGATAACAGTACCTTATTCTGAACTAAAAGAAACATAGCAATAGCAATATTCGTGATGTTTTGATTTGTATAGTAAAAAGTGTATGAAAGATCTTCCATAAAGTGAATTCAATTAAGGTTGCCATTTACAGCTGTATCTTTCTTTTTATTTATGCTAACTGATTCTTTAATCTCTTTCTGATTGATTGGCTGCTTCAAGACAACCTTTTCATAATTCTTTGTTGACTCAAATTTGGGATGGGTGTTTTTGTATATGGAGCAAGGACAATACTTTGGCACATTTTTCAAAGTACAGGTAGTCCTCGACTTACAATCATTTGTTTAATGACTGTTCAAAGTTATAGCATCACTGAAGGAAGTTGCTTATAACTAGTCCTCACACTTATACTGTTGTATTCTTCATGGTTACATGATCAAATGTTGGGAACTTGGCAACCAGTATGTATTTACAATGGTTGCAATATTCTGGATCTTTTGATCACATTTGTGACCTTCCCAGATGGTTTCCGACAAGCAAGGCTAATGGGGGAAGCGGTATGCATTTAAGTAGCTCATAATTCCCTAAATAATTGCTTAATAACCAAAAAAGCTCATACAATTAGGTGCAACTTAACCACCTTGCTTAACATCAGATGCCCTCTGCACAGTCACTCATGCCCTCGTGACATCCCGACTGGACTACTGCAATGTTCTCTACATGGGGCTCCCCTTGAGGTGCACCCGAAGACTTCAGCTTGTCCAGAATGCAGCCACACAGGCAGTTATGGGAACCTCTAGGTTTTCCCATGTAACACCGCTCCTGCGCGAGCTGCATTGGCTGCCTGTCGTCTTTCGGGTGCGCTTCAAGGTGTTGGTTATCATCTTTAAAGCGCTCCATGGCACGGGACCTAGCTATCTGCGGGATCGCATCCTGCCCCATACATCCCTGCGGCCGATTTGCTCCCACAGAGAGGGACTTCTCCGGGTGCCGTCCACTAGGCTATGCCAGCGGGCGGCGCCCAGGGGAAGGGCCTTCTCTGTGGCGGCCCCGACCCTCTGGAACGACCTGCCCCCCGATATTAGAACAACTACGGACCTCCGCTCCTTCCGTCAAAAATTAAAAACGCACTTTTTCTGCTTGGCCGGCCTAGGTTAGTCATCTGTTTACTGTTTTAATCGGGTTTTTAAGGGGTTTAGTTTTTAGTATTTTGGGTTTTTAGCGCAGGGATAAATTGTTTAATCTGATTTTATATATATTTATGTTACTATGTTTGTATGTTTTAATTCCCCTGTGCACCGCTCCGAGTCCCTTCGGGGAGAGGGAGCGGTCTACAAATTAATTTTTTATTATTATTATTATTATTATTATTATTATTATTATTATTATTATTATTATTATTATTATTATTATTATTATTATTATTATTATTATTATTATTATTATTATTATTATTATTATTATTATTATTATATTCTGGTCCCAGTTGTTGTTATAAGTTGAGGACTACCTGTATCAAAAAGATAAAGAATCCAACCACAGATTTCTGCTCTCATGTCTGTTTTGGTCCTTTAAAACAGCCTCCTTGAAACTATGATTCTACAGAGAATCTTATTAAACCTAACTAATCTAGTTGTGACTAGATGTATGGGAATTGCAACCAGTACAACTGAAGGACACCAGTTTAGGGACAATGGTTTCAAAAATTAATTTTCTAGAATTCTTTAGAGCAAATTCTGTTGAAACAGACATTTTCAAAAGAAGCTTTGTTCTGATCACAATACAATAATCTTATTTCATTCAAGCTTTTTTCTAGATGTTTGATTGCTTTCGTATGCACATTTTTGGCTGTATTGTCATTGCTATTGTTTTAATCTCCTGTGCAACCCTGGGGGTATCTTGAGTTGTTGTTTTAGAAGCAAATAATATGAAGTGAAAGTGATAGTTGACAAAAAAGACACAGCTGGATTGCTTCTAACAAGGAATATGTTACTTTTTAGTCAAATACAGAAATAGATATACAAATCAATATGATATGTAGAAAGATCACCATGTATACCATTTTACTTCTACAGTTGCAATAGAAAACTGTCTTTCTTACCTGTTTTAAGGTGAAGAATGTGACATCAACATAAATGACTGTGAGAGTAACCCTTGTCGTCATGGAGGACTGTGCATAGACCAGCCTAATGGCTATAATTGCCATTGCCCACGTGGATGGGTTGGTGCAAACTGTGAAATACGTGAGTGTATTTATTACTGTACATTGAACCATAGCAGTATTGTTTTTATGTAACATATTTATTTTAGTATTTAATCAAATAGAGTTAACAGGAGTTTGTAATGGCATCATAAGACACTCTGCACAGTATGTCTCCCATAATGCTATAACTGGCAGTTCTTTGCACACTTCATGTCTGAATGTAGTTGAAATTCTTGAAGACTTGGAAAAGGATTTCCTACAAAATTATGGTCCCAGACATTAATGCAGTTTTTAAAAAATAATAGTAAGTAGCATATACTTCCCAGAAAGCACATGTGGATCATGATGATATTAGAATACTCTGTATAATCAAATCTGTGTTAAACCTCCAGGAACCACTGCTAGAAGCATCCTGGGAATTCATATGTTATTGTCTGTCCAACTTTTTAATAGCTGTGATTGCTTTATATTCCATGCATATGGATAAACGGTAAAGTGATACCCTTTTACAGTTGCTCCTGATTTTATATAGTGCTTTTTAATTTTATTTACTTCATAGGATATTATAAATGGGATACGTAGTGTTGGTATATAAACTATAAGTAGTTTGCAAGTGATTTCAACTTAAACCAGTTCACCAATTAACCAATTAAAGCAAAATTGTTCTGTAAATTGCATAGACATTTTGATATGGGTTGAAAAGCACTGAGGTTTAAAAATATCACATAACTTTTATGAGATGACATTAAACTAAAAAAATAGAATCTTTTCCAATTTTGTGCTTATGATTTATAACAAAGGAGCTAGTCCATATGCAATTTTCAGATGGTCACATCTTCCCTCATCTATATACTACTAAAATTTTAATATCTGTTTATTTGCACCTTCAATTCAGAGGTGGGTTCCTACAGGTTCGCACCAGTTTGGCCAAAGAAGGTAGTAACTTGGCCAGACATGTGTCCGAACCAGGTCTATCAGCCGCACCATAGGTGCTGCCATCTTGTTTTTTGCTTCTGCGCATGCACACGTAGCATGCATCAAGCTCATTTGCACCTGAAGCATGTCCCTGAGCGAATCAGCAGTAAAAGAAGCCGGAACCCACCCCTGCTTCAATTTTGTAAAATTGGATATGGCACATGGGTCCTGGGATTCTGCAAATTAACCCATTTGAGTTGTCTCGTTTCAATAACTGTTGCCCTCATAAATCATCCTTCCTCTTTCTTGGCTGACCTGTGGAATTACCTGCCAGTGTGCTGAGGGGAGGCGGAATAAAGGGAGCCATAGGCTGCAAGGAAAATGCATCCTTGCTCCTCATTGCAGCATGTCCCCAAGGGTCCTCTCTCTCCAGTGATGGAAAGGGCTCACCTGCCAGCTTCAGCTCCTACCTACCTCACTAGCAGGCATCCAAGTGGTTCATGTCTCCTTTACAACAATGCTTTCTTACATTTTAGAGTAGTGATGTCTAGTTTTCAAGAAAAAGAAAACATAAAACTCAATATAAATTAAAAGAGATAAGAATTGTATTGTTGACTTCCTGTTCTGGCTTCTGGCGGCGACGGACGAGTCCTGGGACTCGTCCGCCGTTTTGTTCTTTTTTCTGCCCCAAACGGGGCGGGGTGCCCCCCTTTTTTGGGGACCCTCCGTAGGACCGGCTTGCCTGGACCTGTTCAGCCTGGCGGCGGCCGGGGAACAGTCCTTGTCTTCGGTCTAGGTGGAAGAAGACATGCTGCGGGGGGCCCGGTTTCCTTCACCAACGGAGGACGGCAACATATAATTGATTTGGAGAGAACGGGAGCGCTCGGGCTGGATGGCTTTGCTGGGGCTTTGACGGCGAGGTGGAGAGTAAGTGACTTTAACTTTTTTGCTGGCGGCTTTGATTGAGAGAAACGTGGAGGGGGGTGTTTGTTAAACCCCCCCCTCGGATTTATAACAGCGGCGCGCAGAAATGGCTCCTCGAACGCGAGGGAGTGGATATTTCGCATCCGGACTTTTGCGGAACAAGTGAAAGTCTTTCGCGGCTTGTTTCTATACAATGTATCTAAGTCCGGCTTTATTGAAACAATTTTCTTTGCTACTTTCTCCGGCTGGCTGCCAGATTGGGCGGTGGAAGATGGCTGCCCTTTGTTCCTAAACGACTATTCTTTATGGAAAAATTACCAACATCTCTTTGTGACCTGGACTGCCTCTCTCTACTAAAGGAGGATTTTCTGGATTAATTGATTCCTTCCCTGGAGTGCCTTCTTTATCTTAATAATTGATAGTGGAAAGTGTCTCTCTCTCTGGATATTATAACTTTCTACAACTTTTCTGAACTTTTTCCCCTGGACTTGCTCCAGCGCCCACACCCAAAAAATGCCATCTTAGTGGCACTGACTTTAACAGCTCACCATGGCTTCAAAAAAACAACCAGAAAATTCAGGATTGGAAGAAAGAATGACAGCTATGGAAGCAGTGTTACACTCCTTGGTGTTGGAAATTAAAGAATTGAGAAAAGATCATTGCAGCTCTAAACTTGAACTTTTGGAGACACAGAAAAAATTGATGCAGAATACACAGAAGACCGAGGAGTTGGAAGTGGGGCTGGCTGGGGCAAAGGGGGAACTTAAAAATATTAATACTGAAATTGGAGATTTCTCTGGTCATATGTCTAGGATGGATTTTGAGAGGATGTCATATTTTTTAAGATTTCAGAATATTTCTGAGGAATCTGGTGAATGCCTTCCTGATCTCATGAGTACAATTTTAGCAGACTATTTACACAAACCTAAAGATGAGATCAGGGGGGACATTGACCTAGTCTACAGAATAAATTCAGCATATGCCAGGATAAATGAAGTACCCAGAGAGATACATATTAAATTTGTTAGAAGGTCAACTAGGGAGGGAATCTTGAAGGCGCAGAGAGAGGGTCCGTTAATTTATCAACAAAAGGAAATCGCTATCTTGAAGCAGATCCCAAAAAAGATTAGAGAGGTGAGGAGGAAGTATTCCTTCTTATCTAAAAAATTGTTTAAACACGGGATTTGGTTTAAGTGGGCGATGCCAGAAGGGATGTTGGTGTTCTGGGAAGGAGGAAGAGTAAGGATTAAAACAGTTGCTGAGGTGGAAGCCTTTCTTAAAAAACATTCCTCTACCCTGGGGGAAGATCCGGGAGGGGCAGAGGGGGCCATGGCCCCGCCCACTGGGGGCCAGGAAGGAGAACAAGAAGACACAATTGCTAAGAGACTTAGATCTAAAAAATGACTTTTATCTTTATTAATACAGTATAATTTTTATCTGGATGCTTGTACACGACTGCCAGCATGGAACTTAGAATTTATGATGTATGCATTTATTTTCACCTTGTAGTATTATTGAAAAATATATCACCAATGTCTTATTAAGAAGCCCTGGAGGGGCCAACGATCTCGACGTGAAAGTTCTCAAAATATTTCTGTACTTCACCTTACCCTACCCTACCTGAAAAAATTTGTAAAAACCAATAAACCTTTTGCAATAAAAAATAATAATAATTGTATTGTTGGCTAGGGATTCTGTAAAGCAGGGGTCTCCAACCTTTGCAACTTTAAGTCTGAAGGACTTCAGCTCCCAGAATTCTCCAGCCAGCTTTGCTGGCTGGAGAATTCTGGGAGCTGAAGTCCTTCAGACTTAAAGTTGCAAAGATGGAGACCACTGCTATAAAGAATACCTGCATGTTCAGATCAACTGAATAGAAATAGCTCATATTTTCCCATTTTATCCTACTGATAAATAGAACAAATGAATTAAGTCCTATAGATACAGTACCTCATCCTCAATCCATGTTTAGTGCAGGGGAGTGGTATGAAAAGCTTGAGGAAACTTTTCTCTCGTGATCATAAAGTTCATTCTTCCAAGCTGCTATATTTCAAGAAATGACACGCAGTAGTCGTTTATCTCTGCATCCTTAGTTCTGTGACCTTTCACTTCATTATTTATTTTTGAGTAGGTTTGAACTAAAGAATAAACCAACATTCTACACAAGGTTTGCCTAACTCACCTATATTTAATAGGTAAAAGGCCATTAATTCATCCATAGTATAATTAGTATGGGAAGGCTAAAAATGACATTGTAGCTGTGTAAAATTTATATTCAGTTTTGTTACCATCTGGGGTGTAGTTATGGATTTTTTTTCATTTCTAATGTGTGTTTTGTTATGAGTCTGGAAACTATCCAAGGGTGAATGACAATTTATTTCAGTGATAGACAATAGGCTGACTGACAGCTGGATTTAATATCCTGAGACATAAAATAATCCTTGAACAATGCATTCTATGCAGTGCTTCAGTTTTATGTATTGTAATGACAATATTATTCAAGTTGTAAGAAAGAGATAGATTGCCGGGACCATATGCTTTTATTGCCTACTGAAGCTGATCTTCTATGATAGCAAAAAGTTCAAAACCTTAGTTTAACTTAATCCAATATTTAAAAAACTTCACAGGTTTAATATAGATTACAAATAACAGTGAGATGTAGCCCAAAAGGGAACATTAGTTTACTTGAGCTATTCTTCCATTTTGAGGAGTCCTTGGTGCTCTCTGAGCTTGCTTGTTTTCAAGCAGACGTTTCATTATCAGACGTTTCATTTTTCTAACTAGGTAACACCGTCAGTGCTAGTACTTTTCCACCTTACCAGATTCATTCCTGAAAGAACGAGAAATACAGTTTTAGCTGGAAAGTAGTCTGAATGGATACCAAATCCTGTAATTGTCTTGGGCCACAGGTCACTTTCAGTGAATAGAATAGAACAGAACAGAACAGAACAGAACTCAACTCTTTTTTGGCCAAGCCTGAAGGAAAAGAGATGGTCTAGAAGCTGTTTCAGTGATAGTGAAATCATGATGTGAGAAATGGTCCACTTAGTCCATTTCTTCATTTAGGAATAACCAAGTAAACGTAACCAAAGTTGGTGTTTCATTGGCAGAGGAGGAGGAGAAGATAAAAGAATATGCAGTTTGTAATACAAGTAGTCTTTGACTTTTAGCAATCATTCAATGTTATATTGGCCCTGAAAATATGACTTACAACCAGTTGCCTTATGGCTGTTGCAGTATCGTCATGGACATGTGTTCAAAATTCAGGCACTTGGCAACTGGCATGTATTTACAATGGTTGTAGCATCCCAGGATCACCAGATGTCCATTTGCGACCTTCTTGGCCAGTTTCCAACTAGCAAAGTCAAAGCTGGGTTTGCTTCATGACTGTGGTTCACTTAACTGTAGTGATTTGCTTAACAACTGTGGCAAAAAAGGTCATAAAATTAGGTGTGATTCATTTAACAATCACCTCGCTTAGGAATTCTGATCCCAATTGTGGTCATAAGTCAAAGACTACCTGTAGTTCTTGCTAGCTTTGTAGACCTTTATGCAAATTAGTATGCCTTCAAAAGAATGAGCAGAGAGTAAGGGGAATGAGCTTTTTGTGACACAGGGAAATGGAAGTGCTATTAATACCATCATTGTTTTTTCCCTCACTCTTCTAGATCTACAATGGAAGTCAGGGCACGTGGCTGAGAGTCTGACAAATATGCCTCGGCATTCTCTGTATATCATAATTGGAGCCCTGTGTGTTGCGTTTGTCCTGATGTTGATCATTCTCATTGTGGGAATCTGCCGCATCAGTCGTATTGAATACCAAGGTTCATCTAGGCCAGCCTATGAAGAATTCTACAACTGTAGGAGCATTGACAGTGATTTCAGCAGTGCTATTGCTTCTATCCGACATGCCAGGTATGCTTGGGGGGTGAGGGAACAGAACACTGTTTTTGAAGAAACAGCAAGTTGGATGAAAAACCAGTTCATACTGTAAGAGACAATGATAGAATGCTCCTGCATACAAACATTTTGAAGAATGAAAAAATAACTATGTTAGTGAATAAGCCTATGCTACTGTCTGAAGCCTGAGGTTTATCTATACCTTTAAAAATGCCTTTGGCTTTTACAAGCTTTTAATATATAACCTGCCTTCTGCAATTCAGGAGCCACATTACCTGATATGCAGGTCATTTTTGACTGGTTAATATTATTTTCCTAATAACACATTCAAGCACAAACATGTTCCTATGGCCAAGCAGTTGTTAAATAAGAAATATAATCATTCAATCACTATAGAGTAACATTTTATTCTATATATCTTTAATATGCAAGTCTAGGTTATAAACCAGTGGTGGGTTGTAGGCGGTACGCCCCGGTATGGGTGCACTGGAGCTTGCCCGGAGCACCGGGTACTGTTCTGGTACTGTGTTCCGGAGGGCCCACCTGCCCGCCCGAGCTCTTTCCCGGTGTTTTAAAGCTTTTGGAGCTTCTGCGCATGTGCATGCCACGGACAGGGCCTGTGTGACGCTCTGCCAAACAGCTGGAGCTTTATGGAAGCTTGCAGAAGCATCGCTGGCAGCTACAATGAATGTGCGTGCCATGCGCGTGTCCATGTGGACAATGCTGGGCCCTTTTCAACCGTACCGGTTGAACCAGGATCTGGAACCCACCACTGTTATAAACTTAACAGTGATAGTCTTCATGAATTGCCATTTTAAACTTTTTGGATCATGCAAGATCAAACCTTCTTAGACTTGTTACCAACTGCAATTTAGAGCAAGAACCTCAAAGAAGCTAATGCAATCAACCTGTTTCCACTTTGGTTACTCTGTTTGAGATTACTCACTTTCAAACTGCTCTGTGGGCAGGATCTGGAGCACAAGATAGGAGTTCTCCCCATCACATAGTAGCACTCGGGCCCCCGAATGCGGGCTTGCTGATTGTCAGCCCAGCATTCTAACCATATGAGCCACTACATTCCACTTGCCTAAGATAGAAGGAGAATTTATAATTGCCTGATGCCTTAATCACTATGCAAAACTGGCTCTCTCTATATACAGTATAAGTATATACATACTTAGATGCATACAATCTATTGCCACCCAATTTCCAGAACTTGGGCACTGATATTGTCACATAATCAAACTTTTCATATTAAGCTTCAGGTCAAGCAGGATGTATCTCAATCTAAATAAGTGATTCCCAACCTTTTTTTGGCCATGCCCCACCTAAGCATCTCTAAAATCCTGACACCCCCTCTGCCCGTGATATATAATTCTTACTTTACTCAAAAAGTGGACTCTATTCACACGGAGCAAGCTTAAAAGGCCATTAACTTAGTTTCAACAAGGTTCAAATTGCCCCCATTTAAAATCAAATTGACCACCTGTGGGGCATTGGCCCCACGTTGGGAACCACTGATCTAAATGGTGTATCTATGCCCATCACCCCCAAAGAAGAATAAAATAGTGACTAGAAAAGTAGGGACAAGTACACAGATTTGTATATATTGGAGGTGTTTCAAAGCGTGATCTTTAGAACCTCACTTTCCATGTGTAGCTAACAACAGTGCTATAGTGTACAATTGATCACATAAGCTTTTACAGTTTCATTATAAGTATTTTAACATATATGGAATTACACTACGAAAGTTTGGTGATGAAGTAGAGATTTAGAATTGCAACTTTTTGAGTGCTGAAAATAATGATCTTGTAGATTAATGCCAGGAAGATAAATGTTTTTACATGTATTACTCCACTACGACTTCTGTCTCCACTTACTTTTTTGAATTTTAGATTTGGAAAGAAATCTCGCCCTGCAATGTATGATGCAACTCCAATTGCTTATGAAGATTACAGTCCTGATGACAAGCCTTTGGTTACACTGATTAAAACAAAAGATTTGTAAACTATTTAACAGTTGTTTTGGGGGAGGGGATTATTTTTCAAAAGGATGGCCTACTGAATTAATTCAATATTTTTAAGATGAAGCAAGTGTATGAAAATTAAAATGTTTAGCTGCTCCAGAATTTTCTGTAGATTATTTAAGAACAGGTTTTCTGCAGCTTTTTGTTTGAAGGAAATATTTTAAACTGAATTTGTGAAATTTATTGTTTCTCTTTTACTGTACTTCAGCATTAGAAACTCTAATCTTAACAAGTAGTGTGTTGTTGCTTTTACCAATCTCAGATGAGTACAGGCAGAATATGATATGTTAAGCAATGAAAATTTCTCCTTAATGTAACAGTGGCAGCATTCTTAGTAGACTTAGGAAAAATGTAAAACTTGATATATTCATTATTGAAAAAATGAAGTCCGAAATGTTTGTGTTTGTGAAAAGGAATTTAGTAAAAATTATTATTCTTAAACTGAATGAATTAGCTTTCTCTCTCTTTTGTGCATGGATAATTTTTCTGTATTATGTTCCTGAAGCCTGCTAAAAATTGGCCTTGAGTTGGTGTTTGTCATTTTTGTAATGGTATTCAAGGTAAGCTTTGTAAAAATTAATATATCATTGAAGTGCCTATTAAGGCAAAAAAGGGGTTGTTCCCGTTGCTTTGAAATTAATTTTGGTTGATTTCATAATGTTGAGGATTAGATCTTTGTATTGGAATTACGTTTTCTTTAAAAAGTCCAGTTTTTTTAATAGTGCGAGTAAACGAAACATATAATTTGAACAGTTTGTTTCTCAAATGTTAACGTAAAGTATTACTTTTGTTTACAATATTGTGTAATTCTCATAGTACATCTTATTTACACATGTGGGATTTTTGTGGCTCTATTTGACTGCTTATGTGTTTCAAGATTTTTGCTCATTTCAAAGAATATTGAATAAATGTGACCAATTCAAGTGGCATCTCATTTGTTTTGCCTTCAGCTGTTACGACTAGTGAGTGCCCTTGAATGTAAGCCATATGCCTTATAATTATAATGTAAACCAGTCATGGTGTCTTGAGAACCAGTACCATTTTATTTATATATTTTGAACATTTTAAAATGTAACATATTTTTGGTTTGTATAATGTGGAGTTGGTTCATATTGTTTGTAATATGAGAAACTGCCATTTAGCACAAGTGTGGATTTTGAACACAATATAATCATGTGATAGGGACTGTTTTTCTTCATCTCAAAACAAGACCCACAGATGCACAACTTTCATTTTCTATTATATTTTTCTTTGCTTTCTTTCTACATATATATTTCCTGCTGGTTGGTATTTTTTTCTGAGCTTCAAAATATGTAATATTTATTAACTAAGTATGCCCAAGGTAGTTACATTTTATTAAGACAGTAAGATCTTTATTTAGTAAGATCTTTAACTAGTTGTCATCTATCCATTATTTTGGGGGATCTGAAGTAGTCAGGATGAATGAGCCAGATACCCAGAATGTAATGGTTATTGTAGACAGCAGTCTACAATAACCATTACAGCAGTCTACTCTTTGGTATGTTTAATTTGATAGATGTGTTGAAAGCACTTAAAGGGCAATGCATTAGGGATACAATAGTGGGAAAAACCTAAAGCTTACATCTCATAGGGCAGGGGTCTGCAAAGTTGGCTCTTTTGAGACTGAGCTAGGCTGGCTGGGGAATTCTGGGAGTTGAAGTTCACCAGTCTCAAAAGAGCCAACTTTGCAGACCCCTATCATAGGGAAACCAAATGGCAGTGGGGAGGAGAAGGAAGGCCAGCAGGTAGGAAAGAGAGGGAAGAAGGGAGAGTGAGAGTAATTGAATAAAACAATCAAAAGTTCTTGTCTGTGTGTACTAATTAATACAGGATAACTCATAGGATGTTGTTTCACTAGCTTCCTCACCTTATTTCTCAGTTGCAGCTGAAGTGGGACTATAAGTTGGATACAAATATATTGTATTTTTAGTAAAATAATTGCAGAGAGACATGGTCAGAGATATCTGCTTGAATCCTAAGTGGACAACTGCCAACTGAAGTAGACAGCATGAATCAGATGGAACAGTTTTAGGACATAATTATACCAATATATCATTTCTAGAAGCTACATAACAATTCTAAATGGCATTTCTATATCATTATCACTCTAACTGGAGGCGAAGAGAACTGCTACTCGGTATGTTCATGGCTGTGATTTATGCAAAAGTCTCATGCAATGTATATATGTATATCAATGGCTAGCAGGAAGCATTGGTATACTATATTAGTAAGTAAAATTTAATTTTTCTGAGAATATCAAAATAATTTCCCCATATTTTTGTTTGTGCAATATTTTTATTTGTTAATTGTTAGATTTAATAGACACCAAATAACCTGATTTTAATGGTTTATAATTTGCAAATGGTTTATAGAACTGAAAATGGAGTTTTGGAACACAAATAAATATCTTATGATCCATGTTCAGTATAGCAGAGATTTTAATTCTTAATTCCTTTCCTTGCAAGGAAACTTTGCTTTTTAAAAAAATTTTTAGTACAACTTATAATTTTAAATATAATTTTCATTTATTAACTTTATCCACAAGCCTTCTTCAGTCTTTAAAGTACCTCTTAGGTTTTGCTTGTCTAACAACTGATCTATGTTAGTGACAACCTTAAATATAATATACCAATCTGAGAGGGAATTCTTTTGCTGCTCTTTTATAGTTTTCAGTTCTCATTTAATTCTGGATTTTTCCTAATATAAAGGGACCTTTCTTCATGCTACATTTAGAATATTGATTTTTGCCTGTATGGGTACTTTATTGATTCATTAGCAGGCTTTGAACATTTGGGAGGAGGAACACAATACATCCATCTTTGAAAATGTCATTAAAATCTATTGCAGAAAACCCAAAATTTCTCTTGTATCACATTTCTGTTATACCTAGTAAAAAGAAGTTGACTGTTGTTTGATTTGGTATAGCTTAGTTAAGCACTGTGGCCATAGACAACAATTTAAAAGGTAAAATAATAATAATAAAAATATTTCAGGATGAAGCATAGTCTGGCTAAAATAATATACCAAAACATATAACTTAGTAAATATAACTTAATATAAGACTTTACTTGAAGTAAAGATAAATCTCAGTTTATTTATTTAAGAAAATTTATATGGCCCAACTCCTGTACCCCTGACCCGCGCCCCGATGGAGGACCTCGTGGCCGCATGGAATACTGCAACTACGGGAGCCTTGGATCGGGTCGCGCCCTTGCGGCCTCTCTTGCGGCGGCGAGCCACCCTGGCTCCTTGGTTTACCGAGGAGCTAAGGGTGATGAAACGCCACAAGAGATGCCTAGAGAGAAGATGGAGGTCTACTCGATCTGAATCTGACCGGACACAGGTAAGAGCCCATTTACGGACTTACATTGTGGCGCTGAGAGTGGCCAAACGTCATCATTGCGCCACTCTCATAGCATCCGCAGATAACCGCCCTGCCGCCCTGTTTAGGATGACCCGTTCCCTCCTTCAACAGAGGGTGCGGGAAGCCCCATTACAGGGTAGAGTAGAGGAATTTGTGATTTATCTGCAGGAGAAAATCGCTCAGATACAGGACGAGTTAGCCCCCATTGATGGCCCAGTGGGATTGCACGAGGCGGATCTTGTTTGGGAGGAGTTTGACTCCGTTACTTCCGACAATATGGACAGGTTACGTGGGCGACTGCGAGCCACCACATGTTTATTGGACCCGTGTCCCTCCTGCCTTGTACTGGCATCCTGGGAGGTGACACGAGGCTGGCTCCAAGAGGTTGTCAACGCTTCCCTGAGTGAGGGTTCCTTGCCTGCCTCCCTTAAAGAGGCTATGGTGAGGCCCCTCCTGAAGAAGCCCTCTTTGGACCCAGCTTTATTAACCAACTATCGTCCCGTCTCCAACCTTCCCTTTTTGGCGAAGGTTGTTGAGAGTGTGGTGGCACAACAGTTTCCCCGTCACCTGGAGGAAGTTGACTATCTAGACCCGCGCCAGTCCGGCTTTCGGCCCGGGCATAGCACCGAGACGGCATTGGTCGCGTTGGTAGATGATCTCTGGAGGGCCAGAGATGGGGGTTGCTCCTCCATCCTGGTCCTATTAGACCTCTCGGCGGCTTTCGATACCATCGGCCATGGTATCCTATTGCATCGGCTGGGGGGGTTGGGGGTGGGAGGCACCGTTTTACAGTGGTTCTCCTCCTACCTCTCTGGCCAATCGCAATTTGTGTTGGCAGGAGAGCAGAGGTCGACCTCGAGACCCCTCACATGTGGGGTGCCTCAGGGGTCGGTCCTCTCGCCTCTCCTGTTCAACACATACATGAAGCCGCTGGGTGAGATCATCCGTGGTTTTGGGGTAGAGTATCATCTCTACGCTGATGATACTCAGCTGTATATATCTACCCCAAACCACCCCAACGATGCCGTAGCAGTGATGTGCCAGTGCCTGGAAGCCGTGCGGATCTGGATGGGAAGTAACGGACTCAGGCTCAACCCGACCAAGACCAAGTGGCTGTGGTTTCCGGCTGCCCGATTCAACCAGCTGATTCCATCGCTGGCCATAGGGGGCGAACATCTTGCCCCTGTGGATGGGGCGCGCAACTTGGGTGTCCTCCTGGATACCCGGCTGTCCATGGAAGATCAAGTGACAGCCGTGGCCAGGAGGGCGTTTTACCAGGTCCGCCTGGTACGCCAGTTGCGCCCCCTATTGGATCGGGATGCCCTTCGCACAGTCACTCATGCTCTCGTGACATCCCGACTGGACTATTGCAACTCTCTCTACATGGGGCTCCCCTTGAGGTGCACCCGGAGACTTCAGCTGGGCCAGAATGCAGCCGCGCGAGCAATAATGGGAACCTCAAGGTTTACCCACGTAACACCGCTCTTGCGCGAGCTGCACTGGCTGCCTGTCGTCTTTCGGGTGCGCTTCAAGGTGCTAGTTGTCATCTTTAAAGCGCTCCATGGCTCGGGACCTAGCTATCTGCGGGATTGGATCCTGCCCCATACATCCTCACGGCCGATTCGCTCCCACAGAGAGGGACTTCTCCGGGTGCCGTCCACTAGACTTTGTCAGCGGGCGACGCCCAGGGGGAGGGCCTTCTCTGTGGCGGGCTCAGCCCTCTGGAACGACCTTCCCCCCGACATTAGAACAACCACGGACCTCCGCTCCTTCCGTCTAAAATTAAAAACACATCTTTTCCGCTTGGCCGGCCTAGGGTAGATTTTAGCGCAGGGATAATTATTTAATCTGCCTTTTAATTTTATATTTATTGTTTTTATGTTTGTATTTTGCCTGTTTTTAATTGTTTTTAATTCCCTGTGCCCCGCCTCGAGTCCCCTCGGGGAGAGAGAGCGGGTTATAAATAAAACTATTATTATTATTATTATTATTATTATTATTATTATTATTATTATTATTATTATTATTATTATTATTATTATTATTATTATTCTCAGTGACTCTGGGAGGCTTTACAAAAATAAAAACCCAATATAAAAACAATAACAAGTAATAATCCTGCACTCCCCTGGTGATAGCAATCAATCAATCAATCAATCAATCAATCAATCAATCAATCAATCAAAGAAGCCATTTTATGGGCTCCATCCAGTCTGCAGTTCCCAATCCTGTTGGCAAAACCAAGCCTTCAAGGCCTCCCAAAAGAGTGTCAAAGTGGAGTCCAATCCTATCTCTGCAGGGATGATGTTCCACAGGGAGGGAACATTATGGAGAGGCCCCTTCTTCTTGCTTCATTTAGCTCTGATGGGCAGATGTGACTGGGAAAAGACGGTCCTTCAAATAACCTGGTTCCAAACCATGTAGGCCTTTAAAGGTAACAACCAGCACTTGGAATTGAGTCCAGAAACAAAATGGCAACTAATGCAGCTCCTTGCTTTTAGATACTTTTCAAGGGCAGCCCCATGTAGAGCCCATTGCAATAATTAACACAGGAGGGGACTAGGGCATGAGTTGGAGTAACATTGTCGATACAGAAAAAGTTGATACACTGCTTGGAATAGTGCCATCCATTCAAGACCAGAGATGGCAGTTCTCCATGGACCAAAGAACTCCAAACCCAGAGCCATTTTATATTGCCAGGTTTCAGTTCAAGTCTGTTGATCCCCATCCAGCCCTTAACAGCATCCAAACACTGCAAGAAGGGAGAGGTGTCATGGCATCATGGCCTTGAAGCAATTATTTGAGTTGCATAGCCAGTATATCCAATCTGGCTATGTTATCTGAAATCTCCACCTCCTGAATAATTAGCAGTTGGGACAATCATCTTGAATCCTGCATATCTTGTTAACATTTTGGTTCAGAATGTTAACAAGAATATATTATCAGGTGTATGTTCAATATAAGCAATTAAACTAAAATGTATCAATTTCTCATAGCTTTTTCTGCTTACAGAACTTAAACATAAGACAAGATTGTGATTAGATACCCCACTGCAATTTTTAAAAGTTTGATTGCGGCCTGACAGCTGCCATATAGGAGATGGAGGAACTTTCTTTTTATTCATGGTTACATCAAGGTCTGAACTCCATAGAAACCAATATAAAGAGAAGGGAAATTGAGGAGGCCTGTATTTTCTTCACACTAAAGAAAAATATTGGTATGTGGAATGGAAATATTTAGGATGTTATAGGAAAGTATTCTCTAACCATCTCACTGCTACTTTTAAATATTTAATTTATGCTAAGAAATCCAGTCCATGATCTCCAACCTAATGTTCTATCAAGGACATTTAAAGCAGCTATATCAAATCCATGTTTCATATATTTATTGCAAGCTGTCTACAATTACAAGAACTTTCACGGGACATTAATACCATGGAAGCCAGCAGCAATTTGTATGTTCTCTGATGCAGGAGAATAAGAGTGTGGAGAATCTGGGCACATTTCACATCTAGAATCTGAACAAAAAAGCAAGATGAAATAATGTGTTCTATAAACTCTACTTAGTCCAAGATAGTATTACATTTCAAGTAACCATATAAGCTAACTTGTATCTAATTATTTTTCTCAGAAAACTACTCAATAGGTTTTATATTAGATTTGAGGAGTTTCTCATACTGGCTCATTGAATACCATTTGGGACAACCAGAGACACTGTTCTTAGCATAGTTCCCTGTTTCCTTGAAAATAAGACCTCTCCAGATAATAAGCCCAATCGGGCTTTTGAGGGCATGCACTAAAATAAGCCCTCCCCTGAAAATCAGCCCTCCCCAAAAATATTGCAACACAGCAGCAGCCCTGAGGTGACCATGCTCACCACCTCCTGCAGGATATGGATCCTTTCTTATTTTTGGGGATTCCTATGTTTTGTTTTCTATGATCAGATGGAATTTTCAGGAGACAAAATGTACCAAATTTCATAGAAATTAATTCAAGTCTTTTAGGTCTTTTAATTCACTGGATCAAACGGGAGAGAGATTAAAATGTTATGGGAACACCAACAAGGGATTAAATTTAGCTCCAAAGACTCATTAATGTAAAACTAACTTTATTCGGATTCATTTTGGAAAGGGTTCCAAGAAACAGCTATAAATTAAGAATGATTGAAAAAGCAAGCCTCCAAATTCTAGAACTCATAGCTGAATCCTGACTACCCAAAACATAATTCTAAAATGGGACTGACTGCAATGATGCAACTATGTCTGACATGAAGAATGCGCATACACAAATCAATACTATTTCAAAATATTTTCAAAACTAGAAGTTAAAAATAAGTAATGATTTGTGGATAGGAAGAATACACAATATAGGGTAGCTAAAAATGTATAATTGAAAAATTAGTCTTAAAAATATCATGGAAAAGGAGATGAGATGGAACAAAGTGACATAAATAAAACAACTATGAATATACAGTACATTGATATTTTTCTTAAGCTTCTCCAAATTATTCCCACATCCAAAAGTCTCTAATTTGAGGAAGGACAAGTTAATTCCTTAATACAATAAAGGTAGTCCTTGCTTAAAGACCATTCATGCAGCAACCATGTTATGTTGGCACTGAACAAATGGTAATTATGCCTGGTCCTTGAAGTTATAGGTGCAGCTTGCTTGCTAGGTTTCAGAATATAATTTTATACCTTGCTCCAAGTGGAAGAGTGGCTGAGAAATGCTGTTGTTTTCTCAGCTCCTTCACCTACTCTTACACTTTGTATAGGACATGTGAACAATTTTGCAGATTCAACTAGTTTCAGTTAAACACATTAGGGCTTTATTCAATGTGTAAAACTACCCACGGAGAGATTAAGCATAACGTCAAGGAAAATAAGTTACCAAATATAGTAAAATCTATTTGCCTGTTGACACTGCCATCTGTGCGCTTCCAATGTTCATACCACATGACAGCTTTTCAACTTTCCTTCTGTTATACGTGAAATGCAGCCAATAGCACTAATCATATAACAGAAGCATTTCTCCCAAAATTGTTTTACCCACATGGTGCAGCATCCTCTAACTTTAGCACCTTTATTTATGCATTTTAATATTTGAATGGAAAATATTTAAGCTCTTCATGCAGAATTAGGTATACCTTGTGGACTCTATGTCATAAAATAACTAAAGAGCAAGTGAAATGCTTTATTAGAAAGTATAAATCCTTCCATTCCTCACCATCCAGTCAGAGCTAAAGAAGCTTCTTGGATGAGAAGTGAAACGCCTTCGAAGAAAAACCAGAAAGTCCGGTTTGCCTCTTGAAAAAGCACTTTTGGGACAACCATGACCTGGATGACAGAGAATCTGTATAGACATTTAGCTTTATTAGAAACTTGTAATTTGATTAGAAATACAATTCTAATTGTCAGAAAGACTATAGGTTGTCATGCTTTTCACCTTTCCCAATATACAGTACATTCTAAATTTAATGGATTGATATTAGCAAGAAAGATGAGCAAATATATTTCAGTAGTATGGTATCTTTCTGCTGCACCAAAACTTGGCTGGTTACAGAGAAAGGTTTTTCTGCAATATATAATTTGCAATGCTTGCTGGTTTTGTTTCCATCATCAAATATGTATGCTTAATTTTCGAGCAAACAACAACATTTTATCATTTGGTATCAAAAGAACATAACAAAAGAAAGCAGGAACACATCCAGGTCTAAGATGTGAGAAGGTGGGCAGATGTAGGCAAAGAATGGAGGGCAACGGGAAAGCTAAGGAGAGCTGTGAAACAAACCAAAGCCGAAGAAAAACTGGGAAGGATGTGCATGGATACATATATTCTGCATGAGAAAATGAGAGTAAGTGAGATAATGAAAGTTGATGAGAGATGCTGAAAGAAAATGAATTATTGGCTTGAATGGACCTTGTATGCTGGCAGTATGGGATGAAAGGATTAGAAAGATTCCAATTGAAAGATATAATTATGCAATCACAGAGTGGCTTGTAATTTGAACCATGTATTTTTAGACTTATCATTTTTGCCTTACAGGAAATGGGCACTCTAATCATGGGGACTACATCAAATTAGAGTCCTTGACCACAGCCTTCTTGGAATATTAGATCTCACAAGAAAGTTAAATTTGGTTATATACGACTAAATGAAGAATGCAGTTTCCTTTCTAAGGTGTGTGTGTGTGTTTGTTAGACATATGGACATAGGTTTTATCATTGTTAAGGTCTAAAGTACGTAAGCCTGATCATATGCATCTACTTGTAGACATTTTGTTGTCTTCAATTGACTTGTTTCCAGGCTCACATAGAATTTTAGCCTTAAGTTGCTTTATTTGCATTAATACAGTAGCCAGCTTAGAAACTACGGTTCAGAAGGAGAAAGGAAAAAAGGGTTGAACCCTATGGTGTTCTTGAATATCACAAACACCTGGTTGAACAATGCAAGCATAAATTCTTCTGATACCTAGACAGGTCATTGAGAGATGCTTGGTTACCATAGTAACCAACCTATAATGAAGGTAGTAAAAGAAGCACTAGGGTTCCGATAATTATCTTCTGAAACCAAGAACAGAAAGCAATATTTTCTAGGAATGTGGTGATGTGCACTTCTGCTTAGTTTCATACCTCATCAGCAATATGTCTTCCATACCTGTACAAAATTTCAATTTTAAAGATTCTGCATAGTGCAGTAGTGCGCAAATAGGAAAAACATATTCATGAGAGATGGCTGGGAAATGTTGGTATGAAATCGATGTATAATATGTGACAGATGCAGCACCTGCATTATATTAATGTAAAAAGCTAGCAATGCAATAGCCAAATAATTTGGTATGAAAACCTGTGCAGCCTTTTTTTTCTTGGCTTTTGCAGTTGAATCTCTTTAGAAGACTGATTTATTTTTAAATTCATGTCACGATTTGGAAGACACATAAATAATGGCCATTACAGTTTGGTCTTTCCCCCAATACGAAATAATAATTTCAATTTGGCCTTTTGGAAACTAATTTCCAGCAGAAATGCAGTGAAAATATGTTGCATGTGGCACCGGGAAGATTGAGAATCACTCTAGAACTTTATTCCAATGAATGAACTGTAGATTATATTTGCATACATGGCCATTACGCAATTCCTTCCAGAGCAAGCAATGCTAATTAGAACTCAGAGTATGAAATAGTAAGCTAAAGACATTAAAGACACAAGATAAGGAAAAGAAATGAGTTAAGACAGGTTTACAAATAGTGCTTATGATATATTTCTATCCTTTCAAACCATCCTTACTTCTGTTGCATCTACATGTGCTTTGTGTGTTGCTTTGTTTTTTCTCAAACTTCTCCGTCTCATTGTACAATTTTCATCAATTCAATTCAATCACAATTATTCTGCATTTCCTCTTTTACTTAATTATTAATTCTTCAGATAGTGATGTTGCTATTCAATTATCTCCAATGAATCTCTGAGTTGGAAAACCTCTTGGATACATGGCTACTGCTTAAACAGCGTCGTTATGGCAGTAGCCAAAGATGCTTTGCCTCGCTCTGATTGATGCATCAGTTGCAACATCCTTTAGTGACATAATTCATTCTTCAATCACCACTTAGTTGGATTGCTCTAAATGTACTTAATGAAGACAGCATTTGGTGACCGCCCAGAAACTGTCCGGTATGCAGCACTTAAGCTAAAATGTAGCAGCAGCTATAGTGTCTCAGGTCAATCCCATTGCTGTAGAGTACTAAAGGTGCATTGGTTGCTACTGCCCAGTTTCTGGCTCTGGGTCCAAATGCTTATTATTACCTACAAAGTCCTATACAGAGAAGTAGTGGCTGACATCAGGCATCACTTTGCCAATGGTGAATCTGCCCATCTAGTAAGTACATTGTGAGAAGACTGGCTTACAATCTTCACTCTCTGCTGTAGTCCCATAATTTTGTAATTCCTTGGCATGAAGGCTCATAAATCCTCATCCCTCTAGGCATTTCATAAAGCCACGAAAACTTCATTGTTCTTTTAATGAGAACTGACTGTCTATGGTGGTCATCTGAGGGCCATTTTATTAATAGTACACTTTGTCTTTGTTTCTTTTTCTATTTTTAGTCTGTGGTATACCTCCTAGAATCTTCAGATTGAGTTGTGTTATAAAAACTGATATAATAAATAAATGAAATCTATTCACTTTATGGTATGCTTTCTCTAAATCAACAAAGAATAATCTTTCTTTCCTCTATTAAGATTTTCTCTTGCAGTAACCAGGACTGCAAATTAACAGTCCAAGGAATGTTTGGCTGAACCCAGATAAGGCTAAAATTTATATTTTATTTTCCAAATAGACAGACATAGATGACATTAACAAACTAATTTCTCTATAATTCCTCCATTCACTCTGACTACCTTATGTTACAGAGAAAAATTCACAATTCTTTTCATTCCGTTCCAAGTAGCTTCCACATACTTTTTCCCTATCATCATTTTCTATTCATTCTTCTGGGAGAGCTGTCTTCTAATATTTTACATTCTGGAGTCATGGTTTTTTTGTATTTTCACTTTTGTTTCTTCCATTGTCCACATCAGGCCACTTTCATCCTTTCTTTTAACAGGATTAAAATCATAACATAACCAGTTTTTCTTTATTTTTTTCTTTTCACTTGTTAATTCATGAACTTTATTCCTCTTAGATTCCAAACTGCAATCTTCTCCATCAACATATGCAGCCATAAATATTTATCTCTGCCTCACGCCAATTTGCTCAATTGAGACTTTCACGCAATGCTTTTTGTTATATCCTCGACCTGCGACCGGTCTCGACTTACGACCGGCCGCAGGTCTTCCAGGCTGCCTCTCGGAGCCTTGGTAACAGGCTGTAGCAAGGCAGCCAACTGACAGACGCGCCTGATTGGCTAAGGCGCGCCTGGCCCTTGCTGCAGCCTGATTGGCTCCCCCTTTGACAGCTCCAAATATAAAGAGCTGTCAAAGCGCGGGAGCCCCTGTCTACCGCCTATTTCTTTCATACTTGTTCCTACTGATATTTTAACCTGCCTAAAATAAAGGGCTGTTGTTTTGAGCAAACCTGGCTTGGACTCCCTCTATTCTCCACCGTGCAGAGAATCTAACACTGGCGACGAGGGCTGGGGCCAGGCAGAGCTCCGATTGCTGAGGGAAAAGAAATTTTCCTCACAAAATATTTTTTTTTCCGTGTTTCTTTTGCGGTACGATCGCTATGGGTTCCGTTCCTCCCTTCGCTCCGTTCGACTCGGCGAAGGAGTCCTGGGTGTCCTTCATGGCACGATTCGAATGCTTCGTGCTGGCCAATGACTACGGGGCGCTGCCCCCGGCGCGAAAATTGGGCCATTTCCTCGGCTGCGGCGGCACGGAGTTGTTCGCCACCGCTCGCACCGTGGCCGCGCCGACAGAAGTATATGAGATGCCGTGGGACACATTGATCGAACGGCTCAGGGCCCACTACGCCCCGGTGCCGTCTAAGATGACCCACCGCTTCGCTTTCAGAAAGTGCCTCCAGAAGCCTGACCAGTCGGTGGCCGAATTCCTGAAGGCGCTCCGCATGGCCGCCATTCCGTGCTCTTTCGCCGCGGACTTCTTGGCCGAGTCCCTGCTGGAGCAATTCATCTGGGGCCTCAGGGAAGTCCGCCTCAGAAGGCGCCTGCTGGCCCGAGCTGAGCTGACCCTAGAGCAGGCGGTGGACGAGGCTCGGGCATTCGAGATGTCCGAGTCCTCGGCCCTGGATAGAGACTTGGACCGCCACCCGCCCGCACGCGCGTGCCTGGTTGAGGAGGACGAGGACCCCGACGAGGACGACCAGGTCACCTACATTAGGCCCGCCGGCCGCAAGCCGCCCATGCCGGCTACCTACAGATGCTTGGGCTGCCGGGGAAAGCACCCTCGGGCCGATTGCCCGTTCAAGGAAGCCATCTGCCGCCGCTGCGGCCGAAAGGGACACCTGGCCGCCGCATGCCGCGCCGCCGCGCCCGCGGAAGACCAACCCTCCCCCGAGCCCCAACGCCGCTCCGGAGAGGAACGTAGAGGGCCTGCGGCCAACCCACCCGCCCAACGCCGCCGGGGCAGACGCCAGCAGCCGCAGCCGTCCGGCTGTTTTGCCTTGACCGACGACAACTCTCTGCTGGAAGCCCTGCCCGACCGTACGCGGCTCAGGACAGTTGTGAAACTGGAGGGGGTGGGGGTCCGCATGGAGGTGGACTCTGGCTCGTCTCGGTCCATCATTTCCCGGGCACAGTTGGCCAAGCTGCGCCCCGGCCTTTCCTTAGACAAATTGTCCCCCCCACTCACGGTTTTGCGGGACTATCAGGGATCGTCCATCCCCACCCTGGGCCAGATTTCCCTGAGGGTGGAGTACGGGGGTTTCAAGGGGCCCTTGCCTATTCTGGTGGTTTCTGATCCCCTGGCGGCCATCATCGGCCTGGATTGGTTTCCCGCCCTTGGCCTGTCAGTGCAGGGGGTTCATTCTATTCCCGCCTCCTCTCCCATCTCCGGGGTTTTGGAGGAGTTCGCCGACGTGCTTGACGGTCGGCTTGGCTCTTACGTGGGCACCCCTGTCTCCTTAAATCTTGACCCTCAGGTTGCACCCATTAGGCTCAAGGCCCGCAGGCTGCCGCTCGCCCTGAAGCCCAAGGTTGATGCCGAACGTGACCGGCTGGTGGCGCAGGGCGTGCTCGAGCCCGTTGACCAGGCAAGATGGGAGACCCCCATAGTGGTCCCCATCAAGCCCGACGGGTCGGTGCGGATCTGCGCCGACTATAAGTCGACCATCAACCGTGGGCTCCAGGCGAACCCATATCCAGTCCCAGTGGTGCAAGACCTGCTCCATTCCCTGGGGCAAGGCCGCATATTTGCGAAACTGGATATGGCCCAGGCCTATCAACAGCTCCCGGTGGACGAGGCGGCTGCGGAGGCGCAGACCATCGTCACCCACCGGGGGGCTTTCCGTTGTCGCAGACTCCAATTCGGTGTGTCCGTCGCCCCGGGGATCTTCCAGAGCCTCATGGAACGTTTGCTCCATGGGCTCCCAGGCGTGGTCCCGTATTTTGACGACGTTCTGATAGCTGCTTCCAGCATCTCAGAGCTCGCCAAAGTACTGAGTAAGGTCCTCAGCGTTTTCAGGGGCGCGGGATTAAAGTTGAAGCGCAGCAAATGCGTTTTTGCAGCGCCGGAGGTGGAGTTCCTGGGCTTCTTGATTGATGCCCGGGGCATCCACCCCACCCCCAAGAAGGTCGAGGCCATTAGGAACGCCCCTACGTCTGCCTCCAAGACGGAGCTGCAGGCGTTCCTCGGCCTCTTAAATTTCTACGCGCCTTTTCTTCCCCACAAGGCAACGTTAGCCGAGCCGCTTCATCGATTGCTCGATCGATCGGCGGGCTGGTGCTGGGGCAGCCGCGAGGCGCATGCGTTCGCGGCTGTCAAAGCCACTCTGACGTCAGAGGCAGTCCTTGTGCAATATGATGACAGGCTGCCCTTGACGTTGGCGTGCGATGCCTCCCCTTTCGGCCTGGGGGCCGTCCTGAGCCATTCCTTCCCAGATGGCTCAGAAGCCCCCATTGCTTTTTGGTCCCGGACAATGTCTCCCACTGAGAGAAACTATAGCCAGATTGACAAGGAGGCTCTGGCTATGGTGTCCGGCATCAAAAAGTTCCACCAATACCTGTATGGTCGGACTTTTGCTGTCTTCACGGACCATAAGCCTCTCCTTGGGCTTTTGGCCGGTGACCGTCCGACACCCCCCATCCTTTCTCCCAGGATGACCAGATGGACGGAGTTCCTAGCAGCGTATAGTTATACGCTGTACTACCGTCCGGGTAAGCAGCTGGGGCATGCCGATGCCCTGAGCCGGTGCCCCCTCCCCAAGGCGGACGAAGAGCCGGTGCCGGCACTGTCCGTCTTGTCTGTGGCAGACTCAGGGCTGCCCTTGACGTCCTCGGACGTCGCCGCCCGGACGAAGGCCGACCCTGTCCTGTCCCAGGTCTCCACCTGGGTCTTGCGAGGGTGGCCTCAAGGCGGCGTGGCCGAAGATTTTCGGCCGTACAAGGCACGCCAGACGGAGCTTTCGCTCCACAGCGGCTGCTTGTGCTGGGGGGATCGGGTCATCGTTCCCCCCCCCTCCGTCACCAGGTGCTCCGAACGCTCCACGCCGACCACCCCGGCATAGCCCGGATGAAGGCGCTCGCCCGCAGCTATGTGTGGTGGCCGGGCTTGGATGCGGAGGTAGCTGCCTGGGTCGGGGGTTGTGTCCCTTGTCAAACCACCCGCCCCGCCCCTCCGGTCGCCCCGCCCAGGGAGTGGGACTTGCCCCGGAGCCCTTGGTCCAGGCTCCACATAGACTTCGCAGGCCCCTTCCGGGGCCAAACGTTCCTGGTGGTCGTGGACGCCTACTCCCGTTGGGTGGAGGTCATCTTGATGGCTTCCACTACGGCCGAGAGTACGGTCAGGGCCCTGCGCCGCCTTTTTGCGACGCACGGGTTGCCGGACATCGTGGTGTCCGACAACGGGCCCCAGTTCCAGTCCGCCACCTTCCAGGAGTTCTTGGCCTCGCAAGGGATCCGCCACGCGCCAGTGGCCCCTTATCATCCGGCCTCCAATGGTCGGGCTGAACGGGCCGTCCGCTCGGCCAAGGAGGCTCTGGGACGGATGACCAAAGGGGACTGGCCCGCAAGGGTGGCTGCTTACCTGCTAGGTCAGCATTCCACACCTTGCCCTGCCACACGGAAAAGCCCCGCCGAGCTCTTGATGGGTCGCCGCCTGCGGACAACCTTGGACAGGCTGCACCCGGCTTACAACGATGTGCAGCCTTGCAACCTGGGGGCCACACCCCCCCGCCTTTTCCAGCCCGGGGACCCTGTGTACGCCCGCCACTACGCAGGGGACACTAAGTGGGTTCCGGCCACAGTAACCGAGCTAACGGGTCCCTGCTCTTTCAGGGTCAGCCTCCCGGACGGGTCCGAGTGGCGGCGCCACTTGGATCAGCTAAGGCGCCGCCTTCCTACACCTGCGGACCCATCGTCGGAACCACCCTTCCCCGTTGCCCCGGTTGGGCCAGTCAACCCGTTCCCAGAGAAACCGCTCGGGGCCTTCGCTTCTTCAGGCCCTGCCGAACTGAACGCCGCCTTCCGGCATACACTTCAGAAGCTGTCTCAAGCCGAGGGGGACGCGCGGGCCCTTGCGCCTAAGGACCCGCCCTGCACCGCCGCAACCAACCGGCATCCAGCAAACTATGCTCCGAACACCGCGCCCCCTCGCCCCGACTTACCAGCTCTGACGACTCCGCCTCCGCGGGTAGGCCGCGATGACGTCACCACCTGGAGCTCCACTCCCCGAAGGGAGGAGCTCGCACAGGGGCAACCTACCTCTCCGACGTCCCACCAGCAACTGAGGCGGTCTGGGCGTTCCCGGCGCCGCCCCGCCTACCTTCAAGACTACGCATGCTCGTGCATCAGAACGGACAATTCCTCGAGCATGCGCAGACCGAGGGGGGAAAGGGGTGTTATATCCTCGACCTGTGACCGGTCTCGACTTACGACCGGCCGCAGGTCTTCCAGGCTGCCTCTCGGAGCCTTGGTAACAGGCTGTAGCAAGGCAGCCAACTGACAGACGCGCCTGATTGGCTAAGGCGCGCCTGGCCCTTGCTGCAGCCTGATTGGCTCCCCCTTTGACAGCTCCAAATATAAAGAGCTGTCAAAGCGCGGGAGCCCCTGTCTACCGCCTATTTCTTTCATACTTGTTCCTACTGATATTTTAACCTGCCTAAAATAAAGGGCTGTTGTTTTGAGCAAACCTGGCTTGGACTCCCTCTATTCTCCACCGTGCAGAGAATCTAACACTTTTTTTATCAGAAGGTGGGGGGGAGGGGGGAATCTACATGTTGTTGTTAATTTTAATACTAAATGTAGCACTCCCAGACAATATGTGTCAGTTTTTGCCTACTTTGGTTCCTAAGGCAAGGTTCAGGCTTAGCCCAATAATACAAGTTAGGACTTCTAAGCTAGAAATCACTTTGTTTGATACTATTTTGTTGCCTGTATTCCACTAGCAAGGTGAGATGCAACATATTGACATTGTACATTATTCAAAAAATTTGGTAGAAAATGTGAAATAATGCAATTAACTAAGAAACTTGTTGCTAATTGGAAGAAAGTAACAAATAGTTCAGATATTCAAAACAGTAACAAAAAAGCTCCTGTTTTTCATGGCTATTCTTTTAAACTCTTAGTATCTACAAATTAGTTTGAAGCAACAGGAGAGTAATTGCTCTGACAATAATTAAAAACAAAAAAATACTGAGATCCTAGGAGGCTCCCCCCCCCCAATCACTGCAACTGCAGTCCAAATTATTTCCTACTGACTTTGAGGTTATTTTATAGTTTCTAATTCAGCACTTGGCTATACTGGAGACTGCCTTCACATGCCATAAAGTAGTTGGTTGACTGTGTCCTGGATTATAATGATGTGTGAAGCCAGGCAAAGGTTGAAAGCAAAGGCATTGAGAGAGAAATGTTTTGAGCTGAATTTATAAAAATAGTATTATTCTTAATAAGGTGAGTTTCTTATACAATTCACACATTTTTCATGAATTTAATCATTACTCCTTTCTCCTTTTACCGCTGATGCCTTTTGTACTGTATACTAAGACCAAGATTCCTTTATCCATAGGAATCAACCTTTGTTTGGAGAATAGCCATTATTTTCTCGGACCATTGGTGTATTTGGCTTACAGTTTACCCTTCTTCCTTTATACTTTCAAGTACCCTGTTGAGATGCTTTCTTCCTTATAATAACTGCATAAATTGTACACTTCCAGGGTAAATAGCTGCTTCAGAGGTGCCTTAAGTAGTAGGATTGAAAGACCATTGCTTCAAACAACAAATATCATGAAAATTGACAGTAGTAATGCCTTATGGTTTCAGTAATAGTCTTGGAAAACCAGCTTTTCACTAGCATGGACAACTATAATATTAATATATTATCTATTTGGGAAACAATTTGGTAAATGGTTAAAACATCAGGCTAGAACCTGGGACACTTGATGGGTTCTTGATCCTGGACTGGCCACACTCTCTCAGCACTAGGAAAAGGGCTAAGAAAGAAGCAATGGCAAACCACTTACTTACCTTGCCAAGAAAACTGCAGGAACTAGTCCAGGCAGCCGCCAGGAATCCGACACTGACTTGAAGACATAAATAATTATTATCCATCTGGTTCAATATTATTTGCTAGCCAACTCTGAGCCACGGTTTCACATCATGGCATTGTTACCAAAAAGGGACCACAATTTGCAAGCCAGATAGGACTAATGGATACAAGCAGCCAGAAATTAGCTAAACAAATCATGTTATGCCACTACTTCTAAATCTGGCCACTGACAGGCAGACCTTTCCAAGGTTTCAGATAAGCTTTTCTCTGCCTTGTTTAGAGATAACAAGAACCAGACCAAGGATCTATTCGCCATCATTATAATTAAAGATGTGTGATAATTCACACCTTGAAATAATTACACATGACTATCAATAATTACCATGTGGAGAATAAAGTACAAACCAATAAAATGTTGCATAATAGTAGGCATAATATATATTTTAAAAAAGGTTCCAGTTCACACATTTTTTTATTTCTCAATATAGATAAGTGGGTTCCAGTTCCCACAATTGTTAGTCATGACTATTCTACAATGAAATTCCAAAAGTTGGTCTACACATCTAGAGGAGCATCAAGTTAAGGAAGATTGGTGCATATTAATAACTTAGTCTGTTTTCTTTGTGAAGCTGGGAAAGATAGCATCCTGCAGTCCCTTTACAAGCATTTAGGCATTTGGAGAGACAGCTTCTCTTTCCACTGCAAAAGTCTAATAGGGTTTCATGGACTTCTTCTAATATTTTAAGCAATGAGATTGACTTTTACAAGTATCTGCTGCTTTCAATTCTACAAACAGTTTAATTTATTGAAAGTGATCTTCTGCAGTCCTGCTATCATCCTACTCAGCATGCAAAACCATGACTGACTAGATATACATCTTATTAAGTCAATACTACATAACAACATTAAATAACATGGGTTTAGAGTAATCGCTGAACACAGCTACTTTGCCTGCCATCCTGAGATTGTTTTCTAACTATTCAGAAGACTTGACATGAACACTGTGGAAGCCTGGATATGTTCACTTAGTTCCTGGGTATTATTGCTGTTATCATGGTCCTCCTCTCTAAGAGATCAATTTTCAATAGGTTTCTCCCAAAAAATGAAGATGAGATACAAGTGTTGATGATTGCACTGTCCAAAATATGTATTTCATAGCAACCATTAAATTCTCTGCAGATATTAAGATTTTATTCTGAAAATAATGAATTCAGTCTCTACGAAAACTATGTGCTTTTCAAGAATTTACTGTGAATAAAAGCTAAAAGCTAAACTTTACCTCTAACAGCATAACAGTTGCACGGTCAATTTCAAACTATGTTGCTATTGCCATATTGTTACTTGTTTCCATGTGTGATTAGGTAGAAAATGCATTTTTTTTTAGTAAGTTCCACCAAATAAGGAGATGAGCTGCATTGCTCACCAGCAGATGTCTCCTTACTCTGTCCAACCAGCATAGATTGCATAATGCAGAAGACAAAGTTTCTTTTGCAAATGAGTATCAGAAGGTCATTTTCCTTTTTCTTTACTGGTTAATGTTGCTGATGGAATGGCAGATATCAATGATGCAAGTTGCTAGACTTGGAATGCTGCTGAAACCTGATTTCTAGGTACAAATTTACTCAATGGGTAAATTCATTTATAAAAAGTTTCAGATCTTGTTATATGAGCTTTCCTGGCAAATTCCGTAATGGAAATATTGTGCATGCTAGATGAAGAAAAAATATGTCATCTAAAATATTTTCCTAAATTAATTTAATTCTATTTATATTCTTAAAATAATGAAAAAGACACCTTGGGTTTGGAAACAAACACATTTACCAACCAAGATAGATAGATAATAAAATAGATAATAAAGAGACAGATGATAAACAGATATAGATAGATATTTTAAAAAATCATTTATTCCTTATGGAACTTCAGTACAACGTCAACATAGTATCTTGCTAGAATACTGATCTGCTGTCTTGACTGTAGTTGCTGTCCTAATTAATAAAAAGTGTGAGATGTCAATTTGGGGACATTCTGAGGACACTTTCTTGGCTTATTAATAGCCAATGGCTTGTATTTCTACCATGTTACACAGATAGACTATGCATGTCACCAATAAGGTGAGGTAGGTAAAAAAAAACAAAAAACCTTACATATTTTTTTTAGACCTGTGATGGAAACCAAGGAATTTTCTGAATAGTGAAAGTCTGGAATAAAACTAAAACAAGGCAGACCAACAGTGTGATCAAGAGGAAAGTATGGCATTCTCCTGTTGATGCAAAGTGTTGATAAAAGGATCTCGGTCTATCAATTCTGTACCCTTCACTGCTGGCAGTTGCTGATCCATGCTAGATAAATGTTTTTCAATGGGATTGAACATTTCAAGCACATGTTTATTTACCAATCAATCATATTTATTTACCAACCACTCTGCCGCTGAACCAATTCCCAAACAGGAAGGTTGTCAAGTTAACACTATAGTGGTCAATAAAATCATTTATAAAAGGTTGGATGTTGCAATGCTAAAGAATTAAGGATTTTATCTCAGAGAATAGCTGTGACTTAAACTTCTCCCTTTCTAAATCATAAAGTGCTTAATAAAGCCATATTGACAATTCACCCTAGTTTTCAAACGAGGTAGAGAGTCTACATTTTGTGCTAGTTATAGGTCTATTTCACTAATTAAAGTGCATACTACAATATTAGCTATTATAATGGCTAGGTTGCAGCAGAAGGTCTCATCACATATAATTTCACTCTGGCTTCATCATAGATTGTCAGGCATCAATGAAGGATTATTAATTGATTTATTAGATATAGCCAAGGAGATCACTGACTCTGCTGTACTAGTATCTTTAGATGGAGAAAAAGGCTTTCATTTGGATTTTTATTTTAAAGCAAGTGATAATTATATAACCACAATAGTACACGGGCAAACAATTGATACAAACTCAAAGGTAAACTTCTTCAAACTTGATATGACTTCAGTAACAGAGTGGTCAACGCCTGGAATGCTCTACCCAACTCTGTTGTTACATCCTCAAACCCCCATACCTTTAACCTTAAACTGTCTAGCGTGGACCTCACCTCTTTCTTAAGAGGTCTACAGGGGGAGTGCATAAGCACACCAATGTGCCTACCGTCCCCGTCTTATTGTCCCCACTTATTTGTACCAATTTCCTGTGTTCGTGTCCATGTTCTACTTATACCTGATATCTCGTACATGTTTGACAAGCTAAATAAAATAAAATAATAAAATAAATAAATAAATTTGATTGGAATCCAATCCGACCCTTCCCTGATGAGGATGATAATTACAAACACATGCCATCCAAGACTCTTAGTGGGCAGGTAGACTTTCTCTACGATGATCTAACAGAAAATAAAAAGGCTGGATCACAAATCCAGAGTCAGAAAGGGGCTCAAAAAAACCCACAACCCTAGCGAGACACCATTTGCTGGAATCGTCACATTTAAACAGAAAGGAAAAAGAGGTTGATTCATGAGGCTGCCGAACTGCAGATGTTACTTTGCTTCTGACATGGCTCAGCCGAACCGACGCCAAGGGATCCTTGACCCTAGGCTGGATAGCAGAGCAGCCGCAAGGCCGTCACACGCCGCCACCAGCAGCAGCAGCAGCAGCAGCGAGGCAGATATTGGGCGATGAGGCAGCAGCTGGACCGGGAAGCCCCGCACCAGAGGGAGCACGGCGCTCGGGGGGTGGGGGGAGGGTTAGGGAGACCGGGTGGAGGCGGAACTTGATGGAGAGGAGGGGCTTGGGCGGGGCTTCGTGGGGGTGGGGCTTAGCGTTCGCAGTCCCCCCTGCTGCTGCGGTGAGGGGGGCCTCGGGGAGGAGGGGGAGGGGGAGCCAAGGCGATAGGACGGCGCATCTCGCCGCGGTGAGGAGCTGGCGCCGAGCTCTTGCTGCGCGCAGCCCAAGTTCAACCCGGGCTTCTCTCGTCTCCAACGCACGCCTCCTTTTCCCCTCCTCGGCTGGGCGGCGCTCGCTTCTCTCTCCCCCCCCCCCCGTTTGTCCGCTGGCGGCTGGCCCCGAGCTGACACACGCCGAGCAGATGTGAACGAGCCTGGCTGGAGACCCGCCGCAGCCGCTCCACAGCCAGCTCGTTAGCAACAACCCTGTCCCGCCGCTCCGCCCCGCCAGGTCCCAGCGGGAGAAATATGTGGCAGCCGGCAACGGAGAGATTGCAGGTAAGGGGAGAAGCGAAGGAGGCAGTTGGTGGGGAGAGGGGAGGGGCGTGGGGGTGGGTTGCGTGGGGAGGGGGCGATGCTACTGTCGTGTGACTGCAATGCAATATTTTGCGTGGCCCCGACTAGAGAAAGAGGCAGCAGCGGCAGCAACAACAACAACAACAACAACTTGGCGCCAATCCTTTGCCTGGTCTTGATGGTAAGGATTCCACGCTTGCAACTTTCCCCTTCGCCGGTGGCTTGCGCTCTCCATGGACGGAGGAGTCTTGGCTATCCGCCGCCCCCTCGCTCGGATGACTTGCAGGTCGCGGCGAGGGGCACTGTCACTTCCATGGGGGTTCCAGAGACGTCCATCTCACTCGCTTCCACCCCCATTTCGAAACACTTTCGGGTAATGCGCCTCTAAGGACGACCAGCTGAAAGCTGAAACCGCGAAGAGCGTCTGGTCGAGAGTTTCATTGACGGTGAGGGGGATGAGCTCTGTCCCAAAGACTAGAGGCGGATGGATTGCTGTGCTCGGCTTCAGTGGCTTCCCAGACGGCGCTGGCAGAGTGCGGCGCTTTTATAGAGGAGTCCTTGGCCAAAAACGAGTCAGGAATCTCTTGACTTGGAGCCGTGATTTTTTTTGGGGGGGGGGGGGGGGAGGGGAGAGGGGAGAAGAGAAGAGCTGGCTGTTTTTGTTGCAGGTCTCTCTCCCTCTGAATTTCTCTTTTTCACTTTAAAATATTCTCCAGATGGTCAGCTATAAAGGCTGCCAGATAAATTTACAGAAACCAACTTTTTTTTTTTGGCAGGCCAGAGTAGCATTAAATCCCCAAGTAAAACTTTGAAGAAATTCTAAAGTGGCAAAGGCAAAATAGTTGGGAAGCCTGTTTTGAATGTCTGGAGAGGGGAGGAGAAACCCCCCACACAATTGCAGACCAAGATAGAAGACAAAGGTTAGGTAGGAAGAGGCAGTGCTGAGTAACCTCTCTATGGGTAGGATCTGGGAGACTCTTATGAAATTCTTCTGCATTATCAGGTGTATGATGGGTGCTGCACTTCTGGGGTGTTTTGCCTTAAATAATATGGGGACACCTTTGTGAAAGTTGCTATATATTTTGACCTTGATTCATCCAGGACAATCTAAAATGAATTTGCCTATTCTTTGAAAATATTTGGGAATAAAGACTTATGTGTCACTCTGATATATTTCTTGTAGCAGTTACAGTTCTGAAGTGTGCTTTGTCTTCTGGGATGGTTGCTCCAAGACATAATAATTAAGCCTGCTCAAGTTATTCGGTCACATCATGCTTTACTTAAGTAATGTGTAGGCTCCAAAGCACAGGACCTTTGGCAAGCAGATGATTCTGGCTTTTGTTCTACTTCTTCAACACACTAACTTTTGATTCAGTGTTTATTTGGCTATACTAAGGTTAGCTTCGGGCCCCTTCTGCAGTGCCTGCTGCCATTTTAGCAGGGTTGCTTTCCGATAGCAGACTGTTATATAAAAGTGTTGACACACTGAAGAGATTAGCAATAGTTGTGCAAATGCTGCAAAAGTAATGCATCTTCTACTGTTATGAAACACACTGTTAAAATGATACTTTTACTTCATCTCTTCAGCCTGAAGTCCTCAAGTCATTTCAATCTGGGTTTTCCTTGGCAGCAGTAAAATGTGAATGTAAATATGTCTGCTAACTTTGATAAGCTGTTACAACTTACTGTATTATTGGACTCCCCTGGATATATCCCATGATTCAAACATTTCAAAGTTCAAAACCTCAGTCAGCTTTGATGGTATCTTTTTAAAACCAGCATTGTTTGCTTTTTTGAGACACTCTTCCCTCTTAGAGTTCTTGAGGGATGTTTCAGGAGATCTGTATTTGCACGTAGTGACTAAAAGACAACTTTTCCCAATACTCTCTTGTCTTTTCTCATATCTCTGTGTGCAAAGTACACTTTTGAATGCATCACAAAGCTGTTGCTGATAGTCTCATGGTAGAAAAAGAGAAGAACTTTAAAAGAACAACAGTTGTTTTTTTAAACAGTCTTTAAAATCAAGCAAAAGTGACTCATAAAAGTTCTTATATGAGATAGATATTATGTTTGATTTTATTTAGGGGGATTGGTATATATTTTGGTCTTACTGTTGAAAACACATTATTTATAATATTTTTAAAAAATAATTATTTAATATTAGAGTTTGATCCCATCTGTATTACTTTATAAGTAACTCAAGATTGTGAACATACCTACGTGATACTTCCTCCTCCTATTTTCCCTACAAGCCTGTGAGGTGGGTTGGGCTAAGAGGAAGTCACTGGCCCAAACTTACCCATCTGCCTTCATGCCTAAGGCATGACTAGGACGCTCTCTTCATTTCTTCATTTCATCTTAACCATTATACTAAACTAAAAAGGCAACCAAATAATGTAGACCCTGTTTATACACAGCCCATAAAAACATGCCATTAACCTAAACTATATTAAGGGCATTGACAGCTGATTATGATATATGATGCATTACTCTCAATATTTTTCTAGGGATCAACTTATTCCTCTCCATTGATAAAATGACATATATGGCTCTTCTTTGCATTAAGCTGTTAAAAAAAAATGGATACGCTATTGTTCCTTGCAGTTCAATACTTTAGTGAACAGATATGACTAAAACTTGCTTAACTTGGTCCTGCTTCTGAGTATTTGTAGAGAACTTTATACCACAGAGAGCGTACCCACTTTCTGCAAAAAGGCCTCTTTATAAAACCTTTTCTGCTTTTAATAATAAATACTGTTATTTTCTTTAATGGGTTAAATGGGCACTTCAGCAGTGCAGGAATAGGGAAGAAAAACTTAAATGTATCAATGGTAATTTAGTGCACTTGAAAAACTGTTGGATAGTAGGGACAGGACACATTGGCAGACAGGAAAACTGTTAATAGCAATCTTTTTTGTGAAAAAGCTTTATTTTTGGAAGAGTGACATTGGTAATTTATGATTTGGAAAAATACTCAATTTTGCTTTCCAAATTGGGATTTGAAATTAACAAGATTATCCTTCCAGTTTACTTTGAATGGTTTCAAAGTTCTTTAATATGTCTAAAGCTAAAACACATTTGGGCTTCTAGACTAGAATAACTGTACATCTTATGCCTCTGGCCAGTCATGCAGTGATCTGTGCCATTTCCCCATAGATAAACATTTAGACTATTACAATTGTAATGCTTCTGATTCAGTTGAAAGCTGCCAGGATGACTTTGAGCAAATCTATTTTTTTAATCCTGGTGTGCCTCACAGGGTGGTTTAGAGGTGGGTTGCTGCCAGTTCGGCCCGGTTTGGCCAATCTGGTAGTGGAATTCAGGCCTGGGTTGCAGAACCGGCAACGATCCAGCCTTGATATGCCCCAAACTGGTTCCCGCACTGCTGCTAATCTCACCACCATGTTTGATTTTAGTGACTGAGCATGCGCAGTTCCATAAATTGTTTTACGCAGGCGCACAGAACAATTTACATTGAACAGTGTGCACAAGCTTTGCCCATGGGTTGTGAATCAGTAGTAAAACTGGCAGCAACCCACCCTGGGGTGATGGTTATGGGGTATTTTATATATACTACCTTAAATTGTACAAAATAGAGGAACGATATTTGGGGTTAGACAATGGCATGTTAGCACTGATTTGCACCAGGTGTTTCTTCTTCTTAATGTTTTATGTTTTAACTGGTTGAGTTTTATAGTTTTAAAAATGATTTTATATGTCTTTTAATTTTTGAATGGGAACTTCCCATGGTTGTTTGAAAGATGTATAAGCTATACAATGTTATACAGGTAGTCCTTGAGCTGAAGAAGCTTTTTGGATGGGAAGTGAAACGTCTTCAAAGAAAAACCAGAAAGCCTGGTTGTCTCTTGAAAAAGCATCTTTGGAAAAAGCAGTCCTTGACTTACAACAGTTCATTTAGTGACCATTCAAAGTTACAAAAGCAACTTACGACCGTCTTTAACACCTACAACCATTGCAGCATGCACATAGTCACAGGATCAAAATTCAGGCACCAGGCAACGGATATTCATGATGGTTGCAGTGTCCCAGGGTCACCTGATCACCTGCTGTGAAATTCTGACAAGCCAAGTCAATGGAGAAGCCAGGTTCACTTCACAACCATATTACTAACCTAACAATTCACTTAACTGTGGCAAGGAAGATCGTAAAATGGGGAAAAGTTCACTTATTAAATGTCTCAGCTGCAGAAATTTTGAGCTCAATTGTGATTGTAAGTTGATTGTAAGACTACTTGTATTCCACTAAATTTTCATTTCACATACTAATGAATGTAAAAGATAAGCCAAATTATATTTTTGCAAATCAAGTTGGGGATAATAGTCTATTTAATAACATTAATTTTACCCTATATGCTTTCATCTGTGTATATTCCTTCAATCTTTTCTATAATTTTTAACATATTTATTACCAAATATTTAGAAATATTTTGGCATATGTAAAGTTCCAGATATTTAATAAAATAAGTAGAAATAACAAAAGCCATCTCATTAAATATGAATACTGATTTATTGGGACCTAAGGGGAAGTAAACAATATTTATCCCAATTAATTTTACAACCAAAATATTTTACAAAATGCTATAGTAGTTTTATAAAATTATGCAGAGATGTAAGATACTGCAAATATATCACCGACATATAAAAATAATTTTCACTTGCATCCTCTCAAAGTAGTGTACTTAATATCTAAAGATTGTCTTATAGTAGTGATCAAAGGTTGAATTATAAGAGTCAAAATGAATAGCCTTGTTGACTGCCACATGTAGCTCGAAGAGTCTGAAGTCATTTAATTCGTTATAATTCTAGCATAGGACAGAAAATAATACATTTAAATCCACTAATAATCAGATATTTCTTTCTTTCTTATTTGTTTGTCAAATATGTACAAGATAACAAGTATAGGTATGAACATAAACATGAACAAAGGAAGTAAATACAGATAAATGGAGACAAAAAGGCAGGGATGGTAGGCACATTGGTGTACTTATGTATGCCCCCTTTACGGTCCTCTTAAGAACAAGGTGAGATTCATGATAGACAGTTTAAGATTGAAGCTGTGAGTATTTGAGACTGTAACAATGGAGTTGGGTAGAGGATTCCAGGCATTGACCACTCTGTTGTTGAAGTCGTATTTTCTGCAATCTAATTTGAAGTGGTTTACCTTTGAGTTTGATCGATTGTTTGCCAGTGTATTATTGTGGTTATATAATTATCACTTGCTTTAAAATAAAAATCCAAATGAAAGGCTTTTTCTCCATCTAAAGATACTGGTACAGCAGAGTCCATTATCTCCTTGCCTATATCTAATAAATCAATTAATAATCCTTCGTTGATGCCTGATAATCTATGATGAAGGCAGATTGGAAGACTTGAATTATATGTGATGAGACCTTCTGCTGCAACCTAACCATTATAATAGCTAATATTTTAGTATGCACATTAATTAACGAAATAGACCTATAACTAGCACAAAATGTAGACTCTTTACCTCGTTTGAAAACTAACCTTATTATGACTCATAAAATGATGATGGCAATTTAGCATCCTTAAAAGATTCATATACACATCCAAAATGTAGAATTTAACAAACCTGCAAATGACTTGAACCATTGCACTTAAAAGTCACCAGAGCTTGGAGCTTTACCATTTTGTAGCAGCTGCATAGAATCTAAGAGTTTTGGGGGTAACAAGGAAGACTTCAGCAAACTTATGCTGTTTTTTCCTTCCATTCAGTTGTGTCCAATTCTTAGAGTCTGCCTTGACAAGTCCTTGCAGTTTTCTTGGCAAAGTTTTTCAGAAGTGGTTTGCCATTGCCTTCTTCCTAAAACTGAGAGAATGACTGGTCCAAGGTTGCTCAACTACATTTGTTCCCAAGGCATGCCTAAAACTCATGCTTACCAGTTTATAGTCTGCTATCTTAAACACTGCACCAAAGTGGCTTTCAAATCAATCTTATCTGAGGGTAAAAATGGAATATCCACCAGACTCAACATTTAATCAATATTGGTTTTTCTTTTCATCTAAACTACGGTATATATTTATAAATAAAGAAGAAAACCCTGTTTATTTATGGCTGCAGAAACAAACCTGCTCTGGCTGTGCTTGGTAACTTTCAGAAATTAAGCTCTGTTGATTTTGTTGCCTTCACCTTAAGTAACTTTTTCATTGCTATACTTGCTCAATAAAAAATTACTTTACTAGGATAAAATTGCCCTTATAAAAACACAGATGCTTTATAAGCTTGCTCCATGGACTCCATGAAAGTAACGTTACAGTGACGAAAAAACAATAAACCTAAAAATACAGAACTAACCATTAAGCAACAAAATAAACAAAAAAAGTTATATTACTTCCATAGAGAACTCCTCCTATGCCACCGTTATTTGCTAACATTGAAACATTTGTAACAGGCCCTCTTTAACACCGTATCACAAATAGCAAACCTGAAATTTGGCAGGAATCAGAGAGCTGCCACCTGTGATTTAATCCGTAAGAATTTGCATTTATCAGTACCACTTCTAAAGACTTATTTCTTGCAATCACTTTTTTCAAAGAAATTGGGCCAAGTTTTTGTACTTTTCTTATCTGTAGAGAGATATTTACATGTGGCACAAGGTACCACATTTCTACTTTCTTGAGTGTTTGTGGATTTGAAATATTGATAAATAAACCAAAAGCCAATTATTCTCTAAACCCTCTAATTGAAGGTCAAGCCAAAATAGGAATAGTATTAACCCTTTCCCCACCTCCAAATGCGATCCCAACGTAATTTGTCTTAATTCTATAGACTACTAATTTGATTCAGGAATCAATAATAAATCTCCGTCAAATCTTCTGTATGTCTAACTGTTGATTTCCATAAATAATCACATTGGTATTATTCGTTCATAAGTTGACATTTTCCAGGACAGTTACATCATAGGAGATGAAGATTTGTTGCAAATTAAAGGCAAATAAATCCCGGAAGATTTGCAGTAGGCAAAATTGGAGGAAATTTGTAGACCAAGTTGATATTAGGCTAAGATTTAGGCTTCACGTGGAATGCAAACTCAGCTGAAGTAAAATCAATAAAACATGTTTATTGACTCCAATCACAGAAAATGTATTACAACAAGAGTGGATGATGAATTTGAACAGATATTAGTAGGAGAGAAGTTTAATTAGCACAGATTCAAGATATATTTGCACGCAACTAAAATAGAGTGACATTAATGAGAAGAATGTCAATATGTAAGCATTCTTAGTTGCCACTGAGCATGTAGGAATTAGCCACTTTCTATTTAAAAAAAAAACCCTAGATGCCATATGGCTATCAAGTTGCCTTACATAGAAGTATCTAGTAAAAAACTCTTTTTGCATTTTCTTACAAACTTGGATCGCCTGTTTTCTATCTTTTCCTTAATGCTGCATTGTATTTGCTTATTAATAAACTATACCTCAGTAATCTCAGAATGGGACATATATGTTGCACTACCTCTAATTATTCACTGCAGAGCAGTCTTAATTGGCTTCAAGCTTATTCTAGTGTCAGTTATCAGATCTATTCAGCTGTGGCAAAATTTTTGAGGTCAATTAATTCCATGCTAATCCTCAGATTTACTCATCCAAAGCAAAATCATTAGTACAGTATTATTTGAGAAGTCTGTCAAAAGGACATTATAAAGCAGTTTTCTGCCATTCATTGTGCATATGAATATATATTAAAATTATACTCATTTAAAAAGTAGATGAGACATTGACAAGGGAAATGATACTCTCTCACGTTTTTTTCTTAGTTCCCCAATCTGCCAGTCATATGTATATTCTTTTGGAAATAGTCACAACTAAAAACGGATTGTTCTGAGCTGGCAGGAAAAAGATTCATTTACACTTCAATTTTATTTGATTTTCTGCTATGATCGACTAATTAGCTTTCTAATGAAAATAAGCCTGTAAGTTTTATTTATTTATTTAAATAATTTGTTTATATTTCTATTTGTAATTTATTGAGTTTATTTAAAAACAACAATGACAGTAACTAATCAAGGGAACTAATTCCATTTAACATTGCTTTGGCGAACTGAAAAGTTTCATACAATGAATTTGCAATTCAAAGGGGAAAAAACAAGGCCCACTGGAAGCTGGATCATAGTTTTCCTTCCTTCCACTGTAGGAATGTAGTAGATTTATAGAAGAAAGGCATCATTCGAAATTCAAAATTCATTCAAGGTTGATATTATGAGGAAACCAGCTGTTAAAGCACTGAGCTTCTATAAGCTTCCTCTTATCTTGGCCAGAATTAGACTTGAACCCTGGCATGAAATGTACATACTTATCCAGTGCTTTTTTGCTTTTTTTTTTTTTTCACGAATGTTGACTTTACACAAGGTGAGAAAGCCACAGATCCCTGAATTATGTTTTGGGGTTCTTCATAACTTCCTGGATTGATGGTATACTGCTGGAATGTTTTGCACATAAGTCGCTGTTGGAAGGGAAGATTAATGATCATCTTAATCTTTTGCATTTCAAGACTGCCTCTCTTGATTTGGTGGAGTTCTGAAATTAGTTTTGTAACTATTTTTTAATCTAGACTGATAGGCATGTTTAAAAAAAGATCTCAATCTTTTTACAGATTTTTTTGGGAGGAGATTTCTTCTAAGAATGGTATTTACTGAAGAGGGAAAATAAAGTTTATAGGATACAGATCTGAGTTCTTTAAATTAGGAACTCAAATTAGTCCTAGTTATTTCTTTAATTGAATTGATTGAATGGGGGGGGGGATTGCCTCTTCACATTGTCACAGAAACATTATATTAGATGACTTAGTTTGTAATAGTAAATTAGATACATTAAATGAACATCAATTTCAGAGTTATTTGTTTGTAATACCAATAGAATGCACATAAAGTTTTATAATATTCAAAAATCTAAAAAGGGCAAATGGTTTTTTACAGAACTGCATTGTTATACTTTGAATATATGCCTTCTCTATAGTAAAACTTATAAACGTTAGAGTACTAACTTAGTATTCTAAGTTAGTTTAGTTTATCCACTAGTCTTATGACCACTGTATTATTGACCTAACCCCTGAATAAACTTTCTTGTGATTGGTCTGTACTAGTAATGGATATATGTAACCAATACTGGCACTTATTTTCTTTTTCTTCAAAACCCTCCTAAAATGTGAATGCTATTGAGTGTTAATTAGGTAGACAAAATGCTGTCTAATTTCGCAACGTGGCTTATTAGAAGCTTTCATGTAACATTTATGAGCTTATGGGGAATACTTCTCCCCACCTTTATTTTCTGTGAAACATTGTAATCCTGTAGCTTTATTGATTCTTTTGAAATTAGTCACAGCAAAAAAAGGGTACTGACTAGGCACGAAAAAGATCCTTTAGGTCAGGGATGTCAAACTCGATTTCGTTGAGGGTTGCATCAGGATTATTTGACTTCAGGGAGGGCCGTGGCCAGCTCAATGTCACTCCTGTTGGGGTGCCTGTGGTTGCCCGAGTGGTCTGCCAGTGAAAATAGCTCCCGAGCTGCATTTCTGGCTACTGTGGCCTCCTGCAACCCTCTGCCAGTCACTGTGGCAGCTGAAAACGCAGCTCGGGAGCCCATTTTAGCTGGCAGAGTACTCAGACCACCACAGGCATCCCCGAGTGATGTTGAGCTAGCAGAAGCACCATGGGTCAGTCCTTCGCTGTTTTCACGGTGGGTCAGATCTCAATATCCCGCGGACCGGATCCGGCCTCCAGGCCTTGAGTGACACCTCTGCTTTAGGTCGTGTTGGATAGCTTGACTTAATATACATCTGTTACAAGAATGGAAAATTTCATAATCGGAATTCTTAATAAAAAACAAAAATAAAGTAGGTATGCAAATCTATGATGTAATTATACTGAAAAGTGGTGACATCTGCTCTTGGACCAGTTGATAACAATATCTCAAAATTGCCTAACAATTCCATTAAGTATACATTATTCGAATCCAAAATGGGAAAAGGGTTTGCTGTTTTTGGTTCTTCTTACAGAAGTAACCTGTTCTTACGTCCGGCCTGTGAATAGACCAGAACACAGGCTTGGCTGTTTGCCACTGTTAAATTACTCAGCCAAATTCTTTGGCTGAGAGCCCAGACAACTCATGTTCAACAGAGTAGCTCTGTAACAACCTTTCACACAGATAGTCCAAACGAACAGGCACGGCTAGAATACACAGATAGTCCAAACAAACATGGTTAGAATATGCAGACAGACTTTCTTGGCTATTAATTCAAATGGTTGTTTCCTGCAAATGTCCCCTCCCAATGTCTCACCTCTAAGCTCTCTTGGGAGGGGCCACTCAACAACCACCTAGTGCTCAATCGTCTTCTCTGAGCCTGCCTACGGACTTGCTGCTTCCGTTTCTCAGCCCTTCTCAATCTAGCTTCAAGGACAAACTGCCCTTTGATCCTCCCCCCTGCTCCATTCCTCAGGCGCCTCCTGGTGGCCAACCAGCCTCTGTGGTTCCTGCTCTGACTCTGAGCACTCCCCAAGGTCTCCCTCATTTTCCAGAGCAGACTCATATGGTTTCTCACTATCCAAGTCCATCAACATCTCATCCGGATCCGGCTGGGCCACAACAGTAACCATTCAGGTCCAGGACTATATGTGCTTGAATTAAGTATATACTTTAATTTGTGTGATAATTGGGAGAGAAATCTGTTTATCTTCTAATTCTTGTCCATAAACTTTCCTTTTCTTTAGCTCTTCCCTGTCTTGTAGAATGTCAGGTCACCAGTCTGTTTAGTTATTTATCACTTTATGACTTCCTTGTAAACTTACCATGTTTTGCTATATTTGGCTATTTTCTTCCAATTTCTGCTATGGCAAGTTGAATTAGAGGGTCTTATTCAATGTTTGAACCTTGTAAAGAAGTTGATTTTCTGACCTCTTTTGCTATTTGAATTAGGATCAAATAAGATGTTTGAAAACAAAACAGATCTGGGGAGTCAGAAAAACTCATCTGGCACTACTTAAGTTAGGGCAGCTCCCATTTTCTGAGTTGTTTATACTTTGCAGAAAATGAGCTGCTCTGAAAAAAAAACGTTAATTCTGGGAGAAGCTTGGTATAACTAAGAGAAATAAAAGTCAATAAGGGTGGATTTTTTTGTAAAAAGACTGTTGTGAAATACATCCTGAGAATTCATTACAATATGCTACCTTGTTAGAAACCACATACCTCCTTTAATTATTTAAATCAATAGTTTTCTTGAAAGCAGCTAATTAAAATTCTGTAGGCTTTATTAGGCTGTGTTTATCTAGACGTCACAGATTTTCTGGTAAGTAAATGTGGTTTGCATTGGACTGATAATTAAATATTAGTTCATTTTTTCATTCATCTGTCCAATAGAGAGCGTGCTAAAATGATGGAATATGCTTTCTTGAAGTTAACATTTATTTTTAGGATCATTCCAGTGTTGTTTCAAATGAAAAGAGAAAAAATTGTCTTACATTTACTGCAAAATAAGTGCTTTACTGCTTTGCTGAATGTTGATTTCCAGCCAGTCTCAATATAAGCTTGGACTTTTAAAGAACCAGCTTGCAAAAGACGGCAATTATCTTCCATTCCAGCAGAGTAATCGTTTTAGTCTCTACAGCAAATAATAATAGAACTCAACAATACTTTAAAAACTAGCAAATTTGTAATAGCAATTGCTGTTATACATTAAACTTGCTTCATAAAAGGCACAAATAAGCCTATTTGACAGATAACTTAAAAAGTACTTCCACTGTCCACAAAATTATCCTTGATCGATCTTTTCAGCATCTAGTTGGAATTCTAACTCCACACATATGGATAAAGCCATTATAATAATGGTTTTATGACACTGAAATGGGTCACCCTGATGCCTGCATTTTGAAAGGGATAAATGAGATTTTTAAAATTATGGTTTCAGTTCTTTGCTTCTAAGCTGTACAGTAAGGTAGTTCTTTCTTAATAATGATAAAGTGTAACATCATGTGACTATACCAACTTATTCTGAAAGTTGTACAGTTCCAGTTTCCATTGTTAGGTGAATTCTGTGTGGTTGCAATGAGCTAAAGACAACTGATTGTTATTTGTGAACACCCATTGGCTTTCTCATTGACTTTGACTGTTGAAAGCTGTCAGTGAAGGTCACCTGTGGTGCCACAAGATGCTGTGAGATTGTAATTGTGACCTGGTTGCCAAGCATGAAATAGCAATCATAGGACTATGGGGATGCTGCAATAGCTACAGCTATAAAAATTGTTGTCTTACTTGTTCAGTGCTGTCATAATTTTGAACAGTGGCTGAATGAGTTTTTCAATGCCTACCTGGAAAAACCTAGCTAGAAAATAGCAATAATAAACTATACTAAATTTTACATTTTCCAAAAGCAACATTCAGAATATACAGTTAGCATTGGGAATCATATATGCTTTAGTTGACGAACCTATGGTATGCATGCCAGAGGTGGCATGCAGAGCCCTCTCTGTGGGCATATGTGCTGTCACCACCCGCCTCTTCCAGGTTCCATCATGTGCATATGCGCCGGCCAACTGATCTTCGTGCATGCATGTGACGAAACCTGGATGTGCAGCTAGTGATAGTCGCAAACATGTGCGGCCACTGATGTCTTCCGGGTTCCATCGTGCGCATGCATGAAGACCAGCAATGGAACCCAGAAGAGAGCAGCTAACCACACAGGTATGTGCACTGGCCAGCTGCACAGCTCTCTTCTGGGTTTTGGTGGTCTGGCATGTGCGTGCACGTTCCTGTTTAGGCACTCAGTGCCAAAAAGGTTAGCCATTACTGCCTTAGGATAAATATAGTCACTAAAACTGTACTTTTCATCTGGAACCTGGGATGGGTCAGCTCATCTAGATCCTTTTAGACAAAAATGACAAGAGAAGGATCATGTAGGTAACTTTGTTTTAGGACATTAAGAGTTTTAGATGTCATCATCAACACTGAATTGCACCTAGAAACACACTGGTAACCAGCGCAGCAGCAAAGCAGTGGTATCACACAATGAAATAAAGAGCATGAATCATTACTCTTGCGATCATATTTTGGGTCATTATAGTTTTTGAATAGTCTGCAGGGGCAGATCCATTAAAATAATAAGCTGATCACAAGATAGCTTACAATCCTGTAAAGAAGTGCTATTTGGTAGGATCTGTCCCCACATACCAATATCAACCGGAACTGGTCCTAGACAAAGGAGAATTATTGCAATGTATTACCCCATGTTCCTATCCTATGGGGATGAACAGAAGGATATCACTTTCAATGGTACTAGATACCAATGAGGCAACAACAAGAATGAGTAGCAATGCATCACCTCAATCTCCCTTTTACAAGAGTTCATTTGTATGTATGATCAATGCTGTTTGTATGGTGTACCTAGATGTAAAGTCCAGCTGAAAGGTCCAGTTATAGTTCCAAAATATCTGAAACATACAAGACAAGGAAAGTTGGTAGTAATGTTGATTGTACTACTACCAGTATCAAGAAAACAGTATACACAAGAACAAGTAGTCAAAAGATAGGATGATTTATAGAATATTTGAGAGAATAATTATTTTGCTGGGCATCTCATACAAAAAAACATGTGTTTTATTACTTAGCTGTTTTTCAACTTGGTTAAAATTCTCTAGATTCAGGACTGTGATAAATATTGAGATTTCACTGAATTGTACAAATTATGAAGCATTTTTTTTAGTTTTGATCTCATTTTAATGCTGACATATGGATATTTATATTGTCCAGACAGTGATTCTACAGTATACAGAGTCTGTACACTAGCTTAGAAATAGTTTGTTACATAAACCATAATTTATGGATTATCCCATGGATTAGAAGTTAGCATGGCTGGACTCACCTATTATAGCATTTCACTAATAAATATATAGTGTGTCTTAATGTGAAGTATGCATCCAACTAATAAGACAATGCATTGAGACATAAGAGATGACTTTGTTCTGGTCCACCGTCGGCCTGCAGAGCTGGCAGCAGAGTTGGACAGTGAGGAGGTTGGAGAGGAACATGGACCAATCCTGAAGTCTGGGGAGGCTTGGATAAGGGCTATGCGTCAGAGGGAGAGAGGGAGCCAGGGCCATATGGGAGTTATGTGCTGCCTTCGGAGCTTCCAGAGTCGGACATCAGTGAGGAAGAGGAACAGGGGGAACCTGTTCCCAGTGCGTGCATGCACAGAGCTGCCAGAAGGCAAGAACAGTTAAGACAAAAGGGGCAACTTGGGAGTAAGGCTTGGAGATGATTGGACTCTTTCATAAGACATAAAGGAGGAGCAAAGGCACGTGAACCTTTGCAGGAAGCAACTTTGTTCGTTCTGGTTGGTTTAAAGTCTGAAGCTCCATTTTGACACTGTGCTCTCTGTGGCCTTGCAAAGCTAATTGCCAATTAGATATTTGGCAGAGTTTCAAGGGAGATAAAGGTGGATACTTATCAGCCTTATCCCGAAAGACTTTGGCAGACTTCTGTTGGACTCTTTACAAACTATTTGTGACTCATGGGCTGTGAATGAACGTAACAGTCCTTTGTTGACAGTCCTGAATCTGGAGAATTTATATTTTTAATCACATTTAAAAATAGCTCTGTAATAAAAACACATGTTGTATATGAGATGATAGTAAATTTGTTCACCAGAAAAGGTGGGAGGATTTTTTGCTGCATAACCTTGTAATATATTTTACTGAATGGAATAATGATCAACAAAGAACCAATGAAATGAAGGATCTTATGAAATTCAAGGATAAAAAAACTAAAGGCTGAGAAATTCAGAAAATGCACATAGGACTGCAATTCTGCGGGTACTTGAGAATAAGTCACAGGAAATTGAGTAAAAATTATTTTTGTATAAATATGTGTAAAATGGAATTGCATGTTATATTCTGGTCAGCAATCATGCTTTTAACATGTATAATTTTGAAAATTGTGTTAAGCGGTTATCAAACTGCATAAAGAATACAGTGATCTCTGACAGGAATACTAAGTCAAATATTAAATCCCTTATTATCATCAAACTGGTAGATATTTGAATAAAATCTTGAACAGACAAAGTTAATCATAGAAATCTCTACTTTGCTTGCTGTAAAGTTTATTCTAATTTTTTGTAGAATAATGATTGAACTAGTTGTTTCTCTGTTATTATTTGAGGCTGTTGAAAGATGTGACTCTTTCCAAGATAAACTGCATATGTGTGGTTTGGCACTGGAATAACTAATGTTGAATGAACCTGGAGTTTCAGAGAAATTATGACAGAATTAAAATGTTATCAACTGAGTTATGAATGTGGTTGCGGTTATGTGGGGATAAGCTTTGGCCTTGCACATATTTATGATTCAAATGTTAATTTTAGTTACGGTTGAGTAAAATCAACTTCAATGAAATAAATGTAGTTATCCACAATTTGTCTTATCTTTGTATTTGTATTCATTGAATTACAAAAATATTACTTCCAGTTCAGCAATTAGCCTTGTCAAGTCACAAAATATAGATACTTTTTTTCAAGAGAGATATAGAAAGGATGTTTCAGAAAAAGAATGGTTACAAATTTCTTCATTTTTTCACTGTAAAATTTCTTAACATGTATTTAAAAAAAACCAAAAACAAATCCATAGTGATTATATATTCAAATGAAAAATTTAGCAGCTTCAAAAGTGTTGGAATAGAACATCCAGAATTCTCAATTCAGAATAATAGAATAAGAGTTGAAAGAGACATTGGAGGTCTTCTAGTTCAATCCTCTGGTCAAGCAGGAAACTCTATACCAATTCAAACAAATCGTTGTCCAATCTCTTCTTAAAAACTTCCAGTGTTGGAGCACTCACAACTTCTCAAGAGAAGTTATTCCATTGATAAATTGTTCTGTCAGGAAATTTCTCATTAGTTCTAGATTGGTTCCTTGATTAGTTCCCATTCATTGCTTCTTTTTCTGCTGTCATGTGCTTTGGAGAATAGAATAGAATAACAGAGTTGGAAGGGACCTTCTAGTCCAAGCCCCTGTCTAGACAGGAAATCCTATACCATTTCAGACAAATGGTTATCCAACATCTTCTTTAAAACTTCCAGTGTTGGAGCATTCACAACTTCTGGAGGAAGTTGTTCCACAGATTAATTGTTCTGTCAGAAAATTTCTCCTCAGTTCTAAGTTGCTTTTCTACTTGATTAGTTTCCTTTGTCTACCCTCAGGTGCTTTGGAGAATAGTTTGATTCCTTCTTCTTTGTGGCAAGCCCTGAGATATTGGACCACTGCTATCATGTCTCCCCAGTCCTTCTTTTCATTAAACTAGACATAACCAGTTCATGAAACCATTCTTCATATGTTTTAGCCTCTAGTCCCCTAATCATCTTTGTTTCTCTTGTCTGCACTCTTTCTAGAGTCTTCACATCTTTTTTACATCGTGGGGACCAAAACTGAATGCAGTATTCCAAGTGTGGCTTTACCAAGGCATTATAAAGTGGTATTAACACTTCATGTGATCTTGAGTCTATCCCTCTGTTTATGCAGCCTAGAACTGTGTTGGTTTTTTTTGGCAGCTGCTACATACTGGCTCATATTTAAATGGTTGTCCACTAGGATTCCAAGATCCCTCTCACAGTTACTACTATTGAGCAAGGTACCACATATACTGTACCTGTGCATTTTGTTTTTCTTGCCTAAATGTAAAACCTTTTTTTTAACCATTGAATTTCATTTTGCTAGATAGTGCCCAATGAGATTGATCTCTCTTCTTTGTGGCAGCCCCTTAGATATTGGAACACTGCTATCATGTCACCCCTAGTCCTTCTCTAGACATATCTGATTCCTGCAACCTTCTGCATATGTTTTAGTCTCCAGCTCCCAAATCATCTTTGTTGCTTTTCTCTGCACTCTTTCTAAATTCTCAGCATCTTTTTTTTATATTGTAGTGACCAAAACTGGGTGCAGTATTCCAAGTGTGGTCTTATTAAGCCATTATAAAATGGTACTAACACTTCACGTGAACATTCAACAAATGCTATCAATATTATTGGAAAAATGCAGTCATTAACATAAGTTGGCTCAGCTTTCTTTGAAGTCAGATGTTATCCCCTTAAACTGCACTCAGTGCATAGTGCATCTTAGTTAAAACTAGAATAACAATGATACTGGAATAACTGGCTAGTGCATATTTAATGCTTCTGAATCCTGCAGTTAGAAAAAATGCAATAAGTGCAGCTTTTTAAAGATGGAGATTGCAGAGAAGTTAAAATATACCATGCTGAAATTTTACTGGAAGGCATAGAAACATGAGAAAAAAATATATAAGTTTTATTTCTCTTGGTCTAAGACTACGTATTGAGGAATTAGGGCAGGACTACTACTGAGAGTGTTTTATTTGCATATTTGGCCAATATCCATATACACTATCTGGGGAAGTGTCCATTGTCTTATTTATGTTCTCATTGCTATCAAGAGATAATGTCTCTTCCAAAAAAAAACCTGAACTTTATAAGTGATTCTTCCCCAGAGCTGTCTTCAGTTTCTGTTGATATTAGTATTATGATGCAAAGTCCATGCCTTATAAATATGCACGCAAGTCATTATACATGTATAAAAGTATCAGTGTTGAGATTCTCATTTTTTCATTTGCCTCTGTTTTGATCCCTCCTCAAGATAGCCATTACAGTGGCTTTCAAGATTTTGTTAATACAAATCAGTTCAAGCACCATCCATTGTAAAAAGTAGATTCCATTTAAGCTATGTTAAATATTCCAAAAAACTGCACATTAAAAATACACACTTCTCTAACAGTGGTGATAATGATTGTGACTTCTGGGATTCATTTTTCATTTTGCTTATTGAACTCATTAACTGCTAGGAGAAATATCTAATGAGTGTAATTTCAGATAGTAAAACTTGCGGTTAATACACTTATTTCAAGTAAATGGTTTCTTTCAAATATTCTTACCTAGCTTTTAACATATGAAGTCTTTTTTTTCCAGAGGATAGCCTGAGTCCTTAACTGTGGTACATTGAAAGAATACCTTATAATCAGCAAATGAAAATTGCTAAGGAATGTCTGTGACTCTAGTGTACCAAGACTGGCAGTATGGATGCTGAAGGGAGGTAGTGTTTATTCTCTGTATGTTGTACTTTCTTAATAAAAATGTGTAATAGGTACCAGATGTCAAGAGAAAGGATTGAAATTTAACATAATAGATCTGCCTTTAATAAATAACCTATTTTTTAGAAAGTTTAAGATATATCCTTTGTAGTTGCATGGCATGATGGATTCTGTCCCAGTGTAATATAACAATCTGTTATTTTGAATATTTTGAAAAGCATTCTTACAGTGCATTAAACAAATATTAGTGTGCTCGCTTCGGCAGCACATATACTAAAATTGGAACGATACAGAGAAGATTAGCATGGCCCCTGCGCAAGGATGACACGCAAATTCGTGAAGCGTTCCATATTTTTTTAACTTTATTAAAAACATAATTCTACCTTAAAAAAACAAAAACAAATATTAGTTATGAAAATATTTTTCAATATTGAATAGGTCTATGGAGATTCGCAGTTATGCAGCTCATAGTTGCCCCAAAGGTTCTTATTCAAGAGGCAACTGGACAATTGCCTTTTGAAAAAGCACTAGGAAATAGGAAAATCCTCAATCTGTTGTGTTTTATATTGTTTTACTATCTTCCATGGGTTTCAAGCACGTAGGTCAAGCTGGTACTGATTACCAATTAGAGTTGGTTCATATGACAAACTGTGGTTAGACAAATAAAGTGAGGCAAAGTGAAAATGTATGGGTTTGCAGGCTGTTTGAATGAGCCATCCTTCTGATATTGAATAGTAATAAAGGAAAGAAGCGGATTGAAGTCTACTGAACAATATATTACTAGTGTGGACTACTAGTTAGCATTAGATTAGGACTGGGAGTTAAATTCAAATATCCCTGCAGCTTCAAACCCTCCTGAATCATCTGAGACTGATGTGAGGATAAATTATTTGAGGAGATGTTAATATCAGCTCTTGTAAGAGTGGGGTACCTTTTTCCCATGAGAGAAAATTAGGGAGGTTGTTTAATCTTAATAATCAAATCCCAGAACAAGTCATTGCAGTTTTCTTTAACAATAATATGGAAATAGTGTCCCATTTTGTTGCCAACATACCTTTTTCAGAGATCTTTTTAAATAACCTAATCTTGCCTTTCTCAGTAGACTTTCATCCAATAATTAATCAGGTTCAACCTTGCTTAGTTTCTGAATCCAGACAAGGTTAGCCAGGTGTTACCATGTGCTAAAATGATTAATCTTAAAACTAGAACACAAATGTCGATCCAATCAGACATAGGAATAGTCATTAAAAGTCTGAAATGCATAAAAATGACAAAAAAGAAAATTGATCCAAGCTTGCATAACTTATTGTTTGAAGACAACAAAAAACCTGCCTCTCACTACTTTTTTTTTTGCATGTTTTTTGAGTAGCTTAGAATTAAATATGAATTGAAGAAAATGAAAGAAAGCAGAGTGCTTTTTATTCCAAATAAAGCAGTGCCTGAATACAGTTTTAATTTGTTCACTCCCACCTTGTTCATTAATTAATTTAGGCAACATTCAAGTGTCTGAATTGTTTCTTCAGAGCTGCAAGTTTTGAAATATTGAAAAGTCAGGCCCTTAAGACGAAATCCAGTCAAATGGTCCAGAAGGACCATTTATGGTACTGAAAAATCACAGAGAAATACAAGAGGACTTAGCAGGCTACCCACAACACAGCCATTTTTTAATTTATATCATCCACCAAGTCAGTCATATTAGTTTTACCATAATATCTCATCTTAAAGTGTATTTGAAATAGGTTGAATTGAAAAATAATTCGTCCCTCCCTCCCTCTCCATTTCTGCTAAATTGTCAGGAATACTTTCATAAAGAGTAAATGAAAATTGTGATAAGTGTACTTGAAACAAGAAAGTTCTAGCATCTAAAGACTACATCTAGTCCAGTGGTTCTCAACCTGTGGGTCAGGACCCCTTTGGGGGTCAAATGTCCCTTTATCAGGGGTCGCCTAAGACCATAGGAAAACATATTTTTGATGATCTTAGGGACCAAGACACCAATTTTATGGTTGGGGGTCACCACAACATGAGGAACTGTATTAAAGGGTCGCGGCATTGGAAAGGTTGAGAACCACTGATCTAGTCTCTTTCTCTCATTCCAGTTTTCTGTAAAAGACAGGAAAAATAGGAAGTTCATAATATTGTTGTCCATTCTTAAATCAATTTCTGTCTTTTTAAATCAGCTTTGTGATGATTATCTATATAATTATCTATAAAAAGTATTGGTTTAATCTTCTTGACACACATTTTAACTTAATCTGGCCCTCTTCACAAGATTCTTTTGAAGCAAATTAAAGTTTAATTTTCGCCCCAATAATTTGCCAATGTGGCAACTCATTTTGAAATTGACAAGTGACTACTTCCATCCAAGTCACATTAAAAACACTAATACTAAGAATTGTAGGAAGCTGGATGTTTTGATGAAACTAATATTTGTGGTTAAATTGAATATTTAAAGTTCAAAATAAGGAATGCTTCCTGGCTTGGTTTCGGTTTGGGTACTAGGTCCTTTATTCCTCATGAATATCTATTGGTGGATAATCAGTGGGATATATGGTACTTATTTACAAAAGACTTTTGCATTTTGGAGGCAGCAGAGAAGACAGTACATAACTCAATGTATAAAAAAATATGGAAACTGACCTCTGTTGAAGGAGGACTTATAATAATAATAATAATAAATTTAATTTGTTGACCGCTCCCTCTCCCCGAAGGGACTCGGAGCGGTGCACAGGGCAAATAAAACAATAAATATACACACATAATAAAAACGAATTAAATAATATCCCTGCGCTAAAAATTCCCAGTTAAAAATTACTAGAATCCCCATCTAAAATTATTAACAACCCCATAGAAGGGAGATTACCCTAGGCCGGCCAAGCAGAACAAATATGTTTTTAGTTTTAGACGGAAGGAGCGGAGGTCCGTGGTTGTTCTAATGTCGGGGGGAAGGTCCCGCCACAGAGAGAGCCCTTCCCCTGGGCGTCACCCGCTGACAAAGTCTAGTGGACGGCACCCGGAGAAGTCCCTCTCTGTGTGAGCGAATAGGCCGTGTGGATGTATGAGGCAGGATCCGATCCCTAAAGTTTTTCATTTGAGACTCTTGAAGTCAATCAATATCTTTATAAACTAACTTGAGCTGGCATTGGACCATATCATTTCTTTTTACAGACTTTTCTTGTATTCAGTACAAATGTGAAAAGAATAAATATTTACACTGTTTTCCTTTCACACGTTATGGAACAAGGGAATAGAGGCAAAGGAGGCATGAGAGATTTTGGCAGTTCCTGAAGCAGAAGTTAGAGAAAATAGAACAGCTAAGCTCTGCTGTGTCTCTTTTTAATTATATCCCAAGAGAAAATTATACACTTTTGTAATTTAACATTGCACTATAATCTCAAAGATCCCACTATTAATTTATGTGTGAAGTCTGCGATCTGAAACTCAGTAGTCTATAAAGAAAGATGTTTTGTTGGAATGCTTGGTCCCAGAAGATACTTTGAATCAATTGACTTCTAATGTTTGTTTTAAGGAGTTGATGATGTTGCTTTTTGAACATGGCGTGTATACGCCCATCCACACCCACCAGCTGCTGATCTCAACATCCTGACTTTGGATAACCTTAGTAAAAATAGCATAAGCAATTATATAATAATAAATATATAATTCACCGATAAGACAACCTTCTTAAACTAGCATCAAAGTAATAATTTTACATGCTCAACCACACATTCTGACCCATATGCTTAATGACATAGCCATGACTATAACGACTTTCAGGGTTTACTCTAATGTGATCTTTGGGAGAATGATGGTCCTGTCAGATGGCACTTTTTAAGAGCGGGGTGGGTTGGAACATGCTTTTCCTTCTGGATCTGCTAAAATGGGATTTTATATCAATGAACAAAAAACTTATCCTGGTTTTAAAGTTTAGATATGAGTCGTTATCTTTTTTTGAAATACTTCTTAGTTCTAAGAATCAGAAGATGAATCAATATTTTAGTGTGCGAGGCAGATATAATGAATTTAGGATTGAATTAATTTTATATCAATATCTGATTTTTTAAAGTCTTTTTTGTTTTTTCTGTTCTTTGTCACATTTAGTTTACCAAAATTGCTATTTTAAATATGGGATTGCCCCCCTTCCTTTCACTATATAATTTTTTTTTCTGTTGTTTTTTTCCCAAGCAACAGGTGAGGAAACCAATATCTTGGCATATCTCCAGATTAAGGAGAGGAAATTGCCCACAAATGATCCAGAGAGCTGATCCTCATAATAAGATTGCAGGACAGCAGTTTTCTGCAGGTTTGAGTACTGGAGATGATAAGATTAACAATTTTGTTTGCAACTAGGCAGAGACTTTTAAAGGACATTAAGTTCATTAATGTCTCTTGCTGAAATTGTTCATTATCTATTTTTAAATAGTAAAGGTAAAGGTTTCCCTCGCACATATGTGCTGGTCATTCCCGACTCTAGGGGGCAGGGCTCATCTCCGTTGCAAAGCCGAAGAGCCAGCACTGTCTGAAGATGTCTCCGTGGTCATGTGGCCAGCATGTCTAAATGCTGAAGACATATGGAACACTGTTACCTTTCCACCAAAGATGGTTCCTATTTTTCTAATTGCATTTTTTACATGCTTTCGAACTGCTAGGTTGCAGAAGCTGGGACAAGTAATGGGAGATTACTCCATTACACGGCGCTAGGGATTTGAACCACTGAACTGCCAACGTTCTCATCAACAAGCTCAGCATCTTAGCCCCTGATCCACCACATCTTTCAAATTGACAATATCAAATTCAAGAAGCATATTGAGTGTAAAAACATTTGTTTGGACACTGACTTGAATGTTATTTCTGACACAGTCTATACTGAATTATCCTTTGTGCTGTTTTGTCTAATTGTATGATGTCACCTTGATTTTTTAAGGACTGAGCCTAAGGACTTCACCCAGAAAGAATGTTTTCCTAATCCCCACTCATCTGATTTTAATTGAAGCTAGTCAAAAAGGTCAGCTAGGTCGATCCAGCATGAACATACTTTTGGGAGATAAAGGGATACTGTAACCTTTAAGAGACAATCCCTAAAGAAACTGCATTGAACCACTAGCTACTATCCAATTGTAGGTATGTACTTTGAGAGCAGAGTTCTTTAACAAGTGATAACCTGTCCAACTGCATACATTCCTGGATGACACTGGACTGATAGCTGCTGTGGTAGATGACCATTTGCAGAGGAGAAGCGGATAGGCTGTGACAAATCCTACTTGATAGATCAGCTGTTAAGGGTTGCAGAATTCTGCTAGATAGAGAGTTGAGGGTTGGAGGCACGTTATGAGTATCCCATTCTACTTGCCAGAGAGTGACATTAGGAGATTATAGCTCCGCAAACAAGATATCTGTATTATGTGATGTCACATATACTTTGTGATGTTATTTAAGACAAGTGTGTAATTGCTCGCTTGGTATCATTCATGTAATTTTGAACTAGTTCCTAGATACAGTGGTGAGATTTGAATCTGCCCTTTGTCTAAATCAACCAATCATTAGGATTGTGCAGAACATTTAATTTTGATTTTGGACAACATGTTATAAAATAAGAGAAATATCTATTTTTAGAATATTAATGCAATTAGAACTTTTTCAAGGTTTTTACAGCTGTTTTGGAAGCATGTCTTTGTTGTGTGTTTGTGAGTGTGTGTATGCACACATATATGTGTCTGGCAGTTCATTTAGCTATGATTTGAAATGGAATGGTGTTTCATCAATTATTCAGTGCATTGGGGAACACTAGTTAAATGTTTCACATAGTCGTATTACAGTTACTTTTACATCCCTTTTATTTATCAGATATATTTTGTTTCCTTCCAGGATATTATGTAATGTTGTGTATTTTTCTTTTTTCTAATAGCCAAAGAACAGAATTTCAGAAGAACTAAATGAATTAGCATCATTTAGCATCATTTAATAATAGAGAAATGCTGGCCTTTTTTTTTTATCAGTGAAAGGACAATTACAACATTAACTTTTAATTTTTGAACGTTTATATTTTGAAACCTGAAATTCCAACCATTTCTGGTTATCAGACCCAAGCCTAGCAAGAAAAGGAAGAAAATAGAATAGATATAAAAAAATGGGAGAGGTGATGATGAAATTAGAACAAATATTCAGATCTATAGTATTAAGAGATCTTTAGCTCTTACGGCTCTCTAGTATTTATTTATTTTATTTATAGGCTGCCTAACTCACAGATGGCTAGAATTAAATACCAGCTTATAAAAAGAACATGTAACAGGCCAGAATAGCAACGAGGCAAACAAAACAAATCATAATCAAAAGAAAAAAAAAGAAATACTGTAGATGTTTAACTTTTGACATGATGTAGATTCTCACTCAGGTATTATGTGCTTCATGCCTCCAAATAACAAGAGTACATGTTTTTAATACCAGATTGTATAATAGCAATAGCACTTAGACTTATATTCTGCTCAATGTGCTTTATAGTACCTCTGAGTGGTTTACAATGTCAACATAATGTCCCCAACAATTTGTGTCCTTATTTACTGACTTAGGAAGGCCTTGTCACCATCGAACTCTTGACTGTTATAATATTGCATTCTAACCACTGCACCACCATAGTTGTATACAAGTGCTGCCAAAAGGTGTGGAATCTGGTACTCTCCATATGTGTTGAAATTGAAGTTGGAGGACTTGTACAATAGTGATGCCTCTAGGAAGTTCTGGAATATGAATCTGAAATATATGATTCTAGTTTCCTTGTACTCTGTCTAGAGTTACATGCCATGAGATGGGTGACCATATACGTTTGATAGATAAATAAATAAAATAAAAATATTAAAGATCAGGAAAGAGTGATTTGAGCAGAAGAGTTTCTGAGATTATGATCCCTTCAACAGTGAGACACTCTATGTGCTTGTTCATAACTAAACATTTTCTCATAATGCCTCATTTGCGGCTTTGTTTTAAAGCTGGTTTATAAGAAGCAAAACTAGTTATAATGGGCCAACCAAGATAGTAAAACATGATTATAATAGAATTGTTCCAAAGTATGAATTTTTGTCAAGAATGCTGATAATTTGTTTATGTCTAGGTGAAAATATATAACATAATTGCTGAATGAGAAGTTTCTGACAATCTGAATAAAGTTGTATATGGGATATGTATTTGTAGCTTTGAGAGCTAGCTACACACGCACACACATACCAAGTTACTGTAGGTCGCATATAAACATGTATATGTTTATATGAATCTTCTGTATTGCTTTTTCTTTTAAACCTTAAGGAATAATTATTAACATTTACATAACTTAATATAATGAAATTGCATGGAAAAAATAATCATTAAGAATCTGATTTTTAAATCCTTTAATAGCTGTTGCTCATAAAAACAGCACGCCAGATACACAGCAAAATTGCTTGCTTTGATGTTTATTAACTATAAATGATTATAAACTTTTAAGACCACAAATTGCAAATCTCATTAAAGCAGCTTGGAACTTTTCCAGAACACAGCTATTCTCTTCTACACCAGGAACCTGCCTGCAGGAATCAATGAGCAACAGGAGAGGCATATTCCAGGAAATTGGTCATTTCAGCAAAACCCTCATGTGGTTGGCTTAATCATGAAATGGGGCTGCAATTGTAACTCTATAGTTAGGGCCTAATTACTAAAGAAATACTGGGATATCTAAGAGTTTTGCAACTCTTATCACTGTGTGGGTGTACTGATACGTCAGTCTTTGAAATGTAAGAACAAAATTATGTATAAACAAGAGAACTAGATGCATTTTGATTTTCCTATCTATATAGTTATCCTCTAAACTATGAGTCTGTGCTGCCAGCTTCTAGAGTATATCAACATTTGAGTGGCATCCAGATAAGTATATTGCATACTGTCTGGATATCAGTTCTGCAGTTGTGGTGGGTTAGAAGCTTATTCCATGCATTTGAAATAAATTGACCAACTGAGAAATATTCCTTTGTTCCAATGCCAAACATGAGACATTCTGGAGTCAGATTTAATAGGACATTCCCTGCATTTGAAGAGGCCAGTAACAGGAGATATCAGGATGTCTCCAATACTAGATCTTAATTTTAGGTTATGTTGAATGAAATGCAAGTTTTGTTCTGTAATCAGATTTTTAAAACTAGACCAATGGAATACCTATAGGTGGGAAAAATGCATAAAGTTGCTATTGTCTGGGCATTTTCTAAAGGCTATACAATTAATAGCTGCTACTATGGCAGAAAACAACTCTGTTGTTTTACACACACACACACACACACACACGTTATTGGGAAACAGTCTGAATTAAACATTTTACTAGAATATACTATTTTTTAGACATTTGAGCAATATGGGACAGATTTCCAGTGGAGCTGAATATACACCAGCTTCTATATATTCAATGGCTAAACTTCTAGGACCGTGATGGTGAACTTATGGCACCTGTGCCAGAGGTGGCAAACAGAGCCAGCTGGTTTACAGCTGGTGGTTGCGGGTATTGGAGCACTGGAAAACAGCCCCCCCAAAAGGCCCCCAAAATGGTCTGAAAATGGCCCTACAAAACAGCCTGAAAAATAGCAAAAAACCGGCAAAAAAAAGCAGGCATGTATGTACCGACCAGCTGGTCTTCAGGTTTCCGGTGCTTCGGCATGTGCACAGGCACGCAGATTCCAGTTTGGGCACTTGTTGCCAAAATGATCTGCCACCACTGTTGTAGGATAAACATAGTGCTGTGTAAGTGCTCTTATCTCACCTTTCATTGGTTTTTGAGATGAACGTGTAGAGCGGGCTTAGAGCTAAGACTAAATTTTTTTAAAGCATTTCAGTGTTCAAAAACATTTCATTTCCTACATTCTACCAGCAGCTTTTTTTTATTTTATGAAAGTCTTCTCCATCCTCTCTCTGTTACATCACTGAAAAAAATTTCAATATTTATTTTCCAAAAATGCACACAGAAAATGTATTTTCAGATATTTAAGTATCATGGCCTATCTGTTGTTTCTGGCAGGAAGTCCTTCTCAGGCAATGTGATGAGATAAATACAGGCAGGTCATTGCATTTCACAAAGTTAATGTTTAGGGTAAATGGAAAGATAAAAAGCAACTGCAGAAAAAGTGGTAATTTTGTGGAATATTTTTAGTTAGACAGTAGTGAGCCATAACATGAAATGTTTCTTCAATAAACAAAAAAAGCACAAAATAATCAGGAAAACATGTTGTTGGAAGGCAGTATATTCATCATTTTGCTCAGTAAGTGAGGAAAAGTTTATACTTGGTGGCACCTGTAATGGATGTCTTTCAACTGTGTCTTGCTGTGAAAGAAACTAATCCATTATATCACTTTGATCCTGAGTTATTTAAACTTACCCCTAAATATAAAAATAACTTGCTTCAAAACACACATGTTTGGATCACAATTCTTACCAGTTTTCATATCAGGTTCAACTATGAACACTTCAGATACTTGACCTCTTAGTATATATTTGCTTACTTAGCCCAAGCTCTTAGACATGATTCAAATCAGTTCATTCATTTTTTAGGGACAAAAATGAGGTCATAAGATACAAACAAATTTTGCCTTACACACAGACACACACACACACACACATGTGTGTCACAACACCCGGTTAAACCCTAATTAAGGGAGGAAGCATACTGCTTTCCTTTTCTGCCTTTCGGCTCATCACCAGAGACCATCTAGACAGAAAGCTATTAGTTCTGTTGTGTACTTTTTTTTAAACATGTATGTTAGGTTTAACACACATAGTGTGTTTAACACACACACATAGTAATCTAGAGGCAATTGCGGCTGACTCACTTGTAATACTTCCCTGGTTCAAATCCCAGTAAGGGTATGGCTAGCTGATGAGAGCTAAATAGCTCGAAATAGATCTATCCTAATCTCCCTAATTTATTTATTGATCAGCTCAAAAAACCTCACACACACACACACACACACACACACACACACACACACACGCCTTTTATAGTTACATTCCAAGATTTAAATTCTAGATTTTTTTCTTTCTGTCCTTTTGAGACAAAAATGCAGGTTTTGTTTTAATAACAAGATATATTACACAGACACTACTGGGGGATTTTATTGCCATTCAGCAGAGTTGAGTTTTTACAATGATTTTGAGAAACTGAACTGGGGATTATTAGGCAATAATGTTTGCATTCTTTTCTTTCTTTCATCTGTATCATTCATAATTTTAAAGAAAACATAGATGACATTATCTTCCTTTCTTGCTTGTTTACATGAACAAGCAATTTTCATTCCTTCTAGCAATGTTTCCATTTCACTGCACAGATCCTTAGAACAAGTCAGGTAGAAATATTGACCTTCATATATTTTTATTTTATTCAAGCACGTAAATTCTATAAAACCGAAAAAAACTCCATACTATCTTTGTTTTTATTTCATTTAGCATTTTCAGACCATGTTGAAGACTAAGCTAAATGTCTTAACTCTTCGGAAGGAACCTCTTCCCACTGTAATCTTCCATGAGCCAGAAGCCATTGAGTTGTGCACCACAACTCCATTAATGAAGACTCGGACACATGCTGGATGCAAGGTATGTAATAACTGAAGCAACATATCTTCTCTAGCAATGTTCCACTTTGATACAAAATAAATGAAAACAGGACTCTAAACATCTGTTTCACAATATGAACACCAATTGATAAAACTGGCATGTTATTAATCCAAGAGGAAAACATTTTAGGAAAAAAATTGGTCAAATTAAAATTTTATTATTGATACTTTTTTGCCTGGACAAATCGCTTTAGTTTTCTTAGAAGTGATTTGCCATTGCCTCCTTCCTAGGGCTGAGAGAGAGTGACTGTCCTAAGGTAACCCAGCTTTTTTGTGCCTACGGCAGGACTAGAACTAATGGCCTCCCAGTTTCTAGTTTGATGCTTTAACCACTACACCAGACTGGCTTTCATTGACACATTATGCAGCTGCAATTTTGAATGCATTGGTCCCTTAAATAGCATACAATGACTTAGTTTCCAACTGATGTTGTAGATCAATTCCCATCAGCCTTCAGTTAGCATAATTTGTCGACCGAAGGAACTGAAGAGCAAAATGTCTGATGAACACCAGGTTATGGGAGACTTGGCTCAAAACATCCTTAAACAAATAAAAAGAAGAATCAAATAGACATTCCATAAAAATAAAGTCTCAAAAGATGAAATTTAAACTATTTAACAAATATATATGATTTTAATTAAAAATACTGTGATGGATTGGCAGAATACATAATAACTGTATTTTTTGCTCCATAAGATGTTCCAGACCATAGGAGGCACCTAGGTTTAGAGGAGGAAAGCAAGAAAAAAAATATCAGGTTGACTGCCTGTTGACTACTGCACTGCAGAAAAGAGACAGAAGAGGCGGGCAATGATAAAGACAGAATAGGCTGAGTTCAGCACTGTAAAAGGACCCTGCTAGTGCAGCCTGGCTGCTATTCATCATAAGACGCTCAGACACTTCCACCCATTTTTTTTGGGGGGGGGGGAAGAGAAGTGTCTTATGGAGTGAAAAATATGGTATATAAGATGCAATATTTATTTCCTGACTTCTGTGATACATGTCAGTGGATAATGGGACTAGAAGCCTCCTGCCTCGGCCCCTTGGTCCTAATCAGGAAAAAAAGTGCTAGGCTATATGGATTTCCTTCCTATATGACGGTTTCTTAACCTAATTTTAACAGTTGAAATTTTGTGTAATTGCTGCAGAATAGCAAAATGAAATCATTTGAAATACTGGGTGAGCCTTTGCATCTGTAGATTCTGTTCTGCTCCTAGAAAACTGCCAACTCAGATAGTTTCATTGTAGACTCTCCCTTTAGCTGTTTCTGCCTCCAAATTTGCTACCAATTTTACTCAACCTGTCAGCGTTGTGTTTGCTTTTTTTGTCCTGAAATTTTATAAAAGCCCATTCAGTAACAGGCAAAGGTATTTGTGTGTTATATAGCAATATTTTTAAACGTCAGTTGTTTTTTTAGAGGAAAAAAACCCCCAAATATGGAAGAAGGAAAAGGGTTTTTCTTAATGGTATCTTTCAAGAAATTATAGTCATGGGCAGCTGACAGTCTCTGCCCTAAACGATGAAATATAATTCGGCAGCTTTATGGAAATATATGACCATTTTTAGTTAAACATAGAAAAGAACGATATGAGAAGTTTACCATATTTTTACAAGTGGCTGCTCTTCCACTTCCGTGAGCATTCTCCTTTTTATCAAGCATTGAAATGTCGTTTGCCATGTCGGTAGATGACAGCCGTTTTGATATAATGGTGAAGGGACAAGTCTAGAAAGCACGAAACTGTGAGTTTAGTCCCACTTTAGGCAAGAAGCCAAATTTCTTTTAGTCCTATGAAGCAGGCAAACCATTTTTTAAAAACCTTGCCAAAAAAACTATAGGAATTAATCTGGGCAGTCACCAAATTCAACAATGACTCAAAAGAAGGAAGGAAGGGCTTTTAAACATCCACTGAATATATCCTCATCCTTATATAATTTTTTAATATAATTGTTTATTATATTTAGTGTACCTCTTAGCAAATTCTGACACAATTTTCATCTTATAGAATTCTTTGGATAAGCCAAGTCTGGGTTTGTTGCTACCAATTGGCAGCACCCACTGAATATCCTTTTCTAGGCTCTGAAACCAAACATAGTCAGTCCTTGTTAGCACGTCGATGGCCAATTTTATCCTTTTATATTTAATAATCTGAATACAAAAATATTTATTTTGATGATGGCAACAGTTGTTGTTCAAAAATGGGTACTTGCTAGAATATGAAAGGAAAAGGTAGGATGGTAAAAGCAAATAGAGGATGTGGTGGTTAGACAAGAGAAGGAAGAGGTTTGGAGAGAAATTGATGATCAGTCTAGTTCTTTGCTGATGTAGTTTCACAGTAACTTTCACTTCTGGGAAGATCACAGCACCTCATGTGCAATGGGTCACATGTTACATGGTTTCACTTCTGCTTTGAAAGAATCCCAAGCCTTAAATTTCCCCCCATAATACACTTATTGTGGGGGGGTGATCATTTACCTCTATCACTGAAGGTTACATTAATATTAACATTAATATTATTATCATCATCATAGTCATTTGAATGCGTGTTCTCTGTTGTTTGGTGGTTTGGTTTATGGACCTATATTATGCTATTTTCTTTTACTGTGCATAGTCTATATGTTAGTACGCTGTTTATCACTGCGAATCCACAAGGTTTTGGTAGCATACAAAGTTAATTAATAATTTTATCTATTCGTAGTGTTTAATATATAAATCATCATAATGCTCATGTTCTGAAGACAGGAAAATAAAGGGAACAACTTTTGTGTGAAAATCCCTAATTGTAACTTAGCTACAGTTATTTTACTGAAAATAATAGGATGAAAAAAGTATGTTAGCATGGAGCTGTGAACTGTAAATTATCCTGGTAAATGAAAACTCAAAGCATTTTCCCTGTCAGTTTTTCTTTTTGTTAACATGTAATAAAAATTATCATAAAGTTTTAGAATGGAAAATAGTTTACTAATTATTCAGTAAAACACTTAATCGATTATCAGGTGTTTGTAGATTGGTAATTTAGATAATAGATTATATCCTAAATGCATAGTTAGATCTGTATATATATTTTAATGTATTCTCACTAATGGACTTATTTAGAATCTCTGGGTTTTTAGCAGTTGGAAGAAAATTAAATGATAATTATGAGAGAGAGAGAGATGTGTGACAGAGAGAGAGAGAGAGAGAGAAAGAGAGAGACTTCCTCACAAGATGGCTGCTGCATAGTAAAAGTTATCACTGTGTTTTATTGTATATGGTGGATGTGTAATGAATTTCTAATTTTCAACATGATAGTAAATCTAAGTGGTTCTACAGTTATCAACGGTGGACAACCTCTGTTAAATCTTTTAATAAAAAATTGTCCTAAAAGTATTAAAAGTTTAAGAAAGTACTGTAGAAATTGATTTACATATTATGATTACAAAAACAGGATTATGAAAGATTTTTTTTTTAAATATCGAATTGGACTTCTTATAAGATGACAATACATGTAGCAAATGTGTCATAGTCTGAAATGTCCAAGATGCTCTGACATACAAGATACTCTGCCATACGTCTGTTTTGTAAAGATGGCATGAAATGAACTGCAGAAGATACAGAGGTATTTGTTGGAGGAAAGGATTTATTACCTGCTAAGCAATTTTCAAGGCTTAAAAAGTCGGAAAAAGCTCTGCCATAGATCCTGTTGCATTAAAATTAATTGGCATGTAATTGCATTGGGAAAGATTTTCCAAAATTCTTCATTTGTGATAAAGAAAAAGAAATAATTCTTTCCATGTTCATTATTATTGGTTTATTATATGCATTTTATTTGTAACCCACCTAACAACCAAAGCTTTTGATGGATTATAAACTAAAATTATATTATAATTTCATAATACATTTTAATTTATTATAGAATTAGATTTAACTATAAAAGAGAGTCAATGTGGTATATAGTGTTTAAGGAATCAGGCTAGAAACTAGCAGGCTGTGAGTCTTGGGTCAGTCACTTTTTCTCAGCAAAAATCAACAGTGATACAAGGCAAATACACCTACATTAAAACTATTGAACTTTAAAAAAAATTTAGATTGTCCCAGGTATGCAATTCGTTCAAATAAATAAAACGGCTGCTCATTTTCCAAAGGCCCTTTGAAAAAGAGCGATTACAAATCTCTTACAAAAGAGAAGGATGAGGTGGTAGCTCTCGTTCAGTCCTAAATGTCAAAAAACATTGGTCAAAAAACATCAGTCTACCAACCTAATGTGGTCAGTCATTTTTAATGAAAAAAGCTTTATCCTGTAGTGCAGGGGTCTCCAACCTTTGCAACTTTAAGTCTGAAGGACTTCAGCTCCCAGACTTCTCCAGCCAGCTTTGCTGTTATAGACCCCTGTTATAGTGGATTGAGTTGATAATTATACTATCACTATCCCAGTATACAGTAAGCACTCAAATAAAATGTTGCACTTCTTAAGCAGATTGTTGCTCTCCCTGTAATTATAGAAATCACAATATTATAGTTGCACACCAATTAAATAACTAATTTGGCTTTCATGTATAATCAATTTTATTGACTTAATTTTAACAGTTTGGGTCTGGATGTGGCTTCATAAATGAAATAGTATATGTTTTTTTGCTTCAATGGACTTCAGAACGTTGGAGGTTTTTGATATTTACATGCTGCACAGTTCAAAATTTCTTAGCTTTTTAATCTTTACAATTTTACAAAAAACTGCTTATTTTTCATAAGCAGCACATACTCAGCAGGTCTTTACAGAATATTATCAAATCTCTGGCTGTAACTATCCTTATATCTATAATAAACACAGTTCATATTTATCCCATTTAATACTTTTTGACATTAGATAATAAACAAGCTGTAAGTATATTGTTTTGGTCACTTTGGACATATTCTGCTGTCATTGCTATTTGTCATGTTCTTGAAGAACAGTTTCACCTTTTTAATGATCATTTTGGCTTCTGAATGGGACCACAAAAATATAACTTGTGTAATTTGTATGAGTAATATCTAGGCAAGGTTGCCATGGTTACTAGCTTATCCAACAGCTAGTTGACTCCTCGTGATGATTAATGCCAACACTGCATTTCAACTTCCTTTAGCTTTGCTAGATGGACCATTCTTTATTTCTAAAACTGGACAACATAAACTGTATTAGGATGGGTATACGTTTTTGCTCTATGGAGCTTGAAAAACATTGCTTCCTTGTGAAATAAAGTTATATGTATTATTCATCTTTTTCCCAACAATTTTCAGGAAATCAGATCCTTTAATTATATTATTCATAAGAAAATATATTGATTCTCTTGAATTTTTATAGGAATCAGTTTGGCTGATTACAAGTTTTAAAACTTATCAAAAACTGATCAGAATTGTCAATATTTTGAACTAAGAAACAAACTTATGAAATGAAATGACGTATATGGATCCGTAGTAAGCTTTCATAAAGCCGACATATGCCTATATTTTTTCTCAGAGAACTTTTAGGAAAGAATTGAAATATTAAAATATTTCATTATGATTGGGAAAATGTTTCAGTATAGGGACACATTCTTACGCAGCACTGTTCCTTAAATTATCATTTTAGAGACTTATGCAATACAGGAGCCTTTTCCCCTTTGCTTCACTTTCTGATATTCTGTTTTCCTGAACCATGACTTTAGCATATTTGTAATTCCAATTTACAATTTTCATTTCTCTCTTTCCACCTCCCCCTTCCTTCTTTCCCTTTCCTTCTTGCCGTGTTTCAATTCTGGAATAAAGTATAATGATACTGCTAGGCATAGGATTCTTCACAATAATATGCATTATCACACCATAGATAATTTATGTATGATTTTTTGCTTATGTCTAGAGAAATAGATAGCTTATACCAGGGGTCTGCAAAGTTGGCTCTTTTAAGACTGGTGGACTTCAACTCCCAGAGTTCCCCAGCCAGCATAGCTGGCTGGGGAACTCTGGGAGTTGAAGTCCACCAGTCTTAAAAGAGCCAACTTTGCAGACCCCTGGCTTATACCAACCCTTTTTTGGCTGCCATGCCAAAAGCGGAGGGAGGACAGGGGGGTCGTGTGCCTGCTTTGTCCGTAGGGCCGATTTTCAACCTCCTGAGAATTCAGAGGCCTTCAGGAGGCTTTCCTGAAGGCTCCGGAGGGCAAAATTGGTCCTATGAGCAAAACGGAAGTGATTTCTGGTTTGTCCATAGGGCCGTTTTTTGCCCTCCGGAGCCTTCAGGGAAGCTTCCTGAAAGCTCCTGATGGTGAAAAATGATCCTACAAGCAAACCAGAAGTCTGTTCTTGCATTTCTGATTTGCTTGTAGGGCCGGTTTTTCACACTTTGGAAGCTTTAGGGAAGCCTCTGGAGGGCAAAAAATGTCCTCAAAAGAAGGCCAAAGTCAGTTGGCCAACGTGCACATACACACTGGCCAGCTGACAGAGCAAAGCCTCGCGTGCCCTGACAAACGGCTCTGTTTGCCATAGGTTTGCCATCACGGCCTTACATCTAGATAGAAACTAAATGCCTTATACTAAGATAGAAACTAAATTATTCTGATATTACCTAGAAGCCAACCTTAAAATCTCAAGGTGAAAATGTGGTGGTGAAACTACTGCTAAACAATCTTTCTCAAAGAGCCCTTTTAAAAAGAAATATTGGGAAGTTTTGACTGAAATGGAAATATTTATATAGACTTTGATTTAGTAACACTGGTATAATTTTTTTAAATAAAAAGGACATTCTGTTTACACTATAATTATTTTATGATATTATTTAATATTTTTATTCCTATCTAAAGTACATTCCCTTCCTTATGTGTTGTAGGTTATGCTGAGAAATAGTGGCTAGATAGGACCTTTTTTTCTTGTAATTCTTATTAAGATTAATATTCAGGATTTGTGACTACTATAACAGCAAAATATTCTGACAGCTGTTTAACTTTATTTTGTAGCTAAAAACAATGTATTGCAGAAATAATTTCTGGAATCTCTGCAAAGCCTAGGAAAAGTATACAATGGTTTAAGTTGTCAAATGATATTTGCATTTAGGTATCCATCTTTTGTACTTTGTTGATATGGATTTGGGGTCTCATAAATGAATTAATTTTGAGTGATCCAAAATCACAAGTAAACTTCATAGTCATTTGAGATTTGAACCTGGGTGTCCTCCTTCCATGTGAAGTAAGCACAACTATAAATGGATTGTAATAGAGAGAAAAAAGACAAAGAAGTGTGATCCATTCTCATAACACCATCAGAAAAGTTGTAAGAGTTGGTTACTGGTGATTAACTTAATGCTACCTCTGGGGATTTCTGAGTCCCATTATTCCACTGAAGATTTGCTGAATGCATCTCTATTTGTGACAGAACACTTCCTTTAGGATATTCTTAAAATAGTTAAGTTAGTTCTCTGTTTTGTATTTTACTTCCTTGCCTGTCTTCAGATAAAATAATTCTTGTTTGGTGCAATTTTGAATTGCAGGCTTTGAAAATTTAATGGTATGGGCTGTTTAAAAAAAAATAAAACACTGTTTCTTTTAATTTTCTCAAAACTCCATTATAATAACTATAAGTCTCAGGGATAAGAAATAGGAAATATAAAACCACAGCAATACTTGCTGTTCCCTACAGTGTTAGTTTGTTCTGCATTACATTTCTCCTTTTATAGAATTTCTATTTACTTAACAGTATATATTTTGTAGGAACTAGCATGCATGCAGACATGTTTCCCTCATGCTGTTGCTGTTCAGGGTAAATGCAATACACTTCTACAAAGGGCAGAAAAGGAGTAAAAATAGTAAGCCAAATAAATTAAACACAAGATAAGAGAAAGGAATAGCTAAATCTAGTTTATATCAGTACCATTCATTGTACCTCTCCATGCATTTGGATCTTCATACGCTACCTATAAAACTCTCATTTTGAGAATTTCAAAAACTCCATTCAATCACAAGTGATATTCTTTTTTCACTGTTTGCCGTTAGTTTAAATATTTGTTTTGCATATAAGCTGAGAGCAAACCCTACTCCTTAGCACTGATGATGTTACCTACTTTGGGTAATGAAATATTTGCGAGAAAACAACCAAGCTCAGAGAGCACTGGCGACCTTTCAAACTCTTGCAAGTCTGGAAATACATTTTTCCATCCTCCATCCTTTTACACACCAAGAAACTAGGGAGGGTCCTTTTAACAGTTCTTTATTTCCACAAAAGACACTCTAAATATTTTATTTCCATTTTAGTATTTTTTGTCATCCATAGCATCTGTCACTTCATCATTCTACCAAGTGTTATTTCTGATACTTCCCATTAACAGAAGTGATATCTCCGTATGCTTCTCTATAGCATAATCCTTTTATGTTTCTTGTCAACATTTCCCACATTCTGTTTCTTTGTATCTCTTTTGTATTTGTGATGTTTGATTGTGTGTGTGTGTGTGTGTATTTATTCATACTTATGGCAAGTAAGTCACATGCAACAAAACAGTCCTTCTTCTCAATGAAAGAAATACACCATCACTAAATATAAAGGCTTTAAAGGTAGTAATCAGTACCTTTATCAAAGTGTGCACAGTGTGACTACTATTTTGAGATAATTCAGGAGCAAAATACAGTACACAGAGGTATTGCAGATAAACAGTGGTTTATCTACAAGGCATATTTATATATGCATACATGTAGTAGGCAAAGCCAGGCAATCAATCAATCTTCATCTATAACACGGAAGCACATACGGAGAGAGAAACTGCCCTCACAGGGCCTCTCTTATATAGGCAGCATCTTAACGTGATAACCTTGCTGGCTCATTCTCATTGCATCATCTTGGTTTACAGCCTTACAGCAGCTGGTCAGCTATTAAATCATCATTACTGTAACAATTGAATTGTATTCAGAAAGAAGCTGGGCACCAATGTAGCTCATGCAGCAGTGAGGAAATTTGGGCAATCTAAAGGGTGCCCAACACCGTGTGAGCTCCTGTATTTTGAATGAGTTGTCATGTCTGGATGGTCTTCAAAGAGCAACAAGAGTATGTTGCTAGAGTCCAACCAGGAAATTATTACAGCCTTCTCCTTTCTCCTAGCTTTTCAATCACATTACTTAAGTTCCCCCCCCCCCCCCATTTGTTCAGTCATTCGGACATTCATTTAGACATTCATTTATTTATTAATACTGTTTACTAGTTAGGCATCTTTTCATATCATATCCCGTTGCTTCCCTTTTGGCCTCCCAGGAGCCAAAAGCACTGAATACAGTGCATATTTGTATTTTCCCCTCTGTTTTGGGGATATATCAAAGAACCAAAGGCTAATCTTGTACTATAAGAGAAACGAGAAGTCTTTAAAAGCTCCTGATTGTATGTTCCTAGAAGTTTCCAATTTTATAAAAAATTCAGAATAACATTTTTTCCATTCATTTTTTTTTCTAACGGTATGCGTACTGTCAGAATGTTTTCTAAAGCATTTTCTAAAATGTTTTCCCCAAAATACAGTTTTAGACAAGAAAGCCTTGTGTTGAACTGTAATACTTTTTTATCTCTGTGTTTATGTGTAAAAGGGAAGTTTATAATTATTTGAAGATGGAAGGAGCCAGGTTATTTTGCAATAAACTAGATGTTCTGTTTCAATAATTCAAATTTTTTTCCCTTGGAATATTTTGGAAATCTTTTTGGAAACGTATAATTAAAGTGCATTAAACTACACAGCAGCTGTACAATATCTATTTTCAGTTCTCCTTTAACGTATCTCTGTTCCAATTCCTGTTTTTAATATATTCTTAACAATATTAACATTTTTTTTATAAGTAAAAGACAAGTCTAATAAAAGATAATAAGGAAAAAATGAAAAAAGTTCAAAGAGAAGGAAGGAAAAGATAATTAACTAAATAAGAATCAGGGAAAAAATAACTTCTGACCTTTTCACACTCATTATAAACACTTTATCAACATTGGAAAAGAAAAACTTTGCCATTGATACAAGATAGAAAAACAAAATTAGAGAGTGTGTAACAATGGCAAAACTGATAATATATATCTATACTGAAAGTCTAGTTAAATTTAAGTTTATGCGATCACCATAGAGAAGTGAAATATGCAGATTTCCAGTATGGTTTCTAAGAAAAGAGATATGCAACCCGTTAAACAGATTGTAGCGATAACTTTCATTGTTTATTGTACAATACAAATACTTAGATTAGCTTTTGGGGAAATAAATGAAAAAGAAGGGAACATCACATCACCAAAAAAGAAACTAGCAATAAAAAGAACCCAAATAGTTTACTTCTGCTTTTTCTGTTTATCACTAGTTTCTATTCGTTTTTTACTTGTGTTTTATCGATATCTTTTGTTGTTATTCTACAATTTGTATGTTTTAACATTTCAAAAACCCTGTTAAAAGCTTAAATAATAATTCTTTGAGTTAACACAGTGGAATTTATTGCAAACTACTTAAACATAAACTTAATCTTGGTGAAACTATAGACTACTAAAAACATATGTTGTGTTGAGTTTTAAAAGAAATTAAGAGGAGTTCTATTTAGTCTTAACATACTTGACCATTGTTTGAGCAAAGTTTTCAAGCTTTTTAAGGTTTTATTTATCATCGCAGCATTTTCTACTGTACTTCTCCACCTTTAACATAGTAATAGACTTGCTGCCAATATGATTTTGCTAGCATGGTCATGCTAGGGCATTGTTGCCTATCTTATTGCATACGTCTGCAGAAGCCACATGTTTCTGCAGTCCATAATAACTTCACGGCCTCTTGCATTGTATAGGGATACATTTTTCCAGCCTGTTGGTTTTGTATTTTGAGAAGATTGAGGCTGTTAAGTACCCATTTCATGTCTGAAAATTCCTAAATTTCTATTTATTAATCTGGTCAATGTTAGGTGAAATCTTCAGCTATAAAAAAAGTTCTTTATCTTATATTAAACCATAAAACTGAGTTAATCATGGCTATGCTTGGCTATCACTCATGTTTGGTAGGAGCTATATAGCCACTGATGATGTGATAGACCTTTAATGCAGGGGTCTCCAACCTTTGCAACTTTAAGTCTGAAGGACATCAGCTCCCAGAATTCTCCAGCCAGCTTTGCTGACTGGAGAAGTCTGGGAGCTGAAGTCCTTCAGACTTAAAGTTGCAAAGGTTGGAGACCCCTTCTTTAATGAACTCAAAGAACAGAAATTTGGTTCCTGTTTGTTTACTTGTTCTCTAGCTTCTGGACAGATGAAATCCATATCCTCCTAAATTTGGCTAGTGAAACCATAGCCAGCTTGTTATCCATACTTGACTGTTGCCAGAGCTAGGAAGCAAATGCATATTTGGTACAGGCATATTTGGTACAGGCTACTGTGTATGAGTATTACAGTATTTAATCATGGGGTTGAATAGTAATTGCTAATATTCCAATGTAACTATGTGTCAGGGGTGGGTTTCAAAATTTTTGGAACAGGTTCTGTGGCTTGCCGGCCATGTGACCGGGTGGGAGTGGCTTGCCGGCCATGTGACCGGGTGGGAGTGGCTTGCCAGCCATGTGACCGGGTGGGAGTGGCCAATTTGGAAAATGTGAAACTCACTTAACAATGGTCTTGGTTAGCAACCAAACTTTTGGGCTTAATTGTGGTCATAAGTTCTCTCTCTCTCTCTCTCTTTCTTTTTCTTTCTTTCCTTCTGTCTTTCTTTCTCTCTTTCTCTGTCTCTCTTTCTTTCTCTGTCTCTTTCCTTCCCTCTTTCTTTCTCCCTCTCTCTTTATTTCTTTCTCTTTCTCTCTTTCTTTCTCTTTCCCTCTTTCTTTCTCTCGCATTTTTTCTTTCTTTCCCTCTTTCTCTCTCTCTTTATTTCTTTCTCTTTTTTTCTTTCCCTCTTTCTCTCTCCCTCTCTTTCTCTTTCTTTCTTTCTCTCTCTCCCACCTTCTTTTTTATCTTTCTCTCTCTCTGTCTCTCTCTCCTTTGTTTGCCCATCTGTCACTCTGTGTGTGTGTGTGTGTGTGTGTGTGTGTGTGTCTGTCTCGCATTCAGGCACTTAAATCACTCATTCTGTGTCTCTATCTTTCTCTCCCTCCCTTCCACTCTCTGTCTCTGTGTGTGTGTCTGTCACTCTCTGGTTCCCCCCTCCCTCCCTGTCTCTCTGTGTGTCTGTGCCTCTCTCTGTCTGTCTGTGTCCCCCCCCACAAACCTCCTCAGCTCCAGGAAGTAGCCTGACCGGCCCGCCAGCCCGCTGGCTGTATTTACTCTCTCTCTCTCTCACCCATCCACCGGACGAAGAAACCTGGCGTCGGATGGGTGAGCAAGCGAGCGAGCGAGCAAACGGGGCCAGCGGGCCAGAGGATTTTTGGGCGCTGCCGCAGCAACTTTCCTTACCCGTCCGCCGGCCACAGTTACTTACTTCCCTCCCCAATCTCCCTCCTGGCCGCCCACGCCAAAGTCGGGGACCCCCTTCTGCACCCCTACCCCCCCCACAAGGACAGACCCCCTCCCTCCCCAGACCCCTCCTCTTCCCCTTCCCCCCCCTCCCCTTTGCCCGGGACTCTCCGGGCGCCGCTCACCTGCAGGGCGCGCACGTTCTCCTCGCCCAGGAGGCCGCTGGCGCCCTGGTAGATGCCGCTGGCCGCCCTGCGGAGGCTGTTCTGCTTGTCGGCGCCCCGGGACCCCCACGCCCCTGGCCCGCACAGCAGCAGCAGGAGCAGCGACAGCAGCAGCGCGCCCCGCGCCGGCTCGCCATGGCGCTCGCGGGTGGCTCGTGCGCTCCAGCCGGGCGCGCTTGCCTCGGCTTGGCGCGAAGCCCCCCCCCAAGCCTCTGCATTCGCGCCAAGCGCGAAAGGCCCACCCCGGCCCTGGCAGCTTCAAAACTAAAGGGCCCAGGCCGGGCCTTGAAACTCTTTCCCTGTTGGCGCGGCTGGGGAGGGCGGGGGGGGGCCTTCGCGCACCTAGCATGCCTTCCGCTGCCCCCCCTAGCCATGCTAACAACGAAAGAGCTTCAAGGCCCGGCCCCCGCCCTTTAGTTTTGAAGCCTGGCAGGCTAGGGGCGGCGGAAGGCAGGCGCGCTAGCCTGCACGAACCCCCCCCCAGCCGTCAGGTTTTGACGGAGCGAGCCACGTGTTCCGGAAGTAACTTCCGGGTCCATCGTCCAACGGGATCGGCCAGGATCTGTAAATTTTACCATCGGGCTCGCGCGATCCTGGCCGATCCCCCAGAAACCCACCCCTGCTATGTGTGTATACTGAGAGCTTATGCACTGAAAACAAATTCCTTGTGTGACCAATAAAGACTGTTCTGTTCTGTTCTATTCTGTTTTGTGAAAGATCTTAGGCAAAGCTGTGCTATACTTCCTATACAATCTGTACTTTTTCTATCCATAGATAAATCAGTTAAACTCATAAAACTGAATCTGCCTTGCGGTTTTTCAAAGATTTTCTTCACATGTGAAAGATACTTTCTTTTCTTTTATTGGTAGCAATGGGATAATTGCTATGTGATGCTGTATTGTATTTTGTATTCGTAGCCTCACAACCCAGTTTGCAGAACCTCAGGGAGAAAAGTTTTTTCAATTCCTTTGAAATGTAATTGAATTGTGGGAAGTCGGAGAGATCATAGGTCAGTAAATGTGAAATTTTGGTGAAAGAAAGCACATTCATATAATGGTAAGAATATCACATTCTATTCATTAGGATTTCACCAAAGCCTTTGTTCAATCAGATTGCATGAGAACTGAAAGAAAAATTCAGTGGAAACTAATAACATTACAATATTGCCTTCAAAACTATCACAGAAATAAAAAATGAATCTTTTGTAGACATGATTAGGACCAAGACAAATTGGGACCGGAGAATATAGAGAGCAAAGCATCACCTAAGCTGATTGTAATAATGACATACCATCTTGGTTTTAGTTCTTAGTGTAGGAAGTGACTGAAAATTTTGTTCTCTTTGCTATCTTCAAAAAAGTCCAACTCCTGAAAGAACATAGTTGCAAATGCTCTGAAGTAATGATATATTTTTAAGCACATTTTTTCAGCCTACAAACATTTCTGTAGTCTGGATATGGATAGATATAAGGGATATTGGAAATAATCCAGTGAAAAGTTCCAGACATACTCTAGTTTTCCATTATTTCCTCTAGACAGACTGATTATGTGCTTTTTCACCACTTACAGACTTCCCAAGCATTTAATAGCTTAGATGCCTGCTAAATGTTTTGAAGATATTTTATATGAAATCTTATCTTCCAGAAAGCTGATCTGAGCATCTGTTAAGCAGATGGAGGTGAAAATGTATCCAGCTTATAATGGCAAACACAAGTAAGGGAAAGTATCCAAATGTTGAGCAATTTTGAAGCTTTAAACTCCCTAGTATTCTAAGGGCAAGATCTGAACCTTTGCAGTTAAATGGCTGTAGAAAAAGCAGTTGTTTGCAGCATATGTTGCAAACCAGTTTAAACTGTAAACTCTAAATATTTTGTTAGCACTAAAGCTAGGCCAGACTTTAGCTGTTTTGGTATCTGTTCAATAAAAAGGTCAAATAACTAGTTGGAATCAACTTATTTTAAGCAATATTCCATATTGTTTATATGCTTGTTTTTAAAATAAAGGTTTGATGGATTATAGAGTATAATTACCTAATGCTTATGGTCACAACTGTATAAAATTTGAACCAGAAACAGAAATAAGTCCTAACAAAAAAACAGTTGGTATGTATTACTACATAATAATATTTTCTTCAGTTCTTTATTTCAAATTAAGTGTACTGTTAATAGGATCCATTAAAGAGAACATAAGAACATAAGAATAGCCTTGCTGGAACAGGCCACAGCCCATCCAGTCAAGCATTCTGTCTCACGCAGTGGCTCACCATTTGCTTCAGAGTATTCAGAGGCAGATGTCTTCACCTGCTTATTATTCCCTGCAAATGGCATTGAGAAATATCCTGCCTATCTCTCCATCCCGGAGGGTGTCCTTAGGCATCCATAATGATAGCCATTGATACCCTTGTTCTCCATGAACTCGTCTAATCCTTTCTTAAAGGTGTCGAGGCTGACAGCTGTCACCACTTCTTCTGGCAGGGAGTTCCATAGACCAGTGATCCTCTGGGTGAAAAAGTACTTCCTCTTATTTGTTTGAGGTCTAGCTGTCAAAAGTTTCATGGAGTGCCCCCTAGTTTTAGAGTTGTCCGATAGGGAAAACAGTTTTTCCTTTTCTACTTTGTCCACATGGTTTGTGGTTCCCAATCTGTGATCTACAGAATACTCCTGAATTATGGGACTGTTGTCATCACCATCATCAATCATCTAGCCTCATTGCATCTACTTCTGCTAATGTGACAACTCTAATTTATTTCTGAGTGGACTTAATAAATTATAAAAAAAAAGTAACTATATTTTATATTCCTCTTAATATATAAACTTGAATTCTGCGGCCATAGCTATGTTGAAAAGGTTCTTTTCTAAAGCATGTATTGCAGTGGCCTGAATAAATGAAAGGGTTAGAAGCCACTACAACCACTGCTGGAAATTGTTGTCAGGTTTTAAAACTAGAATCTCTTACAAAATACATTCATTTAGATGTTTATGCACATGCAAGAACACTTGAACATAATGAAAAAATTGGTTCTTCTTAATGAGGGTAAATGTTGCCCTCTCCTTGGTGTTATCCATCTTAATAAACTGAGTAATTTTCCTCAAGCTATAATTCTAAACATTTTAAAGGGCATGTTATAGTAATCTAGCTGCAAGTTTATGATATTACTATGATAAACACAGATTTGATTCAAGAATTATTTGTAAATTGTAAAGTGCATGCAAGATTTTAGAATGTTAATGTGTAAATACTTTCAGTGGCTATTATAAAAATATTTATGATTGACTGACATACCCCAGAAAGTGGTAATAATATTAACAATATGCGAAGGTAAATAATGAAACAGAAAATCATATAAACCAACTGCAATAAATAAAAAGGTCACACGCCTTGAGTAACCACAAGAAAAGAAAGTAGAGGGAAAATATTGCAAAAGTATTAGATAATAGATCTGGCAATATACAGAATGTAAATTAGATTTGAGGAAAGGTGAAAAACAATGAAAAAATTATGCTATGAACTTCCACAGAATTATGTAGGGCAGGGGTCCCCAACCTTTTTTGCACCAGGGACCGGTTTCATTTTAAAGAAAATTCTGCGGACCGGCTGAGTGGCTCAGCAGTCATGTGACTGGGTGGGCGTGGCCAACTTGGAAAATGTGAAACTCACTTAACAATGATCTTGGTTAGCAACCAAACTTTCGGCCTCAACTGTGGTCATAAGTTCTTTCTTTCTTTCTTTCTTTCTTTCTTTCTTTCTTTCTTTCTTTCTTTCTTTCTTTCTTTCTTTCTTTCTTTCTCTCTCTCTCTCTCTTTCTTTTTCTTTGTCTCTGTCTTTCTTTCTCTCGCTATTTCTTTCTTTCTCTCTTTCTCTCTCTTTCCCTTTCTCTCTTTATTTCTTTCTCTTTCTTTCTTTTTCTCTTTCCCTCTTTCTCTCTCTTTTTCTTTCTCTTTCTCTCTTTCTGTGTCTTTTTCTGTCTCTTTCCTTTCTGTCTCTTTCTCTCTGTCTGTCTTTCTCCCACTTTCTTTTTCTTTCTTTCGCTTTCTTTCTCTCTGTCTTTCTCCTTCATCCGCCCATCTCTGTCACTCTGTGTGTGTGTGTGCGTGTGTCTGTCTGTCTTGCATTCACTCAATCACTCATTCTGTGTCTCTGTCTATCTTTCTCTCCCTCCCTCCCTCTCTCTGTCTCTCTATGTGTGTCTGTCGTCGTCATCGTCGTCCCTCCGCAGCCTCCTCAGCCCGCCTGCCGCGCTTGGTCACTCGTTCGCTCGGTCAGGCTCCGTGGCTGGGTAGGAGCCGAGCTGGAGAGGAGGAGGAGGGAGGAGGAGGCAGCCCATTGGGCAGAGCGCACGGGAGAACGCAGGAGGATGGTGGGGGCTCTTCCTTCACCCGCATCGACGGAGGGACTCCTGTGCGCCGCAACAGGAGCAACCCTCCCTACGGCCGCCAGTTCCCTCCCCCGCCCGCGGAGCCTCCGCAGCCCCTGGAAGAAAATGAGTGGCCGGCATGCCAGAAGGGGAGGGAATTGGTGGCCGGTCCGGCGGTGCCCAGGAGTCCCTCCGTCGACGAGGGAGGAGGAAGAGCCACACTCCAACGGCGCGAACAGCCCCGCCTGCGTTCTCCCGCGCGCTCTGCTCAGGGGGCTGCCCCCTCCACCCTCCTCCTCCTCTCCAGCCCTGCGGCCCGGCTCCCACCCAGCCACGGACTGGCACCGGTCCGCGGCCCGGGGGTTGGGGACCCCTGATGTAGGGTAATGCTAATGGAAAATATGAAAAGAATGCTTAGTGTAATGATAAAATGTAAAAAGCTTCTGAATGAGGAAAAAATTAAGAGAAATCCAAAATATTAATATAAAGCCAAAAATAAGAACAAAAACATCTAATACAAATAGAGAATAAAAGGTAGTTGTAAACAATGCAATCAAACAAGAGCAAGAAATGGTTCATAATATAATAAATACTAAGAATACACCGACTAATTTTGCTGAAATAAAAACATGTTTGGAAGTGGATGAAAGACTACTAAACAGGAACCTTCACATAGAAAATGGAGTTAAGAATTAAAATGGTGAAATAGGAGATAGTCATTCCTATTGACTTCTAAGTATAGTAAATAATCTAAGACTGGTTTAGGTTTGTAGGTTATTTTAATGCAAGAAATAAAATGGAGCTGTTCTCACCCTTGGTTCTGAATATAAGACAACCATGTTGCTTGTCTGTAACTAAAAATGTCTTGACTCTTATTGTATTTGGAGTATATCAGGAAAAAGTGTTTAGAGTTCTTCCGTGAGAAGGATTCTTGACTAAATTCATGAGAATAAATTTTACAGGAAGCAGAACAGATTTTGCTTAGGGCATCTCTGGAGGATGTCAGCTCTGAAATCCAGGACCAGTTTTTATGTAGCAGCAGAAGCTGGTAAACTACAGGTGCTTTTCCATTAAGAAGGAATTGGAAAGTTGTTTGAGGAATGCTGTTAGAGTGTTGTATGATAGATATGTGAATATTATTGAAACATAAGGCAAGATAAAAAATAAGAATAGATAAATGGTTTTTTTTTTTATAATGTTAGAGAGGTATTTGTCAAAGATGCTAATGAGTGTACTTTTGTTTTCAGATTTTGCTGGCTGAGAACTTGAGGCAAATATTTGATCAAATGATGCAATGTGTAATATCAATTGGAAAATCACTATATCAAACACAAAAATGATTATTTAGCCCTCATAGTAGTTGTGTTGGACAGAACAGAAAATGAAGTAAATAATATTTATATGTGCAATTTATATATAAATGAGAAATAAGTTGAGCAAATAAATGTTTATTAATGATGGGAAAATGGATAAGAAATTTAATTTTTTTAAATCTACAAATTCTGATAGAAAGATAATAGATAGAATAAAGTCTCTTTCAAAAAATAATTAATTGTTTCTTTTTTAAAAGTTAAAATGGCTATGTATACTGTAAGTGTGTGTTTTTACACATTGTGTTATGTGGAAGAAATAATCTGAATTTACTGAGAACTGGTTGCTTGAGAAATGTAAAGCAAGAAGGAAAAATATCAAGAATGAATGGGGAATGTGAATTAATATGTATTGAATGCAGAACTGATGATAATTACAAAAGAAGTGATTTGGAATAATAAGCTTCCACCAGTTTAAAGGACTATCTCATTTTTTGGGATAACTTTATTATTTAATTGGTAAGCAAAAAACTGCATTTATCTTCATTTAAATTACTGCTCTCTACTGATAAATTGTGGGTTGAATGTTGAGAAGACAGAGAAATCATTCATATAAGAAGGAACTGTTGAAGAACAGCCAAAGCTGAATTTATTTCTGACCACAAGAGGATGTAGTAGAGAAAATAACATAGGAAGAAATTATGTGCAATTCCTTATCTTTTTAAAAGCTATTTCTCATGGTGCAGAATATTTTAATGAAAGTGAATTCATGAAGATAATAACCACAGTGGATGAAAATAATTTTTTTAAATTTTTTAAGTTTTGGGAAATTATTCTTTAGATCAGAAAATAGCTAAAGATCGCTAGGTTTAAGCCATAGTAATTGATCCCACGGAGAAAGAAAGGTTGAATGTGTAGTTGCACTTGCACCTATATGTTTATGTTTATGTAGATGTCCTTTGTTGTGTCTCTTATGTAGCATCCTTAATAATGGAATTTTACTATACTGCTATGCTGTGCTTAATTAGTAACTAATTGATAATAGAATTCATACCTTGAAAGGAGGCATGATTCAAGAATGTGTCTCCTTGTCTCTTTCTTTCTCTTCCTGTTGTGTAAGTGCAGGCCAGCCCATTAGAATAACAAATATATCCTTGGCTGAAGTCATATATCAAATCTATTATGTTTCCTTTCTAGAACTGTGGCTCTATGGTTATGCCACAAAGGTACCCATGTTTCCATACATGGATATCTTGTTTTTTCCCACAGTTGGTTGTAAATCAATTCTTTCTATATTTCTGACCAGCTAATGTATATTCATGCTTAACTTCCTTTGTTTCATAGTCAGTATAAGATCTGTAGGACCATGTGGCTCTTGCCCTTGGCATTTCTGGCTGTAAGTGCTAGTAAATTACCTGTTAACTTTAGAATTAATACAATGATTATTTGGAACCTTTCTAAGTTGATGGTGAGTTTGAAAGTTAAACATTTCTTATAATACTGAGAAAGAGTTGTCTATAGCAACATTAAAAGATCCATTCACTACTACGGGAATGCAAACTGCAAAGTGTTTGCAAACTGTTATGTGGATTTCGATTTCCATTTGTTATTAAAACAAAAGCAATAGAAACCTATTGCGGGTAGTTTTCAACTTACAACCCTTCATTTTGAAGTTACAGCAGTACTAAAAAAAGTGACTGACCATTTTTCACACTTACAACCATTGCATCATTCCCATGGTAACGTGATAAAACTTTGGATGCTTGCCTACTGTTTCATATTTATGGGTGTTGCAGTGTCTTGGAGTGATTAGATTATCTTTTGTGACCAGTTTCTAACTTAATAACTGTGGTGATTCACAACAATTGCGGCAAGGAAGGTCATAAAATGGGACAAAACTTAACAACTGTCTTGCTTAGCAACTGAAATGTTGGGCTCAATTGTGGTTGTAAGTTGAGGACTACCTGTATAAGACTTTTAGGATCTGCACTTCAGAATATTATTCTACATTTCTCCCATCAAATGGAATATTTGGAATGAAATGCAAAGATTATTTTGATCTGCCTTCAGAAGTGCTTCAGAATTGCAAGTGATTGAATAAAGTCCCCATTGCACATAAAGGATTAAACGCGCGTCTTCTTTTCCAGTTTATGTTCTGGTTTGCTTTGTTTTTCCATTAATTCTGGTATAAATATTTATTTTATACCAGGGACTACAGAAAAAATATTGATCTGAGATATTTTAGCACTTTTTATATTCGTTATTTTTTTAAAAATGGAAGAAAATGGTCCATCTTAACTTGGAAAGAAGTTCCCATACTCTATTTCCATTATGTCTCTTTCAAAAATTCAAGTTTTCAGGGTATATTCTATTTATACTCATACATATATTAATGTACGTACATACTGTATGTGTCCACACACACACATTTTTGGGAAGAGAAATCTTCAGGTTTGATTTAAGCTAGAATTGGCAATTCTAGGATAGATTAGGTTAGATTAGATTAGATTAGGTAGGTAGGTAGGTAGGTAGGTAGGTAGGTAGGTAGGTAAGTAGAGTGAGTAATGGCTCTATAGTTTTCTTTCTACTCTTTCTTTGGAGGAGATATTTGCTCTTTTTGGTAACTATATTATTCCTACTATAAAGAAATAGGATAAATATGTTATTTTATTTTAAAATAATTTTGATTCTGTAATTCCATTGTAACTGAAGAAAGAATTTAGGTGATAGAAATTGTATGCATTCAATTGCTCAGCTGAAATCCAGTAACTTTACTGTTACTTCAGGGTCTTTTTTGATACCAATACACACAAATTAGCAGTTAATAAATAAATAAATGATATAAATAATAATAAATGTATTGGCAGAATTGCTTAATTAACATCATTTTCAATTGATAGACACAGGATTTTAGGGAATGGGGAACAGGAATTATATTTGGGTTATAACATGGAATCTTAATTCTGCATCAATACCAGGCACAATACTAACACAAGGAAATAGCTGATGTTCATTAAGTAGCATTCGCTGGGGATACTGGCTAGCCAAAGGTAGTTTCTTCTTACAAACTGCTGCAACTCTCTTTGTCTCAGCTTGTCTTTAATTTATAATCTCCAGTCTCTCTGGGAAGATCTCTTCCCTTATCATTATACTTCTGAGTCCAGACAAGGAACCTGCTTTTAATTTTAATCTGTTATGTCTGTCTCATAAAACATTCACTGTATCATTTGACAAAATGAATATCTTCACATCAGAAAAACTTGTAGAGTTAAAAGTGAGGGTGGGTGGGTGGAGTGGAAATCTTCACATTAATGTCAAAAATCAATTAGGAAATAGAGCGGGCAGGCTTGTTTGGGAGCCTGATCAGTTGTATTTTTGAATGAAAGGAATGTTCCAATTAGTTTGGGGTTTGCTCCTTTTATTTGTCTATTTTTAGCATCACATTGTAACATGTTCGTAAGCAGTGGATCAAGAAGAGATCTGGAAGGGATAGAAAGGCTGCTTAGCAGATTGCATTGAAAAATTTCATCCACAGCTTGCCCTGAATTCTATCCCCCTTGTGTGCCAAGATTTCTGCTTGCTTATTTTCCCTGTACTGAAACTGAGCATAGTTGCCAGATTTAAAACAAAGAGGCAAGAATTCAGTAGAGGCAAGGACCAAAGAAGTAACAGTACAGTTGTAGGGAGGAAATAGTAAATGGGAATAGAAAAAGAAAGGTGTGTTTGATTTGCATGTGTGTAAAATGCTGTGGTATACATGAATAGGACAATAAACATGTAAACAATCAGCATGGTATTAATTGTGCTTTCTACCCTGCTTTCATAAAAGGTTCATGTCTTAGGAGATACTGATCATGTGCAGGGCCATCCCTAGTCAACCAATGTTCTTATTGTATTGAGAAGTGATTTTGATTATTTCAACAAGGGTGGAAATATGGAACTCTGTTTTATTAATACTAGATTGCACTACATAGAATTATCCACCAAAACATACAAGGCATCTGTTTTGTTGTATTCCCATCTGTAAAGTATATGAATCATAAACCTATGGAAGATCTTTGCATTGTATAGTATACTATACTGCATGTGGTCTGCAACTGATCTTAGCTGAGTTTTCTTCTTTCTGTGCTTGAATTGCAATGTGTTTACTTGCACATTCTTTTATGTATTATGTCCAGTTGACCTGCTACTGTATATGGATGTGTTGATTAGCGACTGTAGATTGGCAAGCATGTGCAATAACTGAACATGGGCAAAAAAAAAATTCTGTATGGGATCAAGTACATATATGACTGGAGCCAAAAGCTGTGTAGATACAGCCATGAATTCTCTTACACATCCATTTGTCAGGGAAGGGACAGGTTGCTCTTACCAGAATCTGAATGGATATTTTGCATAGAGCTTTCGAAATTAATTGAGTAAAGTTCTAGAGACAGAAAAAGTAAGACGATTTTTAAAATAATCTTTATAAACATAAGTTCTAACAATTCTTGAATAGCATTTCCTTCGGTATACCAGGGTATTTGTTAGTTTATCTTATAATGAGCCTGTGCACAGATATAGTTTGTTTTGTTTCAAAATATCACAACTTTATTTATTTACAATTTTGCCTGTACCATGAAACTGCTTTCCCACAGGACTGTATTTATGAAGACTACTTCCCAAAGGACCTCCTTGTTCTTTAGAAAAGAGGTTATCACTCTTCTTGTAGAAGAATAAAATTATGATGGAAAGTTTATGCCGTTTTCTGTATTTTTCCATTTTCCAAGTCATGAGTGTTCAGTGGGGTCACACTTCATAGAATCATAGGGCCAGAAGAAGTGATGGTATTCACTTACCTTCCCTACCTGTTCGCAAATGTGAGCAAGCGTACTTGGAAACAGTTCTTCTTCTTCAGTTCTGATTGAATGGTGGGGAATGGAAAGATTTATATTCTTTTGAGCCGTCTTGTCTTTAGTATTTTGAAGATCGGTCATAAGCTCTCTGAGAATCATTGAGGCCACTTGGAAATTTATCTGTATCCTTAGTGTTAACTGAATGAAAGTGCAAATAGGTGTGGAACTTTTTTGGGACTGCAGTCAACAGTTAGAGAGCTAATGAGCTTCAGAATGCTAAAGACCAGATGGATGCAAAGAATATAAATCTTTCCATTCCCCACCATTCAATCAGAAGTGAAGAAGCTTCTTGAGTGAAAAGTGAAACATTTTTCAAGAACCCCCACCCCAAGAAAATCCAGTTGTCTTTTAAAAAAGCACCTTTGAAACAACCATGACCTGGATGATTGAAAATCTTTTATAGATATTTTTTGACATTTGTTAAGTTTTATTAAGATGTTTCAGAGTTGTGACTTGTTCTGAAGCCAGTGAAAATAAAGATGTTCCATTCAAAGCTGTGCTAAGGTTCCAGACAATTTCTAAGGTTCCAGACAAGTTTTCAGCTACTTTCATTTAGTGAAATAAAATTTGATGTTGACATTTTCTCCCTTCAAGAATTTTGGGTTCTTGAGCTCTTGTATTTATTTAATTATGATGTGGTAAGGAATATGTACCAATGTCCTATATTTCTTGGAAGAGGTTATGTGGAGTGATTTCTGCTGTGCTTTACAATAGCAGTTTACTTCAATGGCTGGTATTTGAGAGATTGTTAATTTCTTATTTCTTTGAATGTCTTTTTCCTTTGATGAAGAAAATTGAAAAGCTATATCTGTCAAGCTCAAGTGTTTATATATCAAGAAGTATAGAAAAATTGCATTCAAGTCAGTTTTCTTAACAACTATATATCAATAAGCCCCTGCAGTTTTCTTGGCAAGATTTTCCAGAAGTGGTTTGCCGTTTCCTTCTTAGGGATGAGAGACAGTGACTGGACCGAAATTGCCCAGCTGGTAGAGTTAAAACTCACAGTCTCCTGATTTCTAGCTCAGAACCTTGACCTTTATGCCAAACTGGCTTCCATAAACAAGACTTAAGTAATGTTAATTGCTAAATAATGAAGTGAGAAGGCTTATCTTTACTTTATGTATTCCAATGCAGGTTAGCAGCCGCAAATCTCTTTTCCACCTTAATTTTAAATAATCAGAATGCAATGGAGCATAAAGGCAGCAAGAAAGTAAATTGCTTTGGAAGACCCAGAGAAGTGCGCGCGCACACACACATTAGAAATGCATGACATTTTAGTAGCACAGCAGGAAATCTTGCCAAGGAAAGCAATTGTTTAAACCTCCCATGCATGCAGTCTGAAAGAAAGTGTGTCTAGCGTCGGGGATTGGAGAGAAAGAAGCAGATAGGTAAAAAAATAGATTTTTTAAAAAATTCTCAATATTATACCAAACATATAGTTATCTACTATACTTTGTGGATTACTCTTTGGTAATGCTTTTTGAGAACATTGTGCTATCTTACAAAGAAAAAAATACTACTGGGAAAAATTGCTGTTTAATTCTGTCACTATTTTGATTTTTTTAACCTTTTTATTTTTCAGCTGTAGTGTCCTAAATATCATTTTTGTCCACTTTTATTTATTTATTTTGCTGTGCATTCTACCATCCCTCAAAGCCCCACTAGAATGGAATTGGAAACAAAGTATATCTTATGGTGATTAAATCCTTATACAGCTTCTTGGTGTGGTCTGTATTTCTAGGGCAGGAAGTTATTAAGTGGATTGTTTAACTATTTTGTTTTCTTTTTTTTTTAGTTTTTTGTCTAGTTTGCAGAGTATTAGTTGCGAGACCTTTTGACTAGGTAACGTCCATGTTATTATTTGCCCAATGCATAATAAGAAAAAGAAAATAAATACTTTTCACTGTTGATTAAATGGTCAGTTTTATTAGTAACCATGTCTTTCCACTTTATTTTCAGTTATAGGACTGATTTAATACCATTTTCCCATTTGAATTATGTGTGAAGTTCATTGGAATTTCATGTTACCCATGAAATGATTTGTACTGTCATGATTTCCATAATAGACTTAGGACATTTCTGAATGGTTATTTTAATGTTATCCATTTTAGAGAATTTTAATGTAGCTTTTGAATATTATGGTAATCAGTAAAAATAATAATAATAATAATTTAATAATAATTTTAATACTTATAAACCGCTCCCTCTCCCCATAGGGACTCGGGGCGGTGCACAGGTAAAATAAAAACAATAAATACATACAAACATTCCTTAAAAACAAATTAAACCTAACCTGCGCTAAAATTTCCCATTAAAACTGAACTATACTAAAACTACCCAGTAAAACCCCAAAGACAGAGAGACTATCCTAGGCCCGCCAGACAGAAAAGATGAGTTTTTAATTTAAGACGGAAGGAGCGGAGGTCCGTGGTCGTCCTAATATCGGGGGGAAGGTCGTTCCAGAGGGCCGGGCCCGCCACAGAGATAGCCCTTCCCCTGGGTGTCGCCCGCTGACAGTGTCTGGTGGACGGCACCCGGAGAAGTCCCTCTCTCTGGGAGCGAATCGGCCGTGAGGATGTATGAGGCAGGATCCGATCCCGCAGGTAGCTAGGTCCCGAGCCATGGAGCGCTTTAAAGATGATAATTAACACCTTGAAGCGCACCCGAAAGACGACAGGTAGCCAGTGCAGCTCGCGCAAGAGCGGTGTTACATGGGTAAACCTGGCGGTTCCCATAATTGCTCGCGCGGCTGCGTTCTGGACTAGCTGAAACCTTCGGGTGCACCTCAAGGGGAGCCCCATGTAGAGAGAGTTACAATAGTCCAGTCAGGATGTCACGAGCGCATGAGTGACTGTGCGAAGGGCGTCCCGATCCAATAGGGGGCGCAATGGCGAACCAGGCGAACCTGGTAAAACGCCCTCCTGGCCACGGCTGTCACTTGATCTTCCATGGACAGCCGGGCATCCAGGAGGACACCCAAATTGCGCGCCTCATCCACAGGGGCAAGATGTTCGCCCCCTATGGCCAGCGATGGAGTGAGCTGGTTGAATCGGGCAGCCGGAAACCATAGCCACTCGGTCTTGGTCGGGTTGAGCCTGAGTCCGTTCCTTCCCATCCAGATCCGCACGGCTTCCAGGCACTGGCACATCACCGCTACGGCATCTTTGGGGTGGTTTGGGGTAGATATATACAACTGTCATCAGCGTATAGATGGTACTCTACCCCAAAACTACGGATGATCTCACCCAGCGGCTTCATATATGTGTTAAACAGGAGAGGCGAGAGGACCGACCCCTGAGGCACCCCACATGTGAGTGGTCTCGAGGTCGACCTCTGCCCCCCTGCCAACACAAATTGCGATCGGCCAGAGAAGTAGGAGGAGAACCACCGTAAAATGGTGCCTCCCACCCCCAACCCCCCCAGCCGATGCAATAGGATACCATGGTCGATGGTATCGAAAGCCGCCGAGAGGTCTAATAGGACCAGGATGGAGGAACAACCCCCATCTCTGGCCCTCCAGAGATCATCAACCAACGCGACCAATGCCGTCTCGGTGCTATGCCTGGGCCGAAAGCCGGACTGGCGCGGATCTAGATAATCAACTTCCTCCAGGTGACGGGGAAACTGTTGTGCCACCACACTCTCAACAACCTTCGCCAAAAAGGGAAGGTTGGAGACTGGACGGTAGTTGTTTAAAAGAGTTGGATCCAAGGAGGGCTTCTTAAGGAGGGGCCTCACCATAGCTTCTTTTAGGGAAGCAGGCAAGGAACCCTCACTTAAGGATGCATTGACAACCTCCTGGAGCCAGCCTCGTGTCACCTCCCAGGATGCCAGTACAAGCCAGGAGGGGCACGGGTCCAATAAACATGTGGTGGCTCGCAGTTATATGGACAGGCCCACGTAACCTGTCCATATCTTCGGAAGTAACGGAGTCAAACTCCTCCCAAACAAGATCTGTCTCGTGGCATCTCACTGGGCCATCAATGGAGGGTATCCCGTTCTGTATCTGAGCGGTTTTCTCCTGCAGAAAAATCACAAATTCCTCTGCTCTACCCTGTAGCGGGGCTTCCCGCACCCTTTGTTGAAGCATGGAGCGGGTCACCCTAAACAGGGCGGCAGGGCGGTTTTCTGCGGATGCTATGAGAGTAGCACAATGATGGCGTTTGGCCACTCTCAGCGCCACAATGTAAGTCCGTAAATGGGCTCTTACCTGTGTCCGGTCAGATTCAGATCGGGAAGACCTCCATCTTCTCTCTAGGCATCTCTTGCGGCGTTTCATCACCCGCAGCTCCTCGGTAAACCAAGGAGCCAGGGTGGTTCGCCGCCGCAAGAGAGGCCGCAAGGGCGCGACCCGATCCAAGGCTCCCACGGCCGCACTATTCCATGCGGCCGTGAGGTCCTCCATCGGGGCACGGGTCAGGGGTACAGGAAATGGCCCAAGCACCGTCTGGAACCCATCCGGGTCCATCAGGTGTCTGGGGCGGTACCAGATTGGAGACTCTGGTTCCGCCTCCTCGCGGAGGGGAGCAGCGGTCGGAAAGTCGAGCCGGAGAAGTGAGTGGTCTGACCATGACAAGGGCGTGATGACTATATCCCCTATACCCAGATCACTCTTCCATTGGCCTGAGACAAAGATGAGATCTGGCGTATGTCCACCCTCGTGAGTGGGGCCTTGAATTAGTTGGGTCAGGTCCATGGCCGTCATGGAAGCCATGAACTCCCAAGCTACCTCGGATGATTCGCCCAACGATGGCAGATTAAAGTCCCCCATGACTAAAAGTCTGGGGGTCTCCACTGCCACCGTAGCGATCACCTCCAGGAGCTCGGGCAGGGCTGCTGCTACATAGCGGGGAGCCAGGTATACAACCAGCAAGCCCAACTGCCTCCCTAGACCCCACTTCATGCAGAGGGACTCACAGCCGGTAGTCTGTGGCACAATGGTCTCTCTCGGCTCAAGACCTTCTTTAACAAGGACCGCTACCCCACCGCCCCTACCAAGGGCCCGGGCTGATGAAAAGCGCGGTAGCCTGGTGGGCACATTTCAACGAGGGGGAGTCCTCCCTCGTGGCCCAACCAGGTCTCCGCGATTCCAGCCAGGTCCGGCTCCCCCTCTGACACTAAGTCACTAATGAGGGGGGCTTTGTTGACAACGGACCTGGCATTGCAGAACATCAGCCATAGGCCCTGGCTCTGTACTCCCTGACCATCTAGCCTGCGGGGGTTGTGGCACCCGACCGTTTGTAACCAACGGCTGCGTGCCACCAACCGGGAGGATGAGACTTGTCTCCCCTCGGCCCTGCCCCTCCCCACGACCCTCTGGATTGGTATGCCCTCAAACGGAACGACTCGTGTTTCCCCCCTCCTATCGGAACCTTCCGCTTCCCTCCGTCGACTGCTGGCCTAGCCCTTCTTTTCGTTCTGTTCTTCCATCTCTATCTGTCTATGCCCACCCCCCTCCCTAGTACCCCCTAAAATAGACAATAATTTATTAATTAAAAACCCCCGAAGACTACGCTTCGCCCACCTCTCCGGATTTATAAATCCCTCATCAAGGCGGGCCCTCGTTAGAGCGGAGGGCTAGACCTGTGAGAGCGGGTCTGAACTATTTATCATAAACATGGAGTTAGGTTCTGAGAAAGTTTGTGAAGACAATGTTTATTATTGGTCTGGCTGTTTGATAATTTAAATAGCTGAAAGAGAAAGAATGAACTTAATTAAAAACAGTTGCATAATAGGTAGCTGCTCAGAACTGTTAGAAATCAGTGTCAAGAAAGATGTGACTTTGAGATGACGTTTGGGAGAAGACATATAGTAGATGATCCATCTATGAGTAATCTAGTATAGATATGACTGAAATAAATGTGGTGGTGTTCCTGCTTTGCTAACTTCAATTTTTCATAATGTAAATGTATTCGAGTTTGGAAAGCAGGTTATTGGCTGTTTCCAACAGATATGGGTGCTGTGTAGCTTTTAGGGAATGCTGAATACAATATGCTTTCTTTGGCCTTATGATATGATATGTATCAGAATCAGACAACGTACAAATTTAATAATATATAAATGAATAAATAGTATTTATAAATCAAATGGATTTTTGGTAGAGAATATCAGATCTTGCAGCTAAAGTCTATATTTTATAGATATCAAAACGGATTCGAGACTGAAAGTCCAGAAATATTTTTCACTTCATTGAAGCGAATACATGCTACTACATAAAATGAAAGTAGGCAATATTTACTTATATTACTCAAAATGGCAGAGTAAGTGAAGCTCACTTGATCTGAGACAGATACTTTTACTTGCCAGATGACCTGTATTTAATATATATAAAATATGAATATTATATTGATTAAAGGTTTAAGTATTCTGCTCCAGGAAATCAATGGAAGTCAAAGAGCATTTTTTTAAAACCACATGTAATATTCAGAATGTTACTTGAAAATGCACTCCAAGAATGCTATTGTTTTAAGAATGTATATAACCACATTGATGAATCAGCTATAAAGTGAAAACATGGTTTAGTGTTTGTATAAAAAAGAATGAAAAGAAATTTCTCTCCTCTGCTTTCATTGTTTGAGAGAAGCTGTGACGTGTGATAGTCTTCCAAAGTAGGATAGAGGTCAACATTTGAGATGAATTTAGGATCTATATTTGCTATCAACTTGAATTGCAGATGATGCTGCATGTAAGGCAAAGAGGAGCTTTTGAATCCAAGAGTATCAACTAAATATTTATTTAACCTCAAACTATCTCTAAGAAACATAATGATTTGTAGGCCAAAAACACAGGTCAGCTTTGATTTAGAACCACTTGCCTTCTTTTTTGTTGACCAATTTTGTATGCCAGACTTTATAGTACATTAAGAAGATAAAAAACTATTCACACATAACACTAGATCATTGTTAGACTGGATGTCTAAACTGAGCCTGTGTATAAAAAGCAATAATTTTGATCAGAAATTAGAATATGAAATAGCAAAAAGAGGAACATGTCTCTGGTATCAGAATCCTTGTTGTTTATTGTTATATGCATGCTATGCATTATCATTTGTGCAAGAAACTTTCTGTTTGGTCACATAATGCTAAATCTCAGCTTAGTTTATACACAAAGGATAATAACATAATAATAATGGAATGCTATATTTGAATAATGAGGAAATGTTGTAGAAAATTGTGCACAATCAAAACAAACACAAATGAGTCCCAAACTATGAGCAAAGTGGAAAAAACAATATAAGAATGCAGCCTTTTCAATATTTGCCATATTCAATGACACTTTCATTTTTATGATTTGTTCTTTTTTAAGAGTATAAATTCACTGTCAGTTAAAATGTATTTACAAGGCTGAAATAAAATGAGAATCAGAGAAATTTCATTGCTTTGAAAAATTAGAGACTTGTTTTTTGATGGAATAAGTTAAGGAATATACAACTTTTGGTTAGCTGCTATTTAAAGTATCTGTGATATGGTATAATATTAATATAGAAAAGTTGGCAGGTAACATTAAGAAAAGTGACTAGCAAGCTAGCTGCTTTAGAAAAACTAAGGTGACAGATATTAACAGTTCTCAGTTGAAGTTGTCTTAAATGAAACAGCTGTTTTTGCTTATAAATATACAAGTGCAGAAGAAAGTATTTTAATATTATCTGTAGAAAGAAAGAAAGAAAAAGTGGAAGGGAAACTTTTACCTCTGTGTTTGTTATATTTCTTATAAATTACATTATAACTGAGATTTGACATGCCTGTTATGATAAACACAACAGCACAGTCATGCAGGAATAAATGTTATCATATTTGATTTTCCATATATTCCAAGGCTAATTAGATTAGCGCATGATTTTAAAGTACACTCAGTGCAACATTCCAAAAAAGACTAACTAAAAACACCTGTCTTGTAGTACTGCTTCTTAGGTCAGAACATACAGTACATGCATACAGTATATACTTCTCGCTTGCATCTTATTTCGATATTGCTTTAACATATGCTTTTTGCTATATGGAAAAGTAATGTTTAAATTTCTATTTATCGAATTTACCAAAATTGATGTTAACTGAGGAACACCATGGGTAGCCAAGTTTTGAATAAATGAAACCCTTGGATGTCGTCTTCCATTAAATGCTTGGAAGCACATAACAGCTCCACTGAATAGGTTCAACCTGTTCCAATTTTTACTGCTGTTGCAAAACCATTTACTTGTCACCATGAATGTTTTGGTGGATGGGTGTCATGGATTCAGTAATATAATTCTAAAAATCTTAATTGCCATGAATTGGTTTTTAATGTAATGCCTTTTTTCTAGAAGCCAAAGTGGTTAGAAGGTATAGAGTCTGTTCCTATTAATATTATAATTCAAATTCAAATTAGCCTTAATTTTTGCCTAGGAAGCAGGATGATAATTAAATGATTACACAGTGTCACCATGTATTACCAATGATGTTTTATAGACTGTATTGTTTATAGCTGCTCCTTATTGATGGGAATTAATTTATTTCATAGTATTACTGATGCTATCAGTCACATTATATTTTATTTTTACTTATTTTTCTAATACTTGACATTACATTTGTCAATATTTATTTCAACAGAATATATACATTACTGAAATTCATAAACAAGGTTATGATTAATGGAAAGTTAAATATGACTTCAATTCCCTGAAAACTTTGGAGAAAAGAACTTCATCATTGGTGAAATTGGTTAGGTTCAATAATACTACTCATATATTTAATACTATTATTTAGCCAGTTATTTAAAGCAGTGTTTTTCAATCTTTTTTGTGCAAAGGCACACTTTTTTCATGAAAAAAATCACGAGGTACACCACAACCATTAGAAAATGTTTAAATTTTTTAAAGTAATTCTCTTGAATAGGAATCAAATAAACACAAAGAAATTATTTTATAATTACTTTATTATGAAATAATAAAGAATCTAATGATTGGTCTATTTGTGAGCCGAAGCCGCATGTTACGGATGAAATTGGAATTTTTCCCACGGCACACCAGACAATATCTCACGGCACACTAGTGTGCCACGGCACAGTGGTTGAAAAATGCTGATTTAAAGAACGATGTGAGCTTGTCAGGTGGAAAGCTGACAGCCTGGTTTCAAGACCCGAATGCTATGTGATGGGGTGAGCTCCCGTTACTTGCCCCAGCTCCTGCCAACCTAGCAGTTTGAAGGCATGCAAATCTAGTTAGATAAATAGGTACCACTTTGGTAGGAGGATTCTATGCCCCTTAGCATATAGTCATGCTGGTTACATGACCACAGAATTGTTTTTGGAGAATGCTGGTTCCCATGGCTAAGAAATGGAGAAGGGCACCCCCCCTAGAGTCGTACACAACTGGATAGGGCAGGGATGGCAAACCTCTTTTGGCTCATGTGCCAAAAGCGGGGGGAGCGCAGGAGAGTCATGCACAGGCGTGCCACACCCATAATGCCACACCCAGAGGCCCCCTGGAGGTTTCAGGAGCTTCCCTGAAGCCTCCGGAGTGTGAAAAACTGGCCCTACGAGCAAACTGAAAGTCTGTTTCCAGATTTCCGGTTTGCCCATAGGGCTTGTTTTTCACGCTCCAGATGCTTCCTGAAGCCTTCAGATGGCAAAAAATGGCCTCAAAATATGGTTGAAGTCAGCTGGCCAGTCAGCTGTACCTTCACCTATTTAATGAATAACAGAAATATAAAGAAGGTAGCTGAAAAATAGAAAAGCCAACTTTTCTGGATTAGTTACAGTTGAGAGAGAGAAATGAAGGAAATATTATACTATTTTTAATAAGCCGGATACATGCTATAAGTGGGACCTTGGGTGTCAATCGTAATCCGTTCCAGGACTTCGGTCAGCACCCAATTTGGACATGACCAAAAGCAAGACTGACTGAGCATGCACAGGCACACAAAAAATAGTGTGGAAGGGGAAATCTCCGCAGCTGTGTTTATTTGGCATCCGAGGATGTGTTCATGACCTGAGTGAAACATTTAGCAGATTTTTCAGTCAGCATCTGTATTGTTCATGGTACCCGTTCATGGAGCCATTTGGGACCCGAAGTCCCACTGTACACACTTTCTAGTGCTGTGATGGTGAACCTATGGCATGGGTGCCACAGTTGGCATGCGGAGCCATTTGTCAGGACATGCGAGGCGTTGCCCTGTCAGGTGGCCAGCGCGCATGCATGCGCTTGCCAACTGACTTCAGCCTTATTTTGAGGCTATTTTTTGCCATCAGGAGGCTTTCGGAAGCCTCTGGAGCGTGAAAAACCAGCCCTATGGACAAATTTGGAAACAGACTTTCAGTTTGCTTGTAGGGCCAGTTTTTCGCGCTCTGGAGGCTTCAGGAAAGCTCCTGAAGCCTCCAGAGGGCCTCCGGGGGGGGGAGGCTGTTTTCACCCTCCCCAGGTTCCTGTAAAGCCTCTGGAGCCTGGGGAGGACAAAAAACACACCAAAAATGTTGGTCGTGTGCGCATGCACACTGGGGTCATGCGCATAGCATTATGGGGGTGGCATGTCTGCGCACAACCCCCCTGCGCTCCCCCCGCTTTTGGCACATGAGCCAAAAAAGTTTCACCATCCCTGCTCTAGTGTGTGTAAAACAATCCTTTTAATCAGCCTTATATTATATGCATACATAGATGAATTATATGCATAATTGATCATAGTTGTATTTGTAAAACAATTTCAGTTACATAATATAAAAATACAGATTAGAATTGCAGAGATTCTACTGAAAATGACCTCTGGGTCAAGTTCTAATTTTTTTCTGCAAATACCATGTGCCTTTTGGTTTCAAAGGTTCTCTTGAGGAAGATCTGATCCCTCAATGCTGTACTTGACTTGCTTGATATTAGAAAACTGTAACTCTTGCTTCCAGAAAAATCTTTAAAACTTAGAAATGTTTTAACTCTGACACGCTAACTATGCTACTTATTCTTTTCTGTTGCTTTGAAAAGTTAATACATGAAACATATGGAATTATGATATGCTACTGGAGATGTTCCAGCTATTTCTGCAATTGCATCATTGAAATCTGTAGCTAGGTCTCATCTGTTAGACACATTCCTCTTTCTGCTATCTTCCAAAAATTTCATTACTGTAAAGGTCAGGAAAGTTATCTTCCAGAGCTAAAGGAAAAATACTTTATAATCAACAACGTTCTTAGTAGTGCATGATACCAGAATGGTTCAGAAGCAATGTGAATGAAATAGCATTCTGTCCTCTTTAGATAGATAGTTTAATGCAGAAGAAGTTGATTAAAAAATAATTAGATCTTGTTTCAATTCATTAAGGAAAGAAATGTTTAACTGATTATCTAAATATGTGAACAGCCAAACTTGGTCATACTTTCTGAGATTATTATAAATTAAAGTAAATCCACCAAAATCATATGATAAAAATTATAAAATAGCTATAGATTGTGAAATATCAATGTATTTTCAGCTTCTTAAGTTGAGTTGCTTGAAATATTATATAAAAGAGTATATGAGTTTTGTTTTGGCATAAAGAAGAGGAACCGATTAGAATTTTATCTTTGGCAAAAGATAATCTCCTTGAGTCTGGGTAATTTTTAGTATTCATCTTCTGGGTCATGCCAAAATTGTTTTTAAGATAGGCCGATACATGTATGTTTTAAATAAATGAATATTTAAGATAGTCATTTTTTGCAATACCTATAAGAAAAAAAGCAAAAGTTGATACATTTAATATTCATAATATTAGTACATAAGTATTTAAAGACTACAAAGACAGCAGTAGAAATCTCTTTGGAAACTTAAATATGCTTCCTACTTATACTTTACTTATATTTCATTTACATATAAATGGAAATGCCATTCTGCATAAATGCATTTGCATTCACTGAACTGATAGATATCAAACAATGAATAGAGTTACTGTCTAATTTAGATGAAATATAGAAAAATAATTATTTCCTTCTAATATTGAAAAGGTACCATGCTGTCAAGGGACATTAAAGGAGAAATACTGTTTGCTTGAAAATGAGAGAAAAGTTCTTTTTTATCCAGTCCAATCCTATCCTATTGTATCTTGGTCATTGATTGGAGAATTGACTGTCTCCAAGTTTCCTTGATTTATATTTTTAAAAATCATTATGACTAGATAGTTGATTTTACTATTATTTAGTTCCAAAAGAGAAAAGTATTAATCTACCAAAATGGCTTTAAGTGTATCACTGTTTACCTCCAGTGTGTAAATATGGCTGTTGACATTTCTATGGCAAATTTGCTTCTACATGAAGCACATTTTGTGTTGTGCCTCTAGGAGGTGGTTTTTTTTTATTTTTTACTATTTTTCCACCCATCTCTGCCAATTTCAAAAACAAAATATAGAATCTCAACATAAATTATTGTGAATTCGATTACATTGCCAAAGGATTTATTTATTTATTTATTTATTTATTTATTTATTTATTTATTTATTTATTTATTTATTTATTTATTTATTTATTTATTTATTTATTTATTTATTTATTTATTTATCTATCACATTTCTATACCGCCCTATCTCCCTAGTGGAACTCAGGGTGGTGCACAGAAGTAAAAAACCACAATAATATACAAAACAACAAGATAAAATAGGATTAAATTTGATGAATCTGTGCTAAAGATCAATTAAAACAGTTTAAGAAGTTCCATTAAAATTAAATTAAATCATTAAATCTATGCCAGCCCGGCCAGATGAAAAAGATGCGTTTTAAGCCCTCGGCGGAAGTGGCGTAGGTCTGTGGTGGTGCGGAGATCGGGGGGGGGGCAAGTCATTCCAGAGGGCCAGACCCCCCCACAGAGAAGGCTCTCCCCCTGGGGGTCGCCAGCCGGCATTGACCGGCGGATGGCAGCCTGAGGAGCCCTTCCCTGTGGGAGCGGACAGGTCGAAGGGAGGTGTGTGGTAGGAGGCGGTCATGCAAGTAACCAGGTCCCGTGCCATGGAGTGCTTTGAAGATGGTTACTAACACCTTGAAGCGCACCCGGAAGGCCAGTGCAGCTCGCGCAGGAGCGGTGCAGGCAGCCAGTGCAGCTTGCGCAGGAGCGGTGTTACGTGGGAGTAATGTGAAACTCCCAAGATCCCCCGCATGGCTGCATTCTGCACTAGCTGGAGCCTCCGGGTGCACCTCAAGGGGAGCCCCATGTAGAGAGCGTGGCAGGCGGGAAGCATTGCAGGTGGGAAGTGACGAGGGCTTGAGTGACCGTGCGTAAGGCGTCTCGATCTAGAAAGGGGCGCAACTGGTGTATCAGGTAAACCTGCATATCTGCAGTATGAACTAAAATTAAAAAAAAACAGAGTCCATTTGAGTAAACTAAAGTATTTTGTCTTCTTACAATATTCTACTCCTAGTTTCTAATAACAAGCTCTGCTCAATGACACCCTTTGGTATTGTTACACGTGTTTTAGTTTTCTAAGTAATGAAAGATGCACTTATTCAAATTTAGTTTTCTTTGTAAAAGAAATCACTGGAGATGTTCTGTAATATTTGTGCTTATATACAAACTCTACTAGGTGGGCATTAATGAAGGCTCTTAAAGTTATTCTAACACTGTTCTTTCATTGACGGAAAACTGCCAACTCAATACTTTGCATTTCTTTCTAAACTAATTCCAAAAACTGCATGCTGGACCTTTTTGGTTTTTTTAATGGATCCCTAGACAGCACTCTGTAGCAGAAGAAATAACGTGTTGATAAATTTACTTAAGAGATCTATTGGCTAATGTCATTACTAGACAGGCTCAATACTTTAGCAAGGATTTTCATATGTCATTTCATATGTCTAAGGTTCTGATCACGTTTATTATCTCAAGCAAATCTAATGGCAAAGATGCCTTTGGGTGATATTGAGCCCCTGATTATGACAAACTGTACTAATATTACCATGTAATTTTGGCACAGATTTACTCTTGTCCTTTTCTGGGATGATTTTTGATTTCCCTTTCTATTTTACATTCCTGACAGTTCTCATTCAAACTACACAACTGCTAGAGTCTATATGCTAGATGGGCAGCATATAAATTTAATGACTATCTAGACAGACAGACTTGGCTTTACTTAACTTCCAAACTTAATCAAGTTCAGCCAGGTGATAACATACAAAACTCAAGCAATCTGTTTGGTTAGAATTGCAGTGAGGAATAATTCACAGGAAGATTTTTAATTCTTAGTTCTTGATATTACTACAAGAACAGTATACATATAAAATGCATGTTTATATTTCTTATAGGTCTGAACTTACTAAATTATTTTGTTAAAATAAAACATCTACGATTCAATAGACCCATTGTGCATTGAAATGCTTCATGTTGTGTTTTTTATTTGCATCTCTTCTTACACTGCACTGTTATTCTAGCAGTGCTTTAACTAATGTAACAGGTTTTGAATACAATCTCTACTAATACAGCAGTAATTGACCTACAACCCTTATGCAAGTAGCTCTAAAATGGTAATATTGAGCAGTTTGTGCAACTATACATTTTTATTAATGAATAGTTTGTTTTAGAATTCTGAACTGTTTAATGTTGATAGTTATTCATTTAGTCGTATCCAACCCTTGACGATTCTATGGGTCAGATCTCTCCACATCTTCTGATCTTCCACTACTTCTTTGAGTTGTTCTATGCCAGTGATATCTAAATGTTTTGGTGCCAAGTGCCCAAAGTGCGTACATGTGAAACTCAGAAATGCAATGTTAGTGTCCCCCATGCATGCGTGTGCATTCCCCACGCATATGCCATGAACCCTTGCCCATTTTTGGCTTCCAGGTTAGTGCAGGAGGCTTTCCAGGCCCAAAATGCAATGCAAGTGTCCCCCTACATGTGCCCTGCCTCCCCTGTACCCCATTTTGGCTTCCAGGTTGGTGCAGGAGGCCTTCCAGGACTGTGAGTGCCCCCCGCACATGCCCCCCGCACTTGCACAGCAGAGACCCGAAGACCAGCTGGCTGGTGGGAGGCGCATGCTCATGCATGGTGGAGCTGGGCTGGGATGACCGCTGGCGTGCCCATAGAGAGGGCTCTGTGTGCCACCTGTGGCACACATGCCATAGGTTTACCATCATAGTTCTATGCTCTCACAGGTGTCAGCTTTGATGGTGCCTGAGCTGTTTAGTATAATTAATTTAACATTTTGTCTGATTTCTGACTTTGGGAAAACAGTGGAAAGTACAAGTAATCTCATCTATTAATTCATATACAACATCGGGGTGTTACCCAGAATATTTATTTGAAATTTTATCTGTCCTGTTGTTCTTGCCATTTGAAACAAATGTCATTATCTTTTTATTTAGATAATGAGTTAAGCATGCCATTTAATGGGGATTTAAAAGTGTGGTAATATATGTACATTCATCTAGAACATGTTCAATTATTCCGATATGCTTTCTGATGTTTTCCTAATGTATATTAAAATGTATTCTTTCATAATAGATGTGAAGGATTCGTGTCTTTCTGTGTGAATGTGCTTATAATTAAAGATTCGAATTTTCTATCGTGTCAATGTTCTTAAATATTTCCTTTTGTATTTCCTGAAATGACCACTATAGACCCATATGGAATCATTCAGTAAATCTGTTTGTTACTCAGATTGTCATCTTATAAAAGTAGAAAAATGAAATTTTCATTTCTTACTTTATTAATAATCTCCACAATTCCTACTTGGGTAGAAGTGAAGGCTGAAATCACGCTGTAAGATTAGACTGTTGTTCAAATTTGAAAGAGAAGATTTTGACTGAGAGTGTGGGAATGTTACTGTAATGGGTGACCTGCAGTTCCATAGCATTTCATCTATTTTTGGAAATGTTGAAGAGATAAAAACATTGTTTTCTTGGGCAGACCTTTTGTTTTGGACATTTGCTTGCTGTTCTCTGATAGTTTATTCTCTTTTACATATTAAAACAGGAAATTCTCATACATAGTTTCTTAACCACATTGAACAATTGAACCAGAGTTGAATAATGAACTGAGCTGGACTGAACAATAAAGTATTTTCCCAGCTGATTAATTTTTTTAAAAAAACCCCAATATTCATTCATTCATTCATTCCTTCAATCAATCAATCAATTTCCTGGCCACCTATATCTCAAACACATGACTCTGGGCAATGAACAACCATAAAATCAATTAAAAACGCAATACAAAAAAGTAAATATATACAGCAAACAAGAAATATTATGTGATAGATTTATCCTCATTCATTTATTCCATATTTGAAAAATACCTATATTTATAATAACGCAGCATAGTACTGTCAGTTTTTCAATCCAGTTTTAGCTCAATACACTACATTTAACTATGGGCATCCTTTCTTTTAGCAGAATTGTATCTCATCTATACCATGGGTGTAAAACTCAAGGCCCGCGGGCTGGATCAGGCCTGCAGGATGCTTAAATCTGGCCCTCAGGGTCAGCCTGGAAATAGCAATGGACTGACCTGTGGTGCCTCTGGCAGCCAAATGGGATATGGGGCTGCCACATGGCACTCTGCTGGCCAAAATGGGATGCAGGAGGTCCATCTGCACCTCTTGCCCTGTTTTGGCTGGCAAAGTGCTGCAGGAAGCACCTGTTCCATCTCACACACACCCAAGTCGGCCCGTGGAGGAGAAGTACAATGCTGATCTGGTCCTTGAATAAATCGAGTTTGACACTCCTGATCTATACAAAAATATCTTACCAGCATTTTAGTGGTCTTTTCTTTACGGTTTTTGTAAATATACATGTAAGTAAAACTCCTCAGACACTGGAACCAGCTGTGGGCAGACAAGCAATGGCAGGACTTACTTCAAGGTTGCCCCGAGTCTACTTTACATTTTGTAACTCCATTTGAAGATTTATCAATCCAGATTTTGTTTTAAGGTAGAAGAAAAGAAGAAGTGTTGATGTGATTTCCTCTCTAAACATGTTGATTTCTCCTGGCAGCCTTCTGTATGCTTTGCACCAAGAGAATAGTGTATAGTAAATGTCACAAGTTGAATTACTTCTTTGCTAAAAGAATAGCAGTCCTTTGTTTTGACTCAAAGCCGACAAATTTGGCATCAAAGACAAAGAAGAGTATCCTGTGGAGTATAATAGTGTCATTTTATAAAGCTCCTTTGTCTCAAAAGGGCATTTTAATACATCACAAATCATTTCAAACTTTGTTAGTGTCAGCCATAATATTCACTGTTTTTGCATTTTAAGAATCCCATTGAAACATCAAATTATGTGCTGGCTGTGTTTGATAAGCAAAAAATGAACTTAGAAATGAGAATAAGCCAAGTAGGATTGCCTTATCATTGAGAAGGCCAGAAAAAATAATAATACGTTAACTAAATAAATTAAATATTTTTGTGTCCAAATGCACTTTTGCCATCTAGAGTTAGGTGAATGACCTTGTGCAGTAGTTGCACACATTGAAAAATCCAATTAAGAGGAATTGTTACAATATAACAGTCCTAATCACCAGAATTATTGGCCGACTTTATTATTAAGGAATAATAAAAAAAAAATTCTGCCCAAACTGCAAGTGGGAGCAAGTTATATTTAATTTGCAAGGGTTCTGACTATGATAGACACTAGCCAGAATGGATGGCAACTTGATTCGTACACTTTATGGGATCTTGTAATTTATTTAGTTGAGTTTTTAGATTTAGATTTTATTATATTTATATCCCGCACCTATCTCCTACAAAAGGACCCAGGGCGTTTTGACTTAGAATTGCTCAGTTTTGACTTAGAATTGCTCCGTGACTTTGGACGATATACCAGAGGTGAAATGCAGCCGGTTCTCTCCGGTTAGGGTGAACCAGTAGTGGCAGCTGCGGGAGGCTTCGCCCCTCCGGCCCAACATAATGCGTGTGCACTCACATTTGCAGTGAATCCCACTGCTGCCATACACTATTTCTCAACCTAACCTACCTTAAAGGATGCAATATAAATAATATAAATGAAGCAAAGTGGAAATTAAGTAAATAAAATTGGCCTATATCATGGTGATTTGTATCTCTATTCTTGTAAGTAACAATGAAAGGAAACTTAAAACTAGTTACACATATTAAATGTAATGTTTTGTCATCTGGAAAGAAAATAGACCTGCTTGGTGCTAATCAAGCTTCTGGGCTTAGTTTAGCTTTTTAAAATGTTATTTTAATTAAAGTGATCTCATTTTTTATTTGTTTCAGCCAAATTGACTTGCTTTGTTTTTAGAACTTGTTTAGTTTGATTTACATTGTATATTTAACTCCAGTATAAGGTGTAGGATGACCTCATCAACTTTAATCTACTATTTAAAATTATGTGCATGAATGTTTACATTAATTTCTCACCCACTAAGATTGGCTGCCAGATGGGTCAAGGATAACAATAATAAAACAAAGCACATTTTGCTTTCAATGGTTATATAATCTAAGTATGTATTGATGAGTTAATCTGCATATGTCAATTTAAATTTTGTATGCATTAATCTGCTCAATTGATTTTCTAAATTACAATAGTGTTTGTTTTTAAACCAATAAGAATATAGTTTCATGTTCAACTTTTTCTGATACATGTTATTATATTTAGTTTTCTCTATTGGTTGTATTCTCGGTGAAATTAAAATTTTTGTTACAAAATTTGGAAAAATATATATTTCAAAAGATAGTTGTATTCCAACGTTCCTGGTAATGCATGAGGTAAAATTAAATGAATTAAAATGCACTCATTTGTATTTATCCAGTATCATGAACACGAAAACACACACACACACACACACACACACACCATAGTTTCTATATGGTTTGTTTATATTTTTGTTTATCTATTCAATGTCTATTGCCACCCAACTCAACCTAGTGATTCATATTCATTTGGTCCAGTTACTTTTATGTCTATTCTACCATTGCCAAAACATACTGTCCAAGTCGTGCTTAGGGGCAGCCTTCTTGATGGACTTTTGGATTGATTGGATTGAGTTTATACTAATCTGTCAGTATGTTGTTGCTCTGTAACGCATGATAATTTTAGTCCAATTTACCTGGCAATTACAAGTTTAACGATGATTTAACATAAAATGAGATTTTTCCAACTTACAAAAAAGCTGTTTTATTTCATTTTAGCCTCAACCATAAAGTTATTTAAATAGGCTTACAAAATTGAATCTTTTTAAAAATAATGTTATTGTTATAAGCTAGCAACTTTGAAGATACTTTGTTTTGATTTGCTGTTGTTTTTTGTAACTTTGTTAGCACTTCAGAGAGACTGTTGGCAATATATCACTAAAAGATGCATTATGATAGCATTGGACAAACTGTGTTCTCTTAGCAAAAAAAGTCTTTGCAGGATTCTTATCTTTTGGGGTTTTAACACTTTAGAAATATATATTAACCTGGATCTTCTGAAATTGTCTGAAAGGCAGTGGAATCCCCAAAGTGTTGCCTATCCCTGAGTTAGGACTGAATGTGTCATCAAATCTGGAGATAACTTGAGAAGTTACATAAATAAAGTAAGTCAATTGGAGTTGATAGTCTGGACTAAAGAGCAATGTGAACCAAGCCAGGCTGCAAATTGATAAATTTTCCACACATCACTGCAAATCTGCAGAGCATAACCCATAAATTAACATTTTTTGGCCTTCAAATAATATTTTAGAATCATGTTGTTGAAAAGACTTGGCTCCAATAGATTGCTCAGGCATTTTGTTTAAACTCTTACCAGGCAATTGCATTTGTGTAATGTAATAAGTACATCCCTTCACAATTGCTTAGATACACTTCCTGATCTAAGGCAAGCAGTATTTTCTTTAATGATAGTTCAGCTAATTAGTCTGCAAAGGCAACCAACATTTAAAGCAGTGGAATGAATAAGAGCTTGCTTAAATAAATTGCATCTTTTGTTCTCTCTTTGAAAGTTTTTTTTTCTCAATGTGATTATAGAGCAGGGCGGATCTTGAGCACTGTTAGAAAGCCAACCAGGCATTATTCTTATAATAGGTTAAGAAATTAACATGTCTAAAATCCATTAAAAATCCAAATCTGCAAGAAATTAACTACTATCCAAATCTGCAAGAAATTAACTACTTGGGAGAAAATGAATTTGTAAAAATAAAAAGTAAACTGATACCATAGAAGTCTTTAAAAGTTCTTCAATAATATCTGTAAAAATAATCTAGGTAGATTTAAAAAGCAAGAAACTAATAGATATTCTATAAGTAATAGTAGAAGACACCCATGATATTCTTACTTATATATCTATACATTTTAAATCTAGTAAAATATATTAAAGCAAAATACTGAACGTTAGGAATAAAAAAATGCCTATTTGATGAAATAGAATTCCTGAAATGCACAAAATAAACATTTACATAATTTCAACCATTGTTTAAGAATCTTTTTGTATACATAACAACTGTGCCTAAAAGCTCCTTGTTGTGCATTGTTTGGAAAAGATATAAATAAGAACTTTGGGTATAAACAGGAAGAGAATGATAGATAGACTTTGTGATTTCTTGAATTTAAGTTTTTTCTCTCTCTCTCTATTTTCAATGATGATCTGGTGTCTGTAAAAGCTGAAATGTTATAATTATGATATCTCATGAGTTTGGCATTATTGTATGAGATCTAATGCAATTAAAAATAAAAAAGAATTGAAAGGTTTCTGTCTTGATGGTTGCATTGCTGATCTTCCTGTAATCAGTGGGCATTGAAATACACTTCCAACAAACATACATTTTAATGAAAAGCATTATTTTGAAAAAGAGTGTTTATATCTAATGAAAAGTTATTACGGATCTTTTCAGCTGCTCAAATTAAATTCTAAATCCTAGGCCACCGAAGAAATGATCCATGCTGCAGTCAAGGAGTACAATCCCAGTAATGTCACCGACTTATATATTTTAGTATTTTTTAATATCTATATTTTATCTTTTATAATTACAATAAATTTTATTAAAATACTTTCTTCTTGTGTTTTGCTGGAGATGGACAGCAAAAATCAAATCTGAGGGTCAGAAGGTGTGGCTTAGGCCATACAAGAGTTATGCTCATTTTAATCAATAAATTAGTTTTTACCTTAGCTGCTGTTTTTTGTGCCTTGTTTTTCTATTCTTTCTGGTTTTTAAAGTTCTTTTGATATTGCTATCTGTCCCAAATAATGAATTTAAATAATAATAATAAAGAGGCAACATAAAAAGGATTTTAAAAAAAATAAATGAATAAATCAGATATACAGTAGTTTAATGTTATTGGCCATGCCATGCAAGATAACTTCTTTGACTATATTAATCACTGGACATTTAACAACATTCTAAACTTAATGCATAATTATCAGTTGTACGTTCTCAACCAGCTTTACCAGCTTTACCAATGTAAATAACAATAATAATCATCTTCAGATTGCAAACTGGCTAAGATTCATACAAGTTGAAGTCTAATATAGTTTGATGGTACCACACTGGATATCTATTCATGCCTCATTGCTGTAAAGGTAGTCCTCAGTTTAGGACTACAATTGGGACTTGAACTACTGTTGCTAAGTTATGTGGTTATTAAACAAGTCACAACCAATTTTACAAACAGTACTGTAATTTATAAAAATTTTCATTGCAATCATTATACAAATCATCCCAGTCATTAAGTTATTCACACAATTGTTAAGTGAATGTGTGAATTCGATCCTAGGTAGAACCAGATGTGGGTTGGGCTAGATGACCTGCAAGGTTCCTTCCAACTCTGTTAATGAGAAATAAAAATTTGATTTTGCCCAAAATGACTTATGACTTGGCTTGTCATAAGGCCCTTGGGATGATTGTAAATGGTGATATGCAACCCTGCTGCTATCGTCATAAGTACATACCAGTTGTCAAAAGTCTAAATTTGGATTATGTGACCACAGGGAAGCTGTAACATATGAGGACTGTTCATGTCACTTTTTCCAGTGCCATTGTAACTTCAGTTAAATGAATAGTCATAAGTTGAAGACTACCTATATTGCTTGCTTTTTCCAAAGGAAGAAGATGGAGTTAAAATCACATCAATCTGCATATAATGTAGAAAGGACTCTTCCTCGTCCTCTTCTTGTAGCACTTTTGTCCTGAAATCTGATCAAACTATTTTTTCTACATGCAAATAAAAAACAGTGCCTAAGGCAAACTGATATAATAGATTCCCATTTATTTTATTTTATGAAAGGTAACATTGATCATGACAATATTCGTAAGCCTAATATTTTTTTCATCTAATCTAATGGAAAATGCACAGAAATTCTGCTGTTTTGTGTACATTAAGCTTTGAGAAACATTGATGTGCAACGTTAGTCTTTCAGGTGAGAAAATCTTTTTTGAAACAGATGGACATGTCCACCTATAATTTAGCATGTTTTGCCAATAACTGTTTACTTGTCTTTCAGGTTTGTGGTTTTAAAGATTAAAAACTAGTGTGTGTTGGTAGGGCTGTGTGAGAAAGTCGAGGTGTTAAATTTTCTGTATAATTGTTGATGTCTAATGAACATCAAAGCACTTTTCTTCCATTGAGATTTTGACTGTCAAACAATATTGTGCTCAGTGTGCTTTTTCTTAAAGAATACACAATTATGTTTTCAAGTTTAAATGTTTCTGAAAACATCCATAATCAGGCCCAGAGTTATATTTTAGCTAATCTTGGCCAACAGAAGTTGTTGTTTAGATTTAAAAAGGGTGCATTGTGTACATATTATTTCCCCTTTTTATAACATGCATGCATACTTTGTTAATTACCTACATAATATGGGATTATAATCACTTGGCTGTCTAATGAATATGGTGAAGTTTTTATACTGCTTCTTCTTTTCTTTAATAAACCTTATAATGTATGGCATCTTAGATTGTGAGACGTTTTGGAGGAAGCAGCTGAAAGTTAGGTACCATATTTTTTGGAGTATAAGATGCACCGGAGTATAAGACGCATAGTAGATAGGTAGGGAGAGAGAGAGAGAGAGTAGGTAGGTAGATAGATGTTTCCACGTGTATTTACCTATTGCTGGAGAAGGAAATCACTGACCACCTTTGGAACAAATGTTTGTTTCTGCAGGCACAGTACTTGACCAATGTAATTCTCATCAATCACTCTAACTCAGGGGTCTGCAAAGTCGGCTCTTTTAAGACTGGTGGACTTCAACTCCCAGAGTTCCCCAGCCAGCATACCTCTGGGAACTCTGGGAGTTGAAGTCCACCAGTCTTAAAAGAGCCGACTTTGCAGTCCCCTGCTCTAACTAAACAGCTTTCTGAAAGGGGAAAAAACCCCTTTTTGCATTGTGCAAACCTCCCCCAAACGGCCCGTTTTTCGCAAAAATGGGCCCATTTTTTTTTCAAATAAAAGGCATGAATAGCCTTGGGGAGGCTTGCAGAGTGCTCGGGGGGGGGGGGGGCAAAGCAAGGAAAAATGGCCCGTTTTTTCCGTGAAAAAGGCTGTTTTTTGGTCAAAAAATTTGCATGCATAGCCTTATGGAGGCTTATAGAGTGCTGCTGGGGGCTGGGGGGGGGACGGACAAAGACACCCTGTTTTTTTCTCATTTCTGCCCTTCCCCGCCCCCAGGAGCTCTGTGGAAGCATCCATAAGGGTATGCGCACTGCCATTTTGGTGAATGGGCAGTTTTTCAGGAGGCAAAAAATGCTGTATTTGAGGTATAAGACGCACCCAGATTTTCAGCCTCTTTTTAGAGGAAAAAAGGTGCGTCTTATACTCCGAAAAATATGGTATGTGTTTTCTGGGAGAATATCAAGACAACCAACCTCTTTGAAGGTAGCTAAATTCTGTTGCATAGCAATGCCTGAACATGATATACAGCTGTGCTTAGTTCCTACTGTGCATAAATTGCATGTCACATATAGCAATACATTTCTAGAATTCAAAACTACAGATAATCCTTGTTTAGCAACCACAGTTGTGACCAGCAACTAGTTCCAATGGTTAAGCACTGCAGTCACTAAGTGAAAAAAATCACATGGCCATGCTAGGTGTACAGTGTTATTCCCATTTCTATTGTTAAGCAAATCCTTGAAATTGTTATACTAGACATCATGTAATGGCAACATGCATTTTCACTTTCACAACCTCCATTAAATTTGTTGGTTGGAAGCTGGTTGTTAAGCTCACAAATGGTGATCCCATGACTGTTGGATACTGCAATCCCTATAAATCAAAGCACTGGTCACATAGTTATCCCCCCCCCCTCCAACCATCAACACTTTGAATGGTGATTAAACATGGCGGTAAGAGAGGACCATCTGTATGATAGATGAGAAATTCTGGGAGTTACTGTAACTTCAACACACTTGAGAATTCTTTTTTCAATGTCCCACATGAAATAATGATACCTTGCTTTCTTATTGTAAACAATGAAGGTTAATGGTTTTAAACATTGCAATTTCCTAGTTGCCTCCTACCCACCATTCTAAAAATACAAAATTATATCTCTTATATTACTGATTTTTTTTTAACATTGCGCTTGGGAGGCTTCAAGTAAAAAAAATCAGAATTTTAAAGCATTTATATATTTAGCTATGACAATTTTTTTTTTGCCCATGCTCTCTCCATTATAGTTCATGCATAAGAAAAATAGTCCTCAGAAAAACAGTCATTGCCTATTCCAAAGTGGAGAATCCATGGGCAGAATTTGACATGACACTGATTATAGCAGTGCAATCAGAGATTAGAGTAAATATGAAAGCAACAATCATTCTCATCAGGCTGTGATGAAAATCACTCTTCTGAACACGCCATTTACCGTTTAAGAGAATAGGAGTCTTAAAATGCAAATTTGACCTTTGGAGAAACAGCTTCCTCATTCATTCATAAGAGCAAACCCCAAACTAGAGTAACATTAAGCTAAGCTATTTTGTTTCAATTAAAAGTATTTTATGTCATAATTAATAACATAACTATGATTTATTATGATAGATCATTTAATAAGTTCACAATAAAACTAATAATTATATTTAATTCATTTGTTACATAAAAATAAATGATAGGATTTGAAAATTGGACCTAAATGAATAATGAAGTCAGCACATTCCCTTTTCCAGATCTAAATCAGAGTTTAGGATGTATTGTACTAACATTATGTTCTCTGAATTTTGAGTCTCCACTATCCAATGCCACATATTCTTTCTTTGTTGTCTTCTCTAGCACATCTCAGTATTGTCTGCTGCATTGATTGCTGTTTCTCTGCTCTGCTTAAATATCCTTTCCAACAAAGAGCTCCTTCTGTGTCATATGCTATCGGTTTATTTTTGTAAAAAATTCCACTCTTTAATAGCTGGAATTTTATTCTAGGAAATGGCTAATTGTTTTCTTTTTTTTTCTAGAACATTATTATAACCTCTAGTCTGAATCAAAGAATGCTTTGATATTGTGAATTTGGCTTTGTAGACATGGCAGTAATTATATTGAACAGATTAAGGTGTTGTCTAAAGAATGAAAAATTGGAAGGAGGAATGATGGGATTTTAATAAGGCTACTACTCAGCCTTATTAAAGGCTCAGGAGGATGCCAGGGCTCAGCGATTAAAGATGCTGAGCTTATCAGCTGGAAAGCTGACAGTGGGTTTGAGAGCTGAGTGCTACACAGCGGAGTGAGCTCCCATTCCTGCCCCAGCTCCTCCCCACCTAGTAGTTCAAAAGCATGCAAATGCAAGTAGATTAATAGGTCCCATTGCCGTGGGAAGGTAACAGTATTCCATACTCATGCTGGCCACATGACCACAGAAAATGTCTTCAGACAATGCTGGCTTCCTTGATCAGCACTGCCCCCTAGAGTCAGACATGATTGGACAGAGAAACCTCTACCTTTACTTTTTACTACTCAACCTTTCTGATTAGTGGCATTTAAAGATCTTAATATTTCTAAAGAACAGTTCTGTGAAATACTTGCAGAAAAAGCAATCATAGCAAAGCTAAGGTTTGAACAAGAGACCTTAAGTTTATGAAGACTTCCTAGGAAATAAGTCCCATGGAATTCCATTGTGACTCTGAGTGAAGAAACATGAACAGCTGTTTACAAGTAGCATAAAGGTTACTTGTAAAAACACACATCTAGTAGCTAGCTGATAATAGAGTGCTTGTTCTGTTGATAATGTGCATGTGGAAGCAGTTAACAAAATATCTTTTAACTCTTATGCCTTATCCTTATAGTGATATCTTTCTGATATTTTGTAATGATATGGTGAAGCTAACTTGAAAGCAGTAGGTCAACGTAGTCCCTGACCTACAGCGATTCAATCAGCAATTACTACAAGGCACTGCATATAGGGTTATGACCAATTTTTGGATTTCTTGCTGTGCAGCAGCCCCATTGTCATGTGATTGTAATCTGGCTGCTTGGCAACCTATTCACACTTAGAAGTGGGTTGTTAAGTGACTTGTGATCATGTTGATAGCCAATTGCAACTTTCCTTACCAAGTTCCCCAGAAATAAATGATAAAATCATCAAGGAAGGTTGCAGGTTACTGTGGTAAATGTCCTTTATGCACACACCCTCACCCAGCCCATTTGTGTTCACATGGCACCAGCCACTTGTGCACTGTCACACATTCTCCCCAACTACATAACAATTCTCATGAAGCCTTGCACACCTCACCAGTGCCTAATCTACCTTTCTTGGTCTGTATGGCACCTCTCATACACTGTTGCATTCTTATGCATGCTCCCCAATCCATGAACCATCTCTTGCACACACTCTCATACCCTATTGCACCTGGACCCATGCTGCACTCTTGTCCCTTGTGCATCGTCCCTCACACTGCATTTTTCTTCACCCTTCACCCCCTCATGTACTCTTTTCTGATTCTCTCTCAGGCCCTCAGTCACCTTCACATGCCCTCCCTGCACTATATCGTGCCTCTTGCCCACCTTCTTATACCCTCCCCTATCTAGCAGCAGCCATTTAACCTGCCTGCATATCTAGGACTTGCAATTTTTTGCTGGTTTTGATTGTGGGAAGGGAACAGGAAGTTGCCCTGCCTAATCACTTAGATTCAGTTAATGATAGCATCCAGGACTGCAGGTATTTGTATTATGCTTGCATCATGTACATTTGAGAACGGCCAAGCTAGTAATAGATTTTCTCAGTGACTCAGTTTTCTTTTCTTTGTTTAAATTGTGATGTGATATTTGGTTCCTAAATGTGCAGAATTTTGAAGGACTATTGAACTCAGTATTACAGTATTAAGCTTTGTGAATCCAAAATAAAGAAATAGCCTTTTGGAGATTAAGTTCTGCAGAAATTTTCAGTAATAATGATGGATTTTGTGGAACAATTACTGGATATTATACTGTTAGCATTAGGATGACTAACTTTTTTCTTTCTCTCTTGTATTAGGTTACGTACTTGGGAAAGGTTTCTACAACAGGGATGCAGTTTTTGTCCGGTTGCACAGAAAAGCCAGTAATTGAATTGTGGAAGAAGCACACTCTTGCTAGAGAGGACATCTTCCCAGCTAATACCCTCCTAGAAATCCGTCCTTTCCAGGTTTGGCTTCATCATCTGGACCTCAAAGGAGAGGCCACTATCCACATGGATACTTTTCAGGTTGCTCGTATTGCTTACTGCACTGCTGATCACCATGTGAGCCCAAACATTTTTGCTTGGATATATCGGGAGATCAATGATGATTTGTCCTATCAGATGGACTGTCATGCCGTAGAATGTGAGAGCAAACTAGAGGCCAAGAAGTTAGCTCATGCTATGATGGAGGCCTTTAAGAAAACTTTCCATAGCATGAAGAGTGATGGCCGGATCCACAGGAATAGCTCCTCTGAAGAAATGTCTCAAGAATTAGAATCTGATGATGGCTGAATTTCAATTTTTTGATGGTTAAGCAACAGCAAAAATGGCCCTGGGAACATAAACATATATATATATATATATATATAAAATGAATGAACAACTGTTCAATTTGGGAATGATGAATTTCCAAAAATTGACTAATCACCTTTTTGGGTTTTTTAAAAAAAAGCAATTCAGAAAATTTCCTGAAAATATACTTCTTTATTATAATTACATAACATTGAAATCGGCTGCTGGATTTTTTTTTGTTTTGTTTTGTTTTAATGTGATAAAAACTTCTTGTTTAGTCATTTGTCCATTTCACCTTTCAAACTTATTCTAAGCTTTGGAATTCAAGTTCTTGTTTTATGGTTTGTAAATTATTTCAGTTTCCTTGTTGAGATTCGCTGAGCAGATTTAACAATGAAATCTTACAGAGTTTGTTGTTAACATGTAATATGGTAGTAAGTAGGATCATCTTCTACAGACAAAGAGAATACAATTTGAGGATCTACTGCTCTCTTTTTACCACTTTCCGGGCTGAAATTTCTACCTGCAGTTTGACAGCCCAACAATTAATCTACATTTCACAGTTTGAATATTGACATATGCTTACATTTACACATTATAATCATATCCTATATTTTATTTTATTCATTTAAGCTTTTAAAATGTACTTCCAGTCACATATTTCCCCCTTAGTACCATTGTTTAAAAGATGAACTGCAGGGATGCCAAGTGAATGGTGGGACACCTGAATGTAAATTCTCTCTTTTATACCTTGTCCAATAAATCAGACAACTGCCTAAGGATGAACACCCTGAATATATATTAGTTGGGCTGTTATGTCAAGTCTACCTTGCTCCTTGCACAAACTTTAGTTTTGCAACAGTCTTGCCACAAACAGAATCTACATTAGCTTATTTACTTGTGCTCCAGGGTTCAGTTTAAACTAGCATATTAATCTGAGAAGTATAACAATCTTTAAGATCAGGTTTGGTGGCAGAAAGTTTGTTAATATTCTGCTAATATTTCCTGAAATATTAACATCATGTTAATATTTCCTGAAATGTTTTCAACTCACAGATGAAAGGGTTCATAAGTATTTTTTAAAGTTTTAAAGACAAAGTGCTGATTACTAATATATAGGTAATATTGCACTTTATACAGTCTTGTTCATAACTTGTGGTAATGTTAGGATCACTGGGCACCTTACAGAAGCCTTAAAAGAAAGCAAATCAGAGCAGATAGCTATGGAAGACTTTTTCATTGTGTCTGAATATGCACCTGTATGTATGTATGTGTGGGTGTGTCCGTATGTATGCAGTCACTATTAGAACATATAGATTTATCATGGGAACATACTGAGGAGGAATTGCACCTTTAATAAATATGCTTATTGCTTTCCAATGTATGTAAAGTATTCTGCAGCTTAAAGGCATTCATACTTTAATAAAAAAGGTGGAATTAAAAATTAACAATTTCAGACTTCATGATTTTATGTGTACACTCCTAATCTACTAATTCTATGCATTAACAACAATCTGCATAATAATATAATATAATTGGCATTAAAATTGAATTATGGATTCAGTACTAAATGATATTTTATACTTAATTATACATGAAATTAAAATGTACTTTTATTCTGATATATGTGGGCATTTTGCCTTTTCTGAAGGCCTTTTCTATCTTTTCCTTTCCACTAAGTTCTAGCTATTGGGCTAGAATATCTGTGAATTGAAAAGTTCTGTGCTTTTTTCTAAACAGGAGATTAGAGATGCATAGCTGTAAAACTCAATTTCAGTAGTTTTCCCTAAGAGTTCAGTTGTATAGGCTTTATAAAATTTTAGAACCTCCCATTTGCCCTTCTCTTTCTTAGAGTGAATTTGGGTTTATAATGAAAAGCATGAGAATTATTTATTTGTAAGCTGCCTCAGTTTGAAGGACACAGTCTTCCTCCAAAGCTTGGCTTCTTGTAAGAGAGAACTAAAACACACATATCCATGAAATGTTCTATTGTTCCAAGCTTCTAAGGAACACAGTATGAAAATAAATTGTCACCCTGGCTCAGAGATTGATGGGATAGAAATGAGAGAAAATATTTTGTCCTCTTCATCTCCCCTGTCCTTATATCATTCAGAGGAAGAACATCAACTTCCCTCTTTCTGTAGACGTTTGTGATTCCTATATGACAAATAAGTTCTTGAATTAATCTTACTCTAAATCAGGTCACTATTAAGAGAGATTAGGGTTTATTTATAATGCAGAAACAACAAACATTCATAAGAAATGCACAAAAAAGCAAAAAGAATTACTGCTGTCTTAGTGATAATTAACATATTAAAAAACAGACTCATATTTCTTATTGAAAGTGTTTCCATCAGCCTTCATGCATTGTTATTAAGATATTATAAAAATCTTGTCAAATCATGGTACAGGTGAAATTATCTAAACCTTTTGATTCAAACACGAACTATTCAGATTCAAAGAAAATGAAAATGATGCTCAAATATGCTCCTTGCTTCTGGTATTCATATTGTGGGGTTGGTATACTAACACCATTCTTATTTCTCCTGTCCAAGGACTTCGGAGTTTTTTGCATAGAGTAATGCATAGATTTTGTGGATAATATCATCCTACTTATTGGAACAAAGGGATGATTGCAAAAAATGACCACCAGTTTAGATAATAAAGTCTACAAAATTTGCTTATGTATAAATTTTGAGAATATCTAGTGTATGCATGTTAGAAGTGCTCAAAATAATATCCTCTAACAGTCCATAGCCAGGCTACAGAAGAAGTCCAACAATTTACTTATCTTGGCAGCATTATATGTATTGTTAGAGGTACAGATAAGGACATTATTGAATTTGAATGGCAGTGGCCATGTTCCAATGCATGCATCCAATTTGCCTATGGTAGGCAAGTATTACCACAAAGATAAACTCTTGAAGGATGTTGTTATACTAACTGCAATATATGCTTATGAAACATAGAAGTGTACAACCAATATGCCTAAATGGTTAAATGTTTTCCAATAATGTTGCTTGAGAAGAATTGCTCTGCATCTCATATTGTGACTATATCACTAATGAAGAGGTAGTACAATGATCAGATTTAGGCCACCTACTAAGAACTGTGAATTAATGTTGAACGTGGCTTTTTGGTTATATCTTATGTGTGTATTCCTGAAGACCGGCATCCAAAACTTGTACTACATTGGAGGAAAGAGGAATTGGGGCCAGCCTTGGAAAACTTGGAATCAAGCACTTAAGGAAGATCTTAAGATTATTAATGCCCCTTGGAATGATGCTGAAGATGCTACAAATGATAGAAACTGGTAGAATGCCTTGCGTAGGTCCTAATGATGATAATGAAGGTGGGATTTAGCTGTGATATTGGAAACCTTTAGCTCTTTCTCCAGCCAATATGGGCTATGATTACAGTTCCTGAGAACTACAATTCAGCAACATTTTGATTACCTTCTCTACACTATTTCTAATTGCACTATTTACCTATTATAAGTAATGCAACTGCATATGAGCACTATTAAAGCCTTCCGTTGTATCTAAACACTGTGCAGAGTGATGTGAGCAATCCTTCAAGTTATAATGTTTCCTATTTCTACTGCCCCAGATTTGAACCAGAGCCCTTTTAAACATTCATAACCAAGGCATTCAAATAATCATCATATAAAAACCAAGAAACTTGCTTTCCATTGGTTTTTAAATTATCTGTATTTGCTCATGAAATGGCATAGCATGCATGAACCACAATCTGAACAGGATTAATAGCCAAGAACTATTCTGCACAACATCAAACTTGTAAAAGCTAACTTGGCCAGGATTGTTAGAAATGTTTCCAATGAGTCTGCATTTTATTGTTCATTTCCAAGTCAGCACAAGGAAAAAAAACACTAAACGTGTATCAGCTTTATGATCTTCCTGTTTTTGAAATCAGAAGTGTCCAGACCCCAAGGCTACATTATCATTTCACAGATGTTTTCCCCACAATGTTATATCTATAAATGATACAATTCTTTTTACTGAAGCTGTATACTAGTCCTAATTTTTCATCATTTTTTCTTCAAAATTGTTTCATCTAAGCCACTCAGAAGAAAAACTGTAACTGTCCCTGACTATAATCTAACTTTTCTCTTCCTTTTCAGAAATGGCATTATTTATTCTACTTCAAATATAATATTAGAGTCTATAAATCCCCAGACAAATCAATCAGTCCTTTAGATCAGGGGTCCCCAACCTTTTTTGCACCAGGGACCGGTTTCATTTTAAAGAAAATTTTGCGGACCGGCTGTGTAGCTCAGCAGTCATGTGACTGGGTGGGCGTGGCCAACTTGGAAAATGTGAAACTCACTTAACAATGGTCTTGGTTAACAACCAAACTTTTGGGCTCAATTGTGGTCATAAGTTCTTTCTTTCTTTCTTTCTTTCTTTCTTTCTTTCTTTCTTTCTTTCTTTTTTTCTTTTTTTCTTTCTCTCTCTCTCTCTTTCTTTATTTCTCTGTCTCTTTCTCCCTTTCTTTCTCTTTCTTTCTCTCTCTCTCTATTTCTTTATTTCTCTCTCTTTCTCGCTTTCTTTCTCTTTCTTTCTCTCTCTCTTTCTTTCTTTCTCTTTCTTTTTCTCTTTCTTTCTCTTTTTTTCCCTCTTTCCCCCCTCTCTCTCTTTCCCTATTTCTCTCTCTCTCTTGCTTTCTCTCTTTCTTTTTCTTTTTCTTTCTTTCTTTCCCTCTTTCTCTCTCCTTCTATCTCTTTCTTTCTTTCTCTCTCTCTTTCCCTCTTTCTCTTTCTCTCTTTCTGTCTCTTTTCTTTCTCTCTCTTTTCTCTTTCTTTCCTTTCTGTCTCTCTTTCTCTCTCTCTTTTTCTCTCTCTGTCTTTCTTTCTCTCTTTCTCTCTCTCTCTTTCTCTCTCTCCCACTTTCTTTTTCTTTCTTTCTCTTTTTCTTTCTCTCTCTCTGTCTCTCTCTCCTTTGTTTGCCCATCTGTCACTCTATGTGTGTGCGTGTGTGTGTGTGTGTCTGTCTGTCTCGCATTCAGGCACTTAAATCACTCATTCTGTGTCTCTGTCTATCTTTCTCTCCCTCCCTCCCACTCTCTGTCTCTCTGTGTGTGTCTGTCACTCTCTGATTCCCCCCTCCCTCCCTGTCTCTCTGTGTCTGTGCCTCTCTCTGTCTGTCTGTCTGTCTCCCCCCCCCAGCCTCCTCAGCTCCTGGAAGTAGCCTGGCTGGCCTGCCAGCCCGCTGGCTGTACTTACTCGCTCGCTCTCTCACCCATCCACCGGACGAAGGAACCTGGCGTCCGGTGGGTGAGCAAGCGAGCGAGCGAGCAACCGTGGCCGGCGGGCCAGCGGGCCAGCAGATTGTTGGGCGCTGCCGCAGCAACTTTCCTTACCCGCCCACCAGCCAGTCGGCCACAGTTACTCACTCGCTCGCTCACCCACCAGACGCCAGGTTCCTTCGTCCGGTGGGTAGGTGAGCGAGCGAGTAACCGTAGCCGGCGGGCAGGCAGGTTGTTGGGCGCTGCGGCAGCAAGTTTCCTTGCCTCCCGCGCTTGCTTGCTTGCTCGCTCACCCATCCACCGGACGAAGGAACCTGGCATCCCCGTCCCTGCCCCCCGTCCCCGCCCATCGCGCTCAGTCGCCTTAGCCTGCCCCGGCCGCCCGGCTGCGCGCTCTGCCCAGGGGGCTGCCCCCTCCTCCTCCTCTCTGGCGCTGCGGCCCGGTCCCTTCCAAGCCACGCACTGGCACCGGTCCGCGGCCCGGGGGTTGGGGACCCCTGCTTTAGATGACATGGACTTCTCTCCCATACTTGTTATAGAAACCATGGAAAGAATTATTGGGAGTTTGGTGGCATAAAATCTTAATTAGTAATAATAATGATGCCTGGGTAATGGAAGTTGCAACCTCTCTCACTCCTCCCTCCTCTCTTTGTCTGTCTCTCTTCTGTCTCTCTCTCTCTGTCTCTCTCCGTATGTATGTATGTATGTATGTATGTATGTATGTATGTATGTATGTATGTATGTATGTGTAGAAGCCAATAGTTGTGTTTGTGCTGATAAATAAGATTAGTATAGATCTATTTCAAACTATTTAGCTCTCGTGCTTTGACAAACATACATACATACATACATACATACATACATACATACATACATACATACATACATACACTGTATAACACGAAGCTGAAAACACCAGCCTGAAGAGCTGGCTTCCAGATGTCTGGTGGGCGGGAGGTATCGTCACAACATGAGTAAATGTGACAATAACTCCCACCTACCAGACATCTGGAAACTAGCTCTAGTTAGCAAACGAGCCCTATCCACCACCCAGGTCGTTACAATATAAAAGAACAACAAACACACAGCCAGCATCAATCAGCACCAATCTACCAATCATGATACAACTACACAGCCAATCAACCCACTCACAACAACAAAGCCATCACTCCACCACCCCCACCAAGATTTATAGTTTCCTTTTCTGCCTTTCGGCTCATCACCAGAGACCATCTAGACAGAAAGCCACTAGTTCCGTTGTTTAATTTTTTTATATGTGTGTTTTATATGTGTGTTTTTTGAGCTGAACAATAAATAAATCATGATTTATTTATTGATCAGCTCAAAAAACCTCACACACACACACACACACACATATATATACTTGTGTCACAACACAATTGTGATTTATTGATCAGCTTAAAAATGTAACACACACGTGTGTGTGTGTTAGGTTTTTGAGCTGATCAATAAATCAGGGAGACTAGGATAGATCTATTTCGAGCTATTTAGCTCTCATCAGCTAGCCATACCCTTACTGGGATTCGAACCAGGGAAGTATTACATGTGAGGCAGTTGTAATTGCCACTAGACTACTGGTTCTTATCCTGATCAGCTGAGACAGGAGGATAAGTATATGCTTGTGTCACAACACCCTGTTAAGCCCCAATTAAGGGAGGAAGCATGCTGCTCTCCTTTTCTGCCTTTCAGTTCATCACCAGAGACCATCTAGACAGAAAGCTATGAGTTTCGTTGTGTACTTTTTTTATATGTGTGTTAGGTTTTTGAGTTGATCAATAAATAGCTTGAAATAGATCTATCCTAGTCTCCCTGATTTATTTATGGGTAGCAGTATGCTCCCTTCCTCCAATATTTGGGCATACCAGGTGCTCTGACATAAACACTGACTTGTTTCCCTGGATCAGCTGATAAGGGAGTAGAGCTCGTAACTTAATGGTTAAGGCAATTGCCTGACATGTAAATAGCCTGTGTTCAAATCCCAGTAAGGATATGGCTAGCTGATGAGAGCTAAATAGCTTGAAATAGATCTATCCTAGTCTCCCTGTATTTTATTTATCTATCAGCACAAATGCACACACACACAAACACACATACACACACACACACACACACATTCTGGTTTACAAATGAACTTCAGAATTAGAACAGCAAGGCTTCAAATGTATTATGAGGAAAAGGGAAACCTTGTACTGAAAATGAAAGTATTGTCCAATATAAAAATATAATTGTTAATAGCTCTTCAAGCTTTTTAGATGATCTTGTTCTGTTGGTGAGAATGTTAAGTACAATTATGATGTGGCTATTTAAATGTCACTTTTATTTCTTTGCCTTCTGGAATATGCTGAAAATTTTTATAAAATCAAGGGGGGGAAATCACCATAAATTACAATTTTTCATATCCTTTTGCAAATTATATACATAAATTCATTTCATAATATACTTTAGGCAACATATTTTAAACACAAAGTTGAGCTGCAGCTCTGATTTCATGGTTAGTTGTTGATTCCAGATTTTGTCCACTCACCATAATATATCACATTCCCCAAAGTTTTAGAATAACAATCTTTTTGCATGGCCACAGCATATTTTCTTTCAAATGTACTTTAGTATGGAAGCTTTTGTGCTTCAAAATTTATACCCTAGAGTACTACTTCGATTTCCAAATGTGTGTGGTTTAATTATGGTTTACATTGCCTCGCTTTCTTATTAGTTTCATTTCCCCCTCCCCTATCCTCTCAAGCTGTTGTCAACTTATCTGAGAAACATCCAAGAACATTGGACTTCATTGCCAATTCTTTCCACCATTCTGTATTTTTCTCAAAACAAGCCTATAGTTTGGAAGTTTATACAAAAGGCCAAGAAAAGTGACCAGCTACATGCATAAAAACTGAAAAGAACAAGCATGGGTTGTATTTGGCCAGGGGCCACTCCAGAGTCTCTTGCATCCCAGTGTTTGAAACTCCTATACACTTTTTCATCCCCAAAATGAGTCCTTTCCAAATAAGTCAGTTTACAATACAATACAATACAATACAAATTTAATTTGTAGACCGCTCCCTCTCCCCACAGGGACTCGGGGCGGTGCACAGGGAAAGTAAAAACAATAAATATACAAATATAAATACATAATATAAAAACAAATTAAATCTATTCCTGTGCTAAAACCCGTTAAACTAAAATACCCAGCAGCTATAAATAAGTTTAAAACCCCATAGAAAGAGAGACTAGCCTAGGCCGGCCAAGCGGAAAAAGTGTGTTTTTAATTTCAGACGGAAGGAGCGGAGGTCCGTAGTCGTTCTAATATCGGGGGGAAGGTCGTTCCAGAGGGCCGGGCCCGCCACAGAGAGAGCCCTTCCCCTGGGCGTCGCCCGCTGACACAGTCTAGTGGACGGCACCCGGAGAAGTCCCTCTCTGTGGGAGCGAATCGGCCGTGAGGATGTATGTTTGGGGTACGTTGGGGAAATTGGCAAGGAGCAAGCACATTATAGCCTGATGAGTTGTCATGAATGTATTGCTAATTTGTGAATTAGTTAAAAGAAACAAGAAGGAGAATTTGGTGTCAATATGTCTATGTGAGAGAGTGAGTATATGTGAGTGTATGTGTGTTTGGGCATTTTATACATGTATATATAAAGTTGCACACCTGACAGAATGATCATATTTCAGCTACTTATATTCTATAAGCAAGTTGAAAGTAAAATTAGGTCTTCTATCTACTGAGCAAACAGGACCACTAATTTATCTTTCTAGAACTGAAAAAATGATTCCTGAACATTGTGAGGGTTATGGATATCCAGTTGAGAATTGAAAACAATATGGACATCTGAAAATATTTAAATTGGTCTCAATATAGGTAATTATTTCTTCTCGGAATATGTGAATTTTAGAACATCACAAAAGTATTTGAATGAAACTTTATTCTCTTTGCATCTCTAACAATTTTTTTCTGTACAGACTTAATAGCATTAAATGAACCTGAAATGCTATTTTTGGGTTGAGTTAGTCCAACATCTATATAATTCATAATTATACTCTATAGATAGAAATGTTAAGTCAGTCCCCTAATGGGGATCTCCAGTGACATTCCATTGTTTTAAAAAAGAATATAGAATTAATTTATAAAGTATTAGATTAATTGTGGAATTTAAGTCTCTTAAAATCTGATATTGGAAATGCAGCCAATCCAAATTGAAACTTAAGGCAATGAAAATACCTTAAGTTTCAATTTGGATTGGCTGCACTTCCATTTGAAAAGTCTTAAATTATTAGAAGCAATACCAGACTATAAAGTCCCACAATTAATCTAATGCTATATAAATATTGTATCTATCAAAATGTTTATACTAAAAGTAGTCAAAAACTAAAGAAATTGCATAAAATAAAATGCCTGAATTAGTAGTGACATAAAATAAATGGATCACATGATCCAGTATGCATCCTTTTCAAAGGCTGAAGCGTTTAAATACGCTCTTCTGCTGAATCCTGTCAATAATTGAAATTCTTATTAGCATGATCATGGACATTTATGTGAGTCAAAAGCATTAAACAACCTTAATCAGTATGAATTTCTATTTTAAAATAATCTATATTTAAATAGAATGGACACTATTAGAAATTAACCTTGGAAATACTATGCTGATTCCCATAAAATTTATTGACCTATGATCATTCTCCATTGTAGGTAGGTAATGTGATGGAATGTATACTTGGAGAAGGCGTGTGTGAGTGTGTGTATTTTGGCAACATAGAGTTTTCCTAGAAAGAGCCAGATTAAGAGACTGTGTTCAATCCCAAAAGAGATGTGGGAGGTGGAAAGAGGTTCAGGGACGCCACAACCTAGAATTTCTCAGGGTATATCTAGCAGGTTAGAGGTTTATATCTTTAGTTTGGCAAGATTCTGTCCATTAAGTGTAAGTGAATAAAGGATTAAACTCAATTGGATGTTGGTGTGTTTGTTTTGTTGCTAGGCCTGAGAGTACATCTTCCTTAGGAGAAGATAATCAGAATCTTTGTGTAAATATTATTTTTCCTTTATGTTAATGTTGATATCAATATTTGATGCAAAAAAAAATTGAAATGCTAAATTATATGAATTGATCTAACACCTATCCCCCCCCCCCCCAAAAAAAAAGTAACTGGACTTTCTAATCCATGAAGTTTTGGAGTTAGAAAGAAAGACCTCTCTGAAGAATTACAGACATAATAAATCTTTCTATTCACCATCTGATCTACATTTGTTAAAATACAGAAGGATGACCTATGAATTAGGATTACAAGTGGATCTTTTTTTTAAATTGTACAGTTTCTTTTTCAATTACATTTTAAAAAATTATCTTTGGTTTTCTCTTTCTTCAAAATTTGAATCTCATCAATTGGAGATAATTTGGTTTTGAGGTCTAGGAATCTGAATTGTAGCACTTTGGTAATTTTTACCAAAGAGTAAAAGGGTAAATTAGTTTAATGTGTTGCTCAAGGCACAAATCCATAGGTACATGCAATCTCTGTTCTATTTCCTTTGTTTATAGCTTCAACTATATCATGCCAATACTAGTTTAATGGAGTGACTATTGAATGCAGTCTATATTAACTTTTTTAAAATGCTGAGCTATATTACTATAGTTGGCCCATCCCACTGGGCGAGATCATCCGTGGTTTTGGGGTAGAGTACCACCTCTACGCTGACGACACGCAGCTGTATATATCTACCCCAAACCACCCTAACGATGCCGTAGAGGTGATGTGCCAGTGCCTGGAAGCCGTGCGGGCCTGGATGGGAAGGAATAGACTCAGACTCAACCCGTCCAAGACCGAGTGGCTGTGGTTCCCGGCATCCCGGTACAGCCAGTTGACTCTATCACTGGCCATAGGGGACGAACATCTAGCCCCTGTGGATGGGGCACGCAACTTGGGCATCCTCCTTGATGCACGGCTGTCCATGGAAGGTCAAGTGACGGCCGTAGCCAGGAGGGCGTTTTACCAGGTTCGCCTGGTCCGCCAGTTGCGTCCCCTACTGGACCGGGGTGCCCTTTGCACAGTCACTCATGCTCTCGTGACATCCCGACTGGACTACTGCAATGCTCTCTACATGGGGCTCCCCTTGAGGTGCACCTGAAGACTTCAGCTTGTCCAGAATGCAGCCGCGAGGGCAATTATGGGAACTTCTAGGTTTTCCCATGTAACACCGCTCCTGCGCGAGCTGCATTGGCTGCCTGTCGTCTTTCGGGTGCGCTTCAAGGCGTTGGTTATCATCTTTAAAGCGCTCCATGGCATGGGACCTAGTTATCTGCGGGATCGCATCCTGCCTCATACATCCCTACGGCCGATTCGCTCCCACAGAGAGGGACTTCTCCGGGTGCCGTCCACTAGGCTGTGCCAGCGGGCGACGCCCAGGAGAAGGGCCTTCTCTGTGGCGGCCCCGACCCTCTGGAACGACCTTAGAACAACTACGGACCTCCGCTCCTTCTGTCAAAAATTAAAAACACATTTCTTTTGCTTGGCCGGCCTGGGATAACTTAACTGTTTTTAGGGATTTTTTAGAGGTTTGTCTTAGTTTTAACATGGGATTTTAGCGCCGGGTTTAGTTTAATTCTTTTTTAATACTGTATTGTTTGTGGTTTTATATGCATTTTTAATTTTCCTGTGCCCCGCCTCGAGTCCCTTCGGGGAGAGAGAGCGGGTTATAAATTAAATTATTTATTTATTTATTTATTTATTTATAAAAGAACCGTAGTTCCCTACCCCTGCCCTATACCAATTGTGATAATAGGAGCCTGAATAACCTACACAATCCAACATGTGAATATGAATCATATTGTCAGCAAATAGCAAGTTGTTGCAATATGTGTTGATTCCTTTATGTGTATTGCAGGATCCTTCATCAGCTCTGGTAAGTCATTATTATATAGATTGAATATATTGAAATATTCACCTTTCTCTTATTCCTTTTAATTGATCCTGCTCGCTGTGGCTCCATTCATTCCAAACTGCACCCTAAGCAGGTATTTGTACAAAGAATTGTGATCACTACTAGCAATCTGGGTTCCATATTTAGGACAGTCAATTTTCTCTATAGTATTTATCTGTTAAGTGTGTGAAATGTTGCAATAAAGTCTATAAAAGGCAGAAAACAATTGACTCTCTTTACTGACATATTTAGTAATACAATGGTTTGAGACACAGCAATTTGTCATAGTGGACTGACTCTGTCTAAAACCAGATTGCTCTTCTGCAAGAATGCACTTCTCAATATTTCATATATTTTTCTAATCCATTGATGTCTATATTTCAATAAACAGCCTTTCCTATTTCCTATTTTATTCTTTATATTATTTTCTTTAGTGAAGAATGAAAATATTTTTTCAATCAGTTCCTTTCTGATTGCATGTTTAAATATTTATGATAAAAGAACAAAAATATATTTACTAGAGTTGCTTGGAGGAATTTCACCAGAATAATCTGAAGATTAATCATGGTTAGCTGTTTCACGGTCGCCTGCAGATGCTTCACAATTGTCAGTTTTTTGGTTTAAATTCTTGGTCTTGCTGGAGAGAAATGTCATTCACCATCATATGGAATCCTTTTAAACATGTTAAAGGATATGACAAGGTGCTTCCAAACCATTTAATGCTGAACCTCAAAGATTGGCAGAAAGCATACATCAGTGCATTTATATAGTTATAAAATCTCTAAGGCACTTAACGCCATAATGACTCTGTGTAATATATAATATTAATATTACAATATTAAAATAGAAACAATATAACAAAAATGATAAACAATTGGTAATAGGAATAAAATGTGCAGCTTCATTCCTATTCAGTTGTATAGATGATTTTTTCCCCTGTATTATCTCCATCCTTTTGCTCTCTCTCTCTCTCTCTCTCTCTCTCTCTCTCTCTCTCTCTCTCTCTCTCTCTCTCTCTCTCTCTCTCTCTCTCTCTCTCTCTCTTGCACACACACACACACACACACACACACACACACACACACACACTGTCAGTGTTCCAAATATCATCCAGAATTAAATCTGAGTCCAAGGCAGAGCTTTCCTCAAAATTCCAATTTAATAATAGAGACATGTTAGTACATCTGTGGAAAACCCGAATCTGAAAACTTCCTGGGTTTTCCACCCAGTTGAAAGTTCATGATCTTGCCCCCACACCCACAAGTCCATCAAATGGTCCAATCTTCCACTGCCACGCTGGCAGTTCCACCCATCCACTTCCGGTCAGGCTCAGAGGTGCAGAGACAAAAGATGACCTTGGGCTTCTAGAAAGGAATTTTTTTATTTTGACAACAACACATTCTACTCCTTACTATTCCCCCTCTCAATTCTCTTCTAATGAAACAGCATAGAAAAATAATAGAGAGTGTGGCAGGCCAAAGATCCTAAAAGGAACCAGCTGTAGGCCACACACACACTTTCCTATTATCTAGCTTGGCAATGATTATGTTTTAATATATATTGTGACTCTGTATTTGGATTAATTAAATTATCAGGTTAAGTGTGCTGTATGATCTCACTTCTAGGTCCCCCCTCCCCCCCGGAAGCAAAAAAAATAACATGATCTGGACTAATGAGGTGTCTTTCTCTTGATTTCATGTCTGCAATTTTCACTTAAAAAATAAAAGTTTGTATTGAAAAGCACAGGCGTAACATCTTCATTCATATTTATACACAGCAAAAATGGATCCTTAACAGGATTATGGTAAAAATTATAACCCCTCTATTTCCTACGCTGAGGATCTGATCTGGAAAAGGCACAAATAATTGTACGTTTGGACTAGGTACAATCAACCCTGCCTCAAACAGGTTATTGTGATAAACTTCAGGTATCTTAGAAAGATGCATCCACTTAAGTAGCAACATCTTGGCACTTAAAACAGCATCCAAATAAATCATCATTCCAAGCAGTCATGAGACCAGTTTGATCAGGTGAAATTCAATATTTACTTTTTATAAAGGAAGTGAATTTCAACAATATTTGGGTCCATTTTGAAAAGAATAGCTTTCAAATTTATGTCATTGTAATTGATTATATTTCTGTAGGCTCAGAAAAATAAATGTAATTTAAAGTATAGATGCCAGGAAATGATGCTTTATGCATTTTTCCCTTTCCCAAAGTGCTTTACCAATCTCTATTTTAAAGCACTGAAAATAAAATGTATTCTATGTCAGTGTCTTGTGTGTCATATTAGGGTTTTTTGATCAAGAACTTAGGCACAATTACTTCTATATTTTGAGGATGATTGAATTTTATCTTAGCAAGAAAAGAAAATTGCCAATGCAAGAAATTAATTAAGATAATTCTTAATTAAGATAATTAATTCTGTTCCAAAGATAGACAAATGGTGTTTGAGCATATTGAGTTTTAAAAAGTTTAACTCCCAAAGAAACCATAATTAAGAAACTATAAGAAATTATAAATAACTATATTAAACAAGACATAATTATAGAATAGTTATAAAGGTTACATTTTTACTCAGTCTGTCATAATGTTTTACAAGGAAGATTAGATTTTGTGAATTTTTATCCTTAATAGCATCTTTATTTTGACTTGGCGGTGTTTTATACTTAGTGGACAATAATAAAGCAGAGGTATGTTTGTGCTTCACTATATGCCTCTTCATTTTGTAGAAATGAAAAAACAGCTCTAAATACAGCATAATAAGCAGCATCAACATATGCAAAACATTAAATAGACTAATTACGTCGAAGTCTCACTAAAGTAAAAATGTTGATATCTTCCTTCTAAACACTTTGATTACTTGACAATCTTTTCAGTAGAGAGATCTGAAATTTGAAGCCATCATCAGAATGGGTAATGTAGAAGTCGTTTAAAAATCATACTCTCGTGCCCTAACTTGGTGTCTTCCTACAGATGGATTTCTATTTTCAGCCTAAGCCTCCTTTCAATCACCCTCACTCTACCCCAAATCAAGGGATTACAGAGTCATAAAAAGAAAAAAAATGTGTTTAGCCAAATCAATTAAAAATCACAGCTGTTTATAACAATCTAGTAAAAATACACAATGAATTAAGACGTGTGTGAGCGTGCGCGCGTGCGCTCATGTACATCCATACCCGCACCCACAGCCAGCTGGGATACCTTAGGCTAGTCCAGGGGTGGGCAAACTTTGCAACTTTAAGTCTGAAAGACTTCAGCTCCCAGAATTCTCCAGCCAGCAAAGCTTGCCCACCCCTTAATCCTAGGAAGGAGGCAATGGCAAACTTATGAAATGCCTATGGAGATTCTCAGTCATCCAGGTAATGGTTGTTCCAAAGGTGCTTTCCCCCAAGAGGCAACGGGCAACTCTTTTTCAAAGAAAAACAAGAAAGTCCAGTTGCCTCTTGGGGGAAAAAAGCACCTTTGGGATACCCGTGAAATGTTGCCAAGAAAAATGCAGGGACTTGTCAAGCAGTGTCCAACAATCAATGCTGACTAGAAGAGACAAACACAAAAGTCTATATAAGCCAATAACAAAATTGTTTAGAATAAACCAACTAATCCAGTTAGTATTGAGTCAATCTGCATACTAATTATCTGCATGCATTATTTAGGTTTTTTTTTCTGTCTGATGTTGTAATTCAATGTGACAGATGTTGAGTGTTCATTTTAGGCATCTAATTCATCATCAACGGAACAAATGTTAGATCTTTTACATTAGATTCTGAGTGAGTTTCTTTTGTGCTTGACATAATTACAAAACTATTTGTGGCAACATATACTGAACCACAGTTTTATTCATTACTTGCTAGAAACCCAGATGGAGAATTACAGGCTCTTTTATTCATTCTTTATCCCTTGGCATGCCTGTTTTAATTTTACTTTCAGTTAAAATATTTTAAGAGGCTACAGAGATAGTAAGGTTAAAAATAATTAAACTTTACAACTTATATTGTCCCAGACAGGAGGTTCTGTTCTAGGGGATCACAGTTAAATTATTGCCTCCTTTACAAAAGGACTAAAGAACTGGTTTCAAGATTTAACATAAGAGGGAACACAATTGGCATGTTGCATTCCACTGTACATATGGGAACAATATTGCATGCTGTAATGAGAATTTAAAATATGCTGCTATTTAACCAGTGTCTTAAAACCCAGGACCGCAATGGGAAAGGAAATGAGGAGTACTTGCTTGCAGAGACAAAATATAGTAATGAAATCGCCACAAACCCCTATAAATTTTGTAAATTTACAAACAACTAATCAATTGATAACTTACAGGATAACTAAATGAACAAAGGAAGTTCAATTAGTTGAACTGAAAAATGTTCTCCTTAAACAAAATGTATTATGTAAGGAATAGAGAAAGGGGAAGGCTTTGAAAGCAAAGGAATAAGAATTTAAAATGTTATCCTATGACTTTTAGGCAGCCTGGTTTGTGATTTGAGGTAGAAACAAAAACTCCAAATTAGGTTATTAAAAAAAAAGAAAGAAAGAAAGAAAGAAAAAAAAAGGGGGGGGGGGGGAAATCCATTACCGTATTTTTCAGAGTATGAGACGCACCTTTTTGCCTCAAAAAAGAGGCTGAAAATCTGGGTGTGTCTTATACACCGAATACAGCATATTTTTTTTGCCTCCTGAAGCCCCATTCCCTTCAACAAAATGGCTATGGATAGCCTCATGGAGGCTTTGCAGAGAGTTCCTGGGGGCTGTGAAGGGCAGAAATGTGCATAAAATGGGCAGCCCCCAGCAGCACTCTATAAGCCTCCATAAGGCTGTGTATGCACTTTTTTTTTTTTAAGGGCTGTTTTTTGCTCGTTTTTGCCCCTACCCCACTCTCCTAGGAACACTCTGAAAGCCACACACCCCAAGGGTATTCATACCTTTTATTTGGAAAAAAAGGGGCCGTTTTTGCAAAAAATGGGCCATTTTGGCGAGGTTTGCAGAGTGAAAAAACTTTTTTTTCTTTTTGGAAAGCCCTTTAACTGTTTGTTGATCAAGCGCTGGGCCAGCAGAAACACCTGCCCATCTACTGTCTCTCTCTCTCTCTCTCTCTCTCTCTCTCTCTCTCTCTCTCTCTCTCTCTCTCTCTCTCTCTCTCTCTCTCTGTCTCTCTCTCTCTCATTCTCTCTCTTTCTCTCCCACCTACCTACCTACCTACCTACCTACCTACCTACCTACCTACCTACCTACCTACCTACTCTCTCTTTCTCCCTACCTACCTACTGTATTTCTCTCTCTCTCTCTCCCCCTCCCTCTCTCTCCCTCTGTCTACCTGCCTACTTTTTTTTTAAAAATTGCCTCTTCAAAACCTTATACTCCAAAAAATACGGTATTTACTTTGGCCCTGCCTTAGAGATTTTAATAACATAATTTTTATAGAAGGATTTCTCTACTTAATATTTAATATTCTATCTTTCCTCTATGAACTAAGTCCTGAAATTATCATTATAGGTAATCCTTCTCTGCTTGATGTTATACTTAAAAAAATGTCTAGCGGAGGAGCATTTATACACAGATGGCCATGTTTATTGGCTTCCATGCAAAGCAAAACCATGCATTAAGCTACAATCCTGGCTTAAGTGGAAGTCAATGTGGAGGTGGGAATGTGTTTAAGGAATCCAAAGTCATTAGAGTAACATTGACAGCAGCAACAGTGAAAATGTATGTGCTTATCTGAAGCCCTCACCATGTGAATGCTTGGGATTATTCATGTTTTGGATTAACTGGAATGAAGAGTTGACCTAGAGTTGTTTTCTCATGCACATGACAGCATTTATACCTATTGCTGAATTACTTATGAATAAAAAAAAATATTCTTTTTCATGCCCAATGCTGAAAATGAAACCCCATCAACCATTTTTGAACAACCATTTCCCTATATCAGAGGAATTTTGTTTATAGCAATTCAGCAATTGCAGGCACTTAATATTTTGCAATATCCAAATGTTTATAATTACAAAATTTTCATTAATACTTTAAATGCTATTCAGGTCATGATAACTTATTCCCATTAAAAAAAATAATCCTAAAGAGATATGTAAAGTTAATAGTGTTCCATATATAACAGCTGATAATTTGAAGACACTCTTTTCTCTATCAACTTATATTTTTTTATCCTAAGTGTTACGAAGCAGTGAAGCTCAATACCTTCATTGACATATGTGGACTAATAATTAATTGAAGAAGTTAGGCTTTTTTCTTCATTAAGATTCTAAAGAAAATTGACATCGTCATCTGTTTCAGCATTTTACAATTCCTTAGAAAAAGGGCTAATTCCTTTTTGGCAACAAGCAGATAATAATAATTAAAAACAAATTTCAGTATCAGCTTCTAATCATGATAATAGCTAAAATTGAAATAAAATTAGATAGGTAGTGTGGTGACCAAACATCTAATATCCAATCTAAGTGGGCAATTAGATTTGATAAATTGAATCAATATGGTTAAAAAGTCTACTGAATAATCAAATCAATTGAAGGCGCTCCCTCCAGTCCAAGGAATTGAGCTAAACTGAAAAGTCAGTTCAAAGCTTCAGTTCAAAGGAATCATTCTATTAAATCAGCTTAGAATCAAGGCTTTAATTAGAATTCTTTCCATAGCTCTAATAGCTTTTATTTAAACATCTATCTAAAATATCTGAAATGTTAACAAACTGTAGCCACAAACCACAACTTTCTGGTTTTATCTTGCAGTATCAAGTAATCCTGCTAACAACTTGCCATTTCTTCTAAAGGAATGAGATGTAATCTCTTGAAATAATTATACTGAATTCATTAATTCATACTTCGTAATGTCATTGAATAACTCAAGATTCTAAATGATTAGCAACAAGAAATACACACATAGGAAATTTAAAATCCCTTCAGTAAAATCTAAAAATAATACTGATCAATATTTAACAAGAACATTATACATTTTACTACTGATACTTCCGTTTAGTTGTCTTATACTGACTGATTCAACCAAAACTGATATCAAATAGTTTTAACACAATTAGTTAATAGTGTTAAAAGTGCTATTTGTTCATTTAAATCAAGAATATAAATTTATGGAATTAAGAGCTGAAGTTGCCCCCAAATAACACAGCAGAAACTGTACTCTCAAGAGAAAAAATCAATAATTATATTGAATTATAATTTCAATTAGAATTAAATTAAATAGAAAACATATGATTATTTCACATGTAGTCAATTATTTTTTATATCTTAAAATATTTTTGTCATTAAATGGAGGCCCTCTTGCAACCTTGAATCACAGCTTGTACACTTTTGCTATAGAGACAGCCAACATACATATTTGACTTTCTATAGCTTAGAGCAGAGTAGATTCTTGTTCAAGAAAATTTAAGGTAGTTCAGCTATCTTAAGGTAGTTTAAGATGAGGCTTGGGAAAATCATTAGGTTAATGATGGTAAGAATTTGATTTGGATTTTCTCAGAATAGTGCAAGTATTTTCCTTTACAAACATATATTATTCTGAAAAGCTCAGATATGTAAGAGCTTTTTCTGAGTACTTTAATAGTTGTCTTTTGATCAGTTATTTACTTGGCTGTATGGATAGCTCATATGATAAGATAACGGAGCGAAACAATCAGGCGGATTAAAAGAAAATTCACATTGCCTTGACTATGAATTCAGTTCCATCTGTGATTCAGAATGGAAATGAAGCAGGATTACAGATTGCATTGGTTGTTTTGTTTATATCCAAGTCAATTAGAAAATAACTTCTTCAGAGTTCCCAATAGCACTGGTTGGTGTTGAATTCTGGCCAACCATCAAAGGGCTGAGCACCCTTCATATGCCATGGTGATAAGCATGTTCCATTGGTTATTAGGCATTTTCCATTTGAAACACATCAGCAGTGATACAGTCTTGTAGCAGATGGGCATGCACCAATAACAAAGAAAATGTGGGGGAAATTCCTCAAGTGATATGGCCATGTTCTATGGGTAGCATCCTACACCATTGTCTGTACTACCTATCATTTTATCACTGATGGCAAATGCCCATGTGGAAGAACAAAGCAAAAGTCGCAGGACACAAGTTAATGCAGACATGAAAATCATCCAGTTGGACTTTGATGCTGTGTTTCTGGGTTTCTGGCAGAATGTTTACTGTGCATTTCAGTCTGCACAGGATCCTGGCAAAGATCAGCTCAAGTATAAGTATGAACCATTTACATATAGTTGAAGTGAAAGGAATATACAAAAATGAGCAAAGTATTCATTTAACAAGTGTATATTTGATATTTGGATATCTATAAGGTTCTTTATCATGTTTCTACGATTTGGATTTTTTCCACAGTATAACTGCAAAAGCTTATAGGCTTGAATCAGCCACTTAAAACTTATAGCCTAAACATCTTTAAGCATTTGGCTGTAGGCTTTCAACTACTATTATTATTACAAGCAACAGAAATCAAACAAATAGGTGTCTGGCTTGAGAAAGCTAGAGGCAACAGTTTCCCAAATCAGTGGCTCAGCATTTTTCTTTTTGATGAGTTGCTTTTCCCTGAACCCCTTGACAAGGATTTTGCCAGTAAATTGTTTGTTGTATAATTCCATCAAAAGTAACAAGTCCAAAGCAAACTTTCTGTTCATACCAAGGTAAGGGTGAATGGGCCAACAGTCTTGCCTTCAAGCCAAGCACTGAAAAACTAGTGTTATGATTGACCTTTGAGAATAACATGCGACACTTACAAGGAAATGGAATACAACCCTTACAGAAGCAGAGTTTTTCTCCCATGTGCCTTTGTGTAAGTAGGAAATGTAATACACATTTGAGTTCTCCCAACCTTGGAGGAGATGGGTAATTAGCATGATCCCCTCCCATATTTTCTTTAAGCAAGCAGACTGCTTCCATAGAAGCACTTGGAACATATATATTCAAGTCAACCAAGGTCATATTGCCAAGCCAATTAATTTTCTCTCCTTAGCACCAGGGGTGGGTTTCAAATTTTTTAGAACCTACTCTGTAGGTGTGGCCTATTTTGTGGGCGTGGCTTGGCAGTCATGTGACAGGTGGGAGTGGCCACCTTTTAAAATGTGGTGAAACTTATTTAACAACACTCTTGCTTAGCAACCAAAATTTTGGACTCAATTGTGATGATAAATTCTTTCTTTCTTTCTTTCTTTCTTTCTTTCTTTCTTTCTTTCTTTCTTTCTTTCTTTCTTTCTTTCTTCTTTCCTTTCTTCCTTCCTTTTTTCCTTCCTTTCCTTTCCTTCCCGTTGGGTCACTTGCAGCGGTGGGCCAGATTTACTTCCAGGTACGCCGGTGGAACCCCCTCTCACCAGTTCTCTAAATTTCACCAACCGGTTCTCGCGAGTAGGTGCGAACCTGCAGAAACCCACCCCTGCTTAGCACCCACTTCCCTTGATAATCCTGTTAGGTAAAACTGTTTTAGTTGTCAAAGAATGAAGAAATCTCACCAGTATAAGTTTCCTGAAAACTATAGATAGCTATGTTTAGATTTTACTTCATTTAAATAAAACAAGAAAACTTTTCTGCTTTTTTCTGCATAATACTTTAATAAGAGAAAGGATAGGAAACTATATTGGTCTTTTTACCTATTCTGGGATGTGACTTATTTATGGACCAGATAGCTGGAGTACAAGCTTACCTTATTGTCAAGGAACTTAAAATAAAGTTTTGGAAAAGAGTTCTATACTTTGCTATAGGTACACTCTCAGACCTAGACTCTGATACTGTGTGCAAAACTTAAGATTTACAAAGTATTTATCAGCCCTAAGATTAAAGCCTAAAAAATAACCATCATATGGCTCTAAAACCACTTTTATTAGATCAGGTCTAGTAACAATTTCTAGACTGTACTTGTTCAATCTAGAATTATGAGAACCAGTTTGGTATAGTAGTTAAGCCATTGGGCTAGAAACTATGAGAACGTGAGTTTAAGCACAAAGTCAGCTGAGTGACCTTGGCCCAGTTATTTTCTCTCAGTCCTAGGAAGGAAGCAATGATAAACCACTTCTGAAAAAGCGTGCCAAGAAAACTGCAGGGACTTGTCCAGGAAGTCTATGAGAATTGGACATGGTTGAACAGGGGGAAAAATATAAGTATTGCTTTAAAGCCATTGTTTACAATCTTCTGTGTTATCACTGCTAGACAAGAACTTAATCTGGAGAATACATTCCAGATGATTGCATGCTTAATTTCCTTTCTCCATGGAACCTCTCTTACGCATATCTAAAGCTCTGGGAATAAATGCACATCCTTTAGTTTTTTGCAAAAAGCAAATGTTCTCCTTCTTCAATTTTTCATTATTAGGACTGATCTGCACAATCAGCTCACCCTAGCAATAGTGCAGGCAATGGAACATTTCTCAAAGGTAGGAAGTCTTAACTTCAACTGCAAATAACTTACTGGAGAGGAACATCTACTCATTTTTACATTAAAAGTTTAAAAATGGTGCTATCAAACTTGCTTGTTTCCTATATGGCCATTCCTTTTACAACTTCACCTGTGAAACAGTATAAAGCTAAGGACAAGGATAGACATTCCAATAAATAAAAAAAATCCCAGATTCAGCTGAGAAGAGTTTTACCATATCAACCTTTCTAGGCCAAAATTATAAGAAAAACAGTAAACTTGCTTGTCCCTCCATCCTTCCCTCCCTCCATCCCTCCCTCCTTCCTTGGAAAGGTCAGAGGTAGGGGTCAGTTCCAGAAGCCACTACTGCTGGTTCATTTTTTTTGCATGCTGTGCATGCTTGATGCTCCCTATGCCGCATGTGCAGTGCAATTAAAATTGTTCTGTGCATGCGCAGAATTGAAAAACAAGATTGAAGACAAGACCAGAGAATCAGGGGTGTGGTAGGTCTGGGTCACTGCCGGTTCCAGCGACCCAGGCCACCAAATTACTACGGGTTCAACCGAACCAGTCCAAACTGGTAAGAACTCACCATTGGTCAGAGGAATGGAAACAAAATCCTACAATAAGAGACAGGGGAAACTGGATACATTTGGCCATGAGAAATGAAGACTAAACAGAGAAATAGCGGTATCCTCCAAATTCCTGAAAAAATTTATAGACACGAAATCTGCAGCCTATGTCAGAGTTCAGGACAAAGAATCTTGCCTTATTTCAGATTCTGAACTGAATGAAGTTCAGATTCATTCAGATTCTGCCTGAATGTTAAGAGGGGAAAAATGAAAGTAGCGAACATTGGAGTCAATTGCAGGGAAAGATTTCTTAAAGAAGTGACTGGACAGCTATTTCTCATAGATGCTTTAGTTAAGCAGCATTTCAGCTTGACCTAAATGGACCCTGTTTACTTTAAAAAAACACCTATACCAGGTACTCTTTCAAGTATCTCTGATAAAAGAAATCAGAAGTTTGAAGCTTAAATAGTTTTGAGGATGGACCATTGTCGGGTTCTGATGGTTACACAAAGACCATAGGTATGGAAATCAGAAGAGAGTTTGCATTCACCAATGGAAGGTTTTTCTTGTTTCATTATCACAAAGCACATGCAAATTTTTAGTTACTATAGTTACCAGACTTAATTTAATTTCAATATGACTCATTCTGAATGCTCATAGGTCACAGATCTTAACCTCAAAAATGCCACCCCTGAACTAGGAACTCCTATTCTAGAACTCGAGTCTTTGTTTTCTAAATCCTAATACATTTAAATTATCCCATCTTGCTGTTGGAACACATACCAATTTGGAACTGACATATTTATTTCCTCTCCAGTTGCCACAAAGGTGATTTTTCAAATGGCAACTGGACAGTTTTTCCTTAAGGAAGAAGATGCTTCACATCTCATCTTCTTCCTTAATTGTGTTCAGATGGCAGAGGGAATGGAAGAATCATTTCTGACAGGATGGTGGGAGGAGATGGAAGGATCATATCCACCAGCCCCCTGACACACACTATCATGTCTGAACCTATCCTTCCATCTATGCACCATCCAATCACAACTGATGAAGCTTCTTGGATGAGAAGTGAAATGTCTTCTTTTCCTCCTAAAAGAAAAACAGTCCAGTTACTTTGAGACAACAATTCCTTTATGACTGAGAATGTCCATAACATTTCTCCAGTTGCCACTTTTTCTGCAAAATTTGACAACTTGGTAGATGTAGTAGTTCCTGAGCTGATAGCAGTGTCCTGAAAGTGAAATAATGCACAGGCATCTAGAACATTACTGTCTTTCCCTGCAAATAAAATAGGATCTTATTTTCTTTGACCCCCGAAATAAGCACTTGGTCTAATTTTTGGGGAGGTCTTATTATTTTTGAGGTGCAGAAGGTGGAAATCATGGTCACCTCATGCCTGCTGCCTTTTTGCAATATTTTCAGGGAGGGCTTATTTTGGAGCATGTGCCTCGATTGGGCTTATTATCTGGGGAGGTCTTATTTTCAGGGAAACAGGGTATGCCCAGAAATGAACAATATCTTATTGCACTTTTCAAATCAGTTATGCCAGGGGTCTGCAAAGTCGGCTCTTTTAAGACTGGTGGACTTCAACTCCCAGAGTTCCCAGGCTCCCAGAGTTCCCAGAGTTCCCAACTCCCAGAGTTCCCAGAGTTCCCCAGCCAGCTATGCTGGCTGGGGAACTCTGGGAGTTGAAGTCCACCAGTCTTAAAAGAGCCGACTTTGCAGACCCCTGATATGCAATACTGAAAATTGGTTAACTGATTTTCCTCTTCACAGAAATTTATTTGACTAAGTTAGTGAAAAGGAAGGTAGATCTTAAAAACTGGACACACAATGTAATTAATCTTAATTGCTTTATGTAATTCATTAAAGCTATAAATTTAAGCTAGGAATGACTACTATTCACAGATTTGTTAGTTAGAAATAGTTTTATTTACTTCCAAACATTAAATCACTGGCATCATTGAGTAATGCTGCTCAACAATGCTAACTGGAATGTACAAAATATTTGGCAATATTTTCTTCAAAGCAGGAAATGGCATTTAACCAGTGTACGCTTGAAGTAATTGTAGTTTTGCTGTCCTGAGGATTCAGGTTTAATGAATATCATGTGGCTGAAAAAATGTGCTTTAAAACTGGTCTCATTTGCTTGCTTAATAACTAATAACTCTTGATGATCACTCAAGCTATGTATGCAAAATATATTTTGACTGCGAGGATTTTTAACTGCTTAAAGATTTGCAAAAACCTTACATGTAATTAGTAGCAAATTGACATATTTGGTAAGCTTCGGTATTTTGAAAAGTTGATATAAAAAGCTGAGGTCCAAAGAACTACCCAGATTTATATGTGAGATTTTAGTTATCCCAGAATTTTTGACTACTTTTCTATGGTCAACTACTTTCAAGCTGTAAAGTTTGTTTGGCTTGGTTAGGCTGCTATTAGAAAAATGTTTGTTCTGAAGTATGTTTCATTAATCTCAACAAGGCTTACTCATTGCAGAAGTACATCTTCACAAAAAACTCAAGGGAAGAGATGAGATATATCTTGCAAAAGCTGAGAAGGAATTGTTTGGCAGGCGAGTGGCTAGTCTCATTAGGAGGGCGTTAAACTGGAACAAAAGGGGGAAGGTGGCAAAAGCCCAGGACCAAATATGCAGCCAAGAAAGCAGAGTACAAAGAGAGAAGCAGGAGGCCCAGGATAAGGATTTAGATTATTGGAGGACACTAAACAGAGATACCAGTAGGGGGTACTCAACTATTTTTACAATATTATGCCTAATATGGCAGTAAACAAGCTCTAGAGATGCTAACCTAGGAAGCCAAATGCAATATGATAGTAGCATTATAAATTGGTGGGATGATACTCATGATAGGCAAACAGCCTAGAAGGTTATAATTTATGCAAAAGAAATGGATCAACAAAGAGGACTGGAGCATTGCCTTGTATGCAAAAATATCCTTGTACAGATATTCAGGCATCAGATATATGAAAATCCTGTTCAGTATGATCAGGCAAGAATAAAAGGAAAGACAAACAAACGTGCTACGCTTGTGGGAGTTTATTTTTAATATATATGAAGATTCAGAGTTCTAATAAATTCTTCTCCTCTCTTGCTGATAACTTCACTTATCTGAAGAGAGAAGAAAAAACAAGGGATCTGGAGGTCAGAATTGGTCGAATAAGTTGAAGGTTACTGGCATTTGGGGGGGGGGGAGGAACCGATTGCGTTTTCTTGAATGTCTGATATCCAGAGGAGGAGATTATGGTAACCTCACTGCTCTCTGATTTTAGTTCTGACTCTAAACTATGGTTATGCAGGGTTTGAAGGGGTAAAAGGGATTTTGGAGTGTGTTTGCATATAAAGCCTGCTTTGTCTTTTCTGTAATTGTTCTGCAGCTGCTGCTGCAGGTTGCCACACATTTTTCTCTTTAAACCTGAAGTACTTCAAAATTCTATTGAAAACCAATTTCTGGTTAAGAAATGGAAGCTGCAATAGTACAAATATGCTCAATTTGCCTTTATTAGGGATGTTAGGACTCTTTCATATGTCAGCAGTGAAAGTAGTTATATTCCTGGTTATAGATAGAATAAATTACAGAAAGCTTGTTGACTATATCGCTAAACTGATAGTTTTGACCACCTCTATCATTCATACTTAAGCTGAGGTGAGATTTGGTTGTGTCTTTCCACTGATTAGGCAAAGACAGAGTCAGAGACAGATTATTCTGCTGCTTGCTTTTTGAAACTTTCAGCAAAACCTCAATGTGTCTGTAAGAATTAAAACATCTAGAGAGAACTTCCGGTTTTCGTGGGTGACGGACGTGTTTAATACACGTCCGCCGCTTGCTGTCCTGGTGGGGCCCCCCCTGGAGGGCACAGGGTTTTTGGAGGACCCCTTGCCATACAGGCGGCTCGCTGGAGACCCCCAACTAGGCAGTGGCTGGCCCCAGCCTTGCCCCAGGAGCCGGGAAGCAGTAAGGGGGGGGGGCTTTGCCCTTTCGCCGATGGACTCCGGAATCAATGGAAGGATTTGAAAGCTGGCTGGAGTGCCGGGGCTGAAGGGTCTTTCCTGATCTCCAGGTCTGCAATTGAGGGACAAGCGAGCACTGTTTAATTGGTTTTAGCGCAGGATTCCATATTTAATAGGTTTTTTAATTTTTGTATTTTGGTATCTTTGTATTGTTGTATATTGTTTTAACTTTCCTGTGCGCCGCCCTGGGTCCGTTCGGAGAAGGGCGGGATATAAATTGAATAAATAAATAAATAAATAAATAAAGCGGCGGTTGAAAAACCTTTCCCCAGGAATGGGGAGAAAAAGAGAACTAGAGAGAAAAAGAGAACTGCCATCTGAAATAACAACAGTTTAAAAAAAACCTGTATCTATATTATTGCAGTTGCAACATTATATTGTGGAAACTTTTTGCAACAAGAAATTGAAACTTTCACTCTCCTTCCTGTGGGAGGCGGGGAAGATGGCTCCTCTTTGTTCTCTGCTGGAAATTTTCCTTTTGTTTTCCTTCGGCGTTTGAGATCATAAGACTTTGAATTTTCCAGCTTAATTCCTCCTCAGGAGACCTTTGGTATATCTCCCAATACGTGGGCATCCAGATTGATTTTGATAACACAATTTTTTCTTCTTGGTTTCCTTGGTTTTCTTGGTTTTATGTGCCACCCGGACTGAACTTTTATTCGGGTTGTCCCAATACCTCGGACTTCATCGGCTGCTTGTTTTTCTGACGCCATTTTTCTTACAAGTTAGAACTTATAATTGGGACAATGGCTTCTAAAAAACCACCTATCGGAAAGTCCTTTTTTGCTCCATCATCAACCTGCTCCAGTCCAGTTATGCAGCAGACAAAGATCACAACAAAGGAGATGCTCCAGGACATAATGAAAAATGTACATGAAATCCGAAATGACCTGACAAATTTAAAACTAGAGTTGTTGGAGACACAAAGAAATACAATGGATAATAAAAAAAAAATTGAGGCGTTGGAGGGAGGGTTAGCTGAGATGAGGGAAGAGGTAAAGGAAATTCGGACAGAAGGGGCAGAACTGGGAGGTCATATGACCAAGATAGAATTCGAAAGAATGTCTTTTTTTCTCAGGTTCCAGAACGTTCCAGAGACAGAAGGAGGAGATCTTAAAGATCTTATGAGTACAATTTTAGCAGATTATATTAAAAGGAATAAAGAACAACTCTGGTGGGATATGGACCTGGTTTATAGAATTAACTCAGCATATGCTAGAATAAATGATGTACCAAGAGAAGTCCATATTAAATTTTTAAGGAGGTCCACAAGGGATGAGATATTGAGGGCCCAGCGGGGAGGACCTCTGAAATATCAGGAAAAAGAAGTTGCTATTTTGAAACAAATTCCAAAAAAAATTAGAGAGATAAGAAGGAAATATCCCTAATTGTCCAAAAAATTATATAAAAAAGGAGTTTGGTTCAAATGGTTATTGCCAGAAGGAATGTTGGTCTTCTGGGACGGAGGTAGAATTAGAATTAAAACACTAAGAGAGGCGGAGGCCTTTCTGCAAAAGCATTCCTCACTCCTAGGAGACGAAGAAGAGGGAACAGGAGGGGCCTTGGGCCTGCCCATCGATGGGAAGGGAGAAGAAGAATCAATAGCAAAAAAACTTAGCTCCCAAAAATGACATTATTTGAAATTTTACTGTAATAGTTGAATTAGATGGCATGGAAAAACATGATCGAATGTATGAAATTTACAATGTAACTTATATGTATGCTTGCCCTTTGTTTTTCTTTAAAAAATATTGTATTTGTACGATGTTTTGGTGGGATCACTACCCCCAGCATGGAAGCCACTAAAATGTTACTTTAACCCTATAACCTTTCCCCCACATATACTGTAAAACCAGTAAAAATTGTTTTATGAAGAATTAAAGCATCTGAAGCAGCCCCAGCTAATTAAATAACAGTACAAGATCATATTGTTAATCCATTGCTGATAACAACAACCGAAAATGCAACAGTCTTCATACTTTGAATTTCTCACCCCTCCTTTCTATTCACTAAGCTTATCTCCTGGCACTGATAGATGGCTTAGTCAAGGATTCCTGTCAGAGATATTGCTTCACGATCCACCTCTCCCCAATAGCTAATGTTTATGAAACAAAGGAGACTATAAATCCTTAACAGGACTTTCTTCACAATGCGTTTTGTAGTTTCAGTAATCTACTAGGCATGGATTTCTTTTGTTTCTGTGGCTATCCATTGGCTGTTTAAGAATAGTGTAGAACATTTTTTAGACAGGAGGTATTCCACAGAAATATCATTAACAGAACAATAAATAAGAGTTATAAGATGAATGGGATTTTTTAAAAGCTTTCTCTCTGTATAATCTTTCATTCTTAAAGATTATATACTTAAAGCAAATAGTATTTTCCTTGAGTCTGTTGCTAACAAATCCCAAGTGGAAATCAAACTAAAATTCATTTTACAGTAATTAGAAATATATCCAGGAAAAATCAGCATGGGTTTGTAACAAGACCTGCATTTCAGTAATCTGTTGATGCAATAATTAATTCTGTTGCATTCTGTTAATTTCCCCAGTTTGCAGAAGTTCCATGTTCTTCATGCTTAGATTGATTGATTGATTGATTTAGAGTATGGCACACAATGTCAGGGAAATCTACATGTGCTAGTCATAAGATACAGTCATGACAACCTAGAATGTTAATTCATTTTTCCTACTGAGCTAATATCCATTTATCTACTCAAAATATTGCATGCTTTCAAACAGTTCGGTGGGCAGGAACTGAGAAACAGGTGACTGAAGCTCACTTTGTTTCACAGAGCCAGGCTTAATTTTGGGTACAGACCATTTCTGGCTGACAGTTACAGCATCATTATGCCTCTGAATCACCATACCTCCCCACCATGCTTGGATAAGAAAATCTAGACATGTAGAGTTTGTGTAATAAGCATAAATGCAGAGCAAGATAAGGAGATGCTTTGCTACTTTATATCTTCAGGGTTTGTCAGGTTAAGATCTCTTCTCAGTGATTGCCAAGGTCCAGGGTATTCCATAGATAAGTCAGACAGAAGACTTATTCTTCAGGGTAGAAGCTTCTTGTAGGACCTGATGGGGTTTTTAAAAATTTACTTACTTCACTATTTCTCATTTAATTAAAATCTTCCCTTTTCAAGCACAAATACAAGAGAGTTACTACACAGCTCTTTCTAAATTTTGATCAAGGATTTGAAAACTAAAATTCCATTTTAATCAAAATAGAATAAACCTCAAAATAAGAAAGATGTGTCCTTGATTCAGTGGAGAATTACAATGTAGGAAGCCAATGTTTTTTTATTCTACAAGTCGTTAATTATGAATGCTGAACTACAGTTTTGCTATTCTTTCTGTAAACTGTGGAATGAGTGATTCAAAACCACCTGTTAAATCTGGAGTAATTACTAGGAGTAGGGTGATAGATCAAAGTTCCATAATGCTTCTGAGAAAAAAGAAATTATGAAGTAAGTCAGAAACTCTGTAACGGATGGATAAGAAATTAAAATGCAAAGTGAAGGAAGCAAAGTTTTGGAAGAAAGTATCACTTCTTTTTATGAGAAAGGATTGATGAACAATTTATTAGTAGCCAGAAGAAAAATGGCTAGCCTTTCACATTTGCAAGTAAAATTTAAAGTGAGATATTGCTAATAATTCTAGCAAAGTAAGCATGACTTTTATAACTTACACCTATTGGATTATGTCAAGATATTTTCTGAAAGATAAAGCCATCATTAACACTGAAAATGTAAAGTACTTATAATAAAACTCTTAAAAATAATACATAATATTGATTTATGTTTTTTTAAAATGTTCACAGCATCCAAATTGTTAATACTGGAAGCTTAAGTTTACTATTAGAATATATTTTATAAAAAGTATAATAATAGGAGTCTGTAGAGTTGTCTATGCCTATTTTTCCTGATCTTCAGTAACTGAGATGTTAGTCAAGTTCTAAACTCCCCCCCTCCCTGGGTTACAATTAAATATATATTTAATGCAGAGGGGGTATTCTGCCAGTTCCCACAGGTTCGGGTGAACCGGTAGTGGCAGCAGCATGAGGCTCTGCCCACCCACCCTGACATCAACACACATGCTCTGCATATGCGCTGAATGTTCTGAACATGCCCAGATGTGCTGCATGTGAGCGTGGTGAGCGCACGGGTGCATGTGCTCCCGCTACCAAACTGGTAGCGAAGATAAGAGGATTTCATGCCTGATTTAATGATTCTATTCTTTGCAAAATCAACTCAAAGATTTTGGCCTTCAAAGAAGTTGATGTCTAAAACCCTAAGATCTGGGCTGCAAAAATCCAGATAATTAGTAGATGGTTTATTCTAATCTCTTTGGTATTATTTGGATTTTTGCAGCCCAGATATGATAGCCCTAATTTTAAAGATTCTTCTTTGGAAGAGGACCTAAAGTTATCAAGAGAACAATCAAGTTCCTGGAAGTTACTGTTTTCCAGTTATTTCTAAAAAAAATTATTATCTCCTGGGCTTATTTTTTATATTCAAGTGGCCCTGGCATCGTCTGACTGAGTTCCTTCTGAAAGTTGTCTTGTTTCTGTGAATTTAAAGAATGTGTCAGCCCCTTTGCCTAATAATGCTATAATGATATTTTTATCAAACCTTTGTATCACATGGTATAGTCAAATCATTATCATTAATATGTGCCTTCTGGTTTGTGTAAATAAAATGCAAAAAAGTGCATCTGAAAGTCTATATATTCCAGAACTTGTATATATATATATATGTATATATTTCTAATGCATTTATGTACCCATCATATATTTTAATCCACTGTATTTTATATAAAGGAGTCCAATACTTCATTATATTTGCCCATGCAAAATATGTTTATAGGCAACCCACTAATAGTTGGCAAGTGCAATCAGGTCTTCAATCCATTGAGTGAAATGAGCTGTGTTTGATTCACTTTTTAATGATGTTGCAAATTTCATTTCGGAATTCTTCAGGCATTTGATTTATTCTCCGTAATCCTCTAAATCTATCCTTTACCTTTGTTGCATAATGAAATGTTGCTGAAGCTGTATCTTGTTAGTTTGATGAGTCTATAAATTTTCTTTAAATTGTAATTTTATAAGAAAGGTTTCTTGATCTGAGTCAGTCAACAACAAATCTTTTTTTTTTTTTTTGCTGATGGTATGAAAACTTGTAGAATATATAGTAGCTTGATTTCAGTTTTGTCCACTTAGTTCACAATCAGGAGGTTGTGAATTTGATCCTAGGTAGATGCAGATGTAGGGTCTCCTGCTTGGACAGGAGGTTGGACTAGATGGCATGCCAGGTCCCTTCCAACTCTTGTTAATCTGTTAAAATATGTAGAGATCTCTTTTAAGGTGTTGGAAGAAGGCATTTGCTATAAACATTGAACTTTTTTGGCAGAGTGTTTCTGACATAGCTTTTGTACCAAAGCCAGATTTGCTTGTTATTCCAGATGCTATTTTACTTTCAGTTTTAACATTTCAGTCTCTTATAATTAGCCCTGTGTTGACAAGGGACTTTAAGCTGTTATAGAACTACAGATTCTCAATTTGTCTGTATCAGTGGGCGGTGCACACACTTGGATCACAATATTATTGACTAGCTTGCCTTGGGTCCAATCTGAGATCATTCTGTAATTTTGGGCAGTATTGACTGATATTGACACTTTTTGTTAATAATGATAGCTACTCTTGTTCTTTGATTATTTTTATTATTTTATTTTTATCCCACCTTTTTTTTTTATAAACACCTCAAGGTGGCAAATACTTCTTCATCCTGTTTTGTTTACAATAAACAACCCTCTGAGGTGGGCTGGGCTGAAGTGGCTGACCCGAAGTCACCCAGCTAGCTCTCATGCCTAAAGTGGGTTTGGAACTTAAAGTCTTCTGGTTTATAGGCTGATGCCTCAACCATTTGACCAAACCAGCTCTCTTATCTGGAAGATTTGCCATTCCAGTGATGTGACATGATCTATCCCAAATTATTTCAATTTGCCATAATATCAGTGTTCATCCTTGTCTACTTTGAAAACATCAATTTTGCCTTGGTTTGTGGTTCTGTTATTCCAATGCATCACTAATATGCTATATCATGCTAAGAGTTTGTAAGCCAATTATAAAAATATTGTGAAATAAATGGATTTTCCTTTCCTTCTTTCCTTCCCCTTTTCCCTTCCCTTTCTTTCTCTCCCCTTCTTTTTCCATGTATAATCTCTTTTGACCATGATCAATATTTCAGATTAATTGATTTGTGGTATAATTTGAAAAAAATACAGCAAGGTTTCCCCCCCGCCTCCTATTTCTATAAAACCCAAATTTCATACTTGGGAAAGCTGAGATTTGAATTTTTTGAATCATCACTGGAATATATTTTGTACTAGTTAATTTTAACTTCTGCCCACTTTAGAAATTTCTGTTTTGTTCCCTCAGAACTTTGCTTTAAGAAGATGGATTTACACATTACATTTTGTATCATTTCATCTCTAAGCCAAGAAAAAAAACTCCAGGCCAACTCTGTTGATAAACAGACCTATTCTCCAAAGAGTCATTTTCTTTTATGAAGAAAGCACATTTGAAAGGTGTGCAGGATTCATGATATCTTCACCAAAGTAGTTCAGCCTGGTGCTAAAAATGTGTTAAAGAATTGGTCCATTGAAGATCTTCTACTGAGTAATCTGCAAAACCACTATAATTCAGATAAACATTAGCAACTGTGACAACAGCAACAATAGAGTAATGATACAATATTCTAGATCTAAATACATGTGATGTTATTTGGAAGGTGAGATGGTAGCTTATTTGGACATCTGTAGATAAAATACTTTCTAAACACTAGTACTCGGTGCTGCCAAAATTGTAACAGAAAATATGTTATTCAGTGAAAGGAACTGAAAGAATCCAAATCAATGTCGGCCATTGCCACAAATATGATAAACTCAGTAGGAATTTTAATAGGATAATTATTGTGTTGCAACCATTATTTCAGTTGTTGCAAATAGATTTAAATCATTTTTAAAGGAAAAAGCAAGGGTTCCAACTATTTTCCATTTTTTTGCAGAAGAATAATCAATGTGGCTAAATAAATATGTAAAAAAATATCTTTAAAAAACTATTATTTTTTATGCATAATAAAGACAACCCACAATGTGGAAAAAATTAAGGTGATTTTCCTTCTAACAAGGACTTTTAGGATAAAGTCTTACATATTTATTTATATGTGAATTAGTCTCTCCTGAATATATTTTTATAGGATGTTACAGGTAGTTCTCGATGATTATAATGTAGCCTGCTATTATGGTCAGAAGTTGGGACGACTGTTAAATGAACCAACTCATTTAAAGACCACCCATCCTTCTCCTCCTGTGGCAGCTTTTATATAAACATGCAGTCATTAAATGGGGTATATCAGGAGGGAATAGGCACGGAATAGGCCGAATAGGAATGCTGCAGCGTCTCTGTGGTCGGTTGTAAGGGTGAATGACCATGGAGGTGCTGTAGTAGTGATTACTTTGAAACTGAGTAATAAATATCTTTGGGGGGGGGGGGTCTGTCATAATTTCAAATGGTTAGTAAGTGACTTCTTGTAAGTTGAGGACTACTATATTAACAATGAGAGAAAGGAGAGAAAGAAAATAAATTCCAAATATGGACATTCAGTTATCTTTATAGAAGTCATACAACTGAGATAGCATACTGCAAGAGGTCCATTGTTCTTGCTTAGATGCATCTTTCACAAATGATGCATAAATAGAGAATCTGAGAATGGAGTGAAAAGAGGGACCAGCGTAGAATCCCTATGTAGCCACAAATGAAACTAGTGCCCCCTCCCCCATTGAGTGCCATTGACCCTTATCTAACTCTGACTGTTGGTTGAGAAAATTCCTGTGCATAAGCTTTTAGCAATAAATCAGCTCAACTGAACCCTCACATGTGAACCTAGTCTTTTGTGCCTGACATTACTTTTATACAATTAGTATGGAAAGGGCTTGTAAAGGAAAAATGCCTACCCAATGTATAGAATTCTGCTTTTGTAGTTCAGCTACTTCCTGCAAAAGATTCATTTCTTTTTAGTTTGGCAGTAAGTCTAATGTCAGTATGAGATATTAACTATCTAATTGGCCAGTTTTAGGAGTCCATAATCACTGTACGATGGATAGAGTCACTTGTTTGTGAAACGTGCAGAGCTATAAATTTGATAAATAGATGGACAGACATAGATAAAATACATTTAGAAATAATGTGCTCTCACTTTGTTTTTGCAGATGTTTCATTATTTAGCTAGGTAAAATGATACGTGTGATGATATGAGAATGCACATAATATATGCATGCATATTTTCCAGGTAGCATATCTAGACTGAATTCAATACATATATTTTTAATAGTCAACTGCTACTATTATCCATTGCGAATCTAAGATGATAGAAGTATCAGTAATACTTTCTCATCAAATTCAAATGTTGTTTGGGACTTTTGTCCATTATTTTATTTTTCTAATAGCTAATAAAGTTGATATTTTCTAAGTATGCAGAGATCTGAAGGCAGAAATACTAGCTAGAGTAAACTTTAGAGTAAAGGGAAGTAATTGCTTTTTCTTCCTCTTCTTTCTTTTCATACAGCTTTTATTTCTATGATTTGCCTTCTACGGATTGCAATGAAATAAGAATATAATTATTTATGCCATAGTCTGATGGTGTTTTGGAGGAATGGAATGCTACAGGTCCTATGGAAAAGCAAAAGACATGGAAATCTCTTTGGCAGTTATAATGGGATTTAAGAAATTGGAACTCTTCTTCTAAAGTTGAATCTTTGCCTCTCCTTTTGGTAAAAGAAGATCTAAAACATCTTATGGTCTTTGGACAGTCTTGCAATGAACATGGGATCGAGCCAAAAGACACTTTAGGCAAATAGGAAAAGCATGTACTTTTCAATCCAAGTTCAAAAAATTGGAGAAAATTAGGAACACATATTTCATATTAAATTATATAGTATGATAACTATAATAATTCCCACAAAATATTTCATTCTCCAATTAAATGTAATAATCAGGTTACTACAAAAACAATAAGTAATATTTAATATCAGATGCCTGCACTTTTCAAATACCGTATTGTGGGCTCTTTGATGCTGTCCAGCTTTTTGAGGTCAGTTTGTGGCAAAGCATTTTTTCCATTGTCGTGGAGATGCTCATTTTCTGCGTTGGACAAATTCTGATCATGAAGAGGACCTGTGTAACTAGTTTATGCATCCCATAATATGCAGCAGCAGATAAGATAGATGGATACATAAAAGGGAAGGTTGCAATGAAATGGTCTGTGATGTGTAAGGAAACTGCCATAAGTGAATAACATGTTGCAAAGATTGCATTCAATGTACAGTAAGGATGATAAAAAATTTTTGCCCAAGCATACAGGTGTTATGGTTCTTGGATCTTAGTCAAGATTCTCAATTGCATGGCACCTCCCTGAGTAGCAATCCTATGGAGGGCATAAGGGCAGCAGTTGTGAACAGAGTTAGCACGTTCACCCTTACACACAGATTGTGCTTTGCAAAGTGTCAAATCAGATTTTTGTTGCTGGTGGACTAGCCTCTACCATCACATATTGTTAAAAAACAATCAGCCACACAGATTGAAAAAGCCCTTGGGGACAATTTTACAGCTGCAGAAACTATTATTTCCCACACTGTCAGAGCTCTCTGCTCTTCACATAAGGGAATAATGAATTGTTTTTAAACAATGAACTGTCCTGGTGGTTATACACTGAAATCTAAGTAATCTTATGTACCTGGGGGTTCTGCATCTTGATTGATATGTATTGTACAGGTCCTGATTTCAGTAGAAAATATTCCAAGATGTTCTTCAATGAATTCTTCTTAGAGTAGTGGCTGGTTTCCAGTTGTGTAATTACTGCAGCTGCACAAACATTTGGGGTCAAAATAATTCATTTTGAACACAAATGTGGGTTTATTCAACTTTTTGATGAAAAAGTCAACAATTCAGTATCTTCTCTCATCCCTTATCTTGAATTTTGTCCAGAATGAATCACGGTTCTAATATGAAAGTAATTGTTTCAATGTTTCAAATATGTGTTTCAGGGAGGTTGAGCAATCTTTAGGATCCCTAGGACTTAATCTCAAGCATAACTCCCAAAACAACTAATCCAATAAGAAGGTAGAGATGATGGAAATGAAGAAAAACTCATATACAAAGTAGGAGATGTAGAAAACATACCCCTGCTCATCCATAAAGGACTTAGATGCCTATACACCAATGTACAAATCTTGGGGAATAAACAGGATGAACTTGAAGTACTAATACACAAGGTCAAGTATGAACAAGTTGCCATTAGTGAAACTTGGTGGGGTAGAACTCATGATTGGAATGTGCCAATGGAAGGATATAAACTGTTTAAAAGAAATAGACCTAACAAAGGAGAAGGTGTAGTTGCATTATATGTAAAAGATAACTACATCTCTACATAAATTGCATAAAATCAAGGATGAATGCATATGAGTTAACATAAAAGGAAAACAGAATAATATTGCCATAGGTGTATACCAGGGATGTCCAAACTTGGGAACTTTAAGACTTGTGGACTGGGGATGCTATGCTGGCTGGGGAATTCTGGGAGTTGAAGTCCACAAGTCTTAAAGTTCCCAAGTTTGGACATCCCTGGTGTATACTATAGATTACCCAACCAAGCAGAAGAAACAGATGCACTTTTTGCTAATCAGTTAACAAATGTATATAGGAAACATGCAACAGTAGTAAGGGGGGGGGGGACTTTGACATCAACTGGGAGACAAACTCTGCATTAAGTGGAAGATAACCAGAAACCAACATGAGTTTGTCAAACATAGATACATAGATACATATGCCAAACAAATCTTATTTCATTCTTTGATAAATGACTAAATTAGTGGACCAGTGAACGTAAATGTAGTATACTTAGATTTCAGTAAGACATTTGAAAAAGTGGACCCCAACCTATTTCTTGGTAAGCTAGAAAAAAGTGGGATAGATTGCATCACCACCATATAGATTTATAATTGGCTGACAAACCTGACTCAATTTTCAGTCCTTAATGGAACATTTACATGGAGGGAAGTAAGCATGGGGTATTCCTAGGTTCCATCTTAGCCCTGAACTCTTCAATAATAAAGGATCTAGATGAGGGAATAGATGGGGGAACTCAACAAATTTGCAGGTGACACCAAGCTTGCAGGAATAACCAACACCCTCAGAAGATAGGTTGAAGGTACAGATGGATCTTGACAGACTTGGGTCCTATGTAAAAAAATGAAATTCAATGTAGAGAAAAGTAAGGTTTTATACTTAGGGAAGAAAAAAACCCAAATGTACAAGTATAGATTGTGTGAAACTTGACTCAATAGCAGTAACTGCAAGAGGGATCTTGGAGTCATAGTGGTTAATTACTTAACCACTTAAATGTAATCAGCAGTGTGTCAGTCTCGCTAGTTCCTGCTTCACTGCCATGGAAACGGGGAGGGTGGGGGGTTTGGGATGAGTGTGTTCTGCTGGTGGACAATGTTGATGTTTCGTGTTATCTCCTGTTTAACGGACCTGCATTCCAGGATGGTGAAGACCTGCCCACCTGATGTTGGAGATGGCTGCATATTGGACAATGCACAGGGGGGGTTTGGGGATTGGGATGGGCTTAAGCTTAATACTTTCTGTTCGCGCCTAAACTATTCATTCTCAGCTTTACTTGGTCTGTACGCTATCGTAACTTAGTAAAAGGAGCCTTAACATTTCAAAATAATGTCTAAGTGTGGTCTTTCCTGAGTCAACGAAGAAACAGGCCTGACATTAAGCTGAGAATCAACAAAACCAAAAACCTGCCCTGATGTCGGACCCTTCACAAGAGGAGCCTCCGTTGGTAGAGGTCCTGCCTGAAACAATTTTGGGAGCTGAAGCATCGCATCCTCCTGTTCAATCTGAAGGGATCAGGTCAGTGATGGAAGGTTTGGCTGGCCTAGATCTAAATCTGCCAGCTGAAGAATCAGTCAAACCTAAACGTTGGTCTGAAGGGGTAGGAATGAGTGGGGTAAACGTCTCCAGACGTCGACTTTCCCCAAAGAAAGTCATTCCGGAGCTCTTAAGAGAAGAAAGGGAACTAAAGGAGATGGCTCAGGACTTACTCCGCCAGGCAGATGAGAAAAGATTAGCCCTGGAAAAAATCTGGGGGAGGGAGGCGGATCGCCCACAGCCAAGAGGTTCACAGGCAGCTCCGGGCAGATGAAGCAGGGTTTCAACACCATCCCCCCCTCCTCAAGCCGGCAGGGAATTGCGAAGAGAGGCGGCTTCTGCCAGGCAAAGCAGGAGAGCAACTCCCTCCCCCCCCCTCAGGTCGGAAGGGAAGCCAACCCCATTAACCCCCGCCGACTTGCGAAACTGCCTCCTTTGGGTGTGAAATACGACGGAAGTGCCGACAAACTGGCGTTTTTTCTAATTCACGTCGATAATTACATGCAGTTTTATGCAGCTGATATGGACGATGAAATCAAAATCAGAATTGTATCTATGACCCTAGAAGATCAAGCTTCTAATTGGCTGGTTTCATTGCATAATTGCCGCTCACCGGCACTGCGCGATTTCGATCGCTTCATGAATGCTCTTAGAAGGCGTTTTGAAGACCCCCGTGTTGAGAGGAAAGCAAAAATGAAACTAAAAAGTTTGCAGCAGGGGGACATGTCTATTCAGGCTTACACGCAGATTTTCCAGGAGCTATCAGTGTTTATGATTGGTTATAGTGAACAGGCCCTAATGGACATTTATGTTGAAGGGCTGAATAAAGATATTTATCAAACATGTGTGAACAGATTTCGCCCCGAAACTTTGAATGACTGGATAGATCTAGCTTCGGATGTCGAATTGGATCATGCCCACTTGCAGGATCCAGTCCACTTGGAGAAAAAAACACAGGAAGATAGCCCCAAATCTCACCCCCCTGCGAGGGAGAAACGCATGCAAAAGGGGGAGGGGAGAACAACCCAGCCTCGTTCAGGCAGCTGTTATCGTTGTGGGAAGGAGGGGCACTGGGCAGACAAATGCCGATCTAAACCACCTCCACGCCCACTTTCTTCCTTGGACCGGAAACAGCCTAGGACGCCAACTGTGCGCGCCAAACCGGCTATGAGTGGGATGGAACCCATCAACCTCTCTGCTGACCAGCCCTCCCCAGGACCTGATGATTGGGAAGCGTCTTCAGACTCTTCTGACGACAACCTGGTGAGTCATCGCTCCGGGCCCCTTTATATTAATTTAATGCTTTTAGCTCCATCTACTGGACGTACATGCAATGTGCAGGCTCTCATTGACTCTGGTTGCTCAAAATGTCTCATAAGCCAAGACATCGTGTCTAAAATGGGTTTCCACCTTAAAACCTTGAAAACTCCCATAGCCTTTTGCCAAATGGATGGTTCTGTAGCTGGGGGCACCCCAGCATCTTTTGTCACCGAACCAATTCATGTTTCTATAGGCACGGGCCATACTGAGACCATCAACTTTATTGTAACTGCCATTGCCGATAATGCTGTAATTTTGGGGGTCAATTGGCTTCGTAAATGGAATCCTCTGATAAACTGGAAGGAAGGTTGGGTACGCATTCCTTTATCCCTCCCGGAACATACCTCTCTTCCATCAGAAACTGATCAACCCCCGCAACATCACCCACCCCCCCATATTGAATCTGCTGCACCTTTATTGGATTTCCCATCACCCGAGGTCATACCAGGCGAGGAGAAAATTCCCAAAGAATATTGGGACCTAAAGGATGCTTTCAGTGAAAGATCTTGTGATTCCCTTCCTCCTCATAGGGCTACTGACTGTTCAATTGATTTTCTTCCTGGGGTTCAATTACCCAAACCTCGTATGTACTCAATGACCCCGCGGGAGATGGAGGAATTACGTAGATTCATCGATAAAAACCTTCAAAGGGGTTTCATTGAACCAGCTAGGCCCCGTGTAGCAGCACCAGTTATGTTTAGGGAAAAAAAGATGGCACTCTAAGATTAATACAGGACTACTCATATCTCAACACCATTTGTGAACACAATATTTACCCCCTTCCGCTCATGAAGGACATGCTTGCTCACCTGGCTACCGGTAAGATTTTTACGAAGTTGGACTTACGTGAAGCCTATTACAGGGTCAGAATCAAAGAGGGGGACGAATGGAAAACAGCTTTTAACTGTCCGCTCGGATGTTTCCAATTCAAAGTCCTCCCTTTCGGTCTTCAAGGTGCCCCTTCAGTGTTTATGCAACTAATAAATGAGGTTCTCCACGAGCACCTCTACAAGGGAGTTATTGTTTACATTGATGACATCGTCGTCTACTCGCAAACACACGACGAGCACGTTAAACTAGTGCGCTCCGTATTAAATAAGTTGCGTTCCGCTGAACTTTATGCCAAACTCTCTAAGTGTGAGTTTCACCAGGAAAGAATTGACTATTTGGGTTACCGTATCTCCTCTGAGGGAATTGAAATGGATCCTGCTAAAGTCAAGGCAGTGACGGAGTGGGCCCCTCCCCGTACCCGTAAACAATTGCAAAGTTTTTTGGGATTTGCGAATTTTTACCGCCAATTTATTCCGTCATTCGCTGATATTGCCTTGCCCATTACAAACCTTCTGAAAACAAAAGGAGAAGGCAAGCCTCGTCCAGGAACCCCTCTCAAATGGACGATGGAATGTCAGGCCGCTTTCGAAAAGCTTAAACGGTTGTTTGCGGCTGAGCCTGTTCTTAAACACCCCGATGTGAATTCCCCATTTGTGATTCAAGCGGATGCTAGTGATGTCGCGGTAGGAGCAGTCCTGTTACAACTCAATCAACATGGCCAATTACAACCCTGTGCTTACACCTCTCGGAAACTCACTGCGTCCGAACGCGGTTGGGCGATTTGGGAAAAGGAGGCTTTTGCTGTTCGGTGGGCTCTCATGACTTGGCGACATTTTCTTGAGGGTGCCCCACATCCTTTCGAGGTCTGGACGGACCATAAAAATTTGGAAGCTCTTACCTCCTCTCGGAAATTGTCCCCAAGGCAACTTCGTTGGGCTCACTATTTCCATCGTTTCAATTTCCACCTCAAATACATTCCTGGGGGCAAAAATTTCATGGCTGATGCACTTTCCAGATTGCCACAATATGATGTGTCTAAGCTCACCATAGTACAACCGATAATGCCACTCACTTTACCTGCTACTCCAGTATCTACTATAGCCCAAACTACTGTCCAAACTACTCCACCTGCTGACCTGATTGCTCGTATTAAGGATGAATTACTTACTGATGATTGGTATTCGACTCATTCAGGTGATTGTACTACCAGAGACGATCTTCCCTGGATTGGTTCTAAGATCTATGTTCCTGCTACATTACGTCCTTTTGTCTTGCAACGCGCACACGACTCACGTTTAGCTGGTCATTTCGGTTTCGTTAAAACTATTCATCTTATCAAGAGACAGTTCTGGTGGCCATCAATGAAGAAAGATGTTGAATCGTATATTGCCAGTTGCCCTGTATGTGCGGCTTCAAAACGTGCGCCGGGTAAGCCACAGGGTCTTCTCCAGTCTGTAGCTACGCCGGAAAGGCCTTGGAAGGAAATTTCGATGGACTTTATAGTTGATCTTCCGCCCAGTCAGGGTTATACCGTTATCTGGGTAGTTACCGATCTTTTTTCTAAACAAGTTCATTTTGTCCCCTGTACTAAAATTCCTTCTTCCAAATCTGTGGCCCGACTGTTCGTTTCCCATATCTATCGTTTTCATGGCGTCCCGCAACGCATCATCTCCGATAGAGGAACCCAATTTACTTCCCATTTTTGGAAGGAGTTTTTGAGACTGATTGGCTCCGCCCAAAGCTTAAGCTCCGCCTACCACCCTCAGACGAATGGATCTTGTGAAAGGGTTAATTCCGTTCTCGAACAGTACTTACGCTGCTTTATTAATTTTCAACAAGATGATTGGGCTGATCTTCTCATACATGCCGAAGTTGCGTATAATAACTCTGTTCACTCCAGTATGAATATGACCCCCTTTAAAATCATCTACGGACAGGACTTTGTACCCATACCCGAACTGCCTCACGACTCGCCGACGGTTCCCTCTTTATCTGAATGGTCCTCTAGATTATCTTCTGTTTGGCCGGTTCTCCGGAAAACTTTAAACGATGCCCATGACTCGCACAAACTGTACGCTGATAAGAAACGAGCAGTCCCTCCCTCCTACAAAGTTGGTGATCAGGTTTATGTATCTACCAAAAATTTGGATAGCCCCCAAAAATGCAAGAAGCTGGGTCCCAAATTTGTTGGACCTTTCACGATCACCAAAATTATCAGCTCTGTGTCGGTCCGTTTGGATCTCCCCAAGACCTATCGGCGACTATACCCTGTATTCCATGTTCACTTACTGAAACCTGCTCGTACCTCCCATCTCCGCAAAAGATTGCCTGATACTCCTACACCTACCTTGGTGGATGGTCATCATCATTATGAGGTGCGAGACATTTTGGACTCCAGAATCCGCAGAAATAAAACTCAGTTCCTGGTCATGTGGAAAGATTTTCCCCCTTCTCACAACGAATGGGTGGATAAAGAGCATCTCAAAGCTCCTAAACTGGTACGCCAGTTTTATGCCAAGTATCCACACAAACCTTGACTCTTTTTCCTTCTCCTCTCCGTTGTTTTGTCTCTCCCTTCTTGTCTTTCAGGTGTAGCCTCTCGTATGCCTATTGCTGCCCTGGATTTCCCGCTGTTCCTGGAGGAGGTCCGGATGTCAGTCTCGCTAGTTCCTGCTTCGCTGCCATGGAAACGGGGAGGGTGGGGGGTTTGGGATGAGTGTGTTCTGCTGGTGGACAATGTTGATGTTTCGTGTTATCTCCTGTTTAACGGACCTGCATTCCAGGATGGTGAAGACCTGCCCACCTGATGTTGGAGATGGCTGCATATTGGACAATGCACAGGGGGGGTTTGGGGATTGGGATGGGCTTAAGCTTAATACTTTCTGTTCGCGCCTAAACTATTCATTCTCAGCTTTACTTGGTCTGTACGCTATCGTAACTTAGTAAAAGGAGCCTTAACATTTCAAAATAATGTCTAAGTGTGGTCTTTCCTGAGTCAACGAAGAAACAGGCCTGACACAGTGTCCTGCAGTCACACAAAAAAGGCCAACACAATCCTAGGTTGCATTAACAGAAGGATAGAATCAAGATCACGTAAAGTGTTAATGCCACTTAATAAAGTCTTAGTAAGACCACACTTGGATCAGTGCATCCAGTTTTGGTCTTCCCAATATAAAAAAAATATGTTGAGACTCTGGGAAGTGTGCAGAGAAGAGCAACAAAGAAGATTAGGGAGCTAGAGTTTAAAATATATGAAGACGAGTTGCAGGAATTGGGCATGTCTAATCTAGTGAAAAGACATGATAAAAGTGTTCCAATATTTGAGGATCTGCAACAAAGCACAGAAGGCAAGAGAAGAAACAATGGTTAGAAACTAACCAAGGAGAGAAGCAATCTAGAACTAAGGAGAGATTTCCTGACAAGAAGAACAATAAACCAGTGGAATGCCTTGCCTTCAGAAGTTGTTGATGCTCCATCACTGTAGGTTTTTAAAAATAGACTGGACAGCTATTTGTCTGAAATGGTAAAGGGTTTCCTGCTTGAGCAGGGGTTGGACTAGAAGATCTCCAATGTCCCTTTCAACATTGTTATTCTGTATTCATTTATAAGCTTAATTTAATCATGAATAAATAATGAAGGATAGACTTTCAATGTTATTTAATTCCCATTATAGTAACAAAATTAGGATCATATGGTTCAGAAAGGCTGTGGGAATTCACAAGTAGTCCTGTGGTTTCTTGGAACCAGATTTTTGACACTGGGCAAATATAAGCTCGAATATTCTAATGATTCTTAGTTGTGGGTGCTAAATATTTTTGAGAACCAAATTCCATATTTACAGATTGAAACATGAAATAGAAATATCTTTTCAGTATATGTGATCTGAGCTTCTCAAAGATGTGAATTTATGCTGTTCCATCTTAATTTAATGAAATATAAAGGTTTTTTAAATGACTTTTAAATTAGATTGAAAGTAATCCTCCCCACTTCTTAGAAAAGTACACACACACACACACACACACACACACACTTTCAGTTCTATTGTCTTCAGACAGCAGCAGTCTCCAGCACTTAATTTCTAATTAATTAATTCGTCCTTGCATCCCTTTGTCCCCATACAAAATGAAAATTTTGTTTTGAGTCTGCTCTTAAATAATGCTTAGATCATCCACCTCCAACCTTATGTCCCCCAGATGTGTTGGATGATACATTCCAGCCACAGAAGTAAAATCAAAATGTCCTCTAGGGTTGTTCTGTAATGGGAATTATAATCTAAGATAAAACAAAATATGACGAAGCTTGGTTGATCTCAAGAAACTGAGTAGGATTGGACCTTACTGATACTTGGATAGGCTAGTACCAAAAATATATATATATCAAGATTGTAGGGTAGACAATGTAGGGTAGTAGCAAGGACTTCTACTGTTAAAGTTCCAACTGATGCCCTAATAAAAGCAGGAGCCCTGAGCCATTTAGCAAGAAAAATCCAGTTGTTTATTACTGTGAAGAAAAATGACACCAGTGACCCATACAGTCTTATTGATAAACTGTACTATTTTTGCATTTAAATAATTATGAAGTAGCCAATTGTTGGGTATGAATGCCTGCATTTCATTCTACAATATTTTCACTGGACGTCTGACTCCCTGCCACTGTTATTGGAATTTAATTTTCTCGCTAAAGCCAAAAAGGAAACATACACAGAGGAAACGATATCTCAGAGGCTGCCACAAAGAAGAGGGAGCCAAACTATTCTCCAAGGCACCTGGGGGCAGGACAAGAAGCAATGGGTGGAAACTAATCAAGGAGAGAAGCAACTTAGAACTAAGGAGAAATTTCCTGACAGTTAGAACAATTAACCTCTGGAACAGCTTGCCTCCAGCAGTTGTGAATGCCCCAACCCTGGAAGTCTTTAAAAGGATGTTGGATAGCCATTTGTCTGAAATGGTATAAGGCTCCTGCCCACGCAGGGGGTTGGACTAGAAGACCTACAAGGTCCCTTCCAACTCTGCTATTGTATTGTATTGAAACAGGGGAAAACTTTGGTGAAACCAAGAATTACCCATTTTCTAAATGGATCATGAGAATGAGCAAAAATTATGCTAGCCATGGACATGGTGAATACATCTTCCCTTCTGTTGTGCCAGCAAGGAAACATCTGGGAAAAAACTGTCCCTACTGCTATCAACATGGCCCTTTTGAAGGCCTTTGGGATTGGCAGTTTCTTCCTAAGATTCTCTATCTCGCTTGACCTCTTTTGCTGTGATAGAATAATCTCTAGCATGAATTAGCAAAAACATAGAGTATATAGGAATATGATATACAAAGATCACCCAGTCTATTTTGCAGCCCGATTCAGAGCTTTCAGTAATGATCTATTTAGTCTGATGCATTGCCCCGACTGAGATTCAGAGTACCAATGCTTCTTCCTGAACATGATTTTCCATGAATGAAATGTTTAGGAAATGAATTGCTAGGTTTATTTTGCTTAAACAAGTTGGGGAAATAAAATGGGTAGGACAGGATAAGAATGGGCATGATATATTTGGGGGGTCTATTGCTTGCAGTCTTTATTGAATTAAAGGCTCTGGAACAAATTTAATTCTTTCCTAAAGTGAATGTGCCGTTGTATGGGTTGGAACATTATGACCTAGTACATAACAGACCACTCTCCTTAGCCTGAGATGAGATTTTTATGTCTGCCTTGAATCTCATTCTTAAGCCAAGCCACATTACACAACATTCTAACCATCACCAAGAAAATATTTAATAAGGACAAACAAGCTAAGGAAATTGGAAAAAGAAAAACTAGGCATTTCCAAATGAAAAAACTGTAATACATTTTCTCCCTAAACCCTTCTTACATCTGGAACATAACTGTCTGGAATTTGTCTCTCTTCTCATTTTTGCTGTTGAATAATATTCTTCTGTCTCAGTTTTTCCATGGGTGTGTTTTGAAGCCCTACCAGTGAGAGCTTAGCTTTTGCAGAGAAATCTGCAGGTGTCTATTTCATCTTTATTTTCAAAGCAGGAGATCCCTGGTGAGAAGAAGCGCTATCCTGGTCTCGAGAATAAAAAGGCATGTTTTAGATGTGCAGTTTCAGATATTTGGGAAAAGAAAGAAAGGGGGAAAACCCAATAAGAAACTTGGATTAGATAACTTTTCAGCAAGAATGTGCTCCTCTTAGGTTAACAAAATGATTCTGTTATTTTATTAGCCATTACAAAAAAGAGGAAGGAAGGGAGGGAGGGGGATATTAGAGTACTTCCCCAACTTGAAATCCTCCAAATATGTTCCCATAGACACTATAAGATAAAGAAACTATGCTCTGAAACCAAGGTTAATGTGTAAAGACATCAATGCAAAAATATAAAAATAAAGGAAATGGGAGAGAAATTTCAGTTTTGTAAGATTCCATTATTTAACTTTACAATAAAGTAGAATTAGTTCAACTGATTGTGCTTCCTTTGTACTACCTAGCAAGTCTGATATCAGCCTTGCGTATCGGAATGTACATTTCTCCTTTGTTGCCCTTATGCCCAAAAAATGAGGGAAGGTCCCTTGTAAGACAAGTGCTATGTCCACATTCCTTCTGTGGGAGTCCCACTATCCCCCTGGCTGTTGTTCATTCCCAGATACCATTGCACACATACATTGTCTTGTCCTGGCACAAATAAAGATCATTCATATCTATTAAACTAGAGAGCAATAATATGTGTACAGCAGGTATAATTATGGGGACTGAACTGGGCTCAGTGCCTTTGAATTAGTTTAGTGACTTGATTCTGCACAAATTTTTATCATTTAAAACTAAGAAGCTGATTTGAACTAAATTAGCAATCTGTTAAGTTGAATCAGCTATCAGAAGTGAATAATGGTAATGAGAGTCAGACGATGTAATTTAATACAGGGTATTTTATATTTGTAATATTATATTTCCAACTGATCCTTTGCTTTTCAATTTGATGTCAAGTTATCTGTCTCATTGAATAGACAGAAACCAAATATTGAAGACTGAAGAGATGCAAAATAACTGATCAATGTTCATGTGCAGGGATGTTAACATACAATCTCTCTTGCATCAGTTCTGGAAAACTGGTTGATTATTCATGGTCTGTAGACTGACCGTCAATCACATTAATAGATAGTAAATGCAGAATTATTTCTCTCCCCCTCCACCTCCTCCTCCCCATTAGTTCAGTCAAGGTAAATATTTATGATAGGTAAGGGCAATCCATCTTATCTTTAAGTTTGATTGCTATTGTAATGTTTTTATTTAAATGTGTGAAATATGCATTATAAAAATGAGCTTTTCTCCCAGCACTTGCATAGGCTATATGTTGAAAGTGGAAGACAGCAATTATAACTGACTTTTGCCAACAGGGAAAAAAATACAGGCAGTAGTTACTTTTTTATGTCGTACAATTATCTGATAGATTCCACATTGTTGGCCTTCAGGGTTATAAACAAAGAGGCTGATGCACCTTGTTTTATCCACAATTGAAACATAGCTTAGATACCTCTGGTGTATGAAATAAGCATAGCTTCCCTTTGCATGCAAAACAGTTCTGCTTGTCAGGGGATTGATGTAGAAGCAATTTATAAATGGCTCTACAAATCCTGCACCAAATTATAGCCTTAGGTTATTTCTTTGAGATGCTCCTGATATTATTTAGAAACCAATTATTGTAAAGTGCCAATGCAAATCATGCCTTTAGACAGCAGAGACAAAAAATAGTGGTGGGGAGGAATCCATGGAGCACAAATGAATGAGGTTATACAAAATTCCTCCCGACAAAAGGCCAAATATTGGAAGATTCTAGGAAAAATTACGCTAAGCATCTCTTTATCTGTCTCTCCCTCTTTTACATGCATACTGGTTTTGTCCATTGGCTCACCTTGTTTGTTATGACAACAACAACAACAACAACAACAGCAACAATAACAGGTTGATACCTAGGATGCTGGCAGCAAACCGTGTCAACCACTAGCACCAGTCAATGGTATTTGTGATGCATTTTTGAATGTTCAGTTGGCTGAGTTTCATGTTTAATGAATAAAGTATAATAATTCTAAGCAATTGTCTTACCCTAAAGGGACTACACCCCCCATGAGTGCCAGCAGAAGGGGCATGCTGCGGATCCCATCAGCCAAGCAATTTCAACTGATGGGGTCTAATAGAAGAGGCAATTCCACCCTCTGTGTGACATCATGCCCCCCTCCTTTGATTTTCCAAAAGGACTTGAAAACATGGCTCTGCCAGGGGGTCTGGGGTCCCAATGGGGATGTGGCATTCTGGAGGTGGCTAATGAATCTCCCCCCTCCTCCCCCCCATACACACTTAGCTCTCTTCCTCTCTCTCTCGCTTGATCAATTTAATTTTAATTGAATTTAAATTTAAGAACCATGTTTATTGTTTTGATGTTTTATATGCCATTTTGATTGAACGATTGTAAGCTTCCTAGAATCGCCTTGGTGAGATGGGTGGCCTATAGGTTGACTGACTGACTGACTGAATGAATGAATAGGTGATCTAATAAAATTGTATATTAGAGTTGTGTAAGCTTGAAAATTATTTGAAAGAAATACCTTCTTCAAACATGACACCCTTCTCCTATTCATTCAAGCAGTTTTTCTTCTCTCACTTCCAAATGAGCATGTGAAGATGGTACTACTGCTTCAGGAAATCAGTTCCTTCTGTCTGACAGTGTGCTGTACATCTGCAGTATTATATTTCTCCAAATAGCTTCAATTCCTGAAACAATCTGAGAAAATTTATCTGTGAAGAACTGATACAATACACAAAATTCTGCAAGCCAGTTAGAACCGATCAGTTTCTGCTTCTAAAGATACAATTGGGAATTTTTTTTACCAAATTCTACTTTTCGTCCATTTTTAACCAAGTAGAAAGTTTTATAATGACATCTAGGTTTAAGCTGCTTACTTTTATCCATTACCTTCTGTGTAACATGCTTGCATACCGTGGATCATCACAGGCTGACATGGGTCAGGGAATGCTTTGAATTTGATTTACCAAGCATCTAGGAGACATTATTTCATGACTCCCTCAAATGCCTAACTAGGGAGCTGGTCATGCTTGAAAAAAAGACACTTTAAAATATCAATTACCATTTATCTCTGCCTTTTTGAGTTAACCATCCTAATCTTGTCCTTGTCTCTATAGAGTTATTGATCGCTAGAGCCTACATTTGTCAGGCAGAGTTCCATCCAGGACAAAGCCAATATGACCTGCTTTATAGGTTCTAAAACACTTGGATGGAAATAGGTTTAAAAGAAGCCAGAAAATCTCAAGCTGCTCCTCTCAAAGTAGCTTTGGTATAAATATTGAGCTTCTCAATTCTCAATGTCTTGGAATTAACATTGTCACTATGATTGTCTGAATCAGACCAAGATACATAGTCTTAAAAAATAGCAAACTCTTGCTCGAGAGGGCTATACGAGCATTCTTTCACAACCTTTAGATTTGCAATGATTGCCCCAGCAAATAGCACCACTCTTGCTGGAGGAGATTGAACAACATGCAGCAAAGTCTTCCTGGAGCCACCTGCAACTGGACACCAAAAACAGAAAAGATATGGGACTTACAGTAAGATAATGTAGGGGGAAAACACTGAAACGAAACCTTCCACCGATGCGCTTGCAAAACAGTTACTGAAACAAGAGCTCTCAAACAGTTCTATTCAGTCCTCAAGAGCTCCAATTTTTCTCAGAAATCTATTTTTCCCATTCTTCGGTAGCTCCTTTAGGGTGATGGCAATACTTAGGTGCCATGTCATCAAACAACCACTTCATGTCAAAAGGAAAGGTGAGACAGTAGAGATTTAACTTGTCAGTGAACCAGAATGCTGATCAGTAGAAAGTGGGCAATAGTAGCATCCTTACTTGTAAGAAAAGCATGGTTGCTGTGGAACAAAGGTTTGAAGACTACTCAGACTTTTTCATGTGTTCTCAATTATATTGCCCTAATTTGTAAGATGGCTTTAAACAACTTGAAAGGGAATGCAACTGGAAAATGCATGGCCATTTTGCATAATTAAATACTAGATTTTTAAAAAATATTTAGCATTTATCACCTTTTCGCAAATTTAACTGGGTTATTCAAGGTTAAGTAAGGTGTTACAAAAACACTGATGCTGTTAATGTTACAGAAACATTGATGCAGATCTTATTTTCAAACAGGGAATGTTTTTAGTTTCAAAAGCTGTATTTGACAACTTTTCTTAGTAATAGAAATATATTTATCATTCAATACTTACAACACTTTAAGAAATAAACGTCAACTGAAGGGAGGTACCTGTTTGCCTTGGTCTCTGATTATAATTCCTTTTTTTGTTGCTTTTGATGAGCAAGAATATGATATCCTGAATAGTGTCTACATTTCCCTATCTGGGTACTCTTTAATCTTGCTTACAAAGTATTTTTATTATTTTTAATTCAACACCTCTAAAGAATACTGACCTACAAGGATGTGTGTGTGGCAGCTGGGATCTGAAGTCAAGTTACTTATTTTAAGATTTCGTAAAAGTGTACAAGAAGAGTCAAGATGTAATGGTGTTTTCATTCCATAATAAAACCGGGGTTCGGAGGAAGGCGAAGCGAGGACCACTGAGGCGGTATGGATGGATACAGAGCTAGAAAAGGATTCAGGTAAGCTGGTGACAGCCCTTGGCCTGGTGGTGGTGAGGGTGGAGCCCCTATCTTCAGGGACAGTGGAGGTTATGGGTACAGATTATGGCCCATGGCTGCCATAAATGGTGTCGGGAAACATCTTGCTGGGACCACGGACATTGGAGTAGGGGGAGGGTTATGATGAGGAGTAAATGAAGGAGGCATGTTGGCCTCTGAAGTCTGATGTATGGGTGGAGAGGGGAACGGGGGCCACCGGGGTCCTTTCAGGACCATCTCTTGGAGTTTTTCTATTTTGATCTGCTGCAGGTGAGTTAATTTCCTTTGACTCTGATATTCATCATTGAAGGCATCCAGAGGAACATTGCCATCCAGAAACTTCTTGGCCATGTTCTCAGTGTCTTCTTCAATTTTGGCCCCTTCTGTCTGAAGAAGTACAAGGAGGGTCTCCAGTGAAGCATTATTGGATTGTCCATCTAGCTTGATTTTCTTTATCTGATACACTTTGAAGAGAACCTGTAGCTCTTGATACTTTGGAGTAATGTGGCTTTCAGGGCATCTAATTTTGGCTGGTATAAGAGATTTCCCTCTGCTAAGCTGTGATTGCTGGGGAGAGTCATATCTTTGCTAAGCTGAATATTTTGGGCCTTCTCCATCTCCAGGGCCATGTCCTGGAGCTGCTCCTCATCTTCCAGGAGCTTCAGGGCCTCCAACCGCCTGGCATCCATCAGCATGTCAGATGAGGAACTAAGGAGGAAGAGGATGATGATAATGAGAAAAACGCATCTGCTCCACTCGTCACCCTCTGCAGCCTTATTGAAAGATATAAAGGATTGACTTGAGAGGATAACAGAGAAAGACCATTTCTCCCTATCTCCATTCTTACAATTTTTTTTATAAAAAGTTATTTTTAAACTTTACTAGGCTGTTTCTAGTATGAGAATTCGATTTTAATCACAAAAATGACATTTATTTCATTATGAAAAAGCAGTAAGTGCTTTTCCAAATGCGCCATACTTGCAGAAAAATAACTATATTTAGAACTAAATTCTTTCCAGAGAAGAGGCTGGGCAATTGTTGGAAATCAATAAAAGAAGAACTAATAGTTGTCAAGCTGAACATAGAAAAATAATACATTTTAAAAATAACTTATAAAACAATAAATGTTTAACATAAAGAATAACATCCACAGAAAATCGAATACATATACAATACAATAGCAGAGTTGGAAGGGACCTTGTAGGTCTTCTAGTCCAACCCCCTGCATGGGCAGGAACCTTATACCATTTCAGACAAATGGCTGTCTAACATCTTTTTAAAGACTTCCAGGGTTGGGGCATTCACAACTGCTGGAGGCAAGCTGTTCCAGAGGTTAATTGTTCTTACTGTTAGGAAATTTCTCCTTAGTTCTAAGTTGCTTCTCTCCTCGATTAGTTTCCACCCATTGCTTCTTGTCCTGCCCCCAGGTGCCTTGGAGAATAGTTTGGCTCTCTCTTCTTTGTGGCACCCTCTGAGATATCGGAACACTGCTATCATGTCTCCCCTGGTCCTTCTCTTCATCAAACTAGACATACCCAGCTCCTGCAACCGTTCTTCATATGTTTTAGTCTCCAGTTCCCTAATCATCTTGGTTGCTCTTCTCTGCACTCTTTCCAGAGTCTCCACGTCTTTTCTATATCGTGGCGACCAAAACTATATGCAGTATTCCAAGTGTGGCCTTACCAAGGCACTATACAGTGGCATTAATACTTCATGTGATCTAGATTCTATCCCTCTGTTTATGCAGCCTAGAACTGTGTTGGCCTTTTTGGCAGCTGCTGCACACTGCTGGCTCATATTTAAATGGTTAAATATGAGCCAGCATATTTTCCTAGATCCCTCTCACAGTTTCTACTATTGAGCAAGGTACGAATGATACGAATATATGAATGATGCCTTATTTGAATTATGTCAAGAATAGCCTTATAGGGAAGGTTGTTTTAATAGCAAATGTGAATGCAGCGTCTGCTTTTTCCTATCATGTATAACAAAATGTAACCTTCACTTCCTTTGTCTCTCTTTTGTTCCCATGTGCAAGACCACACAAAACTTTCTGAGTGTGCTAATGTCTTTTATAGGAAAAATGCCTTCAAATATTTAAAATCATGGAGCAAATGGTGCTGATGCCGAATAAGACAATTCAGCACATGGATGGGGAAATCTGTGGCCTTTCAGATATTGCTGAGCTACTATACTTGGCATCCTCTCACCCTCAGCTGTGCTGCATGAGTACTAGAAGTTGTAGTTCATAACATTCAAAAAGCTACAAATGCCCCACTTTTAACGTAGCAACATCAATGCACAAGATTTAGTCATTGAACCTGCTTTAAGGCATGCATAAAACATGTAGAAATATTCTCTGCAACTCAAAATCTTCCCATCAGGGAGTTTAGGCATACAACTCAGGTCTTGCATTTCAAAAGAGAGGTCATATGAGGTTGAAGCTGGATTAAAAAGAATTTAGAGCAGCCCTATATGTGTTGCTCAGAGCTCTTGCCAATGCTCTGGATGCTGCTCTCTTTTCTGTTCTTTCTTTTCTACCTCCTCCCTGGCAAAGAGAAGCCAACAACAACTGTGGCCACACAGAGGGAACTCTAGTCTGCTGTACAGCTGCCAGCCCTGGAGGTATTTTTCCAGGAATGGCATCTGTGTTTGTGGCTGACATCTTGGCTGGTTTCTTAGAGTCTTTAGTTTGAACTACTGAGGAATTACTGTTGGAACTGCTGCTGTATGCGGTATGCATACACAGACACACACACACACTTACACACAAGGAAGGAGGAGGGAGGTGTCGGATGAAAGGAAACATTAATCACGGGGATGTTTTTTTGTAAAAACCAATTAATTACTGGAGTCAAGGGCCAAGTTATTGTACAAATGCACAATATGATCGTTTATGGAGGAAATCTTAGTTTCCATAGCCAGTTTGTTTTGGCAACTAGGCTGGAAGACTCCAATTTGATATGTGATTGATTGGTCATTGTTTAAAAGATCAGTTCACTGGTTAATAGTTACTTTGTTAATGAAGAGTTGGAGCAGTTATCTGAAGTCAAGTTGTCCAAATGTCTGTCTGGCATGATACTTTCCCCCAAAACACCTTTGATACTTAGCTTTAACAATTTCTAGTTTAAGGTTTAAACTTATGTTTCAGTTAAGTGTAAGGCGATTTAGGCAACTATGGATGGCAATTGATGATAGGTCTATCAGATGTTGGCTGCAAACTCTGGATAACTAGATAAAAGTAGAGAGATACAAGAAACATCTGGCGTTATCTACCGTTATTTTTCAGAGTATAAGACGCACATTTTTTCCTCTAAAAAGAGGCTGAAAATATGGGTAATAATAATAATAAATTTAATTTGTTGACCGCTCCCTCTCCCCGAAGGGACTCGGAGCGGTGCACAGGGCAAATAAAACAATAAATATACACACATAATAAAAACGAATTAAATAATATCCCTGCGCTAAAAATTCCCAGTTAAAAATCTAAAATTATTAACAACCCCATAGAAGGGAGACTACCCTAGGCTGGCCAAGCAGAACAAATATGTTTTTAGTTTTAGACGGAAGGAGCGGAGGTCCGTGGTTGTTCTAATGTCGGGGGGAAGGTCGTTCCAGAGGGCTGGGCCCGCCACAGAGAGAGCCCTTCCCCTGGGCGTCGCCCGCTGACAAAGTCTAGTGGACGGCGCCCGGAGAAGTCCCTCTCTGTGCGAGCGAATAGACCGTGTGGATGTATGAGGCAGGATCTGATCCTGCAAATATGCATCTTATACATCGAATACAGCATTTTTTGCCTCCTGAAACCCTGCCCCTTCACCAAAATGGCCGAGCGCATACCCTTAGGGAGGCTTCCAGAGAGCTCCTGGGGCCTGGGGAGGGCAGATATGAGCAAGAAACAGGGTGTTTTTGCCCCCGCCAGCCCCCAGCAGCACTCTATAAGCCTTCATAGGGCTTTGCATGCTATTTTTTTACCAAAAAGTGGGCTGTTTTCATGAAAAAAACAGGCCATTTTTCCTTGTTTTGGCCGCCCCCAGGAGCACTCTGCAAGCCCTCCCAAGGCCATTCATGCCTTTATTTGAAAAAAAAACCGGGCCCATTTTCATGAAAAACAGGCTGTTTGGGGGAGGTTTCCACAGTGCAAAAAGGTTTTTTTTCCCCCTTTCAGAAAGCTTTTTAGTTAGAGTGATTGATTAGAATTACGTTGGTCAAGTACTGGGACTGCAGAAACAAAGATTTATTCCAAAGGTGGTCAGTGATTTCCTTCTCCAGCACATGGGTAAATACACCTGGAAACATTTACCTACTTACCTACCTACCTACCCACCTACCTACCTACCTACTCTCTCTCTCCCTACCTACCTACTATATTTCTCTATTTCTCCCCTTTACCTATCTACTATATTTATCTCTCTCTCCCCCTCTTTCTCCCTTTATCTACCTACCTACCTACCTACCTAACTACACATTCTACCTACCTACCTACCTACCTACCTACTGTATTTCTCTCTCTCTCTCTCTTTCTGCCCCCCTCTACCTACCTACCTACCTACCTAACTACTCTTTCTCTCTCCCTACCTACCTACTGTATTTTTTCTCTCTTTCACTCCCTCTCTATCCTTCTTATCTACCTACCTACTTTAAAAAAATGCCTCTTCAAAACATGGGTGTGTCTTATACTCCGGTGCGTCTTATACTCTGAAAAATATGGTAGGTTTTTGCAAACTGGGTTGGAAAGCTGTAAATTATGCTGATTTTAAAGTAAGCTATTGAAGGATATTTTAGCAACCAAAGGAAGGAATCAGTGAAAATAAAATTAAATAAGATCCAGAACATATTTAAAAAAAAAACCATGAACAGTAGCAGTGAATAATGAAAGTAAAGTTAAATCTCTGTTGCTATCTAGAGGTAATCTGAATGTTTCTTTTTAATACCTCAGAACCAATAGACTAACGAAAAAGTAAAATTAAGACAATGTTTCTTTGATTGAAGCCTAAATGACGGTCAAGATTGTGAGGCTAATTAAAGCAATTAATTTAGAGATTAATTTAGCAAAACATTATACATTTGGAATTCAAATTTAACTTCATGAAAAAAACTAAGCATTTGGAATTTGGTTTGATATTATTAACAGTGATTTCTTCAGACTCCTATCCAGATCAAAGCTGAGATATTTCGCACTCAAAAGTTTATATTCAGGTTTTCCTTCTAGAATCATAGTTTCTCACTCCTCTGTAGATTCAACTACATGAAACTTAAATCCCAAAGAAAGTCCTCATGAGGCAAATTTTGGGGCTCAGATTGGAAAATATGGGCAGTCAGGGAATCTGCAGAGTGATGGGAGAATTAAAAAGCACACTACATTAATATTAACGTAAGTTCCAGACCACTGCCAAGACAGTTTCAAAGTAATTCTCAAAATGCCAGACAAAAAGAAAAACAGACATCTTTCTTTTCTGGGAAATAAACTTTTAGTATCTATATACAAATGGAATCTGAATGCCCTGAAAAATTGCTCTTTTTCATGACTGGGTCTACATCTTCATGTCGATCAGGGAATTAATTAGCTTTCAAAGTAAGGAAATTGAGACCTTCTACTCTCCATAAAAGAAGTTGTTTAACAAATGGTTGTAAGCACCGTAACCTGCATTTCTGCTCTGAATAACAAGCTAATATTTGTTGTCTATATTTACTGCACTCTTTTCTGAAATCACTTCTGCATATTGAGGACTCAGCTTTATAGCCTCTTGGTCTTGGTTTGATACTGTTGAGTCTGTTTTACCACCAAATCAAATCAGATTTGCCACTTGATTCAAACAATTTATTCAGATATTGAAAATAAAATTGATCTGGTCCAGAAACTTAAGAAGACTTTAGAAAGTTGGCTGCAAACTTGAATCATGCTCTAGGATAGGATGCACTGCCTTTTCTAGACTCTTTGGAAATCTTTGCATGTTATTTTGGCAAGCATAAGATTTTTATTTTAGTGCAGATGATTACATCTTAGAGTTCATCAATAGATATATACAATCAGGGTAAGTCTCAGACAGAAGCAGAGATTGGCTCACAACATTCTGGATCCTGCTTTTTAACATAACCAAATTTAGTTTACTTTGAAAATAGAGCAGAAGTTGGGTTAAAATGATTCATTTCTTTTAATATGAACACATGCTTTTATTTCCTTACTCCCAGCGTGGAGACAAGTTATTAAAATCCCAAAAGTAATCTGTGGTCCAGCAAATGAAATCAGGCTGATGATTTATGGAGGAAATAGAGAAACTTGGTAAATTATCAACATGTTCAAAAAGAGATATAAATGTTAGTCACATCATTACCAATGCTTCTGGTATTTAGTTCATGCTTAAAAGCAATTAGGGTTACACAATTCATTAATATTGCCTTAGCCACTCTGGAATGAAATGTCCAGCTGAGACATAAAATTATATTGCAGGAATAAATACATTTTTAACAGTATTTAATAGTTGAGCTTGCAACCAGAAGTCCTGATTTAAAAAAAAAAACCTGAGAATTTTTACTTTACTGGACTGTGCCTGTCAGTAGCATCTTTAATTGGAGTGATAGAGATATTATGGTCAAATGATTATAACAATTGAATTTTCCATTTCTAGCTTTCTATATCGCACTTAAGGATCTATGTGGTAGTTTTATGTAATTTCTTGAGTTAAATGAGGGATTTGTGAACATTCAAATCCATTAAGATTGAAAATGACAGAGGCATTAACAAGTAGACCTGGCCATAAATGGGCTTTTGAAATTAATCTCCACCTAATTCATCAGAGAAATTGGATGGAAGAGGTTTTTTTTAACATTTCTGTTGGGGAAGGAAGAAGAAACCTCCAACAATTTTTCAAAGGCAGGAGTTTTACTTAGCAAAAAAAATAAAAAATAGCACATTCGTTTAAGGTTTCTTTGGAATTTAATGGAAATGTGGGAAACTAGATGGTCTAGAAAAATGATTGTACAGTAAATGACAGAATATTCTGTCTGCTGCAGGCATGCATACATTCAACATTTTATCACCTTGAGTAAGAACTGGTAGAAAAAAATGGCAGACCATTTATATGCTGAATATTAATACATTAATAACAGTTTTAATGTAGCAGATAAAATTGAGGATTAATAATATGTTTCTGCTGGAACAAAGAGAAGGAGGGAGGGAGGGAAGAAGGAAGGAAGGAAGGAAGGAAGGAAGGAAGGAAGGAAGGAAGGAAGGAAGGAAGGCAGGAAGGCAGGCTTTGGCTACAACAAACTGGGTGGGTTGTACTGCATTTTCCCATCTGCATTCTTCTCCACCAAATTATATTATGGATGGATTCCCAATTCTAACAAAATCCCAATGTTTCTTGTAAGGATATGAATGTGCTAAATTATTATCTATTATGAGTTACCACTAATGATACTGTGTATTACTACCTCTGAGACTTTTTCCATAACCTTCACATCTTTGTTACAAAGGAGAGACTTCCTCTTGCAAATGCATCTGAAATGCTGACTCCAATCCATTTGACAACAACAACAACAACAACAACAACAACAACAACAATAATAATAATATATTATCATGTCTTTATTTATGAAAGTGGAGAAATGGGATGTGGGTAGAGAGTTAGGAATTTCCTCTGTATTCCCTCTTTATCTACCACTCTGCTGGCTCTGTGCCTTCAAGTCAGTTTTGACCCCTAAGGACTATCTCCTGCAATTTTCTTGGCAGTATTTTTCACAAGTGGCTTGCCAGCTCCTTCTTCCTAGGGCTGAATAACTGGCCCACATGGCTGGCTTTCTGCCTACATTTTCAGTATCCTGATTTCTAGTTGCATGTCATAACCATGATACCAGACTGACGTTCAGTGACAGAAGAAGTGATCTGCTCTCGGTGCCAAATACAGTACACTAAATAGGTTCCTGGTGGGTTTTCTTCACTGGTTAATGATATGATGAAAGAGGATGGCAATAGATCCAGAAGAGAGAAGCAATTACCTTGCCTGTAAGTACTGACATACAATTCAGGCCTTCACCATGAGGCAGGGAACTGAAACACACGTTACAGAGGCAGAATTGGAAGTGACAATGGGGAGCTTAATTTTTATTCAGACTTGTTTTTTGTTTAGTGCTGACTCAGAAACAGGTCATTCAGCACTTTCCTTCAGTAGTGGGCAAGGGCCCTGAACTTCTGACATTCACACTTTATCGTTTCCTCTTTCCTACTTCTGCATATGTTGAAAGAGCATTAAAACTGGCAAAGGGAAGTTTAGTGCTTCACTCTGCCATTAGTCATGCATGTGATGTTGTCTAAGCTGTTTGACCGAGAGGGTCAAATTTTATGACTCAAAAAGGATTATATTTGTAATTTCAAACAAGACAGAGATTGAAAAATGTTCTCAAAGGTCCAGTAAAAAAATGCAGGCTGTGGTCATTCATTTCTTATTTAACTGGCAATTCAAACAGTTAGACTTAACTGTTTCTTCATCAAAATGTTCTACAAACTTGGGCTAACATTTTATCAAAATTTGACACTCAACATTTACATATAAGAATTGTCACTTTAGCTACTAACCAGGTTCGGTTGCTTTCCAGCTCATCCATTCTTATTTTTTTGTGCTGTTTTATGGGCTCCTTCTCATAAAATATATATTTAAATGCTCAAAATAAAATAGACAAGATATAGTTGTATTTGTTCTCATACAAATTCATGGATTAAATCTGTTCATAGACCTTCAAACTGGGTCTGGGAACCTCATGTTAAGAATCGTAGATAGAGGATTGGGAACCCTCCCAACTGTATTATCTATGTAAATTAAAGTGACTTAGTCAAACCATTTTAGTTTCTGATTAATACATTTTATCCTTGTGATTTATACACTATATTTATCATTATTCAAAAATTGAAAAAGGCTTTAGATCTTGGGCAAGCCAGAGAACGGGACCCTTCTGCTATTCATAAACTTTCCTACTATAATTCCAAGCCAGACTGGAAAAAAAGCAGAAGTTATAATCATTCAATGAATGACAGAAAGATGTTGCATTTATTTTAGTATGAGTTCTGAAGTCCTACTTTTGAATACTACCTTGTGCATGCAACCTGAAGCAATAGTATTTATTGCTATTATCACATTTGCTGTTTATTTTATTTTATAATTTAGTTTATATTGGTTTTACATAGTTTCATCTTTTTAATAATATGTTCTAATTAATTCTCACATAATCCTGGGAAATGTCAATGCAGAAATACAATCAAGCTAAGTCTATCCCACAGCAGCACACAAATGATTCAATCTGAAGATGCCGTTTTTCACATATTTTAAATCTTTTCCAATCCTTCCTTTATCCAAGGATTCCGGTTTCTGGCAGCATTGGGAAGATCCCAGAAAGGAATTCTAGAAGAAAAGCAGGAACGCAGAGAATGTAAACATGAAACTGCCTACAGTTGATGGATTGGTGGGGTGAATACGAAATGGGACTTCCTTCCATAAAAGATAATGTTAGAAAGTGATTTGATGGATTTGAAATATTATGGGAGACAGTCTTCCACACATTCAGGGAGTACCCTTTCTGAATTACACTAAACAGTTCTAGCTATGTTTCTATATGTCTCTGGGACCTTATAACCTTTGTCATAGTTGACGATTTTTCCCTCTTGCACAAATATTGTATAGTAAGGGGGAGGGAGAACTAGAAGCTGCAATGGAAAAATATAGGAAGGTCACAAGTAAGAGATGACAAATTCCATCTCCTTCATACACTTCAGTGAAATAGGCTAGCTAGTCAATTGCATATGCATGAACTATCTGAAAGGAGAGATACCTTTGGCTTGGATTTCTTATTATAAGCTTTTGTGGTTTTCAAGCATTAATTGTAAGTTAAAGTTAAAGCTTTTTGAGTTTTTGTTTTTCACGGCATCAACTTATTTTGAATATGTGCCGACAGATATTTCCAATTCTTTTTGGGCTGATCACTCAGTCTATATTGTATCACAATAAAAGTGAGGAGGTTGGATCACGTTTAAAATCACATGGGGCTTTATATATATGCCATTTCAAATTTCCTTGCACTAAAAAGGTAATACCTAGAACAGTTGCTTCTTTTAATTTCAGCCTAATGTAGGTGGCTAATTCTGCTCATTACTATAGTATAACTTTGCAATGATGTCTCTCCACTGTAAATTGTTAAAATTGCTATAAATGCATAGTCACTTCTTTGGTGGTTGTGATGTGTGAGAGCAGACAAGTAGTACAAATGCAATCTTCCCTGTTGATTTTTTGTTTATTTAGAATCATAGAATTACAGCAATGAAAAGGACCTTCGAGCAGAGGTGGTAGTCAGCCAGTTCTGACAGATTCTGAAGAACCGATAGTGGAAATTTTGAGTAGTTTGTAGAACCGGCAAATAGGCTGGCCCCACCTCTGCTGCCTCCCAGCCTCCTAGCTGATCTTCTTTTGTTGTCCTGAACAGGAGAACAGAGTTGGAAAGTAGGTTAGTGGGGTGGGGAGGGAATGGGAATTTTGCAGTAACTTTCCCCCAGGAGTAGAGAGGGAATGGGCCATGCCTACAAAGCCACATCCACACATCCACACCGTGCCCAAAAGCCATGCCCACAGAACTGGTAGTAAAAATATTTGAATCCCACCACTGCCTTCAAGGTCTTCTAGTAGAACCCCCTGGCCAAGGCAGGAGTCCTTATTCCATCCCAGAAAATGTTTTCTTAAAAACCTTCAGATGGAACATCCTCAACTCCAGGATTAATTGTTATCAGTGTCAGGAAATTTTTCCTTAGGTTAGATCTCCCTCTGATCAGCTTCTGTTCATTACTTCTTGCTCTTCATCCAGGTGTTATGGAGAATAAATGTGTTCCCTCTTCTCTGGGACAGCCCTTCAAATATATTGGAAGACAGCTATCATGCCACCTTAAGCCTTCTCTTCTTTAGGCTAAACATATCCTTTAGTCATTCATCAAACAGGTTTTTTTTCTTATACAGTGTTGCTACTTCATACTTCCTCAAAGGTTTATCAAAATCTTTTCTGCCTTTTCTTTATTTGATTATTGAAACCCACTAAATTTGCTATAAAAGAGCTTGAGTAAATTTAAAGTTATTTTTGATCACAAATGAAAATCATTACAAGAAATCATTGTTCTAGCTGTCTCCATTTTTGTGTGTGTGCATGTGTGTGAGAGTGTAAATTAATATTAGTCTTTTATTTGGAGAACTTAAGCATTCCAACCAAAATTAAATATACAGCTATTATGGTCTCTAAGCAAAAGCACTAGAAAGAAACAGTCTTTCTCACAAGTGGGAGAAAGGCAGAATTAATTAGATTCTGAATTTCTTATGCTGATGCATTTGCTTCTGATGTCCTTGACTAGTCTCGAACTCTTTATTAAACAGTGCAGGCAATTTGGCACTGGAAAAAGCCTACATCTGCGTCTGGATTTTCCTAATAAAAACAAAGGGAGAAGATGAATGTTAAATCCTTTTATCCATTGTTCAAAAAAGATCCAACCAGAGGGGGTGGGTGGGTTGGCGAAGAGAGAGAGAGAGAGAGAGAGAGAGAGAGAGAGAGAGAGAGAGAGAGAGAGAGAGAGAGAGAGAGAGAGAGAGAGAATTTTATGTTTACCCTTTCTGATTTTAATGGTCTTTTAAGGAGGCTTTACCCTTTGTCTTTTGTTCTAGTTTTATGCATATGTATATTTGCACCATATTTGCAGATAGTTTATTATTTTAAAAAATACTCCCGCAAACTGAATAATTGCTGATATGCATAATTGCAGATAGATCTTGCTTAACAACCGTTTGTTCAGCAAATTGTTCAAAAGTACAATGGTGCTAAACAAAGGACCTACAATCTATACCTGAAGTTCCAGCTATTGCAGAGCCCTGGTGGTCATGTGATAAAAAATTGGTTTTAGGCAATCTGCCCACCCTTACAACTGACCATGGAGGCATTGCAGCTGCCCCCTCCCGCATTTGTCTCCCACTGCCCCAGGTAACAAAATAATAGAAAGCATGGCTGCACAACGTTTTCATTGTCAGAAGCAGCAGAAAAACTGAACAGCATACCTTTGAAACTTAGCCAGTGACAAGCAGCTGGCAAAATTGATCTCTCTTTTTTTCCCCCAGTTGACTAGAGTGTCAGTCCTTTATTTAAAAAGACAAATCTAGCATTCTTTCAAAAGTCCACTAAATACATTTTCAAAATCACATTCTGTACCTCTTCATATAAAGAGGCTGCACAATGCCTGAATGTTCAAAGCTCAAGGCAGAAACTTCATGGGTAGATGTCTTTATGGAAGCCAAGACACCTTCTTGCAGCTCAGGGCAAAATGGCTATGAAGGGCAATGTCCAGCAACAAGAGAGGAAAAGAAAAAATTGCCATCAGGAGCTTCAAATGTCTAGAGTAGATAATATAGATCCTAGCCCTTGACCACATCATCACTATCATCATCAATAAAGCATTATGAATTGTTTCAGGAGTATAGAACACTACTTTAAAACTGAAAGGGCATTATTAATTTACTCTATCTTTGTGTTGGGTTAGCAATATCATGGAGACATAATCTTTAAAAGCGGTTCATGAGACATCTTTCTGCCATGCTTAGTGCAATCTAGAGAAAAGTCTGGCACTAAACAATGGAGTGGAATACAAAATTCCGAAATAATGTGCATCAGTAACATTTTATGTTATGAAATACAGTTATTTTACCCAATAAACGAATAACTCAGAGAGTAAAGTTTCTGAAATTACATGACCCAGATTCTAAAAATATTGGTGTCTATGCAAGTAGCTCCTTTTTTCCACCTTGAGATCCTATAAGATGCACATTTGGTAGGATGGTTTCCCCTAGAATGTCTATTTCTTGTACTGTGACCAGAATGATCTATTGTTGAAAAAGATAGGGACAATCACCAATGTAGAATTGCAATAATTTACGTGGACTTAAAAATAAACTTATAGCAATAGCAACAGCATTTAGACTTCTATACTGCTATACAGTGTTTTACAGCCTTCTGTAAGCAATTTACAGAGTCAGCAAATTCCCCCAACAATCTAGGTCCTCATTTTACCAACCTCAGAAGGATAGACAGCTGAGTCAACCTTGAGCCTGGTGTGATTTGAAATGCCAAATTGCAGTCAGCCAGCAGACGTAGCCTGCTGTACTGCATTCTAACCACTGCACCACTGCGCTTATGGCATCTATAGAATGGCCTCAGGCTTCTCCAACAAATAATCTGGCTGGAAATTCTGTACATTGAAGTTCAGCCTATCTGAATGGCATTTCATCTCTGTTAGTTGACCTCCGGGAATAATTTTCAAATTATTCAAACTCACAGTAAATCAATGACACTGTTCCAGACTACAAAGATAATGATTTGATTTATTTGCTTAGTATGGATCCAAAGCAGGGATTATATTTGCTCAAAGGTCCATGTAGATTCATACTTTATGTTTGCATCTGTTTTTACAAAAATGAAGAATGTTACCCTTACTCAACCATTACTATAAAGCAGTAGCCCCTCAACCTTTTGGGGTTCCAGGGATGTATGCAAATGGGGCTTCACTTATTTATGTGGCTTGGTTTCCTGCAGTCTGTGGACTAGTGTTGGTCCATGGCCTGGGGATGGGGACCTCATCTTATAAAGGTACAAATCAATCCCATTTTACAACTGAATTTTGTCAAGTTATGAATTTAAGCTACATCCAGTAAATATAATTAAGCAAAGTTTTAAATTTCAATAAATTAATTTTTTCCAATCTAATGACTTCAGATTGATTGGGATTCAACCTCCCATTATTCTAGTTACATCCCAGCAAAGCTGAAGTTAATCAATTCCACTCTAAAATTTCCATGTTTGTGTACAATTCTGAAGTAGTGAGGATGTTATTGTGTTTAATTGTATTCTGCAATCAAAAACCTCTGTTGTAAAAAGGAATTGGATATTATTACAGAAATGCTCATGTTAAAACTCTTTTTTTTTTGAGGACAGACAGCTTCAATTTTTGGAAAGTAAAGACACAATCATGTTGCTTCCAACATCTGTCTGCTGACATATTTGCCTAAAGCAAAGCTGTGTTCAGTGTTCCGCAACGTAGGTGAATTAATATCTTCATTTCTCAACACACAACTATGAAGCTGGATGTTAAATATTATAAAAAGCACAGACAGCCTTGAGTCTATGTAGAAGATATACAACTGCTTTAATCTATGTGTTAACATATATCTCCAGGACAAAAAAGGGGGTTAGAATAGAGCAATACACTCACTGGTGTTTTAAAATTTACTTCAATCCAATAAAATATGAGCCTGTATCTCAGAAGGATAAAATTGCATGGAATTTCAGAAAGAATGGGTTTATATGTTGCAAACCATGAAATTACATGGCTCACTATGTCTATGAGCTGGCTAAAAGTGAATAAATGGAAAGTAGAAAATACATGCAAAATAAACTTTTCTGAATATTCTGAAAGTCTTTAACAAAACAAAGGAGGAGGAGGAGGAGGAGGAGGAGGAGAAAGAAGAGAAGGGGGATAGGGAGGGGAATCAGGAGGGAGGGAGGAAATATTATCTTTGTTGGACTTTTAGTTTACTGTAAAATGAAGACTGGCCTCATCATTTCAAATTAATTTTAATGAAAGTTACAAATAAAATTGGAAGATTAAAAATCGGCGAGAATGCCATTGGGTGTGCTTGGATTTATTTTTAATGTATAGATTAAATATTTTATTAGCAGATTTGGGAAGAAAAACAAAGTTTGCTTTATAGTTTTCTAGAAAAGTTTATTATTCAATCCATTGATGAGGAGTCATTTGTTTGTGTTTCAGTTATGAAAAGCCTGGATGTTGATGTAATCCTGATGTACCAGACCTTCTACTCAACTGATTTTAGCGAGTTTCTATCAAATTCCAAAATTGTTCACTTCATTTGTTGTTGTTTTTTAACGACCTTTGTTCCCTGATGTGGTGTTTAGTTTTGGTATCTTTATAGTTCTTATAGTTTACATCTTGTGTTGCTGGTGGAGCAGAGAAACAGTTCTTTTGGTGTGTGTAAACAAATAAATCCCAGGACTCTAAGCCACAGAATATCATCTTCTCATCATCTATAAATGTAAAGCATTCATAAATTATGCGGTACAAGTATGTTTAATTTACTAAAACAAGCTGAAATTCCTAGAACATCGGAAATAATAGTTGTACAACTTCCTTGTCCCAGGACTTTTATGGCATTATCTGTTAAAACATTCAGAGCTAAAACAAAACCAAACATAATAAAAATATCAAGGGTAATGCTTAAATTATAAGAAAGATATCCATCTGTTTAGATGAGCATGAAATCCATGTCCAACTTTTAATTTATTATTGCCTAAACTATGCCCTCTGTGAATGTTATTTAGCCAACACAAACTTAGTCTGGCTTGTGTTTATTTTTTTAATATGGCGGCTACTATGGTTTTGAAACTTTTTTCTAGCTTTCTGCTTAGCACATAATTTCCTCTTGAACCTTCTGTTTTCTTATAAGAATAAATCAATTTGCGTAGGATATACAGATCTTATAAAATTCCCAATGTGACATCAACAGAAAAAATTAAATTATCATTCAACATCATCACATTTGGTACAGTCTAGAATGATAACCGCCGAGGTGTTGTCCCAGTGTTTGGAGGCTGTACGGATCTGGATGGGTAGTAACAAACTCAAGCTCAACCGGTCCAAGACTGAGTGGCTGTGGTTTCCGGCACCCTGGTTCAGCCAGATTACTCCAACTCTGGCCATTGGGGGCGAAACACCGGCCCCCGTGGAGAGGGCGCGCAATTTGGGTGTCCTCCTGGATTCCCGGCTGTCCATGGAGGACCATGTGGTGGCCGTGGCCAGGGGGGCGTTTCATCAGGTACGCCTGATGCGCCAATTGCGCCCCTTACTGGACCGGGCTGCCCTTCACACAGTCACTCAAGCACTCGTGACATCCCGACTCGACTACTGCAATGCTCTCTACATGGGGCTTCCCTTGAGGTGCACTCGAAAGCTACAGTTAGTTCAGAACGCAGCCGCGCGGGTGATCACGGGAGCTCCTAGACACTCCCATATAACACCGATCATGCGCGAGCTGCACTGGCTTCCTGTGGTCTTTCGGGTGTGCTTCAAGGTTTTGACGACCATCTTCAAAGCGCTCCATGGCTCGGGACCTAGTTATATGCGAGACCATTTCCAGCCCCATACATCCTTTCGACCGATCCGCTCCCACAGAGAGGGCCTTCTCAGGGTGCCATCGGCCGGACAATGCCGACTGGCGACACCCAGGGGAAGGGCCTTCTCTGTGGCGGGCCCTGCCCTTTGGAACGACCTACCCCCTGAACTTCGCACCATCTCAGACCTCCGCCTCTTCCGCCAGTGTCTAAAGACACATTTCTTTCATCTAGCCAGCCTAGCGTAACCTCCGCTGTGACTATTTTAGACAGGTTTTAATTTTGGGGATTTAAATTTGGTTTTTAGCGCAGGATGGATATTTAATAAGTTTTTAAATTTTCTATTTGATCTTTGTATGTATCTTTTAAACTCCTGTGCGCCGCCCTGGGTCCTCTTGAAGAAGGGTGGGGAATAAATAAATAAATAAATAAATAAATAAATAAATAAATAAATAAATAAATAAATAAATAAATAAATAAATAAATAAATATTAAGAAAGTCAATTGTCCTCATTGCATCTTAAGCTCTCCTTTCCCTGTACTAGAAAATCTTTATATGTTGACCATTTTGGTTTTTATGCTCAGTGGTTCTTTCTTGTAAATTTTTTTTAAAAGGATATATCATATCACTCATCTGCAACTCTTTAAAGCAACTGAACATATGGCAGTTGCAACTTGGAGACACTTTTGAAGAATCTACAGAAACTTACAGTAGGACCAGAATGCACCATCTGTAAGAACATCAGTGAGAGCTCACAGACAAGATTATATTCTAAAAGTCATATAAAGACTGCATTAATGAATAGTTTAGTAGGACCACTTTAAGTCTTGGCGCTAAAAATTCCAGGATAGCTTAGAGACTGCTATCTGCTCACTCCCTAAGGATGTTGAAGATACTCTTCTTTCTTGCCCTGCTATGGCAGAGCTATGCTTGGTTGAGAGATGGGAAAAGGCCTTTTTGATAGTCACTTCTTGCCTGAGGAGACTAAACGATACTCCTCCTGATGCTTTTGACTGATTGGTCAAACCAGTGAGGTTTTGAAAATTGACAAGATAGTAAAGCAGCATTGTGATGATAGCCTCAACTCTTTTATATGTGCATAAACATTGCACACATGGGGGCTTACCTTGCAATACCTTGCAAATCTCTCTTTTCCCATGGGTTCTATTACAGGTAGTCCTCGACTTATGATCACAATTGACCCCAAGATGTCTGTTGCTAAGTGAAACATTCGTTAAGTGAGTTTGCCGCATTTTATGACTTTTCTTACCACAGTTATTAAGTGAATCAATGTAGCTGTTAAATTAGTCAAACTGTTGTTAAGTAAATCTGGCTTGGCTTATTGACTTTGCTTGTCAAAAGGTGATCATGCGATCCCGCAACATTGCAGCAGTCGTAAATATGAGTCAGTTGCCAAGCATCTGAATTTTGATCACATTATCATGGGGATTCTACAATGGTCAATAATTGTGAAAACTGGTTATAACTCCCTGTTTCAGTGCCAAACTGGTTATAAGTCCCTTTTTAGTGACCGTTGTAACGTCAAATGGTCCACTAAACAAACTGTTGGTAGGACTACTTGTAGTCAAATCTTTTTGGAAGATGTCATATCCTGCTTTGCCTGTTTTATACATATATTAGATTTTGTTAATAACTGACTTTTCAGTTTGTCTTTTTCTTTGAAACATTTTTTAAAACATTCCCACTGATACTGTTATATATAGTGTAGTTCACTTTATATATATAGATATACAGTATAAAGATATATAGATGTTCAATCTTTTTAAGAGTCAAAAAGTATGTAGGATTTTTAAAAGTTATTCCATACAACTAAAGACACAGAACTAAACCCAGAATCTCTTTTTCATGCAGAAGGACTTCTGCTGATTTCTTTTTCCAAAGAAACTGCAAAGACAAATTTCTATTTGCATAAAAGATTTTGCAATGTCTTACTTAAGACTTTCCTTTCCAATATGTGTGCTAATACAAAGGATTGTACAATGCTGGGCTGGTGTCTGCTATTCATTTTAGCTGTTGCCCAACCGTGCATGTTCAGCACTACCACCGGAATTTTTCCACTGCTTCCTATTTCTGGATTTACCCCAGATAAACTAAGCAGCAAACCTGATTTGAAAACTGAATCCAAGCAAAATGGAATTGCTATATTAGTTCCTCAAGCTATTTTCATCTTACGTTTCCTTAACTTACACGCTAGTTATATTCCTAAAGAAGTATGATGCCTGTGCGCCGCCCTGGGTCCTACCAAGGAGAAGGGCGGGGTATAAATTTAATAAAATAAAATAAATAAATAAAAAATAAGTCTTTATGCAAATTCCTTTGGTGTGATTTTTGTTATATATATTTCCTTATTGCGTGTACACCCTTCTCATTTTGTATATAACTCTATGAAGCAGATCTTTTTCAGACTCTATTATAGATAAAAGGAGAGGAAGAGAGAAATGAGCAGCCTTTGTTCAGTACAAATGTACAAACTTAATCTCTATTGATTCTGTAATATTACTTAACTAGATTACATCTGTACATCTTGATGCAATTCTGTTTGGTCTTGATGGTACATAATTCATATAGTCAGGTTTCAATTCTTTTAAATCTGTTCGGGATGTTAATTCAAAAACAAAAAAAATTATAGGCAAGCAAAGGCTTTCTTCTACAGTGATCATATGAATGTGTTTATATTGGAAAAGAAATGTTGAAAAGCTGAATGTATCTGTCTTCTTTTTTCAAAAGCCATTATTTGTACTGTATCTATTTCCTTCTTTGCCCTGACCTTGTTAAGAGTAAATTTTGTCTTTGAGTATAGAAACTGAATGGACTTTTAAAAACATTGCTAGTGGGAATTCCATAATGTTGTCTCAAACAAAGAAAGTGAAACCACTTAGGAAAAGGTGAAAGTGCATTCTATATAAAAATTCTGCTGGAGATAAAACAGGTGAAAAAAGAGCAATGGAAAGTTTCAAGACAAGTTTAAATATGTGAAATTCAAGTGAAATATAAAATTTTTCAACAGGGGTAGTTCAGAGATTCTCCCAGCTGAGTCACCAGCTGCTAGGTCACTAAGCAATATATGTAAAAGTATAACTACATTACCAGAAACCAGTCTAGTAAAAAAAAGAAATTCCTTAGACATTTTTATTTTCATTATTCAACATGAAATTTGGATTAAAAGCTCTGCTATTATAGACTCCTCTCATTCAAGGAGAAGGCAGAGGCAGAGAAATGGTCTTCCTTGGCATAGTTTTATTATTCTTGGACAGTTCTGTACAATCAAATAAAATTTATTTCATCCTTTTTGTTCCTGCTCTTTTCCCTAAGAAAAGCATTTCCACATAGTAAACAAAGAAATTAGAAACATCTAAAATACATGGATATTTTTTATCAAAGTACTTCCTGTGTTTACAGAAAGGAATAGTTTTAAAACCACAACATAATAATCTGACAAATAAGAAAAGAAATAATGGGCATGTTTTCAAGGCATGCTAGATAAAAAAAATATTTAAATGAGAAACACAGCACTATGAGTGCCCTGCAGACCATCAATTTTATTTATATACCTCCTCTCGTCCTGTAAACCTAACTCCATCTTTATTAGCTCTATGCATTTCAAAAGAATAAGAATTTTAATATAAATTGAAATGTTTATTTCATTAAATTATTTATATAGCGGCCCATCTGATGACAGTAGCTCTGGGTGATATGGAAGGATTAAAACAATAGCTACATGAATGGAGTTGGCCTTTTGGACAGTAGATGTGCATATAGATGTTGAGTGTGTCAATAGACCACAGTCTTGATGTAGCTTCAGAATACCTCCAAAAGTTACTACAAGGTTTAATGTGGAGGGTGACATTACAAATTACACAAGTGAGCATATTAAGTGGGCTTGATTAATGCAGCTTAATCTGAATGAATTTTCCCCAAGATTCTTTTTCTCTGTTACTGTTCTTAATTGTTGGCACCAAATATACAATTCAAAAGCCAAGTGTGGTTCTCATTCCCCAAAGTTCCATACCTTGGTGTAGAACCCAGTTTCTATGGGCAGATTTTCTAGAGAGATACACTGATTGTTATTGTAATTGTGGTACATCTAGCTCAATATTCTCTACAGCAGGGGAAGCAAAATTGCATGCTACAGTTTACCCTGCTGGTGAACATTTGCATATATATTGTAGATAGTTATGTTATTTCTGGAAACATTAAGCATAAGAAGACATGAGTATTTTTTTAAATAGCATGTTTTTACAGAAAAATTAAACAATACTGGAGATAGTATGATCTCAGGGTGATTGTTTCAGGTACACTTGTTAAATAAAAGGGGGAAAAGAGAATATTACTAATGATGCCAGAAGTGAGAGATGGTTTTGAGTGTAATTGCATGGATGAAATATATATCTTCATAATCTCTCTTATCTGTATAGCTAAAGAGTAGACCAATGAAAATCTCACTTTGATTTTCTATGTTAACTGTCTTCTCTGGCATGAAAAGTGAATTCATCAGTTGTCACCATCAATGTCTACTTATACACATTACCTTTTTAATATCTTTAATAAAAGTCAGAAGAACTCTATATGCCTTCTAAGTCAGATTTGGATGTAGCTATGATATTCAGAATAATTTGTACTTAATGTGAATTTTAAAAAAGACAGAAGAAAGAATTATTCTTTATAAAAAATCATGACTTTGAATTCTTGGTTCCAATATTGTCAAAGACATAAAGAATATTTTATATTCTTCTTTTTGTTATATAACATTTTCTTGCCTTGTACATTCTCTTGATATTTATTAATCCTATAACATAGTATAATCTCTCTATGTTTCTGATGATATAAATAATGACATTTTAAAAGCTGCTATATATACATGGACAAGTTCCATCCAAGATTAGGCAACATTTAGGCAACAAAATTTAGGCAAGAAAAACGAAATGCACAGGTACAGTATATGTGGTCCCTTGCTCAATAGCAGTAACTGTGAGAGGGATCTTGGAGTCCTAGTGGACAACCATTTAAAAATGAGCCAGCAGTGTGCAGCAGCTGCCAAAAAAGCCAACACAGTTCTAGGCTGCATAAACAGAGGGACAGAATAAAGATCATGTGAAGTGTTAATACCACTTTATAATGCCTTGGTAAGGCCACACCTGGAATACTGTATTAGGTTTTAGTCACCATGATGTAGAAAAGATGTGGAGAATCTAGAAAGAGTGCAGAGAAGAGCAACAAAGATGATTAGGGGACTGGAGACTAAAACATATGAAGAACGGTTGCAGGAGCTGGGTATGTCTAGTTTGATGAAGAGAAGGACCAGGGGAGACATGATAGCAGTGTTCCAATATCTCAGGGGATGCCACAAAGAAGCGGGAGTCAAACTGTTCTCCAAAGCACCCAAGGGCAGAACAAGAAACAATGGGTGGAAACTGATCAAGGAGAGAAGCAACTTAGAACTGAGGAGAAATTTCCTGACAGTTAGAACAATTAATCAGTGAAACAGCTTGTCTCCAGAAGTTGTGAATGCCCCAACACTGCAAGTCTTCAAGAAGATGTTGGATAGCCATTTGTCTGAAATGGTATAGGGCTTCCTGCCTAGGCAGGGAGTTGGAGTAGATGACCTCCAAGGTCCCTTCCAACTCTGCTATTGTATTGTATTAAAATTTAGGCCCCATATTCTGAATCTTAATCTACAAATGTTGGTTCAGACCTAAAATCAAAGTAAATGTAAAATATTTTGCTTTGTAAAGGAGAAGTTATCAGTTCCTGTACATTATGTCTTCTGATTAAACAACGATTGCTAGTTAAACAATTTGTTAGATCCAAGTCTTTACCATAGTGTTTAGTTGGAATTTAGCACTGTGCCTGGTTCTCTTTCATACTGGTGGACTTAATGACTAAGTTAGATAATATCAATTTGTTTCTGCATTTAAATCTATCCATAATAATCCAGCCATTCTGTAGTTGAAGGCTAATTAGAAAAAAAAGGTCATCCTTAAAAATTTTCCTGTCTTTGGGATTATTTTTTTCTGCCACTGACTCCAGTTCTTTATTACATGATGATTAAAACAGAGGATTAAATCTGGTCCAGCTTCATAAAGGAGAATGTTATTTTATGTAATATGATTTTTTAAAATAATACTTTATGTTTATGTTTTTATATATAAATAACTGCAGCAAGGCTGTTATATACTCAAAGTAGAAAAGTTTAATAATACCCACAACAGAGGATTGGTGGATGAAATTTGCAGAGATGGCTAAATTAACAGTATCTACCTTTATGGATGACTAAATATCTCTTATAGACTTTTTGAATAAAATGGAAAAATGTACTTATAATTTGTGGCTTTGATGATTAGAAAATAATGGATAATAAAAAAGAATGAATTTTCTTTTGGAATCAGAGAGTAAGAGAATTTTGTACACTAATAGCACTTAAATTTACTGGAAAAGCAAATTAGAAAACTTTTTTCTTTTTCTTTTTTCTTGCTGCACTTTTGTCTTTTTTCCTTTGGTTTTTCTTTTCGTACTTTTCTGCTTTTCCTTTTTATTAGTTCATTTGCATTTTATTTATATAAACTGGCTCCATGCACTAGATAAAGTGCAATCAGATGGATTATTTTTGAATTGAAAGTATCTTTTTACAGCACAGCCAATTTATGAAGGTAAAATCTCCTTATCTGATTAGTGTACTGAGATGATCAACAATATAGTTTTGTTTAATAGCCATAGATACATGAGAGTGATTCATCAATATATCAGACATATTAAAGTTATATCCCTGTTACTTGGTTGGTTTGAGAACTGCCTTATGTATTTTTTATTATGCTGACTGCTCTTGGATTGTAATAAATATTTACTTCAGTATGTTAATTAATATGACCCTGATAAACACACTAGAAAATGTTTTGGATTGGGGGGGGGGGGAGAAATTGCTTTAAAAATAGATTGTTTAAGAAACTGGCATTAATTAATAAAATTAAACTATTTCCAAGAATATGCATGTCCCTGTTTTGAATTCAGTAAAGAAATTTTACTGTGTGATAGCAGTGTAGACATTCAATAATCCAAGACAGATTACATAAATACCAAATATTCATGAGTTGAAATTAGGTATTTATTGTTATTAAATGTTCTATGAACTTAAAATAGATTGGCACTTTTGAAGATATCAATTAGCACAATCATTTGTGCAAAATGTGTTGCGTTCATGCATACTCAGCAGCCTATAGATATGAAAATGGACACTGAGATCAATGGTACAACCAGTATTGGTAAAGCCTGAACAATATGCAAATATACATATTCCTAATTGCCTTACATAACCATCTCCTCAGTTTTATTTGCTGGATGTTCTCTCACTGTTCTTTCTATAGTAGAACAGAACACTATTCACTGTTCACTATTCTATATATTATGTCCATCCTATTTATAAAATTGAATCTCTGCTTTTTATCATTTTATAATAACATTGTTATTGTTGTTGTTGTTATACTTTATTCATTAAACATGAAACTCAATCAATTGAACATTCAAAAATGCATCAATACCAGTCAATACCATTGACTGGTGCTAATGGTTGATACGAGTTGCTGCCAGCATCCTAGGTACAGTATCAAACAAGTACCTTCTTAAGATGTACGATGCTATGAGTGATGCAGTTTTTTGCAGTTCCGCTGGTATTATTGCAAGAAGCTGCAATTTCTTGATGTGTTTTGATGATGATGATGATGATGATGATGATGATGATGATGATGATGATGATTATCTCTTCTATCAGACACCTGAATCTCCACTCCTCAAATGGGTAGGCAGGAGCACCTCTCTCTACATATCTCTCCTAGGATTCTGTGCTTTGTACAGTACAGTACAGTTTTAATTGCACTAGATAAAACTAATCAAGACAGCTGATGTATTCTGTATCTTTAGCTATTTAGTTTGAGAGCTGCAAAATCATGTAACTTTAATTCCCTTAAGGGTAAATAAAAAGAAATGAATTAAAATAGCATTCTGTCTCAACATACCCTATTCATCAGCTACAGCAAGCAATGTCAGACCTACAGGGGACATTTTAGAATCATTAAAATAATTGGTTATTAGATTTGGGGGGGAAACCACACAAGGAAACTAGTGCATCTTCTCTGTAATAACATTCTTAAATGATTACTTTATTGCACAGCATATTGAAGAGTGAGATGGGTAACAAACAAACAAACAAACAAACAAACTCTATGGGCACCACATTTATCACCTTCCCAAGCAATCCATTCCATTATCAAGCAGTGACAATTTTTATCCATTTAGGGTATCCTTCAGTCAAGGTTACTCACATATGGTATTAAATGAACAGCAAAAGCAATTTCAGCAGGCAACAGTGCCTGTTGTCTTTAATCTTGGTGACACATTACTATGGAACCAGAGCTTTATTGGAACTTATAATTAGAGGAATTGTAAAGCAGGAATGAGGAAAACATTGTTTTAAACTTTTTATTATTGCTTTGTTTCTTTTCTAGACTACCAAAATACTAACGTTCTATAGAACTGTCTTTGCCACATTGACCAGCAACAGAGTGGAAAATATAGACAAAATGGAAAACTAGTATAAACTTTGCACAATTTACTATGTGTTCATTTTCATAACAATGTAATGGGTAGTATAAGAGAAGCTAGAACTTTAAATAAATAAAAAATCATATGTTTTCTTCCCATTAGAAATTACCATTAGTTGGAAATGGTAGTATTTCTAATGGGAAGAAAGCATATGATATTTTGTCATATAAATACACATACTATCTGATTGCAGAAATTAAGGTGAACATAAGACAAGTGCATATAGTTTCAGTTTTCTGTATATCTTTGTTGCTAACTGATGGTTTTCCAGATTTTCTGTAGCTTTAATATGTACCCATCAAACACTATCAATTAAAATAATGAATGTGAAGAGAACCAGTGCTATATAATAATTATGATGTAGAAGACGCATGGGGCTGCCCTTGAAGAGCACCCGGAGGCTTCAGCTGGTCCAGAATGAGGCCGCGCGGGTTATCATGGGGGTACATAGGTGCCCCCATGATAACCCCTTTTAGGCGGCCTGCACTGATTGCCGGTTGTTTTCCAGGTGCAATTCAAGGTATTAATTATGACCTTTAAAGCGCTCCATGGCTTAGGCCCAAGGTACTTGTGAGACAACTTACTGCCACCAGTAGCCTCCCACCATCCAGTACAATCCCACAGAGTTGGCCTCCTCAGGCTGCCGTTGGCCAGACAGTGTCGGCTAGCGACCTCCAGGGGGAGAGCCTTCTCTATGGGAGCGCCTTCCTTCTGTAATGAGCTGCCCCTGGAACTCTGCATAATTCCCGACCTTCGGTCCTTCCGCCGCACTCCAAAAAGTTGGCTTTTCCAGCAAGCCGGCCTGGCCTGAATAAAATAAATGATTAATTGTTAATTTTAATTTAATTTTTAAAATTTTACTGTAAATATCAATTGTTTTTTTTAAATATTTATTTAATCTCCCTTTTAACTTTTGTAATATGTGTTTTTTATGTTGTACACTGCCCTGAGTACTTTGGGAGAAGGGCAGCATATAAATGCAATAAATCCAAATCCAAATCCAAGACCCAAGTTCAAATCCCCCTCCACTCCCTCATGGAATAATAACGACAAGAAGAATACAATGTGCCACGTGTTCTGACCAAAGCCTTGATAACTGCCTGGAATGGGAGAACAGCTCAGCTTTAGACTAGATTGACCCTGAGTGACCTCTCCATATCTATAGTAGTCAGAATACTCTATGGTGTTATGGAAGAGCTAAGGAAATTTATGACAGCTAAGACAACCATCTTTAAAGCGCTCCATGGCTCGGGGCCTAGTTATATGCGAGACCGCCTCCTGCCCCATACATCCCTTAGACCGATACGCTCCCACAGAGAGGGCCTCCTCAGGGTGCCGTCGGCCGGACAATGCCGACTGGCGACACCCAGGGGGAGAGCCTTCTCTGTGGCGGGGCCAGCCCTCTGGAATGACCTACCCCCTGAATTACGTACATCACCGACCTCCGCCTCTTCTGCCAATGTCTTAAGACATATTTGTTTCAACAAGCCGGCCTAGCCTAACCTCCCATGGGGACTTTTAGATAGTTTTAAATTGGGTTTTTAAAATTTGGTTTTAGCGCAGGATAGGTTTATTTAATAGTTTTTTAATTATATTTATTGTATTTTGTATGTTTTTAAATTTCCTGTGCGTCGCCCTGGGTCCTCTGTGGAGAAGGGCGGGATATAAATTTAAAAAAAAAAACAAAAAAAAAAAGAGATGTCTCGATCATCACTGTTGTTGTTCAGTCACTGCAGTATGTCATGTTCGATTCTTCGCAACCCCATTATTCTTATATACTTTACATCCACCCTGTACAGCTTTTATCACATACAACATTTCTCTTTGACATCATATTCACATCAAACCACCGTAATTTAAGACTCTTCACTTTTCTATTTTGGACATATCGCTATCATTCCTGTAGAAACCTCTAACATACTCCTTCCAGCACTCTGTCACATTTCATCTTGCTTATTTTTAATTCATTCACTTATTCTCCTGGAGGATCCTCTTTTTTAAAGCTCTTTTCACCCTCTTACAAAACAATTTTTTATTTTAAAAAATTCCATCATTTTGCTTTATTTTTTTTTGGCCTCTTTTATCTTAAGAATTCCTTGCTCTATTGCCTGCAGTATGTTCTTGGTAATTTTCTGTATTCTCTTATCTTGTTCTTTCCTAGCCTTTCATGTCACATAACAACAACAACAACAAACCCCTACTTTCTCTGAATCACATATATTCTGAGTATTGCACAGTTTATGCCCAAACTGTGGTTCTTCAATTGTCAGTATTCTGATCCTTTTTTACTAAATATCAAACATTCTGTTTTTCTCCTTTTCCTTTGTTTTCGTTCTGAGTGGTGCTGGAAGCTCTGTTCCCTCAAAAGTTGAAAGAAGATAAAATAGGCAGCTTTTGAGTGTAGGGGAAGAGCTGCTCCTGCGAGAGATTAAATTGACAGAGGTGTTGCATGAGACTGTGGGATGAAGCTAGTCTTAACTGGATTGCATTTTGTAAGAGACATGGTGGTGCAGTGGTTAGAATGCAGTATTGCAGGCTAATTCTGCCAATTGCTAGCAGTCAATTCTCACCAGCTACTTTGAAAAACTGAGAAATCCGTCCCAGCTAATAAACCAGCAAAATGTGTGGAGAAGCCTGAAGAACATCATTGGCTACAGCAGACCTCCCTCCCTTGCTGAAGAGAATAATCAACTGGCAGAATTGGATGTGTTCTACTGTAGGTTTGAGAAGAGATCACTGTCATCTACTGCTACCTTTCCCAATTCAGACACAGTTACAGTAGACACATTTCCTACACATGTCTTTTGCTTTCTTCCCCCTCCCCATCTCTGGTAATCTTAGAAAAAGATGTGTGAGGTCTATTTAGTAGATAAAAGATCAAAAAAGCACCAGGCCAGACAGAGTAACCCCTTCTTGCTTGAAATCCTGTGCTCAACAACCATCTCCCATCTTCACACTGATCTCTAATAAGTTACTGTAGATGTGTTATATCCCTTCTGCTTCAAACTCTCTACTTTCATTCCGGTTCCTAAGAAACCATCCATCAGAAACATTTGCCTCCTTCCTAATCTTGATTGTATCCCTCTGTTTATGCAGCCTAGAACTGTATTGGCTTTTTTGGTGCAGCAGCTGCCAAAAAAGCCAACACAGTTCTAGGTTGCATAAACAGAGGGATAGAATAAAGATCACGTGAAGTGTTAATACCACTTTATAATGCCTTGGTAAGGCCACACTTGGAATATTGCACTCAGTTTTGATCGCCACGATGTAGAAAAGATGTGGAGACTCTAGAAAGAGTGCAGAGAAGAGCAACAAAGATGATTAGTGGACTGGAGACTAAAGCATATGAAGAACGGTTGCAGGAACTGGGTATGTCTAGTTTAGTAAAAAGAAGGACTAGGGGAGACATGATAGCAGTGTTCCAATATCTCAGGGGTTGCCACAAAGAAGAGGGAGTCAAACTATTCTCCAAAGCACCTGAGGGCAGAACAAGAAGCAATGGGTAGAAACTAATCAAGGAGCGAAGCAACTTAGAACTGAGGAGAAATTTCCTGACAATTAGAACAATTAATCAGTGGAACAGCTTGCCACCAGAAGTTGTGAATGCCCCAACACTGCAAATCTTCAAGAAGATGTTGGATAGCCATTTGTCTGAAATGGTATAGGGCTTCCTGCCAAGGCAGGGGGTTGTACTAGATGACATCCAAGGTCCCTTCCAACTTTGCTATTGTATTTTATTTAATGTACATTTACATGTCAAAAAAACTTTTAAAATGCAGATTACCTTAATTGTTCCTAATAAGTTTTCTAACTTATCCTTTTGCTATAAATTTACTAATGTGAGATCTATTGAAAAAATATAACTGCTATTAGTTTTAAACTATTCAGTGATCATTTTTTTCTAAAAGTTTGGACAAAAAGTTCGATTATGGAAATGTGGATATTAACCAGATCTTTTTTGATGCTCTCATTCACACTGTTGTGAAATTTAAATGGGATGGGACATTTTGATTTATCCCTATCAGAATCTGTATTAGGATTCTTTTATGGTTCAATTTCTGATAACTGCCATAGAAAGGAAGAATACAGTAAGGCAGAATTTCTGTTGCACTGCATTAATTAAATACGTTTTACAAAAGCTATGCCAAGGCATTTCAAGGTTTATTTTTTTCTGCTGTTTTCCCACAGCCCAACATCATATGGATGAGCAAAATGTATTTTTAAGGAGCTGTTGGAAGGGAAGAATATTTCACCTGCTTGCATTTCAAGTCTATCTGGAGAATAATTTGGCTCTTACAACGCCTCTCTTCCATTTTGGTAAGGCTTTTATGAGCTTATAGTTGGTTTCTATCCTGTTTGGAGAATAGCTCAGTTGTTTATCAAACAGAAGCAATATTTTGAAGACATTATTAACCCTAATTATTCACCTTTATGAATAACTCATAATGTGTGGAATACTTTTAGCAATTAATCCAGGTAATTTGATATTTAATCATACATATCAATATGATGAATACACCAGTGGCTTAATTGCTATGTGGATAAGGAAAAATGCTGGTGTTTTAAGAAATTATTGGGTCATGGAAAACAAACACCCACCAGATCTAAAAAAAACCTACACACCTTGAAACAAGATCAAAGGAAGGGTGCTTTGATTCCAAAAATATCCCGCCAGTCTAAAGGCATTCCAGGCTCACTCTGTGTGAGAGAGGGGTGATGGTGGTGAGAGATTTCACAGGGTCTGCACAGCAATTTGGAAAACCTGGAGTTCTTTGGGAAAAAGAATCTAACTAGCAGAGTTTGTTAAAAAAAAAACCTCTCTACATTAAAATTGCTACTTCTGTTTCTATTTAGAAGCAAAATGATGAAAGGATATTGCTTTTTGAATGATCAAGCATCATGGTTAGAGTTAGGCAGCCTTATATGTTTAAATAGAAATTAAAAGATGCTTGCTCCTGGGAAGGAAAGCTATGGCAAATCTAGACAGCATACTAAAAAGCAGAGACATCACCCTGCCAAAAAAAGTGCGGTTTTTCCAGTTGCAATGTATGGATGTGAAGGTTGGACCATAAGAAAGGCTGAGTGCCAAAGAATTGAGGCCTTTGAACTATGGTGCTGGAGAAGACACCTGAGTCCCTTGGACTGCAAGCAGATCAAACCAGTCAGCCCTAGAGGAGATCAACCCTGACTGCTCTTTAGAAGGCTAGATCCTGAAGTTAAAACTTCAATACTTGGGTCACCAAATGAGAAGGAAGGATTCACTGGAGAAAAGTCTAATGCTGGGAAAGATTGAGAGCAAAAGAAAAAGGGTACGACAGAGAATGAGGTGGCTGGATGGAGTCACTGAAGGAGGACGCATACGCTTAAACGGACCCCAGAGGTTGGTAGAGAACAGGAAGTCTTGGAGGAACATTGTCCATGGGGTCGCGATGGGTTGGGCACGACTTCACAACTAACAACAAATGAGGGCAAAAAAAAAACCAAATATACACATCCATAAATATAGAAATTTGGGTCCATATTGGCAAAAACAAAGCTCAGGACCATATAGGCTGGAAACATGCGGAAGAGGCCTCCATCCTTCAGTGGATAGACAATGGCTAAAATGATGACGACAAATGGTGAAATACAGAAAACTGTTATTGCTTAGAAAACACTCATTAAATACTCACCTTTCTTGAAATCCTTCATATAAAAAGGAAAGAAAGAAATAGTTTTGAGGAAAGCTTTATGAGGATGTTACAAATATGTATTTCGGGCTACATTCTGTATGGAGATAGGAAATCTTTGGATTAAACTTAATGCTCAAAGCTGTTGTAAAAGGAATGGCTTACTAAAAATAAGATTTGTATTCTGAAAAAAATCTTTCCAAAGCGTGCTAAAAGCACTCATTTGTGTCCTGTTATGTTTGTTCTTTTGCTTAAGTCTTATCTGCTCTGCTCAAATTCTTCTTTACAATGTCTCATTGTCACATTGCCAGACATTGGCTTTCGAGCGGGCCTAAGGAAACAGTTTTATTGTTGTTCTTATTAGTACAGGATTATTATTCATGATGTTCTCTGGAACAGCCAACTGTAATTCAACACATCTGGAGAATACTAGATGGATGGAAAGCTGTTTTTGGACAAGAAAAATCAATCTGGTGCCTTTCTAATGTTTAATAAAAGAACTCCCAGGATTAGTGACCATGTTTTTTGGAGTTGTAGTCCAAACGATTAGGAGAGCAATGCCAAATCAGTTGCTATTGTTGAGATGTTTGCTACAGTCTCATTTCTCCTTTTACTATTGTTATTTCCTCCCATTGTTCTACCTTTAAAAAAAATCATCGAGATAGCCTTTGCTAAGACCAGTGATCATTAAATGTTCCTTTCTAAATCAATATTTTGAAAAAATCCTAATTTAAAATGAGATTAATGTAACATTACCTACCTAACAAAATGAAATTCACTGGTGAGAAAAGTGAGGTTTTACATTAAGGCAAGAAAAACCAAATGTACAATTATAGAATAGATGGTACCTGGCTAACTAGTAGTAACTGTGAGAGGGATCTTGGAGTCCTAGTAGACCAGTTAAATATGAGCTAGTGGTGGCTGCAGGCACCACAAATCCATTGCAGTCCTAGGCTGCATTAACATAAGAAAAAAATCAAGATCACATGAAGTGTTAATACTACTTTATAATACCTTGGTAAGACCACATTTGGAATAATGCATCCAGTTTTGGTTGCCATGATATATAAAAAATGTTGAGAGTCTAGAAAAAGTGCATATACGAACAATAAAGATAATTAGGGAACTGAAGACTAAAATATAGGAAGAATGGTTGCAAGAATTGAGTATGAGTAATGAAAAGAAGGACTTGATCTTACATGGTAGCCGTGTTCCAATATCTAGGAGGTTACCCCAAAGAAAGGGGAAGGTGGTCAACCTATTCTCCAAAGCACCTAAAGACAGAACAAGAAACAATGGATGGAAACTAATCAAGGAGAAAACCAACCTAGAATTAAGGAGAAATTTCCTGACAGTGAGAACAATTAATCATTGAATGGCTTGCCATTGATGAGCTTGTCAAAATCCACATACTCATATCCAGGTGCCATTTTCAATTTAATGCAAAATAACTAGGCTCTTTTTTCCTAAGGAATCAAGTGTAATTATGACACAATAGGTTTTTAAGTGGAAATTTTAAGAGGAAGCTTGCCATTGCTCTATAAATAGTTTTGTGGTATTGCAACCCTCCCTGTGCAGCTGGGGCCAATATTTCTTTGCTGCATTTCTTAATCACATCTCAGCATCCCAGAGCTATTGCAGACAATGAGTAAACACCTCCAGAACTCCTAAACAGGATTCACAATTATCTAAACGGACCAGATTCAAGTGAAATGAGCCGGATTATAAAATGTGATGATGGGTATGATGATAGCCATATTGATCTAAAAACTAACTTCCATAGCTCCTATAATGAAATTATAGATTATGCTATCTGTGTGATTTAGGAACAATAATGTAAACCTATTACACCCTGAACCTCACAATCTGACCTCAATAACAATTGCATTTTCCAGAATTGAGATACTGAAGCTCAAATACTTTGTCTACATAATGAGAAGCGAGGACTCATTTGAAAAGACCATGATGTTAGGAAGGCAAAGGGATTGAAGGCAAAGGGGGAAAGGGATGGCAGAGAATGAGATTAGTGAAATAGCATCATTATTTATTTTATTTATTTTTTATTTATTTGATTTATATCCCGCCCTTCTCCAAAAAGGACCCAGGGCGGCGCACAGGAATTTAAAATACATACAAAATAATACAAAAAATTTAAAAAACATATTAAATATCAGTCCTGCGCTAAAACCAATTAAAATCCCCAATTAAAACTATCTACATTAGTCCCAGCAGAGATTATGTTAGGCTGTCTTGATGAAAGAGGTGTGTTTTTAAACACTGGCGGAAGAGGCAGAGGTCAGTGATGGTACGGAGTTCTGGGGGTAGGTCGTTCCATAGGACAGGGCCCGCCACAGAGAAGGCCCTTTCCCTGGGTGTTGCCAGTTGGCATTGTCCGGCCGATGGCACCCTGAGAAGGCCCTCTCTGTGGGAGCGTATCGGTCTGAGGGATATATAGGGCAGGAGATGGTCTCGCATATAACTAGGTCCCGAGCCATGGAGCACTTTGAAGATGGTCGTCAAAACCTTGAAGCAACATTGATGCAATGAACATGACTTTGAACAAACCCTGGAGATAGTGGAGGACAGGGGTGCTATGGTCCACATAGTCATGAAAAGTCAGGCATGAATTAAAAACTGAACAATATCTATTTTAAATGCCAACAAAAGACATGATAAAAACAGAAACATACACCTGAGTATATGCAGAATGTAATACCCCCACTACCAACTAACTATGGTTGTTGTATTACAACTGAAGGCAAAAGTTCAGAATATATTATAGCTGCTGGTTTACCTTCTCTTACACATAATACAATTATCGTCTTTCCCTATCCATCTTTCAGGAAGGAGTGAGAAAGTGTTTATTGAATGAATTATTCCATTATTATTTGCTACTGGTTCATAGATACAGTCATTTGTTTATGAGAAGAGATAACTCAGTCGGCTATATAATATGAACAGGGCTACAATGTGACTAATGATCAATTATATTTATCTTTTTAAAAACTTTTTATCCTGTCTTTATTATTTTTATACATAACTCAAGGCAGTGTGCATACCTAATGCTCCTTTTTCATCTCTCCCCCCCATAACAATAATCTTATAAGGGAAAATTGGACAGAGAGAAAGTGACTGGTTCAAAGACACCCGACTGGATATCATGCCTACAGTGAGACTAGAACTCCTAGTTTCCTGGTTTCTAGCCTGATTCCTTAACCACTAAACCAATAAGTAATAACCTAAATTGGAACACAGTAGCATCTGGAAGCTCAAAAGAATCTGGAGCACACCAACAAACCCCTACCGGTCAGGGGAAAAAACATGACAGATAGGTACTGAACTGAACTGCGCATTGGCTGCCTGTGGTCTTTCGGGTGCGCTTCAAGGTGCTGATTACCATCTTCAAAGCGCTCCATGGAACGGGACCTAGCTATCTGCGAGATCGCATCCTGCCCCATACATCCCTTCGACCGATTCGCTCGCACAGAGAGGGACTTCTCTGGGTGCCGTCCATTAGGCAATGCCAGCGGGCGACTCCCAGGGGAAGGGCCTTCTCTGTTGCAGGCCCTATCCTATGGAACAACCTACCCCCCCGACCTCAGAACAACTCCGGACCTCCGCTCCTTCCGCTGAAAGCTCAAAACGTATTTCTTCCAACAGGCCGACCTGGCCTAATCTATCTTTTCTACCTCCAGTCTGTATATTGAAATTTTTAATTGGGTTTTTAGGGGGTTTAGTGTTTTAGGTTTTTTAGGTTTTAGTGCAGAGTTATTGTAATTTAATTTAATTTTAGATATTTATATTGTTGTATGTTTTTATGTTTTATATTCCCTGTGCACCGCCCCGAGTCCCTTTGGGGAGAGGGAGCGGTATACAAATAAAAATTTGATTTGATTTTGATTTGAGGTAGTCCATCCAATAACCTATGCTAACTAGCTAAATTTTGTTATTGTAGCCACTCCCAATAAAAGCAGTTTCAACTTTTTGTAGAGTTGTTTCCTGGGCTAATACTAATAGACCTTCACTCTATTTACTCCAAAGAAAGATTCTTTAAAACAAACCATCAAATTGGTGGCCCATAGGCTGGATGCATCATGCACAGGCCACACCCACCCCAGCTCCACATAGGCAAAAAACATCACAATACATTATGTGATTTCAGATAACATGATTGAGTTTGACACCGTGCTTTAGAATAAATAGGAAGATTTAAGATTTATTTTTATTTTATTTATTTATTTAGTTTGTCAAAACATGTATGAGATAAACAGGTATAAGTATAAACATGGCATGCTGGTTCGCTTATGCATGTCGCCTTGCAGATCTCTTAGGAATGGGGTAAGGTTTTCCTTATTTCTGTCTTGAATAGCCACATTGTCCTCCTACTCCCCAGCAGATTTTCCACCTAAGAAAAATTGAACCATCACTACATTATTCTGACTGTAATTATTTGTATTCAGAAGAGTTTAAAATTCATTGAGGCTATAGTTACTTTCATATCTTTTAACTCAGGGGTCTCCAACCTTTGCAACTTTAAGTCTGAAGGACTTCAGCTCCCAGACTTCTCCAGCCAGCAAAGCAAAGCTGGCTGGAGAAGTCTGGGAGCTGAAGTCCTTCAGACTTAAAGTTGCAAAGGTTGGAGACCCCTGTTTTAACTGATTGGATACTAAAGAGTAATTTTAGAATTTGGACTTTGCATGATATGCTTCCTCTTGACAACTATACATGCCATCATACTGCTCTACATTTAGGGGGAAAAATTCTTGCTTGGGTTTTATTTGACATTCTTATGATTTTGATTTGCAGTATTATATTGCTAAAACATTATACCATTTCATACTCTTTTGGCTAAGATCAGATGCAGTGACCTATTACATTTTTTATAGATGTTGTTTTCTGTTTCTCTTTTTCATTGTTGAAGTGAATGGGTTCATCCATATTGCTACAATTGCTATACTGATTTTACACTTAAAGGTCTATTACTTTGGGGCTTTTTTTTAATAAACAGAGAGAAAGAAAATTGTTTTCAAGATATTATTGTTTAACTTGTTAACCCAGAAACAATTGCTGAAGAAACTATCTATTTTCAGCATTACACTTAACTGGGATAGGAAAAACATCTAAATTTCCATAGTCAACAGGTTACTATGAAAATGCTAAAAATCTCATTGTTTGCTAACATTGTTTGCTAACATGCAGGGTAAAGCTAAGGATTTTGTACAATACCTGCAAGACAAAATCACTCAGATTTGGGAAGGGCTGGACTCTGACTGGGTGGGGCTAGATGGAGTGATGGAGGCAGGTCTTGAGAACATTATCTGGGAGGAGTTTGACCCTGTGACTCCCGAGTACGTAGACAGGATTTTGGGTAGGCTTAGCACTGCCATATGTGTTATTGGATCCATGTCCCTCCTAGTTGGTGCTGGCCGCCCGGGAGGTTACACGAGGCTGGCTCCAGGGTATTATCAACACTTCTTTGGGAGAGGGCTTCTTCCCCACCGCTTTGAAAGAGGCGGTGATAAGGCCCCTCCTCAAGAAGCCTTCCCTGGACCCGGTGCTTTTGGCAAACTATCGTCCAGTCTCCAACCTTCGCTTTGTGGCAAAGGTTGTTGAGAGTGTGGTGGTGCGATAGCTTCCCGAGTACCTGGATGAAGTTGTCTATCTTGATCCGTACCGGTTGGGTTTCAGGCCTGAGTACAGCATTGAAACAGCATTGGTCACATTGGTTGATGATCTCTGGAGGGCTCGGGACAGGGGTTGTTCCTCTGTCCTGGTCCTATTAGACCTCTCAGCGGCTTTTGATACCATCGACCATGGTATCATGTTGCAGCGGTTGGAGGGGTTAGGGGTGGGGAACACTGTACTTTGGTGGTTCTCCTCCTTCCTCTCTGACCGTTGGCAGTTTGTGTTGGTGGTGGGGGGGGCAGAAGTCGTCCTCAAGGTGCCTCACTTGTGGAGTACCTCAGGGGTCAGTCCTCTCATCCCTTCTGTTCAACATCTATGTGAAGCCACTGGGCGAGATCATCCGGGGTTTTGGGGTAAAGTTCCATCAGTACGCTGATGATACGCAGCTGTACGTTTCATTCCCAGACCACCCCAATGTTGCCCTTGATGTGATGTCCCATGTGATGTGGCCATGCGGATCTGGATGGGGAAGAACAGGCTCAGGCTCAACCCCTCCAAGACCGAATGGCTGTGGTTCCCAGCATTCCGTTACAGTCAGCTGGTTCCATCGCTGGCTATGGGGGGGTGAGACCTTAGCCACCACAGGAAAGGCTTGCAACTTGGGTGTCCTCCTAGCTGCACAGCTGTCCCTGGAAGATCATTTGATGGCTGTTGCCAGGGGGGCTTTTTATCAAGTTCGCTTGATCTACCAGTTGCATCCCTTTCTGGATTGGGATGCCATGTGTACAGTCACTCACACCCTTTTCTCTTCTAATCTGGACGACTGTAATGCTCTCTACATGGGGCACCCCTTGAAGAGCACCCGGAGGCTCCAATTGGTCCAAAATGCAGCTGCGTGGGTAATTATGGGGGCGATGTGACACTCCCATGTAACACCCCTCCTGCGTGAGCTACACTGGCTTCCGGTGGTCTTCCGGGTGCGATTCAAGGTGTTGGTTGATATCTTTAAAGCGCTCCATGGCTTAGGACCCGGGTACCTAAGAGATCGCCTTCTGCCACCGAGAGCCTCCCACCAGCCAATATGCTCCAATAGACAGGGTCTCCTCATGGTGCCAGGGGGAGAGCCTTCTCCGTGGGAGCACCTGTCCTCTGGAACGAATTGCTCCCAGAGTTACGAATTATCCCTGACATCCCTCTACGCACCTTCCGCTGTGCTCTTAAAAATTTTCTTTTTCGACAAGCTGGGCTGGCGTAAACACGAATTTTATTAATCTTAACTGGGTTTGTTGGTTTTTAATTTTTATTATGAGCTAAATTATTTAATATGTTTTTAGATTATTTTAACTTTTGTATATCGGTATTTTATTTTGGCTGTACACCACCCTGAATCCTTTGGGAGTAGGGCAGTATAAACAAATTAATTAAATAAATAAATAAACATTATGTGGCATAGATTATGGAACTAAAAAGAAAAAAAAACAGTTGAAAACTAACAATGATTTCATTTCTCCAATTTTAGAATTACTGAATGTTACCAGTTGCATTTTGGAAGATCCACATTTATATTATGTCAGATTGCATAAGTTTGTCAGTCTTAAAATCAGCCAAGTGTTACATGTGTTATGAAATAGAACTCTGGAGCATTTTCCTAACTATCCTGGGAATCTATATTAAGCCATATGATTTCTCAGTTTTGCCATGCTAGAATTTTATACCCTGGGCTGTCATCAACAGATTTATGCCTAATTCAAATGACTCAGTTAGTTTTCAGTTTGTAGATATTTTAGATTTAAACAATCTTCTAAATCAATTTATTTTCTGATTCATTTCATATTTTTTTCTGTCATAGTCATAGATGTGTTCTAAATAATTAATCCTCAAATGGACAGAAGACTTGGAGTATATGTACCTAACATTATTACTGCTACTGTGGATTAATAGATTCATTGTCATTGAAAATAATGGCATTCCCAGTAAGAAAAAACCCCACCCTTTAATAATTTCTTATCTTTGATTTTTTGGTTTTAAAAAAGGTGTTTTTCCCATAATTTCATGAACTCTTCCTGTGAAGAGTTGTCTATGATGTCTATGCATCTGATAACCCAAAGATGAGCATCAATATTGAGATTTATCTATACAATAGGCATTTCAATAAATGCATTAAAATACCATTATGGGATCTTAATATGCTTCTAAAGCTCTTTTAGAGATTCTGCATTTATATTACAAAAGCACAACAAAATTCAGAATAAAGAAGAAGCTTGCTTAAATTTAGAATGGTTATTTAGTTTGGACTCTTCTTGGTGGATGAATGAAATGTTCTATATCCAAAATATCTGAAAAAGAATCCATTATTAGAATCCAGAAAGATATATTTAATCTCATTATATAATGAAGATATGTTGCTATTTTTAAAACACAATCACATTTGCCTCTTTTGAATCATTTTTGACTCTCAGATCTATGCATCTAAGCATTATGTTTCATTTTCTATATTATCTGTTGCATCATCTTGGAATAGACAAGTCCCAAACAAGTACAATTTACCATAAACAAAGAAAGAAAGAAAGAAATAAACACTGTCATTTCCATGCATTATTATCATGCAAGAAAAATGTCTTGAAAGATATAATGTAGCATCAAAGTTGAAAATGTTAAAATGTACTAAACTTGAATTAAACGAACTGATAAATTTAAAGAAAATTGTTTCTTCCTGGGAAAAGTTTTCTATAAGTGAAGTACCAGTACTAAAGGCTTTTTCATCAGCATTATATATCACATCTTGGGAACATCTGGAGAAGAGTTTCTGATGAAGATCTCAGAGTACATAAATGGGCAGATAATCCATCATACTCTTGGCAACATATTTAACTGAATGGTGCATCATTGATTAAAAAAGAACACAAACAAAAAAAATAAGTAACTTAGAGTTACTTATTTAAACTGATATCATATGTTCTTCAGCTGTCCCTTATCTATTTTATTTAATTTATTTATTAAGTTTATATGCCACCCCTCTTATGAAATTCACTGACATTGAGGTGAAGATGAAGCCCATGAAACTTAGAAAGATCTTTTCACCATCTCACTAAGTCAACCTTTTGTAAGAATGGATTGTTGACTAAATAATAATGGACAATCATCCAGGTAACACGATGTACAGCATGGTTTATAGACCATAAGGAAGGACTTACAGAATATATTAAGTTAAAAGAATATATCGTACAACCCAGCATGTGTGTCTTTAAGTTGCACAACTTAAAGTGTGTCTTTATATACTTTTTGAATTGTCGATAAGTAAGAACAGGTCGTAACTGGCATGCCAATTAAATGGTGACCTACTCTAATACAAGAATTAAGAATGCCACTACAAATGGTGATGATGGGACCATGGAATACTATGACAGTCATCAATGCATCAGTTATGTCCTTTGCTGGACCAACAATGCCCTCATGGTCACTTATGCCCTAATCACCTCCACCTGAAGAGTATCGAGTCCCCTTGGGGAGAGAGAGCGGGATATAAATTAAAATTATTATTATTATTATTATTATTATTATTATTATTATTATTATTATTATTATTATTATTATTATTATCTGGAAGGTTCAGTTGGTGCAAAATGCAGCAGCCCGCATGGTTTTCTGCAGACCTCGATGTGCACATGTTTCACCTTTCCTGTGAGAAGAACTGCATTGGTTGCCAATTTGCTTCCGGGTGCAATTCAAGGTGTTGATTGTCACCTTTAAAGCCCTTCATGACTTGGGATCAGGTTATCTGAGGGACCGCCTCTCTCAGTCATGTGCCCATAAGGACTCTATGACAGTTATAAGTGCAAGAATGGGGCATAAAGTTATTTTTTCTACACCGTCACAACTCTGAACACTCACTAAACAGGGCAGTTAAATGATGACTACTTGTAGGTCTTAATGTTTGAGAGCACTCTGCATCTGGAGTGCGATTGGGGAATTTCAAGAGAAAAAAATGGATGCTGAATTCCTGAATTCTTCCCAAATGGCCCCTGGCCCCTTCCTCTTTCAAGTCCTTTGGTATGCAGTGCAAAACCTGGAATGGTTTTTCAGCAGCTTGGAGTTATGCATCTCACTCTAGAACTCTGCAACACATATTTGTTATAACAAAACAACCCTTGTAGTATTATGCTGTTCTGAGTCTTGAAAAGACCAATAAATCTAAAGGGAAAACTGGATGAATATCAGAAACACTAAAGAAAGTTAATCAAACTTTTTTCATTTTCTTCTTAATACAAAAAATCTGGCATAGGCTGGAATGTTGGGCTTTTTTCTGAATTATGTTTCTATTTCTGGTTCCACTGATTTAATATTTAATTTATCTTTCATGTACTGAGAATTCAGACGTGGCACTGAACACATGAAAATCAACAAAACGTGAAGCGTTATCATTTATATTCCCACCAGACCTTGATATTTGAAGCAAACATTCACGTAAGTGTTTGCAGATTGAACGTTTTATTAGAGGGTCCATACCAGTCAGCATCAGAATATAGCCAAAAAGAAATGTGCACTGCACCAAAAATATGTGCGACTGTGAACCCACAGCCAGCAAGCTACATGTCTGGAGATTTTCTGTTGCAAAACACCATTTATTTTGTATTGCTTGGCATATAAAGCAAGAATGTGATTTTTAAAATAAATAAATGCAATAAATGGATTCCACTAGAATGACTGCTGTTCTCTTTGAAATTGCTGGATAAATCATTTCCTTTCTGTTGGAATTTGATTGAAAGGCAAGCCAGAAATAATCCAAACCAAAACAATAAAAAATATCATCAGTGAAAGGTTAATGAAACAGCATTTATGCAGTCTGAGGATAATACAAAAGTAGCATTCACTTCATCTGAGAGATGCTTTGAAAATGGAAAAATAGCAGGCTATAATGATCTTGTAAATTGAATCTTGTAAACAGGTATCAATGTACTGAAGATAGACTGAAAATATATACATAAATGGTAATAACGTCTTTGCCTTAAACAACATTTTGGTCCATGAAAAAATGGCCAAAGAATATATTTTTCTACAAGACTTAAAATGCAGGATGTTGATATGCTTCTTCCAACAGTAACAATTAAAATGTTCTCCCTTGAAATCAGACTGTAGAAATGATATTTTATTAACTCATGCCATTTTGAGCAATTGTTATATGCAAAAAGAAAGAATTGCTCAGATGCACTAAATTATAATGTATCCAGTATCTAAGTATTTATTTTAACACCATTTCCCATTTTTGTTGTTATTTTCTGAATCTGTTCCAGTTCTGGTGAATTCTTGTAAAAATATGGTGCTGTGAACTGAACATACTACTTGAAGTGATCAAAGCAAATCAGAGAGGACAATTACTTTCCTTAATTTAAAATTCATTTTTGCATTTGCTTTCTTTGCAGCTGTATACTTTGCTGGCTGATCCTCAGATTTGTAATTAACTAATATTGTTTTTGTAAGTACTTTTATCAAGTCAGATCCCATCACTTACACTTTTTGACTTTTGACTTTGCATTTGACTTTTGCAACTTAACAGAAGAAATTAGTTCTAGTTTTTGTTTAACTTCATCCTGCTCGTTGCAGCACCTTATTCCAATCTATGAAGATCATTTTGAATTTTATATCTGCCTACCACAGGGGTCTGCAAAGTCGGCTCTTTTAAGACTGGTGGACTTCAACTCCCAGAATTCCCCAGCCAGCTATGCTATGCTGGCTGGGGAACTCTGGGAGTTGAAGTCCACCAGTCTTAAAAGAGCCGACTTTGCAGACCCCTGGCCTACCAGATCCATCCTACTTTATAGCATCTTGCTGTTGTTACACATTTTTTTCTGTATCTTCTAAATCATTAATGAGAGTATTGAACAGTAGAAGCCAACAATTAGTCCTTGGGACTAGTCCTCATTGGATACTTCTTTTCAATTTGATGAGAAGTAATCTATGAGCATTCTTTGAAGACAAATGTTAAGCCAGCTATGTGTCCACTAATTGTCATGTCAACCAGCTCGCTAACTATAAAGTCAAATGCTTTGCTGAAATAAAAATATAATATCTATTCCAAACTGGTTATTAAAGAAGGAGTTCAATTAAAAAATGTGGTAAAATTAATCTGGCAAGATTCATTGTTGATAAATCTACACTGATGTTTGTAATTAGAGGTAGTCCTTGACTTACAACCACATTTAGGCCAAAATATATGTTGCTGAGAAATTTCTTAAGTGAGTTTTGTCCCATGGTACTATTTTTCTTGCCGCATTTGTTAAGTGAATCACTGCAATTGTTAAATTAGAAACACCGCTGTTAAAGTGAATCTAGCTTTCCCATTGACTTTGCTTGGCAGAAAGTCAAAAAAGATGATTACATGACCTCGGGACACGGCAACCGTGATAATTAGGAATCATTTGTCAAGCATCTGAATGTACATCGCATGACCATGGATATGCTGCAATGATTACAAATGTGGAAAGTGGTCATAAGCAACTTAGGCTAGTTAGCTTCTTCAGTACCAAGGATGCAGTTATCTCCTGGAAGTTTATATTTACTTGAAGTGAATTCCCTAAATCTACAGTATTTATTGAACAAAGAAGCTACAGAAACAGATATTGCACCAAAGCAGCGGGAAGTTATACCTACCGCCCACTTTTGTATGCCTGTTAGTAGTAAAAGTTTCTAACCACCCACCAGTTCCACAGTAATGGTGATTTATAAAGTAGGGAAGTCAATTAAATTTAAAAAAGGAAAGTGCTTCGGTATTGGACAAAACCCCTACCACCCACAATGAAAGCTGGAACACCCACTAGTGGATGGTAGGGACCAGGTTGACTACCGCTGCACTAAACTAATTACTCAAAGAATTATACAAAGTAATAATCAAAAGCCAACATTGGTTTGTAAAAACAGATCATGCCAGACTAATCTTATTGCATTATTTGACAAAGTGACAAAATTAGTGGACTAGAGGAATGCCGTCAATATAATTTACTTGGACTTCAGTAAGGCATTTGATAAAGTAGACCATAATCTAATACTAGATAAAGTAGAAAAATGTGGGTTGGACAGCATCACCACTAGATGGATTCATAACTGGCTGACCAATCACACTCAACGTGTAGTACTCAATGGAACTGCATCTACATGGAGGGAAGTATGCAGTGGAGTACACCAAGGCTCTGTTTTAGGCCCAGTACTCTTCAACATCTTCATCAATGATTTGTATGAGAGAATAAATGGGGAACTCATCAAATTTGCAGATGACACCAAGCTGACAGGAATAGCCAACACTCCAGAAGATACGCTTAAGATACAGAAGGATCTTGACAAACTTGAACTTTGGGCACTATCTAACAAAATGAAATTCAATGGTGAAAAAGTAACATTCAATATTTAGGCAAGAAAAACAAAATGCACAGGTACAGTATATGTGGTACCTTGCTCAATAGTAGTAACTATGAGAGGGATCTTGGAATCCTAGTGGACAACCATTTAAATATGAACCAGTAGTGTGCAGCAGCTGCCAAAAAAGCCAACATAGTTGTAGGCTGCATAAACAGAGGGATAGAATCAAGATCACATGAAGTGATAATACGACTTCACAATACCTTGGTAAGGCCACACTTAGAATACTGCATTCAGTTTTGATTGCCACAATGTAAAAAAGATGTGGAGACTCTAGAAAGAGTGCAGAGAAGAGCAACTAAGATGATTAGGAAACTAGAGGCTAAAACATATGAAGAACGGTTGCAGGAACTTGATATGTCTAATCTTATGAAAAGAAGGACTAGGCGAGACATGATATCAGCATTCCAATATCTCAGGGGCTGCCACAAAGAAGAGTCAAGCTATTCTCCAAAGTCCCTGAGAATGGGACAAGAAGCAATGTGTAGAAACTAATCAAGTAGAGAAGCAGCTTAGAACTGAGGAGAAATTTCCTGACAGTTAGAACAATTAATCAGTGGAACAACTTGCCTCCCAAAGTTGTGAATATTCCAACACTGGAAGTTTTTAAGAAGATGTTGGATAACCATTTGTCTGAAATGGTATAGGGTTTCCTGTCTAGGCAGGGGGTTGGACTAGAAGACTTCCAAGGTCCCTTCCAACTCTGCTATTCTATTCTATAATCTCTGTTCAAACCAGAGAATTTAAAGATATTTACAATGCCATGCACATGCTTGATTTTAATCATACCACTATACTTATATCATACTCTGTTTTATGAAATAAATTATAGTCCACCAATGGTTTGTAATAACTTTATTTTTAGTAGAAAAGTTTTAAATAATGTCTGCAACTGGGAGTTATGGGAATTGAAGTCCAGCACATATGGAGATCATCAGGCTGGATAATGTTGATATAGATTGTAATCTCATTCAGTTTAAAAGGAACAGTGTTAAAAGAAAAAATATGGCTATATTATATTATATTATATTATATTATATTATTATATTATATTATATTATATTATATTATATTATATTATATTATATTATATTATATTATATTATATTATATTATATTATATTATATTATATTATATTATATTATATTATATTATATTATATTATATTATATTATTATATTATATTATATTATATTATATTATATTATATTATATTATATTATATTATATTATATTATATTATATTAATTATATTATATTATATTATATTATATTATATTATATTATATTATATTATATTATATTATATTATATTATATTATATTAATAATAATAATAATAATAATTTAATTTTATATCCCGCTCTCTCTCCCCAAGGGGACTCGAGGCGGGGCACAGGCAATTAAAAATACAAATAAGACCACAGACAAAATACAAAATACAAAATAAAAAATGGATTAAATTGATCCTGCGCTAGAACCCATAAACTAAACTAAAAATTACCCCTAAAACCCCTTACCTAAAAAGAGACTACCCAAGGCCGGCCAGGCGAAAAAAGTGTGTCTTTAATTTTAAGCGGAAGGAGCGGAGGTCCGTGGTTGTCCTGATATCGGGGGGAAGGTCGTTCCAGAGGGCTGGGCCCGCCACCGAGAAGGCCCTTCCCCTGGGCGTCGCCCGCTGACAAAGTCTAGTGGACGGCACCCGGAGAAGTCCCTCTCTGTGGGAGCGAATCGGCCGTGAGGATGTATGGGGCAGGATCCGATCCCGCAGGTAGCTAGGTCCCGAGCCATGGAGCGCTTTGAAGATGGTAATTAACACCTTGAAGCGCACCCGGAAGACGACAGGTAGCCAGTGCAGCTCGCGCAAGAGCGGTGTTACGTGGGCAAACCTAGAGGTGCCCATAATTGCTCGCGCGGCTGCGTTCTGGACCAACTGAAGCCTCCGGGTACACCTCAAGGGGAGCCCCATGTAGAGAGAGTTGCAATAATCCAGTTGGGATGTCACGAGAGCATGAGTGACTGTGCGAAGGGCGTCCCGATCCAATAGGGGGCGCAACTGGCGTACCAGGCGAACCTGGTAAAACGCCCTCCTGGCCACGGCTGTCACTTGATCTTCCATGGACAGCCGGGTATCCAGGAGGACACCCAAGTTGCGCGCCCCATCCACAGGGGCAAGATGTTCGCCCCCTATGGCCAGCGATGGAGTCAGCTGGTTGAATCGGGCAGCCGGAAACCACAGCCACTCGGTCTTGGTCGGGTTGAGCCTGAGTCCGTTACTTCCCATCCAGATCCGCACGGCTTCCAGGCACTGGCACATCACCGCTACGGCATCGTTGGGATGGTTTGGGGTAGATATATACAGCTGAGTATCATCAGCGTAGAGATGATACTCTACCCCAAAACCACGGATGATCTCGCCCAGCGGCTTCATGTATGTGTTGAACAGGAGAGGCGAGAGGACCGACCCCTGAGGCACCCCACATGTGAGGGGTCTCGGGGTCGACCTCTGCTCTCCTGTCAACACAAATTGCGATCGGCCAGAGAGGTAGGAGGAGAACCACCGCAAAACGGTGCCTCCCACCCCCAACCCCCCCAGCCGATGCAATAGGATACCATGGTCGATGGTATCGAAAGCCGCTGAGAGGTCTAACAGAACCAGGATGGAGGAGCAACCCCCATCTCTGGCCCTCCAGAGATCATCCACCAACGCGACCAATGACGTCTCGGTGCTATGCCCGGGTCGAAAGCCGGACTGGCGCGGGTCTAGATAATCAATTTCCTCCAGATGACGGGGAAACTGTTGTGCCACCACACTCTCAACAACCTTCGCCAGGAAGGGAAGGTTGGAGACTGGACGATAGTTGGTTAATAAAGCTGGATCCAAAGAGGGCTTCTTGAGGAGGGGCCTCACCATGGCCTCTTTTAGGGAGGCAGGCAAGGAACCCTCACTCAAGGATGCGTTGATAACCTCTTGGAGCCAGCCTCGTGTCACCTCCCAGGATGCCAGTACAAGCCAGGAGGGACACGGGTCCAATAAACATGTGGTGGCTCGCAGTCGCCCACGTAACCTGTCCATATCCTCGGAAGTAACGGAGTCAAACTCCTCCCAAACAAGATCCCCCTCGTGGCAATCCACTGGACCAGCAATGGGGGCTAACTCATTCTGTATCTGAGCGATTTTCTCCTGCAGATAAGACACAAATTCCTCTGCTCTACCCTGTAAGGGGGCTTCCCGCACCCTCTGTTGAAGGAGGGTACGGGTCACCCTAAACAGGGCGGCAGGGCGGTTATCTGCGGATGCTATGAGAGTGGCGCAATGATGGTGTTTGGCCACTCTCAGCGCCACAATGTAAGTCCGTAAATGGGCTCTTACCTGTGTCCGGTCAGATTCAGAGCGGGTAGACCTCCATCTTCTCTCTAGGCATCTCTTGTGGCGTTTCATCACCCTCAGCTCCTCGGTAAACCAAGGAGCCAGGGTGGCTCGCCACCGCAAGAGAGGCCGCAAGGGCGCGACCCGGTCCAAGGCTCCCGTGGTCGCAGTATTCCATGCGGCCACGAGGTCCTCCATCGGGGCGCGGGTCAGGGGTACAGGAAGTGGCCCAAGCGCCGCTTGGAACCCATCTGGGTCCATCAGGCGCCTGGGGCGGAACCAGATTGGTAACTCAGGTTCCACCTCCCCGCGGAGGGGAGTAGCGGTCAGAAAGTCAAGCCGGAGAAGTGAGTGGTCTGTCCATGACAAGGGTGTGATGACTATATCCCCTATACCCAGATCACTCTTCCATTGGCCCGAGACAAAGATGAGATCCGGTGTGTGTCCACCCTCGTGCGTGGGGCCTTGAATTACTTGGGTCAGGTCCATGGCCGTCATGGAAGCCATGAACTCCCGAGCTACCCCGGATGATTCGCCCACCGATGGCAGGTTAAAGTCCCCCATGACTAAAAGTCTGGGGGTCTCAACTGCCACCGTAGCGATTCACCTTTAGGAGCTCGGGCAGGGCTGCTGCTACATAGCGGGGAGCCAGGTATACAACCAGCAAGCCCAACTGCCTCCCTAGGCCCCACTTCACGCAGAGGGACTCACAACCGGTGGTCTGTGGCACAATGGTCTCTCTCGGCTCAAGACATTCCTTAACAATGACTGCTACCCCACCACCCCTGCCTAGGGCCCGGGGCTGATGAAAAGCGCGGTAGCCTGGTGGGCACATTTCAACGAGGGGGAGTCCTCCCTCGTGGCCCAACCAGGTCTCCGCAATTCCAGCCAGGTCCGGCTCCCCCTCTGACACCAGGTCATTAATGAGGGGGGCTTTGTTGACAACGGACCTGGCGTTGCAAAACATCAGCCGCAGGCCCTGGCTCTGTACTCCCTGACCACCTAGCCTGCGGGGGTTGTGGCAACTGACCGTTTGTAACCAACGGCTACGTGCCTCCAACCGGGAGGATGGAACTTGTCTCCCCTCGGACCTGCCCCTCCCCACGACCCTCTGGATGGGGAAGCCCTCCACCGGAATGACTTGTGTTTCCCCCCTCTTAGCGGAACCATCCGCCTCCCTCCGTCGTCTGCTGGCTCGGCCCGTTCCCTTCTGGCTAGTCTCAACCTGTCTAAACCCTCCCCCCTCCCTGGTACCCCCTAAAATAAACAGCAATTTTTAAACTAAAAAACCCCTACACCTGCGCTTTCGCCACTTCTCCTGACTTATTAGTCCCTCATCAAAGTGTGCCCTTGATAACACAGCGGGCCATACCTGCGAGAGGGGGGACTCCCGCAGTAGGATTAGGTCTGCCCTTGAATATATTACGGGTCACCTCAACAGCAGGGAATCAATTGGGTACAGAGATGCTTGGATGGTCAGAATAAATATTAAATAAGATGTTAAAATATATATTCAATAAATATTAAATAGATGTTAAAATTAATTAATTCCAGTAAGTCAATAATACGGTATAGGGAAGTTAAAATCCTGGGTATGATGGTCCATAAATAATCACATAAAGTGCACATGATCACATAAGTGCACTATCACAGGCGTGGCCTTAGCAAGTCCAGTCCAGTCCCACTCTTCCAGAGCCTCAGGCCTCAGGCAAAGATGGTACATGGTTGGGCCCCTTACAGGATCTCCCGGCCCCCCTTGTGGGTCCTGGTTTAAGTTGGTTTAAACAGGGCAGAGTCAGTAGGGAACAGGGCCTCACCCTGGATCTTCTTAGGCCTCGGCCCAGCTGTTATGCGGCCTCCCGGCCCCCGGCTGCTAGACCTCCGATTTTCCCACTCACCGGTACACTGATGGAGTCGGCCAAATAAAGGAGTCCAGCTTGGGTCATCTCAGCTACGGCCCTGCTGTTATCGGGCCTAGGTCGTCCTCGCCAGTTGTCCCTCCCAGGCTGGCATCCCGGCCTTCCGCGTCCTGGCCCCCCATGGCCCTCCGCACTCGGCAGTCCCAGCTTGCCTTCTGTCCAGCCTGGCGTCCCGGCCTCTGGCAACCCGGCCTCTCACGTCCTTCGGCCTTCGACATTCGGCACGCCTCGGCAGACCTTCTGGCAAGCCTCCTGCCCAGCCTCCTGCCCGGTCTCCGCCTCTCCAGCGTCCAGCAAACCTTCTGCCCGGTCTCCAACACTCCGCTTTCTCCCCCGCTTTCTCCCCCCGGCGGGCTCTACAAGCCCGGCATCGGCCCGACATCGGCCTGACACCCGGCGTCTCCAGCTGACCGGCGCCTTCCGGTCAGCAAAACCCCCGTTCTTGGCCGTCAACTCACCCTGGGAGGCCGTCCATGGCCTCGATGGTAAGCCAGGGTGGTCACTTACTGGGCCCGACCCTCAGAGCTGGTAAAGAGGGTCGGGCGGCATCCCTATTTTCCAAAGAGCCCCCGCGGCCCGCGCGGAGCTCAGAGGCAGACCGCCATCTCTTCGCGCATGCGCAAGTTATATATATTATAATATAATATAATATAATATATTTATTATATTATTATATTATATTAATTATATTATATTAATTATATTATATTATATTATATTATATTATATTATATTATATTATATTATATTATATTATATTATATTATATTATATTATATTATATTATATTATATTATATTATATTATATTATATTATATTATATTATATTATATTATATTATATTATATTATATTATATTATATTATATTATATTATATTATATTATATTATATTATATTAATATTGAATATAATTTATACAGAACTAGGTCTTTTAAAAAATATTCATGCATTCTGAATAAATTCCACTTTAACTTTAAATGCAAGAAAAATCTTTAAGCATTCACTGATAGCTGGGCTAAGTCCATTCTTTTTCAATTGGATTTTTTGTTAATTACTTACCGGTAATATTTTTTCAGCATTCTTCATACATTCCACAACAAACCCTTTAACAAAGGATTACTGCTAAACTGAAGTCCCCAACATTTGTACTATCATATTTTGTCTATTCAGATAGATGGCCTAGTAATCCGATGTGTGTGACCAAGTCCCAACAATGGAATAATTTTTGAGATCATGTTTAAGTATATACAGTAAATTTACTGCAATGATTGGAGAAATATTAATTCATTAGAAATTTAGTTGTAGCCTATATTTTGGGTGGATCTCCTAAAAGAGATCCAGGTATTTGGAAATAAATAATCATACAAACTAAGAGAAGATATAATCAACTGAGACTTGTAATGAGTTCTCAATTTGATAGAAACTCAGTGCAAGAAAACATGCCAGATTTATTTTACCTTTAATAGACACAAACCTGTTCTGATTTTCCAGGCACATCCCCTACCCAGGTTATTTATGCTTCAGACTGCCAAGCTCCCCCCCGCCCTGTTATTCTAAAATATTTTGTAATATAACTGTTTTCTACCTGGAAATGATTATGGTCTATAATTATTGCCTTATATACAGGAACTGCTTTATTTCTAGCCCCTACCTATTTCCTAATGCAAAAGAAGATTTTATGGGTATTGACAGCTTATTTTCTCATGATAGTCATGCTGGTATCTGCCTTTTCACTGACTGGTAACCTTTGGTCTTCTGTCATCTTTGATTCTCTACCATGGTCCTCTGTTTTGGTGTACAAAACACATTCCCATCCTCATTTTCATCACAATTTTCCAGACTCTGTCCTGCTTTGCTTTGTGGATTTTAAACAGTTTTTTCAAAAGCCTTCCACAGTATTCTTCAAAAGCCTTCTGCAGTATTAATGCTGTCCAATCCATTTCACTTGCCAGACCTCATTGTATCTTCAATAACTGGAACTGTCTAGATCCATCTTAGTCACCATCTATTTTCTATATTCCCATTATTTTCCAAGTTCTTGTTAATTTAAAACACTGCCTCAAAGTCCAGTCTAGCATATCTGGAATTTTTCTTTCCTCTCAAACACTTCCCAGTTGAAATTAAATTTATCTTTAAAACACAAAATATATTAATCTGCAAACATAAAATTCATTTGGGCTTCTGCAAAGATACGTAAAACAACCAGCAAGAAGCAATCACTGATTCCAGAGGTAGTATAACAACAACAACAACAATAATAATATAACAGTTCACTATTAAAGCTGATCCTAATAAGCAGCAATGTGAAATAATTCCTTCCAAATTGAGTAGCACTAATAAACATGATGGGTTTTTTTGCAAAGTGGATTCTTTTGTTTGTATTTCTCATAAAGCAAAACAATATCACAGAAGAGAATTTGGGCAGAAAAATCCTGAAAACCTAGATGCTGTAGTTTAAAACACAAATCTGACATCACATCTTCCTCCGAGTAGAAACCTGTCAAGTCTCTAAAAATGGATTGGTTACCTTGGATCTCTGATTTTCATTTTCATTCCCCACACCTTGCCTCGGATAAAAACTTCTAGTAACACACTATTTGACAATCCTATAAATATGAATCTCATGCAAAATAATCCAAAACTATAAAAATCTTGTTGTTATGATCAAGAGATAGAATACAGACTTTGCCCTTGTTTTTTCTTCAAGAAATTTTACAGCTACTGTATATTTGTGCTATCATTTTTTCCTTCTTTTGTCTTCATTTACAGTTTCTATTCCAGCCTTTGCCAGCTTCTTGCCCTAATTACCAGTATGTGTTGGCATCTGGAAGCTCCCAGAATTCCAAGCTGGCAAAATTGGAGGCTTGCTAGGAATGCTGGGATTTGTAGTCTGAGTAAAACTGGAGGAAGGCCATTCTAATTCCACATCTGCTGTTGTGTGTACATGTCTTAGAGAGAATAATTATTTAGAACCTGGTGGAACAAACTGCAAAGGTATCCAGTACAAAAGTCCAAAACTGCATCAGATGAAATAAATTGCTTATTGAGGATTCCAGGAAAAGTTGTATTAGTTTCCACTAACTGGACTGGTTATGTCAGCCTCCATTTGAAAACTACTTTGTAACTGGGGTATAGCTAGGGAAACCTTAAAAATAGGTTCTTATGGCATGGGCAGGAAAATATGGAGAGTTGTGATCTGTTCCATGCTATAATTCTGAACCAGTTTTAAAGATAAAAAGCAACACTTCCATCTAAATCCAGAAACATTTTGTGAGCCAATACTGTATGATCCAGTCTAAGTTAATAGGCTCATGGGCAGAGGTGGTATTCTACTGGTTTGGACCAGTTCACTCAAACCGGTAGCAGAAATTGTGTGAGGCCCTATGGCCCCACACTCTAGGGCATCCCATTTAGGCTCCTTTTAACCCAAAAGCACATGTGCGGGGGGCTGAGCGCATGCGTAGTGGTGTGTGTGCGCTCACATTTGCAAACTAGTAGGGAAGGGAAGGAAATACCACTCCTGCTCATGGAGATATGTTAAAAAATGTGTTTAGGTATTTGATATACGTTACTTCAAAAAATGAGATTCATGCAGATTTATGCAAAGAACTACATGAATGTATTCATAGTTTATGTCCACATTGCCTTACGCAATTTGGTATCTGCATATTGTAGATCTTTCTGCCTGCCAGGAAGATATTTCAAGTCAGGGTCCATCCTGGAATGTCATCCATAGTCTGGTTTCCAAGAAATGGGCAGGAACAAGAAAAAGATGGGGATAGATCAGGACATATATAGGCCTCATCTGGAACACTATTAGAGAATTTCGTCTTTCAACATCCTTTGGCTTGAGTAACAGCATCTTCCCGAGTTCTGTGGTTTTTGTGGTTTCTTCAATTCAAATCTTGGTTTTCCTATTTTCTTGTTTACTTTTCAGTCCCAGCTTGTCCTCCAGCATAATTTTTGTTTTGTTTTATCAGTAGTTCTGGTTTTGAATCTCTGTTTTTTTCCCAATGTTTCCAATTTTCCAAGCTCTGAGACTTGTGTTGCATTTCTTTTTCTACTGTTCTGGTAAGGACTAAAACATTTGGAGGATGTGCAGTGGCCTACAACAGAAATATAAAAGCAAGAAAGCAAAGCACTCCTACATGTTCCACTGGACCCAGCCACTGACATTTCAACTGACATTTCATCTATACATCTATACGTAGTTATTTTTATTTGATTTGATTATTTCTATCCCACCTTTATTGTTTTTACAAAGGCGGTGAACATATCCAACCCACATTCTTCCTACTCTCCCCAGGACAACAATCCTGTGAGGTGATTTGGGCTGAGAGAGAGTACTGACCCAAGGTCACCCAGCTGGCATTCAGGGCTTAAGGAAGGACTTGAACTCACAGTCTCCTAATTTCTAGCCTGGTATATTAATCACTAGACCAAATTGGCTCCAGTGGTTATCTCTGTTGGCATAGTTTTATTAAAAACAGCCTTCTCTAACCCAGGTGCTCCCTCATCCTGGATTTCAGCTTCTGGAATTCCTAGTTAGCATGGCTGTAGTATTACAATCCAAGATATATGAAGGGCATTGGGTTATGTTTATTAGGAGACATAATTGCTCAGTTTGAGAAAGGCACTTGCACAAGCAAAATACTAACCACTATATACTGCACATTTTTGCAATCAATATTCAATAATACAATAGCAGAGTTGGAAGGGACCTTGGAGGTCTTCTAGTCCAACCCCCTGCCTATGCCATTTCAGACAAATGGCTATCCAACATCTTCTTAAAGACTTACAGTGTTGGGGCATTCACAACTTCTGGAGGCAAGTGGTTCCACTGATTAATTGTTCTAACTGTCAGGAAATTTCTCCTCAGTTCTAAATTGCTTCTGTCCTTGATTAGTTTCCACCCATTGCTTCTTGTTCTACCCTCAGGTGCCTTGGTGAATAGCTTGACTCCTTCTTTGTGGCAACCCCTGAGATATTGGAACACTGCTGTCATGTCTCCCCTAGTCCTTCTTTTCATTAAACTAGACATACCCAGTTCCTGTAAACGTTCTTCATATGTTTTAGTCTCCAATCCCCTAATCATCTTGTTTGCTCTTCTGTGCACTCTTTCCAGAGTCTCCACGTCTTTTATACATCTTGGCAACCAAAACTGAATGCCGTATTCCAAGTGTGGCCTTACCAAGGCATTATGAAGCGGTATTAACACTTCACATGAACTTGATTCTATCCGTCTGTTTATGTAGCCTAGAACTGTGTTGGCTTTTTGGCAGCTGCTGCACACTGCTGGCTCATATTTAAATGGTTGTCCACTAGGATTCAAGATCCCTCTCACAGTTACTACTATTGAGCAAGGTACCACCTATATTGTACCTGTGCATTTGGTTTTTCTTGCCTAAATGTAGAACCTTACTTTTTTCACCATTGAGTTTCATTTTGTTAGACAGTGCCCAATGTTCAAGTTTGTCAAGATCCTTCTGTATCTTAAGCCTATCTTCTGGAGTGTTGGCTATTCCTGCCAGCTTGGTGTCATCTGCAAATTTGAGAAGTTCCCCATTTATTCCCTCATACAAATCATTGATGAAGACGTTGAAGAGCACTGGGCATAAAACAGAGCTTTGGGGTGCTCCACTGCATACTTCCCTCCATGTAGATGCAGTTCCACTGAGGACTATACGTTGAGTTTGGTTGGTCAGCCACTTATGGATCCATTTAGTGGTGATGCTGTCTAACCCACATTCTTCTACTTTATCTAGTAGTAGGTTATGGTCTACCTTATCAAATGCCTTGCTTAAGTCCAAGTAAACTATATCGACGGCATTCCTCTAGTCCACTAGTTTGGTCTATTCTATAGATATATTCTATCTACAGGCCACGTTTGGAATACTGCATTTAGTTTTGCTTGCCACAATGTAAAAAATGATGCTGATACGCTAGAAAGAGTACAGAGAAGAGCAACAAAGATGATTAGGGGACTCAACATGAAGAACACTTGCAGGAACTGGGTATGTCTAGTTCAATGACAGCAGTGTTCCGCTATCTCAGGGGCTGCCACCAAGAAGAGGGAGTCAAACTATTCTTCAAAGAACCTGAGGTAGAACAAAAAGCAATGGGTGTAAAGTAATCAAGGACAGAAGCAACTTAGAACTAAGGAGAAATTTCCTGATAGTTAAAACAATTAATCAGTGGAAACTTACCTCCAGAAGTTGTGAATATTCCGACACTGGAAGTTTTAAAAAAGATGTTAGATATCCATTTGTCTGAGATATAGGGTTTCTTGCTTAAGCAGGGGGTTGGACTAGAAGAACTCTAAGGTCCCTTCCAACTGTTTTATTCTAGTCTATTCTATATACAATAAAATATTATTTGCACTACATTGATATTTTGATATTTTTGTAATGACTTCAAACAATTCCATGAAAAAATATGTGAGCTGCAGGAAAGCTTCACAAAAGGTTATATATATATATATATATATATATATATATATATATATATATATATATATATATATATATATATATATATATATATATATATATATAATTACTTTTTTTAAAATGTTCAATACCTTGAGAGCATTCAGAATTCATTTTTATGGTAATATTTTGATTTCATCTTTCATTTCCATCTTTGGCTTATATGTGATTATTGTTATTTGCATCTAACCAGCTTACACTGGAACTCTCCAAATATTTTAACATTTGAATGAAATTATAATGTGCATCTTATTGAGATAGTTGTAAAGAAAGCTGAAGGGCATCAAATTAGACTCAGAAAAAAAGTCATTTTTATTGAAAGTGAATTTGGGATTTCTACTGACATTTCTGCTTAATCTATATAGCAGCTGTTTATTCCAAGAATGTTTCAGATTTATTCAAAATATTGGCAAAAACAGAAGCTGCAGCAAAGAGAAAACTATTTAAAAATGATGTTACAAATATGATAAACGGTGCTAGTGTTTCAATAGACACTTCCTAAAAGATGTTGGGAAAATGTAAAAGTGTAAAATGTAAATTAATGTTTAATCATTTCTAATGTAAATGGTGACAACGAAACAAACAAGCAAACAAACCTTGGGAATTTCCATTATTGCTTATTTTGTCATTTTAACAAAAACCTTTTTTTAAGGATTGTGATGTCCTTTGACATGGATATTTCTTTTATTTTCTGTGCATGGAACACAGCTTGGAAGTTCACAAATCTTAAGGCTTTTGTCCTTGAGGCTTTGACCTTGACACCTATAAACAACAAGCACATGCAGTGGTGGAAATGATGCAGCTGTGTGACATTCTTCAGATCTAAAGGAGAAGATAGAAATGGGATTTCCAGCAGTCTGGTTACTTTCATCATGGCCTATTCCTCAGACCAGGGTTTCTCAACCTTGACAACTTTAAGACAGATGGACATCAACTCTGCATGGGTGGCGGGAAATTTGGGGAGTTGAAATCCAGCTATCTTAAAGTTGCCAAGATTGAGAAACACCACCTTAGATGCTTAGACATACAGTTGTAATACAGCATTTCAGACCAATAATCATTCTTTCTTTTTTTTCTTGAAATCATTTGCTCAATTTTTGTGTGTGTTTTGATTATAGATTCCTCTTCCTGCGTTCCTTAATTATTATAGCTGCATATTAAAATTGGATACGGTTTTATTGTTGTCCTTGCAAAATTTAAAAATTAAATTCTAAAAGTGGGACTAGAACTCTAGAATTTTAGTGTATTATATTCTGTTATGTTTTATCTCTCCACAACTGTGTTTGAGAAGAACCTGTCCTAACCTTAGACAGAATGAGACCTCTGTTCCAGACAAGGGCTTCTATGTTTCTAAATTGGTGATCCAGAAGAAATAATGCTTGCTCACTACTGCCTTGCCTTCCCTGCCTATCACATCAAGTGATGTTCTTTCAGAGTGTACAAATACAAATACAAATTGTAAATCCTTCTTATATCAGACTTGTTGGGCTTTCAGTTTCTCTGAAAATAATTCATAGGAAATTTCCTCTAATGGGTATCAACTGGCAGTGACTACTAAGTTTAATCAGAGTTGCTCCCAGGTTTCTTAATGCAGCTTTATAACTTTCATAACCGGAATAAAGTATATACCAAATATCCTGACTCAGATTAGCCCTATCTTTAATGAAATGCTTTGAGAGAAGATTATTGGAGGAAATGAGACCCAGATGCTGAAGATCACACGAAATCTCTTTCTCTGAATAAAGTTATACTTGGGAAAGGCCACCTCCACCCAAGATTCTTTTTGAATTTCCTCTGCTACAATGATCATCCTCTGTGGTCTTCCCCTCCCATTTCATAAAACTGTACAGTGTTTAAGTACAGTCATTCTTACAGTCTTAATACTTACTCTTCCTGAAAGGATAGGGATTCACTTACCTTTGCTACCGGTGAGTGGGCTTGCTCACACCTGCCACTTTCTATGTATGCGCAGAAGGTCACGCATTATGTTGGGGCGGGTGGGCGGAGCCTCCAGCAGCAACTGCTACCAGTTTGCCCGAACTGGTAAGAACCGGCTCTATACCATCTCTGAAGCACATCTACCTTTGCATGTTCAGTGGAACCATTTCTGAAACACAGTAGATTTAGTCATACAATGTACAATGACTCATCAGTGTAAAACTGGTCACACAACATGATAAGCATGGTGATACTTGGTTTTCATGTTGTATCATGGGTGTATTTTGGGAATCCAGGCCACATGGTTAAATTTTTGATTCAAAATGTTCTGCAAATCTAGGATATAAATTATGTCTATGTATGTATATGTATTTACAAAAGTGTCAAAATTCAATGTTTAAAACTGTCCAGAAGATTTGATGTTTCTCTGAAATATGACACTCAGATTCAAAAAACCAAAACTGATTTAAAAAAAAACCCTCTAGTTTTTTCCAACCTAATATGAATGAAATTCTAGAGTTAGGGTTGGTAGTGATGATCTCTTCACAAGATTGTTTTGTAATCTTTTAAATAATTTAAATATAGTATTGCTCACCTCCATCTGTATATTGACTGTAACCACCCCTAAGCCTTTATAGATTAGTGCATACTGAATGTTGTAATTAAATTTGAAAAGCTATTGAATAAAGGCATTTAGCAAAAACCACAAGAGACAGTCAATGCCTTTTGTAACTTGGTCAGCAGCTGATGCAAATCATTAATTTGCATTATGATGTCAAGATACACATGAGGTCACTTCCCTCTCTTTACAGTCAATGGTGAAAATATTCTGGTATTAATCAAAGCTAGCTGTTGTGGAATTGACAGTGAAGGTATTGAAATTTTTTTTAGAATTGCCTATCAACAGTAAAAGAACCAGCAGTCAGAAATATGCCACAAATTAGCACTGAGTAGGATAGCAATGAAAGCCTTGGAAAAGATACTGAGAGGTTGTGATGTGTACATGCCTATAAATATCATGATCACACATGCACACACACACCCCAGACATTCTATGGAAATGAATGTGGGACTTTGAAGGAGCAACATAGAAAGTATATTGACACTTCTGAAGTTTGACTTTGGAGAAGACTTCGAGCAGACCTTGGACAGACGAGAAAATAAATGAATCATAGGACAAATTAATTTGGGGTTCTCACTTGAGGCACAACTTATAACATTCTGGACACATTATCTGAAGAGTTAGCTTTCTGGAGAAGGTTATAATGCTGGGCAGAGTGGAAAGAAATAGAAGATGGGGATGACTAGCAGCAAAATCAATGGACTCAATTACAGTGGCAATGGATACACTATTGGATGGCTGAAAGGGCCAGGCTGGGAATATGACATCCTGAAGAAGTCTATCTTGGTAAGAGACATGGTGGCATATAATCAATCAAAACTCTTTTGTTGGCCAAGAGTATCATATGCCAGATGCTTTGAGCAGTTAATTTTGGAAAGGGCAGAAAATTATGTTATGTTTATTTGTGTTTTGATGGTAGTTTAGGAGAAATGGACAGTGAGAGCCTTTAGTTGTTATGGGATTTTCTGACTTTTTAAATTGCTATGATATGTATGTTAGTATCCAGGAAATAGAATTTTGAAAAATAACTAGCTTTTTTGGAGAGTGGCAGAATCATCCAAAGGCAACAATAAATTATCTTAATGGATAAAGAGTGTATTGATGTATTTATTTTACAGTGCTTATAACCCACTCCAGCCTCAAAGGACCCTAGGTGACAATTTTTGTTGTTCAGTTGCTAAGTTGTGCCTCACTCTCCACAATCCCATGGGCCACAGCACACCAGCATCCTTGTTATCCACCATCTCCCAGAGTCTGCCCCAAAAATCTATCCCTACTACATCAATGATATTATTTAACCATCTTATCCTCTCTCTCGTCACCTTCTTCTTTTGCATTCAATAGGTCATATGTAGTATCAAACCAAAGGAAAACAAGACTGAAAATATGATTTGGGAAATGCTCTGAATCCATAGCCAACCCAAAAAATAACTATTAGAAAGCAACGATAAAACCCCAAATAAAATCCGAATCAAGTTGTGAAAATGGGTGGCACATGGAAATAAATAGCTGTAACGTTTTGGGATTTGTACCAAGTTGGCGGCAATCCATGCATATAAGGAAACATTATTTCATAGGGCTGGGACGTATTATTATTAAAAAAAACCTTCTGCTATCTCCTGCATGCCTTGGGAATTTTATGAAAAAAGAACATTTTCCTCAAATCCATTCTTGATGACCAGATTGGAGAGATAAATTCAATTTTGGGAAAGTGCTGTTTGTACACTTAGAGCTTTATAAAGTAAACATTTCAGCATGATTATGATGAAAAATATACAAGTGGAAAGACAAGTATAAGTACCTTATGTTCAATTGCTCACTTCGTGAGTAACCTATTGAGACACATCTGTAAAAAGGGCTCACATTAAATCCAACAAGGCATTCTTTTATGTTTTGCTTTTCGCCCTGAAATACTGAATCCTGTGTTCCTTAGTCAAAGAACGTCTCACGTAATAATTAGAGTCCTAGGAGAACTCTTCATGTTCTGACAGAATTTAATTCATGCCAGAGCCTCCAACATCTGCCATGGCCCCCAATCTTTTAAAGTTCACAACCCTGTCCTTTCCCATCTGTGACAGTTTTTATTCTGACTACTTATACTTTTCCCCCTGCCCTTTAAGGTATTAGAAGTCCAGATTGATTAAATTATTGTGTAATAATAAGGTGTGATTTACCCTGAATTTGAAAGCAATCAGAAGCTTCCATGACTTTCCAGAACAAAACTTTGATTGTATTCACTGGACTAATGAAGTCCCAGGTATAAATCACTAGAATTGACTAGGCAGCATCTGCTACATTTTACTGCCCCCTAGTGGCCACGCTGTTAGAGTAAAAGTGTTTGAGGAAAATCCGTTTCTGTTTTTAGGGCAAGACTGAAGGAAAGGAGGGGGGAAATTTAAAGTCTCTGCCTCTGTAGCTTATTTTTTTTAAAGTTAATAATATTATCAATGTTTTATATTTTGTAATTTTTGTGTGTATGTTTTTTTTCTTATCTTTCTTTCCCCAGGCAATAACTGTCAGCCAGCCGATAATAGATTAAAAAAAAAAATACGGATGTCTCTTGACTTTTTTTTTTTATTGAAAAAGTTTTACACAAACAGATTTTTCCCCTTTCCCCCCCCATAGGTACAATATAAATCAAATACACATGCTATACCCCCCCTCTTCCCAGCCATCATAATATAAATTTCTCACAAAATAACATTATCCAACTATTCCCATCTTCTAAACTAATTATGCAAATATATTTCGTTCCCCTAACCACCCTAACCCTCCCCCACCTCCCATTCCCACCCACCCCTCTGACTTCCACTATACACCACTCTCTTGACTTTTTGAGTCCCTTTGCAATGTTTTTAGCTGTGACTTTGTCAGAACAACATTTGTGTGAGTCTGCTTTTATGAAAAAAAATACACATATTATTTAATAGTCCACTTCAATTTGCATCTGAATGACTTGGCTGACCAAGTAATGACTTTGCATAGGAATGTCCATATAGTAAGAATAAAAAACGTCAGGACAGTATGGTGTGATGGATTTAAAAAGGTAAAGGTTCCCCTTGCACATATGTGCTAGTCCAGAGGTCTGCAAAGTTGGCTCTTTTAAGACTGATGGACTTCAACTCCCAGAATTCCCCAGCCAGCATGGCTGGCTGGGGAATTCTGGGTGTTGAAGTCCACCATTCTTAAAAGAGCCAACTTTGCAGACTCCTGTGTTAGTCGATCCCGACTATACGGGGGGTGCTCATTTCCATTTCAAAGCCAAAGAGCCAGCACTGTCTGAAGATGTTTCTGTAGTCATGTGGCCGGCATGACTAAACGCCAAAGGCAAATGGAATGCTGTTACCCTCCCACCAAAGATGGTCCCTATTTTTCTACTTGCCTTTTTACATGCTTTCAAACTGCTAGGTTGGCAGAAGCTGGGACAAGTAACGGGAGCTCACTCCGTTATGTGGTGCTAGGGGTTTGAACCGCCAAACTGGCAACCTTTATGATCAACAAGCTCAGTGTCTTAGCCATTGAGCCACCACATCCCTGTGATGGATTTACCACACATAAAAAAGATATGTGGAACCTCAGTTGCACTGTTGTAGCTGCCACATTGACTTTTGAGAAGCAATAGCTTGTGCACACCCCTTACAGTTGGCAGAAAAAAAGCATTTCTCTTCTTTTTGACAAAAATCTTTGGTGTGGTCCAAATATAAGAAAATTATGACTACCAATGGCATATTTTACATATGATGCAGCCCTGGTAATGGATGGTGGCTTGAAGACAGTCCTGATTCCTTGCTAACCTTTTAGCCTTCTAAAATTTTAACTTTGATTTTTATTTTTAAGTTTTAGCCTGTTCTTATTTCTATGCTTTTATACAGAGGGTACTTGCACTGACATGTGAGGCTCCACTTGTGCAAGTGGCAGCTCTTATGCTCATGTGCAAATCTCCACTCACGCAAGCTGAATCCATTTGAGCAGAGGGGGCTTGTGCTCACATATGTAGCTCTGCCTGCTTGTCCGTGTCTCCCGTGGCCCAGTTTTGAAATAGGCCATGGCCTGGTAGTAGGCTGCAGCCCAGTGGTTGGGGACCCTAGACTTAGGTAAAATGAGCTGCCCTCACTCAGTGACATGATCAAGTGATACTGTGCTTTAAGATTGTATTGCTTAGTGACAGAAATTTTAGTCATAATTACCATTGGTAACTAATAACTACCTGTAAAGAAGAACAACTTTGCTGTATGGTAAATTGGTTAACCCTAGTTTGAAGTTGATGCCAAGAGATTGATTGATATTTATAAGAATAACTGAAGAACAAGAAATGAAACAGAACTATCATGGCAAAAAGTCATCATTTAGTAAATCTCTGAATGTCATGAAGCGCAAACCTCATGTAAGCACAACCTCTGACTTCCTGCTGGCTTCCCCATTGACTTCCCACTTTGCTTGTGAAAAGCTGGAAAGAAATGTTGCAAATCATATTATGTGAATAGGGAGTGGGCTGGGGGTGGGCTGAGATGTCTGGAACTTCAAGGGCCAATCATAAGTATTACTTATTCAGTGCTGTTCAACATTTCAGCTGAATCAGAAAAACCAGGGCACTTTGCAAATTAAAAGGATTCTTGATGATTATGCAAGAGAAGAAAATTACCACAATAGAATAAATATGAAACAAATCACCTGGTGATGTATTATTTAAAAGATAACAGCATATTATACATTTTTATTTTTATTTCTTTATCAAATTCATATAGCCATCCATATCACAAACGTGACTCGGAATAGCATACTATAAAAACAATCAGTTCAGACCATGAAAACAGCAATTAAAACATGTTATTGTTTGTGTATGAAATTGAAGGTGCTATGTTGGTTGGATTTAATTCTTAAATGGCTCATGTCTAAAATTGTACTGCCATATCTTATCAGTCCACAAATACTACCATAATAATAGTATTAATTTTATGGATTCTTGCAGCTTTCAAATCCATTTGTTTCTCTATGGTACTGTTAGATAGAAAGTGTGACCTTATTCAGTTGGCTACACATTTCTTCCTTGATCCACATAGTGGCAGAATAAACTAAGAAATAACATGCCAGCTAACATTGGCTGATTATAATATAAGAAAAAGGCTTGACACAGAGAACTTGGTTTAGAATGTAGTGCTAATATACATAAGACTCTAGCTAGTCCTTATTTAGGACACAATTGGAGCCTGCAGCTTGCTGATTAAATAAAATGCCTGCCACTAATGTTTTAACTCTAAATGTATTTCATATGGTAATGTGCTGATTTACATCAACAAAATTTCTTACTTCCAAGAATGGAAACTAGATTTTAGATGATTTAGGATTTATATGTCCAACAAATTTATTTTACCAAGGAGTGTTGCATTGCAATTTAGGAAAGACTATAGAGATTGGCAGGACTGAGATAAAACATCTTTCAAGATTGAATATTCTCTCCATGGCCATGTACTCTCCACATACATTATCTTGGATCAGCAATGATGGCTAATATTTAACATTCCTCGTCTCCAACCAATATAAGATTGTAGTGTAGTGAGCTGAACCAGACCAATGATTAGGGATGATCTGATGCAATAGTCTAATCTGTAGTGATGGGGTTGAATAACTTTAAAGCCACAATCTGTTGAAAATTGATTTCATGCCAAATGTTCTCTTCTGTAGGAATCAAAACTCATTAAAATGGTCCAAATTTTGAGACAGGAAATCTCATCAAAACATAAGCAGTGTTCTATTGGATCTGATTTATAGCTATCTAATCCATCAGTCTGTTCTCACAATGGACAACCAACTGCACAGGGAAGTCTATTAGCCTTCAGAGGCTATCACATTGCCATTAAGACTAATAGTTATCAAGACTTTCATGAATTGGTCCAATTATTTTTTAAAGCTAGTCAAGCTGGTAGTCAGCATCACATCTCATGGCAATGAATTTCATTATTGTTATGAGGAATTTCCCAATAGATAGATGTAATGATTGTTAACCACTGAATGTCACTGTACTATGGTAACATACAACAGGCCACAGATATCAACCTTTTTGGAATATATTGCCTGATATTGTAGAATATGGGGCACTCCCTAATTTTCTAGCTCTAAACCAGGGGTGAAATGCTACTGGTTCAGGCAGGTTCACCAGAACTAGTAGTAAAGAATGCTACCAGTTCGGACGAACGGATAAGTCAGCTGTGTGACAATCAACTGTGCCACACAATTTATATTCGCTAGAAATCGTGTGGCACAGCTGATTGTTGCACAGCTGTTTGGGTGAACTGGTGGTAAAAAAATGCTTTAAAAAGTTTTTTAAAAGTTCCAACAATCAGCTGTGCAACAATGAGCTGTGCCGTGTGATTGTCGGAACTTTTAAAAAACTTTTTTAAACAGCACAGCTGATTGTTGCACAGCTGTTTGGGTGAACTGGTGGTAAAAAAATGCTTTAAAAAGTTTTTTTAAAGTTCCAACAATCAGCTGTGCAACAATCAGCTGTGCCGTATGATTGTCGGAACTTTTTAAAAAACTGTTTTAAACAGCACAGCTGATTGTTGCACAGGTGTTCGGGTGAACTGGTAGTAAAAAAAAATGCTTTAAAACATTTTTTAAAAAGTTCCAACAATCACCTGTGCCGCACAATTTAGATTCGCTAAGGAGAAGGAAATCCTGCTCTTCTAAATGGTGTGGCACAGCTGTTCTCCCCCTACTTATCTTTGCAGACTCAGAAAAGGGTTCTTAGCTAATGCAGAGAAAACAGGTAGCAGACTTCAGATTTCACTCCTGCTCTAAACAATAAAGCTACGGTGCAGGTATTAATGTAAGTTTGACTAAGCATACAGTAAACCAGTGGTAGTCAACCTGGTCCCTACCGCCCACTAGTAGGCGTTCCAGTTTTCATGGTGGGCAGTAGGGGTTTTGTCTGATACTGAAGCACTTTCCTTTTTTAAATTTAATTGACTTCCCTACTTTATAAATCACTATTACTGTGGAACCGGTGGGTGGTTAGAAAATGTTACTACTAACAGAGATACAAAAGTGGGCGATAGGTATAAAAAGGTTGACTATCCCTGCAGTAAACAATCGTGCTTACTGAGTAGTAGTAAGGCTAGGAAAGAGGAACTTATTTGGTGGCCTGCATTGCATATTTAATGGTTGTAGATAATCTAACTCCTAGCCTTTAGAAGAATGAAATGATTACAGAGTCCTGGAAAGCAGAAAGTGTGAAAAAGAGAATTATTTCAAGAAATTTCAACCATTATATTCTATTTCTATATCTACCAAATGAAGTTTTGATAGAAGCATCCACTCAGGTAACATTTAGTAGTATTTAGTATTTCTTTCTTATCTTAGAAATGTGAGTTGAAATGGACTTAAGTATATCAGTAACTTTAAGAATATACTATAACTGATTAAAAGGAGTGAAATGTTCCTTCTTTACAGTGTCCTGAAAACTGAAAATTTCATGAAAGGTTTCATTAAAACACTGCATTTAACAGTTTTGAAAGTTTTCTAATACAGAATTTATCACTCAGTTCTCATGATTTATTATATAACAGTCTCACGGGTTCATATTTTAACAGAGGTTATTAATTACTGTGCCTATCTCAAAAGGTACGAACAATGAAGGAAAAAATCTGCACGGCTGAAATTTACTTGGTGTTAGAAGTTCTCATAGTATTAAGTTTATAACATATGTCTTCTGTCACATTGTCTGAATTATATATATGGAGTAATTTCTTCTCATGTTCTTGCTAGACAGAACTGAGAAAATTGAATTTATACTAGTTGAAATGATTTTTTTAAAGTTCACAGATATTAGATACTTTATATAATTCATGAAAAACTAAATAAAATGTTAAAATGAATCGCAATAGAATCTCAACATTCAGCTGAAACTACCCTGTATTTCTTCCTTGTAGATTTTCAAGTTTCTGGTTCTTATTGGATTAATATGATGGAACTGCCAATTACTTGTTCAGAGAAAGACAAGAGACAAACAATGATATAAATCTTTGCAGTTTAAAGAGATTTAGGCATAGTAATAGGGTGATTTGGAAAATATTATCATCTGATTCATGAGAAATTTTTTTTGTTAGATTTCACCAACAAAATTGCAGTTGTCTACCTCTGAAGCTTTCCCTTGTTCGTAAACCAATTAGTATTGCATACCAGCAATATGAGAGGTTGATTGCCTGACATAAATACATCAATATAGACCTTTAAGGACTTATGTCATTATGCTAATATTAACATTTTCCTTTTCTGCAGATGTCCATGGTATATGCAAATGCAAAGATTGCTAGTACGTGTAGTTTCTTTATTCTTCCCATTTTGTAAGTTATATTACAAGTTCAACATAACAAAAGATGTAATAACATACCAGGTAACTGTCTTCCACGTCTCCCTGAGTCTACCCAAACTCATGTCCATTGGGTTGATGACACTATCTAATCATCACATCTTCTGCAGCCCACTTCTCCTTTTGTCTTCAATTTAGATCTTACATTCCAGGTTCCTTTACAATATTGTTCTTTACAGCATCAGACTTTCCTTCCACCATCGAACACATCCTTAGCTGACTGTTCTTTCAGCTTTGTCCCAGCCATTTCATTCTTTCTGGAACTACTTGTAATTACCCTCCACTCTTCCCCAGTAGTATAGTGGACATCTTCGAACCTGAGGGCTCATCTTCTGGCATCATATATTTTAGCCTTTTGGTATTGTCTATGGGGTTTTCTTGGCAAGGATACTGGAGCGAGTTGCCATTTCTTTCTCCAGTGAATCATGTTTTGCTACAATTCTCCACTATGACCTGTCCACCTTGAGTAGCCTCATAGTTGAACTCATAGTTTCTTTGAGCTGTGCAAGCTCCTTCTCCATGACAAGTCAGTGATCCATGAAGAGGAAATTCCTAATTTTACTTGTTTTACTTCATAAATTCCTTAAGTACCCTACTTTTACTGCATCCAACCTTTTTTTTTATGTTACCCCCAACATATCCAATCTCAATTTCCATATCTCAAAAATATTATTTTTATTTGCTGAGAACAGTAAAGTACCCCAAAATAATGGCAGTAGGTTCATATAATCATAGCAGAAACCACTGATTTATGCGGGACAAGAGTTTAACATATGATTATAAAATTAGTTTAATACTGAGCCTTAATACTGAAAAGCTTCTCTTACCTTTAAAATGTACAAGCTGCAGAGGAAATCCAAAAAGTTCATGAGAATGAACTGATACAGGAAAATTATAAAATGATGTTTAAACCCTATTGTAAACATAATACATTAATAATCACTCTGAACTGTTGTTAATGGGTTTCCCTCAAAGCTTTCAAAGATTCAATTCAAACATTTAATCAATTCCAAGCAAATTAATGCATGGAATTGAATGGAATCAAATCAATTTGGTGATTTGATGGACTTTGAAGCAAACACCTTTTATTAAATCAGATCAATGATTCAAAGCAAACCAATGTCACTATTCAAATTAACAGAATTATAACAGAGTTGGAAGGGGGCTTGAAGGTCTTCTAGTCTAACCCCTGCTCAAGCAAGAGACCCTATGCCATTCTGGACAAATAGCTTTCCAGTCTCTTTTTCAAAACCTCCAGTGATGGAACACCCACAATTCTGGGAGGTAGGCTGTCTGTCTATCTATCTATCTATCTATCTATCTATCTATCTATCTATCTATCTATCTATCTATCTATCTATCTATCTATCTATCTATCTATCTATCTATCTATCTATCTATCTATCTACTTTCCCTCTCTCTTTTTCTCTCTGTCTCTCTAGCTTATCTATCTATCTTATTTTAATATTTTAAATTTTAAGACTCCTGGTATTGTGGGACTGGAGGAGTCCTTGAGGACTACAGGCCGGGACTAATTTACAACTGGAAGGCCAAAGCCACCCTCTACCCCCAGTCTGATATATCTATATGAACTAACTCTCCCACCTTCGATGACAAACTAACTATTTATGAACCATGATTAACTATCTTTGAACCATGCATGATTTTCATGAATTTATGAACTATTTATGAACTTTTTAGAGCCGGTCTAGACGTCTCCTGAGTTTAACTTGTACTATACATACTTTAACATCCATTTTAATATTCAATAACATCTAGAATTTTAATGCCCTGTCTAACAACTCCTCTGACCTTATATTTTATATATATTTATACATATTTATATATATCATATTTATGACATTCACCATGAAGTACTCTAAGGCAGACCTTTTCTACTGCGGGAGTTCCCCTACTCGCAGGTATGGCCCTCCGCGTCAACGAGGGCCCACCTTGATGAGGGATTCTGTATCAAGAGAGGTGGGCGGGACGCAGTTCTAGGGGTGTTTGAACAAAATTCTTAATTTGGCTTTTAGGGGGTTCCAGGGAGGAGGGGAGGGATAGTTTACAATTTAAATGGGGGATTTAATCTGGTTTTAGCGCAGGTTTTGTCATTTAATAAGTTTTTTAAATTATAGTTGGTACTATTTTGTATATTGTTTTAAATTCCTGTGCGCCGCCCTGGGTCCTCTCGGAGAAGGGCGGGATATAAATTGAATAAATTGAATAAATTGAAATTGAATTGAATGTAAGGATTTGAATTCAAACTGATTTCAGTGAACTAAATCAACAGTGTAAATAACATCTTAGGCGAAAGATAATGGAATATTTCACATGATTAAAATAAAATCACAACTTAATCTGTAAAGGCTGTTAAATCTGGGTTTTGAAATCAAGATAACCATTAGATGGCAGCCCTAGTAGAATGTTTGAAAAGCTATTAAATTGAATCTTTTAGTATGCTTTGAGCCTATAAAAGGAAACACAATTAGCCTTGTAATTAAAGCTTTCGATATTGCGTGTAGAAGGAGCAAAAAGATGAAAAATAAGAAAAGATGGAAAAATCTAATGAAGACGTTCCGTAAGATTGCTTGAAGAGGACCAGAACTTTTGCTTTGTTGCAGGGGAGCGAGAGCAGAAATGGCAGCTCTTAGGATTCTTAGCAGCATGAATGGGTTCTGAAGAACACCAAATGGAAAAGACAACTTTAGAAGAAGTGTATAGAGTAAAATTGATTCACCATCCTCTAGTATGGAGAGTTGTGATTGGAAGCATATGGCAAAACATTCCCTTTTATTAGAGAATTAATATATCAATCACAATCCTCAGCATTTTCTGAAGTGGCTGACTCAACTCAAGATTTGACATTTGACTAAATATGAGGCACATTCCTATTCCGGTGGCAGCATTATAAATGTTCTTTTGACTGCCTTTGGCATAATCTTATGCAGAAGCAGTTTGGGAACTAAATGTCACTATGTTGATTTTATATATTGCACAGGAGGGGCGGGGAACCAACTGAATAAATCCTTCAATTTTTGAGGCAAACCTTTTGGCAGTTTTCTTATATAAAACTTTAGTGACATATGTCAAGGCAGTCTTCCTGTGAAATGACTCACTGCATTTTATTAACTGCCTTTATGATTATTTCCCTCTCACTCCCTTCCCTATCCAGCAGTAGCCATCGATCTGTCTCCTGGCCTAGGATTTCTAACTTCCAGTCAACTTCCCCACTGACTTTCCTTTTGGAAAGCTGGCAGGGAGCATTTCAAATTACAATTCAGTGACTTTGGCATGGTAGAGTGGCAGCACTGAAACAACCACACTTTGCTAAATTTCAATCCCACAGAGGTTGTAGGTTCCAGATTTTGAGAGCATTCTTTAAGTTAGGATATTTGAGGTATGTTGATTCAAATATTGTTGCTCTATGATACAGCATTTCATCCATCTGAAAGTTACAAACAAACAGGAGAATTTTAGTATATATACTTTTTATTTTATTTTATTAAATTTATACCCCGCCCTTCTCCTTGTTAGGACCCAGGGCGGCGCACAGGGATGTTAAAATACATACAAAATATATAAAATATATAAAATTTAAAATACTTATTCTAATAAATAAACCCTGCGCTAAAAACCGAATTAAAATCCCAAGTTTAAAAACTATCTAATAGTCAGTATGGAGGTTACACTATATAATAATAATAATAATAATAATAATAATAATAATAATAATAATAATAATAATAATAATAATAATAATAATAATAATAATAATCTTTATTGTCATTGTAATAATAAAATTACAATGAAATTGGTTTGAGCGCCAGGTGGAATACAGAAAGCAGTGATAGCCACAATAGGAATCTCTCTCCAGGCAAATGAAAAGGCCGACAAATGACAGTTGAAATAAAATGGCCGACAAATGACAGTTGAAAAAGATCAATTGTACTTTGTCTTTTATTATCCATTTCTTCAAATCTGTTTGGCATTTTAGGAGTTGATGGAAGAGGAGCACGTCTCTTTTTCTTTTTTGTTTCTTGTTGCAATGAACTTTGAGGAATCGCACTTGGCATTTTTTCTTCTCTCTCAGCTTTCCCAATAGAAAAGGATGTATAAACAGTATAAACAGTTATTTGTTGTCGGGATAAGGGATAAGAACAGATTTTTTTTTTAAAAACAACCAGTTTGCCTCTTGTCCTGGTAGAGGCTTCACATTTTATGGTCTAATTCAGAGGTTCTCAATCTGTGGGTTGTGACCCCTTTGGGGGTCGAATGACCCTTTCAGAGGGGCCGCCTAAGACCATCAGAAAACATATATTTTGATGGTCTTAGGAACAGAGACACCAATTTTATGGTTGGGGGTCACCACAGCATGAAGAACTGCATTAAAGGGTCGCAGCATTGGGAAGGTTGAGAACCTCTGGTCTAATTCAACATCTTCATACATTTCTGTAATATTACCCAGCAACACTGCAACTGTTCTTTGTGGAATATTTTATCATGGCACTTACTTCTACATATCCCAAAATCAGTTTCTGTAGCAACAGAGATTAAATTAAGCACCAGGGGCTGATTCTACTTATTTTCAGGAATAAGCGTATTATCTGGATTTTTTTTTCTCCTGCTACTTTCACAAATCTGTTCTGGTTGATAAATGTATATGTGTGTTGCTTTGATATGGCCTATAGGCTAATCAATAAAGCTATAATAATAATATATGGGTGTCACCACATAACATTAATTTTTAGGTTCAGTTATTTACTATTTTTTTCCAGTGTGTGTTCATGCACACACACACCAACTCCCTTATATATTATATTTATTATTATACTGGTTTTATAAGGATATTCACTTTGTAGAATTCTTGAAAGCTCAGATTTGACTTCTCAAAGTTTCTAGTCTTGTGAAGCAAGGAAAGGCATTTTTAAAAAATTTGCAGAGGATTTCACCTGAATCATGCAAATGAGGGATTTTAGTTCTCTAATGTGCAGCATTTCTTTTATAAGCAACTTGTTTCACCTTGACACAAACTTGCTTATGCATTATTTCCCTTTCCATAAGAATTAGATGGCAACAGGAAGTAATTCTGGAAGTGTGTAAGAGGAAAGTCAATTGTCTTGCATGGTCAGCTATATTGAGAAACCATTTATCTCAGAAATAGTAACATACCTGCATTTATAAAGTGTAGCATAACTACTTCAAGTATGAGGAATAAACAGATTTTTGAACAGAATAAGAAGAAACAAAAAATAGAAATCCTGAAATGAAAAGAAAGATATTGGCAGATTATTGATGCAGCCCTGGAACATAGGCTGTTTTGACAGAACGGCATAATTCACAATATTTGTTCAATGCTGTGATAACACATTTAATGACCCATCAACTAAGAGTCCTGAAGTAAATGCTTCTTTTATTTAAATTTGATCTCTGTGTTTAACAATATTAAGAACGTGTTTTATAACCAATTCTGCTTATCTATAGAAATGTTTTTGGGAGGATTATTAATAGGGATTTTAACCCGTCTTCACAATCTTAACACACCAATACTTTGATTTATATATACATATTGATCCTCTTTTCCTTTATTTTTATCACTTTTACTTGTAACTAATGTGTGTGGATTTTATTAAACAAGAGGCTGAACTAATGCATGTTTACCATTCAAATATTAAATTTCATATAATGTACAGGTAGTCCTCGACTTACAACAGTTCATTTAGGGACTGTTCAAAGTTAAAATGGCACTGAAAAAGTGACTTATGACCATTTTTCACACTTGCCATTGCAGCATCTCCATGGTTATGTGATCAAAATTCAGACTCTTGGCAATTGACTCGTATTTATGATGGTTGCAGTCTCCTGGGGTCATGTGATCACCTTTGTGACCCTTTGACAAGCCAAGTCCATGGGGAAGTCAGATTCACTTAACAATCATCTTATTAACTTAACAACTGCAGTGACTCAGTTAACAACTGTGGGAAGGAAAGTTGTAAAATTGGAAAAAACTCACTTAATAAATATATCACTTAGCAACACATATTTTGGCTCAATTGTGGTCTCACATCAAGGACTACCTGTATTCAGATTAATTCCTCTTATCTTGGCGGCTTTCGATACCATCGACCATGGTATCCTATTGCATCGGCTGGGGGGGTTGGGGGTGGGAGGCACCGTTTTGCGATGGTTCTCCTCCTACCTCTCTGGCCGATCGCAATTTGTGTTGGCAGGGGGGCAGAGGTCGACCGCGAGACCCCTCATATGTGGGGTGCCTCAGGGGTCGGTCCTCTCGCCCCTCCTGTTTAACACATACATGAAGCCGCTGGGTGAGATCATCCGTGGTTTTGGGGTAGAGTACCATCTATACGCTGACGACACCCAGCTGTATATATCTACCCCAGACCACCCCAACGATGCCGTAGCGGTGATGTGCCAGTGCCTGGAAGCCGTGCGGATCTGGATGGGAAGTAACGGACTCAGGCTAAACCCGACCAAGACCGAGTGGCTGTGGTTTCCGGCTGCCCGATTCAACCAGCTCACTCCATCGCTGGCCATAGGGGGTGAACATCTTGCCCCTGTGGATGGGGCGCGCAATTTGGGTGTCCTCCTGGATACCCGGCTGTCAATGGAAGATCAGGTGACAGCCGTGGCCAGGAGGGCGTTTTACCAGGTTCGCCTGGTACGCCAATTGCGCCCCCTATTGGATCGGGACGCCCTTCGCACAGTCACTCATGCCCTCGTGACATCCCGACTGGACTATTGCAACTCTCTCTACATGGGGCTTCCCTTGAGGTGCACCCGGAGACTTCAGCTAGTCCAGAATGAAATGAAATTGAAATGAAATTTATTATTTCTAGACCGCCCCCTCTCCCCATGGGGACTCGGGGCGGTGCACAGGTAGCATAAAAGCAATAAATAACAAACAACAATAAATATACCAACAAAATTTAAGAACCAATTAAATAAACCCTGTGCTAAAATCCCAATTAAACTAAAACCTATTCTATAAAATCCCAAGGCAAGGAGGCTATCCCAGGCCGGCCAGACGGAAAAAGTAAGTTTTTAATTTAAGACGGAAGGAGCGGAGGTCCGTAGTTGTCCTGATGTCGGGGGGAAGGTCGTTCCAGAGGGCCGGGCCCGCCACAGAGAGCGCCCTTCCCCTGGGTGTCGCCCGCTGACACAGTCTAGTGGACGGCACCCGGAGAAGCCCCTCTCTGTGGGAGCGAATCGGCCGTGAGGATGTATGAGGCAGGATCCGATCCTGCAGATAGCTAGGTCCCGAGCCATGGAGTGCTTTAAAGATGATGATTAACACCTTGAAGCGCACCCGGAAGACGACAGGCAGCCAGTGCAGCTCGCGCAAGAGCGGTGTTACATGGGTAGACCTTGCGGTCCCCATAATTGCTCGCGCGGCTGCATTCTGGACTAGCTGAAGCCTCCGGGTGCACCTCAGGGGCAGCCCCATGTAGAGAGAGTTACAATAGTCCAGTCGGGATGTCACGAGAGCATGAGTGACTGTGCGAAGGGCGTCCCGATCCAATAGGGGGCGCAATTGGCGAACCAGGCGAACCTGGTAAAACGCCCTCCTGGCCACGGCTGCAGCCGCGCGAGCAATTATGGGTACCACAAGGTACACCCATGTAACACCGCTCTTGCGCGAGCTGCACTGGCTGACTGTCGTCTTCCGGGTGCGCTTCAAGGTATTAATTATCATCTTTAAAGCGCTCCATGGCTCGGGACCTAGCTACTTGCGGGATCAGATCCTGCCTCATACATCCTCACGACCGATTCGCTCCCACAGAGAGGGACTTCTCCGGGTGCCGTCCACTAGACTTTGTCAGCGGGCGACACCCAGGGGAAGGGCTCTCTCTGTGGCGGGCCCAGCCCTCTGGAACGACCTCCCCCCCGATATTAGGACCACCACGGACCTCCGCTCCTTCCGTCTTAAATTGAAAACACACTTTTTCTGCCTTGCCGGCCTGGGATAGCTACTCCTCTGTTTTTAGGGTTTTTTGGGGATTTTTAGTTAGATAGTTTTAATGGGTATTTTAGCACAGGTACTTAATTTAATTTATTTTTAATGAAATATGTATATAGCCATTGTTCTTATTTTTCCTGTGCACCGCCCCGAGTCCCTGTGGGGAGAGGGCGCGGTTTATAAGAAATAAATTATTATTATTATTATTATTATTATTATTATTATTATTATTATTATTATTATTATTATTATTATTATTTCTCAAGACAGATTCCCTTTATCTCTCTAATCAATATGACATTACTTATTCACATATAAATACATTTTAATCTCAATTGCTTTGGTTGTTGTAATAATTACCTTCTGTAACATTTTACTATCTACCTCTCTATGAAATATTGTCATACAAAATGAAATACAATTTTCTGCTTAATTAAAACAAATGCAAACAGATTGTTCGTTCATCAAAGGTAACTTGTATAAAATGCTACATGGTAGGATAGAATAAGCCAATAAGCTGCTTTGAAGTGTAGAGAAAGATATGTTATAATACTTCTTCCAATTAGAAATATCATTTGGAAAATCTGCCAGGTTTATATTATCCTTCTCAAGACAATTTAGGTATTATTATTACTGAAGTATATGAGCAATTTACAATTAGATTCATAATAAAAGTCTGGGGGAAACTTTCTAATTCAAGTCCTAACCAAGGACCTAAATATTATTAAGGTTTCTTCTAAAGTTATAAGCAATTCTAAGCAGGATATATTTTTATAAAATGAGGGTGTCCAATCTGATAACTTCAACATTTCCAAATATTAAGTAAGTTCTTTAGGTAGTCTCCAAGGTCACCAATCATAACATAAATGTTATAAATAGCAGATTTCTTTTTTCTATAATTATTCAACTTTGATCAGCAAGTTCCAGCAATTTACAGTTTTTTCAGATTGCTTTTCCTCAATTCTAGCATCACCTGGTATGGCAACACCTGTGAACCAGACCTTCTTCTTTTCAATGAATGTTATAGAACCTATGTTATGAACAAGCTGCCTGCCTGGATTTTACAGTCACGTAAGATCTTAACCTGCTCAGTTTCCAAAACCTTCTCAACTTGATGGTCCCAGTGATTTTTGTTAAGAAAATAAAGTTTCCAAAGACAGTTTTTGAAATTTTGCTGTGGCCACTGATCATATGGTCAATTATTTCATTCTTTTCATTACAAGGGCTTTATTTACTATTGTTTGTTACATGATGAATTTTCTTTCATGAAATTAGTTATAATGGCTCGGGACCTAGCTATCTGCGGGATCGGATCCTGCCCCATACATCCTCACGGCCGATTCGCTCCCACAGAGAGGGACTTCTCTGGGTGCCGTCCACTAGACTTTGTCAGCGGGCGACGCCCAGGGGAAGGGCCTTCTCTGTGGCGGGCCCAGCCCTCTGGAACGACCTTCCCCCCGATATTAGGACAACTACGGACCTCCGCTCCTTCCGTTTAAAATTAAAGACACATCTTTTTCGCCTGGCCGGCCTTGGGTAGTCTCTTCTAAGGTTAGGGGTTTTAGGGGTAGTTTTAGTTTAGTTTATGGGTTTTTAGCGCACGACTAATTTAATTCATTTTTAATTTTGTATTCTGTCTGTGGTTTTATCTGTATTTTTAATTGCCTGTGCCCCGCCTCGAGTCCCTTTGGGGAGAGAGAGCGGGATATAAAATTAAAATTATTATTATTATTATTATTTTTAAAATTATTATTATTATAATTTTAACTTATAATAAATTATTTATCGTAATGCATTTCATTAAACAAAAGTATGAATTGAAACCCTTACTTAACACATTTAACAGCAAATCTTGTACAAGAAAATTTAATTTCTAATCATGCAGGCTGATAGTTCCAAGGGGTTTTCTGAATACTTCTTAAAGGTTTCCATCCTAACTGTTCAGGTGAATTTAAAAAAATCCATGATATGTTCCAAAATATTCTTCTTGAAATATTTGACTTTAGCAGTATTGCTACATCAGAAAAAAAGTCTTGTGGAATATGTTATAACCATCCTGTTTTGAAAACTGTCTTAGACATTCAATAGCACCAAATATAATGCTATAAAAGTGTAGTCTTCCATCATATTTATTATTGTTCTATTACAATAACAGATTTTTAGAAGCAGCATTCGTATGATACATGATTTTAATCTTGAACAAACAATCCAGTACAATATTGTAACAATCAATGAAGAACTCGGTATTAAGACTGTAGAACAGGCCATAAACTAGGAACAATAATAAACAGCTGTATATAATATTTAATGTTTAGCTGTTATGGTTTGTCATGAGTTGTTTATTGCCATCTTGCAAAATGTGATATTGAGGAAGAATGGCTTCGTTCTTATAAGCCCCCTATTTTAGGTTAGATTTGTTTTCTTGTTTATTTGTTGCATTTTATGTCTTTCCACAATTAACAAAATGTAATTCTCAGTTTTTAGAAGGTAAGACAACATTAAAGAATCTACAGTGTAGATTAAAACTTATAAAACAAATCAAAAATGGCAGTCAAGCTTAATCAATAAAAACAAAAATAATGATGGCAGTAGATTATTCTCATTAATCTGAAACTGCAAAAGGATGGGAGAATAACTTAGTTAAGGAATTTGTTTTTCCTGATAGTTTTACTTTCCGGTAAATTAACATTTACAATTATTTAATTACATTGTGGTTGCTCAGGCAATGAGTAGCAGTATAAGAAAAATCAAAAGCATTATAGTGATTAGCAGTGTAATAGCAGAAACTCAATAGGCTAAGGCAGGGGTCTGGCTCTTTTAAGACTGGTGGACTTCAACTCCCAGAATTCCCCCAGCCAGCATGGGGAAGCATGGCTGGCTGGGGAATTCTGGGAGTTGAAGTCCACCAGTCTTAAAAGAGCCGACTTTGCAGACCCCTGGGCTAAGGCAATAGGTAAAATGCTGGAAGTGTCAAACCTCTTCTTGCAACAGCCTTGTAGGTCCTGATAACCTAATCCTGCGTTCTGCTTTGGGGTGGTACTACTAGTTGTTCCAATACCACCATCTATTTTCTACAACTCTGATCACCTGATGTCCATACTATTTGCCATGATGTAAGAGAAAAATCTGGGAACTATTAGGAAAGGACTATCTTTACCTTATTTCTCTCACACAAACTATCTGAACCAAGCTGTTGCTTACTTGAATGTGTTCCCTTTCTTCTGGGAATCCACTGCCTTAGTACTTATCATTACAACAACCTAGACTATGACTCGGAGATTAGACTCAAGAAGCACTGCATTTAGAATATTCTTACAGATCCTGATGGAAGCAATTTTCAGTGTTTTTCCCTTAGGAGAATGGAAATGTTTCTTGTTTATATGATCTTTCCACGAAAAGCCCTGGAATTCTGTTAATACATACAACATTTTGGTAGGGAAAGAAACCAATATTTAACATTTTATGCATGTGGAAAACATTCCTCATTTGGCATAAGTTATTAAGCATCATTTTCCTGAAAATCTTAAATTAAAAATCCTTAGACTGACTGGAAAAATGCCATTTCTAATTATTCGTTTTGGACAATTATCTCAATAAGAGAAAATAACCAGTGGAATACTCCATTTATGTGGAGACCAGTATTTTTGAATTAGAGATGAATAGTAAGTTGACCAATTTTGTAAACAATATTGAACTATTCAAATACAATTATTAATCCCAAAGTTATTGAGAAGAAAACTCAAGAAACTCAATGATAAATATACAATGATAAATATTTATTAAGAATAAACTAATTCACACTGGGAAAACATTTAACTTCACAAATACATTGATGAGCAGTCTAACTGTAATTAGGAAAAAGAACTTGGAATAACAAAAATGAAGATACTGGCAAAGTGTGCATCAACTGTGAAAAAGACAAATTCCATGCTAGAGATCATTAAGGAATGGAATGAAAATAAAACTGTCAACTCTGTAGTGGCCTTGATATGTCAGCATATGGCATATTGTGTAGTTAGTGAGTAAACATTTTAAAAGTTGATGATAGAGTTGATCAGTTGGAAAAAGTGCAAAAGATAGTAACCAAAACGATAAAGAGGATTGAATCTTGTTCCCTTTGAGAAAAAGCTAAGAGGTTTGGAAAACACTGAAAATGGAGAAAAAATAGGAGGAAGGATGGATGCCCATAATGTATAAATGGGGTGTCATGTGGAAAAAGTAGACATTTCTTTCTTAAAACACCATGCTTCAGGGAAGCCTCTGGAGGGCAAAAAATGGCCAGAAATCAAGGCCGGACTGGAACTGACAGAGCAACACTTTGTGTGCCCTCAGAAATGGCTCCACAAGCCACATGTGGTACATGTACCATAGGTTCGCCATCACGGTTATAGGTTTTCCAAGAACTATAGCCTCGAGCTCTAACACCTGCTACAAGTTGATTTAGCATGCTCTTAATATTAGTTGCAGAGAACAATGGAATTAGGTATCTGATTGGTCATTATGTGAAACAAAATGCAGGGCTAAGATGATCTTGTCCTGGTAGATGACTTTGTTATTATATTGTAATATTATCTTATTTGAGGAGGACAATCATGTCTATGTAATGTACATTAAAATCATGAAATGGGATATACGTGCAGTAAAACATAAGATATTCAACACAGGTGACCATTTGGTCTAGGTCAACCTTCTACATTGCCTATAGAATGAAATTCATTTTACCTATTTTCAGAAGATTGCCACAGAGGAATGGTTACAGTTCAATAACAGAGATTATGTTGTGCATGAAAAAATACCTTTTTAAAAAGATAATATAACTTTCCTACTCGATCAATTTTTATTACTGAAATAAACTGAAAAAATATGGGAATGTGGGGCTTTTATATATTTTGCGTGAGTGTGTCTGTGTTTGTGTGTGTGTAAGCTTTTTACATTTAAATCGGTCTACCATGAATTTTACAAACTGCTCCCTGCATTTCCCACAACCAATTGTCATAAATGCCAAAATTTATTAAATATAACAAGCAGGTGAGTCAGATATTAAAATTGCAGGCTGTGACAATTTCTTGCTCTGCAGCTTTTACTCATTCCTGAAACCTTTTAAAGCTCAAGTTATATTTTTAGGAAAACATTCTGTTCCTCTCAAAAGAATCCTTTGAACTTCATGTAGAGCATGCAAGAAACAAACTCAGTATTTTATTCCAAACTCAGTATATTTCTTTGTTGTTGTTATTATCATTGTGGCGATTGATAATAATAATAATATTTAATTTTGTATACCGCGTCCTCTCCCCAAGGGGACTCGGAGCGGTGCACAGGGAAATTAAAACATATAAAAATATATACAAACAATAAATACAATAAATAAAAGCAGATTAAATTGATCGTCCCTGCGCTAAAAACCCCATTAAAACTAAATTCCCTAAACACCCCAGAGGTAGAGACTAACCAAGGCCGGCCAGACAGAAAAAGTGTGTTTTCAGTTTTCGACGGAAGGAGCGGAGGTCCGTAGTTGTTCTAATGTCGGGGAGGAGGTCGTTCCAGAGGGCTGGGCCCGCCACAGAGAAGGCCCTTCCCCTGGGCGTCGCCCGCTGACACAGTCTAGTGGACGGCACCCGGAGAAGTCCCTCTCTGTGGGAGCGGATCGGCCGTGAGGATGTATGGGGCAGGATCCGATCCCGCAGATATTACTCATACATGCTAAAGCATCTTATTCTTACATCCATCATTTCTTCCCTGCCAGCAGGTCTAATAAATTTTTAGAAGACTTGAAGATTCCATTTTCCGAACATTCTCATCATATATTTGGAACTTATTTTTAGTGCTCCCGAACAATATAAGGACAATGCAGACATTAAGTATTAATTAGTAGTTCCAAAAATCTACTTTCTCTTATTACTATGACCTTTAGTGATGAAGGAATGCAGAGACATGTTTTGCATACAGAATAATTTCAGTTCTATCCATGGTCCCACCAGTTTTAAGGGGGTTGATCAGCAGACAAAATGAAAGATTTTTGCTTATGAATCTAGAGAGTAATTTGCAGTCCAAGTAGACACTATTGTTAAGAATAAATGAACAATCTGAAAGGCTTCTAACATTCCAATGGATATTGACTGGATATTTATAGCACTGACTATGTCAAAGGCAAATGCTTGCAAATAGTTAACCCATTAATACATTCTTATCTTCACCATATTAGTGGTGAAGTACTGGCTTAATTATTAGGGCTATATGAAGTACATAGGACTGCCAATTGCATATAAGGTTTGTTGGTGTGAAATTATGATGAGTTAATGATAGATTGCCTAGGATTGATGAATGACTCATCTTGACAGTTTTTCAGTCACAAGTTCCATAAAGTCTACTGGGAAAAGCAGTATTTTGTTTCGTGAAATGATCATGATCATTCCTAGTTATTGGAAACATCGATTAACATCGTTAATCACATTAGTAGCCCATTTATTATATTCTTTGGCACCCCATCAGTCTATCCTATTAAGCTGAATCAAACCTAACAAAAGGAATTTTATTTTAGGTATTTTTATTTTATTTATTTATTTATTTATTTGAATAATGAATAATCTTTCACAGATTTTTTAATGTTTGAATCAAACTAGTAAAATTTTAATACAGTATATTTTTAAAAGAATGTTTTTCTTATTTTGTATTTTATTTCATTCAAGTCATAGCATTACTCTGTATGTTGGCAAAAAACAAATTGTCTAAATCCTTCCTTTCCTCCATTTATTTATCAAATCAATAGTAGATGAACCTCTTTAAAATCAAGATGTCACAAACTAAAAAAAAAGACTTGTTTTGGAGCAGAATTTATTCCTATTGTTTTGTTTCTTCCACAGCATTTTGCAAGTGGTGGTCCTTGAGATAATTTGGTTGTCTTCCATATCTATTCCAAGCATGCATCTTATTTGACGCCAAATTATTTGCAATCAGTAATTTATTTATTTCTAAACTAGCCGTTCCTGGCCACACGTTGCTGTGGCCCAGTCTGGTTAAATGGCAAACCAATCTGTGTGTAGATCTACACCTGCACACACAAACACATATATCTGTATTTCTCCCTCTCTTCACCTACCTACCTACCTACCTACGTACCTACCTACTTACCTACCTACCTACTGTATTTCTCCCTCTCCCTCTCTACCCCTCTCCCTACCTACCTACCTACTGTATTTCTCCCTCTCCCTCTTTATCCCTCTCCCTACCCACCTACTGCATTTCTCCCTCTTTCTACCTACCTACCTACCTATCTACCGTATTTCTTCCTCTCTATCCCTCTACCTACCTACCAACTTTATTTTTCCCTTTCCCTCTTTATCCCTCTACCTACCTATCTACCTACCTACCTACCTACCTACCTACCACCTACTGTATTTCTCCCTCTCTCTATCCCTCTACCTACTTACCTACCTACCATATTACTCCCTCTCTCTATCCCTCTACCTACCTACCTACCTACCTACCTACCTACCTACCTACTGTATTTCTCCCTCTCCCTCTCTACCCCTCTACCTACATACCTACCTACCTACCTACTGTATTTCTCCCTCTCCCTCTTTATCCCTCTCCCTACCTACATACTGTATTTCTCCCTCTCTCTAACCCTCTACCTACCTACCTACCTACCTACCTACCTACCTACCTACCTACCTACTGTATTTCTTCCTCTCTCTATCCCTCTACCTACCTATCTACCTACCTACTGCATTTCTCCCTCCCTCTCTCTATCCCATAGCTGCCTACCTACCTACCTATGTCATAAAGGATGACATAATACCTTGGGCCCACTGCTCTCTCTGTATCTACCTACCTACCTTTTAAACAATTTTTTACATTTCCATTGCGTGTTCCTGGCACAGATGTGATATCTACACAATATATATATATATCATTGGTGCCGTATTCGAAAGGAACATTGTGTGAAAATTTGGAAGCAATCAGTGCAGTACTTTAGGAGATTAGCGGTTTTGAACAAACTCTTGTTACATTTTTATTTATATAGATATGCCAAATAAGATTACAATAGGTATATTTATATCCAATAAATATACCTTTATTTATTTATTTTAGAGCTTTTATTCCTCCATGACTATTATAACTCTAAGGTGCGTTCAAACAGCAAGATAAAATACAGTCACAATATTATACTATTGACATAATAATTGAACCATGTGAATGAATGATGTTCATCATTTTGTTCATCATCATTCATATACAGTTCCATATATTATACCACATTTGTGAGCTTTACTTTTGAAATTCCTTTAATTCATTTCCCTTTCCCAAATTAAGAAGTAGGATCAACTCCTCTAACATCAAAGAATAACGTGCATTATGAGCATGACTTGATTTGCTAATCTGTACATTTTAAAATAAAGCATGTATTTATTTCTAATCTAACATAAGAGTCAATTTGGCACAGAGGTTAGAATGCAGTACTGCAGGCTACTTCAACTGATTGGTATTTGCAGTTGGGCAGTTCAAATCTCACCAGGTTCAAGGTTGACTCAGCCTCCCATCCTTCCAAGATGGGTAAAACGAGGACCCAGATTGTTTGGGGCAATATGCTGACTCTCAAAACTGCTTAGAGAGACTATAAAAGCACTATGAAACGGTATATAAGTCTAAGTGCTAATGCTATTGCTATTCAAACTGATATTTCCTGTACATTGCTGGTAGCACCACTTGTAATTGTGTTTGATGTCCTCATGTAATTTATTGAGAATCTCAGTATCAGTTTAATTTACAGGAAAGAAAAAAAATATGTTCCTAAAGGAATAGTCCTATAGGCAAAGTTCGAATGAGCAATTAGTGATAGCATCTGTTTCTTGGTTATGTTCTCAGCTTGTGATAATTTGTTTAATAATCTTTGAGAATGCTCAAATGTCTGCCGAGGCTGATGTGATTCCAATCCATCTCTGAATGTATTATTGTGTTTACAGAAATATGATATGGGTGGAAAGGCATCTGTTTTCTATCTTGAAAATGATCCTTGAAGACCTTGGTTCTGTCTTTGAATGCATTAGGCTTCTTCTGATGTAATGCAGCATTCAGAGAAGACTGAGATGTTTCAAGTATGCTTCCCAGAGAACAAAATGTTGCTTCATACACTATTCAGTAAATTGCCATGGCATTTTCTGGTTTAAAATGCAAAAATAATAATATTTTTTCAATGGGGCATTTCTTTCATAGAACTCTTCTTTATCCTATGCACCTCTTGAGTGGGTTCCTGCAATCCACTTTATATAGGTCATCTGGAAGCTGAAGCTGGCATATGTAGTTTAGTACTGTCCTATATTATAAGATGTAATATATACAGTGCTATCAGTGTGGATGAAATTCTGGGTGAAATTCAAGCTGCTGGTTGTCACAAGGCAAGGTTTTCACATGGCAAGGGACTGGTTATTTTGGGGAGAGTCTGTTTTTACCCATCCTGCTAAGTCTTGTGAGAAGGTCATACTCTGGGTCCCCTGAAATAGATAGATAGATAGATAGATAGATAGATAGATAGATAGATAGATAGATAGATGCATACATACATACATACATTTACCATTGCACTGCCTGTCCCCTGGAATACCTCCCTAAGATTAGATAGACTTTGCCCCTGCCAGCTTTTCTCAAAATACTAAGTACTCCATGGCCTGGGTGTCAGGGAGGCTAGACGGCCTCATTGAGAAGTTTTTGTAGATTGTTTTGTTTGTGTTTATCTTCAGTGACCACTGTAACCTTTTTTCTTTTGTCAATAATGTACTTTTTTAAACTGTTTTTAATGTGCTCTCAGCCTCAAGAATTGCATTTGCATGATAGGTGGCCATATAAATTGATTAAATATATAAATACAAAAATAAATTGGCGTAACATCTAATGCTTTGATGTGTTTAATATTTCTTGGTGACTGTAATGAAAGAGGAGTCCATTTGCATGCTCTTGAATTTTTTCCTCCTCCCCCCCTGTAGATGAGATTAAGACAGTGCTTTATATGCTAAATACGTTATAAATGTTATCATATTACATTTTGCTATTTTCTTTTTTTTCAAACCTTTCATTTTAGGTAAATGAAAAAAACCATTTTCTTATAAGACCATACATCTTCCCTTGCCCACAGCTACATTTAAACATTTATGTATTTGTAGAAATGTCTTATTGCATTGTAAGCAACACAATCAGGTATTGGAGTAAGTTGAGATAATAGAACATAGACAGATTTATCAGAAATTGTATATCTGCCACAATATACTCAGACATATGCCAGTCGATAAATCTTGAAAAGGGGGATAATATGGCTTCAGTGATTTTTGGTTTGTGGTGGTCTTTGGGTTTACTAAATTGTCCTTTGAAACACTTCCTTTTTTAAAAGGGGACATCAATTGCAGCCTTATTTTTCCATATGGACAGAGAACTCTTGTGCAGCACCTCAAATAATTCATCCAAATCCAAACTAATGAAAAAGATATTAGCATAATGTCTCCAGGCGCTTCAGAACACATAGATTATTCCTGATATCTCCTGCTGCATGAAATAAAAATTAAAAACAAATTAATCAAAGTCAGGGCTGCATGCAGAGTTTGGCTTCTCATCTTCTTTCCAACAGCAGCTCTTTTTCTGAGTCAAGTGACAGGCAGGAGGAAGGGAGAAGGCTGAGAATGTCACCAACATTCTGATTCAATTGCCTCTCGCATAGGGAAATTTTAAAATATTTTTTCTGCAGTCCTTGGCTAGATATGGCTCATTTTTTGAACTTAATTTTATTTGGCTGACATCCCCCACAAACACAAAATTTGGCCCTATTCTGTCAAATGCTCATGTGTTATCCTGCTGACAGAAAATGTACTATTTCTTAACATACATTCTTTCCAATATTGCATTAGAATAAAATGTGGTTCTTGCCAATTGATCTGGTTTTTGGATTGTAATTTATATACTGTTTTTATTTAAGACCTCATGTTTAGGCTTTGCTGTCTCATTTTCTTCAAACATTTGTTTTCAGCCTAAGATCTTTTCTGATGAGGGCTACAATCAAATTCTGAAGGAATTACAAAAGCTCATAGGCAAATGAAATTAGGTACCTTATTCAATACAACTGCCCATCTACAAGATCCTTTCTTAAATGTGGGTTTGCTTTCTAAAATGAAACTGTTCAGTTCTTGTTACATAGTCTCTGCCAAAGATATAGCAACAGAAATGCCAATAGCTCTTAGACTTATGTAGTGCTTTACAGCACTCTCTAAACAGTTTACAGAGTCAGCATATTGCCCCCAATCTATTTATATGAACTTTTAGGACAGGACAGCTTGGAGTAGCCCTCAATGACAAGAGTTTCTGGATCTCTTTGTTGCAATCAAGTTGTGTATTGTAGCTTAGGTCAGCTTGTCAAAATAGGAACTGTATTTAAAACTTTTAAGAGTAATTACAGTACATTTCCCAATTCCCAATGACCTTGGACTATGTTAAAAACAAGGAAAAAATGCAGTACATGGATATAGACATTATAGTATTAAAAAAACACCAATTATCTATAAATACTATCCCTAAACTTGAGTTTATAAGCATTATTCCTCATTCTATATTCTTCAAATAAAAATAAAAGCCATTAAATTAATAGAAAATATACAAAGTTTGCATCTAACTTACATGTTTAAGCATTAAATCTAGAAACAAACTGAGTTATTATTCTGTCCTCCTTCAGTATAACCACTTCAGCATCTTGCATTTCCAAAGTTAACAGTGAATTATTTAGTCTGCCCATAATTTCATTTTACCCAGGAAGAAAATCATTATAGCTCTGGAGGTTTTATTTTTTTTCTGTTACTATTTTGTGCACAATATTATACAATAAGTATGGAAAGCTAAGAAGCATAATTGTTTGCATGGATTCAGACATGGATTCATTTTTAGCTTTTTCCATATCTGTCAATTATATCATTTGTTGAACAATTAACAGCATCTGTTTCACTTTGATACATTGTGCCAGATGATTAAGGATATTTCAGAATATGTGATTTGTATATCATTCAGTTAATGTGACTTTAATGGTACTCCTCTGTCAAGGTGTTGAATTCTTAATTTTTGACACGTGGCAGTAATATTTTTCACTTTCAAGACTGAGAACACTTGTCTCACTTCTGAAACAATGATCAACTTTTATTTAAAAATATTATATTCAAATACTTGGACATTTTTTAAAATCATAACTGAAACATACTTTAAAAAAACATTTAAAAGAAAATACCTCCTATCTGATTTATTATTTATTTTTTTAATAATGAAGCTATTTAATTTCTTTTCTATATGCCATAGCTTGTAAATGGAGATGTACATAGGTCACGGTATTAACTTTACAAGTGGTTCATTTTAACTAGACCTTCTAATTTATCCTACAATAATATTACAATTATATCCCTGATACATGAATTTTCACAATTATGGTAAGCTTTGAGATGTTTGTAAGCCATCTCAAATAAGTAATCATAGGATCTATAGATACGAACTAATGTCAAAATGTTAATTAATTGTTTGGGCAAATTTGATATACTAATATTTGTTTTTTTCTCCTGAAACTCAGACCTGAAAGAGTTAGCAGACTTTCAAAGCTGGACACTGCTGATTGAATGCAGAGTACAGTACTTTTCAAAGTATAAAATGCCCCTCCCTCCGCCCAAAAAAGAAGGTGAAAATCTGAGTGCATCTTATACACTGAATACAGCATTTTGGCCTACCGAAACCCCATCCCCTTTGCAAAAATGGATATGTGAAGGTTTGGGAGGCTTGCAAAGTGCTCCTGGAGGTTGGAGAGGGCACAAATGAGCAAAAGGGGCCATTCTTGCTTGTTTTTGCCCCCCAGCCCTAGGGAGCACTCAACAAATCTTCCAAACCTTCTGCATGCCCCCCCCTTTTTTTTTGGAAAAAATGACCCATTTTTGTGGAAGAGGGCCATTTTTGGCTAATTTATTACCACCACCCCCACCAGTCCCCAGTAGCACTCTACAAGCCTCCCAAAACTCTGCATGCCCCCCCTTTTTTTGCAAAAAATGAGGCGGGTAGAGGGTTTTGGAGGTGTGCAGAGTGCAATTTTTTTTTTAAAAAAATTACCTCTTTAAAATCATGGTATGTCTTATACTCCGGTGCATCTTATAGTCTGAAAAATATGATAATCCTTCACTGGAAACAATAATACAGGAATGCATCTCAGTACACAAAATATATAGGACTCATGGAAATAAGTTACCAAATTTCTATTGCCATTGTTTCCAGATATAGTTTGCTACTTCAACTGATTAGGATTCTTCGCTACTTTAATGGAGTTCCATTCAGTGATAATAGAAAGTATGCCTTGATAAGGATAACATGGAATAATAAAGGTAGCATGTTTTTATTCTCTTTTAAAGCTTTTGCTGATCAAGCTGAACCAATTTTAAAATGTCATCTTTATTTTTCAACACCCAGCAGTAGCTTTGCATCTCAATAGATCATTAAGGTTTGTCGGATCAGCAATTTGGTTTCAGCACAATAGTATTTTTTTTAAAAGAGTCTATATTTTGCATCTCTCTGATTACAATCATGTTTTGGGGAGAGAGTAGTGGAAAATATGGTACAAAAAAAGAGGAAGAGATGAGAGAGACAGAGAGAAGAGTAACTTTCATATTTTGGCAGATTTATTAAAAAAAGCATGGCTGAATTTTACAAAGAAATTAGCTACCATAATGAGCCAAGTATCTTCATAATAACTGCTAAATATTGTTAAAGGTTTAAAAAATAGCATTTGAGAAACTTCTGAACCCACAAATATGAGCCTTCCCATTCATATTTTGATCATGTAGATCAGGGGTCCCCAACCTTTGCAACTTTAAGTGTGAAGGACTTCAGCTCTCAGAATTCCCCAGCCAGCAAAAATTCTGGGAGCTGAAGTCCTTCAGACTTAAAATTGCAAAGATTGGGGACCCCTGATGTAGATTACTGAGTGATTCTGGATTGAGTGAGGGGGAATCCAATGAAAATGAATGATATATTTTAATACTTGATCAATTAAATTAGACACATAAATAAATCTGTATTTTGGAAAATTTAGGCCTGAAAGCTTCCTAAAAAAATTGAGGGTGGCAATTTTTCAAAGGTGATCCGCATTGAGAAGTTCAAAGTTGAAACAATAATAATAATAATAATAATAGCCAAATTTATTGACCGCTCCCTCTCCCCACAGGGACTCGGGGCGGTGCACAGGGGAAATAAAAACAATAAATATACAACATACATAGCAAAATTAAAACAGATTAAATTAGTTCCTGTGCTAAAATCCCATTAACTAAAAATCCCCATACATTTAAAAACCCATAGAGAGAGAGACTACCCTAGGCCGGCCAGGCGGAAAAGATGAGTCTTCAATTTCAAGCGGAAGGAGCGGAGGTCCGTGGTCGTTCTAATATCGGGGGGAAGGTCGTTCCAGAGGGCCGGGCCCGCCACAGAGAGAGCCCTTCCCCTGGGCGTCGCCCGCTGACAAAGTCTAGTGGACGGCACCCGGAGAAGTCCCTCTCTGTGGGAGCGAATCGGCCGTGAGGATGTGTGAGGCAGGATCCGATCCTGCAGGTAGCTAGGTCCCGAGCCATGGAGCGCTTTAAAGATGATAGTTAACACCTTGAAGCGCACCCGGAAGACGACAGGCAGCCAGTGCAGCTCGCGCAAGAGCGGTGTAATGTGGGTAAACCTAGTGGTTCCCATGATTGCTCGCGTGGCAGCATTCTGAACTAACTGAAGCCTCCGGGTGCACTTCAAGGGGAGCCCCATGTAGAGAGAGTTACAATAGTCCAGTCGGGATGTCACGAGGGCATGAGTGACTATGCAAAGGGCGTCCCGATCCAATAGGGGGCGCAATTGGCGGACCAGGCGAACCTGGTAAAACACCCTCCTGGCCACGGCTGTCATTTGCTCTTCCATAGACAGCCGGGTATCCAGGAGGACACCCAAATTGCGCGCCCCATCCACAGGGGCAAGATGTTCGCCCCCTATGGCCAGCGTTGGAGAGAGCTGGTTGAATCGGGCAGCCGGAAACCACAGCCACTCGGTCTTGGTCGGGTTGAGCCTGAGTCCGTTGCTTCCCATCCAGATCCGCACGGCTTCCAGGCACTGGCACATCACCGCTACGGCATCGTTGGGGTGGTTTGGGGTAGATATATACAGCTGAGTATCATCAGCGTATAGATGGTACTCTACCCCAAAACCACGGATGATCTCACCCAGCGGCTTCATGTATGCATTAAACAGGAGAGGCGAGAGGACCGACCCCTGAGGCACCCCACATGTGAGGGGTCTCGGGGTCGACCTCTGCTCCCCTGCCAACACAAATTGCGATCGGCCAGAGAGGTAGGAGGAGAACCACCGTAAAACGGTGCCTCCCACCCCCAACCCCCCCAGCCGATGCAATAGGATACCATGGTCGATGGTATCGAAAGCCGCCGAGAGGTCTAATAGGACCAGGATGGAGGAACAACCCCCATCTCTGGCCCTCCAGAGATCATCTACCAACGCGACCAATGCCGTCTTGGTGCTATGCCCGGGCCGAAAGCCGGACTGGCGCGGGTCTAGATAATCAATTTCCTCCAGATGATGGGGAAACTGTTGTGCCACCACACTCTCAACAACCTTCGCCAAGAAGGGAAGGTTGGAGACGGGACGATAGTTGGTTAAAAGAGCTGGATCCAAAGAGGGCTTCTTAAGGAGGGGCCTCACCATAGCCTCTTTTAGGGAAGCAGGCAAGGAACCCTCACTCAAAGAAGCGTTGACAACCTCTTGGAGCCAGCCTCGTGTCACCTCCCAGGATGCCAGTACAAGCCAGGAGGGGCACGGGTCCAATAAACATGTGGTGGCTCGCAGTCGCCCACGTAGCCTGTCCATATCCTCGGAAGCAACGGAGTCAAACTCCTCCCAAACAAGATCAGCCTTGTGGCACCCCACTGGACCAAGAATGGGGGCTAACTCGTTCTGTATCTGAGCGGTTTTGTCCTGCAGAAAAGTCACAAATTCCTCTGCTCTACCCTGTAGCGGGGCTTCCCGCACCCTCTGTTGAAGGAGGGAACGGGTCACCCTAAACAGGGCGGCAGGGCGGTTTTCTGTGGATGCTATGAGAGTAGCGCAATCATGGCGTTTGGCCACTCTCAGCGCCACAATGTAAGTCCGTAAATGGGCTCTTACCTGTGTCCGGTCAGATTCAGAGTGAGTAGCCCTCCATCTTCCCTCTAGGCATCTCTTGCGGCGTTTCATCGCCCTCAGCTCCTCGGTAAACCAAGGAGCCGGGGCGGCTCGGCGTCGCAAGAGAGGCCGCAAGGGCGCGACCCGATCCAAGGCTCCCGTGGTCGCAATATTCCATGCGGCCACGAGGTCCTCCATTGGGGCGCGGGTCAGGGGTACAGGAAGTGGCCCAAGTGCCATATGGAACCCATCCGGGTCCATCAGGCGCCTGGGGCGGAACCAGATAGGTGGTTCTGGCACCGCCTCCTCGCGGAGGGGAGTAGCGGTCGGAAAGTCGAGCCGGAGAAGTGAGTGATCCGACCATGACAAGGGTGTGATGACTATGTCCCCTATACCCAGATCACTCTTCCATTGGCCTGAGACAAAAATGAGATCCGGTGTGTGTCCACCCTCGTGGGTGGGGCCTTGAATTAGTTGGGTCAGGTCCATGGCCGTCATGGAAGCCATGAACTCCCGAGCTACCTCGGATGATTCGCCCAACGATGGCAGATTAAAGTCCCCCATGACTATAAGTCTGGGGGTCTCCACTGCCACCGTAGCGATCACCTCCAGGAGCTCGGGCAGGGCTGCTGCTACATAGCGAGGAGCCAGGTATATAACCAGCAAGCCCAACTGCCTCCCTAGGCCCCACTTCACGCAGAGGGACTCGCAACCGGTAGTCTGTGGCACAATGGTCTCTCTTGGCTCAAGACCTTCCTTGATAATGACCGCTACCCCACCGCCCCTACCTTGGACCCGGGGCTGATGAAAAGCGCGGTAGCCTGGCGGGCACATTTCAACGAGGGGAAGTCCTCCCTCGTGGCCCAACCAGGTTTCCGCAATTCCTACCAGGTCCGGCTCCCCCTCTGACACAAGGTCATGAACGAGGGGGGCTTTGTTGACCACGGACCTGGCGTTGCAAAACATCAGCCGCAGGCCCAGGCTCTGTATTCCCTGACCACCTAGCCTGCGGGGGTTGTGGCACTCGACCGTTCGTAACCAACGGCTGCGTGCCAACAATCGGGAGGATGGTCTCCCCTCGGCCCTGCCCCTCCCCACAACCCTCTGGATTGGAATGCCCTCTAATGGGACGACTCGTGGTTCCCCCCTCAAATCGGTACCTTCCGTCTCCTCCCGTCGGCTACTGGTCCGGCCCTTTCTTTGATGTAATTCTTCTGCCTCAATCTGTCTATGCCCACCCCCCTCCCTAGAACCCCCTAAAATAGATAAAAATTTCCTAATTAAAAACCCCCTAAGGCTGCGCTTCGCCCGTCTCTCCGGATTAATGAATCCTTCCTCAAGACGGGCCCTCGATAGTTCGGAGGGCCAAACCTGCGAGAGTGGGGACTCTCGCAGCAATAAAAGGCTAGCTCTGGAGTACATATCTGATGGAGTTAATGGTGGGATGTGGGTTTAAAATACAAAATTTTAAAAAGTCGTTAGCAGAGATATTAAGCTACAATTCATTTCATAGATGTTATTCAAGATGTTAAAAATAAAGTGCAATGCTAAAGTGCACCATAAGTGAAATAAAGTGCAGTAAAGTGCATCTGTGAGGTTAAAGTTCATATAAGTTCGTAATGTCAGTTACATTTGTTCTTCCGGTCTAAGATCTTATAGACAGAGTTCACATCCTTCAGGAGCACGTGGTTCAGCTCTCCAGATCTTATGTCCTGGTCTTAGGAAGCCATGGGGAAGATGTTAAAGTTGTTAAGATGGTAAAGTCAAAGTCCAAAAATTTGGTCAGCAGAATAATAGTCAGCCTGGTTATTCACACTCACATTCGGCGCTCACACCGCCGCCCTCTCCTGCGCACCCGCCTTGGCCGCTGGCCTCCCGGCGCTCCCACCACCGTTGGCCCAGCCTCCAGCGGCTGCTCCATCCGTTCCTTTTCCTCACACCTCACGGCGCTCTCACCGCCGATATCTTCCTCCTTTACCCTCCATCCTCCGGTACGCACCCCTATCCGGCGCTCCCACCGCCGCCATCTCCGGCAGCCGCCTCGCCACTCGGCGGCTGCCCCCGTTCAAAACTCTTTCTTTCGTCCTTTCTTTACCGTTCACACCACCAGGCCGACGCTGCTGACCTCGCAGCGCTCTCACCGCCGTATTGGCCCCATGGTGAGCTCCACCATAGCATAGCAGCGCTGGGAGCCCCCTGCGCGCGGCCAGTATCCCCGTTTTGTTCACCGGGGACGCCGGCCTCCGCTCCGACACCGGCCTCCATTCCGGGAACGCCCCGACGCTCTCACCGTCCTCCGCGTCCCCGGGGCCGCCTCCGCTCCCAGCGCCTCCAAGAATGTCACGAACCTCATCCAGAGAAGCCAGGATGGATCCTTCACAGAAACCCCAGCCCACAAGTGCTGGAAAAAAGGGGCTGGGGGCACAAAAAGCCCACGACCTCCATAGCCCACACGGAGCTCCGGAGCTAGCCCTCCATCTTGCGCATGCGCAGCCGATCTATTTTCATACCAATGTTTGCCTTGCAATAGTCACCAGTTGGAATGGACACTACTAAGCATTTTGAAGTATAGAATGTTAAATTGTTGTTATTGTTTTCATTTTCTATGACTTTATTGTGAGCTGTTGGAAGATTTTTTGGTGTGCTGTCGTTTTACAAAATTGCAAATTGATCATTCGATCAATGGTAATGCTTAAAAATGTACCTTTGATACTGCTTTCTTTCACTCTTTCTCCCTTCCCCTCTGATTTGGGATTAAAATAAATCCTTACTGCATCCTATACAATACCTGAAGTATGAACAAAAGAATTGGAAGAGCATCTTGCATTACCCTCACTCAGCATATGGTAATCAGGCTGCTGGGTGTAATAAGTAAGTAAACAAACAAACAATTGGATCTCTAATAACTAATAACCAAAGAGAAACTGGATAATATGCATTTATGCATGCCTTTTTATGACAAACGTTTCTTATGAGAAGAGAAGGGCAAAGATTCTCAGAGTAAACTAATGCCATGTCACAGATTACTTTTTACTAAACACGCAGAGCATTAACTTGCTAGACAATTATTCATGCATATAGACAAAACTAATTGGCCCTGTGTTTTGAGCTAGAGGTATACAAAATATGTTTAGAAATTAAAAATGAGAGTGCCAAAGTGAAGACTAAAACACGCAGTAATTAAAAGGCCCCTTTTTGTCAGAAAAGATGCTAAATATCCTGTTAATTTATTTACGTTTTTCATTTATTTCACACATTAATGAGCAACTTGAAAGCTTTGGCACAGGAACCAACTTAAAACCTGACATGGGAAATAAGAATTATTTGATTTGAAATATCATCTATAGCAAAAAAACAACAACAACCCACCCCTTCTGTATTTTCATAGGAAAATTTCAATAGGAAATAAAGGCAACAACACAAGCAATAATTCTTACTTTAAGACCAGAGGTTTATTGTTTCTAATAATTTGGAACATTAGAAACGAATAGATATAAAAGATGTAATAGCAACAATACACTGCATTAACAAATCATTGCAGTGGGCCAATGAGATATAGCAAGTCCTACAAGGACTGCTATAAATCAAAGAGCCCCGAGCTGATCTTCAACCCTTTCCTTTATACTGTTCTTCTAACCACATACATGTTTCACAACTTCGCTAACTGTCACTTTCCGTGAACACCTTGGGTACATTATTTTCAATTCCTCATTTCTAACAGTTTCATTCTTTCTGTTTTAAACAAATCCATACAAGTGCATATTTTGCAAAAAACATATTTCACAGTTAGCAACAGTTCAGCAGGATTATAAATATTTCTGGTAAATTTTGAAATCATCCTAGCTGAAAACTTTGGTTCATATCTCTTTCTTCTGGGGCCTTCTATTATCCATAGGACTTATTGAATCTAATAGATCAATAGGCTATATTTCTTGATTCTCACAGTATGATATATTCTATTATATGTCCCAGCAGCTAATCTATTTGGATTTATTACAATAGTATTTCAGTCATAGCAGATTTATGAAAGAAGCATTTTTCCTTCTGTAGAAGAAATGTTCCAGGAACTACTTACCTTAAGAGCTGCTGAATGAAAATTTTTCTTTTTCTCCTATAACTTAATTTTTCTAAAAATATGTATCTACTTGAATGCTATTAGAAATGTTTGATTCCTCAATCTTCAAGCAAATTTGTGGAAACCTCAATCTAAAAGTCAACAACATGGCACCCAAACATAAGATGTCCTCAGGAGGCTTTCCTGAAGCTGGGGGAGGGGGGGCAAAAATGGCTTCCTCTGGCACCCCAGAAGTCGGAAATGAATTGTTTCCAAACTTCTGGTTGGACCTCAGTCTTTCCCAGTATCAGGCTCTTCTCCAGTGAGTCCTTCCTTCTCATTAGGTGGCCAAAGTATTTGAGTTTCATCTTCAGGATCTGGCCTTCAGTCAATCAATCAGTCAGGATTGATCTCTTCTAGGACTGACTGGTTTGATTCTCTTGCCGTCCATGTGACCCACAGGAGTCTGCTCCAGCACTATAGTTCAAAGGCCTCAATTCTTTGGCTCTCAGCCTTCCTTGTGGTCCAACTTTCACAGCCATACATTGCAACTGGGAAAACCATTGCCTTGACTATACACACCTTTGTTGACAGGGTCTCTGCTTTTTTGTATGCTATCTAGATTTGCCATACCTTTCCTTCCTGCGAGCAAGCGTCTTTTAATTTATTAAATATTTTTGAAAAATATCATAATGCTAACTGACCAACTAAAGAAATGTGTGCCAGATATCAACCAAAGAGGCTAATTCCAAAGAGTACCACTGAGAATAGTAGCAGTAGAATCTGCATGCTGTGAGTGAGTTTGGTGGTCATATAAATTTTCTTAAACAAACAAAGATAAACATGTCAACAACAAAAAAAGGAAGTTGCACTAATTACTTTGGATTTGGAAAAAACCTTTGACACTAGCAGTGACCATTTCTACTCACAATATTAAACAAAATAAATCCCAGAGATGAGTTCAAAGCCTGTGTCAAAAGAATATATCAATGAACTACAGCAAAAATTACAGTCCATGGCACTCTCTGCATACTTTCAATTAGGGCACAAGGCAAGGCTGTCAATTGCCTCACCTATAGTTTATCATTGCTTTAGAAATATTGTTAGAAAAGTTTCCAGGTTGCAAACAAACACCAGATTTTAAAATCCATGTGCTTAAATGATATACAGATGATATAGTATTGGCTGTCACAGAATTACAAAGAACTGAATCTTCTGTTGATGAAGATAATGCAGAGAATTTTCCAGATATAAAATCATTGTCCAAAATTGAAGAATACTTACAAACTTAAAAACTATACATAAGCTTCAGTATATTCCAGTTATGCAATTCAATAATACCTGTACATAAATATATTAAAACTAGCACTAATAGAGAATTTTGTTTCATAATTCTAAAACTAACTTATGAATTATCTGGCAAAGAAGTAATTGTAGCAGAATCAGTTAACTTAGTCATAGGACCAACATTATTTAATTTACATAGGAAATAAACGAGTCTACAATTCAGTGATCTATTCATGCACATTTACTAAATATTTTCCCAGTTACAAGAAATATTTCATTGGGAAGCTAATTCTAAGCATTTAGAATATACTGTTAGAAGTACAACCAATCAAAAATACATTCCATTTCTCAATAATGAATCTTGGAGTACTTTTCTCAAAATTTCAATTGAATAGAATCATCAATGCTGGCTAGTATGTACATTAGTGAATCAATTCCTTTGCCATTGTGATAATGATATATTTGGATTGGATAGCTAAATTGAATCTATTTATGACTACTTTTGTAGCTATTCAAACTTATAATTTCTCCTAGTAGATGTGGAATGGGCAGGATGAACACCCATTATTAATATAACAGGACTATGAATAACACCATTGTCTGTGGAAATCGCTAAAATGCACCGAAGTTATTTTAACCAAGGACAAAATACTTCATACAGCATTTTAAAACTTTAAGATCTGTACCTATATATACCTCTCTATATACACATATACATCTTCAATTGGCCTATAAATTGATAAACTACTTGAGAATAGGAGTCATACAGTGAATCTAGTCACAATGACATGAACACAGGGCATATCCTACAGGTTGCAATATAAAGGGGGGGAAATCTTACATAATCCAATATCAGAACTTCTGATAAGTTTTTCAACAGAAGGTACCAAGAATAATGTGGAAAATGACATTTGAAAAGGGCATTCTTTTTCAGTTTTCATGTTATTTTGTGACAGCTGACAATTTTAAAGCAGTCATACTGTTGACAAAAAATCTCACCGGGGTGCTTACAAAAAATTCAACAGTGGTTGATAAAAATGTTGCTGAATATGTGAGTGTTCTATTACGGGATAGATAAATCTTTTTTTACTACCTTATTTGAAGTTTTAGAAATCTTTTCATAGAAGAAGTTTATGAAATTCCTATAGGTTGAATGTTATCCTTTTATATTCATTTAATTATGAGCTGGTCAAGGAAGTACATCTGACTTTTATACCACATTTTCCACTCCATTGTCCTGACTTCCTACTTGAAGGAACTAAGGGTTTTTGATGATGGATTACCCAACTCCCTTTAATTGGCTTTAGGCCTGAGTTCAGGACACAGTAGTGAGAGCTCTTCTTGTCCTGACTGATAATATAAATCAGGATTGTGATACAGATAGTACAGTTACATTAGTTCTATTAGACCTCTCAGCAGTGTTAATATCAATCTGGATATTCTTCTAGATGGGTTGATAGAATATGCTTGGGAAGTACTATATGCAATTAGAAGACTCAGTTAGTCTCAAAAAGTAAATTTTAGATGATGATGCTGGAAAAAACTTGTTCACACAAAGAAATTAAAGCAAGGTTATATATTGGGTTCATTCTCTTCTCTCCCATGTTATTTAATAACTATTTAAGCCCATATGCAGAATTAACAGACGAACTGATGTGCATGGTCATCAAAATGCAGACAGCTGTTGACATTTCAGAAAAGAAGATATATCTCTTCCCTCAATATTCTTTACCCTTTTTATTAAATATGTATTAAAATATTGGTTTTACTAGATAGATGAGCCGAGGCTGGTAAAATGATGACCCAAATTGTTGGAGGCAATATGCTGACTCTGTAAACTGCTTAGACAGGACTGCAAAGCGCTATGAAGAGATATATAAGTCCGTATTGGTACAGCTACATGAAATATTGATATCCTGTTACTCAGGTTACTTTGAACTCAGAAGCATATTTTGCCTCACATGTTTTGCTTTGAACTCAGGAATATGTTTTAAGCCAAGCCCAGTGAACTTTCACAAAGCTACAGCTCATTTAAGGTGCTGCCAGGTATTACAGCAAAGAAGAAATGCCATTGCCCATTTCATTGACATTTGTCTCTCCTTCCTTCCTTCCTTCCTTCCTTCCTTCCTTCCTTCCTTCCTTCCTTCCTTCCTTCCTTCCTTTTAAACATTTTAATATTTGTATTTTAAGGTTTTTATAAATTACATTTATTTCAGTAGCACTGCTGTCCTTCTGTCTAAGGACTAGAAGCAAGACAAATCATGCCCTTGATAAAATGTGAGAATTTTTTTTTGTCTTGAAAAAAGAAATACAGCATTATACTGTGCACCAATTTCTGGTTATTTTTCAAGAGCAGCCTTTTGAAACAGCACCTTGCAGTAATGTAGTAATCAAAGCAGTTGTAATCAAAATAAGGATAACTGTCACTGAGCCTGGCCAGTTCAGAAAGAGTTCCAATTACTTATAACTTATAATTTATGGCGTAATTGTGCAAATACACTCCACTGAGCTGCAAACCTGTTTTTACAGCATATAAAAAGAATATTCTTTTTAGTATTCTTTAAAGTATTTTAAAATATATAATACCCTATTCAAGTTTCACCTCAATTCCTGATTCCTTTTCATTTTTTCTTATCAGCAGCATGTTCATCATGCCTTGATTTAGTTTCAGTCTTCTTTCAGTCATTCAGGCAATTATTGAGTTAGACACTGAAGCATTGAAGCTACTGACAGCTTCCCTGGAAGTAATAGGTAAGAGGTCTTCCACAATGGGTCATTATAATGCCAACAAGTGGATTATGTTAAGGGACTTTTAAAGGGAAATCCGTTTAGGAATGCATCTGAGCCATGGTGGCGCAGGAGTTAGAATGCAGTACTGCAGGCTACTTCTGCTTGCTGCCGGCTGTCAGCAGTTCAGCAGTTTTATTCTCACCGGCTCAAGGTTGACTCAGCTTTCCATCTTTCCGATGTCAGTAAAATGAGAACACAGATTGATGGGGCCAATATGCTGATTCTGTAAACTGCTTATAAAGCACCATGAAGCGGTATATACGTTTTATTGCTATTTACTAACTGTGATCTTTATTTGTGCTGGGAACAATTAGATGCCATCTAGTTTTAGCTGAGGAGCTCACCTGCGTCCAATTAGCAGACCTAATTCTGCAAAGAACTGTATTATCCCCATTCACTTATGTAACTGTATACTTATTGAAGAAACAAACTCAAAAATTATCAGCTTGGTGAAGCCTATAATTTGATTTTTGGTTAGGCATTGAGGTTGGCACAATGAACTAGGTATAATTACAAACTGAAATTGAATAACAGTTTTTTAGGCAAGTAGGACTTTTGTATTCAGTCCCTGGTTAGTTAATAGCTCATTTAGTATCTACTAACTAAAAGGTAATTACTCCTCACCAGAGAACATAAGAAATATACATACCATTTATTTATAAAGCTAGAATATTTTGTACTTGGATGGGCTCCATGAACGTAGAAAGCTGAAAAATGAGAGTTACATAATTATGGATGCTTCTAGTTCCACAGCTTTTGGAAGGCCCCAAACTTACATTTTTCAGTAATATATTGAAAACTTCAAGAAACTTTAAGAATCAACCCCTAAACCCCTGAAACAATATTAGAAACAAGTATAATAACTGATCTTCTAGCAGATCTTCTTTGTTATACAGTTTCTGATTAGGAGCATTTGAAGCTAATCCCAATTTATTATATAATTCATGTTGACATAGTCTTCAATATTTTTCAACTTCAGTTTTATTTATGCATTTGTTTATCCATGCATATATACTATGAACAGTGTACATTTTTGTTTACATTTTATAATTGTACATACTAACATATTCCATTTTTGGGGGGTCTATGTTTGAGTGAGGGAGACAGGCTTTTGAAAATGTTGTTAGCCGAAATTGCTGGAATCATCATTTTTCCAAATCTATGGAATTGAATGATCTGTGCCATTACACAGATTCCTGCTAAAGAATATTAATAAGTATAATCTTGGCTACCTGGCCATTATATTTTTACAATAAATATTTAACTAAGCAAATAACCTTATTCTTGGATTTGAAATTTATGACTAGTTGAGTTGTAACTGTACAATTATCTATATATATAAGTAATGAGCCTTCATCAACACAAATGAAGAATGTGACTTAGCATACAGGCAAGAATATATAAAACGTGTCCTTATTTTAATCTATGGGCAATGTGGGTAAATGAAGAAAAGTGTCTTAATTCTTACTTACTTAAGGCAACAAATTTTACTCAAGGATGAATGTTCAAATGTTCTGTTCTACATTACCTAATACCATCATTAAATATAATAGAGCTATTTTCCCATAAAGTTTTAAATGAGAAAAATTTCTGAGGATCGTATGTCATCAACATATTTTACAAAAATAACAGTATACCAAGAACCATAAGGGATTACTTGAATTACCAATATTTTGGTACCAGTTATGAGCTTTTATTCATAACACTTCTAATAGAATATTTAATCAGAAAATTACAAAATAAAAATCCTGTATCAGCCATACTTTTTTACTATTTGTGATCAAATGCTTCATTACATCAATGTACCGGTATCTATTTTACATTATTGTGCTAGCATCTCTTGCAAGAAATAAAATATGGCATACCTGCTAACAGTTCCAAATGATGTTTTTAAGATAAATAGTTTAATTATTCTTTTATTTCTGATATATAGATCTAGTTTTGAAAAGAAAAGCAATTTGGCATTCCATAATTGTAGACTGAAAAGGTTAAGAAGGAGAATATTGTTTTAAACAAATAATGGTAAAAAAAAAACTGGAAAGGAGAAAGATGGCATAAAGGCTGAAAACCAAGATAAATCTAGAAACTGATGGTTGTTAAAGACCGGTTTTCGAAAACAATGCTGCCTAGAAATCCTGAGCAGTGAAATACATGGCTAGTTGCTTCCAATTTTTGCAGTGATATATTTCTTTATAGCTGTTGTTACCAGTCACTGGGAGGACAGAAGCCAGAAAAAACGTGGCTGTAAAGAAATTCAACTTCAAAATGAAACCAAACACTTGTTTTGTTTTACTGTGCTTGCTTTATAACAAAGAGAATAAGAATCACTAGAAATGTTTGCATGCTACGCCTTAGATCAATGCCTAGAAGTTCCAGTTGTATTGATTGATTCTTTTGACTACTTTGTCAGCTTTCAGAATTTAGGAAAAAGCAAAATTCCTGAAACTAAACAGGAGAGCAGATGCTTTGCCAAAAACAGGTATTGATGCTTTTCAATTTAAGTTCCTTAACTGCTAAAATCTTTCTTCTCCTTGGCAATTCTTAAATAATACACAATTATAAGCCATCTTTTTTCTCAATAGCATTGATATTTAGAAGTTTATGAAGCTTCTGAAATAGCATTTTCCTTTGCAGTGTGGCAAATTGATTTGTAACCAAAACTGGGATTTGCTAATTCTGCAAGTTTATAGACCAGCGATGGCTAACCTTTTTTGGCTCGCATGCCAAAAGCGGAGGGAGCGCAGGAGGTTCGTGCGTGGGCGGTGCCACACCCATAATGCTATGTGCACGACCCCCCTGCTTTTGGCACACTTTTTTCACCCTCCCCAGACTTCAGAGGCTTTCGAGGAGCCTGGGGAGGGTGAAAACAGCCTCCCCTTCCCACCTCCAGAAGCTTCAGCAGCTTCCCTGAAGCCTCCAGAGGGGGGTAAATGGCCTCAAAAGAAGGCCTATATCAGCTGGCCAGCACACACATGTGTGCTGGAGCTGATAGGGCAACTGTTGGGTTCAAAAATAGCCGTTTATTTGGCTAACACAGCACTAGAATAGCAGAACTATATACAGAGTACAAAAGGTGCAGTAGACAGGGGCTTCCCTGCTTGACAGCTATTTAAGCAAGAGCTGTCAAGCGGAGAACCAATCAGGGCACCTGGCAACCTAATTCCAGTCAGTCGCGTCTGAACCAATCAGATGCGACTGGCTGTTACCAAGCCTACAAGGGGGAGGTCGAAGACTAGCGGCCGGTCGTAAGTCGAGGACTGGTCGCAAGTTGAGGACCTCAACAGCAACGCCTCGCGTGCCCTAAGAAATGGTTCCGCGTGCCACCTGTGGCACCCGTACCATAGGTTCGCCATCACTGTTATAGACTATTGACCAGTCCCTATTGAAGTAATCCCCTTTAGGTCATAATGGCATTTAAGGCTCCTGTGGTAAAAGAAGCCACTTAGTGAAGATCTTGGATAAATCATGTTCATATTTCATATTTATTTTATATACCACGTCCTCTCCCCAAGGGGACTCGGAGCGGTGCACAGGGAAAACTAAAACACATAAAATATATACATGAATAAATACAATACCTAAAAATAGATTAAACCAATCGTCCCTGCACTAAAATCCCCATTAAAACTAATCGTTCCTTAAAAACCCTAAAGGAAGAGACTACCCTAGGCCGGCCAAGCAGAAAAAGTGTGTTTTTAATTTTTGGTGGAAGGAGCGGAGGTCCGTGGTTGTTCTAATGTCGGGGGGAAGGCCGTTCCAGAGGGCTGGGCCCGCCACAGAGAAGGCCCTTCCCCTGGGCATCGCCCGCTGACAAAGTCTAGTGGACGGCACCCGGAGAAGTCCCTCTCTGTGGGAGCGAATTGGCCGTGAGGAAGTATGGGGCAGGATCCGATCCCGCAGGTAGCTAGGTCCCGAGCCATGAAGCGCTTTGAAGATGACCACTAGCATCTTGAAGCGCACCCGGAAGACGACAGGCAATGATCTGATAGCAGGAATACCACTTTGTCCCCATCAGAATTTAGATTCAGCACCTTGAAGGTCTGTTTCTTTCCCAGACATGTATAACATAAGGGACAATGAGCAAACCTAATATCAGAACTGCAACCTGGAGTTGAAAAACATTTGTGGTAGAGGATTTGCTGATGTCTAGTACAGTTAAAAAACTAAGTTCTGTACAAAATGTAACATTTATGAACAAGTACTTGGTTATCCCATGGCCAACTGCACCATGAAGCGAATTTAGAGTTAATAACATAATTTAAATATATTTTATTCTCCACTCTGGCAAGCTGATTATATTTAGATGCAGCTATAGATTGAAGAAAGCTACTGTATATAAAGATAGCAATCCAGCTGGGCCTATGCAATTTCTTGGCAATGCCTAAGGAGACTTTTGGCTTCTAGTTTATGGTGCTATATAGGGAATTCTTAATGATGCCATTACTCTGAAGAACTGATACTTTTCACGTTTTCTTTTTGTTTGTTTGCCAGCAGATATCTTACTTTTAGTCATCATTTGGTGAGAAAAGAAATTATCTCACCATCATTTGTGTTATACAATTATGGTCAATCTAGTCCTCTTTGAAGGATTTTTTTAAAGGTAGCACTTAAACAAACTTTTCTTTCATACTGGATATAATCTTTGTATAAGTACAAAACTACCGCTAAACTTGAATAAACTCTTCTCACTTGCCTTCACACAACAGAATGTTTCTATACATTTAGTTTATTTATGTATTTATTTATATCCCACTTTTATTATTTTATAAATAACTTAAGATATTTTATACAACTTAAATAACTTAAGGTATTCTGTATAAAGTATAAAATACTCCATGGTGGAGCAGTGGTTAGAGATCAGTACTGCAGGCTACCTCTGCTGATCACCAGCAGTTTGGCAGTTCAAATCTCACCAGGCTCAAGGTTAACTCAGCCTCCCATTCTTCCGAGGTGGGTAAAATGAGAACCCAAATTGTCAGAGGCAATATGCCGTCTCTGTAAACTACTTAGAGATGGATGTAAAGCACTATGAAGAGGTATATGAGTCTGAGTCCTATTGCTATTCTTTCCTTCTCCTATTTTCCCCACACAACAATCCTATGAGCTGGGTTGGGCTAAGAGAGAGTATGACTGACCTAAGGTCACTCTAAGTGGTTTTCATTGCTAAGGCAGGACTAGAAACCTTGCCTCTTTGTTTTTGGGCCAGCATTTTAATCACTAGACTAAACTCACAGTTGAAACTCTAACTAATATTTAATATAGTAGTATGATTCTTTGACCCAAAACAGAATATGATAAGATAACAACAACAACAACAACAACAACAACAACAACAATAATAATAATAATAATAATAATAATAAAATTTCTAAACCGCCCCCTCTCCCCGAAGGGACTCGGGGCGGTGTACAGGAAAATTAAGAACATCTAAAAACATAACAATACCTACATAATTAAAACCAAATTAAATAATTAACCCTGTACTAAAATTTATAAAACATTAAAACTGTATCCCATTAAAACCTGATTTAACAATTTAAACTACAGACTGGGGCGAGGAGCATAAATTAGGCCAGGCCGGCCTGATGGAAAAGATGGGTCTTTAATTTTTGGCGGAAGGAGCGGAGGTCCGTAGTAGTTCTAATATCGGGGGTAGGTCGTTCCAAAGGGTCGGGCCTGTTAGATTGACAAAGGAGTCCGACTCAGGCATGGTCAATCAACAGGAACATTTATTCAGCAACTATTTACAATGCACAAGAATCACTACTGGCAAAGCTTCCCCGTCTGACAGCCCTTTATATAGGCTTTCAGACAGGAACCCTTGCAGCAAGCTAGCTGCAACATTGTATCTGTTTTCTAGACAGTCTCCGGCCGGCTCCGTTCCGGAATGTGGTGACTCAGAGTTCACCAGACTTGCTGGCACGGTTGTAGACCTGAGGACTTAACAGGGCCCACCACAGAGAAGGCCCTTCCCCTGGGCGTTGCCCGCTGGCATTGCCTAGCGGATGGCACCCGGAGAAGTCCCTCTCTGTGGGAGTGAATTGGCCAAAGGGATGTATGGGGCAGGATACGATCCCGCAAATAAAAAAATAAAAAAGATAAGAGTCCATGACCTAGCACAGAAAACAACATTCTCAACCATATATATGACCTAATGCACATACGATATACATCTATCTAAACACATAGTAAATAAATTTGGGAATACCTGCAGTAGCTTTACCCTGAAGGATAAGCTTTATTCTTCAACCACACTTGCATATATGTGAATTGAAAATTGGGAGGGAGAAAGGAAAACACATTTGAGCAAAAAATAAAAAGAGTAGGCAAGAATAGATATCACAAAGAAAAATTGTTTTCCACAATGCGTGTTGGGGGAGTTCCAGGTCTCAAAGGCTTGAAGCCTAATGATCTGCAACCTTCATTGTTCATTTTGGCTTGGTACCTTGGAGAACTAAATTCAGAGTGCTGTATCATTTAATAAAAGCAGGATTAGCTCAAGTGACAATGATGTATGATGCTAGGAGTGAAATAAGAACCCAGGGGAACAACACAAGGGTAGATTACTCAGAACTGTGCAGATAAACTTTTTTTCCCTCACTGAGACCTGAATTGCGCCAAGAGTAGTTTGTTGGGGGCTATATGGTGGCAGGGGTTGAAACATGCATGGACGGAAGGACAAATCGGACAACACCTTATTATGGGAATGTCTCTAACTTAACGTAGAATGAAGCAAATTTTAAATGTAAAAAATTTAGATAGCCAGAATGAACAAGAGAAACAGCTCTATCAATTTACCCGGCATTGTTTGTGGCTGTCAACCCTCTTCATGCATATGTCCTTCTACCAAAATGTGAAGTTCCTAAAGTTTGAGAACCACAGCTGGTCCTTGATTTACAATTACTACTGGACCCAAAATTTCTGTTAAGTGAGTTTTGTCCCATTTTAAGGCCTTTCTTGCTATAGTTGTTAAGTGAATCACTGCAGTTATTAAGTAAGTAACACGATTGCTAAGTGAATCAGGCTTCCCCATTGACTTTGCTTGTCAGTAGATCACAAAAGGTGATCACATGACCCATAAATATGAACCAGTGGCCCATCATCTAAATTTTGATCATGTGACTGTGGGGATGCTGTAATGGTTGTAAGTGTGAAAATTGGTCATAAGTCACCTTTTTCAGTACTGTTGTAGCTTTGAACAGTCATTAAACAAATGTTTGTAAGTCAAGGACTACATGTATTGAGAAATAGAGATTCTGGAAGAGGAGAAGGTAGAAATACAAATGTAGACCTATTTACTGTTATAAGCAAAAAGGGATTAAAAACTAGCACTTGGTCAGAGACATTCCATCCAACCCAGGGTTACTTTCCAACATTGTTAGCAAATATATGAGACCTCAGACCAGTGATGTGTTCTGGATCCCATTGCAACCGGAATGGTGCAACAGGGCCGGGCGCCTGCCACGTGCACATGTGCAGCACGCACACAGCGTGCACATGCATACCCACTGGTTGTGATGCTCCAGATGCTCGGCAGAGCATCACGCAGGCTGTACGCTCCATGCATGTGCGCAAATGCCCTGATCAGCTCAAATAGCGGTAAGGAGAGCGGGCGGGCGGGTGGGCCCTCCAGAGCACTGTACCGGAACGGAACCTGGTGCTCCCAGCAGGCACTGGTATGTCTGTACCAGGTCGTACCAGTCGTATCCCACCACTGCCTCAGACCTATCTGCTCCCATAGGTATTCAAATATTCAATATTCCAATAAATAATTTAAAATAGCACATTCTATTATCAGAGAGTGTCGCATGCAACAGTACAGCAAAGGTGACTGATTAAAAGTCCTACTAATTATATTGGAAGGTTAAAATAAAGACCTCTCCAAAGTGGATTGTTTCCCTGCATTCTGAAGAAAAGAAATATAATTCAAACAGGATTCAAATAAGCATAAACTGTTGAATAATCATTCTAAAAGTAGCTTTAGTTCTTTTACTTAGTTTCCAAAGCGCAATTTGTTTTAATAACTAGTAACAGTAAATGCTTAAACTGAAGAATTATTTTTAGTTGACATTTAAAATCTGAAAGGTCTGAAACTGGATGTTACATTTGTGGGGAATAATAAGATCAGTGGTATACCAGCTTAATTAATAAGAAAAAGAGCAATTAAAATTCAAAACTCAATGGGAGGTAATACTGTAAGTGAGGATGACAAGCAAAGAATGAAGAATATAAAATTCTAGTAGAACCTTTCAGGGCAATTTTATTCTTCCCTGGTCAGAAATCAATCTTAGTGTTTAAAAGATCATACTCATTTCATATCCAAGAGAAAGAAATAAAAAAATTCTAGCCCTATGTATTACTTGAGTCTATTTATCAACTACCCATCCTCTCCCATAACATTGTTTGTTGCCAAAACTGCTGCACATTCTGGATAAATGTCTTATTTATACTTCCAATTGATTAAAGCTTTACTTGGCTAGATTTTAATATCACCAAGATACACTATTGTCTTCACAACTGACATTATTTCTACAGTTAGAGAAACATTGATCCCAACAACATATCAATCTGTTTAGCATTTGCATTGATAGACTGTATCACTTGGGAGCATAGGAGCAGCAATGTATTGATTGTAATGCAATATATAGGATAGAATATGTTGAATATTCTCTTGAATATAATATCATGAGCATACTGGGCAGTTACACTAGACAGTGGCATGCTTGTAACGTCAAGATGTGACAAAATTAACCTGTATGGTTTTTAATGCTATCAAGGAATATTTCATATGGCAAATAGCAATAGTACTTAGACTTATATTTCACTCCATAGTGCTTTGCAGCCCACTTTAAATGGTTTACAGAGCCAGCATATTGCACCCAACAATATGGGTCCTCAGTTTATCAACCTTGGAAGCATGGAAGGCTGAGTCAACCTTGAGCTGATGAGAATCAAGTGGCTGAATTACTAGCAGCCAGCAGTCAGCAGAAGTAGCCTGCAGTACTGCATTCTAAACACTGTGCCACCACGGCTTTTGGTGCCATTAAATGCTTTATTTTATTAAATATTTGTATCTATTCTTGTTCATTTTTTCAGTGGTAAAAAATCTGAAGTAGTTGCAGCTAAGAAAAGGCAGTGGGGGCATCTGATGGTGGCTTTGCTTTGGAAGGCAATTCCAAATGCTTGCGGCAGGACACATGGTTTACATCAGAGGTTCCCAACCTTGGCAACTTTAAGACTTCTGGACTTCAACTCCCAGAATTCTGGGAATTGAAGTCCACAAATCTTAAAGTTGCCAAGTTTGGGAACCTCTGGTTTACATCAATTCTCTCTTCCACCACAGCTCTTCGTGCTAAGAAACCACTCTCCATACTGGTTCTTTTGGAGCTATAGGAAGAAAATGTTGCAAAAGAAAGCAACAAAAGCCATAACTCTTCACTATAGGAAAAACTAAAAGGAAACCTTCTGTTTACAGGCATACACTTCGAACATATCAGAGTACAAGAACTCAGACTGTCTTAGCTATCAAACAAATAGTCATCCAGATCTTTTCTGGATCTAAGTCTAAGTCTGTTTTAAATTCCAGAGAACTGTTTTCTCATAAGGCTGGAAATACCAAAAGAAAGGTAAATTTATTAATTAATCAATGGGGATCAATTTTTCCAACAGGAGCAGAATTGAAAAGAAGAGGGGTGGGTAAAATAATACAGGGAGAGAAAGATTGCTAATCTTTAGAGCTAGAAAAACAGTGGCAAATGAATAACTGAGGAAAACATAACTGAGAAAAATAAAAGACCAGGTGGCAACCCTGGGAGCTTATTAGTGCAGCTTGGCTTGTAAAATGAGTACAATTTCACTAGATAAATCAAACAGAAGGACTTCTTAACTCACTAAAAACATTTTCAGTAAGATCCTATGGTAGTATATAGTCCAGTTGGTTTTTGATCAAAGTTTACAATCAACATTAACGTAATTCAATTTGGAAAGTATTCCATCTATGTTACAGCTGCTAGGGTTGGGCTACAGATAGTACCTGTTATGCAATCACAACTGTCAATAGCAACTGCTTTGACATCACTAAGCAAAAAAAATAAATACAGGAATTCAATAGGCTTAAAACATTACTTCCCATTCAGTTGTTAAATGAAGCATTGTGGTCACAGGAGAATCACGTGGCTATTACTTGTGATTTTACTTCTATGTTTTTCATTTGTCAGGAGTCCATTTTTTAAAAGTTTTTTTTATTTTTCATTTTCAAAACAAACACAACACAAAGCATCTTCCTTTTTTACATACTACAGAAAGTGTATCAGTTGGTTACAAAAAGCTTTCGTGCGTCTATTCCACTGCCATCACCCAAAATTTGTATTAACTCAAGTATTTTAAATCAGATATTTTATACATATTACCATCATCATTTTCATTTGACTATAATTGTTTAAACGTCCTTCATCATAAAATGTACCAAGATTTAAAACCTGAGCACATACTGGCATTTCATTTGTTGTTTCTAATATCCTCCAATAACACTATATCCTTATGGCCTATTCTAGCTAAACATCAATAATATTTAGTAACAAAAATTTCCAATCCTCCTTTCCAAATCACTGTTTACAATTTATATCCAATTTCCTTATGTTGTACATATATATATATATATATATACACATTGCTATCATTATCCCTCCTTCATTTATCAATTATCATAGCATTTCCCCCAACCCCAATAATCAAATCTTAGCTAGATTTAACTTAGTTCTTTTTTTATTAACCTTTATATATAGCCAAATAGCTTCTAATCTTCTTTACATAGGTACCATTAAATATTAATATCCAATTACTACTTGTCATACCAATACATATGTATACATTATTATCATTATCAGTTGTTTATTTAAACACATCTATTGTCACTAAATTTCACTAAATTTCACTAGTTTTAGATCATACACTTTCATCTATCAACCTGTATCTTTCCAATAGCAAAACAATCTCATGTCTTCTGCCATTTATGCTATCCGTCCTCTAATCATCTCCTTAATTGAATTTGCATGGACTCCACTTAGCACCTCTTTGCTTATTGAGTCTCACATATAATTTCGATGCCCTTCTTCTGTTACCTTGATCAGCTTATCTTTAATTGTCAGTGGTGTTATCAATGATGTTACTAATAAAATTTCTCTCTTTAAATCCATAAATTCTTTTGCTTTTTCTTCTTCTATATCTTGCCATCTGGGGTAGAGTGCCCCTCCATTTAATTCCTCTTTACATATTCCACTTTTTCCATTTCCAGACACAAACCAATCACCATAGATATCAACAAATTTGACTTCTTTTTTTTATTATTATTTTTTCCATTTCAAAAACATTCATTGATATACCTTCTTATACATACTATTTAACATTTATCTATTCATCATTAATCTCTATACACATTCTTGCATATATACTATATGATACAGTTTGGATCGCTTTCTTGCCACCCCGTGTCTCCATCTTATTTTGCAACAGCCTCACTCTTACTTTCTCAAGCTCCGTTCTCTGCCTTCTTGTTTCCTCCTCTTATTTTTCCTCTCTTCTCCCTTTTTCCCCTCTTTTTCCTCTCTCTTTCCTCTCTCTTTCTCTCCTCTCTTCTTTCTTATCCTCTCTCCTACTCTTAATTCCCCACCCTTGCTTTCTCTACTTTACCTCTTTGTGGTCATTTTTCTCTTCAGTTTTTAGGACTCTAACCTCCACTTTTTGCACTTGGTGAACATCTCAACCTTCTTCATCATATTTTACTGTTACACACTCTAGTTTTCTCAACTTTTTCTCCATCTTCTCAAATGTATCTGATATTTTCCGAATTTCAAACATTATCTTTTGCAAGCTTCTTTCTGTTGTTGAAATTGTGTCATGATTTCCAGCTGACAAATATTGCTGCTCGGGCTTGAAAGATTTTTACAAGGTTAAACATTAATTCACAGTAAAATCTTCAAAAGAACATCCCCTGGTTCTTATCATTCTCTGTAAGCAAACTGTGAGATTTTGAATTGCCAAACCAGGCTGTTCAGTAAAGAAAGTGAAAGTGTTTTGTTCCAAATACACATTTCCCAGCCTCCGAGCAGCAGAACTGACTCCCCTTCTGTTGTTAGAATTCTCTTTGTTTCCTTTTGTGTCTTTTTTTATATTCCAAGTTAAAAAATAGAAGTCAAATTCTTGAGTAAAATAGGAGAAAAAGGGGAAGACACATAAAGTAATGAAGAAGAATTTTAGTCCATAGGTTACAATAATAATAATAATAATAATAATAATAATAATAATAATAATAATAATAATAATAATAATAATAAAAAGATAGAAGAAAAAAACTTAATCCATTCATTTTAAAAGGCTTGCATAAATTCCATCTATAACAATAGCATTTAAGAAGCAAGATAACACACTGACCAAAACCATTCAAACCTTAATTCCGCCACTTATTTGTTCTGTTCTCAGATTTAAATCAACTTTAAGTTATTTGTAGGTAGTCTCTTTTTAAACGGTAAAATTTCTCACCAGCTATAAACTCTCTCTCTTTCCATTTCCTTCCGTTTGGAGTCGTCCCAATTTCATCAGCCTAGGGGCTGTGCTTTTAATGCCAGCTAGAACTTCTCCTGGATTAATCAGGGACTTCGCAGTGTCCCTGAGATCAGCAGGACGTATTCTTCCCATTCACCATCTCTGCAGGATGGTTTAGGTCCGATTGGACCATCCAGCAATAAAAGTTTCAGCAGCAATCTCAGAGCATTGAGATCGCATGTCCGTCTCATAGCGAAGCAGGCTCCTCCTCTGTCAGGAGTCAATTGAAGCATGTGAATGACTGTCACGTGACAGTGAGACCCTGGAATAGTCCTAAAGTGAGGATTGGCCACAAGGTTTTTTGTTTATATAATCATAACTTTGAATAGTTATTAAATGAGGCAGTGGGTAAATGAGGACTACCTATACAAAAATTGGATGACAGTAAAGTGTTAGAAGTTTCTATCCTTCGTATCTATTTTGAGAACTCTGCCAACCCAAACATTTGGAGGCTACCCAGAAGTGGTGGGTTGCAGGTGGTATGCCCCAGTACGGGCATACTGGAGCCAGCCCGGAGCACTGGATACTGTTCTGGTATGGCGCTCTGGAGGGCCTGCCCACCCGTCAGAACTCCTTACCTGTCTTTTAAGGCTTCCATGCCTCTACGCACATGCATGGCGTGCACAGTGGGAGCATTGCAGAGGCTTGCGGAAACCTTGCTGACAGGACACATGTGCACATTGCGCACGTGCCGCATGTGTGCATATGGATGACGCCAGGGCCGTTCCAACCATATTGGTTGGAACAGAATCCAGAACCCACCACTGCTATCTAGATTGCAAAGGTTGATGTGAACAAATTTCAACTGGTCTTTAATTGGATAGTTGAGAAAGTATGAATCTGCTGAATCAGAAGCCTTGTTGACTCCTGATATGATCTCAAAATATATTTCAAGGAAGAACATTTGTTTACTTGAAATAAGTAAACTTACTCACTATTGTCGCACTGAGAGGAACCTTATAAAGATTTTGGTATGGTAGCTTATTTACTTCATTTCATTAACAAATGAAATGAATGCCCATCTTATGAGAAGTGATTCCACCAGCATGCAGTTATTGAGGTAGGTAAGGTTGTTTGGTTAGGGGAAGAATGTGGCTCAGTGACATAATGGATACTTGCCATATAGAAGATTTTAAGTCCAACCACAACTATAGCTAGATATTAAGAGGTACCACCATATGAAAATCTGGAAAACTTCTGTTAGCCTTGAATATGGGAAGAACAAGCTGGACAACATATTTTTTCTGCCCTTGGTTATTTTAAACAAAATAGAAAGATGAAAACCTGAAATTAGTCTTCAGAAAGTTCAATTCTTTTATGCCAGCAGTAGATTTTTCCAGGAAAATTTATTTTTTGAGTTGATCTTGATTTTATTCTCTGTCATGACCCTAATGTTAGTGTCACATTATTGTAAAAAACCCCTAATATATTACCACAGCCCATTTTTATTTATTCATATTTAAATCTTTTCCTTTAAATATCAGCCATGGATAAAACTGGAATAAAGGAGAGAATTTATTTCCATAATTATATTCTTCCTGTATAGTTTTTCAACAGTTTTGATTGGCAATGTGACAATATATCTCACAGATTGCAAAAAGGAACAAAAGAACTGTGAAATTGAACCTGTTAAAAGGAAGGGATGTATTAAATGTAACAAATCTGGGTTGTAGAAATCCAACTAATCATAAGATGATAATGAAGACATAGTAAACAATCTAGTTGCCACAAAGAAGAGGGAGTCAAACTTTTCTCCAAGGCACCTGGGGGCAGGACAAGGAGCAATGGGTGGAAACTAACCAAGGAGAGAAGCAACTTGGAACTAAGGAGAAATTTCCTAACAGTAAGAACAATTAACCTCTGGAATAGCTTGCCTCCAGCAGTTGTGAATGCCCCAACCCTGGAAGTCTTTAAAAAGATGTTAGACAGCCATTTGTCTGAAATGGTATAAGGTTCCTGCCCATGCAGGGGGTTGGACTAGAAGACCTACAAGGTCCCTTCCAACTCTGCTATTGTATTATTGTATAGTTATTCATTATATCTTTGCATTCTGTATCTGTTTTTTTAATTTAGTGGATTTTGTTTTTAAAAATGACAAAAACATTTTCACTCAGAAGTTATGTCATCAGTATCCCCAAATGCATAGTATTAATTTATAATAACAGGATAAATGGTTTTGTTTGATGTTGTTTTGTCCTCATTTGATGACTGCAATTGGTCACGGCAACTTAGTAATTAAGTGAAATATTGCTTAGTGAAAAGAGGGGGGAGAGACGGAGAAAGAGAAGGAAAGAGGGAGAGGGAGAGAGAAAGAGGGAGAGGAAGAGAGGGAGAGAGAGGGGGGCGGGGGGAGGATCACTGGTTGATGCTATTCATTCAAATAAGATTCTTTCCTATAGGACACTGTTGTGGCCCAGTCGGCTCGGGATGAGCTGCTGATGGATTCCTCTAGTGAGGAGTCCTATGAGTCTGCTCTAGAGGAGGAGGCCGAGAGTGAGAGAGCAGAGAGCCCAACTAGGCATCAGGAGGCACCTGGGTCTTAGTGTAGTGGGGAGGAGGAAGCCCAGTTTGTCCCTGATGTCAGGCTAAGAAGGATTGAGAGGAGGCAACGGCAATTAGCAGAACGACGCAGTCGGAGATATCAGTAGCAGCTGCCTAATTGACTAGCTCCTCCCAAGAGGCTTTAAAAGAAATCCTTGGTACATCGAAAGGTGTGCAGGAAACAATGCTGAGAGGTTATTTCAGAGTCAGAGAGTTTTTCAGAGTTGGAGAGTTTGGATCGTGTTATTGTCTAGTCAAGGTTAGTTCAGGCAAGCTGCCAAATAGCAGCCAGTCTAGTCATTTGTCTTGTGTCGGGAGGGAGTCAGAACAGGACACTATGCCTGTCCTGTTCTTGTTTTGTTTTGTTTTTCCTCACTAGGCGGACAAATTGTCTCAACAAGTTCTTTCATGCTGCTTTTTGTTTTTTCTCCACAGTCACAGCACTTTCTTAAAAAGTACTAAGAACAAATTAACAAGCTCAGTTTTGTAACCTTAATTGATTAGAACCTTACTGCTCACACACTGCTGCTGTCTGAAATTGACCAGTAATTAATTAGTTTCACATTGAAGACTTTTGTTATAACAAGTGGGCCCATTGCAGGGGTGAAATTCAATTTTTTTTACACCCGGTTCTGTGGGCATGGCTTGGTAGGTGTGGTAGCAGAAGGATATTGTAAAATCTCCATTCCCACCCCACTCTGTGGCGAGCCAGAGGTAGTATTTGCCAGTTCTCCAAATTACTCAAAATTTCTACTACTTTCTCCAGAACCTATTAGAACCTGCTGGATTTCACTACTGGCCCATTGGTTAAAAATGAATTTCTAATGATTGCTTATTACCATTGTATTTGCAAATGGTCACTATCTGAAGGCAATTGTTAAACAAGGACTAAATATACTGACCAGAGAACTGACTTTTAAGATCTGGCAATCTTCCAGCCTTCCAACCCTGAACATAAAGCTGCAAATAAATGTAACTGAATATCAATAATCATCATTGGGTCCAGCGGTGGGTTGCTGCCGGTTTTACTACTGGTTTGCAACCCCCACGCATACCAGACACACTCTGTGCACATGTTCACTGTTCAATGTAAATTGTTTTTCATGCATGCGCAGAACAATTTACAGAGAACTGCACACATGCAGTCACCAAAAAACAAAATGGTGGCGGCCCAGTAGTGGCAAGGAATCAGTTCAGGGGTGTGGCAGGCCTGGGTCGCTGTCGGTTCTGCAACAATGTCCAATTAGCTTAGAAAATAAAAAAGTAGCTAACTATAACTTAGTGCCTGGTTGGGAAAGTCTGTCACCCCCCCCAGCCATAGCAAGAATTAGTCATAGAAAAATTTCTTGGTTAGAATCCAGCTGGGAAAATGAACAAGGAGATGAACCTTTCAGTAGAGGTTTTGGTAAAATAAAGTACTTAAATGAAATTAAATTGATGTGTTCCAGAATCTGACCCCAGAAAGTTCAGCTTCGGCTGTATCTGACTAAAGAGTAGACAAAGCCAGAATACTTAGACCAGTGGTGCGCAAACTCATTAGTCAAGGGAGCCAAATATCAACAGTACAACGATTTAAATTTCTTTTGAGAGCCAAAAGAAGGTGTGACCTGTTTTGTGGGAGTGGCTCAATGGTCATGTGACCAGGTGGGCATGCCCAATTTGGAAAATGTGGTGAAACTCACTTAACGACGGTCTTGCTTACCAACCAAAATTTTGGGCTAATTGTGGTCATAAGTTGTTTCTTTCTTTATCTCTCTCTCTCCCACTTTCTTTTTCTTTCTTTTTTCTTACTTTCTCCTCTCTTTTTCTTTCTCTGTCTCTGTCTCTCTCTCTCTCTGTGTCTGTCTGTCTCTCTGTATCTGTCTCTCTCTCCTCCCTCCACCCATCTCTATCACTCTGTGTGTGTGTGTCTGTCTGTCTGTCTCTCACTCATTTAATCACTCTGTCTCTGTCTATCTGTCCTTCCCTCCCTCTCTCTGTTTCTCCCTGTCTCTGTGTGTGTCACTCTCTCTGATTCCCCCCCTCCCTCTCTCTATGTCTCTGTCTGTCTCTCCCTCTTTCCCTGTCTGTCTCCGATTCAATCCCTCCCTTTGTCATTCTTTCTCTGTGCCTCTCTCCATCTCTCTCCTTCCCTCCCTCTCTCTCTGTCTCTGTCCGTCTCTCTGTCTCTCCCTCCCCCTCTGTCTCTCTCTGTGTCTGTCAGTCTCTCCCTCTCTCCCCTCTCCTCCCCCCTGGAAGCAGCGGAAGGACCGGCATGCCGGCTGGGGAGGCTATGGATGCCTTCTCCCGCAGCGGGCAGGCGGGCAGGTGAACGAGCGAGCGAGCGGGCAGGGCAAGCACCCGAAGCTACCGCCACCTTAAGTGCGCCGAGGCTATTGCCCGGCAGGTCGCCTGGCAGCGGTGGCGTGCAGGGAAGCGGGCGCGTCTCCACTGGCTCCCTCCGACAGCCACCACAGCGCACGTTCTGGGACCACACGCCCATCTCCCTCCCAGCCATGCCTGGCGGGCAGCCCCAGAACGTGTGCCGTGGTGGCTGTCTGAGGGAGCCGGTGGAGACGCGGCCGGCTTCCCTGCCCTACACCCTTGCCGGGCAACCTTGGACGGCGGGAGCGGAGTGTCACAACGCTCGGGAGTAGCAGAAGCAGCAGCTGCTGCCTATGCCACAGACAGAGTCTGCCCAGCAGAGGAAGAGCCACACTCCAGGGGCCAAAGAGCCGCTTGTGGCTTGCGAGCCGCGGTTTGCCAACCACTGACTTAGACTATTCAGGAGAAGGGTTTATGGTTAAGAATGATTTATTTTGGGATGGTAGGAAACCTTAGTACTGTTTTAAACTTGTGTTTGTTGGAAGGAAAATCCATTAGTTCAGTTCCAAGCTGGGAGAAGACACTGGAAACAACATGGAGGCTGATTGGAAAGAAAGCTTAATGATGAACAGAAGCAACAACAGTTCTGGCCAGCTGAACAATTGGTTTGATGAATAAATGGATTTTTATAAGTTTCAGAGAACCTGCTTGGGGGGGGGGGGAGTTGCAATGTCTGAAGTGCCCTTAGGAATGCAATGTAGTAAGCTAAATGGTAGTGGGTTAATCTTAAGGTAAAGGTAAAAGTTCCCCTCACACATATGTGCTAGTCAATCCCGACTCTAGGGGGCAGTGCTCATCTCCATTTCAAAGCTGAAGAGCCAGCGCTGTCCGAAGATGTCTCCATGATCATGTAGCCGGCATGACTAAATGCCAAAGGTGCATACAATGCTGTTACCTTCCCACCAAAGGTGGTCCCTATTTTTCTACTTGCATTTTTATATGCTTTCGAACTGCTAGGTTGGCAGAACCTAGGACAAATAACAGGAGCTCACTCCGTTACGCAGCACCAGGGATTCAAACTGCCAACTAATTGACAAGCAAGGGTCTTAGCAACTGAGCCACCACGTCCCTTGGGTTAATCTTATTATGTCCTAAATGGTCATGTCCTGTTCTTAGAATTTGGGTGGAGGAGAAAATGTAAAATTGTAATCACATTGCTGGACGTGAAAGTCTTTTGTTTCTGAGTAGGCTGGCCCAATGTTTCTTAATGGGCAGAAAATATCTGCTGGAGGCTATTAAGAAAGACAAGGGGCTGCTGTCTACTCCATTTCTCCTTTAGGGAAATCGAATATTCTGCCTTTTTTAATATTTCACAAATATTTCATTCTTCGGGGGGGGGAGGCTTCTCACATGTTGGTGTCTGTCCTTCATTACAACATCTCCCCTTCTTGAATCATTATTGTGTTGTCAGTGCATTGATATTTGAGAAAAACATATTTAGGGAAGTGTGATGTTACCCTATATCTACAAAGCAATATAATAAATATTTTTGGTAAATTACTTTTTTCAAGTATGAAAATCTTTCATTACTTAGCTTATATGATATTTGTGCTGCGTTTAAAGCAAACTTGAGCTAAAACAATTGGTATAAACAAAAGCTTTTGTCTCAGACTATCTACCATGACAGCTTACATTATAGTAGGAGTGGGAAAAATTTAGATCTCCGAGTGCTGCTAAAATCCTTGTGATTCATAGAACCTTTTTCAACCATAATTGTCAAAACCTGATAGGAGGCTTGCCTGCAATTTTTTAAAATGAGAAATAAGTAAAAACTGCAGCCTAAGAACTAGAATACGCTTTAACATCTTAGCGAAAAAGCTGCTCTCAAATTTGAGGATGAAAACCCACCATGAATAAGCCAACCTGGTTAATATCGGCATGGACCATTATGTTATTACCTAATCTATTTCTTTCCAGATAGTTTGGCCATTGGCCATGTTATTAAGAAAATGGGAAATGAAGGAGCCCAGCTTGGAGAAAGCAGCAATGAATACGAAAAACCAAACACTTCAATGAATCCTTGAAATGGACAAATAGGAAAGAATTGAGAAGATATTATTTTGTTACCTCCAGTATTTCCATTCTATACTGACCCATCTTTTTTTCTTTTTCTGGACTTCCAAAAATTAGAAAGCCCCAATGTGTCAAATTTACAGTAAGAGTTCCTGACAGTTCTTATACGTTAGTGCCTATTATTCTAACAGCTTTCATCTCAGTTTGATCATCAGCCTCTTTTTTCATAAATTAACCATGTAAAGTAGGACAGAAATATTAGTGCCAGTCACTTGGAGAACATAAGTATCTAATCTGACATGATATTATTTTTTACATTAGAAAATTCTACATACAGTAGAACCTCTGGTCATGAACGCTTCTTACCATGACCAATCGGGCTCTGACCAAAACATTCACAATATTGATTTTTTTGTGGCCTTCCACGCCATTTTTTTTTTGTAAGCACCAAATTTCCAAAATTAGGTTCGGGTCATGACCAAATCAGTTTGCAACTAAAGTTATGGAACGAATTATAGTTGTGACCAGAGGTTCTACTGTATTTTCTACTGTATTAATGCCATACTATTAGGATTACCCTTATTTTAGGCTGGCATGGGAACTTCCAGACAAAAATTTCCCATAGTATTTCTACCAGTGTGTTAATCTCAAAAGTTCCACAAAGTTCAGATGGGCTCCCTTTCACTTTAGACAGAATAAGAGAATTGCACAATAAAATCCCAAGCATGACTATTTACATATATTTTTTCTTTTTCAAAAGTCCATGCTGATGTTAAAATATCCACTAAGCTGGATAACACATTATAAATACCTAACTATTGTGTCACTGCCTTATCACTTTTGATTTATTTACTAGGAACATCTAAAATTGGTTTCAATTCTGTCTTTTAGGACTGGATCACTGAGAAAGCTATAGGGAACAATCTATCAAGTCAGAATTCAAAAGCAGGCATGCCTATTGTCCTGATGATTAGTGAGGAAGAAAGGAACTATACTTAGTCATATGCACATCTGACTCATCGTCTGAGTAGCTGTTGATAAACTGAAAATGAAATTCTGCATTCTTGAAATGTTTGAGACTGGAGTTCTGTTAACTCTGGGATGTAGTTAGCTGAGAATTATGGTTTACCTAATCTGTATTTCGGGTAAATACATCTCCTTTCTGTTAAAGCTGTAAAACCTTCACCAATCATTGAGCAGATCAGATTCTAATTCTCATGAATGCTCACAGGCACAACCAGAGTGCTTCAACTTTTAACTGCAACCAGCCAAAGTAAACACACAACCCAGAAGCCATTTATAATATTCTGTTAAATAGATTAATTTATAGACTTCCTTCCCTGAGAATGTAATTTTTTAGAAAGAGCAAATGCATACAGGCTAATTTACCAGTAAAATGGCTTCCAGCTGAAATTACACAATTTATATATACAGTAATAGAATAAGAAGAATTATTGTGGCTTTGTAACATTAGCTCTATCTTCCCTAGTTGCTCCTCTTAAAAAGTTAGATCTCAAGTGTCCCATAGTGTTTTCAGATAGGGCAGTCAATTGGTATTATAGAGAGAGCTACTAAGAGAACAACAACACAAAGGCATATAGGGGACATAAAATGGGATTAAAATTAAAAGCTTAAAAATGTTAAATTGAAAAGAAAGCAAGGTAGAAGTGAAAATGTGACAACTAAAATCTAGAATCATTGATCCTTTAAATTTATTTATCACAATAATTTATGCTTTAATTTAGAGTCCTCAAATTCTTCAATTCAATCAACCATTTCCTGAAGTTTCAGATTGCTCAGTATTGCAAATAGAAAGAATTGCAAAGAGTAGAAAGACAGAGTAGTCAGTGCTAAATAGATATTAATTACCAGACACTTTCACCACCACAGAAATGGATCTCTTAGTTATTCTACCGGATTAGTTTATTTTGCATGAAAGAATATGTCAGATTCATAATAACTATGATCTTGTCCCAAAGAGCATCTCTGCCAATTCAAGTCTAAAATTCCCAACTCTTTGCTAACACCCTTGCATCTGATTATACAAGCTCTAATTAAATGTTTGTGTTCATCTCATAAAGATGATGGATGACACAGTCAAAAGGATAGGAAAGAATTACTGAATCATTTGAAGATGTTACCATTTTTTCATTAAATCACATGTTCGCAATAAACTGAATTGAAGTTAATATTCTCCTTCTATAAATTAGAGAGAAAAGAGGTGAAATGGTGAAGATTCTGCAGAATGTCACAGCTGTGTTTATATGATACACTGAAGTTAACCAAACAATGTTTTATTCGGTTATCCCAATCTGAGTTCACATGAGGCACTGAACCTTAAAGTCACAATAATGACAGTGTTTGTAAAATGCAAAAGGCTAAAATGTGGTTGACTGTTTCATGGTACAAATACAGTTGATTTTTCAGATTAAGAAATTAAACAGTCAAATGTGAAGTTGATTTCATTCTTGAATAAGTGTCACATCACTTTCTGGTAGCCTTCAGTTGTGCTTCATCTATCATGGTTGTTTAACAAAATCTCTCTCTCTCTCTCTCTCACACACACACACACACATACACAACCCTACATGCAGACAAAAAGCATAATAATTGTTTTTGATAAATTCCTCCTTCATCGTTCTTATAAATGCTTTGATTTGGTAGTTCTAAATCAAAGAAAGGTTGTGAAGAAATCATCAATCTTTTAGATTCACCCTCCTAATGACTCCTGAAGTTTCAGAAGGAATCAGGTTAAGTTTAGTCAAATGAAAAGAATGCTCATTTTGCTCTGAGTAATGACTGAGTCTTACTGGTTATAGATTTTTCTGAAGAAAGTATATAGGCTTCTCTTATCTTTTTGTTGAATACTGATCTTGAAAGGAAAACTTCTCACCTATGCTTTAATAAATCCAATCCCTGAATATACACATTCATGCCAATCAAGCCTTCTATTATCTAGGAGCCAGATATTCAGAGTATGGATGATTGAAATGTGTTTCTGTTTCATAACTTGTATTATCACTGTGTAAAAAGGTAAGATTTCCCCTGTCCAGTTGCATCCAAATCCATGAGGCATGCTCATCTCTGTTTCTTAGCTGAGAAAACCACCATTGTCCGAAGACATTTCTGTGATCATGTGGCCAGCATTCCATACGCTGAGGCATATGGAATGCTGTAAATGAGATGTCTTAATCTGCTCACATTTGAATGTTTTTAGCTTCTAGGTAGACAGAAGCTGGGGCAAGTAATGGGAGCTCACCCCATTATGCAGTGCTCAGGTCTCCAACCTAGACTGTCAGCTCTCCAACTGACAAACTCAGCATCTTTAACTGCTGAGCCATCATGTCCTTGTATCACTATGTAAATTGTGGTATCATTTTTAATCAGTTCTGTTTTGTATGCATTAGGACTAATCAATTTATTGCTAAATGGTAATAAATATTGCAGTCTACTTTTAAATAAGCATTATGTTGTGCCCTGAGTCACTTAACTGTGAGATGGGCAGCATATAAATTTACTCAATAAATAAATAATAAAAAAGATTGGGCTAACCTATATACAGTTATGGGGGAAATTATGCTTTCAACATTCTTAATTGGAAAAAACTTGGCAAAAATATTTCTAACGTCAACCTTCAATCATCAGATATTCCTTCCTGTTTATTTTATCAAATGAAAAAATGTTTCATGTAAGTACAGTCATAATCTCCTGATAGTTTTCATGTGGCATTAAGGAAGATTGACAGATCTGATGGTCTTAAAACCTGCTCAGGAAAGCTGAAAGCCAGTAAATGTTCTTTTCTTTTCTCCCCCCCCCCCCCTCCAGCTGGGCAGCTAGTTATACCAGTGAAAAAACAAGGCTATTGTTTGAAAATGCTACCAAAATATTAATAATAAATCATAGGCACAATCCAATTAAAAGCAAGTTTTTAAATTATCAGTCCTTTAATTTAAAGGAAGAGCCTTAAGAAAAAGGAAGAGGAACAAAATTACTATGAAAGTTTTAAGAGTGGTTAAAAAGTAAAATCCAACGCAAATTCTGCCTTTCCTAGTTGGCTGACACAGAGATAAATTAATTTGCTTCAAAATGAGTATAACATTATCTCATTAAATTTGAGTCCATTCAAACATGTTTTATTTATTCTATATAGCTAGGTGCCTATTTATCCTGACTTGCAGGGAACACAGGCCCATCACTAGATCTTTCATCATTATTTAAAATTCAAATGGGTTGCACATTTATTTCTTAAGTCTCATTAAATTCAGCGTGAGCAACTATGCTTTGACAGAGACATATTTAACTTCTATTAAGTTCCTTGCTGAATAAATAGTGGAACAAAGTGCTTGACTGTGGCTTGCTTATAGAATTGTAGAATGAAGGCTTGGATATCATGAAGTTCAGCCTCCTGCCTAGGCAGGAATCCATATAATCTGATCCAATAAATATGTCTTTATGCTGAATAATTGGACTATATTTCTAAGTTTGCACTTCTCTATTTTTAGACTTAGATGCCTAGTGAAGCAAAGAAAATTATCTTGTGTTCAAGATACAGACAATTAATTTCATTGAAATGCATGCAGTTTAAGTTAGTCACATCTAGCATGGCTAAGGAAAATGTAGATGTTTTGTGCTGAATAACAGCACCATAACATAAATATATCTCGCATGAACTACCACTAATTATCACGTCACATATTATGCAACAGAAGAAAACACTAGGAGGATTTTGGCAAAGTCAGTATGTGGACTGTCAATATTGTAGATATTAAAGAAAGAACTGTAACAGAAATAAATAAGAATCTGAAGAAAACAAATTGAAATATATATCTTTACAATGTATACATAGAATTTATGCATATATATTAATGTATGCGTAAAAGCCTCAGCAGGTGGCAGCACCTGGCTGACTTTGTAGAATCTCATAAACTAAGTAGGAGAAGACTGTTAAAACTGAGGTGGCATTTCTCCAGGATGTAGTAGGACATACTGGAAAATCATCCTTTTCCAGACTGTTTCATCAATGTGAATCATTTTCATACTATTGCCTAAAAGCTATACCATTAGGCATCCAGCTCGGTTTGAGTGGATTTTAAACTTTTATGTTTAATTACTAAAAAGAGAAAATGGAAAATGGAAATCCACTAGAGCAGTGTTTCTCAACCTTGGTCATCTGAAGATGGGTGGACTTTAACTCCCAGAATTCCCCAGCCAGCTGGCTGGGGAACTCTGGGAGTTGAAGTCCACGCATCTTCAGGTGACCAAGGTTGAGAAACACTGCATTACAGGAATATATATCTTTAAAAAAAAATAAGAATATGGTGTTTTCTGATTAGAAACTAAATTACTCAGGTTATCATGTATATTGTCATTGTAATTGTACAAAGAGTGCTACCTGCATGGTAACAAATTGCGTAGGAAAGGAATTCTTTCATTTATTTCTATTTGTTTATATTTACTCCTTTCATCTTTAGTAAGAAATACAGGCTAATACATACCAGACTACAGGATAATGTGTCATCTGGAGAGTTTCAAGCTATCATTCCAAATCTTCATTCCCTTTTAATTAAACCAGTTTATGCAGAGTCAGCCATGCAGAATTGTGGTCTCTGGAGGAGTCTGTCAGCAGATGGTGCTATAATCGAGAATGTGTTGATTTTAAAAATGGGAGTGAGATCAAGAACATAACCAAGAAGAGCTCTACTTTGGGGTGAACAGAAACAAACTGTTAATTGATATTTTCAAGGGCCCAACTGGTGATGAATTTTGCATGAACTAGAACAAGAAAATGTTCTCTGGGAGTAAATGATCATTATAAAACATTTGTGGTTATTGTCTGATTGGTGAGATGTTTCAGAGATTTCTGTGAGCATTCAGGATTCAAGTTACCTTAGCAGTAAGTCACCAGAGATATACAGTATATATACAGGAGCAGTCAAGTGATAAAAGCATAAGTTCCACTGAAGACAATACAGATATGCAGTAATGATTTCATTAATATTAAAATATTTAATATTCTAAATCAGAGGTCTTCAAACTTGACAACTTTAAGACTTGTGGACTTCAACTCTGCTCTACTGGCTGGAGAATTCTGGGAGTTGCAGTCCACAAGTCTTAAAGTTGCAAAGTTTGGGGACCCCTATTCTAAACTGTGAGGGAAATATCAAAGTTAGTGAAAGAAAAGAGAGGTTTTAAAAATGTTACAAACAAGAAAGAGATGCATATTTCAGCCTTTATTATTTCTAAAGCAAGTGTTTGTCCATACATTGGAAAATTTGTGAGAAAGAATTTCAAACAGCTCACTAAATCTTTGCCTTGCTAGTATTCATTAACAGTTAAGAACTGCAATATATTTATTTAGCTTTGAAGATTCTGTACTCTAGCACCTTGTTTCCAGAAACATGAGACTTTGTTGATATTAATAATAATAATACTTGGACTTTCAAAAAAAGTTCAGCGACAACACAAATTAGTGACAAGAACACTCCAATTTTCTTCAGATCTTATTAAAGACTGACAGATAAATTAATTTTTTTAAAAATCAAGGAAAAAGAGGCGCAAGTCAAGGTTTTGTATTCATCCCTTATTTATTCAATCTATATACATAATATATATTAAGGGAAGCTGGATTGGAACAAGATGAATATGGTTTTAAAATTGAAGAAAGAAATATCAATAGCCTTTGCTATGTTGGCGACACTACCCCCATGGTGAAAAATGTAAAGGCTCTATAAGTCTTTGTACCAAAAGAGCACAGTGGGAAAAAAATGAGGCTAAAATTAAATATAAAGGAGACCAAGCTACCATAATCACAACAGATAGAACAAACAACCTTAGAACTGGCAAATACCAGATACATCTATACCTACAAAAGATCAGAATTGTGCAAGCCGTACTATTCCAAGTGAAAATTAAATAAGCAGGATTGGAAGAGTGTTGGAAAAGATTCCTGGGAATACTGTGCGCAGGCAAGAAAACAAACTAATGGATCGTCAAACAGATCAGCTCAGAATTTTTGCAGAGGTATAAATGACCAGGCTCAAATGATCCCACTTACACATGTTATGCAAAGATCCAGCTCTGGAAAAGGTTGTAATGTTGGGAAAGGTGGAAGGGATGAAAGAAAAAAAGTGGACGACCAGCAACAATGTGAATACAATTACACTGGTAATGAATACAACTGAAACTTAAAAGAACAGGTTTGGAATAGAGTGTAATGTAAAAAAAAATCTATCTACGGTATGTAGTTACTAGGAGTTGAGAATAATTTGATCTCTCCCCCCCCCCCCTCTCTCTCATCTTATTTTTCCCGACGGCAATATTGTATAGATGTAAATATGTTTAATATAAGAGGGCTATTTTTAAAAAATAATACCTTTACAGGTATTTCAATGTATTGATTGTTATTTCTTTCACTTGTTTTCCATTCTTCCCATTGTTCACTTGTTTCCAATCCATAAATGGATACCTTCAACTATCCACACAGTTTACAGTGGTAAGTTGCACATTAGTTAATTGTAATAAAGAAAGACTTTTCCTTTAAGGGATAATAATTTCACATCTGAATTCGAGAAAAACAGTTGAGACCCATTAAAGAGCTGGTGGATTTTATTCAAAGAGTGACTGATAGAATCAACAATTCTCAAAGGTGAATTTAAAGCAAATTATCTGGGAACGTTACCATTAACAAACTGAAAAATATCTCGCAATCCTGACTTGTTTCTCCCTTTATGTTAAACAGGTTTCTGCTTAACACAGGATTTGAGGAGCTGTTTGAATCTCTTGACACTTTTGTTTCTTAGCAGCAATATCCTTAATTCATCATATAATGCTTCCTTGGAGAACAGTTGCAGAATTTCAGTGTCATGGAAACCATAGTTCCAACATAAATTTCTTTGAGAAACTATCCCATGATTGCAGCCAGAACAATCGGTGCAAACAACAACAAAAGAGCGGGGAGAGAGATGGATTAAAACTTAGCTGGCAACTTTCATGGTTAGCAGAACTTTGGGTTTTCTTCTCCTTCTGACTTCTAGGGAAATACTGATGAATTGAAGATGGCTCCTCCGATGACTGTGGAGGAAAAACACACTGTTGATATTAATTAGAAAAATCATGATCAAATGGACCGTTAGAGGGAACCAGTAAGAACGAAATATCATAATGAAAGAAGAAACCAACTAATGAAGAATGAATTCACTCTTTGGATGAATTTGGATGAATTCAAGATATTTGGGAACAGTGACTCTAAAGTTACTTTTAAGATTGTCTGCTACTGTCATCCTCTATCTTGCTTGCCCGCTATCAGCTGCTATAGTAAGGGGGGGGGGGCTTAGGTATTTGGGAGGGGAGACATTCTGGTGGAGATGTCTCAGAAAGAAGAGGGAGGAATTGCTCCCATCATCTGTTGTGCAGCTGAATGGACTTGTTTATGCCCAGTCAAGGTCAACCGTCCTTGCATACCAGATGGATGAAGCCACCTGAAGATGCAGCCCACATGACACCCTTGGTGGCTGGGGATTGGGCATTCAGCCTGGGTCTATGAGGAAGGGAGGGATCTGGGAAATCTTTCAATATGTAATTTTTGCACCTTTAGCCTCAGATCTTGCTTCACTTTTTCTGCTATCATTTCATATCCAGTAAAAATATCTTTTCTCTAAAACAATGGAGTTGGGGGTTTCCTTTCTTGGATTTTGAAGGAGGCACGTCTGACATAAAATGTGATTTGGAAGAGGTTGTACATGAGTAAAAAGCTCTACTGGACAAGAGTGAGAAAGAGGCTGATTCAAATATGCATTTAAAGATGATAGGCTACAAGAATGACAAGAAAAAAAGTTATACTTGATATACATATATGCAATGAAAGTGGCTCATGCCGTCATCATTAAAAGGAATATTCAAATAACAAACTAGAAGACTGATTTGGACATTATTTAAACAAGCTTAAACAATTAAAGATTAAGCTTGTTAAAAGCAAAGGGAAAAATACAAAATTGATTTATTTCATCAAGGTTAACATAGATATGCTGTTTCTGGTAAATCTTAATGGACTTTTGCTGATTAGGATCAAATGATGAGGTACTAAGAAAATTTATAGATAAGAGATGACGTATGGGAAGAAGGGATTTTTTGTTGTAGTATCAGTTAATGAAAATGTTTGTAATTGTTTTGATGAAGAGAGAGAAGTCATTTCTTTGTACATACTGTATTTTTCAGAGTATAAGATGCACTGGAGTATAAGACACCTAGGTTTTGAAGAGAGAGAAGTCATTTCTTTGTACATACTGTATTTTTCAGAGTATAAGACGCACTGGAGTATAAGACACCTAGGTTTTGAAGAGACAATTTTTTTTAAAGTAGGAAGGTAGATAGAGAAGGGGGGAGAGAGAGAGTAGGTAGGTAGGTATATAGGTAGATAGAGGTGGGAGAGAGAGAGTAGGTAGGTAGGTAGATGTTTCCAGGTATATTTATCCATGTGCTGGAGAAGGAAATCGCTGACAACCTGTAGCACCTAAAACTGCTGATACAGCACTTGAGCAATGTAATTCTCATCAACCACTCTAATTGAACAGCTTTCCGAAAGGGAAAAAAAGGTTTTGCACTCTGCAAACCTCCACAAAACGGCTTTGAATAGTCTTGGGGGGTGGGCTTGCAGAATGCTCCTGGTGGGGTGGGCCCCCCAAAAACAAACAAAAAAACGGCCCATTTTTTGTCCAAAAAATGCACGCATAGCCGTATGGAGGTTTATCGAGTGCTCCTGAGAGCTGGGGGGGGGGGCAAAATTGAGCAAAAAACTCAATGTTTTTTGCTCGTTTCTGCCCTCCTCAGCCCCCAGGAGCTGTCTGAAAGCCCCCATAAGGCTCTGCACAGCCATTTTGGTGAAGGGGTGGGGCTTCAGAAAGCAAAAAATTGCTGCATTTGGTGTATAAGATGCACCCAGATTTTCAGCCTTTTTAGAGGAAAAAAGGTGCATCTTATACTCTGAAAAATATGGTAGTTTACTTTTTTCATTACTATATTTTTTATTTTTATTACACTTTTTATGTTTATTTTCTTTTTTATATTTTTCCTAATTTGTAGATCTTGATTTACAACTGATCACTTGCTGACAGTTCAAAGTTACAGAAACTTCAAAAAAAGTTATTTATGATCTTTATCATCAAAATTACTATTGCTGCACATAAACACACCATGATCACCTGATTATATTTTGGATGTTTGGCAACTAGCTCACATTTGTGACTAGTTGCAGTATCCTATGGTCATGTGACTTTTTTTGGTAAATGAATTCACTTAACAACCATGTGATTCATGTAATGAGCATTTGATTCACTTAACAACCATTGTAATTTGTTCCACAAGTATCTTAAAATGGTCATAATGTGGTGCTTCGACTTACAAGTATGATTGAAATTCTGGCTGACAGAGGAGGCTACCAGGCTGAGTCCAAGGGAGGGTACAAGCACGTCATCAATTTGGAGTCCCTTGACACCCACAAGAGATCTACAGTAAATCCATCCCACCTTCCATTCCATTGACTCTTATCTACTGCCAATTTGCCTTGACTGTTAATAGTTCAGATTCTTGTTTACCGATAGCCTGGTATAAATTGTCCATGAGCAATCCTCTTCCTGTGAGCTCCTTAGCATATTTCAGCTTCCTTTCTCCTCTGATGGGAGACTATAAAGGTGGGGGTGGAGCAACATGTGCTTTCTTCTTTCTCTATCCCAGGTTATTGGCTGCAAGTACAGTTTGTTTAGCTGGCAGATCACATGACAGGATGGCAGATGGTGTCTACCTGCTCCATTCTGCCACAGTATATATCAGATTTGCACAATTTGTTTATTTACTGGGTTTTCATTCCAAAGTGCTAAAAAAAACCCCACACTCTACATGCATTAGCCATGCATTTAAGTTATCTACCCCAGATTTCCAGTGTGCTGCAAAAACTTGAATATTTTTTCAATGGATACAACATATTTTAGCCATCAGACAAATGAGGCCCGACACGCATAACCATGTGCATTTAGCCCAGGGATATCAGTTCTATAAATGCTTTGGAGCTGAGAGATTGTATTGTTGAGCACTTTTTATTTTTCCTCATATAGCATTTGGAAGAAAATGGAGGTAGGAGGGGAAGAATCGGCAACTATTGTAGCGTGAAAGGAAACTGACAACTGTTTTATTATACACATTAAGGTTGCTTATATATACTTTTGTCCTATTAGCAGAGTTTCTTATAGATTCCCTGCCTAGAGTTTTATGCCACTCTTCACTTGATGTATATGTAGGCTTGGCGTCTTTCTTGTTTCCTTACCTAACGGTTTTGAAGAGATACTTCAGTTTAAAAGTTCATGTTCTTAAATTCCTGCTGATTGATCATCACAAAGTGCTGAACATAAAGTTACTAAAATAACACTGTGTTCAACACGTAGGATTCAAATACTATATTTGGGACTCTAGTTTTACAGAAAATAGAATGGTTTTTTAAAAAAATCACTAAATAAAATAAATGAAAAATTATCATAGTGGCTTTAATAGGCCATTTTATGTAGATATTATCTTTCAGACTCCTCAAACTGGTGATCATTTCAGAATATACTTTTTCTAAGATTTTTAAACTATATGGTACTAGCAAGGAAATATGATAGCAGTATTCCAGTATTTGAGGGGCTGCCACAAAGAAGACAGGGTCAAATTATTCTCCAAAGCACCAGAGGGCAGAACAAGAAACAATGGTCAGCAATTAATCAAACAGAGTAGCAACCTGGAATTAAGGGGAAACTTCCTAACAGTGAGGACAATTAACCAGTGGAACAGTTTTTCTTCAGAAATCAAGGGTGCTCCATCACTGGAGATTTTTAAGAAGATATTGAACAGTCACTTATCTGAAATGGTACATAGGATCTCTTGCTTGAGCAGGGGACTGGGCTAGAAGACCTCATGTTCCCTTCTAGCTCTATTCTACTATAAAGTTCAGTTCACATTTAGTGCAATGATTGTGCAAGTTACTTAATTCAGTGTTTAAGTTGTTTTGCTATTGAACAAGCACAAAATATGAGGTGCAATAAGTACTAACTTTCCCATAGCTTCAAAATAATCAGCAGTCTCAAAATGTGATAGTTACTTAGCTAATGGAATTATTTTGGTATTGTTGTTTTTATTGTTGTTGTTAGTCGTGAAGTCATGGACAACATTCTTCCAGGCCTTTCTGTCCTCTACTGTCCCCTGGAGTCTATTTAAGCTCATGCCAACTGCTTCAATGACTCCGTCCAGTCACCTCATTCTCTGTCATTCCATTCTTCTTTTGCCCTCAATCTTTTCCAGCATTAGGCTCTTCTCTCTTATTAGGTGGCCAAAGTACTTGAGTTTCATCTTCAGGATCTGGTTTTCTAAAAAGCAGTCATGGTTGATCTCCTCTAGGACTAACTGGTTTGATCGCCTTGCAGTCCAAGGGACTCGCAGTAGTCTTCTCCTGCACCATAGTTCAACTTCTCCTGCACCATAGTTCAACTTTATGTATGGGATCGCATCCTACCCCATACATCCCTGCAGCCGATTCGCTCCCACAGAGAGGGACTTCTCCGGGTGCTGTCCACTAGGCAATGCCAGCGGGCGACGCCCAGGGGAAGTGCCTTCTCTGTGACAGGCCCAACCCTCTGGAATGACCTACCCCCCAAACTTAGAACGACCATGGACCTCCGTTCTTTCCGTCAGAAACTCAAGACGTACTTTTTCCAACAGGCCGGCCTGGCCTAACTTTACCTAGCCTTTAGCCTGACATCAAATTGTTTTAATTGATTTTTAAGGGTAATAGTTTAATTTATTGTAAATTTTAGCACAGGGTTAATAATTTAATTTGATTTTAAATTTGTATATTGTCATGTTTATATATGCTTTTTTAATTTCCTGTGCACCACCCCGAGTCCCTTTTTGGGAAAGGGAGCGGTATATAAGTTTAATAAATGAAATGAATGAAATGAAATGAAATGAAAGGCCTCAATTCTTTGGCACTCAGCCTTCCTTATGGTCCAACTTTCACAGCCATACATTGCAACTGGGAAAACCATAGCCTTGACTATATGCACTTTTGTTGGCAGGGTGATGTCTCTGCTTTTTAGTATGCTGTCTAGATTTGCCATAGCTTTTCTCCACAGGAACAAGTGTCTTTTAATTTCTTGACTGTAGTCCACATCTGTGGTGATCTTGGAGTCCAGAAAAATATAATCTGTCACATTTCTTCAACATCTATTTGCCAGGAATTGAGAGGCCAGAAGCCATGATCTTAGTTTTCTTAATGTTGAGTTTCAAGCCAATGTTTGCACTCTCCTTCTTCACCTATATCAAGAGGCTCTTTAGTTCCTCTACACTTTCTGCCATTAGAGTGGTATCATCTGCATATCTGAGGTGGTTGATATTTCTCCCAGAAATCTTAATTTCAACTTGTGATTCATCCAGACCTGTCTTTCTCAGAATGTGCTATGCGGTTAAATAGGCAGGATGACAGTATACAGCCTTGCTGAACTCCTTTCTCAATTTTGAACCAATCAGTGGATCCGTGTCCACTTCTCACTGTTGCTTCTTGACCTACATATAGGTTTCTCAAGAGACAAATAAGATGGTCTGGTACTTCCATCTCTTTGAGAACTTGTCACAATTTGTTGTGATCCACACAATGAAAGGCTTTAGCATAGTCAATGAAGCAGAAATACAGATAGATGTTTTTCTAGAACTCCCCAGCTTTCTCCATGATCCAGTGTATGTTGGCAATTTGATCTCTAGTTATTGTGCCTCTTCGAAATTCTGCCTGTACTTCTGGCAGTTCTCGGTCCACATACTGTTGGAATCTAGCTTGTAGGATTTTGAACATAAATTTGCTAGCATGTGAAATGAGTGCAATAGTTGAACATTCATTGGCATTGCCCTTCTTTGGAATTGAAATGTAAACTGACCTTTTCCAATCTTGTGGCTACTGTTGAGTTTCCAAATTTGCTGGCAAATAGAGTGCAGCACATTTATTGCATTGTCTTTTAAGTTTTTGAATAGCTCAGCTGGAATACTGTCACCTCCACTAGCTCTGTTGTTGCTCAGACTTCCTAAGGTCCATTTGACTTCACATTCCAGGCTGTCTGGCTGAAGGTCAGTGACCACTCCATTGTGGTTATCAGGGATGTTAAGCTCATTCTTGTATACTTCTTCTGTGTAATTTTGTCACCTCTTCTTAATTCTTCTGCCTCTGTTATGTCCCTGCCATTTTGGCATTTTATCATGCCCATCTTTGTGGTAAATGTTCCCTTCATAGTTCCAAGTTTGGTATTAGAACATTGTAATTGGAGCAAAGTGGAGCCAGTAAGTAATGGCATAAGAATACATAGGATTCATATCTAAACCATCTTAAGATAGTTGATGAGTTCAATAGAATGAGCTTCGTGCAAAGTGCTTTTGTTCCAGTATCAGAAAAATCAATAGTTTGCTTCCATTTAGATCCCTGAAAAGGGCTTTTCTAAGTTGGCACCCTTCAGATATATTGAACTGAAGTTTGGTTCTTACCCAGGACAGCTGTGCTATGGTGGCTGGGGATGATGGAAATTGCAGTCTAATACATCTAGAGGGCACTGGTTGGATACCAGTAGAATAAACAAATGTATTCTGAAGGCCAAAAGATCTGGTTTTATATTTTTACTGAATGTTTCTGTTCTGATTTTAGTTACAATTCATATTCTCCATTTTTATTATAACTTATTATGATTTTGCAATAAAATAAAACAAAATCACCCTCAGTAAATTATTAATTTGGGAATAAAAAAGGATTAGTGTGGATTTAAAACAGCAGCCTTTCAGCAATCAGCACAGGGCTGCTCATTTTTAATTAAAATTATATTGTTTACTGTCAAAATCCAGCTCCAATCTGTGGAGAAGTAGAAACTCTAACAAAATGAGAAAAATAACAAGGGAATCTTTTCCTGAATGTACAACCTCCTTTGTCCAGTAACATCTCTGTCCTCTTAGGTGTTTCTTTTTTTGAAGAACTTTTTCACATCTGTGAACATTTTAGGTTAATCTCATAGCAAGAAAGGTTATTTTTAAAAAGCTAATTAGCAGAACTCAACTATCTGTCTCAGAACATCAAGTAACGAATAATAGGTTTTGCTCTTTATAAAGTAGATGTATAAATCCACTTAGACTTTTTTGTTTTTGGTTTCAAAGTAACATACTGGTCAATGCATAGTTGAGAAATTTTGCAAGTAGGTCACAAATTGATCCACTTAAACTTATTTATTAACCCTTTCTCAACCTTACTGGAGATGATGGGAAGATGAGGAGCTGGAAAAAAGTAAATAGTTAGTCATTTACAGTGGTAGAAAAAGGCTAAGGTGAAACATATCAGTCAGAGCTGTACATCTCAGAGCTTCTGCTCCAGGGCTACATATGTGACACATGAGACACTGAAGTTCTCACAACTTCTGCTCCAGGGCCATGCGTAGAACACTTGGGTGTGATTTTCAAAGAGTTAACATTGCTGTTAAAGTGTAATTTTTAATATGCCACAAAGAGTGAATGATTAAATCCATGCAGAGTCATAGTTAACTGAATGTAACATCATTTGGATTGAATTTAACTTTAATTTTTGTCTAGCCTTGCCTATCTTTTGGAAAGCAATACAATGCAAGGAGAAATTTTAGTCTGTGAATGCAAAATGGTACAAATAAACTTCTCTAGGATTTGTCTGAGGCCAACAGCCATAACGATACAACCTGTAGCTGTAATTTACATTCAGCTTCCAAGAGAAAGAAATCCATAGGATGAAAAATGATCAGCTATCCTATTTTTCATCAAAGCTTTAATTAATAGTTGTAGGTCTTTGAATAAAGTCTGAATTATATATTACAGTATCCCGCTGTTTCAAAAAAATATTAGGTAGAACATGGTCTCGCCTTCCTTAGGCAACAAAATAATTAGTGGAATAAATCTTCACTGTCATTGGTGCCACTGAAACAAACTTCAAATAATCAGCTATTTTCCCAAACCTGCCTTCTCCAAGATGGCAAATGGAATGACATGAAATTTAAATAACAAAAACACTACTTTTAAAAAAGAGAAGTTTCTTTTAGATATTATTCTCATATGTGAAAAGGAGAATCGGGTGTTTGTGTGTGAGTATGCGTGTATCTCTGTGTCTATGCATCCACGTCCTTGAATCAGTTCGTGCTAAAGCAGTTACTAGTCATGTAAAAGGATGGCCATGCTAAATGAAGAGCAGGTGCGCTCGTCCTCTTTAAATGTATAGCTTTATATCTTTACCTGTGCTGAGCTGATTCTGTTCATGTATAAATACAGAAGAAAGATCACAGAGCACTACTTCAGTTAAGATTTTAATTAAGGTAAATGCTCAGATGAAGCTTTGCAGCAGTTACTCAATTTTTCTCTGAAATCTATTGCTCTGAGCTTTTCTGGGACCAGCAAATTTTCATTCATTTGTGGCTCTGTAAATGAGTATAATTGGATTTGAAATATTATGAAAATTTAGGAAGAAAGATACTCATTTGGGCCTCACTGGTTCAATAGACATCAGATTGGTAGCAAACAAACATATTTGAAATAACATTCAAATGAACAGCATAGATAATTACAGAACACAATACAGAGAGATTTGGTAAACCTTTTTCTTTTAATAATAATAATAATAATAATATATTTATTTTATATACCGCGTCCTCTCCCCAAGGGGACTCGGAGCGGTGCACAGGGAAAACTAAAACACATAAAATATATACATGAATAAATACAATACCTAAAAATAAATTAAACCAATCGTCCCTGCACTAAAATCCCCATTAAAACTAATTGTTCCCTAAAAACCCTAAAGGAAGAGACTACCCTAGGCCGGCCAAGCAGAAAAAGTGTGTTTTTAATTTTTGGCGAAAGGAGCGGAGGTCCGTGGTTGTTCTAATGTCGGGGGGAAGGTCGTTCCAGAGGGCTGGGCCCGCCACAGAGAAGGCCCTTCCCCTGGGCATCGCCCGCTGACAAAGTCTAGTGGACGGCACCCGGAGAAGTCCCTCTCTGTGGGAGCGAATCGGCCGTGAGGAAGTATGGGGCAGGATCCGATCCCGCAGGTAGCTAGGTCCCGAGCCAGGAAGCGCTTTGAAGATGACAACTAGCACCTTGAAGCGCACCCGAAAGACGACAGGCAGCCAGTGCAGCTCGCGCAAGAGCAGTGTTATGTGGGTGTACCTTGCGGTCCCCATTATAGCTCACGCGGCTGCATTCTGGACCAGCTGAAGTCTCCGGGTGCACCTCAGGGGGAGCCCCATGTAGAGAGAGTTACAATAGTCCAGTCGGGATGTCACGAGGGCATGAGTGACTGTGCAAAGGGCAACCCGATGCAATAGGGGGCGCAACTGGCGTACCAGGCGAACCTGGTAGAACGCCCTCCTGGCCACGGCTGTCACTTGATCTTCCATGGACAGCCGGGTATCCAGGAGGACACCCAAGTTGCGCGCCCCATCCACAGGGGCAAGATGTTCGCCCCCTATGGCCAGCGATGAAGTGAGCTGGTTGAATCGGGCAGCCGGAAACCACAGCCACTCGGTCTTGGTCGGGTTGAGCCTGAGTCTGTTACTTCCCATCCAGATCCGCACGGCTTCCAGGCACTGGCACATCACTGCTACGGCATCGTTGGGAAGGTTTGGGGTAGATATATACAGCTGCGTATCATCAGCGTAGAGATGATACTCTACCCCAAAACCACGGATGATCTCGCCCAGCGGCTTCATATATGTGTTGAACAGGAGAGGCGAAAGGACCGACCCCTGAGGCACCCCACAAGTGAGGGGTCTCGAGGTCAACCTCTGCTCTCCTGTCAACACAAATTGCGATCGACCAGAGAGGTAGGAGGAGAACCACCGTAAGACGGTGCCTCCCACCCCCAACCTCCCCCCCCCAGCCGATGCAATAGGATACCATGGTCGATGGTATCGAAAGCCGCCGAGAGGTCTAATGGGACCAGGATGGAGGAACAACCCCCATCTCTGGCCCTCCAGAGATCATCTACCAACGCGACCAATGCTGTCTCGGTGCTATGCCCGGGCCGGAAGCCGGACTGGCGCGGGTCTAGATAATCAACTTCCTCCAGGTGACGGGGAAACTGTTGTGCCACCACACTCTCAACAACCTTCGCCAAAAAGGGAAGGTTGGAGACGGGACGATAGTTGGCTAATAAAGCTGGATCCAAAGAGGGCTTCTTCAGGAGAGGCCTCACCATGGCCTCTTTAAGGGAGGCAGGCAAGAAACCCTCACTTAGAGAAGCGTTGACAACCTCTTGGAGCCAGCCTCGTGTCACCTCCCAGGATGCCAGTACAAGCCAGGAGGGACACGGGTCCAGTAAACATGTGGTGGCTCGCAGTCGCCCATGTAACCTGTCCATATCCTCGGAAGTAACAGAGTCGAACTCCTCCCAACCAAGATCCGCCTCGTGAAGTCCCACTGGACCATCAATGGAGACTAACTCGTTCTGGATCTGAGCGATTTTCTCCTGCAGATAAATCACAAATTCCTCTGCTCTACCCTGTAATGGGGCTTCCCGCACCCTCTGTTGAAGGAGGAAACGGGTCACCCTAAACAGGGCGGCAGGGCGGTTATCTGCAGATGCTATGAGAGTGGCACAATGATGGCGTTTGGCCACTCTCAGCGCCACAATGTAAGTCCGTAAATGGGCTCTTACCTGTGTCCGGTCGGATTCAGATCGGGTAGACCTCCATCTTCTCTCTAGGCATCTCTTGTGGCGTTTCATCACCCTCAGCTCCTCGGTAAACCAAGGAGCCAGGGTGGCTCGCCGCCGCAAGAGAGCCCGCAAGGGCGCGACCCGATTCAAGGCTCCCATGGTCGCACTATTCCATGCGGCCACGAGGTCCTCCATCGGGGCGCGGGTCAGGGGTACAGGAAGTGGCCCAAGTGCCGCCTGGAACCCATCAGGGTCCGTCAGGCGCCTGGGGCGGAACCAAATAGGCAACTCAGGTTCCGCCTCCCCGCGGTGGGGAGTAGCGGTTGGAAAGTCGAGCCGGAGAAGTGAGTGGTCTGACCATGACAAGGGCGTGATGACTATATCCCCTATACCCAGACCACTCTTCCATTGGCCTGAGACAAAGATGAGATCCGGTGTATGTCCACCCTCGTGGGTGGAGCCTTGAATTAGTTGGGTCAGGTCCATGGCCGTCATGGAAGCCATGAACTCCCGAGCTACCTCGGATGATTCGCCCGCCGATGGCAGATTAAAGTCCCCCATGACTAAAAGTCTGGGGGTCTCAACTGCCACCGTAGCGATCACCTCAAGGAGCTCGGGCAGGGCTGCTGTTACATAGCAGGGAGCCAGGTATACAACCAGCAAGCCCAACTGCCTCCCTAGGCCCCACTTCACGCAGAGGGACTCACAACCGGTAGTCTGTGGCACAATGGTCTCTCTCGGCTCAAGACCTTCCCTAACAATAACCGCTACCCCACCACCCCTACCTAGGGCCCGGGGCTGATGAAAAGTGCGGTAACCTAGTGGGCACATTTCAACGAGGGGGAGTCCACCCTCGTGACCCAACCAGGTCTCCGCAATTCCTACCAGGTCCGGCTCCCCCTCTGACACAAGGTCATGAACGAGGGGGGCTTTGTTGACAACGGACCTGGCATTGAAAAACATCAGCCGCAGGCCCTGGCTCTGTACTCCCTGACCACCTAGCCTGCGGGGGTTGTGGCACTTGACCGTTTGCAACCAACGGTTCCATGCCCCCAACCAGGAGGATAGAACTTGCCTCCCCTTGGACCTGCCTCTCCCCACGACCTTCTGGATGAAGGTGCCCTCCATTGGGATGACCCATCTTTCCCCCCCCCCCAACGAATCCTTCCGCTTCCCTCCATCACCTGCTGGCCTGGCCCTCTCTTTCCTCGCCCGTCTCTACCTGTCTATAACCTCCCGCCTCCCTGGTACCCCCTAAAATAGACAATAGTTTGCAAATTAAAAAAACCCCTGAGACCATGCTTCGTCCACCTCTCCGGATTAATGAATCCCTCATCAAGGCGGAGGGCCAAACCTGCGAGAGCGGGGACTCTCGCAGTCATAGTAGGTCTAGCTTAGAATACATTAATATTGATAGATAATTAAATAAATAAATAATTAATTATATATAAATACAATATAAAAGATTTAGATACATAGAAAGAGCATGGGTCATAAAGATTTTAAAAGGCATCGTTGGCCGCAATTTTAAGATGTAATAAATAGATGTTAAATATATAAGTTAAAAATTTAAAGTGCATCAGTGAGGAATTTAGTCCGGCTGCAGCGATCTATAGGTCTTTTAGAAGGACTAAAAAGGTCTTAAGATCTTAAATGTCCATAGGTCGAAAAGATCTTATCTTAGTGGTTGCTTTCCAGTTCTTAAAAGGTCTATAAGGCAGGATCACACATTTTGCCATCAGCACTGGCAGAAAATCTGTCCTCCAGTTGAAAAGTCCTCTCGTGCCCAGGAGAGGCCGGTAAGGCCTAAAGCCAGCCACACTTCCTCCTCCCGGCCGGCCTGGTCTGGCAGCTGGAGACACCATCACTCTCCTCTCCAGTCTCGGCCTGTTCTCCTAGGCCTCTCCCTGCGACCGGTCACAAGGTCTAGGGGTAAACTCCCTCCTCTCCCGGCCGGAGCTTCTGCGCTTTCTGGTCTCCGACAGGCTCGCCAGGCACGCCAGATATCCGACGGCCCGAACGGCCCCACTGCCACCGCGGGGACACCGAGGACGCCGGCCTCCGTTCTGGCGCTCCCACCGCCATCACCGCCGCCGTCCCCGCCATCCTCGTTCCGGCACTCCCACCGCCGTTAGCAACCATCCCCAGGGCACCGACCTCCACTCTGGATCTCTCACCGCCACCTCCACCGCCGTTGCGCCACTGGTCTCCGTGGCGGCGCTCTCACCGCCGCCTCCGCACCGACGGCTGTCCTCCAGGCCCAACAGGTCCTCCGGCATCCACGGCGCGCGGCCGGCGTCCGCCGCCATCACAGGGACGCCGGGGACGCCGATCTCTGGTCCGGCGCTCACACCGCCGCCGCCGCCGCCATCTTCACCGCCGCCTCAGCAAAGACCTCACCCTGGAATCCAGGGTGGATCCCTCTCCGATCCCAGCCCTCAGAATAGTGAGTAATGGGCTGGGGCACAGGAAAATCGGCCAACGAGCTCCATGGCCCAAGCGGAGCTCGGAGCTAGACCGCCATCTTCGCGCAAGCGCAGTCACCAGACTCATTTTTACTTCTTTGGCAAAGCAAAATGAAGACCACTAACAGAGAAGTTGGCCTTCCATTTAACAACTCAATATATTTCAATATAACTCATCTTTTTTCTGTACTGGATTTATGACTGTGTGATACATTAGCTCATTAACAGATACAGTAGATTGAAACAAGCTTAATCATAATATCAATTTGTTGTTATAGTTATTGTTGCTCCTGTTACAGTTATTTTTACTACATTTACATTTCATCTGCCTTCCTAGGAGCAAAGGTTAGTGTACCTCATTCTGCTTTTATCTTTATAAACATCTCTTAATAGATTTAGCTAAGTGCTAGACGCTGGCAGATTGTGTGCTTCATTGTTGACTGAAGATTTGAGTCTGGATTTCTCAAGTCTTTATTAGACACTCAAAAGGAATGGAAGGCAAAAAGAGGGGGCATCTAAAACTCTTGTGAGCTAATGTATTCTTAGCTTTCACTCATTGTCGCTACCATTACCTCTTTGATAACTGTGATGGACAATGGGTGCATATAATTTTCTAACCATATTGAATTTATGCCCGGCAGTACTTACAGAACTGTTGATTCTGTCTGTGAGGTTGATATTTTTTTTAAAGTAAATGTAGTGTTGCATGTCAGAATCTCAGCATTCAGCAATTCCAGCATTTGAGAAATATTGTTCTAAAGAATGAGAAATCTAGGGATAGGTAGATCATTGCCATCAGGCATGGCCTCTTCGTGTAAGAAGCACAATGAGGTACCATTCACATTTTTTTGCCCTCTTTTCTTCTCCATTCTCCAAGGTTGGACATTGCTGGTGCTGCATATATATGAAAGCCTCTTCTGTCATGTAGAGTAAGGTTCTCCAACCTTGGGCAACTTTACAACTTGTGGATTTTCACTTCTAGCTAACTGAGAAATTCTGAGACTTGAAGTCCACAAATCATAAAGTTACTAGAGAACCCTGATGTAGAGGAAGGCTGAAACTGCTCTTTCCCATGTGTTAGACCTGGGCATCACAATATTTTACAGAAGTTTGAATTTTACTGATGTAAAATTAGTACCATTCTAATTAGGTAGCCCTTGATTTAGTTTCAAAACCTCCATTTGAGAGATCAGGTGTTCCTTAATAAACTTTAATGAAGCATTCATGACTTTTAACCTGAGTTCAATTATAAAAAATAATATGGCAAAATATTTGTAGGTAAAGGTAAAGGTTCCCCTCACACATATGTGCTAGTTATTCCCAACTTAAAGGGGCTGTGCTCATCTCCATTTCAAAGCCGAAGAGCCAGCCCTGTCTGAAGATGGCTCCATGGTCTTGTGGCTGGTATGACTAAACCAGTGGTGAAATTCAATTTTTTTACTGTGGGCGTGGCTTGGTGAGCATGGCAGGGGAAGGATACTGCAAAATCTCCATTCCCACCCGACCCTGGGCCAGCCAGAGGTGGTATTTGCTGGTTCTCTGAACTACTCAAAATCTCTGCTACTAGTTCTCCAAAACCTGTCAGAACCTGCTGAATTTCACCCCTGGACTAAACACTGAAGGGGCATGGAACGCTGTTACCTTCTCACCAAAAGTGGTTCTTATTTTTTCTACTTGCAATTTTACATGCTTTGGCTCTGCTAGGTTGGCAGAAGCTGGGACAAGTAACGGGAGCACACTCGGTTATGCCACACCAGGGAGTCAAACTGACAAACTGCCAACCTTTCTGATCGACAAGCTCAGCGTCTTAGCCACTGAGCCATTGCGTCCCTTTTAAAATATTTGTAATCTTGTCCACATGTTCAGCTTAGTCTAGATGAAGAAACAGGTTTCTCTGGCTACAAAGACAAGACAATACATTACAACATAGAACATTCTTACTTCACAAGGGCACAATGATTTGAGGCCAAAGCTGTATCTAGATTTTGAGTGTTGTGCAGTTCATTGACATTGACATTCAGTGGCCAGGATAAAAATTAGATCTGATTAAATCTCTTTCCATTTGAAATCCCAGCTCAGTAGCAGTACCCATATTTTAGGGAGGGTCATGTATGACCCTGGAAATGCAGATGGCAAATTCTTTCACTGTTCCATACCTAATATTTCATTTAGCAGCCTAATGAGGAATATCATTGGGAACGCAAAGAATCATTAAAATGCCGATCCAGATTATGTTTCTAGTTATGTCTGTGGAGCAGATGTGAGGAGACAAAAAAGAGTACCATTTAATTCTAAAATTATGGGTATTAATTACATGGATTTCAGTTGACAAAATTGTATGAGTCTGCTGGAGCTGTAATTCTATAATAACCTGATCAGTGTCCTTGCTCTCAACACATTGTCTGGCCAATTATGAAGGATGGAGGGAGATTCCAGTTTCTTCAATTCATACAATAACAAATCTGCTACTCCCTGCTTCTTAAATGAGAATACTGCAATCCAGTACAATATGAACTGAATCCCACTATAGCACCTTCTTTTACTTGGGACAGGGGCGAAATGCTACCAGTTCAGACCGGTTCCCCTGAACTGGTAGTAAAAAAAATGCTTTAAAAAGTTATTAAAAAATTCCAATGATCAGCTGCGCAACAATCAGTTGTACTTTTTAAAAACTTTTTAAATCATTTTTTACTACCTATTTGCCCAAACCAGTAGTAGAAAAATGCTTTAAAAGCTTTTTTTAAAAAAAATTCCAAGGATCAGCTATGCGACAATCAGCTGTGCCTGATTGTCTGTGGGGTCCCTGCTTGTTGCTTGTTGCTTGTTGCAGGGGCCATTTTGTGTGAAGTCCAGCTGCTTTTATATGTGTGAGTAAGTTGTGCAGCTTTTGTGTTATTTTTGTGTAAAGTATGATAGTTGGTTTTTGAGCTCTCTGTGATTCTATGAGGTTCCTGGTTGCTGCATTTTGTGTGAAGTCCAGCTGTTTTTACATTGGTGTGAGACAGTTGTCCACACCTGCCTGGTCACATGACCACCAAGCCACGCCCACAGAACTGATAGGGAAAATATTTAAATTTTACCACTGCTTGAAACCCTCCAGAGGTGTTTGAATTTTAATATCTTAAAATTGCATTGTCTATTGTTCTGAGATGAATTGGAATTCAAGTTATGGGAGCTAATATACCACATGGAAAGTTGTTTAACTGCTGTCACCAGATTTCAATACCCAGAGTATTTTCTTTCTGTCAGAATTAAGGTTCAGCTTTTACCTTCATCCATCCTAAAACTGCCTCAAATCAATTATTTAAGATGAATGATGGATTGCTGGATTATGGAAATGTGTCCCTCCTTTTACTGGAGATACTGCAACCCAAATCATTTACATTAGTAAATTCATCTTTATTTGAAATAGGAAAATTAACAAGGTGACACATGATGGAAACTTATGGACACCTACAGGCCATACATCACAAAAGAGAGCAGATTCACAAAGTATTACATTTTGAAACTGAAACCATAAGGTAACATTGGAAGTACCGTTATATTATTATACCCACAATAATAACTTCCAGGCAGTCAATCTGGTTAATGGAATCAAAGACAGCTTGAGCACCCAGGACATATTTTTACAATCCATTCTTAATGTTAAACAAGCTTTCACAAAACAAGCCTTAAGTAACCCCCATTTGGTGTAGTGGTTAAGGCATCAGACCAGAAACTGGGGAGCTATGAGTTCTAGTCCTTCCCTAGGCATAAAGAGAGCTGGGTGACTTCAGGTCAGTCTCTCTCAGCCTTAGGAAGAAGGCAATAGTGAACCACTTATGAAAAATCTTCCCAAGAAAAGCATTAGTCTAGACAGTTTCCAGTAATCAACACTGAAGGCACCAAAAACAAAACAAAATTCTTTCCTTAAAACAAACAAACAAACAAACAAACAAACAAACAAACATAGGTTTTTACCATAATTTAGAACTCCATCCAATAGTTAATTTTTCCTCTTCTGGAAAGGGAGACGAGATGAGATGAGATGAGATGAGATGAGAAGAGACGAGAAGAGACGAGAAGAGAAGGAAGTCTTTATTTTTATTTCAATAAAAAATTCCTCAGGAAATGCATAGAGTTGTAATTATGTATTTACCAGTAGGAACTAAATGTTTTAGTTGCATGGGCAGGCTTCTGTTAATAAAAATTGCTCTATCCACCCAAATGAGGATGGAGGTGGGTGGTAAGAGAAGTCAAGTCCTGTGGAGGTTGGACAAACTGAGCTGCAAAGATCTGGACAATCACTCAAGGGACAATTTTATGTATATCATTACTGACATTACTGTTGTTATTATTGATTTTACAAAGCACAGTAATATTTATTCCCACCCCACCAAAAATGTTGGGAACACACAGACAATACAAAACATCTGTCCAACAATTGCCCCAGTTAATGCAAGCATTCCAGATTCATAAGGTTGAGCTTATGGAGTTTACATGGAGCTTCAAATTTTAAAAACATTCAACTTTCTAAGTACAAATGTTTTCAAGAATTCTAATCCTTTTTTTTTTTTTTTTTTAAACCAAGCCATTTGGAACAGTTTGGGTTGGTGGAACACTTGTAGGATGCTGCAAAGGGAGAGGAACACACTAAAAATCAGACTCAGTCTCATTCTGCTGGCAGATCTCTTTCGGTTCTAGAAGATAGTTTCTGCCTTCTTTATGTGTTGTTTTGCCTAGTTCTATTTTGTCAATAGGAAGAAATAAAGGTAGACTGGGGGAAAAAATAGATCACCACTTGATAGAAGCCTCGATATACATGGTCACAGTGGCCAATAAGAGAACAATGAAAAGCCCACTTGTGGTTTTCTAGCAACTTGGAAGTATTATGAAAACAGCAATAACTTGTGGCTATTGATAATGTTATCATTCTTGGATCAATTCAATGGATTGTCTATCATCAAATCCCATTCAGAATACCTCCTTTTGCCTCTCTTGAATCTCCTTTGAATCACCAAATTATCCAAAAACTACTGTTAGAGGAACGATACTACTATTTTCTTCTACCAAAAGAAAATCTTACTTCCCATATACCTCACTCATCTTTTTATATGCCTTTCACTAATGAGAATAGTTCCAAATACTGCAATTTCTCTTCAGGTAATAGCTCCAATTTTCTGATCATCTCGATTGCCCTTTTCCTGCTCTACGTGTTTTCTAAATTTCCGCAGCCCAAACACTACATAAAAGGGCAAGCATGGTGTACTTTGTACAAGGGCAAAACACTTTTATTTTTCCAAAATAAAAGCATTTCATAATAAATAGAAAACAAGTATAAAAAGAATTGAACTGTTTTGCAGCTGCCACAGAGTAATCAGCATTCTCTTTGAGCTACTACTGAATCTTCCCTGTGGAGATCCCATCAATTTATATGTGAAGTTCTTCTTGTTTCTTCTGTCCATCTTTTTTTTTTTTACTGTGTGCACTATTTTAATGTCCATTGACCTCATTTGAAATATATTTCTTCCATGGTTTTCATATTTTTTTCTTCTTTTTCCAGGCTGAATAATTTAGTGCTGTCTGCAAATCTGAACCCTCCAATTAACGGAATTTATAAACAGATTTAAAAGCACCAATACTGATGCTGAAATTCCACAAGCATAGCTTCTCAAAAAAAAAAACACCCCACTTTGATTTAAAGGATAGATCAAGTCTACAAACAAATATAAAAACTCCAGACTATCCTCAATTCTGGGGTTTACATCACAGCGAACCTAAAAGACAGTTCTACATTGGAAACATACTTCCCACTTTTTATTATTATTATTATTGTGTAGTTAATCTTTGGTGAGATTCACAGTCTTTGGGGCTGGTTGGTAGCTCAACAGCTCGAGTCCTAACCAAGGACCTAGGAACTTTTAAGGTAACGTCGGAAGATATAAGCTGTTCCAAGCAGGGTGGCCATTTGTAGAGTCTGAATGCTTTAGTCCGGCAAACCTAGAACCTCCACATAGCGAGGCAGTCCCCTAGGTATTGTTCTAAGGGCTCCAATCACAATCGGGACAACACATGACTTTCTCTTCCACAGTCGCTCAACTTCAATTTGCAAGTCCCGGTATTTTGTGATTTTTTCTTGCTGTTTATTTTCAATTCGTGCATCACCAGGTATTGCAATATCAATGAACCATACTTTTTTCTTTTCAATTATTGTTATATCAGGTGTTGTAGGACAAGTGCCTGTCAGTCTGAATTCTGAAGTCCCACAAGATCTTGACTTTCTCATTCTCTAAAACTTTCTCAACCTGATGTTCCCAGTGATTTTTGCAGTACTCAAATCCAAACTTCTGGCACAATTTCCAGTGAATGATCTTAGCAACACGGTCATGGCGTTGTAGGTAGTCAGTTTGTGAAATTTTGCTGCACCCACTGATCAGGTGGTCGGCTGTCTCATCTTTCTCATTACAGAGGCGACATTTGCTATTGGTGGTAACATGTTGAATTTTTGCCTTCATGCAGTTTGTGGCTAAGGCTTGTTCTTGAGCTGCCAAAATAAAGCCTTCTGATTCTTTTTTCAGTACTGATCTTAACCACTTCCAAATTAGCTTTTGGTCAGCATTGCTTTCAATACTTTTCAAGTATTGGTTATGCATAACTATGCATTTCCAATTTTCAGCTCGTTTCTCAATTATTTCTTTCTTATATTCAGCTTTTGACTTAGTTGTCTTTAAAGACCTCCTTTATTTACTTCCTTAATCATCGGTTCTTCATTTTTCTTGATGTAATCATTCAAGCTGTGTTTTTCTTCTTCTTCTTATATTATTTATATATATATATATATTCTAATATTATATTATTGTTGTTGTTGTTGTTGTTGTTGTTGTTGTTGTTGTTGTTATTCTGTGGTTAATCAGCGAGATTCACAGCCTATGGGGCTGATTGGTAGCTCAACAGCTTGAGTACTAACCAAGAACCTCGGAACTGTTAAAATAACCTTGGAGGATATAAGCTGTTCCAAGTATGGTGGTTTTTTGTAGAATCAGAGTGTTCAAGTCAGGTAGATTATTGTTGTTGTTGTTAAATTGTTTAATTCATGTAGTTTTGTACTTTGCATTTGTTTTTTAAATTCTTTCATTTTATGTATCTCCTAAATGTGTATTGATTCTTCACAGTAGAGACAGGAAATACTGCAGAAATGCTTAATTGATTTGATTAAAATGGGTTAAAATTAGCTTCCAACTTTTCTCATGATCTGACCAATTATTTTTCTACGATTTCTACCCTAGGCTTTCTAGCTTAAACAAGTCTTCTATACAATATGCATCTCATAGAAATCAGGGGATACTATGAGATAACGAAACAAGGATTGCCAATTTTCAATGGGGTTTCTAAGAGTCTTAAAGAGCAGCCATATGAAACCAACAATGTCAGAAAGTCAAGCTGTAAGGGACAAAAACATGAATTTTAGTTCGACCTTTTATCCTTAAAGGATAAAAAATCCTTAACAGTTGCCATTTTATCTCCTTATTTATTTTTCTAACCTTGTTTCAAAAGAGACCATCTAGAATAGAAGTTTTAGATAAATTTGAACCAACTTTTTATCTTTTTATTTTTAAGCTAGCTGAAGATAAAATGAAAGTAAATTATTATAGCTGAGTGATTGTCATTTTTGCAACAAAAAAATAATTCCTGCAGAGAGAGTTTTTCCATACACCATAGCATGACATTGATGTCAACCTGAAGAAAATATATATTTATACATGCAATTTAAAGAAGTTCTTGTTTCCACAAAGTCGTCTTCTTAACCAACCTCTACTAATAGGTACCCCACAACCAGCTGGCTCTATTCTCAGGGCTATTCATTTTCTTTATAAATGACCTAGGAGATAGAGTGGAAGGGATATTTATCACATTTAAAAATGAAACCAATCTTGTAACTAGTACTTCAAAGCACAGATTCTGAAATTCTGTGGTACTATCATCTTTCAAAATGATAAAACTAGACAACAAACCCACATAATAAAAATGTTTCATTAGTAAGTAATGAATTAATTATTTTTAATAATTAACTTTCTTTCTCTCTATTTAATAACATTATTGGAAATAATCTAACATAACAACACAAAACCCAATAAGTTTTAGCTGGTTTATCATAATTTCCTAATTCTGAAATCTGGATTTCATTCTGAAGACAGCTACTTTCTTTCACCAAAATCAGGGGAAAAGAGACAGAGTGTTTCTCGGTTTTTCAATCGGCTTCTCTTAAACTGCTTTTTTAATTATGTTCTTTGCAAGCTGCAAGTCCATTTTCTTGTTTTACACTCTTTTCTCTAAGCATAGATGCACTGAGATAACAATAACAGCTTAATCTCTTTCCCTTTCATTTTCTTGCAATTTCCTTCCTTCTCTCTGTTGTAATTCCCTCTAGAGCAGGGGTGTCAAACTCCATTTCATTGAGGGCTGCATCAGGGTTGTGTATGACCTTGGGGAGCCAGAGAGGATGTGGCCAGAGTGGCCATGGCCAGCTCGACATCACTTGTGTTGGGGGCACTTGTGGTGGCCCAAGCAGTCTGCCAGAAAAAAATAGGTCCCAAGCTCTGTTTTCAGCTGTGACGGCCTCCTGCAACCCTCTGCCAGCAAAAACGGAGCTTGGGAGGGCTGAGTGCAGTCCTCCCGAGCTCCGTTTTCACTGGCAGAGACACCATGGTCCAGTCCTTTGCTGTTTCCAGGATGGCCCCTGTGGGCTAGATCCAGCCCCCAGTCCCCAGCCCCCAAGCCCCCAAGCCCCCAGGCATTATGACTTTTATATAAAAGGCAAGTGAAGTGTTTGCCTTTGAAAAAGCAACAACAGCAACAACAACAACCAGAGTCAACATTTATACAGGGTTCTGGTCCTGAATATCATCGCTTGGCATTCATCATATTTTTGCATCAGCCTGTTAAATCTGTTCAGAAAGTATGCATAAAAAAGGCACTCTGGAGACCCTAATTTTCAATGATCCAATGGTATTTGAGACCCACAATTTATAAAACTTGTTATAAAGGACAAATTGAAATTACATTAAAGATAATATTGAATAGTGAATCAAATGCAACACATTATTCAACTGTGAGAAATGTAAGACCTTGTATCTGGATAAGAGTGATATACACTAGTATAGAGTTGGAGAAGCTTGGCTTGTAGGAAGAATCTAGAAGAACAGCATTGGCTTGTAGGAAGAATCTGGTAGAACAGCATTGAAGTTTTTTATGATAAATACTGTTAAGTACTAAAATTGTCTACATTAAAGAAAAGTGGGTTATCCATCAGGAACGATTTTTAAACAGAGGTCAGATGGCCTTTAATTGGCTGTAGTCATGGACAATAAAGTCATTGAGATCAGAAATGGGATGAAATTACTTAGATTATCCCATGTATTCTGTTTATCACTTTTAATATTGATATGATAGCAATCAAATCAAAGCAGTTTAGGTTCTTTCCAACAGCTTTCTTGTTGATTCTTATAGCAAAAAATAAGTGTTATTCTTTGCAAATGAGTAGAGAGAGAAAAATAAGCTGTTCAGTTTCTGAATTTCTTCAGGTGAAAACATGGAGGGATAATATCAAAAAAAAGGCTTGTGCAGAGCAAAACAAATTCTTGGGCATTCTCTAAAAGTTTTTGTACACCACAGGGCAACACCTATGTAGAAGCCTTTTCTGGTTAAGCTGGAAAAGTCTATTGGCGTGATGTGAATGACCAGAGTGAGATGAATTTAATCACTGCTGCACAAGATGAACTGTCTTGTCTTGGTGGTGCTTCAGTCTCATTGATGCAAATTGCAGTCACCTCATACATATCACTAAAATTGGCAAATTAAATTTGTAGATTAAAGCTATTGTAAACACACTCTTAAAACCAAGAATGGAAGCGGGGGAGGGGGGGAAGACAGTGCTGGAAGGAAAGCCCTAAAATCAATTTTGGAAATAAGAGAAAAATAAAGTTAGCACCAAAAAGACCAGAAAATACTTCATAGCTGAAATAAGCCATACTGTTGAAAAAACTCTCTCTTGGTAGCCCTCTGCCTCATCTCAGTAGGCAGTGCTACAACTCCATGATGAGGCAAACCTTCACACTAAGATATGTAAGAAGAGAGGACATGTTCTTTCTGGTAATCTGGCTCCAATCTGCAATTGTACCAAGATTTTACAAATGTCTTTGTGCAGTAATAATCAAAATTTCAACAGTATTCATTACATTAATATTAATTCTCTGATTTTACAATACTAGTATTGAACATTATAAACATATTCGCCTCCTTCTTCTAATGAGAATATAATTGAGTAGTATTAAACATAATCCTAAATCAGCAAAATAATAATCATACTGTTTATGTATCTCTCTTTTAACATATTTTCTATATTTCGCTGATCTTCTTTTATTCCCCTATTTCTAATTTCCGTTTTGATTCTATAACCATTGATAAAATAATTCCCATGTCATGTAATATTCAGTTTGTTCTTTCTCCTTAATTGCAAGTGTTAATCTATTCATTTCTGCACATTCTAATATTTCAGCGTTACAAGTTTCAAGATGCAACTGGGATGGGGGGGGCATGTATAGGGCTCAATGACATTGTAGGATGCATTTCTTCTTTAATATAGGAGGCTAATAAATATGATAAACTACCACATATACAATTGCTTCACTCCCTATGTGTGGAGGTCAGATTATATGTTTGTAAGAAAGACTGGAAACCCAGAACTAACTAGAACTGATACAGTGTACAGTAGAGTTTCTTTCTTATTATGATTTGGTTCACTCAACATATTCAATTGTGGTTTGTTAAACATTATTTACCAATTAAGCCACATTTTCTGGGTTTGTATACCATAATCTCTCAATCATGCTTTGCAAACAACAAAGCTGAGTTTGACAACCTATTCCATCAAGAGCAAACAAATCAAAATGTGACATAATTGTGATTTATAAAACTAACCTTTGTGCCATTCCTTTGTCTATTCACAGAACATCAAAGGAATGTGTAAATCCTAATAAAGCAAATAAATTATACAAGCCTGAAGACATTCCATTCTTATTTTAAAGAATTGTCCTGAACATAATTATCTAGTATGCATACAAGATAATATGAAATAAAATTATGAAGTAGAGCTAAATATTATAGTTAATTAGTCTGTCTTCCTGGCAGAGGAGCAAAGATCAAGTTTTCACATTTCAAATAGTTCCACTCTAGATAAAAATAACTCAGAGTGTGAGTTGGTCCAGCAAAATAGATTATGTGTTCCTCACTTGCTTTAGATATCACTCTTTTCAGGCGTATTTAGGTAATAACAGTCTGAAGAAATGATGAAATAGAATGCTGGACAAAAACCAAGAGATATTGAAAGGATTAGTTTAGAGAACTTGACAGGTGTCTGTTGATTACAGAGAGGAGGTATATTGTCAAGTGCAAGGCATCAGGTTCATTCATAAGACTGCAGCATAATCTCACTGGCTCAGGGCTGATTTAGCCTTCCATCCTTTCTAAGTCGGTAAAAGGAGGACCCAGATTGTTGTGGGCAATATGCTGACTTTCTATAGCTTAAAGCACTGTGAAGCGGTATATAAATCTAAGTGCTATTGCGATTGCTACAATCAGATTTACTGAAGCCCATACAGAAGGAACTAGTCAAATAGCGAACAGTACTAAATTGTCACTACCTAAGGACCAACTGAATTCAAGGATGGCTGGACCTGGATCTCTCATGGCAATGCAAGAACTCTGAACTGATGATGTGTTTTACTCCACCCTTCCTAGTTCTGCCTTCTCTACTCCTGCATTTATTTATTTTTAAATAAGTAAAGCAAAGAAGCTGCAACCTTTTAACCTGCATGTTTAGGAAACCAGACTGTTTTTTTTCAAGTCAATAGGTAAAACTAAATGATTTGCTGAATGAAAACAAAGGTCTCTGTGTAGTTTTGTTTTATTAGTGATTATAATCAGATTCTTCTCATAAACAATAAGTTGTTTTTGAAGGAAACATTTCTTCACAGAGCGCCTATATAAATTTCGGAATTCTTAATAACAAAATATAATGATGCCTTAAATCCAACTGAGGATTTAAAAGAGTTTAAAAAGATCTGTGGAAGTTGCCATTATGTTCTGCTTGGACGCTTCTCATAGAATGTGACTTCAACCTTTTAAATCAGGTGCCATATTTGGAATGCTGACAGAATTATATGAGTGCTCTCATGCAATATTAATTTGCAAAACCATTGATCGTCCCTGCCAAATTTACCTGTCTTTTTCTTCTCTAGTGGACTGTAAAGGCCTCCCATTTTGTAAACGACCTGTGAGATCTATGTGGAAATCTGGCTGATGCTTGTGACTGGCATTTTACCTTGTAGCAAGTTAATATTCCATTTTCTAAAAAAATATTTTTAAAAATAGAGTGCCTTAAAAAGCAGTACATTGGAAAATGTTTTGAGAAATACTGGAATCTGCAAATTCCTATATTATTCTAGAATAGATAAATTTTTGGTATGATTAAGTTCAATTCTTCCTTTTTTTTAATGTACAGATGTTGCTGCCCAATCACACTGGAGGACTACTTCTAAACCGAGAGTGATCATAACCAATAGGTAGACATAGTTATTTTGCAGCTAGTGACTTGCAAAGTCTAAATGTAATCATGACTATTGAGTCACATTTAATAATGAATGCTGAAATTCAAAAATAGTCTACAAGAGTTACTAATCACTCTATATCATTATATAACAACTTAGCAAGGGAAGCTGTTTCTCAAGAAATAGAATTTATTGATGTAGAAACCAGGATGCTGGAACACAGAGATCATAACAGAAATTCATTTTTATCTTGGCTAGACACATTTACTATTGTACCTATGTTTAATGATCCAGAATTCTCAGCCTATAAGGGAAAAATTTTCAGGAGCTGCATTGGTACTAAGTTCTTCATAGTTTAAAAGATAGCACCCCATTCTTTATGACTGCCTGATCATCAACTTATTGTGCTTTGTGCAGGAAGTAAAATATTTCATACTTGCTTTGCTTCTCTTCCCCATAATGTAGCTTCTATAATGCATGGGAGAGAGAGACACCAACTGTTATGCATTGTTTATGTGAGACTTCTTGATTCTGAGATATATTTTTTTTGAGAAATAACTCAGAATAAAAAAAGGAAGCAGTGGACGTATATTTGTGCTTCCTGTGGATTTGTCTCCCTAAATATGAGCAATCCATAACTGTTGGATGGAATCTTGTGAAGCAGGCTAAAAATGCAGAAATCTGGTAGTGTGTCAGCAGTATTACAGATGGTGATAACAGGTTTCATGACAGCAGGCGGTAACGAAAGACTCTCTGAACTAAAGAAAAGACAGAGAAATGAGACTAGAACATGAACCACCCAAAAAAAAAAAAAAGTAAGGTGCCAACAAATCTATGTTATGTGGTGTCTACACAAAATAATAAAATAGAATTAAGGGCACATTTAGTAATCCTATTAATATCAGAATATATAATATTAGTTTATAATATATAAGGTATCAGTATATAATATTGTTATCAGTATATAGTAATAATCATATTACTATCGGTGCTTAGAGTTCTTACTATGGCACTTACTATGGTTATAATAAAGATTAAAACCTAGTTCTTGTATGTGAAAAAAAAAATCATCGATTGGTAGATATGATATTCCAATACCGACAGTTTTATGTACATAAACCTAGAATAGTACAAGATTGTGCCAATGAGCCTTTATTTGATCACTCACAGGGATTACGAATCAACTCTTTGCAACTCTTTCTCCTAACGGTATTTCTCCAATATTCTGTTTTGTCCCTTTGACATGATGGTACAATTTCATTATATTTATTTTGTACAATGACAATAAAGACTATACTATGGTGCCCTCCAACTGAGGCAATATATAGCTTAAATCTAGTGATATAATTGGTGGGAATAATTTTAAACTCTGATGGCCTAAGTGTGAATACCAAAATCTGTGGACCACTTTCTTCCTAAAAGGGAGGCTAAGGAAGCCACACATCTTTTCAACAGGTTGCTACACAAAACAGGTTGCTACACAAAGGGGAGCAATAAAAACAGAAGGGAGAAAAATAGTCATTCAGCACCAGTGTAACCTGGAAAGGTTAACTTTTAAAAAAAATGTAAGTGAACACATTACATGCTGGTTCCCCAAAGTTTTCCAAGAGAAAAAGACTTGTAGAAAGGAATTTGGCTTTTTAAAATCTGTTTCCAAAATGTATACATCTATGCCTGTAGAATTTTCAGACCATTACATAACTATTTACAGATTTTATTCCTTAGCAAGTGTGCATGTTCAGCTTCAATCATAATACTTAAACACAATAGCAATTGTAGCCACAAACCAACTATCGCTGGAAAATATATTTTTGCACTTCTTCCACACTTATAAAACCATGCATAGATGTGCCATGTGCTTAATTTTAAATATAGCAAATTTTGCTTTGCGTTTATTAGCTTAATGCATTAAGTTCACACTATGTCATTAGTCCCTCATACATAAAAGGCTTGAAAGCAGATTCATTTTGTGGTCTTGATTTCCATGAGTCTGGCTTTTAAGCCACATACTTTATTAAAGGTTGTATCCATGCATGACGTCTTTTGATGTTGGAGGTAGAACATGCATGGGGTTGCCAAGAAGGAAATGTTATTATATGTTCTAAGCTCATGGTTATTACTGGAAATGCTGTTTTATAAAACATGCAGGACTTCATTGCTAAAAGTAGAAAAACTACAGCATGTTCATCCATGAAAGTACAGCAGGGTCTTAGATGTGTCATTAGAATCTTACATCTGTTCTATATGTTGTTAGTTTCAGTCACAGTGAACTGATTATGGATTTGAGACTAAAACTGCTTTTCTTAATAGTTCTGTCACGATTTGAATTTTCAAGCTTTCAGAAACATCCACTGCTGTTGAGAAACTAGTAATTAAGTGGCAAGAATGGGAATCCAGCTGCAACATGGCTTTTGGAAGAAAACAAGTTTCAAAATATTGGCAGTTCTCCACAGGACATTAAAAAAACCTACACTTTCAAATGAAAATAGAATAAATGCACCCTGTTTTAGAAGATGCAATCATGTTTTGATCCCAGCAGAAATTATAGAAAAAATGGTCCATTGGCTCCATGGAGTCGAGTGGCATCTGCAGCAAGCTAGTTTTGTATAAATGATGAAATTTGTTATGGGATGTCATCTAAATACAGGTAGACAAGGGATGGAATTTGCATCAGGTCTGTAATTATTGACCTTTGTTCCCCTCACAGACACTATGAAGGATTTCTTGCAGCTACAATTTGTCTTTTTACACTATTAGGCAGAAGTCATATTTCGACAGAAATGGCATATGTTGTATTTAATAGATTTCTAAAGGAACACTGAAGAATTATACTGTACATTTAAACAATGGAATTTAGATTTAGATTTTATTAAACTTATATACAGCAGCCCTCTCCCATAAGGGACTCGGGGCGTAGTAAATGAATGTATTTTATGCTAATATGAACAACCATTTGGCCTTTTGCTTGATTTTTGTGCTTCTTGTCTTCATGTCAAAACAGTTTGCCTTGGCCAGCTTCCTAGGGCTGAGGGGAAATGACCTGTCGAAGGCCACCCAGTTGGTTTCATACCTAAGACAGAACTAGGGCTCAGAGTCTCCTGGTTTCTACCCTAGTGCCTTAAACCAGGGGTCTCCAACCTTTGCAACTTTAAGTCTGAAGGACTTCAATTCTGGGAGCTGAAGTCCTTCAGACTTAAAGTTGCAAAGGTTGGAGACTCCTGCCTTAAACCACTAGACCAAATTGCCTGCCCCTTTCATAAAACACAAATGTTGCCTTCTGTAAATGAAAACACCTTATGCTGGCTTGTCCCTGTGCATATTTATTTGGAAATAAAATCCCTCAGATCGAGAAGAATCCCCTTTTCTCCCCAGTCTACCGTAAGCATAGTTTCAATTTCCCAATCCTACATAGGCATACTTTCTAGGACAGAAGATGCAATGTCTGTTTAGGTTCATATTGGAGAAACTAAAACATTGCCAAAAAGCTATGGAAAGAGATCATGTTTTGGGGAAATATTTGAGATTTTCTTTTTCCAGAGGAAGCTCCAAAATGAAAAGTTTGGGGGATTTCATCTTCCTCTGTTTTTATTGATCACATCAACTCCCAGAATTCTCCAAGAAGGTAATAGTAGCGTTCTTTTCCCCCTTTCATTTCTTCAACACAACACAACACAACAACCTCCCAAAGATTCTATTCTATTATTATTCTATTCTATTATTATAATAGCGTCCTATTTGATTCTATTACATAGATCAGGCGGAGAAATCGTGACTGGTCCTATGAGAAGCCCAACTAGCTTTACCGAACGGTTTTGAACTTTGCTGTCCCCAAGGGGTTCGTGATTCTTGCCCCCATTAATAGTAGAGCCAGTGCCAACACACAAACACACACACACACACACACACACACACACGCTCCCCCCCCCTCCCGTCCTCTCTTATGGTGCTAGCAACGAAAGACATTCCAAAGGTTCCTCCTCCAGGTTGGGCGGAGGGGAACTGAGGAGGAGGAGGAGGAGGAAGAAGAGGAGGGCAGGGCTGGAAGAAGGAGGTGTACTAAAGCCGGCGAAGGTGCGATGCCAGGAGACTTCGCGGCGCCCCAGCTCGCCTCCCTCTCCCTTTCCTTCTGCCGTCCTTCCTCCCAGCCTCCCTTCGCCGCAGAAAATGACGGCGGCCGCGGATCCGAGGCGCAAGGTCTCTCCGAGGTAAGATCTGGGGCTTCGCTTGTCTTTTCTCCTTCGCTCCGTCCTTCGCTTTGCAGCCTTTTCCTTCGCGGGGATTCGCCTTTTTATCCCGACCGCGGGGCTCCAGGGCAGCTGACCGCTCCTCCCGCGAAGAAGCTTGGCGGTGGGGAGCGAGGAAGCAGCCTTCGGTTAAAAAAAGGGGGGGGGAACCCTAGGTTGAAGGACTGAAAGGCTGAAAAGCCTCGGGTGTCCCGTCCTTTGCCTCAAAGAAGCGGTTTGTCCCGAGGTACCTGAATACTAGCAATGCTGAATGCTTACTTCACGCGGGACAGCCGCGCGAGCTCTGAGTGTCTTGTGTACATCGCTGGAGTGAATGTCTATGCAGCATTTCTCAACCTTGGCCACTTGAAGATGTCCGGACTTCAACTCCCAGAATTCCCTAGCCAGCGAATGCTGGCTGGGGAATTCTGGGAGTTGAAGTCCGGACATCTTCAAGTGGCCAAGGTTGAGAAACGCTGGTCTGTGGAGATTCTCAGTCATCCAGGTCCTGGTTGGTCCCAAAGGTGCTTTTTTTAAAGAGGCAACTGGACTATGTTTTTTCTTTGAAGACGTTTCGCTTCTCGTCCAAGAAGCTTCTTCAGTTCTGACTGGATGATGGGGAATGGAAGGATTTATACTCCTTGCGAACAGACGTTCCCCACCATCCAGTCAGAGCTGAAGGAAGCGTCTTGACTGAGAAGCGAAATGTTTTCAGAGAAAAAAAAACCCTGAAAGTCCAGTTGCCTCTTGAGGGGGAAAAAAGCATCTTTGGGACATCGCTTGTTGGATGGAGAGGGGGAGGGGAGAACCGATCATCTACTTGATGTAAAACTGCCGATGACAGAATCCAACCTTTTTCCTTCGTCCCTCATCCCAGCAAACCGGGGATGGTCCCAGCCGAGGTCAAACTATAGAACCGGATTCTTTTTCCCCTCTAGAAAAAGCGTCGCCCAAACGCGCCTTCCCACGGGACACCAAGGGAACTGCCTCCCATCCTAAGCGGCGTCCATTAATAAGCGGTCCCGTTGGCTTCCAAGAAAAGGAAGATGGAAAGAAAGGTGAAGGGAGGAAGGTTGGCTTTTCACGGGACTGGAGGGAACGTGACTCTGGGCTGCAGGGCACGTGGGAATTGAGAAGTGCGGACCGGCTAAGTAAAGCACAGCTTTACAGGGTCGTGCAAGGTGCGGGCATGTGGCAGCCCCGACCCATTAAAATTGCAGTTTGAAAAAGGATTCTTACTTTCCCAAAGTGTCGTCGGATTATAGTAACGGCTTTGTGGCAAACAAATCTTCCAGCAAGGTTTTTATTTGGGAATGGGGTTGTCTTTTCTCGGGATCATATAATTTCAGACTATTCTAATGAGAGAGAATGCTGTGTTACAAAACACACACACATGCCCATATGTAAATATGTATCCACTGTAAATTTAATCAGGCAGGAGAGAGAGTGTCTTTTTTCTTTCTTTAACATGGCTTATCACATTTTCTTATGGGTTGCAAGTCTAACATAAAATACAAGGCAGTAGAAATCCACTACTTGGCATTTCCAATACTGACCGACATTTATCATGAAACACATTTTAATTATATATATGTGCATGACAGAGATATATAATGTCTGCTTTAATGTAAATCACTGTATTGGTTTAAATTCAGTTGTATTAAATTTACAGAAACAGAAGCCACAGCAGGAATATGTTTTTCCCAGTACCAAATGATTATTTGGGGCTTTGTATGCCCCATGAAAAATAAAGGAAGTAGATTAAATGCTTAAAGTCATCATTGCAGAATATCTTACATAATATGTAACATTACAGAATAAAAGAACAAAAAAAATCATCATCCATTACAGTTCTTGTGTTTAATGTTATCATTTCCATATGCTTTTGTTACATGCTACAGGCATGTATATTTTATGGCTGCCTTACATCCATTGCTCTCTGACCCAAATAGCATGGATTGCTCCAAGAAGCAGTAAGCTTATTATCTGTTCCTTTAGCTAATTAGTTTTCACTTTATTCCCTTGAGAAAATGCAGTTCATCAAGTAAATATTTTAAAAAATCATTATAGAGGGTTAATGGTGTCTTAATGGAATAGTTAAAAATAAACATCCAGACATCTTCGAGCTAGTTCAGTCATTCTTAATGGACAGCATCTGTCTCATTCATACATTTAATAAACCAGTAAATAGAGTGCAAGCATAGCCGTTTTTAACCATCTAAGTGCTAAAGAACATGCATCATGGTTGAACAGCAGAGGGTGCAAAATTGAACCCTATTCTCTTACTAGAAAAAAACTAATAAGGGAAAACATTAAATCTTATTGTATATTTTCCAATTTGATTTGCTTTTTGTACTTGATAAAATAAAAAAGCACAACAAAGCAATTAACAGATTGTGGTAATGCATAATCATTCAGATTTCCTTTAATATTTAAATGCAGTTCATTAAAGAAGATTAAAATTAGCTTTAGCATCCATGTTCATAAAGACATAGAATTGATAAATCATGAAATGCTCAGGAGAATCATGCAAAGGCTGTGCTTCTTGATTTGAGAATGCTATTAATTTCTTTTATGGCTATAGTATAAATCCTTATTCCAGTCTGAAATATTTTGCAGAGACAGACAAACTGGTGTCCTCCAGATATTTTGAACTTCAGCCACTGTAGATATTTGCCTGTTTTATTCCTGTATGTACTGATTGTAGTGTATCGTATATATCTATTTTGTTCCTCACAGTTTTAGCATGTGTATTGGACACAAAAATAAAACAAGATGTAACATTTTAACATTTGTCGATTACAATGCTTAAGATTATCTTCTAAATATGTCAACTAAAGATCAGGTCCCAAAGAATATAACCTTCCCTTATACTTTCAGTAAATGCAAAAATGAAAAGAAGCTGACACGTCTTCTGATTTTTCCTTCTACTTCACTTTGTCTCCACAGAAATGAAGACAACATAACTGTTCTTATCTGAATGTAGCTACAATAATTCATTCTATTAGAAAACTTGATTGTCTATGGTTTCCAATAGAAATATAACCATATTTGAGTTTTGTTCCTCTTCGCTCGTTTCCCCCCCCCCCCCCCCATCAAGCTAGGAAGGTCAAGGATGGAACAGGCAAAACCAATCCTGTCTGTTCTTAGAATTACTGAATGACCGAATTGTACTTTAGAAAATATGCTCTTAAGACTTCAGGATTCTCTGCAAGATGTACTTTTTGAAAATAAAAACATTTTTCGTGGCCATGTGTTTCAGTTTCTAGGAAAGAATTGGAGATTGCCCATTTCAAGACACTGATAGTGGATTTTAATAAGAAATGACAAAATGAAATTGAGATGGATCAGACTTGTAATATTTTTCAGTTTCTTAGATGTAGATTCTGATTACATTATTTTCATTCTCCTGCTTGTTCCAAATGCAAGTGAACCATACTTTCTTATTTATTTTTATTATGAAAGAAAGGCTAGCTATTTTCTCCTTTCCCTCCTCTCATGGCAAATATGTCCATACAATAGAAACAGAAATGATGCATTTTGCTTAAATGCATTTGTGAAAATTCTGATGAGCCGCCAAGAAATCTTTATTACGCGATGACTAGTAAAGGTAAATAGAATTAAGTGCAAAATAATCTGTTATTATCAGTGAGACTTTAACCATGCTTTTTCTTGGACCTTATATAAGGAAGAGTAAAACATACCTCTTGCATGTGAAAAAAAACCCCATCAATTGGTAGGTGTGACTTTCCAACACCTACAATTTTATGTAGGTAAACCTAGAACACAAATTTGATTCCTGGTACCAAACTGTGTGACCATTATTCACAAGGATTACGATTCACTTTGTAACTTGTGCTATACTATTGCTCTAAAACTCTCATGTCCCAATGGCATGATTGAAGTAACATATGCTTAAATCTAATGATTTTATTGGTGAGAATAATTTTAAAGCCTTACTGCCTGAGTGAGAATCAACTGCCCAAGTGCTTCCTTAAAGTGAGTCTAAGAATTATATGCTCTGTTGTTTGTATAATGTAAGAGTCTGACCCCTTATATCAGTATATCAGTATATAAGTCAATAAGAGTTATTGCTTCCCTGACAATACTACCTCGGTGCTGTTCTTAAGCTGCTGGAGAAATGTTTAGCAGTGGTACAAATAAAAATATTACCTATTTAATATAATCTATAATAGAAAGCTGTAGCTCCTGCTTTCAGGTGTACTTTTAAGGAAGTAAATAAATTCCATATACACCTTCATATATGTTAAGATGCAGATAATATACTTTGCCGCAATTTGTGTAAACATAAGCTGCCAAATTTCAATACCATGATTGATTAGCTTCACACCTGGTATAGTATAAATCTATATATACTTTGATCATCAGACATTTTACTCCTTTTCCAAGACCTGGCTCTCAGGTGTGGCAAATTGACAGATGTGGCATATTTGGCAGAATGTTCTCAGATGTGTCTTTCCATAAGAATGAAGCCACATTCACACAGAAAATTAAACAGGAGTCGAATTCTATGCTTTTCCCCTTCTTTTTGATTCAATGAATACTTGGGTTTCTTTTGATGGCCTTGGAAGACGACTGATTTCTGTTGTCACAACAGATCCTCTTAGCCTGAGAAATGCTGATTCCTGTCTTGCCAGCGTATTCCACTTCTGAAAATTGGCAACCTCTATGGACCCTGAAAACCATCAAATAAATTCTAAGTAAATTTAATGCAATTAAACTCCCCTAAAGATTGTCCACTTCAGCATGAATGCATCTCTTTAAAAAAAAAAAAGTAGAAAGTTGTTAGCATCCTTGCTTTAAAAGTGTCACAATTGCACTGGTACAGTGAAATTAGTGGCATTTTTAATATTTGGAAACTCAGGGCAAGATAATATAGATGCGACAGTGCAATTTCTATCACTGAATTATATGCAAACATTGCTAGAATCACATGTGGGCCAGGATTGGGAAATGTAGACATATAATTGTGGTCATTGTTAGTGTAAGCAAAACCAAATATTAAATGTCATAACAGGTTAAACGATCAATGCTAACTTCTTTGCAGAAGAGAAACCCACAAAGTCAATGGGTTTTGTATTCACAGTACGCACATGTTGTTCTTAAGTGCCTCTTGAGTGATACTTAACTAGAGTACATGAAGTTAATCAACAGATTTATAACTGCCCAGCATAATACAAAGAACTAGCATTTCCCTATCAGGTTAACTGTCATTGAAAAAAATCCAATTATTATTACTTAAAAGTCAATTAATCATGACGTTTAAGTAAATGGCTTAGTTTGAGTAAAGGGCTACTTTTGCAGAAGACTTAATAAATCAGATATACTTATTTTGTCTGTTAATCCCTTTGCCACAATATGAACTATGAGAACAAATTTTGTTAAAATTGATGAATTTCAGGAGATTACAAGGGACTAGAAGAGGTAAATCAAAGCACAACATTCTTAAATAGACAATAAATGTTAAACACGAGCTGCTTCCATCTCTGCTTATATCTGAAACCTAGGCAAGAGATTAGATGCAATATTGAAACAATAAGAAGAGCTCTTCTGGATAAATTATTGGTCAAGTATAGATCTATGGAAATTCATAACCTGGATCTGAATACAAGATAAGAATTAAGAAATGAGTCTCAAGGCAGCTACTGAAAAAGTTCATTGAATTGAGGTTTGAAAGAGTTGTTTTATAGGGAAAGAAATTATAAATATAATGGAACTTTGAGTATCCCTCTTATTATTTTTCATAATTGACATGACTCCAAAATCCAAGATAATTGATGGATTTTGGAGTCATGTCAATTATGAAAAATAATATTCACTGCATATTCATTGCAGCTAAAGGATCAAGGTAAAAACATCAATAACCAGCTGGATATATTACAGACTTGCAGAATCTTGACCACTTCATTGAGCTCAGCCTTAGCATTATACCCCTTTACAAGAGTTCAGCCACCTATAGAACTGGGACTTTGCCTCGGGTCTGAGTTGGGCATGTTGCTGACTTGGGGCTGTCCTTTATGATTCAACTAGCAGTTATATCTCAGCACTCTTAAGTGTAATATTATAATACTCTGAGCTGAATGGCTGGGAAAGAAGGTCTAGTCCTAGCATTTTGTGTGAGTCCTAGAACATGACAAACTGGATTACACATTTTTGGTAATTTCTTTTGCATATGTGTGTATATATGTATGTATATATGTATGTATGTATGTATGTATGTATACATATACATTTATATATACATATACATGTATGTTACGTTTTTGAGCTGATCAATAAATAAGAGCTAAGTGATGAGAGCTAAAAAGCTCGAAATAGATCTATACTAGTCTCCCTGACTTTATTGATTTATTGATCAGCTCAAAAACCTAACACACGTATAAAAAAAAATTACACAACGGAACTCATGGCTTTCTGTCTAGATGGTCTCTGGTGATGAGCCAAAAGGCAGAAAAGGAAACAGCATGTCTCCTCCCTTAATTGGGGCCCTAACAGGGTGTTGTGGAACGATTATATATATATATACATGTATATTTATTTTATTTTATTTTATTTTATTCAATTTATATATATTTATACACACATACACACACTCTATCGATCTATCTATCTATCTATCTATCTATCTATCTATCTATCTATCTATCTATCTATCTATCTATCTATCTATCTATCTATCTATCTATCTATCTATCTATCTATCGTGTCTGCAAAGCCACAGATGCCAGCCTGAAGATGGCGAGTGAGACCTCACTGAAACGTTGCAAAGACAATCTCAATCTTACATGGGAAAAGACCCAAATACAACAAGACCAGCGTATGTATGTATGTATGTATGTATGTATGTATGTATGTATGTATGTATAGTGGTGGGTTTCTACCGGTTCGGTTCATCTGGTAATGGTTTGGTGGCCTGGGTTGCTGGAACCAGCAGTGACTCAGGCCTGCCACACCCCTGAACTGGTTCTCAGGGCGGTGCCATAGATGGCACCATCTAGTTTTTTGCTTCTGCTCATTGCAGGGCAATTTTTATTGCTCATTGCAGGGCAATTTTTATGCATGTGCAGTGCACATCAAGCGCACACACGTGGCATGGCCATGAGCAAACCAGCAGTAGTAACTACCAGAACCCACCCCTGATATCTGTCTGTCTGTCTGTCTGTCTGTCTGTCTGTCTGTCTGTCTGTCTGTCTGTCTGTCTGTCTGTCTGTCTGTCTATCTATCTATCTATCTATCTATCTATCTATCTATCTATCTATCTATCTATCTATCTATCTATCTTATGAATAGTGTCCTTCTTTTAGAACTAGAAAACCCGCCTGGCTCACTCAAGGCAACTGATTTTTCTTTCTCCTTTAACCCGTTATAATCCGTAGAAGCTCAGAATAAATAGATAACTAGATTTAGATGAGTTTTACCGAAAATATAGTTGAGATTTTCTCTCAGAGCCCCATCTTAGTTTACTTCATTTAGATATGATTCCCATTTGTTTCTAAGTGGGGATGCAACTCTTCCACTGAATTCTGTCTCTATAAATTTCCTATTTCCTCCTCCCCTCAGTTTTCTTATTTTTCAAGATTCACACATTTTTCCAAACTAACTAGGCCCACAGTGACTTTCTATTTGACTAAGTCTAGAAGTGACTGGAAAACAATTTCTTTTCATCAGAATGAAAAATAGAAATGGAAAAACAAGGAAAATCATCCAAAAGCTCTCTGAATTTAGGAGTTGAATTAATATGGTAAGACACATCAACACACATAGTAACAAATTCAAAGATTTAAAAAAAACATGGAAGGAGTATATTAAAATCACGTACAGTGTAGATGCCAACATAGAAGATATTCCACATTTGCAAGAGCTGCTACTGATAGAAGATGAAGTTACTGTAGGATCAATATTCAGACTCTGCCAAATAGAAGGCTACATAATTTGGTAGAATATCTATAGAAATATGGTAGGCAATTTAGGAAGAATGAGTAATGGGTTTGTCTAATTTATGCCAGAAAATTTGGGAAACCACACTGGGACTCACAGATTGGAAGAGCACAATCTCCCTTCCAATACCAAAGAAAAGACACTTACTGGAATATAATGCAAACTATTGCCCAGTATCCTTAAGATCACATGTTGGCAAATTATATATGGTATCATCCAAGGCGCATTGGAGCCACCTTGAAGATATCAGATCTCAAGATGGTTTTGAGAAAGAAGAGACATTATTGCTGATATGTGCTGGAGAGCTAAGAAAACAAAAGAATACCAAATGTAAGTTAGTACCTGCCTCATGAATTAAAGAAAAGCACCATGTCAAACTATGGAATGTTCTTAGGATAATGAGGATCCCAGAACATCTCATTGTCTTCTTCCAAATCTGAATAAGAAACCACAGTCTACATGAAACATGGCAAAACAGATTAGCTCCCGGTTGGCAAAACAATGAGTCAAGATTGTATATTTTATTTATGCAACTCATATGCTTAATATATAGTTGTAATAGCTGAATAGGAAGATGAGCATGATTTTAAAGTTTGAGGAAGAAATATAAATAACCTGCATCCAAATCATCATCATCATCATCATCATCATCATCATCATCATCATCATCATCATCATCTCATAGATGAAAATGTATTTTCATTCTTCCAATGAAAGTCAAGGAGAATGTTGAAAAACTGGATCTAAGCTGAAATATACAGAAGACCAGTAACAAGCTGAAGAATTGACAATGAAAATATTGCATGGTGGATAGAGTGAAGCACAGTTCTACTTGAAACATAACCCTTTAAAAGATTTAGCATATAGATATATTTTACCTACTGTGTTTTCATTTTATTCACCTCTTTTGAGTCTATAAGCCTTGCATTAATATTTAAATCTACCAATTTTAAGATATTGTAAATCATTTTTCCTTAGGATTTTCTGCAAGAGCCCCACTTTTTTTGATCAGAGAACAAACATACAAATATGTGCATTTCTAATTTTTAAACCTCATGCATAAATGTATTATCACTCTCTCTTTCATGTTCTTTTTTAAAATTTAAATAGAAGAACTTATAGAAATTAAACATTTATATTATATATCTTTCCTCTGCAACTCTTCATCTTCTAAGATTTAAATATGTTATTCTAAAAATGATCATAATAAACTATAACAATGTATTTTGCTTTCAGAGGTCTAAGCAATAATGTTTGTTCCATAGCTCAACTTTTCACTGCAACTGCCTATTCCTGTCCTTATTTCTCTTCCCTATTCTCATTACTCATTCCATCATCGTTAAAAAGGTGCAGCAAAGAATGTTCTTGCTGCGTCAACTCAAGAAGTTCAGACTGAGTTTTGCAGAGGAGTTTTTGACCCTGTCATTTGTACTTTCATAACTGTCTGGTTTGGTACAACAATCAAACAGGACAGGAACAGATTCCAACAGATAGTTAGGACTGCAGAAAGAATGATTGCAACCAGCTTGCCTTCTATAGAAGATCTGTATATTGCAGTCAGAAGAAGGGTTGATAAATGTCTATAAATTCCTTTCATCCTGGACATAAACTATTTCAACTCCACTCCTTGTGACAGTGCTGTAGGGCATTGCACGCAAAACAACTAGTCACAGACAATTTTTCCCCTTGTGAAATTACTCTGCTGAACACCTAACTCTCACAGTGCTGTCTAATCAGAGGTGGTATTTAGCAGCTTCTGACCAGTTCTGGATAACCAGTAGCGGACATTTTGAGTAGTTAAGAGAACTGGTAAATAGCACCTCTGAATGGCCCTGCCCCCATCTATTCCCGAGTCCTGATCGGGAAGGAATGGGGATTTTGCAGTAACCTTCCACTGGAGTGGGGTGGGAATGGAGTTTTTACAGTATCGTTCCCCTGCCACACCCACCAAGCCATGTCCACAGAACCGGTAGTAAAAAAATTTGAATCCTACCATTGTGTCTAATGTCTGTACATATTTATCCATTTGTATGGTGGTAGTATTACTATTATACTTCTTACCATTTTTTTACTACTCTCTCTTATTGGTTGATGAGGATGATGAGTATTACTCTGTTGTTTTGCATGTGCACTGAAATCTTCTGCACTGGAGACAAATTCTTTGAGTATCTAATCACACTGGGCCAAATAAAGTTGTTGTGTTGTGTTGTGTTGTGTTGTGTTGTGTTCTATTCTATTCTATTCTATTCTATTCTATTCTATTTTCCGGTCCCTTCAAGTTTTCCCTTTGTTATAAAAACCAGGGCACTGAAGCACTAATATAGGCTATGTCAATCTAACATCTAAATCAAATTTGTTCTGAATCCCACTGAGTTGATTAAATTATGTACAAGAAATAAATGATTATGTCATACAATTTTATCCCCATAGAGCAATTGTTTTAGTGCATTGTTTTTTAAAATAAATATTAAATAAATGTAAATGTCTTCTAGCTACCAGAAGATTGGAAGTGCTTTCAATGTACCAGCTTTATTCATTTACTTATTTAAATGTGCTTTTTAACAACATCTTCTCAAAGTTGTTTATCAATTAAGTAATATCATTACAGGAGAAGTTCTTGTTGATGTACAAGACAGTTTATGTGGTTGCACTGAAGTAAGTTTGTTCCGCTTGAACTTGTATATTTGTTTAGAAGAGACCTCATTCTCTTTGCTTCTGCTCTTGCACATTTGCATTTTCATCCATAATTTCTCATCTTAGAAATAATAAGAGTTTAAAAACTTGCTGCTTTCTTGGCATTGCTGTTTTTGTTATATACCAGTCTGGAATGATCACTTATATTTACTGGGAGACTCATTTATATCTTATTTCATCTTTCTGAAAAAAAACCTCTGTAAAAGGGCTGGATGGTTTCTAGTGCTAAAAAAGCCACTTATTTCTTCTGTAATTCTAATGTGATGCTAGTTACCTAAACCTGTTCAGTTACCTAAACCTGTACTTTTTCTTCTATTAGTTCAGCAATACATAATAAATTGATCTGGTAATTCAATCAATGCAAACATCAGGGATTTGAGAAGGCTGTAAAGTTCAACAATTGTTTGTGTGTGTGACAGGAAAAAAGAGCAGGAAGAGAAATACTTTTTCATGAAAACAAAGTTTCCTAGCCAAAACTGAACTGGTTTGTTATGGCTCAACTCAAACAGTTTCGGGATTGTCATGGCACCTGTGATGCAATGCACCTCCTGTAGTTTGTCCAAATATAACTGCAGATCTAGAGGAAACTATTTAGGGCAAAATATTGTTTCTCAACCTTAACCACCTTAAGAAATTGAAGGACTTGAGGGCTGGCTGGGGAATTCTGGGAGTTGAAGTCCACATATAGTTGCCAAGGTTGAAAAACACTGGGTAAAAGACTAGAACTCCTCTTTAAAAGAGATGGTGGATGATACTCAGTAGAAATCATGAGCTTTGCATGCAGGAAGGTCCACGTTCACTCCAGCTATATCTTGTCAGACATCAGGGCATGGAAAGCATCACTGACAGGTTGAAGAGTCACTGCCGCACAGAGTAGATAATAATGGACAAGTTGACAGATACACAGAGCAGCTTTTGCTGGCATATGGGAGATAATGGATTCAACAAAATTATTGTTTATATCTGTAGAATCTGACAATAATATTATGCCCATGCAGTTGAGCTATAGCATTCATCAGTTTTATCACCTAGCATTTATATTCTATCTTATTATAAAGGATAAAGTAGTGAGATATGCCAGAGTCTAGTTTTGGTGGATTACTTGCATACTGCAACAAATCAATAATAAAACTGTATGCATTAATTTGTTTCTGGAGGAGAATATTAAAGCCCAAATGTGAAAACAACAGCTGTGGCTTTCAACTAAGCCAATAATGATAATGCAGCAATGTTTATTCTCAGGGATTGTCTGTTTTTTTCAACCCTTCCCTCTTTGAAGTCCCAAATTTAAAAAACTTAGCTAATTAACCCCAACACTTTATAGCCCAGGCAGGGAGGATAAAAATTTAAAATACTAGGAACACTATGTATTATGCTGCTGCTGCTGTCTGCACTCCCAACCCCGTTGTCAATTTCTATGCATAAAATTTAACAATAATTTGGAACAAAACTGCAGCTAGTCCAAGGAACAAAGGTTTACAGATTAGGAACACTTGCTTCATCACAGTGCAAATTAAGGCAAGTGTTCTACTGCTGTCGGTCTTATCTCAATTACATTTTGAAATGACCTCTGGCCATTTTAACGATAATAAAGAGATTGCAGAGAATTTAAATATATTATTTTCTTCTGTATTATGAAATATGTTAACCAAATACCCACACCTGAAATATATGGTTCCCAACCTCCCCAAATAGGGGTACAGGGACTATATCAAGTAATAGCATATATGTTTCATTGCTTATAAACATTAATAAAATCACTGGATCAAAATGGCATCCATCCCAAAAATTCATCTACACAAGAAGGCAGTGGTGGGTTGCAGGTGGTACGCCCTGGTACAGGCATACTGGAGCCTGCCCGGACCACCAGATACTGTTCGGGAATGGTGCTCCGGAAGGCCCACCCGCACACCCAAGCTCCTCACCAGTCTTTTATGTCTTCAGGCTTCCACACATGCACACAGTGCGTATAGTGCCTGTGCAACACTCCACTGAGCAGTTGGAGTGTCGCGGAGGCTCGTGAAGGCGCTAAGACACATGCGTGCACTGCGCATGTACTGGTTGGAATGGGATCTGGAACCCACCACTGCTAGAAGGTAAAGTTGTTGATCATATATGCAAGAAGTATGTATACCAGTGTTTCTCAACCTAACCATTTTAAGATTTTAGATGTCCCCATCAGTGGTGGGTTTCAAACATTTTTACTACCAATTCTGTGGGCGTGGCTTTGTGGGCATGTTAGGGGAAGGATACTGTAAAATCTCCATTCCTACCCCACAATAGGGAAGGTTACTGCAAAATTGCCATTTCCTCCCAATCAGCTGGGACTTGGAGGCAGAGAATAGTTGGGGCCTGGCCATTCATAGGTGGTATTTACCGGTTCTCAAAATGTCTGCTACCTGTTCTCCAGAACTGGTCAGAATCTGCTGAATATCACCTCTGGTCCTCGTGCTGGCAGTTGAAATCTGGGAATTGAAGTCTACATAATTAAAATGGCAAGGCTGAGAAATACTAATGTAAAGTTCACACTTACTGTTTGGGTAAATAAGTGTTATAATGACTGTTTTGATAAAGGATTAAAATATGGGTCCAGAACGTGATAGGTCCATTAATAGTAAATTGATGGAAAGAAGACTTAAAGGAAATAATGTATTAAGCATATAGAAAAGCCAATATTGCTGGAGAAAAATAAGCGTAGTATCTATGAAAGAAATTCTGATTCTTCATGTTGATAGCTTCAACATACTGTATATATATCAAAACCAATTTGTTAGTGAATATCTGACCTAATTATGAAAACAGTATTTTTTAAAATAATGAAATAAATCTTCCTCTATATACATATTATCCCAGAGAGCTGAACATGAATTACCACAATCTGTGACTAACCTGACAATTGTCAATATTATTTGGATATGATGCAAACTGTGATCCCAATATTTGACTTTTGAAGTCATCTAAACATATTTGATGGGGGATCATATTTATGGAATAAATGGGCATTGTTTTAAAAATCATATTTGTTATTTTTGCTGTGGTGCTGTTCAACTTTCCTACTAGGCTGGGTATCAAGCAGAAGTAGGAGCAGAAAGCTTTTCATAGACCACAACTTCATAAAGTACACTACTACTTACTCTATGACAAGCAGACATATAGACAGGGAATAGTTGGCATGATAATCCAGGTGCTTCTCTTATAGCACTTCTGAATATCATACCATTGCTTATAAAGTGAAATATCTTATATTCTAAGGAATGGCATTAGAGATTAATACCCTGTTTTTTTAATACTTTGCAGTGCTAGCTAAATTATAAAAATAGTAGAGATCTGATACAATGAAGTCTTATAATGTTAATTGGAAGGACGTACCTTCTCTTCATTGTTCTTGGCAGATCCAACATTGATTTTGGAGATTCCAACATTCCAAAGGGAAATATTGTCTTTATCTTTTTTTCTTCTCATACTATCCCCTATCATTGATGTTAACACACGTTAACTTTGAGTTCATACTGAATAAAGTCTATGTTCCATAATGCTAGATCTATGCAGACTGATTCACATATGCAGATCATTACTTGAGAGGCGTCACTGATAGACTTGCAGAGAAATATCCAGATTCAAATGCAAGCTGTGTCATGACAATATAAACAGAATCTATTTCAATGAATATTTGTAAAATATAGTGTAGGAACCATAAAATGAAATTGTATTTTGGATGAGGCTGAAATAAAGGTGAAACTAGAGCCCAGAGTTGGGTGAGTTGTTTTCTTACTGCAATCTTCTTTCATTGGGTTGGGGGTAGGAAGAGACTGCTGTCCAATTTTTATTTTTTTATTTTTTACCTCAAGCAGTAGTTGTAGGAATAGAGAAAAATCTCTTCACACCCTAGTCTTTTGCACAAAGCCATATGAAATTAGTTTGATGGCTGCTTACATAAATCTAGGTCTACAGCATAGTTACAGATAAGGTGCAAAAATCATATAATGGATGTGAGGAATAGCCTGAAGTGCTACCCGATAGAGGTAGTGATATGTAGCAGTTTTGACTATGTTTTTTTTCCCTGTAAAATGATTGTTCTCTTTTGAAATGGCAACATTTAGTCATGCCAAAGATTTTGTAAATTTTGTTTTGGTTTTCATTCCTGAATAGCACTAAGAGTCTCTTGTTTGAGATAGGTGGCCATACTAATTGAAGGAAGGAAGACTCCTTTAAAATAAATGGTTCTGTATTAAAGACAAAGCCGAGGATGAGATATTTTAATGTGCAGATATGGTTATTGTGCTTAGTAAGTGACTTGGCCATAACATTCCAGTTTGGTAAACCTAACCTTATTACAAAGTAGGTCATTTGGATGAGTTCCCACATTTAATAGAATAAGATTTTTCAAAAAGTGTAAAGCAAGGAAAGAAAATATCTAGGTAAGTAAAGTTACAGAATTGTGGCTATTTTTCCATTCAGTATTCTCTATTTATTCTAAGATAACATCTAGTTTAATATTATGATTTCTATGATGATTAAATTGTGGTACATATGAAATCCCTGTTCAATATAACAATGTGCATTGAATACAGGCAATAGAGTGCTATATATTTAAAATACAAAGCTGGTGTTTATTTAACTTGGCTGATTGAATGACAATGTATAATACTAGAAACAGATTCTTACATCCTTTATAGTCATAATCCTGAGACATAGATTATCGTATAAGACTCCTAATGTGTGATCTATATAGCTTGTGGAATTAGGCCACAGATAGCATTTACAGTTTGCCTGAGGTTTTCATCCATAACAAATCCCAAAGACATTTGCAAGAGGTATTTTTAGCTGTCACTTTGACTAACCATCTGTGCTTTTACTGAAGAATGTGCATGGTTAGAAGTGAACAAATAATGCTGAACAATTCTAACTTTAAAATCACAAATGCAATTACTGGGGTACATATGTCACCCAAACATATTTTGTTTATGTTTGTTGCCAAATCAGTGCTATATATTTGAAAGAATGCATGTAAAATGAGAAAATCTGGATTAAAATTTCAGGGATTTTGCTATGCTAAATATTTGTAAGGTTAAGCGATACTATATAGGGATTGACTCTGCTTCTACGAACCTATTTGGGGTTTCACTGTTTGTCATACAACTCATTAGTAAGTATTCTGGAGTTTAGAACCATTTAGCTAACTTAAACACACGGTGTTGTGGTTTTATTAATGCATTACCTTGGAAAATGGATTTGGTTTTCTAAGATGGGTTCTCCTGTGCACCTTTCATAAACATTGTTTTCACTCTGAGAACAAAGTTCTTATTTTCAAATATGCTTTATATGAGCAGAAGTGGATGGCCTGCAAACAGTGTGCCATTTTCAGTCTACTTTGAAAGCCTGCAGAATCCCCTACAATAGTGTTGAAATTCAGAAACAAACTTGTAAAACACATATAATTTAATATCTGAAAAAAAGAAATAACATATGTTAAGCCTTTGATAAGTTTTAATACCCCTGTTTTATTTTTTTTTATACCTTACCACTTCCTTTAAACAAAACAACAACCCAGACTTAAATATTTTACTTCTACATCTCACAGTTCTCAAAAGGCAAACAGCTGGGGGAGGAGACATCCATATTGTTGAAAGGTACTTTAGACCAGGGGTCCCCAACCTTTTTGGCACCAGGGACCAGTTTCATGTTAAAAGAATTCCGCGGACCGGTGGCCATGGCTCGGCCGGTGTAGAGGGGGAGCAGGGGGGGAGGGGGAACAGGCACCGCATGCGTGGGTGTGTGTGAGTCGGCTCACTCGCCCGTCTCGGGCCCCCAACGGCGTGAGCAGCCATGCCTGTGCTCTCCCACCCCTGGCGCGCGCTCTGCCCGGGGAGCTGCCCCTTCCTCCTTCCTCCTTCTCTCCGACCCTTTCTAAGAGTTGCGGCGCTCACAGTTCCTATCAAGCCACGACCCGGCACCAGTTCGTGGACCGGGGGTTGGGGACCCCTGCTTTAGACAGAACTGTATCTCATCAATATTTTGCTTGAACTGTATTAGAGCTAAAGTTAAAATATTAGCTTTATAAATATATATATAGTTGATTATAGCATCCAGAATATTGCTAAAATGATGATGGCTCTTGTGAGCTGTAAGATAATACAGGGTTTCTATGTTTATGGCTACTTGACAAATTTCTTATCAGAATACGCCTCTCCCCCCTCCCCCCCCCCCCCATTTTCTGGGAAATAGCCTTAACCTAATATTTCACTATCATGACTTTGTAATGAATGTATCGAATAGCATGCTAACTCCATATTTTGCACATGAACATTGACAGTGAGAGAGGTTCCAGGTCCTAGAAATGTACTTCAAGCTTCAAAAGGAATGTGGAATTATTACTAGCTTCAGTCTTTATGAAATTAGTTTTATATGTTATAGGATTACAGCACTGGATTCTGTCCAGTGGAACCATTTCCACTCCAGATTGCTATGCTGACTGATTTTTTTTGCTTCAGTATCAGGTGGCAGCATCAGTATCAGATTACCAGCAGATTTGCCTTGCTTGTAATAATGCAGAGAAAAGGAATCTCTGCATTATTGGTTAGTTGGGACCAATAATGGCATGAGAAATGTCAGTTAAAAAGCCAGTCAAAGAGCTGACTACCATAAATGCCAAATTGATGAGAATATTTCCAAAACACATTAGTGCAGGATTTCATTGTGTTGGAGTTAAGATACATTACTGGCCTTGAAAGATCAGGTATGAGCAACTGATGTGAACGGATAGTGTTACAACGAAGTCCACATAAATCATCAGGACATACCCAGATCAAATAGCCATCAGAAGGAGATCATGCCCTGGAGATTGGACAGGAGCAACTAAAAAGGAGATTCTAGTTAACTTTTTAAGCTCCTGTCAGCTCTTTCTCCAATGACTTGAATGACAGTTAGTTTTACCACTATGGTACTTAAAAAATGCCCTTGACAGATACCGCCATCTAAACGTGGGAGTTCCTTAAGAGAGAATTCAAGCAGCCAGCCCAAGGTTTAAGGTATGAACTAAGTTATGCCATCATATTCTGTTCTGGTTCCATGTTTGTTTGAGTATTTGGGCTATTACAAGTGTTATTACAGCAAAATATTCAGGAAAGTTATTTTATGTCACATAGTCATGTGACCTAATGGAAGATATTTCCTTCAGTAAGAAAGATAAAGTCCTGCCTTCTGACTAGTAGAAAACATTCTTTCTCTTTTGGTGATCAGGATGGCATTTATACGAGTCAGTCCTTGCGTCAAAAGCTGAATTTATGTAAAGGTCTTTGCCTCATGACTTCCTATTACACTAATTCAGTAACAGTAGCACTTAAGACTGGTATGAGCTTTGTCTGATTATGAATTGTCTGATAAAATTCTCAGATAATTTCTTTGAACCCCATTCTTCAAAAACCGATTAACTGCTCCATGTCTGTACTGATAGAAATGGCCTGCTTTGCTTCCTAAATTTAATCAACCCTATTGTATTCTTTGCCTTGAAAAGCTATAATTTACCTCTTTCCTTGGGTATGAAACGGATGACTTAGTATAAGATTTAGTGTGCAATTTCTTGCCTGCTGGCATAGTGAATGGATGTAACCACTATATAATTTGGAAGCCTCACATTGCTTCTTTGATACAGAAGAGAATATTTTATTGTATTGTTGAAGGTGGACAGATGCTATATCCAATGTAGTTCTGTATTCTGGTTTTTTTTTTAAAGGCAATCAGACAGGGCTCCAATATTGAAAAAGTTATAATAAATAGCTAATCCCATAACAAATAGTATGATGCTTTGAGCATCATACAAGAACTAGAAGGGCATGAGGTATGAAGGATTATGAAATAATATTTTATTCATTTGTACCAATGTCACTGATTCCCTCCCCTTCTCTCCTCAGCAACTTTGAATGTCCCTTGATGTATGAAATTTCGCACCATGGTGGCACAGATAAGAGTGTCAGAAGTTCGGTCACAGCATGTAAGAAGGTAGCGTAATTCTTTTTTGAAGTTGTTTAGTCGGCAATTCAGCTATGATGTTTACCCATTATTTCAATAATGTTTGAAATGCACTCAAGGTAAACAACTAAATGATGAAAATATTAATATCTGGAAGCAATCAATTGACCAATCGTTTGCTGAAAAATAGTTACATATTCTAAAAATATGGGCAAACAGTTTTTATGGACGAACCTGATTATACTGTATGATAGTTCTTAGCCTATAAAAACAGTGACTTATAACAATAACAATAACAATAACAATAATAATAATAATAATAATATTTTATTTTTATATACCGCGTCCTCTCCCCAAGGGGACTCGGAGCAGTGCACAGGGAAAAATTAAAACACATAAAATATATATACAAAAATAGATACAATAAAGTAAAAACAAATTAAACTTAATTGTCCCTGCACTAAAATCCCCATATTAAAACTAGTGTTCCCTAAACCCTAAAGGTAGAGACTAACCTAGGCTGGCCAAGCAGAAAAAGTATGTTTTTAATTTCTGACGGAAGGAGCGGAGGTCCGTGGTTGTTCTGTCGGGGGGAAGGTCGTTCCAGAGGGCTGGGCCCGCCACAGAGAAGGCCCTTCCCCTGGGCGTCACCCGCTGACAAAGTCTAGTGGACGGCACCCGGAGAAGTCCCTCTCTGTGGGAGCGAATCGGCCGTGAGAATGTGCCTGTTTAAGTGCCTTAAACACAACAGAGCTTTGAACAGTGGGTACAAATTTCACATTACTGAAATTATGGAATGAAAATAAGGAAGAACAGAAAGAGTTGGATCCAAATATAGTATTAAGAAGTGAGTTTTGAATGTTATCTTATTAAGAAACAATTGAACCAAAACTGTCCAAAATGAAATCAGGATCCCAATTTATCCCAGAAAAACTTACTGTAGGTGTGGGCACAGGGTTCATCCATCCACAAATCACTGCCATATATTAAAAGAAGAAAAAATATTATTCATTATAATTTTTTTAAAAAAATAAAAGGGTGAATATTCCAGTTCAGATCTATATGCATTAAGTACTGAAATTGCCTGCAAAGGATTATATGATAATGTGTTCCTTTTACACAATGATTGATATGGCAGTCAGTTTTAAAATTGCCTAAAAAATCTTTTCAAGAAGGAATCCAACCTGGGTTTTCCAGGACCCTGATTCTAGATCTACTTATGTCTAAAAAGGCAATTGTTACATATATAATTTTCCAAAATATTAATATTAAACTGAGAAGTAACAAATACTGAATACCCAAGTTCAATTTTTCTTACAACTTTGATTGATCAATGTTCATGTTTGGGTATATTTTGATCACAATATTGCATATATCTTCTTATGCCAACAAGAAAAGCTAATCAACTTGACATGCACCTTTGACGATAATGGTTAACAATTTTATCAAAGCGAGATCCCTGGCTTGCTTATGTTTTGAGAGGGATCCTGATTTGAATGAAATAATAAGAAAATCATAGATAAAGAAAACTTCATTTCTTCTGTTGCTTATACTAGTAGGAGAAACCAATTAAAAACAATTGAAAGATGAACACTAGTACATTTGCTTGTTAATGATTACTCCAGGATTTTGGAGAAATTGATGAAGCTTTCCAAAACGGACTTTTCACTATCCCTGGAAAAAAAAGGAGGTATTATCTTTTAAGGATCCAGAGGTATCTTGCAAAGGGAGAAATAGTTAAGATTCTTGTTTATGCAGTGTGTTACGTATATTTCCTATTTTACTGTGGAGACATTGTAAAAAAGCAACATTTTGCCCAGTGACAATCCTTGGTTTTAGAACATTGCAAATGCCTTCAAATTCCTATCAAATATATTGATATCTAGATTTGTGGTCAGCAAAAATCACAGAACTGATTCCCAGTTTATTTTTTTTAATTCCTCAGAATGCAGTACTGCTGAAAACAAAGACATATAGGGAGAAGCATTACTGCACATTATACAATACAATACACTTGCAGTGTTGGGGCATTCACAACTTCTGGAGGCAAACTGTTCCACTGATTAATTGTTCTAACTGTCAGGAAATTTCTCCTCAGTTCTAAATTGCTTCTCTCCTTGATTAGTTTCCACCCATTGCTTTTTGTTCTGCCCTCAGGTGCCTTGGGGAATAGCTTGACTCCCTCTTCTTTGTGGCAACCCCTGAGATATTGGAACACTGCTATCATGTCTCCCCTAGTCCTTCTTTTTTATTAAATTAGACATACCTAGTTCTGTGTTTTATTTGAATTTCTCCCATTGCCTGGGAATTGAATACATGGCACATGATTTGAGTGTGTGGGGAGTATAAAGAGAATATTAAATGAGAGATTTCTAGGTTTTTACTGCAGTTTTTTTTTTACTGTCTGTGCAATTTGTAAGGCATATTTTATTCCACCAAACTATGATTCACTTCCATTTTGACAATAATCTCAAATAATTCAAAACACTTATTATAAGATGAGTTAATATGGAAAACATCGCTGAGCCCTGTTCATAAGCCACCACAGTCCATCTTCTGATCCCACACATTATGTTAACATAATTGATTTTTTAAAATGAAACTTTATTGTTGGCTGTTAGGCTGACCCAAGAAGAATAATGTTAGCATTCCCTTCAATTTGCTTCATGTTTGTTCAGTTATGCTTGACATGAACAAAAACTCATAGTGTATGAGATGCCAAATATTATTTCACTGACTCCGTTTTAGAAAATTCATGTGGAATGAGCCCCCAAAGTCTCATCTTGTTTTGCATGTTCTTTGCCATCTCTTTTTGATGAGCTGTAATTAAGCACTGCAATTAAGATGATCAGGCAAGAATAAGTTGTTATCTAATGTGTGAAGAGAATCTCTACAGGGATGTATCCAATTATGCATTAACTATATTAGTCATATAACTATCTTAAAGAATGAAGTGGTTCTGAATTTATAGTCTGTGCACTATTAGACAGTTTTTTAATTTCCTGCTTTACAATTGACAATATAGACCATAATAGGGACAAATTAGATTATATGGACATTTCTATTCAAAGTTTGTCAATTAGAATTAAGGCATTCATTTTTATCTTATTTTATTTTATTGTCACTGAACAATCATGACGTTTCAGCTTCGTATATGTGGAATATGACTTAGATCTTTGTAGATTTGCTGAGAAGATGAAAAAATAGTATTTTAATCACATATTTTTTTTAGTTCAAGATGTCCTTGAATGTTTGGGGAATCATGTATCAGTCCCCAGATACATTTTATATTAGATTGGGGATCAAGGGCTACATCACAGAATAGCCAGGGCTAATATAACTTTATTTGACATGTAAACTAAATTAAAATACCACCAACCAACAAAGAGGAGTTTGAACTCCTCTCATATTAAAAATCATATTGTGAGAGCAAGAAAACAGAAAGCGAATGCTTCTTAGATGATAAGCTAGTTTGAGTAAAAACAGCTCAGGTTTTGATGGTTTAATTAAAATGTTGCAATGACTAAAGTTGTTAAAACAGGGAAGAATTAAATTGTTTGGTCTGCAAAAAGATACTTTATCTGGATTATTGTATTCCAAAATAATTGGTCTACCACAATGGCTTCTTTTGAAAAATGCTTCATTATCGATACCTTTCAGAACATGATGGAACTGCATGGTCATATAATCAAGAACAAACCTACTATACATATTCAAGATATAATACTTTTGTATAACACCTAAACATGCCTGGCATTTCAAATTAACTCATTAATAATTTGCACAGAGAATATACATAACATCCTGAAAGAACAGCAATGCTTCCTGCTGTTACGTCCTATTCTGTTGTTTGTTGGATTTATATTCCACTTTTCCTCCAAAGTTCAAAACATGGGATCTAATTTATGCACAGAACAGCAAATTTATTCACCCAAAATTGCCCAATAAGTTTCAATTAAAAGATTAGACATGAACCTCAGCCTCCGTGATTCTAGTCCAGGGGTGGGCAAACTTTGCACCGCTCCGAGTCCCCTTGGGGAGAGGATGCGGTATACAAAATTAAATATTATTATTATTATTATTTGCAACTTTAAGTCTGAAGGACTTCAGCTCCCAGAATTCTCCAGCCAGCAAAGCTGGCTGGAGAATTCTGGGAGCTGAAGTCCTTCAGACTTAAAGTTGAAAAGTTTGCCCACCCCTGTTCTAGTCCAACACCCAACTACACTGACATACAGTAGTGGTTTTAAAACCTTATTTCCTCCCTACACCATCGACTCGTGACTGTTTGGCTGTTTGGCATTGTAGAAAGGGCTCAAGGATTTAAGGTTCTTCTAATTCAAAGCTTTTCAAAAGCTGTTCTGTTCAGATTCAGAACTTCAGTCCTATTGTTCCTCTTTGGGGAATAATTTTAGATTATTCTATTTTATTTAAGAAACTACAATAATATTATAGAAGTTTATAAAAAGTTAAGAAAACATGGGCTGACCTCCCTGAGCAGGGGTTTGGATTAGATGACCTCCAAGGTCCCTTTTAACTCTGTAATTCTGTTCTGTTATTCTGACCCACTTTTGATTTTTTTTCTTAGTACATATTTTAAAGCTTTATAATCTTAGGCATCAATATGGCTCATCATCATTCCATTCTTGTAGGATAAAATTGAACATGTGAGATATGTTGTCCTAATTATTAGTATAATATGATGAACCATGCTTTTAAAATTACTGTAACAGATGTATTATGAAGATAGGCATCACTGAAAATTTCATACAAAGGCAAGGAAAATCTACCTAGGCTTCAATTTGTGTACCTGCAGATTTAAAATGAATCCAATGAACTTATTTCCATGTCTCTGTTCATCTGAATGAAATTTCCTTTTTCTTTTTTAATTCTATATGATAATTTGTCAGATAAAAATTAGCATATTTTAATAATATGAAAAGTTACCTAAGGATCTTTGGAAATAAATCCTGTTATTCTCACCTGAAGCTATTACATTATAATGGAGCTTAATTTCCCCCCTCTCCTACTACACCATTAACCAGTTAATAGCAACATTTCATTTCCATGTATGAATAACTAACTGCTTGTGTTTTCCTCATTTCTTCTATATGAGCGCTTGTTTTAACGAAACTTCATTTATCTAAATTAAGACATATAGATTTATGGAGAGTCTGACTTCCCTAAAATTCAATGATGGTGTTTTCAGTACATTACAGAGTGATCATACATAACATGATCTGTTTTTCCTTAACTGATCCTGGCGCTGTTCCCCTCCAATATTTATATTCCACTCTCAAAGTTTCTAGCCAACATAGGAAAATAAACTGCCTATAGGTCATCAACATGGAGAATAGTGTTATACACCATAAAAATAAATGCTGACAAGTTATGATCCTACTTAAGTTACAAATTGAGCAAGCATCTATAGAAGCATTCAATTAAGAGCAATTCCTGCTTTTTACAAACCAAGAAACTGTGAGTGAAATTGAGAGTGCTGCATCAAGTTAGGTTCTTAAAACACAATTAAATGTAGTAGCCAGTTCTGAAATGTATCAGTTTGAACAAAATAGGAAGCTATCATTTATTGTAAAACTTCCTGATGTACAGTATATGTTTCCATTGGAACCAGGGGCAATGAAAGTATTACTTGTACAGCCAAAGGCTTGATTATATCTCCAGTTACTGAATCAGATATAAAATAGAATAACAGAGTTGGGAGGGACCTTGGAGGTCTTTTAGTCCAACCCCCTACTTAGGCAGGAAACCCTACATACTTCAGACAAATGTTGTCCTGGGGGCAGGACAAGAAGCAATGGGTGGAAACTAATCAAGGAGAGAAGCAACTTAGAACTAAGGAGACATTTCCTGACAGTTAGAACAATTAACCTCTGGAACAGCTTGCCTCCAGAAGTTGTGAATGCCCCAACCCTGGAAGTCTTTAAAAAGATGTTAGGTAAATGGTTATCCAACATCTTAAAAACTTCCAGTGTTGGATTATTTACAACTTCTGGAGGCAAGTTGTTCCACTGATTAATTGTTCTGTCAGGAACTTTCTCCTTAATTCCAAGTTGCTTCTCTCTTTGATTAGTTTCCACCCATTTCTTCTCATTCTACCATCAGGTGCTTTGGAGAATAGCTTGACTTCCTCTTCTTTGTGGCAACCCCTGAGATATTAGAACATTGCTATCATGTCTCCCATAGTCCTTTCCCCCCCCCCCATTAAACTAGACATCCTCAGTTCCTGCAGCCATTCTTCATATGTTTTAGCCTCCAGTCCCCTAATCATCTTTGTTGTTCTTCTCTGCACTCTTTCTAGAGTCTCCACATCTTTTTTACATCATGGTGACCAAAACTAGATGCAGTATTCAAAGTGTGGTCTTACCAAGGCATTATAAAGTGGTATTAACACTTCATGTGATCTTGATTCTATCCTTCTGTTTATGAAGGCTAGAACTGTGTTGGCTTTTTGGCAGCTGCTATACACTGCAAAAACAAAGTTGTTTTACAAGAAAAAAATGTTTTTAAGTTTAAAAAAGGTGGGCTGTTAGGTAAAGTTCTACATTAGATAAAATTAGAAAACATATTGAAGCAAATGCATGCATATCTGTGTCTCTAAATATAGATATGCATTTAATTTCCTCATGAACAACTGTTCTAAATCAATTTTAGGTTTTGCATTGCCACTGCCTACTTGATTTCATGTTAATAAACTGGTGTTTTCAGAAGGCCTTTCTAGTCAACTTATCTCATTTTATTCAATTTCTGATTGAAAATATAAAGCACTCTTCTATATTATAGATGTCTCCAAGATGTTGTTTATGCCCTAGTAGTAGAAAAATTAGAAATATTCTGGAATCAAGAATTTTACACAGTTTTACACTTGGAGTAGCCCCAAAAGCAGCCAATAGATTTTGCTTGTTTGGCATAGAACTCAGACTTGAGAGGAAATAAACAGAATAAAATGAGGAATGGAATGCAGTGGGAGTAATACAGCTCTGTGGAATCCAATGAGGAGTAATTCATAGTGTAACTTTTTGTTATAGATCCAGTTTTTTTTAAAATTTATGTCCAGTCATCCTACATCTTTTTGGCAGGCAGACAATATAATGGCACATTTTAAAAAAATCAATGAGTTTCTGAATAAACTAGATCTACTATAGTAAAGGTAAAGGTTCCCCTCACACATATGTGCTAGTAGTTTCTGACTCTAGGGGGCAGTTCTCATCTCCATTTCAAAGTCAAAGAGCCAGCACTGTCCGAAGACATCTCATCTTCCTGTGACCCTGCCTCGCGACTCGACTGAGGACCTAGTGGCCGCATGGTTAAGTGCGGCTGCAGGGGCCTTGAACCGAGTCGCGCCCTTGTGCCCTCTCTTGCGGCGACGAATCACCCAGGCTCCCTGGTTTACTGAGGAGCTTCGGGAGATGAAGCGCCGCAAGAGACGCCTAGAGAGCAGATTGAGATCCTCTCGCTCTGAAGCCGACCGAACACTAGTGAGAACCCATATTAGAGCTTACTTAGTGGCGATAAGGGTGGCCAAACGTGAGTATTGTGCCACCCTTATTGCATCCGCAGATAACCGCCCTGCCGCCCTGTTTGGGGTGACCCGCTGCCTCCTTCATCAGAGGCCGCGGGAAGTCCCTTTGCAAGGGCGAGCAGAGGAATTTGGGATTTATCTGCAGGAGAAAATCACTCGGATTCGGAATGAGCTACCCTCCATCGACAGTGGTCCTGTGGGACTGTCCGAGACTAGTCTTGAGGCTCCTTCTTGGGAGGAGTTTGACTTTGTTACCACCGAGGATATGGACAGGTTGTCAAGGAAACTTAGGGCGACCACATGTTTATTGGACCCGTGTCCCTCCTGGCTTGTACTGGCATCCTGGGAGACAACACGAGGCTGGCTCCAGGGCATTGTCAACGCATCTTTGAGTGAGGGGTCCTTATCTGCCGTCTTGAAAGAGGCGGTAGGGAGGCCCCTCCTCAAGAAGCCGTCCCTGGACCCAGCATTATTAGAGAACTATCGTCCGGTCTCCAACCTTCACTTTTTGGTGAAGGTTGTTGAGAGTGTGGTAGCCCAACAGTTTCCGCGATACCTGGAGGAAATTGATTATCTAGACCCGCGCCAGTCCGGCCTCCGACCCGGTCACAGCACCGAGATGGCATTGGTCGCGTTGGTCGATGATCTCTGGAGGGCGCGGGATAGAGGTTATTCCTCTATCCTAGTCCTATTAGACCTCTCGGCGGCTTTTGATACCATCGACCATGGTATCCTTTTGCACCGACTGGGGGGGTTGGGGCTGGGAGGCACCGTTCTGCGGTGGTTCTCGTCCTACCTCTCTGGTCGGTCGCAATATGTGTTGACGGGAGAGCAGAGGTCGACCTCGAGGCCTCTCTTATGTGGGGTTCCTCAGGGGTCGGTCCTCTCGCCCCTCCTGTTTAACACATATATGAAGCCGCTGGGTGAGATCATCCGTGGTTTTGGGGTGGGATATCATCTGTACACTGATGACACTCAGCTGTACATATCCACCCCAAACCACCCCAACGATGCCGCCGAAGTGCTGTCCCGGTGTTTGGAAGCCGTACGGATCTGGATGGGTGGTAACAAACTCAAGTTCAACCCTGCCAAGACTGAGTGGCTGTGGTTTCCGGCAGCCCGGTTCAGCCAGATTACTCCAACTTTGGCCATTGGGGGCGAAACACTGGCCCCCGTGGAGAGGGCGCGCAATTTGGGTGTCCTCCTGGATTCCCGGCTGTCCATGGAGGACCATGTGGCGGCCGTGGCCAGGGGGGCGTTTCATCAGGTACGCCTGATGCGCCAATTGCGCCCCTTACTGGACCGGGCTGCACTTCGCACAGTCACTCAAGCTCTCGTGACGTCCCGACTCGACTACTGTAATGCTCTCTACATGGGGCTTCCCTTGAGGTGCACCCGAAAGCTACAGTTAGTTCAAAACGCAGCTGTGCGGGTGATTATGGGAGCCACTAGATGCTCCCACATAACACCGATCCTGCGCGAGCTGCATTGGCTTCCTGTGGTCTTTCGGGTGCGCTTCAAGGTTCTTTAAAGCGCTCCATGGCTCGGGGCCTAGTTATATGCAAGACCGCCTCCTGCCCCATACATCCCTTAGACCGATACGCTCCCACAGAGAGGACCTTCTCAGGGTGCCGTTGGCCGGACAATGCCGACTGGCAACACCCAGGGGAAGAGCCTTCTCTGTGGCAGGTCCAGCCCTCTGGAATGACCTACCCCCTGAATTACGTACCATCACCGACCTCCGCCTCTTCCGCCAATGTCTAAAGACATATTTGTTCCAACAAACCGGCCTAGCCTAACCTCCCATGGGGACTTTTTAGGAAGTTTTAAATTTGGGTCTTTTAAAATTTGGTTTTAGCATAGGATAGGATTATTTAATAATTATTTTAAATTATATTTATTGTATTTTGTATGTTTTTTAAATTTCCTGTGCGCCGCCCTGGGTCCTCTGTGGAGAAGGGCGGGATATAAATTTAAATAAAATAAATAAATAAATAAAAAATAAATCTCTGGTCATGTGGCTGGCATGACTAAATGCCGAAGGTGCATGAAATGCTGTTACCTTTCCACCAAAGGTGGTTCCTATTTTTCTACTTGCATTTTTTTGCATGCTTTCAAACTGCTAGGTTGGCAGAAGCTGGGACAAGTAAAGGGAGCTCACTCTGTTACGCGTCGTTAGGGATTCGAACTGCCAAACTGCCATCCTTTCTGATCAACAAGTTCAACCTCTTAGCCACTGAGCCACCGCATTCCCTAGACCTACCATAGAATAGAACTTTCAATATCTCTTTCCTGCCATCTAATGCTCGTCCAGATTTCTATATGCCAGACCTGGCACCTCTGCCTCATGCCTTAGAGAGGGATATCAAACTCCCGTCATCATGGTGGAGTCACAGGATGTATCAGGACTTTTCCCCCCTTCACTAAACTATGCATGGGCGTGGCCAGCGTGTGATACATCCAGCCCGCAGGTTGGCAGTTTAACAGCCATGTCTTAGAAGGGTTTTTCCCCCAGAAAGTCCCTATTCCTACAAAATCTAGTGGCCATAATAGTCAGTGAAAATCTGGAACAGTAATCACTTTGTCTTTTCTGAAAAATAATTAAAGCATTTTTATTGTTATCTAGTAATAATCTGAGGTTTTGCAGCCCGGTTATATATAGCCTTAATAATGATAATATTAAAATAATAATAGTACTGTACTATGAGCTGCTGTATTTTACATATTATTTGGAATTTATGTAGGAGCTATAAATGTGATTTTAAATGTTCTGGCCCATTAACTAGCATAACCCCTAAAGGGAGAAAAAAGTATCATCTTGTAGTTTAGTCTGCATGCCTTACACAAATATTCATTTTTCACCAGTTTATAGTTATTGTTATAGAACAGTTGTAATTTATTTTTCATCAGATTTTTTTTCTTTCTTTCTAGTTGCTTTTAATGTACTTCTATGATGAATCGTTTTGGTGATGACAATTTGCATCTTGTTGAAATGGGGGCTGCTGGGCACTTCCCTTTACATCATTTGGAATCATAAACACATTTTATTACAAGATTTTAATACACATTTTATTACAAGATTTTATTTGCAAACAGGTGTAATGTGACTATTTATAATTTCGAACTAGCATTAGCTTTTGAAAAATAGGCCTCTCAATGAAAGGAGACGAAAGCATTTTTAGGGAAACCGGTAATGTCTTTTTCATAAGAAAGTAAGCAATACGCCAGGTTGCATTTTAAAAAGATTATTTAGTGGCATTCCTATAATTGGAAAAGGTTTTGCTTTAAGGTTGTTCATCAACCACCAGGCCTTCAGATGCATGGAGACTACAATACTTAAGAATGTCAAAGCAGGAAGAGAGTTTGGAGTTTAGGAATACAAGAATTTTTTTTGTTGGCTGTGATTAAAGATGAGTTGGAACATCCTCCAAGATTGTGATAAAGAAACTGGGAAATTTTTTTTGTTTATAATCCAGGCCAGATAATTGATAATGATTTTATTAGAGCTGAGGTGGCACCGTGGTTAGAGTGCAGTATTGCAGGCTACTTCAGCTGACTGCTAGCTGCAGTTCTGCCGTTTAAATCTCACCAGCTCAAAGTTGAATCATCCTTCCATCCTTCTGAGGTGGGTAAAATGAGGACCCAGGTTGTTGGGGGCACTATGCTGACTGTATAAACTGCTTAGAGAGGGCTATAAAAGCACTATGAAGCGGTATATAAGTCTAAGTGCTAGTGCTATTGCGCCATAAATTAATTATTAGACCCTTTAGTTTTATAGTTTACATTTGGATTATTTTAATATAGGACTTTCCATTGCATTTACATTGAAATGAGCAATTAACTTTTAATGCTAGTATGAAATGAAAATGATTTTAGCATAATAGAATAAACATATTTAATCTTTTCTTGCATAGATGTAAACCACGAGTGTCAAACTCGCTGTGTTGCATTGCCATTACGTGACGTTTCGCACCATTTTTCCCATTTGCAGAACTGGGGTGGGTGTGGCTGCATGTGACGAATCTGGCCCTTGGGCTGCCAGTTTGACACCTCTGATGTAAACTGTAGATAAAGTAACTGCAACACATGCACATACTACCTATTGACCTCTCCTGTACTAAATCATAATTTGCTTAACTTTTTTTTTAATCTACTGCAATTGATTTATTGTAGCACCTTTAAACAGCATGGGTGAAATAAAATTATTTTGAGAACCTCCTATATGTAGATAACCAATGCAAACTAGAAATAAGAAAACATTTCCTGACAATTAGTGGAATAGCTTTCCTCCAGAGGTTGTGGCTTATTACTGAAGGTTTTTAAGAAGAGATTGAACAGCCATTTGTCTAGAGTGACATAGGGTTTCCTACTTGAGCAAAAAGTTGAACTAGAAGACTCTTCCAACTCTATGTAATATTGTATTTAGGCTCATGCTTTCATTTTGTGAAGGACTATAAATTGTTTCTGTTTCACCAGGTACTTTGCAGTAACAGTTTGCTGGAATCAACAGACTATTGGCTCCAAAATCAGAAGATACCATGTCGAATTGGCCTCATGGAGGACAAGATGGAAAAGAATTGCACCTCTGTAAGTCCTTTGTAGAGGAGAATATGTACAGTCATAGTTGTGAAAGAGCATTTGTCACAATTAAATTGCATATAAATCAGTTAAGAAAAAGTAATGCAGAATGGCAAAATCCAATTATTACTGAAATGAAACGATATGAAAGTAAGTTATTCTATCATATGTTATGGGGTTGTTTTTGTAGTTCTTGGAATTGTCTCCTATGATCTGGCAGTTCTCCATTTGTTTTTCCCTGTTAGGAGAAGGATAAAATGGAATTCAGGGGGGAAAAACTATGCATACCAAAGAAGATAAGACAAGCAATTACTATTCTTTCAGTTAATATTTTAATTTATGTTCATAGGAATGGGGCGTGGTTTCTAAGGGGGTGGGGGCAGGAAAATAAAGAATCAGAAATATAGAGCTAATGAAAATTACCTAGAAAAGGTCTTTTAGTTGATACTATGAAGATATGCATAACAGGTGTGACTAAGAGACATATTTAATGATAGACAGAACTGCTTGCCAAGAAAAACAAAGAGGACCCTTAAAATACAAAGTTTAGAAAACGAAAAAGATCATATGGGAAGAGGGCTTTTGGTTTAGGACAGGGGTCCCCAACCTTTTTTGCACCAGGGACCGGTTTTATTTTCAAGAAAGTTTTGCGGACCGGCTGAGTGGCTCAGCAGTCATGTGACTGGGTGGGCATGGCCAACTTGGAAAATGTGAAACTCACTTAACAATGGTCTTGGTTAACAACCAAACTTTTGGGCTCAATTGTGGTCATAAGTTCTTTCTTTCTTTCTCTTTCTTTCTTTCTCTGTCTCTTTCTCTGTCTTTCCCTCTTTCTCTCTTTTTCTTTTTCTCTTTATTTCTTTCTCTTTCTTTCTCCCTCTCTCTTTCTCTTTCTTTCCCTTTCTCTCTTTCTCTCTCTCTCTTTATTTCTCTTTCTCTCTTTCTTTCTTTCCCTCTTTCTCTTTCTTTCTCTCTTTCTTTCTCTTTCTCTTTCTGTCTCTTTTTCTTTCTCTCTCTTTTTTCTCTCTTTCCTTTCTGTATCTCTTTTTCTTTCTTTCTCTTTCTGTCTCTTTTTCTTTCTCTCTTTCTCTTTTTTCTCTCTTTCTTTCCTTTCTGTCTCTTTCTTTCTCTTTCTCTCTGTCTGTCTTTCTTTGTCTTTCTCTCTCTCTTTCTTTCTCTCTCCCACTTTTTTCTTTCTTTCTTTTTCTTTCTCTCTCTCTTTCGTCCGCCCATCTGTCACTCTATGTGTGTGTGTGTGTGTCTCGCATTCACACACTTAATCACTCATTCTGTGTCTCTCACTTTCCCTCCCTCCCTCCCTCCTTCTGTCTCTCTGTGTGTGTCTGTCACTCTCTGATTCCTCCCTCCCTCCCTGTTTCTCTCTGTGTCTGTGCTTCTCTCTGTCTATCTGTCGTCGTCCCCGCCGCAGCAGCCCTCCCTACCGGCCGCCGATACCCTTCCTCCTTCCCCCCGCGGAGCGTCCTCAGCCCGGCCCGCCGCGGTCACTCGCCTTAGCTTGCCCCGCCCACCCACCCGCCCGCCTGCGGTGCTTGGTTGCTCGTTCGCTCGCTGAGGCTCCTTCCAGGAGCTGAGAAGCCTCCGTGTGGGGGGGGGAAGGAACGGAAGCTCCTGGAAGATGACGAGTGGCCGGCATGCCGGCTTTGGAGGAGGAAGGGAATCGGCTGCCGGTAGGGAGGGTTGCTGCGGCGGGGCCCAGGAGTCCCACCGTCGACAAGGGTGGAGGAAGAGCCGCACTCCAACGGCGCGAACAGCCGCGCCTGCACTCTCCCGCGCGCTCTGCCCAGGGGGCTGCCCCCTCCTCCCTCCTCTCCGGTCCTGCGGCCCGGTTCCTACCAAGCCACGGACCGGCACCGGTCCGCGGACCGGGGGTTGGGGACCCCTGGTTTAGGAGATTGCTAAGAAAATTTATAAATGTTTTGCAGTGTATTTTAATTGAGGAATAGAGTATGAATCTTAATTGAAATATTACAATTATTAATTAATTACAATAACTCTGAATTGTAAAGTTCCCATCATTTCTAGCCATTCTTGTCAAGATTTAGGCTTTTTAAAAACATAGCTTTGCATTCTTTGACTATATCTTCCATCTCTCTTGCTGTCTGAAGCCTAAGTTATTATTAGTAAAGGTATATTTTTAGTGTTAATCTGCTGCTTAGTGCTCAATTTTGAAACACCTTAATTATACTTCACCAAGGAAAAAGAAAAGATAGTTTCAGGAGGTTAGTGCTACAGCAATAAGAAAGCCAAGGTTATTTCTTGAAGATAGTTTCTCAGGGATTCATGTTTTACAAATAGAAGGCTAATGCTTTGCTTTAAACGATTAGATTCATATGGTCCTAATGATAGTTAATAATAAGTATTACTTCCAAGATAAATGTCCTCTGCTTCAGCTTTGCACATGTCCATTGCTGCCATTTGATCACAGCACTGGTCCATCTGCTTTATTTATTTTATTTATTTATTATTTGATTTGATTTATATCCCGCCCTTCTCCAAAAGGACCCACTTATGCCTATCTGTTAATTATTTGCTGCCTAAAATGAGAAGTCAGGATAATTAACTTATGTAAAACTTGCCTATTTGATTTTAACAACCTTATGCTATAGTTAGTACATAGCACAAATATATGTACTTATGGAATGAGTATGTACTTTCCTTATTTTACTTATTCTTGATATTTTTCTTTTGGGCGCTCAAGATAATACACTAGGGTTTCCTTCCTTATTTTGCTATCACAATATCCCTGTGTGCAAATTTGGGGTTAAAAATTATAATTGGTCTAAACTGATCCTATTCATGGTCAACTGCCTTTTTATTTTATATACTGTACATCATAAAAAAATAAATTCCAAGTTTATTTATGCAAGAAATACAGATTGTTCTTTCATCCCAATCACTTTGCAGCTGAAAAACCATCTATTTACGCTCTTTCTCTATCTTGCTCACTTTTGAGTGTGGTTCCTGCTTGTAGATAAATCATTACTTAGTTTTAATAAAATTATGAAGACAAATATGCTGCCCATATGTACAGTATGGTATCATTTTGCTTGTTAAAGAGCATGCAGAAGCTAAAATAGCATCTTTAGAAGGAGGTAGTCAGATACCACTAATGGTACCTTAATAGACCATTTTGAATAAGTTCATTGAATCTATATAATCAATGTTTTGTAAAATTCTACCTGATGTATCAATCTATCCTTAGATAATATTTTGACACTTAAAAAAAATCTCCATAGTAATAAAAATCTCAAACCCATATAAGTATGACTAAAATGAAAATAACTTTATTTTAGTGGTGGTGCAGTTTTGGGTGATAATATAATAACTGGGTATTAAGCAAAGCTATAAATAGTGGTATCCATCAGGCCTTTTGATTGCTGCGTACTTCAAGGGGGATCAATAGGCATCATTTTTATAATCAACATGATATCTCTGTGATCTTTTTGAAACTGAATCCCAGGGAGAATTTAATACACTATTTCTTGTGCAATGTTATGATTTGGTGCTACCTTGGGTCAAAAATCTCAGTGTGACTAGAATGATTTCTGGTGTAAACAAGAAGTGTCCTGCTAATTCTTAACATATGGTACCAAAGAAAAGCAGATGGCAAGCATGACATAAATATTTATTGGCATATTTTTGTTAAGGACTTATCAGAAGTGACAATTAATTACATCAGAACCAAAAGGTAATCAGCTTTCATTACAACAAAAGAGTCATAATTATTTCTAAATACTATGAAATATGCAGAAAAGGTTCTGGATGACAGTGCCAAGTATTTATATGGAGAAAAACTTCTAATATATTTATAAATGTACTGGGGCATTTTTGAGATAGAAGGTAAGGTACTGGGGCATTTTTGAGATAGAAGGTAAGGTGAAAACAAAATTTAATCTGTTTGATTTATATTTAACTTGAAATAATTTAAGTCAATGCAGTTAATATTACAATTCCCTATTTTTCAATTATTCCCCTTTTTTGTGTCATTTTAATTTGCAATTTTATGCCATATATTCTGGCGAGTGTATGCAATAAGTTTAGAAGCCATTATGTACCAACCACTCCATCATGGCATGTTCAGCAAGCCATGATTCAAATAATTTTGGGGTAGAGTGAAGCAGAAAACGGAAGCCTTATGAAGCAGCAGAACTACTTTCACTTCTCTTGAAGGAGTAATACAATTTGTGGCAACATTTTGACTTGAAAAAGGCATCAATCTTGATGCTTATAATTAACCCATTGAAGCGTGTAATTCCATCATGTCTGGCTGCTTTGCTTCAGCTGAAGACCTTTAGCACAGCTTGCCTGTGTTGTGCCTTTGGAACACCAACTGAGTAGAAGGTACAATCCATTGAAAGGCACCTCGACTGAGCCTTCAGCTGAAGAGAAGCATCTTTTTGAGGCTTCAGGTAGCACCTCAAGACCTGAAGAGAAGGGGTGCTTCTCTTCATAGAAGGACATAGGTTTTAGAATAGACAACAAGTGTTGGGGGGCTGTATGAGCATGATGATTTCAGAATCATTACTGGAAACAGAAGAACTACTTAAAATGACTATTTTTCTGCTTTCTGTTGAACAGAAGGTTATTTTCTGCGGTATTTTTGTCATCTAGCATCTGAATGTCAAGTGTTTGAAAGAAAAAGTTATTTTGCCTCAGGTGGAAATGTTTTTATTTTTCTAGGTTGTGCATTTTAATGAGCCTAACCAAAAGGGAGAAATATAACAATCCAGAAATAAAGGTGAGGGAGAATTCCTTCATTTATGCTGCCCAGGTTATTTTCTAAGTAGTAGGAAAATCAGTTTTTTAAAAAAAAAAAAAGACACCCTCTTGAATTGAATGAATAAGACCTATAAAATTCATTGCTAGGGTTTTTTTCTGTGTTTTATACCTCACTTTAAAGTTTTGTTCCTGTTCTTTTTGCCTTCTTGAATCCAAATCTGAATTAATTATGGAAAACAACCGAAGTATAGTTGCTGACTTGCTTCAAGTATAGAGGATTTTAGGGGACACGGTGGCTCAGTGGCTAAGATGCTGAGCTTGTCGATCAGAAAGGTCAGCAGTTCAGTAATACGAATCCCTAGCGCTACATAATGGAGTGAGATCCCATTACTTGTTCCAGCTTCTGCCAACCTAGCAGTTCAGAAGCAGGGTTCCATGTGCCTTCGGCATTTAGTCATGCTGGCCACATGACCACAGAAACATCTTCGGACAGTGCTGGCTCTTCAGCTTTGAAATGGAGATGGGTACCATCCCCTAGAGTTGGGAACAACTAGCACATACTGTATGTGCGAGGGGATCCTTTACCTTTTATAAAGGATTTTGATTTTAAAACTTTAATTTACCATGTTCTTTTCTTTTATTCCAAGGGTAAAATAATCTTTATAACTCTGAAGGCAATTAGTAGTCCTGAATGGTGGATCATAGCCATATATGTATTTGTGTTTGTTTGTGTGTGTGTGTCCTTATATAATTCAATACTTGGCAAACAGTCAAATTTCACATCTTTGGTACATAATTCAAAATTATAATAATTTTAAAGTTTAAAGATTTTCCCATAAATATGCTAATATACTATTTTTCACTAATTGGAAAAGTGATATTCCAGACATTCAGAGAATGGCTGTGAGAAATGTCTATCTTTTCTGGAAGAGACAATACTTTCTGGAGAGTTTGCGCATGCGCGAAAATGGCGTTCTTGCCTTGAACGCGGCAAGGCACAGGGGTCTTATGGCCCAGAAGGGATGTTTCCAGCCCTCCACGGACATCTAGGAGGGCTGGCCCTGCAAGCCGGTCACTCGCAGGTTTAGCAGGTGCGCTTGTTCGCGGCCGGGGGGCGACGGGGGCGACGGGCGAGCGAGGAGCAGCGGAGACGCCCGGAGCGGCCCAGAGCGGCCTGGCGCGGCTCAGGCGCGGCCTAGTCCCGGCCCTCCACAACATCTTGGAGGGCCGGCCCTGCAAGCCGGCCGCTCGCCGGCACGACGGAGCGCTTTGGAGCGCGACGGGGAGGCGACGGAGGCCCTGCAAGCCGGCCGCTCGCCGGCATGATGGAGCGCTTTGGCCGCGACGGGGGGCGACGGAGGCGACGGGCGAGCATGGGAGTAGTGGAGACGCCCGGAGCGGCCCGAAGCTGCCCTACCGCGGCCCCGGTGCGGCTTGGTCCCGGCTGGAGAGGAGGTAGGCTGGGTAGCCAGGCGGCCTGGGCGAAGATCAGAGGAGCGCCCTGTCTGTGCGGTGGGGGCGACGGGCAAGCGAGCGAGCGAGCGAGCAAGGGAGCAGCGACAAGACGCCCGGAGCGGCCCGCGGCCCGGCCACGTCTCGGCGCCGGCTGGAGAGGAGGTAGGCCGGGTGCCGGAATAAAAACGAGAGGGCCGAGTTGGAGGCCGCGAAAGGCGGGAGGACCGAGTCGAGGCCGCAGACCACCAGGCCGAACATCGGGCCGAACATCAGGCAACGTGGGAGTTCGGAGCAGCCCCGATGGCCCGGGCGCGGCCCTTGTGTTAACTGGAGGTGGCCGAGTAGTGGAGGCAGGCCGGGCGCCCAGGGTGAAGACGGAGGAGGCTGGGCCGGGTGGGATGCGACCATCTGGCCGCGCGGGGATAACAGCGGCCCGCACGGCCCCCCTACCCGACCCATGTGGCCCCTATTGTGGAGGACCATGGAGAGATGGACGGTATAGAGGAACGGTCGTTACAACCGAACTGAGAGCTAATGGCTGGAAAAGCCCCACATAGCATTACAACTAGCCATGTGGCCTGTACTTTGATCCAACGGGAGAGGGGAGAGACAATCTGTGGATACAGCCTATGGACAGAGACAGTGACTTTGCGGAGACTTAGACCATTTTCTCCGATTGGATGGGCTGATGTCCACAGATTTAATTTGATCCATCTGCTACCACCCCCTCCCTCTACCCGAACTGCCCACCGCTTTTGTATTTTGTACCTGTCCCTTTAATTAATTAATTGTCGATTTTACCATCTTTACCATCTTTTACCATTTTTACCATCTATTGTATAATGGGCCCTTATGCTCACTGTTTCAACTATGGACTTGCAGTGTATCATCTTTGGGGATTCTCCCCCCCCCCTTTTTTAGTGCCAATGCCGTCTAATGTTATCTTATTCAAGGTCAGTTCTCCTTCGCCTGCGGGAGTCTACCCTCTCGCAGGCTTGGCCCCCTAGTTTATCACGGGCCCACCTCGAGGATGGACTTATTGCTCCTGAGAGGTGGGCGAAGCGCAAACTCGGGGGGTTTTTATTTAACTTGCTAATTCGGATTTTAGGGGGTTCCAGGGAGGAGGGTAGGGATAGTCAAGTGGGTAGACAGATGGAGATGGAAACAGCAATTAGTAGTAAGGGCCAGGATAGCAGTCGACGGCGGGAAGCGGAAGGCGAAAGGCAGGGGGATACTCGAGTCGTTCCTCAGGAGGGCATACCAATTCAGAGGGTCGTGGGGAGGGGCAGGACCGAGGGGAGACAATTTTTATCCTCCCGGTTGGTGGCACGCAGCCGTTGGTTAAAAACGGTCGGGTGCCACAACCCTCGCAGGCTAGGTGGCCAGGGAATACAGAGCCAGGGTCTGCGGCTGATGTTTTGCAACGCCAGGTCCGTTGTCAACAAAGCCCCCCTCATTAGTGACCTTGTGTCAGAGGGGGAGCCGGACCTGGTAGGAATTGCGGAGACCTGGTTGGGCCACGAGGGAGGTCATCCCCTCGTTGAAATGTGCCCACCAGGCTACCGCGCATTTCATCAGCCGCGGGCCCTAGGCAGGGGTGGTGGGGTAGCGGTCATTATCAAGGAAGGCCTGGAGCCGAGAGAGACCATTGTGCCGCAGACCTCCGGCTGTGAGTCCCTTTGCATGAAGTGGGGCCTAGGGAGGCAGTTGGGCTTGCTGGTTGTATACCTGGCTCCCCGCTATGTAGCAGCAGCCCTGCCCGAGCTCCTGGAGGTGATCGCCACGGTGGCAGTGGAGACCCCCAGACTTATAGTTATGGGGGACTTTAATCTGCCATCGTTGGGCGAATCATCCGCGGTAGCTCGGGAGTTCATGGCTTCCATGACGGCCATGGACCTGACCCAAGTAATTCAAGGCCCCACTCATGAGGGTGGACATACGCCGGACCTCATCTTCGTCTCGGGCCAATGGAAGAGTGATCTGGGTACAGGGGACATAGACATCATACCCTTGTCATGGTCAGACCACTCACTTCTCCGACTCGACTTTCCGACCGCTGCTCCCCTCCGCGGGGAGGCGGAACCAGAGTTACCAATCTGGTACCGCCCCAGGCGCTTGATGGACCCGGATGGGTTCCAGACAGCGCTTGGGCCATTTCCTGTATCCCTGACCCGCGCCCCGATGGAGGACCTCACGGCCGCATGGAATAGTGCGGCCGTGGGAGCCTTGGATCGGGTCGCGCCCTTGCGGCCTCTCTCGCGGCGGCGAACCACCCTGGCTCCTTGGTTTACTGAGGGGCTGCGGGTGATGAAACGCCGCAAGAGATGCCTAGAGAGAAGATGGAGGGCTAGCCGCTCTGAATCTGACCGGACACAGGTGAGAGCCCATTTACGGACTTACATTGTGGCGCTGAGGGTGGCCAAACGTCATCATTGCGCCACCCTCATAGCATCCGCAGAAAACCGCCCTGCCGCCCTGTTTAGGGTGACCCGTTCCCTCCTTCAACAGAGGGAGCGGGAAGCCCCGTTACAGGGTAGGGCAGAGGAATTTGTGATTTTTCTGCAGGAGAAAACTGCCCAGATACAGAGTGAGCTAGCCACCATTCATGGCCCAGTGGGATGCCACGAGGGAGATCTTGTTTGGGAGGAGTTTGACCCCGTTACTTCCGAGGATATGGACAGGTTACGTGGGCGACTGCGAGCCACCACATGTTCATTGGACCCGTGCCCCTCCTGGCTTGTACTGGCATCCTGGGAGGTGACACGAGGCTGGCTCCAAGAGGTTATCAACGCATCCTTGAGTGAGGGTTCCTTGCCTGCCTCCCTAAAAGAGGCTATGGTGAGGCCCCTCCTCAAGAAGCCCTCTTTGGACCCAGCTCTTTTGAACAACTACCGTCCAGTCTCCAACCTTCCCTTCTTGGCGAAGGTTGTTGAGAGTGTGGTGGCACAACAGTTTCCCCGTCACCTGGAGGAAGTTGACTATCTAGATCCGCGCCAGTCCGGCTTTCGGCCCGGGCATAGCACCGAGACGGCATTGGTCGCGTTGGTAGATGATCTCTGGAGGGCCAGAGATGGGGGATGTTCTTCCATCCTGGTCCTATTAGACCTCTCAGCGGCTTTCGATACCATCGACCATGGTATCTTATTGCATCGGCTGGGGGGGTTGGGGGTGGGAGGCACCGTGTTGCGGTGGTTCTCCTCCTACCTCTCTGGCCGATCGCAATTTGTGCGTGCAGGAGAGCAGAGGTCGACCCCGAGACCACTCACATGTGGAGTGCCTCAGGGGTCGGTCCTCTCGCCTCTCCTGTTTAACGCATATATGAAGCCGCTGGGTGAGATCATCCGTGGTTTTGGGGTAGAGTACCACCTGTACGCTGACGACACCCAGCTGTACATATCTACCCCAAACCACCCCAACGATGCCGTAGCGGTGATGTGCCAGTGCCTGGAAGCCGTGCGGATCTGGATGGGAAGTAACGGACTTAGGCTCAACCCGACCAAGACCGAGTGGCTGTGGTTTCCGGCTGCCCGATTCAACCAGCTTTCTCCAACGCTGGCCATAGGGGGCGAACATCTTGCCCCTGTGGATGGGGCGCGCAATTTGGGTGTCCTCCTGGATACCCGGCTGTCTATGGAAGAGCAAGTGACAGCCGTGGCCAGGAGGGCGTTTTACCAGGTTTGCCTGGTTCGCCAATTGCGCCCCCTATTGGATCGGGACGCCCTTCGCACAGTCACTCATGCCCTCGTGACATCCCGACTGGACTATTGTAACTCTCTCTACATGGGGCTCCCCTTGAGGTGCACCCGGAGGCTTCAGTTAGTTCAGAATGCAGCCGCGCGAGCAATTATGGGCACCTCTAGGTTTGCCCATGTAACACCGCTCTTGCGCGAGCTGCACTGGCTACCTGTCGTCTTCCGGGTGCGCTTCAAGGTGTTAGTCATCATCTTCAAAGCGCTCCATGGCTCGGGACCTAGCTATCTGCGAGATCGGATCCTGCCCCACACATCCTCACGACCGATTCGCTCCCACAGAGAGGGGCTTCTCCGGGTGCCGTCCACTAGACTTTGTCAGCGGGTGACGCCCAGGGGAAGGGCGCTCTCTGTGGCGGGCCCGGCCCTCTGGAACGACCTTCCCCCTGATATTAGAACGACCACCGACCTCCGCTCCTTCCGTGTAAAATTGAAGACCCACCTCTTTCGACTGGCCGGCCTTGAATAGTTCTCTCTGTCTTTTAACGATAAATCTTAATGGGTTTTTTTAATTGTATTTTTAGCACGGGTAATTTATTTAATTCTATTTTAGTAATGTTTGTATTATCGTATATTGTTTTAATTATGCCTGTGCACCGCCCCGGGTCCCTGTGGGGAGAGGGTGCGGTTAATAAATTCCAATTTATTATTATTATTATTATTATTATCTATTTAAGATTGCAGCAATATGTGTTATTATGGCAGAGATTCTGTAATACCTTAAAATAGTTTCGTGCATTGTTCATATTATAGTAGTGAATTCATTGGTAAACCAATGACTGTTGATAAGTATAAAATATAAGATTTTATTTAAGTTCCTTCTTATATTTAAGAATATATTATATTCTTGCATTTTTAATTTGAACTTTTACTGTAAAAGTTTGTCTTAAGTTTAAAGATTGCAATTTTTTTTAAAAAAATAAAAATATTAGTAACAATAAATTTAAAATATATTTTCATTTTCTTTCATAATCTGCACTGCAGAAATTCAGATCACTGTGAAATGGCACCAAAGTGATACAGAAAATTCTTTTTCTGTCACAGCATGATCATGTGGATTTTTGCAGCACAGATTTGGTAGGCCAACTTTTAAATAAAAAGAAATTAAATAGAGAGCTGGCATGCTGCCAAGCAAGACACCAGGTTTAGCATAGTTATTTACGGAAATGCCTTGGGGGCCCTCAGAGGTCCCATTAATACAAGAGAGAGTATCTAGAGTGCCTCATGTCAAATGAGTAGTTTGTGATTGGCTATGCCACTGAGCAGCTATTCTGTTAATAGTAAATTCTCCCATGGCAGCTTTCTTTTAAGTACATCCACCAGATGTTCTTAAAATTCTTAATTGCTCCTGGCCTAAATACATGAAGATGGCCAGTGTTTCTGAAATTTCATATAGCAGTAATCATTTTTTATTTCTTAAAGCACCAGGTTTCTCTCTCCCTTCTTTTGTAACTACTTATTAAGTGAATTAATTTTCAACAAAACTATATGCTATTTTTAAAACCTTGCTAACCAAAGTTCATCCAAGTTAAGATTGTGACAGGTGTCTTCCTTGCCCCAAATCCAAATACTGATGAACAATGCCTCTGGTGATTCAGCTATTCTCTGCTAAAGAACTGCAGTATAGTTTGCCTCGAGGTTTGGGCATTATGTTTCATAGCAGCTCTATGGAATAAGAGATATAATGGTGATATAACTCACCTCCAACATATAGCTGAGAAGATGAGCTGATGACATTCTTACCATGTTATTTAGGTTGGAAAGTGAATAAGAATAAAGGAGTTCCAAATGGAGTCTCTCAACTTATTCAGAAGGGCATCTGGCTCAGCTCCATCCAGTCGCCCAAACTGTACTTCAAAGTAAAGGATTGCTTTTACCTGTTGTGAGTACCCAAAATTGTTTAGATGAGACTGGAATTGCTCAGGTGTTATTTTCCTTGATTTTATTTCCACTACTGAGTTTAGACTTTAAGATCTTTTTCATTCTTATGATGTATTCACTTTTAACCTTCTTCTTGACTTCAGTGTGTTTGATGTTATCAGTTTGAAGGATGCCAAGCAGCGGTGGGTTTATTTATTTATCAGCTCAAAACCTAACATATATATATATATATTCCTTTTCTGCCTTTCGGCTCATCACCAGAGACCATCTAGACAGAAAGCCATGAATTCCGTTGTGTAATATTTTTTTATATGTGTGTTATGTTTTTGTTTTATTGATTTATTGATCAGCTCAAAAACCTAACGTACATACATACATACATACATACATAAATACTGGTCTTGTTGTATTCGGGTGTTTTCCCGTGTAAGAATGATATTATTTTTGCAAGAAACGTTGCAAAAACAATCTCATTCTTACACGGGAAAACGCCCGAATATAACAAGACCAACATACCTACACCCGTGAAAATCTATGAAAACAAATACACACACACACACACACACACACAGAGAGAGAGAGAGAGAGAGCTGGGATAATGGTTTGGGGTTAAGTAGAGTAATAGGATAGGAAAATAATGACAATGAATCACGCCCTTCATTCATGCAGGTATATTGACAGACTGTACTTACCAAGGAAAATAGGTGACCGTGGAATGTTGCAAGTACACCAGACAGTTGAACAAGAAAAATGGACATAGGAAGAATATCTGGGACGATGCGTAAGATAAACCAACTATACCAGGAAAGCTAATTGGGTACTGGAGAGATCAAACTGAGTTACAAGAAAGACCAAATGAAGAATGAAAAAGAAACATGGCAAAGCAAAGTTTTACATGTTCGGTAATATATATATTTTAAAAACATGCAAAGCAGATGACAAGAAGGCCTAGCAAGGCTAAGAGAAAGAAACTTGAAGAAAGAAGAGATAGAGGAACACTGCCTGCACAAGACCAAGTCTTAAGAACAAAGGCATATAAAGCCAGAATTGAAAAGAGAGCAACATATAGCAAATTCTGCCTCTGCAAAGAAGCTGAAGAAACAGTGGACCCCCCCCCCTCTCCCCCAGTTAGCTGCTGCAAGAAAATTGCACAGACTGATCAAAACTAATGTCATGACGAAGTAGTAAGAATGATTCACTGGAATATCTTGCAGAACTACCATTTGCTTGCATGCAAGAATTGGTGGGACCATCATCTGAGGCCCTTCAAATGAACTAGAATTCAGTCTCCAGCACCTCCAGCTAGCAGGCTTATGCCTAACACCCGTGGAAAGTTGTTGACAGCTTACCTAAAGCTTCACTAGATTGCTCAACAAATAATAGGCATCAATTTGCAATGAAAGAATTATTACTGCTGTCTTACAGTTGGAATACTATAGCTATGTTTCACAGTAGCTGAAGAACCACAGGAAAATGTTCTGATTTAGCAGGTACTTCAGTCTAACATTTCTGACATATTGACATTTTACACTTTTTAAAATGTAGGTGTTTAGAAAGGAATACTGTAAAAAGAAAACCATGTCAAACAAAACAGTCTTCAGAAAACAAACTATTGTAACCATGGTCCAGTAGAAAAAGTAAATTGTACAGCCATGTCAGAGCACTGTGTGAAATGTTCACATATGGTATTCATACAAGGCAATAATATTTCATATCTTATTCTTCACATAGTTGTTCCAATAAATAAATTCAGATCTACCATTTGCAAAACAGTTTTCTCTAGCCTGACACGGTATAGAATTCCCAACAGATATAAGATTATTCCTCATTGATCAAACATCTGCTGACATATGAGAGAGGTCTCTTACATGTGCAGATAAGAAAGAAAAAAATTGCCTAAGAAACACAGAGCACTGACAGTTCTGAATTAATGGAATATTTGTGAAAGGCACTTTTTCTTAACTAGGGGAAAAAGTCTAGCTCTCTCCCTCCTTCACAGAGTTACAATCCACATACTGAACCTTCAAAGTAGATATTAATAAAAATAAACAATAGTAATAAATGTCAAATGTATGCTAAGTGTACATTAAAGTCAAGACTTAGGCTAATAAAAAGTATCTATTAATGTTCAACTAAACCTCTCTTTCTGAGAATTATACAGTGGCATTTAGGATTTCAAGCGTGTATATTTAAGTTGTCACATTAATTGAATCGATGACTCCAGTTGAAGTGAACAAGTTGACAAGTGCTGATGATTCACAAGTCACATAAGATGGCCACAGAAGTCTCAAAGAAAATGATGCTATTTTTACAGATTTTTAATATGATATGTGTTAAAAATAGCCAGGAAGTGACAAAATAAGAATTATTGTCACAACACTGTCTACTTTAACTAACAAGGGCAAACAATTCTACAGGCAGATGCTGTAAGGATAAGTATTTCAGTGCTTTTTTAAAAAACTTTTTTGTCATCTTTTCTTTAGTTTAATGGCACAATCCATACATGTTCTTCTATGATCCAGGATACTAATTGCAGAGGTGAGAGTATTAAAGTTGGAATTATAGGATTTCAGAGTGCCAATAATAAATAAATAAAAATTCCCATGGATAGGAATAATAAAACTATAGCAACAACCTTCAAAATGAAAATACTTCAAAGAGAAAAATTCTCACCCAGCCCTCAATTTATTGTCCTACTTTACAAGATACAAGAGTTTTGTGTTGATTTGATATGATGGAAGATCTTCCATTTGGAGATGTTCCATTTGATTTTCCATTTGGAGTCCAAAGCAGTCCAGGCAGAAGAACATCATGACTTCAAAACCTAAGGGAGTTTTGGACAAAACTCAGTAGCACTTTCTCATGCAGCTGTTGACAAAAATAGGATTGCCAACATGATCGCCAGTGTCCAATCATGGATATGGCAGGAGGAGGAGGAGGAGGAGGAGGAGGAGGAGGAGGAGGAGGAGGAGGGAGAAGGGAGAAGGGAGAAGGGAGGAGGAGGAGAAGAAGAAGAAGAAGAAGAAGAAGAAGAAGAAGAAGAAGAAGAAGAAGAAGAAGAAGAAGAAGAAGAAGAAGAAGAAGAAGAAGAAGAAGAAGAAGAAGAAGAAGAAGAGCGGCGGCAATGGCAAATCACTTCTGAAAAACCTTGCCAAGAAACCCCTAGGGAGTTGTCCAGGCAGTCAAGATTCAAGACTGACTCAAATTCTCCTCCCCACCCTCAAATAAATGGAGAACAAAAAAAGGCATACTAGAACAAGTGTTTCAGAAATGTAAGTAAATATATTTGTGAACTTAAGGACAGAAGTAAATTTTTGTATATTAATCTTCCATACTTCAATGCAAAAAGGCTTGTATAAAATTAGTATGACTTATTGGAATACAATCATTTTGAATTATGATAGTGAAAAATCAAAAGCCTGGTAACATTTTTTTCAATTTTACTTTTTTAAAAAAGCATAAGGCTTTTGGGGGCTGCAGCTCAGTTCATCCAATTGATAGAGAAGCTAGACTTATATAAGGTATAATTTGGGATGCAATGGGAGACAGTGGGAAATGACAGGGGTTAAGTAAATACAGGTTACACGTGAGACAGATTTTGAATATCTTAATAAATAGCAATTGTACTGTGTTAAAAACATTGTGTTTATTAAAGTCCTCTGAGTTTGGCTGAATCCTTTTGATGTATGTAAGTTCAACAGCTTATAGCTGGCTCTGCTAGGTGAAATCCAAAGCGCATCCAAGGAGCTTAAATGCTCTGCTATTACTTTGTCCTTATTTTTAAGTTTTAATGTTAAAATTATGTCCATTTCTTCTTTTGCACAAAGTCTGGCTTCTTTGTTCCATGTAGAATCCAGAGGAGCAGTGCTGGCAAAGGATGACATTTGTCACATTAGAAGAAGAGCACGTGAAGGTGCTATACTAATGTTAAAAAATTATAGGGCCTGGAATGACGATACAATACAATAGCAGAGTTGGAAGGGACCTTGTAGGTCTTCTAGTCCAACCCCCTGCATGGGCAGGAATCTTACACCATTTCAGACAAATGGCTGTCCAACATCTTCTTAAAGACTTCCAGGGTTGGGGCATTCACAACTGCTGGAGGCAAGCTGTTCCAGAGGTTAATTGTTCTTACTGTTAGGAAATTTCTCCTTAGTTCTAAGTTGCTTCTCTCCTTGGTTAGTTTCCACCCATTGCTCCTTGTCCTGCCCCCAGGTGTCTTGGAGAAAAGTTTGACTCCCTCTTCTTTGTGGCACCCTCTGAGATATCGGAACACTGCTATCATGTCTCCCCTGGTCCTTCTCTTCATCAAACTAGACATACCCAGTTCCTGCAGCCGTTCTTCATATGTCTTAGTCTCCAGTCCTCTAATCATCTTGGTTGCTCTTCTTTGCACTCTTTCCAGAGTCTCCACGTCTTTTCTACATCGTGGCGACCAAAACTGTATGCAGTATTCCAAGTGTGGCCTTACCAAGGCACTATACAGTGGCATTAACACTTCACGCGATCTAGATTCTATCCCTCTGTTGATGCAGCCTAGAACTGTGTTGGCTTTTTTGGCAGCTGCTGCACACTGCTGGCTCATATTTAAATGGTTGTCCACTAGGATTCCGAGATCCCTCTCGCAGTTGCTACTATTGAGCAAGGTACCACCTATACTGTACTTGTGCATTTGGTTTTTCTTGCCTATATGTAGGACCTTACTTTTTTCACAATTGAATTTCATTTTATTAGACAGTGCCCAATGTTCAAGTTTGTCTAGATCCTGGGGTAATGATGTTGGGGTAAACGTGGACAAAGAAGACTTCCTGATTTGTTGCAGAGTCTTAGTTCCCCTATCAGCACCACTGTCCTATTGTTGTTGCTTGTGAGAAAGTGCTTCAAGTTGGATGATTATTTATATGCAATATGTGCTGCTACCCAGCAGTGAGAAAATGTAGTGTCATTTCCTGGTATGGCAGGCAGCTTATTTACTGTGTGTTTGAATGGAATAAACTGTATTTATCTTTCTTCCTAGCATTTTCCTGCAAGTGCGGGGTCTTTTTTTTCTTCAGAGCAGCTGAATGTTGATCTATGGTTGTGACAGGAATTGACTGACCAGCTTTCATGCCTAAGGCAGGATAAGAACTCATAAGCCTTTTCTATCTCAGCCAGTTTCAAAAGCTTTCTTACATCTTTTATGTAGCCTGGTACCTTAGCCACAAAACCAAATTGGCTCTCTGGCTTATGCTGTGAATATGAGCTGTAAATGACCAATAAAAAAAAATAGTCCGAAAGTTGTTACCCAATTAAAGTAACCTGGGATTCTTCAGTATTTTTTGCTAGTATGAGCCATACTACAAATAGTATGGCTATTTGTCAGCCATACTTATCATTTTGATTCCACTAGTACCAAGAAATTTAACTTTCAGACAACTTATTATAAAAAATCTGGCAGCTAACAACAACAAAAATACTTACATTGTTTTTATGTGTTGAGAAAAATGGAGTATAGACTCTGGGAAGGACACACTACATGAGGATTAAGAGTCACTTTAAGAAAAAAAAATCCTGTTTTGAAGACAATGACAGCAATTGTTAACTGATTTCTCAGATTTTTAAATAACTAGTGACCACACTGTATATGTTGCGCCTATAACCCTGCATGGGTACGCAAACATATACTAAGCTGAGTAGTATAAGAACATGGAATGAACAACAATGAAACAAAATACAGATGAGCTTGTAAAAAAACACCATAATTTTATTTAGCCATCTTGGGATATTTAGATGCTGCTTCAGTGGCTGAAACAAAAGAAAAGCTTTGGAATTGGGGCTCTAAATACCTACACACACAAACATACATACACTGCATACTACAAAGAGGGGGGAAATGTTTACATTTTATTTTGAAAATATCAAGTAAAGCCCCCCTTCCATCCATGAATATTGGTTGGTATGTGTGTGTGGCCATCTATTTATTGTACAATGTTACAGTGACTCATTACTTTAAGCATTTAATTGCCACAGCTGCAAGTACCATAAAACTGTGTATAGTTAACAGTAGGATAGTGTTTTAAGTCACAGGAAATCCAAGAAGTAAATCTTTAGAATTTTAAACCAGTCAATACAGTCGTACACAAATACAACAGTGCTCTTTTAAAAAAAACATGCATCCAAGCTCAAAGATAAGGTGTCCCCAGATCAAGGCTACTCAGCCTTGGTAGGATTGAGTTAGAGACAGTTCCTCGCCATCCAAACGTGACAGCTTTCAGGTACTATGACAGAACCATGACAGTTTCACTTAGATGGTCTGTAGTTGGAAAATATAATTATTATCATCAGGCTCTTGATGGTACTGAATCCCAAACTAGTAGATGACCTCAGCCAGCAGTTTCAGGTAGATGTTGAAAAGGAGTGGAGAATTACAATTGTGAGCCACCCCCCCTACCGACACAAATACACACACTGTATCACTGCAATTCCTCACTGAATGTTCCTTCCAGTAATGTGGAATATATATCAAGACTGAAGTGTTAGCTTCTGCTGTTTCCTGAGCTTGGTTATTCCCTTTGTGATGACAAAATCCATTGTCATGGGCACTGGTGGTATTATCTTGCTTGTTAATGAAAATATCTGCCAGAAGGCAACCAAATGATGTGTTCTTTATTAAACTACATTGGAGGGTCATCATCCTTAGGAGGTGGGATGGAGTCTGAGTTATCTCTAGTGTAACATAAAAAGGCTTTTTTTCTGAATTTCCTGAGAAGTGGACATGAGAGAATTGAAAATTCAGCTGGAAATCTGCCAGAAAATTGTTTGTCAGAGGGTAATCTGACAAACAGAAGTTTGGTATCAATCATCAGTGACTGACATAGCCAAGTTCTGTCAAAGGGCAGTAAGGCAGCAGACTGGTGCTTTTGCTTTTCCCAGTAATTTCGACAAAAACATAAATGCAATTTATTTTATATGACAGGTGTCTGCTCAGCATTTTGATGTCCCTCAGAAGGATTGGAGCTGGTCAATAGATGGGGAGAACAGTTAACTACTTTGCTGAAGATATCATTTTTTTGCATTAGGATGCCTCTTACAATATTAAAAACAAGGCATAGAGTTTCATTTCAGAAATGAAAAGCTGAAGCTAAATTTGAGAAAAGTTGGTCTTTTACCCTTACCTTTATGAATTCTGGAGCTCTATTTTGCTTCTCTCCAAAGAAATATAATATAGAACAATATTTTCATTCCCAGCCTTTAGCTGACTCCAGTGTTTGCAAAAGATGTTCATCCAAATGCTAAAAGCACTCAAGGGAGCCAGGATTTTGAGCTCCTCATGACCCATTATAATACTGTGGGGAAAATTTATTTGAAATTATTCCTCATGAAAGCATAACAATCCCTTCCATAATGCATTTTTAATTTATTTCCAATCTGACCAGCAAAACTGAAATGTGAATATGATTTGATTAAATAGGGCACGTGAACTGGGCTGGTGCAGTGGAAAGCAACGTTACATGGCATAGACCAATACAAGTATATCTAACTAGCAAATAGATTGACTCCTAAGAAGAGGTAGTGATACATTAGTGTGGTGGATTCAGGTTATGCCAGTTGAGTAGAAATGTTATAGTTGGAACAAAATCCTCCTAATTTTCTATTATGTGTCCCACCCCATCCAAAAATTAACTTTCCTTCAGTCAAAAATGATTCTTTAGAAGAAATGTGTTTGTAGTGGGGAAAACTGAGGAAAAAATTACAGGATTGATAGTGAAATACAGAAAAAGGCAGACCAATATCTTATAATAATACAGCCTTAATTTAAAGAGGCATTTTTCACCTACTGTAACCATGGAACCAGTTTGTTTTAGATAGTTGAACAAACTATATACTTTATATATTCTCTAAAACACAAGGGGGAAAAAATCCATACGAACAGGATAAGTAATTTACAGGGTTACCTCTATATAACATAGCCTTAACATATGAGTCTAATGCTTTCTACTGATCTTGGCACCAAAAGCAGACAGTTGTCATTATAATTATGAAAGAAAAAATATTAATGTATGAAAAAATCTGAGTATCTATCAGACTAGGAGACTAGCATATAAATGATATGATATTGGAAATATCACAGTTAAAATATAATAAACTCTATACAGTCCATGACTATCAGTAAGTTTGGTATCTAATGTTTTATGATGTGTGATAAAGATCTATCACTATTGTTGTATGTACACTGAGAGCTTATGCACCAGAGACAAATTCCTTGTGTGTCTAATCACACTTGGCCAATAAATAATTCTTTTCTACAGTTCTATTCTATTCTATTCTATTCTATTCTATTCTATTCTATTCTATTCTATTCTATTGCACTCCACTCCACTCCACTCTACTCCACTCCATTTTTACCAAAACATCCTTCCCTAATCTCATGTCTGCTTTCTTCCTAAACCACTCTCATTGTTAATGCTTTTTATAAAGTACTAGCTGTACCCGGCCACGCATTGATGTGGCCAGTCTGGTTAAATGGCCAACCAATCTGTGTTTAGATGTACACCTGCACACACAAACACGTACACACGATCCCTCTACCTACCTACCTACCTACTGTATTTCCCCCCCTCTCTCTATCCCTCTACCTATTTACCTACCTACTGTATTTTCCCTATCTCTTTCTATCCCTCTACCTACCTACCTACTGTATTTCTCCCCCCTTTATCCACCTACCTACCTACCTACTGTATTTTTCCCTATCTCTCTCTAACCCTCTACCTACCTATCTACCTACTGTATTTCCACCCTCTCTCTTTATCCATCTACCTACCTACCTACCTACTCAATTTTCCCTCTCTCTCTCTTTATCCCTCTCCCTCCCTACCTACCTACTGTATTTCCCTCCTCTCTCTATCCACCTACCTACCTACCGTATTTCTCTCTCTCTTTATCCATCTACCTACCTACTGTATTTTTCCTCTCTCTATCTTTATCCCTCGACCTATTTACCTATCTACCTACCTACTGTATTTTTCCCTATCTCTCTCTATCCCTCTACCTACCTACCTACGTACCTACCTACCTACTGTATTTTTCCCTCTCTCTCTCTATCCCTAAACCTATCTACCTACCTACTGTATTTTTCCCTATCTCTCTCTATCCCTCTACCTACCTACCATGCAGCCTCCTGGGACCAAAAATGGGCCACTTGGGAATGTGCTACCCCTCATGCCTAGTTTTGGGCCTTCAGATTCTTTCTAGTCCTATACTGATAAATCTGGCTTCATTATATTATTACTGGTGGATGATCTCTGGAGGGCCAGAGATGGGGGTTGTTCCTCCATCCTGGTCCTTTTAGATCTCTCGGCGGCTTTCGATACCATCAAACATGGTATCCTATTGCATCGTCTGGAGGGGTTGGGGGTGAGGGCCACCGTTTTACGGTGGTTCTCCTCCTACCTCTCTGGCCGATCGCAATTTGTGTTGGCAGGAGGGCCGAGGTCGACCTTGAGACCCCTCACTTGTGGGGTGCCTCAGGGGTCGGTCCCCTCGCCGCTCCTGTTCAACACATATATGAAGCCGCTGGATGAGATCATCCATGGTTTTGGGGTAGACGCTGACGATACTGTACTTTTCTACCCCAAACCACCCCAACGATGCCGTTGAAGTGATGTCCCGATGTCTGGAAGCCGTATGGATCTGGATGGGAAGTAACAGACTCAAACTCAACCCATCCAAGACTGAGTGGCTGTGGTTTCTGGCCTCCCGGTACAACCAGTTGATCCCATCACTGGCCATAGGGGGTGAACATCTAGCCCCCGTGGATCGGGCACGCAACTTAGGCGTCCTCCTGGATACCCGGCTGTCTATGCAAGACCATGTGACGGTCATGTCCCGGGGGGCATTCCACCAGGTATGCCTGGTGCGGCAGTTGCGTCCCCTATTGGACCAGGATGCCCTTTGCACAGTCACTCATGCGCTTGTGACATCCCGGCTAGACTACTGCAATGCTCTCTACATGGGGCTCCCCTTGGGGTGCACCCAAAGACTACAGCTAGTTCAGAATGCGGCCGCGCGGGCGATCTTGGGAACGTCCAGGTATTCCCATGTAACACTGCTCCTGCGCGAGCTGCACTGGCTGCCTGTGGTCTTTCGGGTGCGCTTCAAGGTGTTGATTACCATCTTTAAAGCGCTCCATGGCACGGGACCTAGTTATCTGCGGGATCGCATCCTACCCCATACATCCCTTCAGCCGATTCGCTCCCACAGAGAGGGACTTCTCCGGGTGCCGTCTGCCAGGCAATGCCAGCGGGCGACGCCCAGGGGAAGGGCCTTCTCTGTGGTGGGCCCAACCCTCTGGAACGACCTACCCCCCGAAATTAGAACAACTATGGACCTCTGTGCCTTCCGCCAGAAATTAAAGACCCTCTTGTTCCATCAGGCCGGTCTGGCCTAAGTCATTTACCTAGCCTACAGTCTGTACCTTAAATTGTTTTAATTGGGTTTTAGATGGGGTTAATGTTTTAATGTTTTAAATTATTAGTGCAGGGATAATTTATTTAATTCGGTTTAATTATTTATATTATTTATATTTATGTGTTTTTTAATTTCCTGTGCATCGCCCCGGGTCCCTTTGGGGAGAGGGAGTGGTTATATAAGTCTAACTAATAAATAAATAAAATAAATAAATAAACTTACAAACTTATCAGTTTGTATTTTATGACTAACGCAACAATTTTTGTCATGTATATCTGATTGCAATACTCATTTTTTTCTTTAGTTTCATCTGATGAAATAGACTTGGAACATCTAGTACAAATGAATATACTTAGAGTACAATCCCAGTACTAGCATATCCAGAAACCAATATCAACCGAACTAATGGATATCATAAAGAGTAGAGTCTTTTTTTTGTGATAATTTCAAGAGAGTGCAAGTTGCCCCAAAGATTAAAAATTGTTAGATCTGTCTGTGCTCACCTATATATAGTGCAAGGTAGTGATGGCCAAGAGAGGATAAAATCTCTTTGACCTCTATAAAGTACTAATAAAGTCTTTGCTCTATGTGAAATTCTCTATATACTCATGCCTAAGGCCATATCAATCAAGCCCTAGCAATATTTATTTTTTTCCTTGTTCTTGCAATGTTTTCTTATCTCATCCTCAGCCAATGAGTTTGACTGGCTTAAGCTCCTAACTCTACCAATAATATAGTAAGGTTTGTCTTTGTTGTGGAAAGAACTTAAGTCACTGGAACAGACTGAGAATATAAGTATCTTGTCCATATACCCAGGATTTATCAATTGAAACTGATTCTATTTTCAGATAGTGACTAGGGCTCTATAACTGAGATTGCTGAGAATAAGTTGTATGGTGCATCCCATTCCAGGTCTCAGAGCTTATAGAGAGACATATATAAGAATCAAATCAAATTAAATAAACTGAAAACCATATAAAGATAACACCAACAATGCAAACCACCCCAACGATGCCGTCGAAGTGATGTCCCGGTGTCTGGAAGCCATACGGATCTGGATGGGAAGTAACAGACTCAAGCTCAACCCGTCCAAGACTGAGTGGCTGTGGCTACCGGCGCCCCGGTTCAACCAGTTGATTCCATCACTGGCCATTGGGGGCAAACATCTGGCCCCCGTGGATCGGGTACGCAATTTGGGCGTCCTTCTAGATGCCCGGCTGTCAATGGATGACCATGTGACAGCCGTGGCAAGGGGGGCGTTTCACCAGGTTCGCCTGGTGTGCCAATTGCGTCCCCTATTGGACCGGGACGCCCTTTGCATAGTCACTCATGCGCTTGTGACGTCCCGTCTAGACTACTGCAACGCTCTCTACATGGGGCTCCCCTTGAGATGCACCCGAAGGCTGCAGTTGGTTCAGAATGCGGCCGCGCGGGCAGTTTCGGGAATCTCTAGATACTCCCACGTAACACCTCTCCTGCGCGGGCTGCACTGGCTGCCTGTGGTCTTTCGGGTGCGCTTCAAGGTGTTGATTACCATCTTTAAAGCGCTCCATGGCACGGGACCTAGTTATCTGCGGGATCGCATCCTACCCCATACATCCCTTCGGCCGATTCGCTCCCACAGAGAGGGACTTCTCCGGGTGCCGTCTGCCAGGCTGTGCCAGCGGGCGATGCCCAGGGGAAGGGCCTTCTCTGTGGCGGGCCCGACCCTCTGGAATGACCTTCCCCCTGACATTAGAACGACCACGGATCTCCGCTCCTTCCGCCAGAAACTCAAAACCCACTTGTTTCATCTGGCCGGCCTGGCCTAATTCCAGCTTTCCCACCTCAGTCTGTATTTTTAAATTTTGTGATTTGGTTTTAAGATTAAGTTTTTAATTTTTATAAATTTGTGCAGGGTTTATTTAATTCGATTTTAGTTTTATGTATTATTGATTGTAATAGTTTTAATTTCTACCTGTACACCGCCCCGAGTCCCTCCGGGGAGAGGGGGCGATCTAGAAGTCCAATAAATAATAATAATAATTGTCTGCAAATAGCGCAAGCCATGGAAATTAGTCTTTAATCCAAACATCAATTATTTCTCACTGTCTGAAACATTACTGGAATGGATACAGATTTGCTATTTTTAGAGCATGGGCAGGATATTGGACAAAGTTTGGTTGGTGTTAAGATCCAGTTTTTTTCTTATTTTAATTTCAGGTGAAGAAATGTAAGGCTACAGTTCTCCGCCTGCTTCACTATTGGCTGTGTTGTCTGGAATTGCTGAAAGTTGTTATACTCTAGTATATCTCTGCTAGCTAATTCTAACTGACTCCTTACTGTGTAGCTAGTATTTGTCTATATTTGGCATTCATTGAAATTTCAAACAGAACTTTATTTAAAATTTGTTTTGTGTTGTTTCTCATGTGTGTATGTGTGTGTATAATAGTACTGCTAATAGAGAATTATTTGTATCTCAGGGTTGAACTTTGGGGTACTTGGTGCTCACAGAGTATTGCTCCTTGATTATACTACATACGCAGAGTACCATTTATAAATGTCTTGTAATTTTTTTTCTTTGCATCAAAGAAATAGCTAGATATGGAAAAAATTCAGTTCTAGTTGATAATCCAAACAAGAAACCTAGATTTAAATCTCATAGTAGCAATGGGCTAAAAGTTTTATTATTTATAAAGTAACAGTCCCCTTGTTTCAACTGCAAAATAGTTTGTTTCTTTGAAGAAAGCATACTCATACCACCCCACATATAAATGTACAGATACTTCTCTTTGTGTAGGAATGGCTTCTTGGGTGCCAGGGGAAAGTCATCATTTAACTTTTAAAATCAAAATCAATCACCTCTATGGGAAAAATTGAGTAGTACTGTGTTTAATATAAAAATTTATCCAGGGTCATTAAAGAATTTCAGCTACTCAGATTAGGAAGGACAAAATATAAATCGATTTCTTATGTTTCAGAATAATTTAATAAAGTCCTTCTCCTAAGTAACAGGCTGCTTACTTTTGGACATTTCTTTTTTGTGGTAGAAGTTGTCATTCTGCAAAAGGACTTTAGACAAATGAGTTAATTTCTTATCTCCAAATAGGTTTATTGATTTTTCTCCCCTGGGATCTGTTAGACTCTATCCCCCCCTCCTTTTCTTCTTTTTTCTTTCACTTGTCTTTCATGCTCTCATTACAGGTATGCTTTGTGAATTTGGATGCAGGCAAAGCTGATTACAACAGTGAATTCATGAAACAGGCAAGTATTCTTCTAGTACACATGCAGTAGGATTCATGTAGGAATAGATCCAACAGTATCCCAATGCAGCCTTGCAGCTCATGGTGTGACTTCAGTCAATCACTCTTCTGCACACAACTTATCTCACAGGATGTTTGTGGTGCAGAGAACAGTGAAGAAACCTTCTTAGGCATGTTGCTTTGAGCTTCTTCGATGAAAAATTGAACACGAATCCAATTAATTGTGAAATTCAGTGCTCAAACACTATGGCTGCTTGCTTCTCACATCTGGATTGTAGAAATTTCTGGATGGATGAAATTGCATGATCTCATAACACTGGCATTTTAAAATTCACCTCCGTTTACCATATTTTTTGGAGTATAAGACACACCTTTTTCCCTCAAAAAAGCGGCTGAAAATCTGGGTGCATCTTATACATGAAATACAGCATTTTTTGCTTCCTGAAACCCTACCCCCCTTCACCAAAATGGCCATGCATAGGCTTTAGGAGCCTTGCAGAGTGCTCCTTGGAGCTGGGGAGGCCAGAAATGAGCAAAAAATGGACCTTTTTTGCTCAATTTTGCCCTCCCTCCCCCAGCCCCCAGGAGCATTTTATAAACTTCCTAAAGGCTATGTGTGCCCTTTTTTAGAAAAGAAAATGGGCCCATTTTTGTGAAACACATTTTTTGAAAGTCTGCAGAGTGCAAAACCTTTTTTTTTTTATTTGCTTCTTCAAAATCTTGATGTATCTTATATTACAGCGCATCTTATATGCCGAAAAATATGGCACTATCAATGAGAAGTTCATTCTCAGTTCATTTTTGAGGATGTCAGCAATCACACTTATTTTATATTTCATAGCAAGGCTATCTTAACAAATATAGTACAGTCTGCCTCAAGGTCATGATTCTTGTATTTCAGAGGTTGGTCAATATCTCCCCAAATCTTCCAAAGTTTATTGCCTCAATGAATATACAGCCACCAAAAGACAATGAAATTATTTTCCTGAGTGGATTAACTTCAGAAAATCTTCAGGCTGATTCTGAAGTGCCCCAGGTATGAACTTGTATGAATTAACCTTTAGAAATGCATTCATGCCCTGATATTTCAGAATTAATTGCAGAAACTTACTGAGGTGTACACTAGCCAGTTAGTAGAAGAGATGCTCATGTATCTGTGTACAAAGGAATAAAATAAAGATACAATATTCCTGTACCATGTACATGGGAGTATGTTTCATTTATCCCAAGGGAACATAGTACTGAACAGATAAATATTTATTTATTTATTTAATTTAATTTAATTTATACACGGTACCAAATGTGTAGGGTGGGAAGTTAGCATATATGGAAGATCAATAGCTGATCAGTTTAATCAAACCACTGCCTTGGGATTTAAATTACATGTAATTCCCTTGAATGGAATACAGAAAATCAATTTGTATAGGCCTGCACTACAATATTGTGATCACTCAAAAATCCATCTGGAGGCACTGGATTCCATGAAGGCACTATGCATATTTTTAAATTATAGTTAAACACAATGGAATTTGTCCTAAATGATTGCTGCTGAAGCAGAAGACAGTATGTATATGTATATGTGCATTTGTACTGATAAATAAATAAAGAGAGACTATGATATATGTATATGTATATGTATATGAATCTTTATAGTTCAACAATTTTTATCTAGGCAATTTTTAATAAAACAGATTTTGATCCTTTTAATTTTTTTAATTTTATGAATGGAAGGAGCATACCTTCATGAAATGAGATTTGTTCTCACATAAAAGATCTTTTCATGACCAGAAGAGATTCCATTGTGAGTGCAAGTTTCTTTTCATGAAATAAAACATTAGATTCCACCTAATTCTAACTATAGGGACAAGTACCGGGTATCCCGACTCATCTGCAGAAAATAAATAGCCAATTTATAGCCATGTGGTTAATATCTCCAGTCCATGCACTGTTTGCATTTCTTTAAGTGTTCAAACTAATCCACAGTAAGCATTTTCAGAATATTTATAATCACAGGCACTCATCCATTGGCATCCATGTATGCACTATCAAAAGAGACAGATTTAATTGGATGAGAACTAAATGGCTCTGTTATTATTCTGGGACTGCATCAGGGCTAATTATACTTAGAATCAGGCTCCTATTCTGGGCAGATGTATTTGAGCTGTTCTCTATCTTTTGACCTTGAAACACAAAATGAATCTGGGAGAAAAGAACAGAATCTGACATCAAGTTTAACAAAGTCATGGAAGCATATATAACATGAACATACTGGCTATTTATGTGATGTCTATGTTCAGTCAAGCATACTCCTCAGTTTAGGATTATAGCTTTTCAAGCAGAATTTTATAAATTTTATGAATGTGATATTTTTACACAAGAAATAAATTGGGAATGTGAAAAAAATGGATAAAATATTTTTATTTCATATTTGCCCAAGCTGTGTGTGCTGTTTCTTCTTCCTCCTCCCTCCCCTAGTGTTCTTGGCTGGCAGATATATGTCTTCTTCAGTGTGCAAGAGGAAACCAAAGGAAGAACACAAGCTGCATCATCTTTGAAATAAACAAGTTTCTGATTGGCCTGGAGCTCGTACAGGAAAAACAGATGCATATAGAGTCCTCCAGCGTGAAGCTAGAAGATGATACTAACTGCTCGGTATCTTCAATAGAAGAAGATTTTCTCACAGCATCAGAACACTTTGAAGATGAGGATGATGAATATAAACAGGGTAAAATCTGGGGGTTTGAGTGCGGATTCATAACCATCTGTGTTACTTAGGAGCAGATGATTGAATGTGCAATCAAGCTGATATCCATTTTTAGCATGGATAGACTTTCTTCAGGATTATCTATCCCTCCTACTCTTTTAGACCCTTCAATGGTGTAGCTATGAATGCTGCATTTGAGTGTTCTCCTTGCTCCTGATCACTCTCTTCCTGCTATCACCTTTCTCAAAATTAGAAGGAAGAGAGGCAAAATTAGAGTCTTCACATAAGTGCCCAGGGTATGGCAATTTGAATCTGGTAATTTGTGCCTTGAGTGAGAATTCTGCATTGATTTGTTCTATGATTCATTTCTCTGTTTTCTTGACTATCCATCTCAAGAATCTTCTCTAACACCAAAATTCTAAAGTGTCAATACTCTTTCTATCCTGCTTTTTTAAAGTACAACTTTTGCTTCAGAGAGCAATTCTGAACTTTCATAGGTATGGACATGTCATGATATATGACTATCTTCAGAGGGTCTTCACTGCTATCTATTAATTGCTGGTCTGAGCATATTGCCTGACTGCTGGTATATTTTTACATAACATGGAAGGAGATTTTTAATAACTTGCATGTCATTAAATACCATTCAAAATATATCTATGAGAGAGATATTTGGTAATTCTTCAGGATGATTTTCTCTCCTTTTCATCAGACTTGAAAATGCCCCTACTGTGACCCATCCCAAAAAGAAGGCTCAGCACTGTTTTGTGTGCATGCATTAAAATTAAACCCTGTCCCCAAAATTTGGCCCTATTTAATCACATGCATGGCCAGTCCTCAAAAGAAGCAGCCTATCGGCCAAGCAAAGTGCATGGGAGAAATATTAGGACCCATCTCAAAAAGAAGACCTAGCCATTTTTTCGAGGGTCAAAAGAAAATAAGACCCTGTCATATTTTCAAAGAAACATGGTAGTCTGGCTGCTTTTGCAGGTTAATGTATTGTTTTTCTTTTCCAGGTGAGGAAAATCTGCATCTTACAGCTGAATTCAAAAAGTACAGTGAAGGAGATTGTGAAGACTTACATTGCAAAAAGGCCCAAGTGCCCTTTTTCCTGAAAGGTAGCTGCATAAGCCATGATAGCACAACTTCTATTAGATCTTCAGAGTCATCTGAAGAAGAATATAATAGTGAAGTTGAAGACAATGTTTTAGAAACTGTCGATGAAGCCATAAAGCAGCTTAATTGGAAAGTTGGAAAGTGTAATACAACTGGGAGATGTAAGCCACTCTCCAGCACTGATAATCCAAAGGACTTTTGCAAAAGTGATAACAACAAATCAGAAAATGTATGTTTGACCATAAAAACTAAGGAGGATGTGATTTTATTGGATGATCTAGCTTCAGAACAAAAAAGTCATTTTGACATGTTAAACTGTAGTGTTGAAAGAACATCTCATCCTCTCATTCAAAATAACCAGGCTCCTACAGGTCAGTTTGCTATGAATTTGGCAGAGTCTGTCCTGCAAGATGCATTCATTAGATTGTCTCAGTCAACTTTTACCAAAGAAACTGCTCTCAGCATCTCTGTCAACAACCGCTTAACTTCAACAGCACTTGCAACACAGAATGAAATGGTTTGCCAGTCATGGAATGCACTTCCAAAAATTGTTATTGTTCAGAGTCCAGATGGCTCTGATAAGTCTGAGTGGCCTGGATCTAACTTTTCAAGCTTACATCCTTGGTCTGAAGTTGAACATTCTTCTGGTGCAGATATTTTCCAAGACAATAGTCCCAGTAAAAGTACTCAAAGTCCTTTGGAGGTAGCTTTGGCTTGTGCAGCTACTGTCATTGGTACCATATCAAGTCCACATGCTGCAGAAAAGCTGAGAAAACAGGAATCTCTGACCTCTGCAATGACTGTGGGTAATCGTGAAGTGGAGAAAAAAACTTCCCGAAGTAACAACAGTAATTGTAACTCTGTGAGTTACTCATTTCTACGTGACCTTTCAGACATGGCTCAGATGGCAAATGTAGTTGCTGTTCACGGACTTGGTGAAAAAAAGGATATGTATCCTGTAACTTCAAGTGGACTCTTATCTGCAGCTGAGACATCAGCAGCTGTTACACTCCATTGTAGCATAGCCATTGGAAGTACAATGGAGCATCTGAACAATAGCATTGCACAGGTCTTGTTCAAAGAGGCATCTCTAGTATTAACCAGACCTCATGCATACAGAACTATGGGAGAATTTATGGAGTCTGTAAATGGAAAAATAGTTCAGGCTGCAACAAAGCCCTCTACCGCCCTCCTGGATGAAGTCATTGTTGATGAACTTGCTCAGAATTTGTCCAATATTATTCTCAGGCATTCTGTGGAGGAAGTTAGAAAGAAACAACGCTCAGAAAAAAACATAGATGCAGGTTTAGAAAGCACAAAAGATGTTTTTACTGCAACTGCAAATCAGCTTCTATTTAATGTATTTTACTTCACTTGCAAGAAAATGAATGACATTACACAGCTTAATGAATGCTCAAATACTTTCATTCCAGATAAGTTTAGCAAACAGGTAATGGACTGCCAACCAAAAGAGACAAAAAATGATGTATTGTATCACTCCGCAAGCTGCTACAATAATAAGCCCACCAGTACTTTCCGTGACAAGGATGGTCTATTAATGACAAATTTGGTGAACACTGTCAAAGAGGAAATTGTGCCAAATGCCTTGGAATCTCTATCTTCAGTCAATGCTCAGAGTTCACCCTCCAGAAAAACATCTTCCAAGAAAAGGTATTTGAAAAGAATTACAAAAGAATGCTGCAGGCCCATAAATCTGAATAGCACTCACATGAAGACAGAAGTCTCTCTGTTTAGTGGCAGAGAAAACCAGACATTAGGCAGTGAAGGCATACATGGCCTTCAAGAATGTCTAACTTCAAGTGTCTCTATAACAGAAAACCATGAAGAGCCCACATGTGATGCTGCATGGCACAATGACAGACAGCTTAGTGTACCTTTCTTAGGTAATCAAGGTATTCTGCCTACCCGACCTCTGGTATATTTGATGCATCCAGCAGATAAATACTGCATAACAGATTTTGCAGAAGAATTGGCAGAAACAGTGGTTTCCATGGCAACAGAAATTGCTGCCATTTGCCTTGATAATTCAAATGGCAAGCAGCCTTGGTTCTGTGCGTGGAAAAGAGGAGGCGATTATTTGATGCCCCAGGCTCTGCCATATCGACCTATGAAAAGGAAAAAGGAAACCCAAACCAGTGGATCCACTGTGAGAAAACATCGGCCACCTAGACTCAGTGAGATCAAAAGAAAAACCGATGAGCATCCTGAATTAAAAGAATGGCTTATGAATAGGGTAGTGGATGACTCAATTAACCTTGATGACACCCTTGATTTGAGCAATAACTTTGCAAATGAAGCAGCTGCCAAAATTATGACTTTAGCTGAGCTTTCTGTGGCTGATAATGTATGGCAGAATCCAAGCCATCCTCAAAATAGGCTCCATTGTGACCGATGGAATAGAGTCAATGCATCCAGCTGTGAAAGCATTCCTGAGGAGGACTTGAATTCTAAAGGGTCTGTAAATACTTTAGCTCTCATAAATACTTTAGGACAGCCAATAAGCAGGACTAGTTCTGTCTCCAAGCAGTCTAGTTGTGAAAGCATTACAGATGAGTTTTCAAGGTTTATGGTCAACCAGATGGAAACTGAAGGCCGAGAGTTTGATTTATTACTTGACTACTATGCTGGGAAAAATGCCAATAATATTATAACATCTGCACTGCAACAAGTCACCAAAAAGAATGGCCACCTCAATGTAAAGCCAAGTTGCCCATCCAAACAGTCAAGCACCGAAAGCATAACTGAAGAGTTTTATAGATACATGTTAAAGGAAATTGAAAAAGAGCATAAAGAAAAAGTATATTCCTCTAAGAATGCAAAGGAATGGAGTAGCAGCTTATTACTTCCCTCTCAACGATCATCTTTTTGTTTCAGACAATCTTCAGTCCCTGACAACAGATCCTCAACATCTAGGCTAACAGTAAATATGCCCATTAAGGCAAATTCATTAGATGGTTTTTCTCGTAGTGGTCACCAGGATTCCTTAAATGTCTATCCAGTCAACACAGCATCTTCTTCAGGACTCTGTAAATCAGATTCTTACCTTTACCAAAGATGTAGGACTGATCAGGTAACTGACATGCTCATTCACGAGACCTGGGCAAACTCCATTAAAGCTCTGATGTGCAAGAATAAAATAATTCTAGATAGTGAGGAGGTTGCACAGCCTGAACAGCATCCACCACATGTTCAGCAATATGCACACAGACTCGCTGCAAATATTGTTGAAAGTGGGAAAACTTTAATTGCCGTCCACCAAGATCCCACAAAGAAAGATCATGTCACAGAAAGTAGCCATATCCCATCAGGGATGCAAAACAACTCTAAACCATTTGGAGACAGGAGATATTCTGATGAGAAAGAACAGCAGGCCTCATTCCCTGGATTGTTTTCTATAAAAAACATGAGCTCTTCTTCTTGCCTCAGGGAAGTGCCTTTAATCCAGATCGAAACAGATCAAAGACAAGACCTTGATAATGCCTCAGAGCCTTTAATTGGAATTAATGTCACCTCTGGCAAAGCAAGAGAAGATCTACTCAAAGGAAAACCCATAGATGCTGATTCAGGACAACAGCTCATTTCCTCAAAAAGCCATGGGTAAGTTTCATTCCCCCAAAGAAGAATATAAAGCTCTAATGCAGACAAACTAGCAGGAAAGCAAGAGGTAAAGAAACAGCCTTCCCATTTTTTTCAACCTTGATTAAGCCCAGAGTGTGTTTGAGCCATGCTCCAAAATAGCAGGTACAGCAGTGAGTGAGTGGCAGTGGTGGGTTTCCAAATTTTTTACTACCAGTTTCGGCACGCTTATCTGCGTGTGCATTCGGGCGGGTGGGTGGAGACTCCCACTGCTGCTACTACCGGTTTGCTGGATCTGGGCTGCACCGGAAGCAATCCACCTCTGGTGAGTGGGTTAAAAAAATAAGCAATTGAAAATGTAGTATATTTACAGTACATAATTCAATATTTTAATAGATTTGAAATAACTACTCATGATTTGCTCTTTCATACCCTCACAACTCTGACCTACACAGATATGCACACATCATCCTCATACATTCCTTCTTAGCCATAACAAAGGGATTTAAAAAAAAAGGGCAAAGCAACCCACTATCAATTGTATAATTATCACAATGGCAACTGAGAATATTGCATGCAGATATGTTGAGGAAATTGTAGGCAGCCTAGTTCATCATCCATCAAACCAGCAATCATGAGTTTGGAAAAAGAAAGCAGGTTAAAAAAAATCTATAAAAATTACTCCTAGTAGGAAGTATGAAGAATAAGAAAAGGGGTATATGAAGGGACAGAAGAAAGGGCATAATTAATAATTTGTATAGCTTAGAAATCAAGAGAAGGAAGCCAGTTCAAAAGAAAGGATGAAAATAGAAGAGAAAATCCAAGAAACAGGATGAAGAATTTTAAAAAATGAAACACTTTGGTTTCTTGGTGGCTGCCTGATTGTTAGCTAGCTCAGGAGTGTCAAACTCACAGCCCATGGGCCGGATAAGTCACGCCCTGGTCATGCCCACGCACGGTTTAGCAAAGGGGGAAAAGTCGCAATACATCACGTGACGATGCCATGATGCCATGAGTTTCAAAGTCCTGAGCTGGCTTGTCAACTGTTGAGCATGGATACCAAAGCACATGCTGCTGCATACTCAAATCTTGGTACAAGTAGTCCTTGACTTACCACCATTTGTTTAGTGATTGTTCGAACTTACAATGACACTGAAAAAAAATAGTTATGACTTTTTTTCACACTTACAACCATTGCACCATCACCGTGATCATGTGATCAAAATTTGGGCACTTGGCAACTGGCATGTATTTCTGAGAGTTGCAATGTCCTGGGGTCATATGATTACCGTTACCATTTGCATCCTGAAGGCTACCATTTGTAACCTTCTCAGCCAGCTTCCAACAAGCCAGGTCAATGGGGCAAGCCAAGTTCACTTAACACCTGCATGATTCACATAACTGCAGTGATTTGCTTAAGACAGGCAGAAAAGATGGCACAATAGGGTGCAGCTCACTTAACCTCGCCTAGCAATGGAAAGTTTGGGGTCAATTGTGATTGTAAGTTGAGGACTACTTATTAATATTGGGGCATTTTTACTTCTTTCAATCTGAAACTGGTGCCACAAAGATGAAAAGCACAGTGACTTGTCTCAAATCAGTCTTCTTTTTCTCCTTTCCCCTCCTGTTCCAAACACAGCAACAAATGCACAGTGTCATTCCTCTCCTCATGTTTTTCCTGGCTGTGTCATTTTCCTATATCCTTTCCCTCTTGTCTCATTGCTGTCAGTGCCTGTCTTCTTGCATAAAGAAAACCTTGAGTAATCAGGCAGGAAGGAAGGCATTGGTGGGGAAAAGTATAGGTGAGATAGAAGGTCAGAGAAATCAAAAGCAGACTATAGTGCACTGCTTTTTCTAGCAGCAATTCTGTACACAAACATCATCTTTGCTATTACATGGGATTTATGTGGAATCTGTTTGAATAGCAGAGGTATGCAGATGCAATTTAGGATCTATTTATAGATTGGGGCATTTGTTGTATATTATAAAGGATTTCCATTTAGCAATGGCAGCAATAAAATGATTTTTCTCATTTAAATTAGATTGCAGTATAGAACTTTTTGCAAACCATGTGATGGATGAGAAAAATACTTTGAGGATAACTTCATTTTACTTTTATGTGGGATACTTTTTTAAATACTGCATATTGAAGCTTCCCAAATATACAGATAACTGAGCTAGAATTGAAGGTTCTAGCTTTTTCAATCATGAAGAAATATATAATCCCACAAAAAACTTGAGCACTTCATCAGTTTTTCCCAATTATTGTCATTGGTCTTATCAACTTACACAATTGGGGCCTTAGCTGATCCTGAAAACATTTTTGTTTTCATAGAAGAGGGAAAGATTGTGAGAATTGCCAGGCCTGTGCCTGAGATTATTCCTTTAAGGATATGTTTTTAAATTAAGTAAAATATTTATATATAACTTTCTTTTATATTTTATGAGCAACAGTAAAACCAAGGACAGCAAGCAAAACTGTCAGGTGTTACTAATTAATCCAAAAATCATAAGTAGCACCTATAAAATACAGATTTAACCTAAAAGAGATGAACAGTCTTAATAAACGAGGACTAGCATAGTAGTTAAAATTAATCTAAGTAAACACCCAGGAAAGCAGACATAATTTTTTTTTTCCGGAAATGGGCATTGCCTCTGAATAGTCCCATTATCTGAACACCACTCACCTCATATCAGAAAGTGGACAAAGAGATGAATTTATGACAATAGCGGACAGGTATTGACCTAGCAAGAAAGATCACATTGTTTAAAACTCTTAATTATATTCTTTTCCTAATCTGCTGTTCTTTCTCCCATTTTCCCTGTCCTTGAAGCAACTGTACTTTAATTTTGCTCCATAACAGATGGAAAAAGCAATTGGTTTCTCAGGGAGCAGAAGGGAATGGAATTATAGGAGATATGGTGGTACCTGCAGACTTCAATCCTTACAAGAGAGAAGGCCGTTTGTTTTTCTCATAAAATATATGGTAACAGATGCATCTTTTAAAAAGGCAGTATAAATTGCATTAGGGTCTGATGATTCCATGACTGCTACAAGGGTGTCGACAGTTGGAATTATTTCAGTTGTGAGAAATAATTCTTGTTTTGTCAGGAACATCTTTTCTTTTATCAATCAGTTTGGCAGTGTGTAGTTGCCTTGAATCTGAAGCCTCTGTGGACAATACAGCAGTGGAAGCGTTTCCAGTCCCTCTTAGCAGCAGTGAAGAAAGTACATGTAGCAGCTGGTGCCAGCTGGCAAACAATCCTGATGATACAAGCAGCTATTTGCAACTCAGCGAGAGATCTATGAGGTAACCTTGTGCTCTTCAAGCTATAAACTGCATAAATGTTTGGCTTGTGGTTTTTCTCAAAATGAATTCTGCAGAAAGAGGTTTAGCTTTTGTATTGAGTTCCAGGAGACCTCATTATAACTTTGGAAATAATGCAAATAAATAAATAAAATAGATTATAATCCCACCCAAAGCAATTGTTTTCCATTCCCATAAGAAAAACACTACGGGACAAGCTTGGTCTTTTTTTCTCATTCCATATTGCTGATACATATATTATTTGGGTGACTTGCACATTGCTCTCCTGTACCAAGTTCTCATTTGCCATTAGGCTAGAAATCTGAGTAAAAAAGTCTGGAGGACAAATGACTATTTAAGGTGCCTTTTTTCTGTCAAGCACTTCAGTCTTATAACTGTGAGTATCAGTTTAAGATACGTGTAGATCTACATAGCTTTATTAGGCCTGAATGGCTAGTCTATAAGGGGAAAATAATTTAATCTATTCCTTTTAGAGATACACAGATTTCATTCTATGGCTCATTCACATTTTCTAAAGGCTTACATCTAACTCTGTGCTGACACAGATACCAAGCAAAGTAGATAAATTCACAACTGTTTTAAGACTTTTCTCTTCATAAAAATAATTTGCTATTGCACTCTTGGATCATTTGCCCAACAAGATTGATAATTTGTATTAAGGGGCTATTATTGTTTTCAGTTTACATTATGTGGCTCAGTGCTGCCAAAGCAATCAAGTATTTGGAGCTGCAGATTGATATAAGATGTCATGCTGCCAAATGGTGATGCTTTTTATTTTATAAGAAGTTTCTGAGTTTCTGGAAAGTTATTCAAAGGGATTACAATGCGATCAGTCTTAAAGTAGATACAAATGTAAACTTGCTAAATACGTCATCATTGCAATATCAACTGATAATTGGAATATATCTAAACCAATCATCATTAATCCAGTATCATCAAGTGTTCATATCACCTGTCAGCACTACAAAGCAATACCTTTTAAGTGATACATCTCACACATTTGCTGCTATTATCAATTGGTTCATATGCAAGCATAAATCACCTTATAAAAAGGATAATTTGCTTTTCTGGGCTGAAAACACATTGTCATTTCAAAACGCATACTTTAGATTTAGTTCTTTCTTTAGTAGTACTTATATCACTAGATATATACCTACTGTAGCAGTTTACTTTGTTTTCTTCCCTTATTTTTTGCTCTGTTTAATAATGGTTTGCTGAGCAAAGAAGAACTACACGCCCTCATTCTGACAAATAGAAAAGTGGCAGTTCTGCCTGTCACTTTGGGTTAATATTGTGTTCAAGTACATATTGGTGCAGACTAGCATTAATATTAACATTTTTGCATTGTCAGCAATGGCAACAGCAGTAACTCTAGCAGTCTTGGCATTATGGATCTGGAAACCTATCAGGAAAACATACCATCTTCTCGTGCATTTAAGTAAGTAGCTGTTCGGGGATGGAAGCCATCCAACAGAAACACCATTTCATCTTAATCCAAAAATTCACAGTTTATCTTGATGCTTTCCACTTGCTGTTTCTTGCAAGTAGCAATATAACCCTACAGTTGTTTATTACAAGTTTGATAATTACTGTTTAATAAAAATGTCCAGCTTTCACACAAATATTACAATGCGTTTCAATGTGCAAATTAACTTTCTGCCCTTATATTAAATAAGTTTGCATATACAAATTCATGTCTACAATCCATGTATATTTTCCCTCCCAAGCCTTATCCTAGTATTTAAGGGTACCTAGCTATTTTTTCTGTTGGAGCTGTCTACGGTAATTCATGTAAATGCTTTTACCTAGCAACACATTTTTGTTTATTTTGAAGAGTGATACTTTTACAGCCCAAAGTAGCAAACAAACAGGAAGCATTAACACATTTCCACTCATTTTATTAGTTCAAACTTAAATCAATTAGCAAACAATACGAGGGATCGTAAATTAAATAGCAAAAGATATGCAGAAAAAGAATATCACATCTGTAATTCTTACTATACCTGAAGTTTCATTTCAAAATGAGCATGTCCATTGTAGTCCTAGAGCCAGAGGCATTTAGGATATCCAATTCAGGGATTATAAATTGAAGATCAATTTGCAAGGCAAGAGGTTAGAAGAAGTCAGGGAAAAGGAACCAGAGGAATGCAGGTCTGATAATGGAGAGTTCTTTCAAACAAACAAGCAGTTTTGAAGCATGCTCTGATACATCCAGAGTTCCAGGTTTTGCTCATTGTTAATTAACCCTGCAAAAGGCTTCTTCTTGAAGAATCAAGCATATTCCATTAATCACATCCCTTTACCTGAATGTGACCTCTTGCTACAGTAGCTGAACCAACAGTCACCTGTGCTGAATGAGTCAGGTAACTGACTACCTGTTGTTTTCCAAACTGTAGACTGAAAGTCTACTATGCCTCCTATTCAGTCTTATAATTAGAGGTGGGCGTCACATACTGTAACAATCGATTTACCCAGAACGCGAAAGGATGAGCGCACAAGCATGTGCATGGCACCAAACCTACAATGATTATATAGGATGGGATAGTGCCGTAGTGGGTGGGCAGGCCCAGCCCCTGGTCAAAACTAACTGGTTCACCTGAACCGGTCCAAACTGGCAGCAGCCCACCTCTGCTTATAATCACTGGAATTCATAAATGCCTCTGTGTGTGTTATTTTGTGGATGAAAAAATGAAAGTAAGCTTATCTGATATGTAGATGACACAAAATTGAGTGAGTAGCTGAGCTTAAGCTTGGGAGAAATTCAAATTTAAAAAATGGCTGAAAATAGCAAAACAAAATTTAGCAGAGAGAATTGCAAGTTCCTCATTTAGGAAAATCAGATGCATTGGAATAGGGTGGTGGATATCTGATTTGGCAAAGATGCTTGTGAAACTTATACTGGAGATGTACTTGACCACAAATTGAATATAAACTGAATTATGATGTGGTTGAAAATAAAAGCAACTGCCACTTTGTTAATTGTATTAACAAAAGTATGATTTCCAAATATTGGGAAGTAATAATTCTTTATACTGCTTTTGTCAAGTTTGTTCATTCTGAGGCCAGCTACTAGCGCTCCTCTGCATTTCAACCTCTATGAATATTAATGTAATGCATTACATTCATCTCATTGAGGATATCTCTTAGCAACAAATTAGGCTTGTTCAAAACAGATTCAATTAAGATGAAGAGAAGCTGTAAATTTCAAAATGAAAAGATAATTAACCTGGTGCACACATTTTAAACATATTTTCTTGTTTGGATTTATTTCTACTACATTGGTCTAAAAGCATTAAAGCTCTGAACAGGTATGTGAAGCATGCGTATATAATCTATACCTGGAAAATTGAGCCATTTATCAATGGCTGACTACCACAATTATTATTACATTCTTTTGCCTAATTACCCTTTGCCTGGCCTTCCAATAATCATCAATTCACAAAAATAAAAAGATACTGTTGTTTTATACATTTCCAGTATCTCAATTTTGGAACTTCTTTACATTTCAATAACCATATCCTATATATATTTAGTGTGCAATTCTAAAGGACAGACACATTCAAGTCCAATTTCATTCAATGGAACCAAAACCCAAACATACAAATGAATGAAGACAAATCAAAAACACTTCCACACATCTTTCTGAATGCAAAAGTGGGACATTTATGTTTATTTTTTAATAAACACAATACTGAATATTGAATTCAGTTGATTCAAGTTTAATGCAATGAACATTTTTGAGTAGAATTGCAGAAATTAATGATTTTAAAAATCCAGTGTGCCTTAATAATCAATTTTCAAATCCATAATACCCATTTCTTATATAAAGCCATGGAATGGAATTAATGACAGAGGTTCAAAAACTGGGCAAGCATGCAAGCTTCTGCCTTGACCATCTGCTACCCTGCCCTCCTGTGCTAATTCTACCTTGAGTTTTGCTCTAGATTTGCTAAGCGTTTTTTTTAAATATTTAAAATTCCTACCTAAGATTTATCTGAATCAGAAGGCCTCTGCTTGGTTAAAAAAAAGCAACTGAAGAGAATCTAGATGTGCCTCTCTTAGCAAGGAATATGGAGGCTGGTGCAAAACACACAAAAAAGCATCTCTCATTCTTATTGCTCTACTGATAGGTTTCTGTTAGCATAGGTCATAATAAAACCATTACTTTTCTTCATCTATCTGAAGTAATCACAGATTCATGAAAGAATGAATATGTAGTAAGAGCCAAAGTTCTTTTTAAAGATTGTTCTTTTTTATTCTGCTTCTGAAGTGATTTAACAAGAGAAGGAGTTTCCTGTGAGAAACTACCAGAAAAGATAGAAGGTAAGTCATACATTATAAAATAAGGGGAATTTTCTTCTTAAGCATCTGTGTCATGAAATTTTTAAAAAAAACATATTTTCACTTCTTAGCATGCACGTCTGGGTTGACTGTTGAAACTACTAATGAGCAGAAAGATCTCTTGGTGATAAACATGGATCTGGAACCAGAATATCCTGATGCAGAATTGCGTGCTACACTTCAATGGATTGCTGCATCTGAGATGGGCATAACCATGATCTATTTTAAGAAATCTCAGGAACACAGAATTGAAAAGGTATTTGTGAATGGTATTTGTGATAGATTCCACTGTTTAATATACCATCACCGCTTTCTATGGTAGGCAACAGTGTACAAGCAAGAAAATATATATATAATAAGATACCATACCCTCTTTCCAGCTAATAATATACCCAAGAGGATATCCTGTGTACCTTTCAGTGGAACAGCTTGGTCTTTAATAATCTGGGAAAGGCAAGGGGGACTAAGAGCAGACTGTGTTTGAGAAATTCAGCATGTTCAGCATGGGAGCAGTTAAAAAGAGGATATATTGTTTGGTTCCTACTCCAGAGGCTTCATATCATGTGGCAGCTTTCCAGAAGAATACACGGGGCAAACAACATCTTGACAGGAGTCATAGCTCTATAAATATCCAGGAGCTAAGTCATGATGGGTAATCAGAATGAGAACTAGCACTTTGAAGTGAAGCCAAATACTGTTAGATATGATTTATAGTATTTAGAGACAAATGTCACTTTTTCAGACACAAAACTGCAATAACATTTTAAGGACTCTTGTCTTCTTCCAGTTTTGCATTGAAAAAAAAAATTGCTTTTGCCACTGAGATCCTGTAAATTTGTTGCATCTTTATCCCATCATTTCCCTAAGCTGCTCCAAGTAGTATATACACAAAATCTTTTTGTCGTCACACCACTCTAAGTAAGGTCAAGAGATAATGACATACTAATTCTGTACCATGTGTTCTGGGTATAATTGGGTATTTAACGCTAAACACCTTGTATCTATGCCTGTGCATTACCCTTCATTGACTCATATTATGAAATGTGTCTGATTCATGCCCACATAAGACAGCAGTCCAGAAATTGACAGTATTACAATTTACATGCTACTCAGTATTGCTTAAAAGTTATGTCCATCACCATTCACAACTGTAAGAGACAATCATGTCTATAAATCAGGCCTAGCTTTACAGTAGCGAGTTAAGCAGGTAAATGTAAAGCGATAGCTTACATAGTGGGTATTTTACATATATTCTGCTCCCTCTTACCTAATGCCCTTTGGTAGCTTGGAACAACTCACTTCAGATTCAGCAGCATTATCTTTGGAAGGCATTGTAGAAGCTGTGGTCCAAAGCTCATAGTGTAAATAGGTTGCTTCTACAATACACACCAATGTTGCATAAATAGTGGGAAGTATATCATTGCTATAATAATATAGCTGCAAAAATGTTAGGAATCTGCTGAATTTTAAATAATCAAGTGGCCCTTCAATACAGCTGACTTACTGTTAAGTATTTAGGGGGAAGTATTTGAGAAACTTAAAATGTTATTTAAATGCAGATTCAGTAACTACTGCCCAAATTCTCTCATAGAAACAGCTGATAGCTTTGTAAATAGTTGAATCAATTACTAAAATCTATGTGAGAAAGATTAAATTCATTAAGTCTGCAAGCTAGTTTTTGGAAACCTACTTGCTAGTTTAACATATTTAAAATGTGTGTTTAAGGTAGAATACCATACCCTGATAGCAAATTGTCCAGAAAAGCAAAGAGAAAAAGAAGAGCAATTAGATAATGATTGCAAAATGCAAGAAGATTAAAAAAAATCTTTCTAACATCAAAGAAAAGTAGTATTTGATGTAGTGTAGCACAGTACGGTGCAATGTGGCTAATAGACTTTGACCCACTGTCTGAAGTGAAAATAAAATGTCAGAAGGTAAATGCTTAATTGATGCATATTAGAATGAAACATACTTATCTAGGATTTTGTGCTGCTCTATGATTTAAATAGAGCCAGTTGTTTTAGAAACCTACAACCCAGTTTCATCAGAATCAGAAAAACAATACGTAACTTTTATTTATACAATTTGCTTTTAAATAGTGTCCTCGTTTCTATCAAGTGTCTCTTAATCCTTTAGTAAATGTATGTGGATTATTTGATTTGTCATTAATCATTAGCTGAGTGATCAGTAGCAAAATGTGAATTAGAACAGTGGACCTGGCAGTCAATGACTTAGGGCAGTTCATACATGCACAACATATTTGGTACAGCTGTTTTCACTAATCAAACTGTGAATTAACGTGCATTAGTTTAGATCTCTTTGCTTGAAATGAAAAAGGGAAAAACAAAACCTTCCCTAAAAATTGTTTTTTTCTTCTTCCAGTTTTTAGATGTTGTGCAGTTTGTGCACCAGAAGTGCTGGAAAGTGGGCGATATCTTTCATGCTGTGGTACAATTTTGTAAGCTCCATGAAGAAACTAAAGGGCCGACTCTGAGCCTCTTTGACTGGCTTCTTGAGCTAGGATAAAAAACCTCCTTAAAGATATTATTTGCATTTTTATTCCATTTTAAGCGGCAGTGATCTGTGAGTGGCCCTGTTTTATTCAAAATCTCAACATAAATAGAGCTGAAAAGTATCCATTCTGCTGCTACATCATGACCCTGTTCCAAAGCAGTGCAAAGAAGGAAAGTGAGGAGTGGGGACAGGGCAGAAAGAGAGAAGTGAAGAGCCAATGTAGAATATTACTACATGAAGGACTTTGTAGTTTTGACTGCATTGCTCTTGCAAAGAATATGATTTGCAATTAAATGACTGGATGGTGGTGTTTTTTACAGAATCTAAATGAAAAAGACATTTTCCATAATCTACCAGCTATGTATAACTGCTAACTGGAATCCCAGTAACAAAATTCAGTTAAAAGAAAAACACCTTTGTATTTATAGTTCATATGCCTAGTGATTTATAAATGGCAAATGAGTATATATCAGATATCCTTAAATGAATTCCATATTGTTCTGCTTTCAATCTATTCCCAAAGAGCAAATTAAGGTCTATGCTGACACTGCACTGAAAAGCCTGAAAGTCATTCCACAAGTGTGTCCATTCTGCTGAAAGAATTAAGCCCAACAGCTTTTTAAATGAGTTCTTAAAACTCATGTTCAATGAATATAATGCTGGTCTGTCCTTTAATAGAATCGAGTTTCACAGAGAATTCTAGACACTTGCCTGAATGGTCACTGTGAAAATATTAGCATTTCCCAGTTTTAACAATGATTCATACATTTTATAAAACTATTTTCAATCTCTGAATAAATAATAGAAACATGTACTCAGAGTAAGTTTGCAGTGGGTTCAGTCAGGAAATTAAATAGTCATTTAACTCCAAAAGTAAAATAAGTTCAATTAGGCCAACCTGGAAAATAATGGCTTTCCATTATGCCTTAATAGGAAGATTATAGTGATGAAATGTTTCATACTATTAACAACAGTTTATTTCTAACATCTTTAAGCTAATGTATACTTTTATTGTAAATATTTGAAGTATAGTACATAAGATTTTTCTTACAGAAAAATGTGGTTGTCAAAAGCTAGTACCTTGCAACTCAGAAAAATAGTTCTCATCCTATTCAAACAATCTTTGTAACAAACAGCTAAAGCAGTGGTGGGTTACAACCGGCACACCCCGATATGGGCGTACCAATGCCTGCCGGGAGCACCAGGTACTGTTCTGCTATGGTGCTCTGGAGGGTCCCCCAGCGCTCCTTACCGGTATTTGAACTGTTTGGGGCTTCTGCACATGGAATGTACGACGCCTGCGTGATGCTCCACTGAGCAATTGGAGCATTGCGGAGGCATCGTGAGTGGTAAGTAGGCATGCGTGCTTGTTCATGTGGTGGACGCCTGGCCCCATACTGGTTGCAACAGGATCCGGAACCCACCCCTTAACTAAATAATCTAATTTTAATATATACGGTAATCAAGGAAGTAAATTAGGTTGCAGTAAAAAAAAAATCAGCTTATTACTTGATAAATAGCTCCAGTACAACTTGCCTATATCCATTGCTAGTAGTTTTCATTGTGGCGTTACTATGATATTGAACATTTCTTTCACAAAAAAGGGTGCTTTTCACTACAGGATTATGATTTTAGAATGTAGCCAAAAATAACATTGTTTTGCACTATTTTAGAAGCATTTTTTAATTCAGTATAGAGAGCCATAATTACCACCATTTCTCAATCATGCCTGCCCTTTCTTATATATAGAACAAAGATATTGCCAGCATATCTATCAATTTAAGTGGCTTTATGGAAAATAAGCATTCTACAGTATATGTAGAAAAGTAAAGAATACCATTGTTCATAGAACTTTTGACTAGCACCTTGGTCTGCTTTGGAAAAGTGCCATTTTCTTAAAAGTTTATCAGTAAGTGTTTTCACTCAGAAATCAATAAAATAATACTTCATTAGAGATTGATATATTGTTGAAATATATTTATTTTTGACCAATGGCAAATTAGTTGTGAATTGCACAGATTTTGCAGTGGTAGAATAAATGTTTACAAGCACAAATAATATAACAATGTAACAATGTGATGACATTTCTCTCTGTATATTACATTTTAGTACTGAAGCCTGACTTGAAATAAATTTCTGTTAACAATCTGCCCTTATCTTTCTTAAAACTGATTCTGAATATCCCTTGTATGTGATACATATGAAATAAAGCATTGTTGTACAACTATTTAGTGGGGAAGATAAGTTCTGTACAAATTACTTAACACTAATGTAAGATATAAGATTAAATTCATACAATCATATATTCTGAGCCTATATCTATACAGATAATGTTTCCCTCACTTCTGATTTGTGGAATTTTTGCTTGCAAGTAGATACATTTTAGTAGCAGCTTAATAGTTTCATTTAATTTTTGTTTCTATAAACTTTTCAAATGTATGTACTATAGAAACAAATGATGTTTCACTTGAAAAGGTGCTATGTTTTATAAGGTAGAAAATAGTGGTCCTTTGCTTTATTAAAGATTTCACATGACTTTTTTTAGCTTTCTTTATTGAAAGGAAACTTAAATGTAGAAGAAAGCAGATAAGCCAGCAACCTGATATTTTCAGAGCCATATAACAAAATCTAAAGTTTCATACACATTTACAACTAAGATTTATGCCAGCATCTGGATATTTTGGAACACAATGATGCTTTGCTGACAGCAACAGTTCTTTCACACTATTCAAAACAGAAACGTAGAAAATCATATCTAATGACTAAGAAATGATGGATCATAAATAATAATATCAACCAATTATGGTTGATACAAGAGCCAAAATAAACAACATTGCATGAACTTTGGGGCAGGCATTTTCCTGGACAGCCTGCTCGTATAGAAGCCCAAATTAGCAGCAGATTAGATTAGAAGGTTCTGTAAAACCAACATCAAGTTCTTGAGAAGAAAAGCAGTTCACATTAAAAGAAAAGACGTGTGTGTTGTGCTGTTTCAACATTACTATGACTCTCACACGTGAATGCCAAAATCAATGAATAATCATTTTCATTTCAGCTTAAATGAGACAAACCATAAATATAAACTTTACTTTTTTTAAAAAGTCAAGAAATAGAATTATACAATATAAATTCAAAATTAAGTCACAAATATAAAATATGAATAGAACATTCCAAGGATACTACAATGATATTTACATTATACATATTGAAATGTTTTATTAAATAAAATTAAACCTTGTAAGGATAAGGTATCTAAATGAATGCAAGAGTAACAACTAATAGTATGATGAAGCCTCCTCGCTCCAACTAGCCTATAGATCTTTAGAAAAAAGGCATTTCTTATAATTTTTTCAATGACACATTTTTACATAACTAGTCAAGTTAATTATTACAATAAGTCCAGAAAATATTTCTGCTTCATAAAGAATAAAAAAGACAGATGCAAAAAGCAGATTTTTAAAGGTTATTGTCTCTATAAAAACACTGAATTAAAATTCCTAGAGAAGAGGGTCAGCCTTTGTCTCAATTAGCGCCATATCCTACATGTATTATCTTTGCTTCCTAAAAAATAGAGAAGAATATAACATTAAGTGTTACATCTTTTTTATAACTATATCATCTAAACAACAGTCTAAGGGTTTGTTTATTTGCTGGATCACTGAAGTATTATGTTTATTTTATCTGAAGCACTATCCTTGTTTTGCTTGTAATCAGTAATTCTCTTAATCTCAAGTAATTCACCACAATTATTACCCTTTTTTTGAAAATTAATCTTGCTGGCTTTATACCTAAAAACCATTGTGCTATTCTTTAATTATAAAATCATTATTTTCAGCCCAAATATCTTCAGTAAAAGCTCTCTGAAAGAATTTTAAAAATCTTTACTTGAAATCTTGGCAACTCTGTTTTATTCTGAGAATATGCTATAGTGCTACACAGACTATATAGACTATACAGACTATATTGGTCCAGATCAATGTAAAGCAGTTTTATATACTATAGCTTTTATATCAATAAGCCAAAAAACAGATATTCATAAGATACAGCTTCTCACAATTATACTTTTAAGCTTATATTGCTTATTTTTATATGTAACACAGCTGTTAAAAATAAACCATAAAATGAGGCAATTACAATTCCTCATACATGGATTACAATGTTGAGTAGGCCAGCAGTCAACATTGTAATCCATATATGGTTATATGATACATCAACCAAGTTATGGCTTAATGGCTTGTCTAATTCAGATCACAGGCAAAAAAAAAAGGCAAATGTGACTGGAATAATATTGCCTTCCTTAGTCTTCTCTTGTTACACTGTTTAGCAATGTGCAGTAGTGAAACTTCAGCTACTTCTGCTTAACAGAAGCGTAAGCAAATATTGAAATCTGAAAGTTGTTCTACTTCATCCTCCCGTAAGAGATGAGAAATGTAAATAGATCAATCCCTCCAAACCCCTACTAATTTAATCCAATATGTGTACTAATTTTTTGGACTAAGAAAAACTGGGAACTCTTTATTTCACATTGTTTTATTTTTATTGACCACTACTTGATAAAAAATTCAATTGAACTATAACAATTCCATTTCAGACTATATATCACTTACCTGTAATGATTATATTCCCTTTGTAATTGAAAGCACAGGAAAATATCTCATCAGTGTGGCCTTCCAATATTTGAATGCATTGCCCCGTCTTGGGCTCCCAAAGGCGAGCTGTCTTATCTGAACTGGCTGTAAGAATACAACTTCCTTGAGGATTGAAGCAGACCTTTAAAAAATGATAAAATTATATTAAAAAAATAGTTTAAAAGTAGAATACTTTATTGTAGTTTGTCATCACTTCTACTTCTATTTTATGCATGCAGCCAAGTGGGTGGCTTTAAGCTAGTCATACTCTTTTAGCAAAAAGTTGATTTAGGGCACTGAAACAGAATGAAGTTTCCCATGGCAAGTCACCAGAAACTGATTCATTGTCTGTCTTCTCAGAATGGTATTTATAATTATTTTGCAAAGTTAGAGAAGTAAAAAATGTTGAAATGATTATGAACTAATTTAAGATTAATGAAGTTGTAGACTTAATTATGAACGAATGGATTAAAATGCATGTCAGAAAACTACGGCAATGTCTTCGGACAGCGCTGGGTCTTCGGTTTTGAAACAGAGATGAGCACCACCCCCTAGAGTTGGGAACGACAAACACATATGTGCGAGAGGAACCTTTACATTTAGATTGTTATAGTTGCATATCAAAGAAGCAAGTCATAGGTTGAAGATAGTTACATGTCACACCCAGTAAGTAGTAAAAATGAAAGAAGCAGATATGAGTTCTGGGAAAAAATGTTCAATGTTCTGAATTAATATGATATGTGGAAACAGTTATACAGTAAACAGTTAGCAGTCTGTAGGTGAAATGAATGGATGAATGAAAATGGGATGAGGCAACACAAAAAAAATGTGATTGGCCAGCCAAATGCTACAGATGACATTATTAATAACATTTGGACAATGTCTCTTTGTTTTGAATATATACAGTATCTTAAGCATAAGTAATGTATTCAGAAGAAGAAAGGAATTTAAATGCATGATCAATTTGATAGCATATACTGGAAGACTCAAGAATGATTACAATTCTAAAGATTGGTAGAATTGTATGTAGAATAGATTGGTAGTTAACTATATGTGCAAGCTGCTACATTACTTTCTAAATGAAGTACTGATGATAATGACAACAGTGATGACAACTTATCTTTTACATCACAGGGTGCTCTATCTCAATGAGATGTGAAAATTATTAACTGCTGATGCTTGATTTCTATTGCATTATATCCACCTGACCTGCTATTTAAATAACTAGACAATAACAATTTGAGTGTCCTGAGAACCATTGTCTATTACTACAGTTAGAGTAGAGACACAAAGGAAATAAATCTATATTTAGAATACAAAGACAAAAACCTTTCTTGGTCATATTCAAATAGAAAAATATTTTATGAAAATAAGCAGAATTGCCAAAGTATAACAGAAGTATGAAAAAATTTGAAACATGTAAACATTTTACTTTTGAAATTTCTCCTGTATGGCCTTCAAGTTTTGCAACACATTTTTTTGTTTCTGCATCATATACTCTCGCTGAACCTTTGGTAAAAAAGAGAATATAAATAGCTTAAAGTTTTTCTAAATATTAATAACCAAATCAAACAAAATTCGGATAAGATTGTAAGTTATACAGTGGATATGACTAACTACCGGTACTTTCCTAAACATGTTTATTTGCAAATAATATCATTCAATCTAGAGGGATTTACTTCTAAGTAACATGCATAATATAGAGTCCCCTGGTGCTCTCTAGTCATTGAAATAAACAGGTTGCAATGCAAACAAATAAAAAATCTATTATTGCTTTAAGGTGTGATTATAAGTGACTTGGGAGTTTCTGAAGCTCTTTAGCTGATGAAATTTATGTCACAAAGTATGATAAACTATGTATTCAAATTTTATATTCTTATGAGAATTATTACTTTGGTATGATTAGATAATTCAATCATTTAAAATGACACTACCATATGAATACCTCTGGGCACTAAATATCTATGGAGATTCTGTCATCCATGTCATAGTTGCCCCAAAGGTACTTTTTCAAGAGGCAACTGACTTTCTCGGTTTTCTTTGAAGACGTTTCGCTTCTCATACAAGAACGTCTTCAGCTCTGACTGGATGGTGAGGAATGGAAGGATTTATATTGAGGGGTGGGTTGCTGCTGGCATTATTGTCGGTTTGCAATGTGCGTGCGTGGGCTGTTCATTGTAAATTGTTCTGTGCGCATGCGCAGAACAATTTATAGTGAACTGCACATGCGCAGTCACTAAAATCTAAAATGGTGGCGGCCAAATGGCAGCAAGGGAACTATTTCAGGGGCATGGCGGTCTGGGTTGGCACCGGTTCTGCGACCCAGGCCTGAATTTTACTATCGGTTCGGGCTTACCAGCAGCAACCCACCTCTGTTTATATTCCTTGCAGACAGATGGTAATTTGCTTTCTTTTAGAGAGTCATGGAGGCCACTTGGAGTTTGTCTGTTTCCTCGGGGTCACCTGAGTAATGCAAATGCGAGTGGAACTTTCTTGGAACTGCTGAAAAGACTGTGTTGTGGAGCTGTGCTTTTTGCAGGATATTATTTTGCCCTGTGTCCTTTCACAGTTGAACATAGGCGGAGGCTGTGGAAATGAGTCTATCTGTTGTATGTATCTCAAACTTTGAAATTTGCAGATTACAGGGCTACAGGAATCATTTGCGCTTCAGTTTGAGAGGAATACCTTCTGACAGAACGTAAAACAGGAATAAAAAACCATTTTAGTTTTTCAGAAATCTTCTTCACCTACCATCAGCTGAGGCACTTGCAATACGCTGGCCAGTATAATCAAAACAAACATCTAATACTTCATCATCATGACCTGTTAAGGTTGCCACTCGCTTGCCTGTCAAAGCATTCCAAAGCTGCAATGTGAAGGAAAGCATTAAACAACCTACGCAAATAAATTCAGGCAATCAAAAACATCATTTTATGTCATACTGGACTTTCATTGCAAGTATAGCTGGTCTTTAATATTTTTCTCTAAAAGAACATAGAGCTAGTATAAAGCAGAGTTAAAGATAGCTTCTATGACTTAACAACAATGTAAATTAGACATTTACTGAAATGCTCTTTTACAGATTAGGGACAGATTTAGTTTGCCAGATTTCAATATATAGTTATGTTTTTTTTCCAGCCAGGTTGATATGTAATGTATCATTCTTGTTGCCGTTCCTAGTTAGTTTACATGCTCAGAAATCATGGTATTTCTAGAGTTTAGTCTTTGAACCAAAAGTGTGACAATTATATTACTAAATGGCTGAACAAAGATGTGAGTGTCTAGTCTGCCAATACTGTATGGTCAATATGACCATACCTATATCTTTAATATCTATATCCCGTATCTTATAATTGAGGCTCTGGCTGAAACATACCGTTCTCCAAAGTTCTAGGACACTGGCTGGCTCATATCTCTGATTGTCTCTATTCATCTAACATCTTATATATTGTTAGCATATAATCTGAACTATGATTCTTATAAAATTATATACAGGAAGCAATATTCCATTGCTTGGATCTACATCTCAGAATTTTTGAAGAGAAACTAAAAAAGGTCAGACAAATCCAAAGAAGACATGGCCAATGGAATCTTTTTGCTGGATCAAATATTTTAGGAGAAAAAATAAATCCTTTCCATATAAAAACATCATATCCTGCAATACACTATTATACCATGCATGTTTTGTCCATAGATCCAGTGATGATCAGAGTACAATCCCAGTTGAATTGTGTGCTGCTTATTTCTGCACGATGACCTATTAAAGTATGCATTCTCCTGATGGGAAAGAAAACTAATTTCAAGTTAAATGGTAGTTTAAATTGTTATATAAATCTATTAATCACAGACATCCTTAGAAAAAAAGTTAGAGAAATGATACAGATAGTGATGTCCTTGATATGTTTATTTAATAAGTATCACAAGAAGATAAATAATAAATAAGCACAAAAAATAAGCAACGTGGGTATTAAAATATGGTATTTTTCTCTACCAAATCTTACACAGTAAAGCCTAATGAGTAGTTTGCATTATATTTATTTTCTAAATGCATATTAGCATTTTATTTTATACAAATATGAAAAATTAGTTTCAAAGTGTAGAAGGTCAAGTAGTAAATATACTGTATAAATCAAAGAGACTATCATTTCTCCACTATCTAAAGATTGTTACTGTTATTTTGGCAAAATGATAACAAGCTTTCTATCATTTCAGTTTTGGTTAGGTGATGCTATGAAAAACTCTATGCCTTAGAGGAGAAATAGCTTGAACTGGCTTGTGTTGTTTGAGTAAGTTACACTTTATGTTCTGCCCCCACCGACAGATACAAGATTGGCTGCTTGCCACTATCTCCCTTGGCTGCTTGCCACTATGTCCTTGACTGCGAGTGTTAATTTCACGTAACAAAGACAAAGATTGTTCAGACGCGACTAACCAGAATTTACAAGAAAGTGTTGTCAATGTTGTTCCCTGCAAATGAGTTCTCCTCACAGACTTCCTTATAAACTCTCTTGGGAGAGGCCATTCCTTAACCAGCTGAGTCCAATTCAGGGCTCGCTTCCTGCGTAACTGTTGCCTCTTCTTCTCAGCCCTGCGTACTCTAGCATCAGGGACAAACTGGTCCTGATCATCCCCACTACTACTAAGACCCAGGCGCCTCCTGGTGGCTAACCAGGCTCTCTGCTTCCTCAAGGTCTCCCTCCTCCTCCTCCAGAGCAGACTCATAGAACTCCTCACTAGAAGAGCCCATCAGCAGCTCATCCGGAGCCGACTGGGCCACAACACTTTAGGATGCAAGCATTTCAGGTTTTTTTTTTTGAAAAATGTTTTTTTATATGTATTTATACATTCTTATAGGTGATATTAACATTAATGTTTATTGCTATCTTCTTACAAATATATAGAATACAGTTTGGGTCACTTTCTTGCCATCCCGTGTCTCCATCTTATTCTGCAACAATCTTGTTCCTTCTGTCTTCTCAACCTTCCTTCTCTGCCATCTTCTTTCCTCCTCTCCTTCCTCTTTTCTTCTCCTCCTCCTTTCCCCCACTTTCAGTTTTGAAGTTTGTCATGTTCTTGAATTACATTGCCCTTTTGTGAGATTCTTTTATTAAGGAATAACCCTAGAGAGCCCCTTAGGTATAATAGTTAAAGAGCCAGGCAAGACACCAGGAGACTGTGAGTGCTAGTCCTGTCTTAGGCATGAAGCCAGTTGGGTGACCTTCAGCTAGTCACTGTCTCTCAGCCTGGCCAAATTGGAACGGCTAAATCACTTCTGAAAATCCTTTCCAAAAAACTGGAAGACTTCTCCGGGAAACTGGAAAAGATAACAAAATATAGACCTACAAATAGAAATAGAATGACTATGGCAAAGGCAAGCAAGGGTAGTACCAACAGTAATAGGTGCCTTGGGTGCAGTCCCAAAACAACTGGAGCATCACTTGAACACCATAAGCACTGACAAATTTGCCATCAGTCAATTGCAGAAGGCGGCTTTACTTGGAACTGCTTCCATCCTGCGACGATATCTGTAACACCATCCAGATTTGTCTATCCCAGGTCCTTGGTAAGGACTTGATAGGTAGACAAAAATGCTAAACCCAGATTGAATATCTGGCTGACTGTGCGATGATTAATAACAGGAGATATTTATATTATATAGGGCTGAAATGAGGGGCCCTTGATGCTCTCTGAGCTTGGTTGTTTTTTTGTAGATGTTTCATTAACCAAACTAGGTAACATAATCAGTGCAGTTTTCCAAAAACAGATATGCAGAGAAACCAAATGTTGGGACAATCAGATCTAGACTACAAATGTACAGGCAACTGGAGAAATGGGAAACCAAATCAAACCATGCATCACCGTTTTTACATCATACTAAGCCATAATGCGGACAGAAATCCAACTGCAAACAGTAATCTGAAAATGTGGAAGTCTGCCCCAAAACAAAAAAAATAGCTCCGTCATTGACTCTACTGTATAATGCATTAAACAAAAATGCATACAGGTCACATTATGAACTATATAATCCTAGTCTGTACAAAACAGGATTTCTGTAAAATATAACCTAAAAGATAGTATTACCTGCCCGTGGTAACATCCCATACTGCAACTGTATGGTCAAAAGAACCTGTGATGATTTTGTCTCCTGTGGTGTTAAACGATAATGCAATTATCTCTGCAGAATGTCCCTACATTTTTTGTAAAAAAGAAGATTTCATAGAATTATTTATATATATAGTAGTACAAACAAACATTTTTTTTCAGACATGAAATGAGGTAAAAGTAAATCAATGTAAAGGAAATCGATAGTATTGAAAACTGAATGAAAAAATAAGTCACTGGCTTGTTATGACATATTAGGATTATAGTTCATAAAGCCTGACTGAAGTGTATGGCTGGGAGAAACAATACAAAAAAACATAGGAAACAGGCAAAATATGAAAAGGAAGTGGGCTGGAAAAATTTGGTTTAAGATAGGTTATGGACCTCATTTGGTGAATTGGATTATCTCCAATTAACATGAATAATTCTAAAAAGGAGTGGGCAGTCGCTACAAAACACAAACAGATTGGGATGGGTTGGTGTATGTAGTGGGTTGTCAGAGCAAAGGTGGTAGAATCTGCCTGATTTCCCATTGACTTTGCTCAGAAAGCTGGTAGGGAACGCTGCAAATGCCCATCAGGTAACCACAGTTCTGTGAGATATTGTAATCACAAGCTGGGTGTCTGAGTGCCCAGATTTTGATCATCACATATCTGCAGGGTGCTACAATGGCTAAAACTTTATGGGCTAGTTTTTCAGTGCTGCTTTAACTTTGAACAAATGGATATAAGGCCATGGATATAAGGCACCTGTATTTTTTCAATAACTTAATTCCATTTAAAACTTAAGAAAGCATACTATGTCTGTTAGAACTATAAGTAATTGCAACGCACTGTTAATCTGACTACTTCTTCTCCATTCTGTATGTCCCATAGTCTAGCTGTAGTATCCATGCTTCCGGTTGCAACTAGTGTGCTTTGAAGATTAAATGACAAGCAAACCTGTAAGATAAAAAAGGGAAAGCAAATCTTTTTAGAAGTCCTTAGTTTTTCTAAATTCCTTGCCGCCAGGCACGTGATAGCACAACAGAATGCAATTCCTACTCTATGCACAGGATTATTTCTATTTATTTATTTATTTATTATTTATTATTCATATTTGTAACCCACACCCATCTCACCACAAAGGGACTCGGGGCGGCGCACAGAAATTTTAAAAATAAATAGACATATATACAAAATATTAACATTCCACAACTAAATTAAACCAAAACCCTGCGTTAAAATAAATCTTAAACCCATAAATTAAAACTTTGATTAGCTACAAGTCAGTACGGTGCGGAGTAATTCATGCCAGGTCGGCTAGATGAAAGAAGTGTGTTTTTAAGTGCTGGCGGAACAAGCGGAGGTCCGAGATGATACAGAGTTCGGAAGGTAGGTCGTTCCAGAGGGTTGGGCCCACCACAGAGAAGGCCGTTCCCCTGGGCGGCGCCAACCGGCATTGCCCGGTTGACGGCACCCAGAGAAGACCCTCTCCGTGGGAGCGAGTTGGCCGTAGGGATGTAAGGGGCAGCAGACGGTCTCGTAGGTAGCTAGGCCCCGTGCCATGGAGCACCTTAAAGATGGTCATCAAAACCTTGTAATGCACCTGGAAGGTCACAGGTAGCCAGTGCAGCTCGCGCAAGAGTGGTGTTATGTGGGATTGCCTTGAGGCTCCCATGATCACCCGTGCGGCTGCATTCTGAACCAACTGCAACCTCCGAGTGCATCTCAAGGGGAGCCCCATGTAGAGAGCGTTACAGTAGTCCAAACGAGAAGTCACGAGTGCTTGAGTGACTGTGCGAAGGGCCTCCCGGTCCAGTAAGGGGTGCAATTGGCCGACCAGGCGGACCTGGTAAAACACCCCCCTGGCCATGGCCGCCACCTGGTCCTTCAGGGACAGCCGGGAATCCAGGAGGACTCCTAAATTGTGCACCCTCTCCATGGGGGCCAATACTTCACCCCCCATGGCCAGTGATGGTGTCATCTGACTAAACCGGGAGGCCAGGAACCACAGCCACTCGGTCTTGGACGGGTTGAGTTTGAGTTTGTTACTGCCCATCCAGATCCGTACAGCCTCTAAACACCGGGACATCACCTCAACGGCATCGTTGGGGTGGTCTGGGGGAGAGATGTACAACTGAGTATCATCAGCGTACAGATGGTACTCTACCCCAAAACCACGGATGATCTCACCCAGTGAAAATAATAAAAAATAATAAAGTCAAGCTGTTATAAATGACAACAAGAAAATGGATCTGAGCCTAAAAATTCTCAGCCATCCAGTCTTGGAAGGTTTGAGTCTGAATTTGTTCCTCTCCATCCAGACTGGCCCAGCCTCCAGATATTAGACATTGATGGCATCACTTGGGATAGCCCAGAATCAAGATGTACAACTGGATAAAAACAGCATATTGGTTATAATGGACTCTGAATTAATGATGAGCTCTTCCAGCTGTTTCATGTACATATTAAACAAGAGAGGAGACTGTGTCATGCTTGGAGGCACCCCATAGACAAGGGACTGGGGGTATAACTTTCTGCTCCTGCCAACACAAATTAGAACTGGCCAGAAGAAAGGAGAACCATTATAACACAGTTCCTCCAGCTCTCAAATCTTGCAGTCAGTCCAAAACAGTACCATGCTCAACAGTATCAAAACCCACTGAAAGATGAATGAGCACAAGTATGGATACATCACCCCATCCCAGTTCCACCAAAAGTCATCATCAAGTAATGCAGTCTCCATACTGAAACTCAGCATGAAACCTGACTAAAATGGATGCAGATAATCAGCTTCATTAAATATTCTCAGGAACTGCAGGTCCAATCACCTTTTGCCATTACTAGAAACCTATAATGATGGAAACTGCTGTGTCCCAAAAAAAAGCGCTTCTTGAGAAGGGTACACACTATCATTTCCTTTAAAGCCAAAGTAATTATATCTTTTCTCAAAGAAGCTGATATCAGAGAATTGGTCCTGCACTTCCTGGGCAGCTATAATAACCCAGGAGAAGCCCAGATCTAATAAGGAAGTGACCAAACTCAATTTGAAGTGTCCTGGAAACCTTTTCAGGAGTCACTCATGCTAGATAGCATCTATACAAATGTATGGCTAGTCTTTATCTACATTGATCTTTTCAAATTTCTGGAATAAAATTAAATAATGACATATCCTGTAAAAGTTCTGTTGTTCACAATGAGTACCGGAATTCTAAAATTATGATAGCAAGACAAAGGGGTTTGCCAGGTATGTACTTCATTTTATAATTTGGGAGAAGATAGAAGAAAATAGCTCTATGATAACATAATAGGATACATGTGACTATATAGGTTTATCGATTTCTTGAAGGACTGAAATGCTTTAAGAAGCATGAAGCTGTTTCATGTTTTTGTAACTAAATTCCTCTCAAACTTTATGCTGAATGGATTATGACATAGTACTGGGTATTTCTCAAGTGATAAAGAACAGCATATGATTTTTCCACATCTTTCTACAAATCCTATTGAATTCTAATTGGCTTTGGTTCTGATTAATATAAATAATAATAAAACACAGAAAAATATATCTAATGAAGTAAACTGTGATCCATGAAAGCTTATGTGACAATCTTTTTTTTTATTTTTTTATTAAATTTATATCCTGCCCTCCTCCAAACGGACCCAGGGCGGCGCACAGGAATACTAAAATACATACAAAAACATATAATTTTTTTAAAAAAAACTTATTTAAATAACATCCTGCGCTAAAAACCAAATTAAAATTCCCAAGTTTAAAACTATCTAAAAGTCAATGATGGAGGTTACGCTAGGCCGGCTAGATGGAACAAATGTGTCTTTAGACACTTGCGGAAGAGGCGGAGGTCGGAGATGGTGCGAAGTTCAGGAGGGAGGTTGTTCCAAAGGGCTGGGCCCGCCACAGAGAAGGCTCTTCCCCTGGGTGTCGCCAGTCGGCACTGTCCAGCCGACGGCACCCTGAGGAGGCCCTCTCTGTGGGAGCGTATCGGTCTGAGGGATGTATGGGGCAGAAGGCGGTCTCGCATATAACTAGGCCCCGAGCCATGGAGCGCTTTAAAGATGGTCGTTAAAACCTTGAAGCGCACCCGAAAGACCACAGGAAGCCAGTGCAGCTCGCGCAGGATAGGTGTTATGTGGGAGTGTCTAGGCGCTCCCATAATCACCCGCGCGGCCGCATTCTGGACTAGCTGCAGCTTTCGGGTGCACCTCAAGGGGAGCCCCATGTAGAGAGCATTACAGTAGTCGAGTCGAGAGATAACGAGTGCTTGAGTGACTGTGCGTAAGGCATCCCAGTCCAGTGAGGGGCGCAATTGGCGCATCAGGCGTACCTGATGGAACGCTCCCCTGGCCACGGCTGCCACATGGTCCTCCATAGACAGCCGGGAGTCCAGGAGGACACCCAAATTGCGTGCCCTCTCCACGGGGGCCGGTGTTTCGCCCCCAATGGCCAGAGTTGGAATAATCTGGCTGAACCGGGGCGCTGGAAGCCACAGCCACTCAATCTTGGACGGGTTGAGCTTGAGTTTGTTACCACCCAATCAATTTCACAAGACCCTTAATTATTTTTGTTACTTTTCTGAAATTAGGAAAAGTTTTACTAGTTGACATAAAACTACAACAAATACAAAAATACAAAGATACTCCTTAAATTATCTGTAATTAACAAATTATTGCATAAAATCTATTTTGGAGTATTTGTGAAAAACAACATGCATTAATATTAATTACTGATCTAATTTTGGTGAGATGTGGTGAATATAGTCACTCCTTATGTTATGACGACCTCAGTTAGTGACCATTGACAAATATAAGTGGTAACAAAAGATTTATTTTCTGACCGATGCCTGCAACCAAATTCCAGGTATCTGTCAACAAAAGCCTTTTGTATGTAACTGATTATGTCACATTATTAATGCAGGATTCTAATCAAGTAATTAAAGCCTTGAGCCTGTTAACTTATGGCACTTATGGATATTCTGTTCTGCAGAGAAAAGCAGCTCAAGAGCTGTTTAAGCAATCTCTCCACTCTGAAAAAGAATTAAAAAAAAAGGGGGGGGGGGAGATTCATCTAAATGACATGGCAGCAACCAATGATCTTTGCAACCTCTCTTTCCCTCTTCCTCTCTTTCTCGAAAAGGAAATATTCAAGTCTAAAATGTGCTGCATTCTAACTTGCAACTGTTCTGAGCTTGAAGAAAATTGTGTCACATTCAGAACACATCCAACGGGATTGGAACAGCTCATTTTAAAGTCAACCTGTTTTACTCATTTCTGTTTTATATATACAGTTGTTAAGCGCAACAAAAACTCCTTACTTACAATTTCTGCAGTATGTCCTCTAAAAGTATAATAGCATTTTCCTGTGTCTACGCTCCATAATTTGCAAGTCTTATCAAATGATCCAGTAGCAATCTTGTCACTAAATAAATAGAAAAATGTTATTGTTTCAATTATTAACTCCAAATATTTGTTGGTTTAACTTATATAATGCCAAATCCCGTAAAACTCCTAGCATCTAACAGCATTGCATCAAACAGAAGAGGAAACCAAAATAAAATTCAATGCAGTTAATTAAAACTGGGGTATAAAAATATGCCTTTCAAATTAAGTTTGCAACATACCTTAGATCTGAAGACATGTACAACAACCATGGTGTATTTAGGATTTTGAAAAGTTACATACCCATAAGGATTATTGAAAGCAATTGCATATACCACATTTCTGTGGCCTTCCAGAGAATGTAACTCTTCTCCTGTTGCTGTATCCCACAGTTTGCATGTTCGGTCATAACTTCCAGTGATAAAGCTAGAACAAACAAGTCCATTTTATGTTTTCAGACCCATTTGTTCTCATCCACAAATTAACGCACTTCTGACTGAATTCAATGGCCATTAATTATTCTCATATTTTAAGTAATGTTATATTGGCAAAGATTACAACAAATCTAAACATTTATAACATACATAATCTTAAATATATCTAGTATATATCTAGTATATAAGACTGAAACCAGTAGGTCTAAATATGGATGTTTCAAAATTTGTTTCCCAGAAGCCCTCTAAGTTTACATACTGGCCCATCTTCCTGCCTTAGTGTACAAAGTTTGCTGTTACAGCTCCCTATCTTCAAGAAAGATATTGTTACCTGGCACATGGAATACATAGACATCTCAAAGCCTAGAAACCCATAGACAAACAGAGAGGAGGAGACAATAATGATAAAAATGAATACAATCTATAGCTCTATTTCCTAAGATGGTAGCAAGAGGTGCATGACTAGGGAACTAAGTCATTTTACTCTAGAGGAAGATAAAATGTATTTATTAAAAATGGAAAAAGACAATGTAAAATTTCTTTTTGCTTCTTTTTAGGAATCACATGTAAAACAATCTACTGAAATGAACATACAAAGCTTCTAAAAATCACACATAGCATCATAAATTTTCCACATGACTTAAGAAAGGAAAGAAAATTAGGTTTATGGACAGATACATAATACAATGCTAAATTTAGAGGAAGTTTGCTCTGTCAAGTTCTAAGCCACATTAATAGCATTCAATAAACTGAGCATGTACAGAGTGCATAAATAACAGAAATGCCTGGGCTCAACATATCTGTTTCCTCCTTTTTCCTGGCAGTTTTGACTTGGGTCCCCACCCCCTCCAACCAACACATTTTTCTTAAGAATAGGAAGAGGCTAGGAAGAATTTTCTACCATGCCATACTCACTACTAGTTATGAAGTATTACTAGTAAGAAATTGAAAAATGTCAAGGGCTTTTGTATATTTTTGTATTTTTGAATTGTTGAATAATGATACAATCTTAAATATGTCTAGTAGGACTTGTCCTGAATAAATAATTATTTGCAGCCTCAATAGCTTTGCAATCTAAAATCTGGATTTTAGGGGCAATTTACTACAACATAAATATTAATAAAACATTCACCACAGCATAAGTGAACTGAAAAAAGAATAAATTCAGCATTGGGACATACTTTTCAAATGTTAATATTAATGGTTTTAAATATCATCACAGGGAATGACATTTTTAAAATGTTAAATTTGTGTTACATTATCAACTAGCAACTTTTCAATGAATGGTTAGAAAAAGCAGAACACTGGGCTAAGGAAAAGAAAAAAATTGTATCGTATGTTTATTCGTCATTTTGCTATCTATTTTTTACTAAAACATTTTAATTGAGGGTTTTTTCTACTGTTGTTGCTATTGCTGTAGTTTTGGGCTTTCATGCCCTAATGACTTCAATGAACTTTCTTTAGTTAAAACAATAGCACAGGAAAATATGGATTGTTAATTGTACCAAATACAATTTTAGTTTAGGTATACCATTCCATTTAGATTAGTTACTTTTAATTTAAGTACATATCTCAACTTACCAAGAACCCGATTTGTTAAAGGCAACATTGGTGAGTGGCAAAATATGTGCCCGAAGTACCTGCAATTACAAAAAATAGCAATGACTTTTCATTATATTTCTGTACGTTTTTGCCATTGTAAATCCAGTTCCATAAATATATATTTGAAATATGTGACAGGTTTCAAACAAAATTAAGTGTTTCTCTGATTTGAGTGCTTATTGATTTCAATGGCAGTCATTTGGCAGTCATCAATGGCAGTCATCATGCACTTCACTTGAATTGAGGATTTGGCTAGATTATGCTTAATTAAATTAAATCATCATGCCATAATAGCATATTCTATGTATGAAAAATTCAAATGCCAATCAAGTTATGCTACAGCAGTTTGTTACTGAGCTGAGCACACACACACACAAACACACACATAAACACACAGATCACCCAGGAAACAGCTAAGTAAGACACAGACATTTCATACCCATCCAATGTCTCCATTAAGAGGTGTTATTGACAGTTACAAGGTGATATGAAGTGAAAATAGAAAACTAGTCTTATTTACACTTCTCTGTTCTTGACAAATAAGTGTCCAATGAATATATTTGCATGTCATTCCTTACTGAACTGGGGGGGAGGGAGAGCCCCTATTTTTATCAATATGGAGGACAGCTTTTAAGCAGAACTTTTATTTCATCTTAACTACATTCTGTATCTTGCTTTCATGGAACAAAATGCATATAAATAACCTAATTTTTTTTAAAGAATAAATAAAAGTTAAATTTGGATAATTGATTCTCTGCTGCCAGATAGACTGATGAAAGACCAAGTCACATAATAATTTTATCTTCACTGCCTGGTTTTGAATGATCTTATCAAAAGAAAAAAGGCCCTAAAAGAAGAAAGGCGATGTTCAAAGCTCTCTGAAAAAATGATTAAAAGTTAAAAGATTGAAAAGTTAGGATATGACAGTTACTGATAGGAAGAACGTCTGCTGTGGCTATCTGAAAAACGCAGCATACGGTAAATAGTAACAGAACCTGGAAGAGTCAAGCATTTTTACCTGTCATTGAACAAACCAAATCTAAGGAGTTTTTTAAAATCTTGGTATTCAACTTATTTCACCTGCTGATGGTTTTAACCAATGGGAGAACAATGGTTCCTCAAATAGTTACTTATGCTTTTCTACAAAAAGCAATTTAGCCAAGTTCATATTTCATACTAGGGTATATATCTGTGAGAGAATCAGCAAGGAAAAAAAAAACCTTTTAAGCCATACCAGCCTGGTATTCTGTTACTATTATATTGTACAATAAGACTTTAAAATTATTATATTTTTGCATCTCATTTAAGAACAGGCATGACCATCAGCTAGGATTCTAGACAGAACAAAATCTTCCTGAATGAAAACAAAATTTTCCTGCTTTATACAAAAATATCAAAATTTTGGCAATTAAATGCCCAAGTAGAACAGGTCTAAACCCTACCCTTAATTGATAATCTATAGATTTTTTGTATTGCATTGGTGATACTAGTGAAGGTTTCCCCCCCCCTGCAATTTACAACTTAGATGACCAAGTCAATTTTTCTAGTCAACTCCCTCAAATATCTTACTCTAGTACAAGTAGTATACAGTAATTGTTTTTATGCACCTTTTCTTTTTATATACTCTGTAATCATAACTTAACACAAATATACTTATATATATATAGTAGTTTTTAACTCACTTTTAATAATAATAATAATAATAATAATAATAATAATAATAATAATAATAATAATAATAATAATAATAATAATAATAATAATAATAATAATAATAATAATAATAATAATAATATTTAATTTATAGACCGCTTCTTCTCCCCGAAGGGACTCGGAGCGGTGCACAGGGGAATTAAAATATACAGACATAAATATACATAAATATAAATAAAATCAAGATTAAACAATTTATCCCTGTGCTAAAAACCCAAAATACTAAAAAAGCTGAACCCCTTAAAAAACCCGATTAAACAATAAACAGATGACTAACCTAGGCCGGCCAAGCAGAAAAAGTGCGTTTTTAATTTTTGACGGAAGGAGCGGAGGTCCGTAGTTGTTCTAATTTCGGGGGGCAGGTCATTCCAGAGGGCCGGGCCCGCCACAGAGAAGGCCCTTCCCCTGGGCGTCACCCGCTGGCATAGCCTAGTGAACGGCACCCGGAGAAGTCCCTCTCTGTGGGAGCGAATCGGCCGCAGGGATGTATGGGGCAGAATCCGATCCCGCAGATAGCTAGGTCCCGTGCCATGGAGCGCTTTAAAGATGATGACCAACACCTTGAAGCGCACCCGAAAGACGACAGGCAGCCAATGCAGCTCGCGCAAGATCGGTGTTACATGGGCAAACCTCGAGGTTCCCATAATTGCTCGCGCGGCTGCATTCTGGACAAGCTGAAGTCTTCGGGTGCACCTCAAGGGGAGCCCCATTTGTTTATTTTATTTATTTTATTTTATTTTATTAAATTTATACCCCGCCCTTCTCCTTGTTAGGACCCAGGGTGGCGCACAGGCATTATTAAAACCACAAAATACAATATCAATTAAAATATATTAAATTACTAGACCCGTGCTAAAAACCCATATTAAAACCATACCAAATTAATTTATTTTTAAAACGTCAGAAGTAGGGACTATCCTAGGCCGGCTTGTTGGAATAGAAATGTCTTTAAGACGTTGGCGGAAGAGGCGGAGGTCCGAGATAGTGCGTAGGTCGGGGGGTAGGTCGTTCCAGAGGGCCGGGCCCGCCACAGAGAAGGCCCTTCCCCTGGGTGTCGCCAACCGGCATTGCCCCGCTGACGGCACCCGGAGAAGACCCTCTCTGTGGGAGCGGATCGGACGAAGGGATGTATGGGGCAGGAGGCGGTCTCGTATATAGCTAGGCCCCGAGCCATGGAGCGATTTAAAGATGGTCGTCAGCACCTTGAAGCGCACTCGAAAGGCCACAGGCAGCCAGTGCAGCTCGCGCAGGAGAGGTGTTACGTGGGTTTGTCTTGAGGCACCCATAATCACCCGCGCAGCCGCATTCTGTACTAACTGTAGCCTTCGAGTGCACCTCAAGGGGAGCCCCATGTAGAGAGCGTTACAGTAATCCAGCCGGGATGTCACAAGCGCTTGAGTGACTGTGCGAAGGGCTCCCTGGTCCAGTAAGGGGCGCAACTGGCGTATCAGGCGTACCTGATAGAACGCCCCCCTGGCCACGGCCGTCACATGGTCCTCCATGGACAGCCGGGAATCCAGGAGGACGCCCAAGTTGCGCGCCCTCTCCACGGGGGCCAGTTGTTTGCCCCCAATGGCCATGTAGAGAGCGTTGCAGTAGTCCAGTCGGGATGTCACGAGGGCATGAGTGACTGTGCATAGGGCATCCCGATCCAATAGGGGACGCAACTGGCGTACCAGGTGCACCTGGTAGAATGCCCTCCTGGCCACGGCTGTCACTTGATCATCCATGGACAGCCGGGTATCCAGGAGGACGCCCAAGTTGCGTGCCCCATCCACAGGGGTTAGGTGTTCGCCCCCTATGGCCAGTGATGGAGTCAACTGGTTGTACCGGGATGCCGGAAACCACAGCCACTCGGTCTTGGACGGGTTGAGTCTGAGTCTGTTACTTCCCATCCAGGCCCGCACGGCTTCCAGGCACTGGCACATCTTAAAGTACATTTGTTTTACCTATATTTCTGGCTGAAAACAAATGCTAACAGTTTGCATTGATTGCACCATATATCTCACGGTATTTTAGGGAAATTCATAGGTCCTAACAAGGAGAAGGGCGGGGTATAAATTTAATAAAATAAATAAATAAAATAAATAAATTTTAAGATAAAAGAAATCTAGGGACATTTATATCTCTAGTACACATGTGATTCCTGTTGTTAATGCTTTATGGATCATAATACATCACTCACCCACTTTAACCACTTAGCTTACCGTAGCAAAGTCATGAATAGCAGACACTACAACTTATTTTCAAATTACATTGTCTCCCACTTCAAATCTTCCTTTCGGTTGAGGTATCTTGGAAGCACATATCCTTCAGAGACTACTGTAGCTGGAATCAACTATTAGTCCATTATAGAATGGACTAATTCAACACTGCCATCTAGCTTTGTCAATGAAATATTGCAATTTCAGAAAAGGACAGAAATTGACCATTTATGAAATAGAAATTCCATGAAATCGTTGATATATGTATTATTATTATTGTTGTTGTTGTTATTCCACCCTTTTAAAATATTTGGTCAACAAAAGATAGAGAACATACTTAATACTCCTGCTTCCTATTTTTCTCCACAACAATAACTGTGAGGTGTGAGAGACTGACCCAACATGCTTTGATTCCTAAGGGAGCCTAGAACTCAGTCTCCTAGTTTTTAAGCTGGCATCTTAATTGCTACATCACACTGGCTTTCTAGATAGTTTGCTTAGTTTTCAGTTTTACAAGAAAACAGAAATAATTCACCATTGTCTTTTTTCATGATATTTCATGAAATATAATCATGAGAGTTTATAATATTGGGATGTTGGGGTGATTTCCTATTGAAATATTAAACAGGACAGTTTTTTAAAGATTGCCTAGAGGTTGCCAACTTACCCAATAATTTAGCCTTCTAAATTGTTTCATTAACAGTTTAATAAATATCTTCCTGCTAATTGCCTTGAATAGCCAACAATCTAGGACAGGGATGTCAAACTGGCAGCCCACAGGCCAGATACATCATAGGCAGGTCACATCCACCCAAGCTCCATGAATGTGAAAAACGTCCCAAAACATCACATGATGGCAATGTGAAACGGCAAGTTTAACACCTGTGGTCTTAAAAGCCTGGTGTATTGTAATCATCTTTCTTCACTTAAATGCAGGAATACACTGGAATATTGCAAAATCTCGATTCCCTCCTAACTCCTGGGGGAAGGATATTGCAAAATCTCCATTCCTACCCCACTCTGAGGGCAGCCAGAGGTGGTACTTGCCAGTTCTCCGAACTACTCTAAATTTTCTCTACTGGTTCTCCAGAACTTGTCAGAACTTGCTGAATTTCACTCCTGTATGGTGCCCACCTTATGGAACTTCCTTCTCAAAATTACATTGACTCTCAGCCCTTTTGACATTCCTTAAAGTCCTCAGTATCTCGTTATGTGGCCGAGCCTGGACATTCCATGGAACTGGAGACCTGGCTAGATGGTTCCACTATTTAAGGGGGGATTTCTTATTCATCATCCATTTTGATTGTATTTTTTATTTTTAAAGATATTACTAGAATTTTTCAAATGTATATTCATTGTTTCATATTTTTCATCTATTGTTGTGCACCACCCAAAGTGAGTGAAATGGGTGGCTATATATATTAGAGAGACAGACAGACAGAGAGACGGGAGAGAGAGACAATTTTTTGGAGGCATCTGTTGGCCATAGCCAAGACTTTCCAGCCTCAGACTATTTACCTGTGGCTAAGTGAATCACAGCACTGTAGCTGAAATTTAGATTTTTTTTTCAGAATGAAAATGAAGGAATCAGAGATTACATATATATATAGCCTACCCACAAAAAAGTAGAAATTAAAGGATCATGTACATTTTCAATGAAGTGTTGCAATGCTCACTTTTTAAGTAGAATGTTGATGTTTGTTCTCTATTTTATTTTGTTTCCTTATATTGGCACTCACAAACAGAAAGAAAAATAGGAAACAATGTTTCAAAATATAAAGATTCTTTATTGCATGACTAAAAAAATACCTCATGGGTATCTTACCTTAAAAAGATAGAACTTGTGGTCCACTTGTTGTCCTAGCTTCTCTTGTAATCGTAGAATTAAATGTACAACCTGATCTTTCCGTGACTGTGTGATGAGAGGCTCTGCTTTTCTAATATCTTCTACTAAGGCTTCTACATCAGTTCTAAAGTACATTTTAAAACACAGTTTTTAATCTTCTGATAAACAAACAGTTAAATAATTGTTCTTATTATCAACATCCATCATGCCAGAGTTGGTTTCTCTGGGAATGATGGATGCTGCAATAAATAATTTAAAAATTAAAGTAATCTGAAGAATTATAACACACAGATCACAAATTTGAAGTTGAGTAAAACATGCTTGTTTAATATTGAGAATATTTCAGCAGCAGTTTACAAAATATAAATATGAATTATGTATAGTTGCAATGTTTTATAGCATTCACTCAACCATTTAGTAATCTGATCAGTGAAACTTTATTTCTAAATTTAAATAATGTGTCAGACTCCACATATGATGATATAGTGGTGGTGATAGAAGAATTCTATAGTGCATTGTTAAAATTTTACCTTTAGGATTTTTTAAAAATACTGTAGAAGTCTCCCTTCCTACCATCTCCCATTCTTTTATGTAAAATTAAATCCTTCTTGCTGGTTTATACATCTCAGCAATTATATTAAAGCTATTACAGTTTTTAAACCCTTCTTAGGACCATAGATAATTATAATATTTTATATGTATGCAGCTTAGGTATATGAATTGCTAAATTATAGCAATCAGGTTTTCAATAATTGCTCTAACCTTTTAAACCTAATTGTTTGGAACACAATCTTCTCTAACACGGTAATTGTCTGTACACTAACAAAGGAGCAAAACTCATTTAGTTCAACTAAGACTTTTCCAGAAGCTTTACTGAATTACATCTAAGATTTCTCAGTGAGGTTGTTGAAAACAAATAGTGCTTTACATCTATTATTTTTCTACAGATTGATACGTTTTAAATCTCAAAGAGATGTTTCATGCAGTGGTAGCTCCTAGTACAGGAACTCATTGACAAAGGTGGTGATTTATTTCCTTTTATGACAATCTACCTCTACATTTTTTTCAGACATGTCTGTGGCTTCATAAATAAACTGCTTTGGTTCCATGAAATAGTTCTGTTTAAGCAAATATCTGCTTTCATCTATCTTTAGTTAATTATTTCAATAGTGTAGGTTTTATTTCTATTATTTTGTATATTTTCTGTATTACATGTTGTAAGTCACCTTCCAACCCATATGGTAGAAATAATAATAATCATCATCATCATCATCATCATCATCATCATCATCATCTTTACTGTCATTGTAATAATACTGTAATAAAATTACAATGAAATTGGTTTGAGCGCCGTGCCAACACTTGCACCAGATGGGATACAGACAGCAGTGACAGCCACAACAGGAATCTCTCCAGGCAAACGAAAAGGCCGACAAATTAAATTAAATTAAGAAATTAAATATTGAACTCGCTGGAACTTACTTCTGTGTAAACATTCATAGGATTGGCTTATAACAGCTTTTCCCAGAATAAATACTAAATTTGAGTTTTCTCATTAGGTAGTTTTTCTATTTTTGATCAATTCATTTGAAATGACACTAATTACACTGTAACACTGTGTTCTTAAACATAGATGAATTTTCTTAAACTGTGTTCTTAAACATAGAAGCTTTTCAAGCAAGGATTTAATTACTTCAATGGCATAATGCTTTAATTTATATTAAAATGTATTTGATCTTCCTCCACCATGTTAATTTGTTTCCTCCCTATTCTCACCTTCATAAAAGAAATATAATCTTGGAGTTAAATTTTTTACATTCCATTGATTTTTTTTAATTCAACCACTTTGAAAATAGTCTCAAATCTTTTCAAATGTTAAATGTACAAGACCACTAAGAACCAATATACAGTTAATGAAATGTGTCTATACAGAGAGTCTCATATATGATGGATAAGTTTCTCACTGAAAAATAAAGTCTGTGTAAACAAAAAGGTTTTGCCAGGTATCAGCTGAATCATGGTAAACCATGAAAAAAAAATCCTGAAGACAGGAAGAAGAGTATGTTCCACTGTGCTAGTTGTTTCAAGTAAAGACTGGACAATCATTTTCTAAGAATGGTTAATTAGAATTCCTGCAGAATATTGGGCTCAGTGTCCTAAATAGCATTTTCCAATTCTATGATATTATAAGATTTGAAGCCACAAAAATATTCATAAATATTCATAAACTAACAGCTATATGCTAAATATGTAAAGGAGGCAGGATAAGGCATTCATGTCTTAAATAAACAAACCTAGATTAACACCACAAACATTATGATTAAAAGGTAGCATTTCTTCTGTATCTGTGGGCATTACTTAAATTGTTTAGTGCAATATATAATCTTAGTGTTTTATAAGAAAATATAATACTCACGCAGTATTGAGATCTAGTAAATCTATGGATTTTGTTTTCAGTTCCCCTCTTTGAATATATTCCAAAATTATGCCTTTGAAGAAGCATAACAATACAATTATGAATTCCATGTTGAGATAGTTTCTAATCATAAGCACTACAGAAACAGGCCTTTCTTTTGATAAAAACTTATCAAGTAGCATTTCTACTGCTATTTCTGTCATACTGCAGGGCATAAACCAGGGTCCAAAAAACTGCAACTAGATGAATATATCAAATAATTGCATAAACTTAGTTTCTTCAAGGTACAATCTCCCTCCCCATTGCCACTTACACTCCATTTCTGAAACATAAGTGTTTGTAAATGGGTGATTATGGAGAATTGCTAAAAAAATTCCACTGTTTTGTGCACATACTGTAATAAATAGGCTGGGCAGCACTTTGGATTCAGTATTGAAACATTTTTTGGGAGCATGAACAATACCTACCTAAGATACCATAAAGCAATCATAAGCAATTCCAAGAAAGGCATAACTGCTTTAAGTCTTGTGGACAAGTGCTATATCCATACTTCTCCCTAACTGGAAGCATGTTTTATAAATAAATACATCTGGTGCACTACTATAGTCCTACTAGCTGTATTCCTTTTAGATAATATTGAAAGACTTAGCCTTGATTACAATCCACCTAGTATTACAGAAACTGTACTTTATCAGAACAAACCCACAACAAAGTTCTAAAGTTTAAATACTAGAAAAATGGACATTTCCTTCAACGTATAGCAAATATTATCTTTATAATTATTAGTTTGATTTCTGAAACTGTACTGCAATACTTGCATGAAACTACATTTACAGCAAGAGCATGGTTCAGATTTGACCTGTGGACGTCACAGCATAATATATATTCTGAACCAATCAATTAAATTAGCACTGTTTGAATTATTTGTTAGTACATATCAAGTATTTAAATGGCTATAATTACCATCTATGCTTCAGAAAACTTTCAAAAATAAATTTAACAGATAAACAAATTTACATTTTGTTGATCCAGCAGGAACCAGACTGGCTAATCCCTAAAATTCAATTCTTATCCATAAAGCAGAGGACAAGTAATAAGAACAACAGAAAGGGCAGATTTTACATTTTGGAATTCTCTGCCAGATGAAGTTAGGTTAACAGATTCTCAAGAACCCGTTTATAGTTTGACAAATATCTTATCTAGGATAAAAGTGTAAATTGTAGTTTAGTTCAGCTGCTATTTCAACTAGCTTTTCCTATTTCCCTTTGGCGGTGTTTTGTTTTTTAGTAGTGTAAGCTGCCCTAACTACTGCATACATCCTAATATAGCAAAATAATAGTTTTCATTAAAATAAGTAATTGATCATTTTCCCTGTCCAGAGTTCATGATTCCCACACACTGATATTTAATTTCTATAAGCAGGTAGTATTAGAGCAAACAAATTATTTGAATGCTCTTCCCACAGATTATTATTTAAGATGTAGGGAAAAGGCCTATTTTAATTTTTCTGGATGCTGATACTGAGGATTGGCTGTGTCTGCAACTCCCTATCCAGATCCCTCCCTTGATTATTTTTGCATCTAAAAACAAACAGCTACTAAGAGTACGTCCCATCAAAGACTAAATAGAAGGAGTCTTCTAAGCCCCGCTGAAGTTTACTTTCTGGTCCACAAGGGGCCTGGTTAACTTCAGATGCACAATAAAGTCAGATGCAGTGAAACTTTGCCCTCCATTCTTTCGTTGCCTTTTCTCTGGGACTTTCCTCCTTCACTTCCACCATCCCTGCTCCCGTTGAATAGCCCTCCCCACCGCTCCACCTTCGCTCTCCCCATTATCCTCTTCCCTCCTGCCGGTCTCTCCACAGCCCTTCGTTTGCTTTGCCGCTTTCCCCATCTTCCCCGCCCTTCCCCGCCGAGCTCTCTTTCCACAGAAGTTCGCCTCTGCAACTGCCTATGCCCCTCCCAATTTTTGCCGCTGAACCTTTCCGCACCCGGCGGGTAATATCGCAGCAAGAACCGCTTCAGCTTCATCTCGTCTCCGGCCACCGAAAACTTAGAGCCGGAGCCGTTGTCATAGAAACCAGACAAACCGACGCTGAAGCGCAGTGCGCAGGCGTAGCAGGGTACCAACCGAGAAGGAGGGACTTGGTATTCTATCTGCAGCCTCGGCCTTGTTACCATGACAGCGGGAGGCGTGGCATGAAATCGTCAGCTCTCCCGCGATGTCGTAGTTGGGCTTTCAAAGGGAAGTTCAGCAAGTGAGAAAAAGGGAAGTGCGATGTTTGGGAGTGAAATGTTTGGAAATGCAAACGCGGACTTAAGGTGCCAAACCGAGTGTTGTCCTGTCCTTCAGACGCGTCAGATTGCTTCTTCTTTCTCCCATCTACGGAGAAGGTGGTGAAGACGGGGATAATTCCCGAGAGAGTTAATTGAACGCTGTGTGATTTTACGCATATTTTCCCAGGAAGTACCCGATCAGCTTCAATGGGGCTTCCTCACAACCAAACGTGCCCACGAGTGGGATTGCCTCGCACAAACATGATTTGATTGGATGGTGTTTAATTATCCCATTTTTTCCCAAATTGCAGAAACTGGCAAAGCAAGTAGACATTTATTACACTGAATTTCCTACATAGTATTATTTATTTTCATTTGATCCTCAATCCTGTCCCATGTTGAAGCCAGGCATTTATACTAATACCTGACCTCCAAATCACCCAATATTCAGTGGCTGGATCTTTTTTTACAGGAACAAAAATGTATTTGGATGGGAAGAGACTTTGGATTGGGTACATTTTTCCATTGTGACAAAGAGCATTGTTCTTGCACCATGCCTCCAGACCACCCAGCAACAGTCGCTTTAAGCTGTGTTCATGCCACATCTCCCCCATCACACGTGTATCCTTGCACACACTTCCCAAGTTTCACTGCTATACATTCCCAGCCACCCATATATCCTCATGTGCCCCAAGCCCCACTCTGCTCATGCCCTGCCTGCTGGCCGCCTTGTAAATCGCCTAGGGCTTGAGAATTCCTGCTAGCTTCCCCACTGATTTTGGTTGTTGCAAATTTAATGAAGTTGTAAGGAGGTACTTGCTAAATGATCCACACACCGTGCTTAACTACTGCAAACATTGCCCCACTAAACAAGTCATATGGTACTCCTTGTATTCCAGTTGCCATCCTAACTCGACTACCTAGTTGTGACTCTTTCTAGTCAGAAAGCAGAGTTGCAGTCATGTAATTTCCCATTGAGTGACCTCTTTGCGTAGTATCAGAGTTGCTACTCTTAATTAGGGTTGTTAAACAATGGTAGTCTACTACAAGTTGAACTCAGTTGTGATACAAAGAAAGAAAAGAAAAAGGAAGTGTAGGCAGCAAAAATATTTAAAACATCAAATCAATGTTAACAATATACTTTCTATAGCTGGTGATTATAATGGAAAAAAGTGAATTTCACATAGCTGAAAAAGAAGGCATCAATTAAAAGCCAATAATTTAAAAGAAATCTTTCTAAATGTTTAAAAAGAAACCTGAAAGGCTTTAAATAAGCAACTGAGATTAAATATTAACTGTGAGTCGACACAATGGTCAAAATTTAATAAATATTTTTTCAGAGCCTTCTAATGGCGCCCCACTGTTTATCCTTTGAGGTTAAAAACTCTATGCTTCAAAGGCAGGAAATATGATTGAATAGCAGAGTTATTCTAAAATATTTGGTTGAAGAAGATATCTTGGCTGTTTGAATTAGTTTGGTTTTTGTTCCATTTGTGTTTAAGATTTTTTCTTTCTTGTTGGGGATGGTCATTTTAATTAGACAGTTCGTCCAGAACTGGGATCCTCAACATGATGCCAGTGCTATTAGGATCGGCAGGCTATACCATGACTTATGATCGTTTTTCACACTAACAACAGGTGACCATCACCTTTGGTTTCAGATATGACATGGTTGAGACAGCTTCTAGATCTTTTTGTTGTAAAAACAATGAGAAAAAAAGGCAGGCTTGTATTTCCTTCTCTAGCATGCAGTTCTTGCATTATGAATAAGGTAATTGAAGTCCAACCTTTCCTTTAAAGACCTGTAAGTGGCACCAGTTCTCCCTGAGGAAATGAAACTGTAAACTTCCAAAGTGTAGTCAAATAATCTTTTGGATCACTTGTCTTAATATCATAAATAGTTCTATTAAGCATTACCCTTCCTTACAAATCCTAATGTCAGCACTATGGAGGTGCTTTTTTCCAAATGTCTTCAGGGTTTGCATAATATTTCCATCCTTTTCTAGTATATAATCATATGCTTAAAAGCAACAGATTTGAGTCCTTAAAATAAAGAAGAAAATTGTTTTAATTTCAATGCAGTACCTAATTAAAATGAAGTCAGATTTTTGCCATTTTGAGAATTGCAGATAGTAGCATGTTATATTTGGCTAAGATGAAAGCTCTTTCATGTAATGGGCAAAAATAGAGATATGCCAGAAAGGGTCTAATGATGAAACAAGGCTATGAATGTTATAGCTGGAGCAAAACAAAGTCTTTTGGGAAATCAATTGGATGTTTCACTTCTGATGAAAGTTTAGCAAAAACCAATGAAGTCAAATGTTTCCACAGTTATTTTTTAACCAATATTTTCAAAGATTTTGGTTACAAGACACCTTTACATTCTTAAAAATGATGGAGCTCCCCAACGAGCTTTGATTCGTGTTACTTATATCTATTAAAGCAGGGGTCCCCAACCCCAGGTCCGCGGACCGGTGCCGGTCCGCGGCCTGATAGGAACCAGGCCACAGGGCTGTAGAGGATGAGGAGGGAGCAGCCCCCTGGGCAGAGGATGGCCGAGCGTGCCACACGCCCGGCATGTCAGCTGAGGAGGTAACGGCTGCCTCATCCCACAGCGAGCGAGCGTGCGGAGGACTCGAGCCTGCGGCTACCTTAAGCACTGCCGAAGCCGTCCGGGCGCCACACGCCCACGTCCCTTCCAGCCCCTTGTGGCTTCGGCAGTGCTTAAGGTAGCCGCAGGCTCGAGTCCTCCGCCCGCTCGCTCGCTGTGGGATGAGGCAGCCGTCACCTCCTCAGCTGACATGCCGGCCCCTCCGGGAAGCCCCGGAAAATGCGCCGCGGTGGCCGTCGGAAGGAGCTGGTGGAGGCGTGCTCGGCCATCCTCTGCCCAGGGGGCTGCTCCCTCCTCCTCCTCTCCAGCCCTGCGGCCCGGTTCCTATCAGACTGCGGACCGGCACCAGTCTGCGGACCGGGGGTTGGGGACCCCTGCCCTAGAGGGCCAAGTGAGCCGACTCCCCCCCGCGTGCGCATGCGCCGCCTGTTCCCCCTCCCCCCCTCCTCTAGGCCAGCCGGTCCGCAGAATTTTCTTTAAAATGAAACCGGTCCTTGGTGCAAAAAAGGTTGGGGACCCCTGGATTATACCATCTATAGGATTCTGTTTTGACAAAGCTTTGGGTACACATAGGGACACACCAAATAAAACTCTTAGAAACTCAAATTCAATGGTTACAAAAGGAATGTCAGAACAGTATTTATAGACTTGAGCTTGATAGCTTAGATGACTCATAAATTTTGCATTTATATCGTTACTGTTGCCAAGATGCCATTGTCTGTGTTTCATCTCACAAAATTAAAAAAAAAAAGATGTTTGCAGGGCTTTGGTCTTTCATGAATGCCACCCTTGTCTGATAATTCCAGGATGTTGATTCCAAAAGTACATTTCTTATACAGCATTTTTATAGGGTTTTTCATAAAATTTATATTTTGCTGCTGCTGTCTAAGTAGAACAGATACATTTTATGTCAAGTTGCATTTCTGATATGTAATGTCCTAATATACACCAGTAGACAATTTTATGTCACTACAATGAAAACATGGAATCAAATTATACAAACATGATTAAACTCTGTTTTATTGATGTGCTTGTAAGTTTGTTCGTCATTGAATTTGACACTAAAAAGGAAGTCTTGGGTTGTTTCAATAATTTAATCTGTTTTATGATGGCACCATACATTTTTAAGTGTAGTAGTGGACATATCACTTGTAGAAAATATAAATTCTTTTGTCTTAGTTTAGATGATGACCATTATCTTACAGTGGGGAAAAGGGATTTTTTTAACATTCTTCTTATAAGTACTTCCTATATGTGGAATTCAGGGTTTGATAAAATTTGCATAGAAGCTTAAAAGCTTTGGAGCTTAGAATGCAGGGATTGAACATTAAGGATAGTGGATTCTTATGTGCAACAGCGAAGTTTCTGTTAATTCCCCCAAAAATTGACATCTGATTTGTATCAATCTAGTTATGCGGTCCAGATTTGAAAGCTTTTTATAGTATGCTCAAATTATAAAGACATTTGGGTTTTTTTTTTAATTCTTCAAAACCAAGTTGTCAGTCAATAACTGATCCCTCATTGTCCTCAAATTTTTGTAGCACCTTTTTTTGTTCTGCAGGGAATAAATCATTTTTTTTCCAGATTGATATAAATTTGATTTGCAATTATGTTTTTTCTAGTGGTTAAGGCAGAAGTCTATGATCCAGCAGACTGTGAAAGACTCCTTGTCTTTCTGAATTAGAGACCCCCCAACTCCTTCATAGAGTGACCATAAACCATAAAGTTTGCTTTAGGAGCAGTAACTATATTTGTTCATTAGATGCAAGAGGACTAGACAATGATTCTAGGACTTGGGTCACTTGAGTCTTTCATATAATACTTTTAAATAAGAAAAAGAGGAAATACTTGCCTTAGTCATAGTCATGTCATATGCCACATTCCCTGCTAATGGTAATGTTTATTTTGCAATTCCTCAGCGTGATCAATAGAGAGTACGTAGTAGTGCAGCTATCATTGTGGAAGTTGCACATTGTAGAGAGAAGGAATGCTAGTTATAAGACTTTGTCTCACCTCAGCAGGTTTTCCTTCTTCAGGCAACAGATCAAGAGAGGCTGAATTTACAGAACAACCTTAATCTGGTTAGCTAATTTCTTATTCAAAATATTGTGCAAACCCAATCAGTGAGCTTAGTTTAAAGTTTAGTATATTATGGCTACCCAGGAAACTGGGTTAATTCAGCAATTTGTTACTTAGATATCAGAGTTTTCCATCAATTTACAGCAACTTTTACCATCTGGGTTCACCATCATCAGACAACCTCTGAGAAATTATCCTGACAGAATGTGGACTGGAGTCTTAGCCTATAACTCTCCTGGAGAGAAGTTTTGACCTGCTGGTTCACCTATTATACCGCAGGGACATTTCAGATACAGTCTGTATGCCTTTGGAAAACCAACATTACATAAACAGAAAACTTATTCAATGTGTCATTGAACTGTCCAGTCATTTTGGGGCCTGCCTGATCATACAAAGGCATACTAGATAAAGAGGAAATATTTAATCTTCTTTCCAAAAGCCTGAACAGACATTGTCTCTCTGAAACTGCTACTTGTACTTTAAGACAGGGGTCTCCAACCTTTGCAACTTTAAGTCTGAAGGACTTCAGCTCCCAGAATTTTCCAGCTAGCAAAGCTGGCTGGAGAATTCTGGGAGCTGAAGTCCTTCAGACTTAAAGTTGCAAAGGTTGGAGACCCCTGCTTTAAGAGACATTCCTAGTGGCACTAACACAACTTTTCTTTTAATGAAAGTAGAAGATTGTTAAAATGCCCATATTTTCTCCCCCATCACATACAGACTGATAAGATTTCCTGAAGGTTATTTATATTGCCTCTTAAATCAAAGACATTAATTAAATTAATGTCACATCTAATTTCATCCAGAGAGGTACTGAGAGCATTTATCAAACATGAACATGATTTGTTCCAGACATCATCAGCTTTCAAAATATATTCAACGAAATTAGTGATGTCTTAGTACTAATTTAGGGACCATTTTTGGGAGATCAAAGAAGAAGAAAACCTAAGGTACTTTTTTGAATTGTACGACTGTGATGTTTATTATTAGTCTGTAAAAAATTTGAAACCCACCACTGCATTTAGTATATAAATGCATTTCAAAAATTATGGGCATCAAAATAGGAATATCTTTTTGAACAACTTTGGCAGCCATATCAATTATTTCAATTTGCAAACTAAAGTCAATAGGTGTGAAATAGATTTGATACAATTTACACAAACCTGGCCTTATATGCTCCATTTCCCTTTACCCCACAAAAAAAAGAGGGCGGTGAGGAGTGTTCTTTTTCTGAAAAATGGGGAGGGAGAGAGAGTTTATTCACTCCAATAAACTATGCATTTTGCCAAATTTTTGTAATTAACACTTTGCCAGTTTCTATCACAGCTGCAGAAGAGGGGGTGGGGGAGGAAAATAAGAAGTAAATTGTTTAGCTAAGTAAATACAAGGAAGAAAGGACTGGAAGGAAAAGAAAAGTCCCTGCTTTGACTTCCATTTGCGAGGAAACATCACATAAAGAACAGTGGAAAAGAAAATAGGGTGAAAACTGTGAACAAACTGCTGTGTGATTCTGGTTGTTGATGTAATCTGGAACAGAACCAATTTTCTCAAACCCTTCTGTGTCTTTCTTGAAAGAGCCGCTGTAAGTCAAGCTGGAAAGATTAATTCTAGCTCTAAAATAGGTTAGTTGATATAGAACATGCCTCAGCTCGCTCTGAGTTTCTTCACAGTGTTAAGGATTTGGCCAGTGCCAATCCTCTCAGTTTAGAATACCAATAGGAGTATTTTATTGAATGCTAATCTGGGAAGCTTCATAAAGTAGAATTAGAATGATTCCAGCTAAATGCTCCCATTGAGATTTTAGCCCCTTTCCCCTCCACCATCCCAGAGTTTTATAATGAAAAGCCTTCACCCCCACCTGGCACCCCACAGATGAGTTGTAACTTCTCAGCACATCAGCTAACACATCTGGAAGACACCATTTTGAGAAAACCCAAGCGTAATGGATATTTATACTATCACAATAGCTCAGAATCTTCTTAAGTTACCACTGTCTTTTAAACAAGTTTAAAGAACTTGTTTAATGATGATTTAATTCCCCAATTGTTAGCCACTTTGAGGACTTGCTTTGAGGCTGAGAAAGATGGATTATTAATATTGCAAATACATAATTGAAGAATTGACAATCAGTTTGTAAGAAAAAAATAATTGCTATCACTTCATTGTCTACCTTAAAGCATATGCCTTGTATGTAAATTCAATTTCTCTAACCTGGCACACTCCAGGAGCAATGAATTATACGTCATATCCCTTACAACCAGCATAGCCAAACTGATGCTTCTTATGAATGATGGGAAATATATATCCAGTATAATTAGAGAAACATCTGGATCAATTATAGGTTGGAAAAGATCTTACACAATGTATATACTCTTATACACAATTAATTGAATTTAAAAGCTGGGTTATGAACAGTCTTTAAATGTAGAATTGCAATGCCTTGTCTATTGACTTTTGGGGATGATTGTTTTTTAATCCATGCATTGCAGTTATTCTATACATTTTCTGATTTTTAAACAAGGAGAGTAACAAATCACAGGTGATGATATTCTTTGTTGTTATTTACCCATCTAATGGAGATAACCCAAACAATATTCTGGAATATTGAATACTGTAGCTCTTTTTGGTGCACATTTATCATTGCATTTTATTGCACTATTTAGCATACAGCCAATAAAATAATTACAAATACACAATACAGTAATATAGTGATTTGTTCTTGTTCGTTGGTACTAGTTCTATAACCAGATTACCAGGAACAGTCTACTCCTTCCCAACTCCAAAACATATTCTAAAGAAAAGACTAATGCATAAAGTGGGATTTCATCTTCCTGTTTTTTTCCCCACTACAGAATTAGCATACCCACATCCCACAACTTTCATTTCAAAGAAATTGATGTGACATAAATTAACTTTAAAGAAAAATATTGATGGAAAGAGTGCTCAGTGTCCTGCTCTCACATGGGAGGCTTCATACTTTTCTCACTTATTTTCCAGCAGCAGTAAGAGAAGAATTTTTCAGCTGCCTCCATTCATACTACTTTACTTCCTTTAATGCAACTCCCTTGCCTTCAAAAACACCCTAAGCAGTGAAGGCAGGGCTTCCAGGCAATAAAGGAATTACCTTGCTTAATTGCATGCTTCATTTTTCTTGGCTTGAAGCCAAGAAAAGCATGCTATTATTCTGCCTCTTTGTGTAGAGTATTCCATTTTGCACTCAGAACATGGAATCCACCTCCTTCAACCCCTGTGGAATTCATTTAAGTAAGCACTTACTGGTACATAAATAAAGCTAGCATGTAATGCAAATAAATAACTGGATATTTTAAAATGATGAAAAGAAATAAATTTAAATGCTATTTTATAAATAAATAAAAATAAGCAATGTTGTTGCAAAAAAATCACTCCATATTAGTACTGCCTTTTTCTAAGTGGATTTTCTTGAGAAAGAAAAATATTGCCACCAGGACCTTATGAACACCTCTGACTAGAGCTTAGCAGTTGTCCAAAGCTTGATTGGGATACACCCCAAAGGCAGATCCATGCTTTCTGCTTCGTCAATGCCAGAATGGGCCTCTCCCCTCTTCCAGAGTGTAGAAACAGATGATGCCTTCCATCTACTTCCAGTTCCCAGGGAAAAAAGGAAAGAATAACTAAAGTCAGGAAAAAAGTAAAGTTCCTTCCTTCCTTCCCTCCCTCCCTCCCTCCCATACTTTTATAGGAAATGCCACTTACAGCCTCTTGGTTTTGGATTGCTAGCCCATTCCTTGGCATACAATCTTCATTCCAAGGGAATTGCATCATCTCAAATGGTGTGCCATTTTCTTCTTACAATAGCAAAAGACCATAAAATCCAGCAACCAATCTTATTCTATTTCAATTAACTATAAACCTTGCTTTTAATGTTTCCTTTAGTTTGGTCCCCAAAGTCCTTTCCTAGTTTTGCACATTACTCTTCAATGCCATAGCATCTCCTCGCCATCCCTCAATGAGACAGCAGCACCATAGCAACCAAAGCTCTTGGTGTCCAAAGTTCTTGGTAGACACTGACAGTAAAATAACTGGTGGTCAGCAAAGCTCCAGAAATTCCTCGGAAGTTTTGTAATCTATTTTGATTTAGTTAAATAGTGGGGCTACCTGAAATGTTCTTCCATGTGATACTCTCTGTCAACATTTCTTTCATGTCAGTAGTGGAGTATGATTTGCCACGATTTGTTGGTGGGTTGAACAAATCAAAGAAATCATTTCCAGAAAATAGGTTAGTCATCGAAAGAACTTCTGTAACATTGCTACTAACTTTTAGTTAATATTACATTTGACTGCTTTATCGCATGGACCTTGAAGCCTAAAGTACAGCAACTGTGGATATCTCTAAGCATTGTTATAAACATATCTTTGTCCTTTGCAATGAAAATAATTAACTGTTCTTTGATCAGGGATCAAAGCAGTTGTCACTCCCTCCTACATTTTCCCTACGTAGATTTTACTAAATAAAAGTTAATGTGCCAACTACAAGTCTACCAATGCTTACTAATTTAATTTCCTTCTCTTTTACAAAGACCATTTTAAAAATCCATCTGGAGTTTTATGGACTGCACATATGCTTGGCAACCTGAATGAATCATTTCACAATGGTGTCATCTGCAACATAAAGGTGAGTGAAACAGACAATGGGAGAGAAGTAAAGTCAGGAAGCAAGATTTTCTGCAGGTACAATTTGCCATTATTATTTTTCTTTAGCATTATCTGCCTTACTTCATATATCAGAAAAACAATGGTTTGTGTTAATATAATTTGTATTTTAATTACATAATTAAAGCATTTAAAGTCTTTAAACTTTAAATAATTTGAAGAGTTAAAATAACATGAATATTGGGTCTATATTCTAATTTAAAAATATGTAACGTATTTCTTTGGAAAGAATAGAAAAAGAATTACAATTTATTTATTTATTTATTTATTTGACTTGTTTTCTGCCCATTTCATTAAATTATAAGTGGCAAAGGCTATTTCCAAGACAACTATACATTCAATTGAAGGGTGAGCAATCAGGGATCATTGCAGAGAAATGAAATTCATACACACATCTTGGTTCCCTTTAGGTTAATAAATGCAAGACCTCTGACCATAATTCGCCTTTTAAAATTCCTCTAAAATTAATTCTTGTATTTAATTATATTGGAGCTATAATTACCTTTGTCCAGATAGAAAAATAGCTACTAGGGCACTTATATATCATTAATAAGAATATCATGAATGAAATGTACTGTAATTAAATGTACGGCCCATTTGCCATTTCTCTTTCCAAAACCCAATGGTTCTTTCATTAACATTAGATTTTGGATCCAGAAAGAAGAAACTTCAATTATACCACGTGACTTCTTTTGGTGTCTTACAGGTGAGTGAATTTACACTGCCTTATTATTGAGTTGTGGATCATCACTGAATTTTTTCATGAGTGTTTTTAATTGCTTTGCAAACATTCTGCATGTTTTGGACAGAATTAGTTTGCAACCCATTATTGTGTTGGCCGAATTAGTTACCCTTTCTAAAGCTCATACTTGATCTCCTTCAAAGAATTATTTTACCAAATCTGTAACTTTGAATAAAGCGAGGTTGCCAGTATGGAATTTGATTTCTTATTTCACTTTTCACTTTCACAGCTTGTCTTCATTTTTTAGGTATGAAGAAATGCATTCAATAATGTTTCCTATAGACTCAACTTCCGATTTTCGTGGGCAATGGACGTGTTTGATACACATCTGCCGCTTGCTGACTTGGTGGCCCTCCCTGGGGGGGGGCGCAGGGGTTTTTGTAGGAACCCCCTGCCATACGGCAGTGGGGTGGCCAGTGGGGCGTCTTCCCAGCTTCGCCCCAGGAGCCAGGAGGCAGAAAGGGGGGGCTTTGCCCTTTCGCCGATGGACTCTGGAATTAATGGAAGGATTCGGAAGCTGACTGGACTGCCGGGGATGGAGGATCTTTCCTAATCTTCAGGTCTGCAATTGAGGGACAAGCGAATACCGTGAGTTTTACCTTCAATCAACTTTAAATGGAGAATGGATGGGGGAGTTAATCTGTTTTGACCCCCCCTCGGAATAAAGCGGTGTCTGAAAAAGTTCTCCCCAGGAATGGGGAGAATGAGAGAATTAGTCTGCCACCTGAAATAGCAACAGTTTTAAAAAATTGTATCCACATTATCACAGTTGCAAAATTGTATCAAAGCTCTTTGCAACAGGAAAATGAAACTTTCACTCTCCTTCTTGTGAGGGGCAGGGAAGATGGCTCCTCTTTGTTCCCTGTCGGAAACTTTCTCTTTGTCTATGAATTTTTCCTTCAGCGTTTGAAATTGCAAGATCTTAAACTACCCAGCTAAATTTCTCCTCGGGAAACCTTTGGTATCTCTCCCAATACGTGGACATCCAGATTGATTTTGATAATACAATTTCTTCTTTTTGGTTTCTTTGGCTTTCTTGGTTTTATGTGATACCCGGACTGAACTTTTATTTGGGTTGTCTCGACACCTCGGACTTCATCAGCTGCTTGCTTTTCTGACGCCATTTTTTTTTTTTTACAAATTGGAACTTATAATCGGAACAATGGCTTCTAAAAAACCACCTATTGCAAAGTCCTTTTCTGCTCCATCATCAGCCCGCTCCAGCCCAGTTATGCAGCAGACAAAGATCACCGCATTGTTACAAGAAGGGACTGGCGAGAGCTCCCAGGAATTGACAACAAAGGAGATGCTTCAGGACATTATGAAAAATGTACATGAAATCCGAAATGACTTGACAAATTTAAAACTAGAGCTGTTGGAGACACAAAGAAATACAATGGATAATAAACAAAAAATTGAGGCGTTGGAGGGGGGGTCAGCTGAGATGAGGGAAGAGGTAAAGGAAATTCGGAAGGAAAGCGCAGAATTGGGAGGTCATATGACCAAGATTGAACTTGAAAGAATGTCTTTTTTTCTCAGGTTCCAGAACGTACCAGAGATAGAAGGAGAAGATCTTAAAGATCTTATGAGTACAATTTTAGCAGATTATATTAAAAGGAATAAAGAACAACTCTGGTGGGATATGGACCTGGTTTATAGAATTAACTCAGCATACGCTAGAATAAATGATGTACCAAGGGAAGTCCATATTAAATTTGTAAGGAGGTCCACAAGGGATGAGATATTGAGGGCCCAGCGGGGAGGACCTCTGAAATATCAGGAAAAAGAAGTTGCTATTCTGAAACAAATTCCCAAAAAAATTAGAGAAATAAGAAGGAAATATTCCTTCTTATCCAAAATATTATATAAAAAAGGAGTTTGGTTCAAATGGTTGCTGCCAGAAGGAATGTTGGTCTTTTGGGAAGGAGGCAGAATTAGACTTAAAATATTAAGAGAGGCGGAGGCCTTTCTTCAAAACCATTCCTCACTCCTAGGAGACGAAGAAGAGGGAACGGGGGGGAAGGTGGCTCCGCCCGTCGATGGGAAGGGAGAAGAAGAATCAATAGCAAAAAGACTCAGATCTCAAAAATGATTTTATTTGAAATTTTACTCTGATAGTTGTATTAGATGGCGATGAAAAACAAGATTGAATGTATGAATTATGCAATGTAACATATATGTATGCTTGCCCTTTGCTTTCTTTAAAAAATATTGTATTTGTATGAAGTTTTGGGAGGACCACCACCTACGGCATGGAAGCCTCTAAAATGTTATTTTAACCCTACAACCCTTTTCCCCACAAATACTATAAAACCAATAAAAATTGTTTACCAAAAAATAATGTTTCCTATACATTTGCTTGCAATTTGTCTCCTGATGGCATAATATACAATGCCTTTGAAGGCAGGAAGTACAGTAAAGAAGATTGCTTATTTGCTTGCATTGATTGATTTTTTAAACTAAAATAATTACAATTTAATGGAGTGTAAAGGCTATTTTTGCTTTCAGTTTGGTTCCCTTGACTTACTAAACACATAAAGACACATGTAATGACAGGTATAAGTTGTTTATGTAATTTCATGAAAAAATAAGCCCATGAGAGCAATGTGTTGAAAATCTTAAAGTTTGTCTCTCTTCATATGGATTTGACCTTGTTGATGGGGTAGGCTGGGAATAAGATGGAGCAGCTTTGGAAAAATGTCCTGAAATGATATGTTCTCTCTGCCATAGAATGGCTTCTGGAACCCCTTTATAGCAGCTCCATTCTGGGTCACACAACTAAGAGAAAAACAAGTGCTGGCATTGTTCAACTGCTTATACAATATACAATATACAATAGCAGAGTTGGAAGGGACCTTGGATGTCTTCTAGTCCAACCCTCTGCCAAGCCAGAAACCTTATACCGTTTTAGACAAATGGCTATCCAACATCTTCTTAAAGACTTCTAGTGTTGGAGCATTCACAACTTCTGGAGGCAAGCTGTTCCACTGACTAATTGTTCTAACTGTCAGAAAATTTCTCCTCAGTTCTAAGTTGCTTCTCTCCTTGATTAGTTTCCACCCATTGCTTCTTGTTCTACCCTCGGGTGCCTTGGTGAATAGCTTGACTCCGTCTTCTTTGTGGCAATTCCTGAGATACTGGAACACTACTATCATGTCTCCCCTAGTCCTTCTTTTCATTAATAATAATAATAATAATAATAATAATAATAATAATAATAATAATAATAATAATAATAATAATAATAATAATAACTTTAATTTGTAAAACCGCTCCCTCTCCCCACAGGGACTCGGGGCGGTGCACAGGGAGAATAAAAACAATAAATATACACATATACAAAATATACAAACATAACTAAAAACGAATTAAATCTAAGTACCTGTGCTAAAAGTCCCATTTAAAGCTAAAATACCCAATAATTAAATATAAAACCCCATAGAAGGGAGACTACCCTAGGACGGCCAAGCAGAAAAGATGTGTTTTTAATTTCAGACGGAAGGAGCGGAGGTCCATGGTTGTTCTAATATCGGGGGGAAGGTTGTTCCAGAGGGCTGGGCCCGCCACAGAGAGAGCCCTTCCCCTGGGCATCGCCCGCTGACAAAGTCTAGTGGACGGCACCCGGAGAAGTCCCTCTCTGTGGGAGCGAATCAGCCGTGAGGATGTATGAGGCAGGATCCGATCCCGCAGTTAGCTAGGTCCCGAGCCATGGAGCGCTTTAAAGATGATAACTAACACCTTGAAGCGCACCCGGAAGACAACAGGCAGCCAGTGCAGCTCGCGCAAGAGCGGTGTTACGTGGGTGAACCTGCCGGTTCCCATAATTGCTCGCGCGGCTGCATTCTGGACCAACTGAAGTCTCCGAGTGCCCCTCAAGGGGAGCCCCATGTAGAGAGAGTTACAATAGTCCAGTCGGGATGTCCCGATCCAATAGGGGGCGCAACTGGCGAACCAGGCGAACCTGGTAGAACGCCCTCCTGGCCACGGCTGTCACTTGATCTTCCATGGACAGCCGGGCATCCAGGAGGACACCCAAGTTGTGCACCCCATCCACTGGGGCAAGATGTTCGCCCCCAATGGCCAGCGATGGAATCAGCTGGTTGAATCGGGCAGCCGGAAACCACAGCCACTCGGTCTTGGTCGGGTTGAGCCTGAGTCCGTTTCTTCCCATCCAAAACTAGACATACCCAGTTTCTGCAACCGTTCTTCATATGTTTTAGCCTCCAGTCCCCTAATCATCTTTGTTGCTCTTCTCTGCACTCTTTCTAGAGTCTCCACATCTTTTCTACATCGTGGAGACCAAAACTGAATGCACTATTCCAAGTGTGGCCTTACCAAGGCATTATAAAGTGGTATTAACACTTCACGTGATCTTGATTCTATCCCTCTGTTTATGCAGCCTAGAACTGTGTTGACTTTTTTGGCAGCTGCTGCACACTGCTGGCTCATATTTAAATGGTTGTCCACTATGACTCAAAGATCCCTTTCACAGTTACTACAATTGAGCAAGGTACCACCTATACTGTACCTGTGCATTTTGTTTTACTTGCCTAAATGTAGAACCTTACTCTTTTCACCATTGAATTTCATTTTGTTAGATAGTGCCCAATGTTCAAGTTTGTCAAGATCCTTCTGCATCTTAAGCCTATCTTCTGGAGTGTTGGCTATTCCTGCCAGCTTGGTGTCGTCTGCAAATTTGATGAGTTCCCTATTTATTCCCTCATCCAAATCATTGATGAAGATATTGAAGAATACTGGGACTAAAACAGAGCCTTGGGGTACTCCACTGCATACTTCCCTCCATGTAGATGCAGTTCCATTGAGAACTATACGTTGAGTGTGGTTGGTCAGCCACTTATGGATCCATCTGGTGGTGATGCTGTCTAACCCACATTCTTCTACTTTAACTAGTAGTAGGTTATGATCTACCTTATCAAATGCCTTACTGACGTCCAAGTAAACTATATCGACAGCATTCCTCTGGTCCACTAATTTTGTAACGTTGTCAAAGAATGCAATAAGATTAGTCTGGCATGATCTGTTTTTGACAAACCCTTGTTGGCTTTTAGCTATTACTTTGTTTACTTCTAGGTGTTAGCTAATTTGTTTCTTGATTATCTTTTCTAGGATCTTTCCTGTTATTGAAATCAGGCTGATAGGTCTGTAGTTTCCTCGATCTTTTTTTTTTCTTCCTTTTTTGAAGATGGAAGATGCTTCTCTCATAAGGATGCACTGGCAGGAATTTGTTCTAGATTTTTTTCTCTGCTGCCTCCAAGTGATTAGTTCATTTTTTAAATTTAAATCTTCCATTTTGTTGACTTTTCACACTACACTAAGATTGACCTTATTTCATATCCTACTGACCAATGAGACATATAGAGTTCCAATACCATTTACCTTTGGATTGGAGAGCATAAAAATAATTGCCAGATGGAAAAGAAAAAAATTACCAAGTCTTTCTCTTCAAACAGTGCTTCAAATTTCTGCAGTGAACAGCAGAATGAAATAAAACACATAATAAAAATGATGACATCAATGTTATTCGGAAAATTAAATAATTCAGCTGCTTTATCCTACAATAAAATGTCATGCCTCATCTGATACTTTCTGACAAAACAACTAGCAAATGCATTTTTACTGTGATATTCATATCCATGGATATTAGATATTCAAATCCACAGTTGCCTTTTCTATGGGTTGCTCCATTAATGGTAGATTTTCCTGTGTGCTGTTTGGAAAGTCCAAGCATGGGTTAAACTCAGCCAATCTGCCCAGGACTGAATTGAAACTTTAACCACGCCTCTGGTGTTGCCTTAACTTCCAGTTTTTTCAATTCAGTCAAAGCCCAGTGGACAGGTTTCAAGTTTCTCTCAGTCTTTTGAAGATTGCTTGGACTCTCTTTTTCCTTTTTCCTTGTTATTTTTGCAGTTTTCTTTCCCTTTCCTTCCCTAGAGAGCAGGTGCAGTGAGAAGAATTTCCCTTTTTGTTTTTTCCCCCTTTCTCGCTGTTGTTCGTCTCTGCAGTGTCCCGACCTCGCTCGGGCATTGTGGAGGTCAGAGGCAGCTGGTGGTTGAGGCATGGGGTTGGAGTGCTGATGCCCACGCGATGGCACTGTTTTTTCACTACAATCAGGCTTCCGACTTTAGATTCCGCAGCCTGTGTCTGTGCTCATCAGGAGGAGTCAGCGGCTGGTGCGTAGCCTCGGCAGGCATAGGTGGTGGTCATTTTGAGTAGCTTTTGTTGTGGCCACCATTCTTTTTTGCAGTTTTTTCCTTTTTTTGCCTGCCATTGCCTTATCTGCCCTGCTCTCAGCGGATCGCTGCAGATGACCTCCTGTCTGACCTCTGGCAGGGTCTATTCCTCTGGGACTGTGCCCCCAAAGCAATTGCGGCTGTGGAGTTTTTGGCTTCATTGGTGAGGCTTGTTGGTACTTCAATCTGCATTGGTGCTGGGAGTAATTGGCTCGCACATGTGGTCTACCGGCCTCTGCCTCCATAAGCTTCAGCCAGCTACTGCCCTCAGTGTCTCCATCTTGGGAGCGCTAGGGCCCTTGATCCAGGGTTGCTCAGGTGATGAGTGAAGGGGTCCCTGCTTCCTTCAAGTACCCCTCAAGAGCACTGGGATAGCAGGCCAGGCTCCTGTAGAGAAGATCACCCAGGCTCCTCTACCAGCAGGGCTTTTTCCAGACAGACTGGCAGGGCAGCCAGGGAGGCCCTCAAGGGGAGCAAGACCAATGCTAGGCAGGATAAAAAGCAAGGCCTGGATAGGGATGCTCTTCATTGCCAGAAGGACCTGGAGAAGCAATTCAGCAAGGCCCAGACCTCTCCCAGGGATCCTTCACCCGAGACCCAGGCCGGGCACAGGCCTCCCATCTCTGAGAGTGAGGGGGAGGAGCAAGAGTTCTCCCCTAAGGCTTCACTGACTATGGCAGGTTCCCAGGATCCCCAGGGCCCTATTGGCTGCCCATGAAGATCTTTTTGACTGCCCATAAGAGGGGGAGGAGGAGCTAACACCCACAGGTCAACTGGCACCACAACTCCCTCTGAATCATCCCCCCACCAGGGACTGGTCTGCAGAAGATCAGGGATCCAATATCTCTGCTGAGATGCAGGAAATTATTGCCAGGGCCATTTCCCAGGGGATTGAGGCAGGGTTACACGAGTGGGCCAAGAGCCTACGCAAGTCCAATGCCACTTCGGCCCCTGCTCCCCCCAGGGAGGCTCCACAGGCACAGCATCCTTCCTCCCCTCATTCCTTGCTGGATAGTGAGGATTCTGCCTGGGAGAAGGACATTCTGCCCAATCCTGAGCCCGACGTCTCAGGGGATGAAGATACAGTTCCCAATAAACCCACTTTTGCTGGTTTGTTTAAGCATACCAATTTCAAGACTATTTTGAATAAGGCAAAGGCCTCTACCCATTTGGGTTCTTCCGCCCCGGACCAGGCAGCCCCTGATCCTTCGGATCTCAGTGAGGGTCTGTTCAAGGAATCGGTCCAGATACAGGAAATTGTCCCCAATCCCAAACTGTTTCTCAATGTGGTGCAGAAGCAATGGGCACAGGCAGGCACCCTTGCCACCCCCAATGGTAGCAACAGGAGTTGTATCTGGTGGATGCTAGTCTGGAGGATTTACTGAAGTTGCCCACTGTGGACGCGCTGGTGGCTGCACTCACTTCTTCCTCAGTACTCCCTTCTGATCTCCTGGAAGGGCTCAAGGCAGAGGACAAGAGAGCAGAGAAGACCTGGCATTAAACGGCTCAGGTGGCAGCTTGGGCAATTAAGACGTCCGCCTCTGCATTCTTCTTCTCCAGAGCCTCTCTCTTCTGGTTGAGACAGTTGCTTCTGGCTGGGGATAGCAGACTAAGGCAGAATGTCAGTAAGATCATTGCGGCTAGAAAATACACAGCTGACGCCACCTTAAACACCACCAAGTTTTCGTCTAGAGCCCTAGCTGCCAACATTACCACCCCTTGCCTCTTATGGCTTAGACACTGGAATGTGGACATAAGGTCCAAGTGGAAGTTTGCTTCCGCCCCGTTTAAGGGGGACAAGCTTTTTGGGGAGGCCTTAGACCCTGTCCTTATTAAAAATAAGGATAAAAAGAAAGTCATGCCCTTGGTCACCAAAAAATCTGAGTGTAAGAGTTCCAACTTTTATAGGAAATAGCCCTTTTGGGCTGCCGAGCCAACTTCCATCTCAGGCTCCTTTCAGTGTCCCTACTCCCAGGGCACTGACAGGTCACAGGACTGTCAGTCCTTTCATGACAGGGGCTGCCAACAGAACTTTTCCAAATGACCCTTCCTTGGGGGGCCTGGCTCCAGACCCTTCAGACAGTATAAATGACCACCAGTGGATGGCTCCCATTGGAGAGCATCTTCAGCTGTTCCACGCCCAATGGGATTGAATCACATTGGACCAGTGGGTTCTGAAAATGATTTGCATAAGCCTGACACTAGAATTCATCTCACGTCCACCTCGTCACTTCATCCGGTGTCCAATCCCCTTCTGGCCTGTCAAGAAGGTTCTCATGGAACAGGAGATCCTTCATCTAAGAGACTTCAGGGCCATAGAACCTGTACCGCCCAGTCAGGAAGGGACAGGATTTTATTCCATACTCTTCCTTGTTCCAAACAGCTCGGAAGGGAATACTAGATTTAAAAAAGCTAAACCATCACATAGCCTATAAGAGGTTCAAGATGCAGTCCCTCCAGTCAATCTTGGGCTGCATCAGGCCAGGAGATTTACTAATGTCTATTGATCTCAAAGAGGCATAACTCCACATCCCAATTCGCAAGGCTCACTGCAGATTTCTGAGGTTCTTTTATGCGGGCCAATACTACCAGTACAGGATTCTGTGGTTCGGCCTGTCACTGGCCTTCAGAATGTGACCCAGGCACCAATAGAGGAGATTTGCAGGACTTCCTTATCTCCATTTGTTCAAAACTATAAATTGGACAAATTCGCTTCTGCAGAGCAGGCATTTGGGAGGCGAGTCCTTCAGGGCATTCATACCAGCGGAGATCATGGACTCAACAGCTTCCCGCCCTAGTGATATTTAGCTTGGTTATGTCCCATGTTTGGACTCTCCAAGCAGCACATAGGAAAATGACAATTGGCTTATCTGAAGGGTCATTTTTTGTGTGCTGCGGGAGAGTCCAACCCCACCCTGGGGTCATTCTATTCCTTAGACTTTTTCTGGAACGGTTTATGGACTTCGTTGGCCAACATTTCAACGTACAGCAGTTCCACGCCTTCATTGAAAAAACTGGAAGTTAAGGCATGGTTAAAGTTTCAATTCAGTCCTGGGCAGATTGGCTGAGTTTAGCCTATGCTTGGACTCTCCCGCAGGGTACAGAAAATGACCCTTCAGGTAAGCCAATGGTCATTTGATGCCTGCTTCACATAGGACAGTACTCTGACACCATTGTCTTCTTAAAAGGATGAAAGTCCTTATATAATTAGCTTAAATGACTTAATCTAATTAAGTTGTGAACTTAAATTAGAAAACCTTTGGCAGCGTTTCTATTTATTTAAAGGGAGGATACAAAAACAGGGCCATGTTTTCAAGTAGGTGGCAACTTTAAAACGTGAAAAGCTGGAATAACCACCATGAGGCAAGGAAGAATCTGAAGGGAAGTGCAGCAACATAAAGCAAGCAAGATTTAAATTCATTAAATTCAAAAGACAAATAATGAACAATTGGAAATGTCAGGAAGATATTTACAGAAATTTGTACCTCAAGCTGGATATTGAAATTTGAAAACCTAAGAAATGTATTGATGAGAAGCAAGGGTAATTATTTAAAGAAAAAACCTGAAGGCGTTTTCATTTGAGGGAAGCAGGAAACAGGGTTACCATTTTGCAATAACCTAAGGAGCTGGAACACATTGCATGGTAAATATATATATATATATATTAAAAATCTCATATATCCTGCATATGAGTTGAAGCTAATCCAAAGTACACTGTACCCACTTCTATTTTCTCTGCAAGAACAACTTACAGGATACTTGGGCTGAGAGAATGACTGGTCCCCCATGAAGCTCTTTTGCTGATGCTGGTTTTTAAATTAGATTTTCCTGGATCCAGTCCCATATTTTAACCTTCATGCATTCACTCCAATGCTTTTGGGTATTTTTTCTTTCTCTTGTGCATAAATGTTGGGATCCCATTGAGCTAAGTACAAGAGGCTCTGTTGGGTTTTTGCCTTCATCAAATATTTTTATTGTTGGCTCACTATTTATTTTGTTGTTAGATTACGATTGCCATTACAATTGTAAAATAATTAGAATTATTTCTGTGGAATTAAATTTCCACAATGTTCAGTCCAGTTTTATTCACAAAGTTGTGGCCATTGCAATGTCCCCTTTGTCACATGACCATGATTTCTGAGCCAGCAAAATCAATGGGAAGCTAGCAGGAAGTTAGAACTCACTCCCACAATCACAGGTTTTTTGCCCACCTCTGATCATTCTGTTTATCTGTTTAAATAAGTAAATATTGACTTATCATTAGACTTTGTTTTCTACTACAGTACTTTTTTTATTTATGATATAAACTCTTCTTAGATGATCATGGAACCATCAAGCACTATGGTAATAAAAACGTAGTCAGCCTAAACTTCAATGTTATTGTGGAGAAGAAAGAGTATTAGATATGTTGGTTGCCTTGAGATATTTGTAAAAAAATAAAGCAGGATACAAATAAATAAAAATTTAAAAATAGTGTTTGTCCTATCATCTTTTTCTCGAAAGATGACCTAACGGGTCACAGGGTTATCTAGTCTAAGCTATCTATTTATTTGTATCCACCTTTATTATTTTTATAAATATCTCAAGGCAGTGCACCTATCAACACACCTTCCTTCTCCTATTTTCCCCACAACAATCAACCCTGTGAAGTGATTTAGAGAGAATGACTGGCCCAAAGTCATCCAGCTGATTAGGTAACTTCCTATACCTAAATACAATTTAAGTTTTACTGTAACATAATATTTTCTTCTCTTTTTTTAAGTTAATGCTTATTTTGTAAACAATAAGATCAGAAGAAATGTTTTCAAGTGTCAATTAACAAATAGAAGCTCTCTGTTTGGCAATCTGTAATTTTGTAAACAATCCCTATTATCTTGCCCTATATTGGAGACAGCAATTTTGGTTGGGGAAATAAGGAGACATTAATTTTTTAAAAATGTGTAATTGTTCAGTAGTTACCTTGTGGGACATCCCACTGAAATGTTTGTTTTTTCTTTTTGAGCCTTGATACTAGTCTGACAAGCAGATCAAATGAATGCTAAAATGGGTTCTATGCCTTTGTTTCCATGACTTTTATTATAGTTCCTCTACAATTTCAATTCTGTATCCTCTTAAGACAGGGGTGTCAAACTTGTGTCCCAGTGGTGTCACGTGACATATTGGGACTTCCCCATCTTCCTTAACTAGGCAAGGGCATGGCCAGCACTTGACTTATCCAGCCCATGGGCCAGGAGTTTGACAGCCCTGCTCTAAGAAAAACATAGCCCTGTACACATTAATGAAATAGGCTTTAAAAAAACAACCAAAACATTTTCTATTTTTGTGCACTTTAATATTTTAGCTGAAAGAGCCATGGACTGTTGGCAGAAAGTACATCAGAGTGGGTGGATTTTTCCAACTCTGATCCTTTGTATTTATGGCTTCTTTACCATGATGAGGCCATCTGAACCTTTCCTCACACCTTACCTTACTGGACCTGAAAAAAATCTGACTATTGATGAGGTATAGTGAAATATGCTTTACCTGTAAGGGAATTTATTGGGTACAAATAAGATGCAGTTGTTGGAGGGCTTTCGTGACACCCCACCTGATACTGGTTAAATTGCACGCATGTTAAATCCATGATGTAATTTTGTAGTCTGTGATTCAGCAGCACAAGTAGCTACAGATATTTTACATTTCAGCAATTTTACCACTTCTCCACAAACTGAACTGGTTATTGGTATTTTTACAAGAGTAATTAATAGTGTTGATTGTCCTCTACCTTCATATACTTCATATACGTCATGGCTGAAGGCCTCACTAGGGCCAGCTTTCTTCTGTTGTTTCTACCTGATCTTCTGATTTCTGAATGATTTGGCTTATGATTTAGGCAATGTTTTGTGGTTTTACGGTACTGCTTAAATGTTTGCAAACCTTTTGGAATTTTCAATATTTCAATATTTCTGCATAAACATTACCTAAAACATGATCTATTCACCATATGTTCTAAATAAGTCTTAGATAAACAGAAACCAATTAAACAAATAAGTCAAAAACTTATACCAGTTTGTTTAGTTATTGAAGAACATGATCCATAGCTATGTATTTATGTGTAGCAAAATTTCTATGATTACAAATTCATTTGAAGGGGAAATTAAACTCAAACTAGAGAAATTACCATTAGGTGTTTCACAAACTTTTAAGCATTAATGTAAAAGACTTTCCCTGTTGGTAGCTGAACTTGCCCTGCTCCAGAGGTCTTCATGACTCCAACTATATTGGGTTTGAGGAAGCCATTAGAACATGGCTTTTCTGATATATCTAGATACAATCATATGCATACTTTATAGTTCTGCTTTATAGAATTTCTCCTTTTTGTCTTCTAGGTAACACAGCACATTTTTCCAGTTTGGACATACTCCTACCTGGCCCTGCTCTTCCCTGTATTTCTGATTACTGACTATGCACGCTATAAACCTATAATTATTCTACAGGGGATTAGCTTAATTGTTACTTGGCTGTTACTTTTGTTTGCATCTGGCATATCAGCCATGCAGCTGGCAGAGTTTATGTATGGACTTGCAACAGCCACAGAGGTTGCCTATTATGCTTATATATATAGCGTTGTCAGTGCTGATTATTATCAGAAAGTGACAGGTTATTGCAGAAGTATAACCCTGGTGGCATCCACCATGGGATCTCTGCTTGGGCAGCTTTTAGTTTCTTTAGGCCAGGTGTCTTATTTTTATCTTAATGTCATATCTTTAGTTTCTGTGTCTATGGCATTTATATCTTCATTTTTTCTGCCCATGCCACAAAAAAGCATGTTCTTCCACAGAAAATCTTCCCCAGAACCTTTCACTGGATCAGTAGAGAAAGTTACAGCACAAATTTCCAACCAACAAACTAATCAACAGGACAAAGAGATGACAATATCAGTGGCCAGGCCCCAGGATTTACCTGAACATGAGCCATCCAAAATTAAAACCCAGAGTCACTTTCTGTCAATCCTAAAGCAGTTGTGTGTGGATCTGAAAGAATGTTATACCACTAAAAAACTTCTTTACTGGTCAGTGTGGTGGGCTTTAGCTACTGCAGGATTTAACCAAATTTTGAATTATGTGCAAGTACTGTGGGATGATAAAGCGCCTTCTCATAGTTCTGAAGTTTATAACGGAGCTGTTGAAGCCATAGCTACATTTCTGTGTAAGTAAGCTTAAAGTTTATCTTATACATTACCAACAATAAATGTTAAGAACATGCCATTGAAACAACTAAATTCATGCAAAATTCCACGTGTTCAAACTTGTACACATATTTTGATTTATATAAATTGTTGTTTATTTCAGTGGATCTAGAGCAGGGGTCTCCAACCTTTGCAACTCTAAGTCTGAAGGACTTCAGCAAAGCTGGCTGGAGAAGTCTGGGAGCTGAAGTCCTTCAGACTTAAAGTTGCAAAGGTTGGAGACCCCTGCTCTAGAGGATTACAATAGAAGTAGTCCTCAGTTTATGATCATAATTGGAGCCATAACTTGTGTTATTGAGCAGAATGGTTGTTAAGTCAGTCACCTCCAATTTTATGACCATTTTTCACTGTGATGATTGAGCAAGTCACTCTGTTATTAAGCAAACCTGGCTTCTCTCATTTACTTCGCTTGTTGGAAGCCCCCCCCCCCCCCCAAGATTACAAATGCCAATCATGTGACCGTGAGATGCTGCTACCATCATATTTTTAAAGGTTTTTTTAAATCTGAATTTTTAAAAATGTTTAGTTTTTGTTATATGAACAATCTTATCCTGGGATCAAAATTTGGGTATGATGCACCCCAAATTTTAACTAGATGACAAAATTGTTCATATAACAAAAAATACATTACCTCATATTGAAAAACCATAATGTTAAGCACAAATTAAATTCTAATCTGTAAATTCTTAAACATCCTGAAAGAAATGGACAGTTAAGAAATATGAAATATGAAAAATAAATGACACTTTTCTATCTGGAATTTTTATTCTACAACCTCAAAAAACGTATTCAACTTTAAAGCAGATATTACAATCAAATAGGAGACAAGAGGGGGGAAAACTAACAAGGAATTTCTTAGAATCTGAGTAGAATCACACTCTAAACAGGAAATGGTGTGGTAGGAAATGGATATTGAAATTCTTAGTTGCATCAGCAAAAGTAGAAATGATACATCTTTTTGGTTTAGTTTACATATTGCAGTTTGGACCGCAGTGTCCTTTTCTGATTACTGCGCAAACGTATTTAAATAAATTGTTATTTCAGAAAAGGGAAGAGGTTTGGAGACTTCATATCTTATAAGGAATGATTGGCAAAATTTGGGCATATTTAATCTGGGATTGTAATTAATAAACAGGTAATCAGATAATCATCATAATACCCCTGAATAATTATCATATAGTGCAACTCCTATTTATATTGTTTGTCTGAAGGGGAGGGGTGTAATAACAATAGGTCTCCCAGCAATTCTGTGAATTGCTAAATTAAGTTATGGGAGCCTCTAGGTTCTCCCACATAACACCTCTCCTGCGCGAGCTGCACTGGCTGCCTGTGGCCTTTCGAGTGCGCTTCAAGGTTTTGACGACCATCTTCAAAGCGCTCCATGGCTCGGGGCCTAGTTATATGCGAGACCATCTTCTGCCCCATACATCCCTTCGTCCGATCCGCTCCCACAGAGAGGGCCTTCTCAGGGTGCCATCGGCCGGGCAATGCCGGTTGACGACACCCAGGGGAAGGGCCTTCTCTGTGGCGGGCCCTACCCTCTGGAACGACTTACCCCCCGAACTACGTACCATCTCAGACCTCCGCCTCTTCCGCCAGCGTCTTAAGATGCACCTTTTCCAACAAGCCAGCCTAGCATAACCTCCCGTTTTGACCATTTTTAGATAGTTTTAATTTGGGGGATTTTATACAATTTTAGCACAGGGATATTTAATATTTAATAGTTTTTTTAAATTTTGTACCTTTGTTATATTTGTTATGTTTTTTAAATTTCCTGTGCGCCGCCCTGGGTCCTTTTTGGAGAAGGTGCAGGGTATAAATCTGAATAAATCTAAAAATCTAAGTTAAATTAAATTAATTTTTAAATTAAATTTTTAGCACAGGAATATCGTTTAATCTGTTTTTAAATATGTTTGTATATTAATTGTTTTTTATCCTCCCTGTGCACCGCTCCGAGTCCCTATGGGGAGAGGGAGCGGTCTACAAATTAAAATTTATTATTATTATTATTATTATTATTATTATTATTATTATTATTATTATAAATAAGCCAGCAGGCTCCGACTTCAGCCAGAGATTTAGACTAAAGGTGATATACAATTTGCTGACTGTATAGCAATAGCAATAGCACTTAGACTTACATACTGCTTGATAGTGCTTTATTGTAAACTTGTCTAAGCTGTTTACAAAATCAGCCTATTGCGCTCAACAATCTGAGTGCATTTTACTGACCTTGGAAGGATGGAAGGCTGAGTCAATTTTGAGCCGTCAAAATTGAACTTCTGAAGTGAGTAGTGAATTAGCCTGCAGGACTGCATTCCAACCACTGCACCACCATGGCTCTTAATAAAGGATATTGATATAATAATACACTGATTTTATTACTGGTTGTTATATTGTTGGTATTTCAAGTTTTGCAAGAAAGTGACAAAGAAGTAAATAATACTTTAATGAGAAGATCATTATATTGAAGTTAAATGGGTGAATGATTAGCCATCAGACTTTTATTAGCCTTTCAGCCTTGTTGAACTATTACTTTGAAATTCTTCAAAAAATAGAAAAGTATGTTCATCTTGTCTGCCTATTAAAGGAGCAACCATGTTTAAATATTTAAATAAATAGGAAGTTGTTTTAAATACTTTTTTGTACATGCTACAGACCTGCAAAATGTGACAGAGTTCTCTACTCCTAGGTTCAATAGCATCACTAGCTGTGGGATATGTGAAACTGAACTGGGATCTAACTGGAGAACTGGCACTGGGAATCTTCTCTGTCCTGGATGCTACTTCACTTATTGTGATGCATTTTGTCCAGAACATCTGGGTCTGCTATGCTAGCTATTTAGTATTCAAAACATGTTATATGCTCCTTATAACCATAGCCACGTAAGTAACTTTTAAATTACCAATGTTAATTTGCTACCATTTACAGTACATCTTGCTAGAGTTGAGAATGAAATATTAGTGGTGACTTATTTTATGTAAGGGCATATGCCATGGAAGAAATGGAGATTTTGTTCCCCTAGCATAGTGTTTTTCAACCTTAGCAACTTTAATGCAGATTTCAATGACTAGAATTCCCCAGCCAGCATACTGCACTAAGTATGGAAAAGTTTCATTACATCTTGTTCAGAACACCCTGTAAATGATATCTTAAGAGGACTGAATTTATTTATTAGATTTTATTATTATTTTAAATAAAGTTAATAGTCAGGGGCAGCCAGATAAAGGTAAAGGTTACCCTTGCATATATGTGCTAGTTGTTCCCGACTCTAGGGGACGGTCCTCATCTCCATTTCAAAGCCGAAGAGGCAGCGTTGTCCAAAGATGCTGGACATGGTCATGTGGCTAGCATGACTAAATGCCGAAGGTGCACGGAACGCTGTTACCTTCCCACCAAAGGTGGTTCCTATTTTTCTACTTGCATTTTTACATGCTTTCGAACTGCTAGGTTGGCAGAAACTGGGACAAGTAACAGGAGCTCACTTTGTTATGCGGCACTAGGGATTCGAACTGCCAACCTTTCTGATCGACAAGCTCAGCGTCTTAGCCACTGAGCCACCATGTCCCTCTACTGAGCCACCATGCCCCTCTTTTATTTTTATTTTTAAACGCGTAGTTCTATTTTATAACAAGGCATGTGAAATCCCAAGTACCATACATGTTTGTCTAAAGCAGTGTTTCTCAATCTTGGCAACTTTAAGATGTATGGACTTCAACTCTGTTGCTGGCTGGGAAATTCTGGGAGTTGAAGTGCACACATTTTAAAGTTGCTGAGGTTGAGAAACACTGATCTAAAGGAAACTTGTTCATCCTCGTTTGAGCTGAATATTCCAGAGCCTAAAAGTTGCATCAATGCTAACACAAACAAGGAATGTGTAATCTCATTGTTTCAATTAACAATTCTTTTGTTGCTAAATCAGTTAAATGCATTTTAAGACTTATTTAGTTATCTATTTTTAAGATAAAAGTGTTTCTGGGGGAAAAAATCATTCACTTTTTTATCCTTAGCAACCTTAGTACACCTCTGCTATTGTATCTTAATGAGTCAGTCTAGGTTAAGCATTACTCATTACATTGTGCTGTATGTGTGTGTAGGTGTGGATATAAGTTTACACTGCATTTGAAAATTTCACTTATATTCTATAAATTTTGCCCCAGCTCAAGCCTTTTACAATATTTTAATAAGTTATTAATATATCTTGCATAATTCATGAAGTTATACTTAATACAATACAATAGCAGAGGTGGAAGGGACCTTGTAGGTCTTCTAGTCCAACCCCCTGCGTGGGCAGGAACCTTATACCATTTCAGACAAATGGCTTTCTAACATCTTTTTAAAGACTTCCAGGGTTGGGGCATTCACATACTCTTCTCATATGCAGCCAAATTATACTAAAAATTCATCACTCAAAACTATATTCACTATTCTAATCAAAGTTTGTATTTTAGATTCCAGATTGCTATCAACCTCAGTATGGAGCGCTATGCCTTGATGTTTGGCTTCAACAATTTTGTTGCACTGCTAATTCAAACAATATTGACTGTTATTGTAGTTGATTCAAAAGGTCTGGGCCTGGATATTGGGACTCAGGTAAGTTGGAAAGGTAATGTGGGCACTGTTGTTGAATCAGTATTTCTGAAGACTCACAACTTTTCAGAGGTCACCTTCTGAAATGAATGGACTTGGAAATTTCAAACTAAATAGGGACTGTTACAGGGGTGGGTTCCGGTTGCTGCTACTGCCGGTTTGCTCAGAGATGTGCTTCGCGCACATGCGCAGTGCAATGAAAATTGCTCTGCGCATGCGCAGAAGGCAAAGGCAAAATGGCACTGCCTGTGGCAGCACTGAGAGAACCAGTTCGAGGGCATGACAGGCCTGGGTCGCTGCCAGTTCCAGCGACACAGGCCACCAAGTAACTACCAGTTCAGCCAAACTGGTAGGAACCTACCTCTGGATAGTTAGCCTTATGCAGCCAGAGACTATACTTGTGTTTTGGAATGTTGATATTACTAGAAAAACTAAATCTATCAGTCAACACATTCATTTTTATTAAATAAATAATTAAATTAAATTAAATAATAATTTATTTAATAAATAATTTTTAATTTCTTACTAAAAAAAAGGTGCAATATGACTAAGTTGTAAATCCTCACAAAGATTGAGTAATCATAAAAAAACTAAATTAGGAAATATTAGAATAAAATTAATTAACTATTCTGATGAAACTACAGGTGATACTTGGGCTAAAAATCCATTCCTAAAGTTGTTTTTAAGTCAAATTTGTATGTAAAATCACGTGCCATAAGGGGGGGGGGAGGGTCATGCACTGGCATGCCACACCCATAATGCAATGCGCACATGACAGCCGTTCCCCCATTTTTACATGCTTTTTTTGTCCTCCACAGGCTCCAGAGGCTTTATAGCAAAAACAACCCCCCCTCCTCCCCCCCCCCCCCCCCCCCCCGAGGCCCTCTGGAGGTTTCAGAGAAGCTCCTGAAGCATCCAGCAGGCTCCAGCAGCTGTTTTCGCCCTCCCCAGGCTCCTATAAAGCCTGGGGAGGGCGAAAAATGGCTTTAAAATGGTGTGCCCTGCCAAATGGCTCCACGTGCCACCTGTGGCATGCGTGCCATAGATTCGCCATCACTGGCTTAGGAGATTCATGAAAACAGTGACTTCAGTGATTCTTCAGCTTGAAAAAAAGAGAATGCCATCCACCAATTTTAGTAAGAGACAGTACATTCACAAATATTGTTTGTAAGTGGGATGTTTTTAACATGGGGACTGCCTGTAATTGGAACCAGGAACTCTGTTAAATGTCTATGGAGATTCTCATCCAGGTCATGGTTGTCCCAAAGGTACTTTTTTTGAAAGGCAAATGGACTTTGTTTTTTCTTTGAAGATGTTTTGCTTCTCATCCAGAAGCTTCTTAGATAAGAAGTGAAACATCTTCAAAAAAACCCTAGAAAATCCAGTTGTCTCTTGAAAAAACACCTTTGAAGCAGGAATTATGTTGCTAACTGATGCAACCATAAAGCACAACACATGAATGCCATTTGCAACCTCTTGCCACCTTCCTCATTGATTTTGCTTGTCAGAAACCTCAGTGGTTTGCAAGTGACATCACATGGTTGTGGGATGCTGTGACATAAGTGTGAGCCAGTTGCCAAGCACCCATATTGCAATTATGAGACAACAGGGATGTTACAAGCAACACAATAAGGACCTGTCTTAAGTCCCCCTCATTCAGTGTCATAATTAACTACAAACAGTTGCTGAATGGGTAGGCTTTAATCAAGGATTGTCTGTAAATATAAGGAGCTGCTTAAATATCACAAAAAGATGACTTGTTGAGTTCTGGGATGGGAAGAAATATGGAATGTTAGACCTTCAGATGTACTTTGGCCACTGTTTCTTAGGTAACAATTTCTATTTTAAGGAATGCATTGCTTATAATTTCAAGAAGGCACTGTAACAAAAAGCACGTTTGTTGTTAATAAATCCAAGCCTCACAGAAAGGTGAATTTAATAGTTGACAAAACATTAATATATAATAATAATTGATTTTTTTTCTAAGGAAAATAGCTTGATTCTTCTGTTTTATTGCAGTTCTTAATATATGGTAGCTACTTTGCAGTGATAGCTGGGATTTTTCTAAGCAGAAGCATTTACATCATAATCTCAACGAAATGTAAAAAGGAAAACCCTGCAGAAAATCTTCAAATGAAAGCACAACAGCAAAATACAGAGACTCATAGCACAAGAATGTAGCACCTTAAACAAAAGTTGCCTTGAAGCCAAATTGAACAATAATGTATTTGAACAAATCAGTCCCTTGGTGACTTTAAGTCACATTTGCAGATAAAATTAACTTGTATATTCTCATGTGATTTTAAATTCTATGATACATGTGTATTAAAAGATCAGAATTATCAATGTGTCCAACCTAAGATGGTTACATTTGAAACGAGAAGGAAATGGATACATATAATTGAGGGGTCATTTGTAATTGCCATTAAAATACTTTTTCCATAGTGGGGGGAGACAGCATCTAGTGTGGCCGGAGTAATACCATTTGATTAACGAAAATTGAAAGTATTTCCCCTACTTTTTGAAAATTCATGCTGCTAATTGTTTCTGGCTTCAGTTTAAGTTCTTGGTATAACTTTTATAGTCATCTCCATTATAGAGCTATAACTCCCCCATTGATTATTTTGGCTCAAGCTCTTCAGATGTTATTCACTGAGAATTGGAGAACTAGATTTCCCATCTTTAATCTGAAATATTGCCTGAAATCTTACACACCTGACTTGAGGCAAGGGATTTCGAAGATAACTTGAGCTGTGGAGGACATTTTGTAGAGCATGAAGTACTGTATAGCTCAGTACTCTGTCCCCAACTGTGGGTTATATTCCCTGAGGAATTGTTACTGGTCCTCGCTCTTCTTGAAAGGATACATGTCAAGCCTAGGTTTTTAGGAGTCAGTGTTTTTATTGTTTTATGGTTATTGTTTCAAGTATATTAATTTCTCATTTTCAGTTTTCCAGAGAACTTTGTTCACTGGGCATTGGCAGAATCCTCCATGCCAAAATATTGTGGGCAGAAAACAGGTGCTTTGGATAGTTCATATCTGAACAAAAAAAATCATTTTGAAGTTTTTGATTTATAGAATGAAAGAAGCTATTTTGAAATAGATAATGATTGCTCTAATGATGAAGTGTTCAGAGAAGAGTAAGGGAATTCCAAGATGGGGTTGGAAAGGATTGCTTTATATTTGCATGTGTGTCAATAATGCTGGTAATGGAAGGCACAAGCAAAAGTTGAAAGGGGAGATGCTAGCTCTTCACATGGCAAGGGAGGTCAGCACACTGCCAGTGCTATATAGACAACCTATTTTCACTTCTCTTTCACCAGGACACCAAGGAGCACTAAAGAGAGGGAAGGCACTGGAAAGGTCAGAAACACACAGCTAGGGGGATTTGCTGCACTGGGAATTGCTGAAATATCCTTGTTAGGAATAGGCACATAGACAATGGCTAAGGGAAGGAAAGATTGGTGGATAATGCTGTGTTGGGAACTGCAGGGATAATACTGCAGAATGTCTAGAGTGGGTTATGTTTGAGGTTCTTTGTTCCAGGCTAAGTTCTACCATTAGCATAAGCCTTTAATAAAGATGGTAGTAAATAAAAAGTCATTTCTAGGCAATAGATTGTTTCCTCAGGGAGAGATATGAATGTACTATGTTCCCATTATTCTTTTCATATTCTTTTCTAGTAGTAAGTAGACTTTCTTACTTTTAACCTGCTTTAACCAATTACACAGACATTCATTGGCTATGTAATTTTCTTTAAAAAAAGCATAACCTAGAATATTTTCTATCAATTGCAGGATGTATGTGTATTAAAAAAGCTAGATACCCTCATTGAAACCATTTTACTAGATGTTGGTTACTTCTGAGCCTATTTAAAGATGCTTCTAAGTGCATATAAAGCATTACAAAGCTCAGGACAAACTTTACAGGATACTGTTCAGTCTCATATCTTTGAGCATTTTTTGCTACTCCATCCATGGGTAGATTTCACAATCATAGTAAATTCTGCTTTTATAATTTCTTTGTTCTGAAATAAACTGGCATGAGAAACAATTCTCCCTCATTTAAACTGGTGGGGTGGAAAAGCTCAAAACATGCTTGTTTATACATGTCTTTTAATTATTTTGTTTCAAAAATTTAAAATAGTTTAATTTTGTGAAGTTTGTTTTAATAATTGTATTTGCTAATTACCTTGAACACAAATACTCAAAAATAAATAAAAGTAAAATAAAATGATGGCACTATTTTATTATAAACATCAGGTAGAAAAATCTTTGAAATGCTGGAAAAAAGTCATCCATTATAAAAGGTGGTGAGAAAATTGAAGTTTACAGATTATTTGTACTTTCTGATGCATGGGGGAAATGATGCAATCTATTAAGAAATAGTATTTAATTTTTATGGTAATAAAAACATTTAAAACACAGTATGTTCTCATAAGGACTGATTCATTCTGTTCTCAGTTTGAAGTTTAGGAAAACATTTTTAAATATCTCCTATCCTGAAATTATTGCAATATGCATATTATTCATTTATTATTTATTTATTTATTATTTCGATAATAAATTATGTGGGAGTGGACAGGTCGAAGGGAGGTGTGTGGTAGGAGGCGGTCTCGCAGATAGACAGGACCCATGCCATGGAGCGCTTTAAATATGGTTACTAGCACCTTGAAGCGCACCCGGAAGACCACAGGCAGCCAGTGAAGCTCGCGCAGGAGAGGTGTTATATGGGAGTACCGAGAGACTCCCAGAACCCCCCCGCGGTCGCACTCTGCACCAGTTGGAGTCTCCGGGTGCACCTCAAGGGGAGCCCCATGTAGAGAGCATTACAGTAGTCCAGGCGGGAGATAAAGAGGGCTTGAGTGACCGTGCGTAGGGCATCCCGATCTAGAAAGGGGCGCAACTGGCGTATCAGGTGAACCTGATAAAAAGCCCCCCTGGCCACGGCTGTCACATGGTCGTCCAAGGATAGCCGCAAATCCAGGAGGATGCCCAAGTTGCAGGCCCTTTCCGCAGGGGCTAATGACTCGCCCCCGATAGCCAGAGATGGAGTTACCTGGCTATATCGAGATGCCGGAAACCACAGCCACTCGGTCTTGGACAGGTCGAGTCTAAGTTTGTTTCTCCCCATCCAGACCCGCACGGCCTCCAGACACCGAGACATCACTTCCACGGCACCGTTGGGAGTGGCTAGGGGTAGAGATGTACAGCTGGGTATCATCAACGTACTGATGGTACTCTACCCCAAAGCCACCGATGATCTCACCCAGCGGCTTCATATAGATGTTAAACAGGAGGGGCGAGAGGACCGACCCCTGAGGTACCCCACATAAGAGGGGCCTCGAGGTCGATCTCTGCCCTCCTGTCAACACACATTGCGACCGGTCAGAGAGATGGGAGGAGAACCACCGCAATACGATGCCTCCTAATCCCAACCCCTCCAGCCGGTGCAATAGGATACCATGGTCGATGGTATCGAAAGTCGCTGAGAGGTCTAATAGGACCAGGACAGAGGAACAACCCCTGTCCCGGGCCTCCAGAGATCATCTACCAACGTGACCAATGCCGTCTCCGTGCTGTGCCCGGGACGGAAGCCGGACTGACGTGGGTCTTGATAGACAGTTTCCTCCAGGTGTCGGGGGAACTGTTGAGCTACCACATTCTCTACAACCTTAGCAAGAAAGCTAAGGTTGGAGACCGGACGATAATTAACCAACAATGCTGGGTCCAGGGAAGAGGGGTCTCACTACAGCCTCTTTCAAGACGGCCGGTAGAAACCCCTCACTCAAAGAGGCGTTCACTATTTCCTGGAGCCAGCCTCGTGTGACCTCCCGGGAGGCCAGTACCAGCCAGGAGGGACACGGGTCCAATAAACATGTGGTAGCGTTCAGTCACCCCAGCAGCCTGTCCATGTCATCTGGAGTCATAAAGTCAAACTCTTCCCACAAAATGGTCTCAAGACCTGTCTCCGATTGCCCGCCTGGACTAGCCTCGTTGGAGACCAACTCGCTCCAGATCTGAGCAATTTTATCCTGTAGATAATGTCCAAACTCCTCTGCACGACCCTGCAAAGGAGCTTCCCACGGCCCCTGTTGGAGAAGGGAGCGGGTCACTCTAAACAGGGCGGCAGGGCGGTTATCTGCGGATGCGATAAGGGCAGCAAGATAATTGCGTTTTGCCGCTCTTATCGCCACGAGGTAGGTCCTCAAGTGGGACCTAGCCCGTGTTCGGTCGGATTCGGCGCGAGTGGATCAACAAATGCTCTCCAGGCATCTCTTGCGGCGCTTCAATGCCCTCAGCTCCTCGGAGAACCAAGGAGCCAAGGTAGTTCGGCACCGCATGAGAGGCTGCAAGGGCGTGACCCGGTTCAGGGCCCCAGTGGCCGCGTTATTCCAGGCAGCCACCAGGTCCTCAGTCGAGTCGCGGGTTAGGGTCCCCGGTATTGGCCCAAGCTCCGTCTGGAACCTCTCTGGGAATTTCCGGTTCCGCCTCCCCGCGGTGGGGTGAAGCTGTTGGAAAGTCTAGTCGAAGGAGAGAGTGATCTGTCCATGACAGGGTAGTAACCGTTAAATCCCCTAATCCCAGATCACTTCTCCACTGGCCGGAGATAAAAACAAGATCCAGCGTGTGGCCCCCGGTGTGAGTGGGGCCTTGAATTACTTGGGTCAGGTCCATGGCCGTCATGGAGGCCATGAACTCCCGAGCCATCTCAGAGGTTTCACCAACCGATGGCAGATTGAAGTCCCCCATGACTAATAGCCTGGGGGTCTCAGTTGCCATCTCGGTTATCACCTCGAGGAGCTCGGGCAGGGTTGCTGAGACATAGCAGGGAGCCAGGTACATAACCAGCAAGGCCAACTGCCTCCCAAGGCCCCATTTCACACCCAGGGCTTCACAGCTGGCTATCTGCGGCACAGAGGTCTCCCTTGGAGCCAGATCCTCCTTCACAATGACCACCCCCCCCACCCCGGCCTTGGGCTCGTGGCTGATGAAATGCCCGGTAGCCTGGCCGACACATTTCCATGAGGGGCACTCCCCCTCGTGGCCCAGCCAGGTTTCCGTAATACCCACCAGGTCCAGCTCCCCCTCTGATACCAAATCATGGATGAGGGGGGCCTTGTTGATAACGGACCTGGCGATGCACAACATCAGCCTCGGGCCCAGGCCCTGGGAACCCGGACCTCCTGGGTTGTGAGAGAAGCCGTGGAAATCGGAGCGCGCAACCTCTTGTAAACAGCAGGTGCGCACTCCCGAGACCTGATATGGTTTCTGGCTCCCGCCATGCCTACCCCTCCCGTACACTGTCCTGATAGTATGGCCCTCCGATAAATTGACCTCCATTCCCCCCTAAAAGTGGACCCTACGTCCTCCCCGTCAGGAATGTAGGTCGGCCTAGACATAGTACCCTGTGGGTTATTCCCCCCACCCACCTCCCTAATTTCTATTAACCCACCTTCTTCCCTGGGACCCCTTAAAAATCTAGCTAAAAAAACCCCTAAAAACCCTCTAAGCTTCCGCTTCCTCCACCTCTCGGGATTCACCAATCCGTCATTGAGGTGGGCCCTCGTTAAAGCTGAGGGCCACACCTGCGAGAGAGGGGACTCGCAGGGCATGGAGGTCAGCTGAGGAATACATAAAGTCTGCATAGGTAGATTAACAGAGGGGTGTGCCATCTAGGTATAAGATATCAAAAGTGCCCTAAATCCAGGGGGACCAATAGGCCATGTAAACTCCAACCAAGCCTACGGGACATTGACCCAATAGGCCAAGCCAAGTCACTAAGGTCTTTCATAGTGTATTACAGCGTCATCCCACTTTCTGCGCAGGTAATGATGTAATAAATGATGGTGGAGATATTAGCAGAAATTCTGGTAATATTATCAAACTTAATTTGCAAACTTAATGTCTATAATAATCTGTTAAAATAGAATCCTAACTAAGGACTACACTTTCATATGTCTTTTTCAAACTACTTTGCAAGAATTAGTTATTTACTATTATATATAACTACCTGCTTACATAACTGACTCTGAGTGGCATACAGTAAAATAGGTTTTAAAATAATATAAAACAAAAACACAGAATGTTTCTGGCAATATAGAAAGCAAGGGGCAAAATAGAAGCTTAATCCTTGCAGAGATTTTGATTTGTCTGGAAAATAAAAACTCAAAAGTATTTTAAAACTGGGGAATCTACCTCAACCTCAAATGTAATCCCTGCTGAACTCAACAGAATTTATAATACACTGCATAGTACATCATAAAAATTATATAAAACCTAAAGCTAATAATAAAATATATGCAGTTGGAGAAAATGTAGGATCTGATTAAACAAGAGTTCACTATGGAATTTAAAATAATGTGTGAGGAATACTGAGTGCATGCCACTATTTCAGGATGAACTCCAAATTATACAGGTAATCCTCAATTTACAATAGTTCGTTTAGTGACCATTCAAAGTTACAGCAGCACTGAAAAATGTTATGACCTTTGTAGCATCCCTATGATCATGTGATTAAAATGCTGGCAACTGGTTCATATGCATGACCTTTGCTGTGTCCAAGGTCATGTGATCACATTTTGTGACCTTCTGACAAGCAAAGTCAATGAGGAAGCCAGATTCACTTAACAACTGGGTTACTAATTTATCAACTGCAGTGACTCCCTTAACTGTGGAAAGAAAAGTCATAAAATAGGGTAACATTGACTTAATAAATGTCTTACTTAACAACATAAATTGTGAGCTCAATTGTGTTCATAAGTAGAGGACTACCTGTATAAAAAAAGATTTTTCCACTATGTTGAATATTTTTTTTTACCATAGTATAGGTTATTTCATAACTATGAAAAAAGATACTCTTACTAAATCATTAGAACCATGGATAAGGCTTCTGTTTTTGTTTTTTAGCTATATATCTGACTTTTTAAAAACACTCCAAATTTCTTACCTCATATTGAAATGTATTTAATGTAACCATTCAGGAAGTAAGATCTTCAGTAAGAAACAGTTGATTTTTTAAAAATAGGCACACAGTACTGGAAATGCAAGCTTCTCAGTGGCAAAGTAAAGCCCAATTAAAATATAATACAATTGCCCAGTCACCAATTTGAATACTGAACAGAGGGCTTTAAAAAAAAGACCCCTAATATTTAAACATCTTAATATAGCAGCATAGAGTATAAAATTTCTGAAAAATTCATCTGATGCAACAGCCAAAATTATATTAGCAGATTTTTTGCAGAAATGCTTTGTGCCCATTAAGATGTGCATCCATGTTAGATTCCATTCAACTGACTGGACATGTTTTACTGAGGAGCTCGATGAGGATGGGTATTGTACTGTTATCTCAGATTTATTCATCTGCCATTGTGTGAATTCCAGGATTCTCTCTATCAAACAGTACTATGCCAATTGGTGCTTGCAGTTACATGCTGCAAGGTTGCTTTATTCATAATACACACACACACACTGAATTTCAATTTTTAAAAAAACAGTTGTTCAATGTAAATATTACTCAGAGAATGAAAATAATTTCTAGAAAAAGTAGCATAGAAAAGTCTTTTGTTATCACCTGAAACAAAAATTCAACATGAGGAAGTTCAACAGTAAAAATACCACCTTATCCTTAAGCACTGATACAATGATTTTTTTAAAAACTTAGAAACGAAAAGCAGCAGAAAAGGAAAATTCCTGTTCTTAAAATTCAAGGCATCTAAGTGAATGCATTATATTCTCATTCTCCCCAGCAGAGCCAACGGCAGTCTAAGAGGGGAAAGAAGGTAGAAATACAGTACCAAGGATGAGTTTAAAACATTCTCCTACAGAATTATTATTCCATTAAAAAGCTGAGGTTCTTCAATCGTTTTTTTTTTTAAATGGGGCTCTTTGCTGACTCTTGTGCCACATTCTGTATACAGGTGAAAAGTTTTAATTGCAATTTCAAGGATTCACTCACCCAAACTCCTGCAAATTACATGAAAATGACATTTTTTTCATGATTTAAAAGGACTAGAAAGTTCTTAACCTGACTCCTTTTACCTTTTCATCAAGATGCACTCACTAAAACAAAAGTTGCATATACTGGAACACATAAAATTGCCTTTTTGGGACATACCTCAATTCAGCACTAACACAGGGTAGCAGTCATCAAAACATAACGTTCTGTTTGCCTTTTAAGCTATCTTTCAAAAAGGCTACAGAAAATTCAGAAATCCATTAACCTCGTAATTCAAGACAGAAACTGGTAATTTACCAAACATATTCTCGCCACCCTAATTTCTATCCTCGTATTAAAAATCTTAGAGGAAACTTTTTGAAAAATCCTTTACAGTACTTTACATTCTATCCAAAGTATATGATATGTAGGGATGTGCTATTTCAATGTTCCAAATAGCCTTGTCCACTAGCAAGGCTATTAAGTATTATTTTTATATCCCAGATTAATGCTAATGACAATCTGAAGCGATGTGTTTAAATACTACAAACACCTTCCCCTCCCCATTAATCAACTGAGAGAAATTTAGAACTTTTCTGTATCAATGCACTCTAAAAGCATGGTATATGAATCATCTTGCTTCAAGTCACTTAATTTTATGAAGTAATGGCCTGTGTCAGTATTACACTGTGTGGATAATATAATTGCATACAAAATGTGTATTTCTATTGACAAACATCAAATATTTGAGTTACAAATTACCTAAAATCTACAGAAACCTTGTTCAATCAGCTTTCATCAATAAATATGCTGACACGGCATTTACTTTGCAAATAAATGAACAATAATTCTACTGGTAAGGAGCACAATAGTTATTCAAAATCCATAGTATGCACATCCATACCAAAGCTAACGTTTGGTTTTATTAAGTATTTGCTGGCTGTTTGGTTTCAATAATGCTGCAAAATCAATCTTACCAACTTGTTTTAAATAATAAGAATAAACAATGACCACAAGTTGTAATGAAGAAACATTTAAACAATAAATGAAATGAAATATATTCTGTACTACGCATTTTAAGTTATTTTGTTAGACAATTTTCAAAATAAAGGCAATTTCATATTTTACTGATTGATCAGTAGGTACATTCCTATTGTTAACAGGATTTACTGTTAACAATTTGCAACCTTACTGAAACAGCCAAGGAAATAATGCCATTTCAAAATTTTGTCAATGATTTTGAAAATTAACAAAATTGGTTAGTGCAAATGCTGACAACAACAAACTTTTTTAATATTTATTTTTTCCACCTGCAATCTGTAGCAAAACATGATCAGCTTTATTATGCAGACAGGTATCCCTCCACATTATATAGAATTTAGGCATGTATAAATAGAAGAGCTCTTCAGGAAAGGGGAAAAAAAACACTTCAAGAAATGAATAAAACTTCAGTTCTGAATTCATAAATCCCAACAAGCAATGTTAAAATGATATAGGCCATTCATTCCAAGATATATGACAGCACCTTAAACTGGCTGATCTATTTCTCCCAGTAACGTTTTTCACATAACAGTGTGTTAAAAGTTACAAATACTGATATGCACAAATAACTAATTCCTAAGAGAAAAATATGTACAATACTGCAGCATAATGAATGATATCTGCAATAACTTAATATTAGCCAATTTTAATATACATGATACTATTAACATTCTCCTGCCATTGCACAGAAAGGATGTTACCACAGTTCCATGTTTTGTACATCACCTGGTGTTCCTTGGTTTTAATACACAATGCAGACTATTTTTTTTCTGAAAGACTTTTTTTGTGTTTAAAGCTAAGGTCAGTGAAACAAGACAACAGTGCAAGAGGCATAGAGATGTTATGTGATCACATAGAGTTCTTTTAAGTAAAGTGTCTATAAGGCTATAAGAAAGGATTGGTTGATGAGCTTCCTGCTGGAAAAGCCCCCGTTGCTGCTCCTGCCTAAAAAGAAAAAGAAAAAAAGAGAGAAATCTCTCAAGAAATAATTACACATACATCTTGACAAACCAAATTCAAATATAAGTTATATGAATACTTGCGAGTTTGAATAATTCATGAAGCAGAAATAATGTCTTACTGATAGTGCTTTTATTATCTATTTCACTTACTAGGGTGTTGTGACACAAGCATATCCTTATTCCCCCTGTCTCAGCTGATCAGGATAAGAACCAGTAGTCTAGAGGCAATTGCGGCTGCGTCACATGTAATACTTCCCTGGTTCGAATCCCAGTAAGGGTATGGCTAGCTGATGAGAGCTAAATAGCTTGAAATAGATCTATCCTAGTCTCCCTTGTTTATTTATTTATCAGGTCAAAACTGAACACACATACGCTGGTCTTGTTGTATTCGGGTGTTTTCCCGTGTAAGAATGAGATTGTCTTTGCAACGTTTTGGCAAGATCCCACTTGTCATCATCAGGCTTCAGTCTGTGGCTGCATAGATGCCGCCCTTCCTTAAATCTTGGGGGATGGGGTGGGGTGCTGACTCTGTTGTGAGTGGGTTGAACAACAAAGTCGGCACTCCACCCCTCCCCCCAAGATTTAAGGAAGGCACGCAGCCACACACAAACATATATATGTCATACCATTTCAAGCTATGAACTATATTTCTGTACAGCTATCGAAATCATTTTTCCTCAATGATAGGTTTGTATTCTCTCTGCCTCCCAAGGTTGATGAAAAACAAAACATTGTCTCTTTAAATTATTTACATTAACATTTTAAAATCCTATTTATATCATTTAAATCTCCTATCATTGTTTTTAGATAATGAAATTTTTCTATTTCAATCAAATGATCATATTATACATAAAATAGAATTAAAAGAAAAGATTAAATATAAATAATCTAAAATATTCTAGAGAAAGTTGCAGGTTTAGGATTTGAGAGGGGTGGTATTGGTATTTCCTTTTTGGTATCCTGGACAACCTATTTCTCAAGATATGTATATGAATTAAGAAACCCATAAAACCCATAAATCTGACCCACAGTATTCACTTACCATAAAAGGATTACTGGAGACTCCAACAGCTGTAACTTGTCCAAATGGGGTTACTACTGATTTTCCCTGTCCAAACGCAGCAAAGCCAGTACCTTTGCAATAAAATAAGAAAAATTACCTCTAGACTAAATGTCAAATATCACATCATGCATACACTCCATTCCCCCAAATCAGTCCCTTTATCACTGAATTAAATATTTTCAATCAAATCAACTAAACAACTAAATAATCAAATATTTTATTCCAATCAAAATGAGATACCATATATTAAAATATATAAAAAGTAAATTAAAAACAATTACATGTAGTTGGCTTATAACCATTCATTTAGTTACAATACTGAAAAAGTGTCTTGTTTTTCAGTTATGATTATTGCAGCATCCCCATCCTCACATGATCAAAATTCAGTCACTTGGCAACTGACATGTATTTCTGACAGTTGCACTGTCCAGGGGTCATGTGATCACCATTTGTAACCTTCCAAGTCAGCATCTGATTCACTTAATAACTGCATAATTCACTTAAAAATTAGTGATATACTTAACAATCGAGGGGAAAAAGTTCCTAAATAATAAACTCACTTAACAACTGCCTTGCTTAGCAACATAAATTTTCTCTCTCTTTTTTTCTATAGGAGGTCATTTATGGCTTTGGAGTGAGGCATCAATGATATGCAGATGACCCTCAATGGAATATTGCCACTTTAAACTAAACTGGAGAAGATATACATGTCCTGAAATAGTGCTTGTTAAGAGATCAGATTTGGAGAAATAAGTTAAAATTAAATCTTTTCAAATCTTGTCCATAAGCAACTAGGCGATTCAGTAACATCAGTTTCATGGCAGATTTAATAGTATTACTGGACTTGCAGCTCCTACTTAAGCTGCAGTAGAAATTGTGTTACACCAATTTGTAGTCATTGAATGAACGTTAATAGGCTTGCGGAACAATTCAAAATTATAAAGCTCTATACAAAGTAGCACTGGGACATATCAGGTTTGCCAAATGTGATTCTTGTTCCTTTTAAGATTAATGGATAAACAGAAAATAACATCAGATAACATTATTTCAATATATGATTATTTGGAAATATCCCTATTGGCATAGAGATGGAAAGATTGAACAACATCCAGCATAGAATGGAGTTGACACTACCAGTTGATGAAGTTGACAGATTTTGCTGAAATGAATAACTTGACTTTTTTGATCAGAGAAAAGTCACCATCTACATTTATTGAAAGCCTCTTATGAACTTTTTGTGTAAAAAATAAAAAATGAATTTGTGATATATGGTTTTGATGATTTAGACAGGATAGATTATAGAAAGAAGAGTAAAATAATTAACTGTATGTTGTTGTTCAGTCACTAAGTCGTGTCCAACTCATTATGACCCAATGGACCACAGCACACCAGGCCCGTCTTCCATTGTCTCCCTCAGTTTGCTCAACTCATACCCATTGTGTCTATCTAACCATATCATGCTCTGCTGTCTCCTGCTTTTGCCTTCAATCTTTTCCAACATGAGGGCTGTTACTAATGAGTTCTTTATTCTCACTTGGTGACTGAAGTATTTGAGTTTCATTTATATATATTTGCAATAACTGCTGTGAATTTATCTTTTTTTCACCTAAATTTTTTCTTGTACTTTTTCCCTCTTTCCTTCCTTTTTCTCTCTCCCTTTCTCTTTTTTCTTCCTTAATTTATATTACTCACTATTGGTTTTTAATCTTGTTTAACATTTTAATATAAATTATATATGGACCAAATGATTCTGGCCATCTGTTCTAACTCTCCTAAATTCAGACAAGTTGATATGTCTTTTTGGTGATAGCCTCCCACATTGAAATACATTTTTCCTACTTGCATTTTGGCAAGCTTTTAAGACCAAAATAATGGCTTTGTTACTATAGTTTTTATTTAATTATACTTTAGTGCTGATGTTTTTAGCTTCGCTAAACAAACCCAAAGCTGGTATGATTGTGTGGCTCACAAATGTTTTAATAAATAAAATAAATAATATGCATAGTTTGATCAGGTGATTTTTCACACTTGTTTCTATATATAAGTAGTCATCTTATGATCACAATTTCTGTTGTTAAGTGAGACAGTTGTGAAGTGAGTTTTGCCCCATTTTATGACCTTTCCTGCCACAGTTGTTAAGTGAATCACAGCAGTTGTTAGTAACATGATTGCTAAATGAACCTGGCTTCCTCATTAACTTTGCTTGTCATAAGATGGCAAAAGGTGATAACATGACCTCAGGACACTGCAACCGTCATAAATATGAGTCAGTTGCCAAGCATCTGAATTTTGATCATGTGAAGATGGGGATGCCACAATGGTTGTAAATATGAAAAACAGTCCTAAGTCACTTTTTTTCAGTGCTGTTGTAACTTCAAATGCACTAAATGAACTGTCTGTACATTACCAGTTACATTTATACATGCAATACATTATTTCATTGGCCCACCAACGAAATCATGGCAAATAAAAGTTTCAAAGATAAACCAGAAAAATGAATTGTTTTAAAATAACCACTGTGCTCTTGAAACAAAATGCAAAAGTATTTACCATTAGGTTGCTGAGTGAAAGCAGCCTGAGAAAAAGCTGCTTGAGTTGGGAATGCAGGCTGCTGGAAGTTACCACTAAAGCTAGTAGGAAGACTGTATGAGGCAGTTGTTCCAAATCCTGTGGGCATACTCATGGAGGCTGTGCCAAATGTTGTTGCTGATGAAAGAAACAATAGGAATCAATTATTTGTATTCAACTTTTATTATTATGTCACCTTAAAAAACATTTTGGCAGAATGCTTTGTGAAGCAAATAGTCACATGGCTAGCCTTAAACTTCTAGATTTTATTGACATATAGCCAAAACTTGTCTGGACTGTTCCTTTAATATAACATTTGCCAGTACCTCATTGTAGGTATTTTCATTTTTATGGAATTAGGAAGGCTAAATAACATAAGCACTAATTTTTGATGATTTTAATAGAGAATAATTAAAGAGCATAAAAAATTTCTAGAGCATCATGAAATCATGTAGCTCACTAAAGAAAAAGCAATTATTATAAAGCAATCCTTATTAGAACACTAACAAACTGCTTCAGCTGCAAACTAAATTCTCTTTGGTTCATAGCATGGACCAAGAACCAAATTCCACTTAATCAGACTACATCAATAAATATTCATTCTTAAAACTGCAACTAACAATATTTTTCTTTTTCTTGAAAGTGTGAAATTTAACAAAATTGTTCATTAATCACTTTCTTGAATTTTGAATAGAGTATGTAAAGAATATTATCCAATAATTGTACATGTGACACAACCTTGCAATGAACAATTTAATTTTTTGCAGAGTTCTATGATATATATATTAAAAGCTTCAGGTCAAAATTAATTTAGAATTACTCTATTGAAGCATTTTTTCATATAAAATTATTTTTTTTAGAGATCTGGCATAACTTTATCAACACATCCATCAATCAATAGTTATGGCTAGTCAAGAAAGACATTAAGAAAGCGCTTATTGTGGAATAAATAGGTGCACAAATATAAAATAGACAGGATACAGATAGGAGACCAACAAAGCTTACACAAGCCATTATTAGCAGGGAAGATAACTAACTATACTTGCTAATACATAAAAATCAAACACATTGTGACAAGGTACAATGGTTTGACTTCATTAGTATCACTAAAATTATTAGGAGTTCAACCTTCAAAACTCATTTTAAATATTCTACATATGTGACCATGGAGGTAAAATGTAGCAACTTTAGCTCACAATTCTAAGCACACTTAATTGACAGCAAGTCCCAATGAAATTAATGGTCATTTTTTTTTTAAATATATGTGCTTAGGACTGAAGTGTTAAATTTACAACATGTATTAATATATATTTCTAGTCAATCACCATCCATGCCACACTACATTTCATAATATGGAAGGAAGGTAGAAAAAGTTGTACATGCAAAGGAATTTGTAACTGCAGTAAGCTTTCACAAGCAAATAAAAAATTAGCCACCTGAAATTTATATAAAATGTGGCCACCTACCAAAGTGAGCTTGAGGAAATATATGAGAGTGAATTGCTCCTGAAAGGCCTTATGAGAAGTCACAAAGAGACCAGATATTGTCAATTTATTTATAAACAACTTCTTCAGTTGATAACATGTAATCACTTTAGCAAAATATTTCATGAATTTTTTAAAGTTATTTCCCAAAACATTGAAATAAATTTGTTTTAACCAGCAGGGTAAAATTATTACCTTTACAACACATAAGTGCCCCCCAAAAAACAAAAGAATAAATGATATCAAAGTTAAATCTGTAAAAACAAGTTCAAATATTAAAGGATTCTACAAGAGAAGCACAAGTGCCTAAATTACAAACATGTTATTAAATAGATTTAACCTTCAAAAAACAATTAAAAGGATTTAGTTGATCTATGTATATTGCTTATTAATAACTGGTCAACCCCAAAAGATAAGTCTGACACCCATGATATTTCATAATGACGTACTTGAACATCTTTAGTGCATTAACTATGCCACAAAGGTATGTGCACCTGTCAAAAATAGAACAAAAATTGCTATCAAACATAACTGTAGATATATCTTTCCTAACCTGCTGCTCCTCGGTTGGTGGTTTGGAATGGATTTGTTGATGCGGCTACTGCAGCTACAGGTGCAGCCACAAATGGATTAGTGGATGGTGTTGCTGAAAAATGAAGACTGACACTGAGAAAAGGATGTGGTTTTTAAAAATTTGCTTATATCAATAGCGTGGCAAATCAGTTTTAAGTTATATTTTAATCAATGAGATAGTTTTATCATAGTTTGCTTAATACACCAAGTTAGACACAAGACTCACCTGAGCAAAAAGGAAATTGGAATTAACTATAGTTTTGTATTTTATCTGAATTAGGATCTCATAGTTATTAGTTGTGTTATAAATCATTACTTGCAGAATCTGAAGAACACAAAAGCCCATCTCTTGGTTTACAAAGATTAAATCATCAATACAAATTGCCCATATTTTTTTTTTTAAAAACCTACTTTTATTAAAATTTAATAAATAAAATATGAACAAAAGTGAACAAGCAGGAATAAAAAAAAAATTAAAAACCAGATAGAAAATCCAAAAAGTGCAAAAAGAGGAAAAAAGAAAGAACCTGGATTCTGACTTTCTTTTATACAGATATAGATAAAAATAGGGGTGAGACATGGATATAGATAAAAATACATCCAACAGTTTTAAAGTTTTTCTCAAAAAGTCCAAAAGTAGATTCATTAACATCACAAGCTTTTAAAATACAACCAAATACCCCTTCATTCCATGTCTCACCCCTATTTTTATAAACTCATCTTTAAATCTATGACTTCCTTATTAATGAGTAAACATCCAATAAAAATTAACAAAAATATCTAACAACATAGTATATAGCTCCATTTCCATTTAGTTTACATGACCAAAAAAATAACTAACTCTTATTAAGTATACAAAAACAAATCCATTACTCCAGTAGACTTTTCCAAAAGAAACATTATCCAATTTAGACAACCATTCAACACACACCAGATATAACATTTAACCACAATCATCTATAACTAATTTAATATATTTTTACTTCTTTCTCTGAAATATGCTTAAATTCCATAAATAAAATTCTGACTCCTGGTTTCTTCTGGTGTCTTTTCTTCTTCTCCCTGAAATACTTATCATCTTTCAAACGCATTTCTAGTGTCCAGGCAGTAACTACAATAAATCTCTTATATTTCAAATTGAAAAAGTAATCCCAAATTTTTCAATTTTTGAATGATCTTCCAGCTGCATTTGTAAGTGCAGTGAATCCATCTTTGTTGTCTGTGTGATATATTCATAATTAGTAATAACTTCTGGTTCCAGTAAAGAGTTAAAAAGTTCGGGCACTTCACAAGTCAATAAATCAAATATTTCCTTTTAAGTAGCCTTTTTGTACTCTGGTAATCAACCTGTTTTACAATTGACATGTAAACAATACAGCTTTCCCACCCAAGAGGTTTTTTTTTAATTTACTCTTTCTAAAAAGGAAATCTTTGTTTATAAATCCAACCAATTTGGATTTACCTTTGGCAAGGTAGATAAAATAATAATTAAAAAAATAACCAATGCCATTCAGAAGCTTCAAACTGTAATGCCACAATGCAGATTTGCTAAAGAGGAAGTTTTCAATTTCCATAGAAACACAGAAAACTGACAGCACAAAAAGACCATCTAGACCATCAAGTCTGTCCTTTTGAATTTGAACAGCACTTAGACTTATATACTCCTCCAGTGTTTTGCAGCACTCTCTGGGTGGTTTAGAATACCAGCAAATTGTCCTCCAGTAATCTGAGTCCTCATTTTACTAACTTCAGAAGGATAGAAGGCTAAGTCAACGTTGAGCCAGTCAGGATTGAACCCCAGACTACGGGCAGAGTTAGCTTGCAATACTGCATTCTTGCCACTGTACACCACAGTGCAGTGTTTTTCGTTCATTTTTTCTTTTTATTTAATACTTACTATTGCTTATTTTTTTTTTGGGGGGTCGGATGATAGGCGTGTTTATCCCAAGCATGTTTAAACTCATTGATAATTGACCCACTACCTTTGATGCAAATTGGTTCCAACTTCCCACTGTTTCTGCAAAATAATACTTTCTAATATTACTTCTGAATTTTCCTCTTGTCCCTTTGAGGTTATGTCCCCTTGTATTTGATTTTTGCTTAATAAAGAAAATACTGCCTTCTAGTACCTACCGGTAATTCACATTTTTATATATTTAAAGTTTTCAATCATGTTCCCCAGAGGGTAATATTCAGTTGCTCTAATCTCTCTTTATATGTTTTATCCTTCAGACCTTGCATTATTTTTGTTGCCAGTCTCTGGATTTGTTCAATCTTATCAATATCTTTTTAAAGAGGGTACAGGATTCTAAATGGGGTCTGACTAAAGCCCTCCTACATAGCAGGATTTGGATCTCTTTTTTCCTGTTTCTCTAGAGATGCATCTCAGAATTTGTTTGCCTTCACAACTAACTGGCTACAATGTTTACTTATTTTGCAATCATCTGCTATGAGCATACCTGTCCTATTCTTCTGTTGTTCTTCAGTCTTTCAAAAATAAATTTCTTTCTATTTGAATATTTAAGTCTCTTTAATTTCCAACCCGTTGCAAGTCCAGTAAGTATAAATTTCCAATATATCTATCTAAATGTAGCTTCAAAAATTAAGTCTCTCCGTAACTGCAAAGATGAATAAACAATAAATAAAGGAATAAAAGTGATTCAGAAATTAGATTGGTTCTAGTGTCCATAAATTCAGCTTCACTGCAGTGTAAACTTGATGGAGCTCTTACCTCCTATTATTCAACTCATTAGTCAAAGAAACCTATTTTCACAATTTACTCTCAAGAAGTGACAAAACGTCTGGTTTCCTCCTTCAATCTGGAAGAAAAAAGTAGGCCCTCCTGCTGTGCAGTGAACAAAGCCATCTATGACCTTGTCTCCCAGAGTGTTGGAAACAATAAATTGTCATTTTTCCACCAGAAGTCTCTCCATTTTGTTTCTTATATAAAGCACCCTGGCTTAGATCATGAATATATACAAACTGTCTCAGAGGTAGTCTTAGTTTAAATGCATTTATTATACCTAGTGGTGGTTGCAAGCTAAAATATAATCATGCAAAGTAAATCTATCAGATATTGTTTAGAAAAATTATTTAGTAATATATTATAATACCTCCAAACTGAGCAGGAACACTGGATGATGTAGACTGCGTCTGTGTATTAGCACCAACTGGAACCGTTCCAAAGGAATTACTAGAAATAATTCACATTTGTCAGTTGTACAACATTTGTACATTTACAGCTAATCACTGTACATGGAAACATAAAATCCATCTTAAGTGAATTTAAGAGACAATCTGGTTTAATTTGCAATCATTTTCAAAATGATGTTAAATAAAATTAAAAACTGTGACTCCCAGGTAACCAATAACATGCATAGAAAATAAAACAAACTGGTAAGATATTAAATTCAGAACAAAAGTTACATTTTATTTGACAGGAATGTCACTAAAGATGGCATGCATTTTCCTAAGATGAAAGATTAAAAGAGGATTATAAATATTAGCATTCATAAAAACTTAATTAAGATATTAGAAATGTTAATGATTGATCTTGAAAGTATAGTTTCTAAGTTTGTTCCAGGAAAGAAACTTAACAGTATTTTTGGTAAGCCTTTGAGCTACAGGTAGACCTCGACTTACAGCTGTTTGATCAGTGACCATTTGAAATTGCAATGGCACTCAAAATAAAGGGACTTTTGACCTTTACCTAGTTATAGTTTCTGCAATACCCTGTGTAAATGTGAAAAAAATAGGGTGCTTGGCAAACTGCCTACCCTTATAATCAACTGCAGACACAACAATGGTTCCACCGATCTATCTTCCTCCCTATCCCACTAGGCATCCTACCCGCTGGGATGCTTTCCTAGCCAGTTGTGTCCCAATACACCTTTGGGCCTCCTCTTCTTACTTGCTATCACACTTCTTACCTTTTTTGAAGATCACATTTGAAAAGAATAGGTCAATCCACCATACCCTTCTTACAGTATACAGAGGCATGTGATGCCATAACAGAAGTAGGCCTAATTTGAGAGCAGCCACAATTCTTAGATCATAGGAGAGAAATCTAAGCACAAGTACCTCAGGAGGACCTGGAAGGTCTAGGGCAAGCCATATGGGGGTTGAGGAGGTGCTACAATGCTGTCTCCCAAGGCCTCACCCAACCTGTGCTGAACTTAATGACCGCAATTGGCGGGGGGGGGGGGGGCATGGATTGTGATTGGTAAGGAAAGTGATTGTATGGGTACCTTGCTTAATGATCACCATGATTTACGATCATAATTTTAGGCTCAATTTTGCATGGAAGTTGAGGACTACCTGTATTTTTGCAGGCAACAGTATATTTCTCATTTCAGGATAGATATGCGGGCGATATAATTCTTGAGCTATGGTTCTCTTCTAATAATGGTTTGTTCTTGTTGGGTCTCATGGAAATCAGAATTCAAAAATATCTGGTTTTCAAGTAACAGTTTCAAAAACCCTTGTACATTAAAATGATGCCATTTTATGTTTGCTTTGTTTAAACACGAAAAATTTACATTAAACTTTTATCAAGAAACAGTACCTGCTAACATTACTAGTGGAAGTATATGCATTACTAGTGGTTGCTGTGGAGCTGAACACACTGTCCAATTCTGCTAGGGCTGCATACTTGTCTGAAGATGTACTTGTTTGACTTGGAGCCGACACAGCAGGTACTGTACTAGCAGCAAAGCCATTTCCTTGCTCATTACCACCTGAGGATAAAAGCACATTAAACATTCACACAATATTTTTCAATGCAAGTTAACCAATTCTGTAGAAGTATTAGAAAATAAGCTTTTTTTTAAAAACACAATCATATTTCCAATTTAAAATGTTTTGGGAAGGAGAGAGATTTATTTTTCAACTATTTTATATACTCAGCCTCATTCATCTTTTTGAGAAGGAAAAAAAACTATACAAGAGTTCCCACTCAGGAAAATACTAAATTAATGCCACACAACTAGACAGCATATACTTATGATTAAATATATAAGAGACAACCCTGCAGGCTCTGCACACATTTTATGGCTTTCACGTAGATAATTAGCTTTAATTTAACATGCAGTTAAACTAAATGTATAAGGAATAGATATAATTTCTATAATCCAGGAAAAGAGAAAAAATCCATGTAACTGTGTGAAGAAATGGCCTGAGCCAAACAAATAGCTGCTACATGTGAATGATTTGACACAAGGCGGAAACCATGTGCCGATTTTGTCTTGGTACAAAAAAATAAAAAAAATAGCACTGCACATTGGAAACAGGAAGCTTCAAACAAAAACATTTCATTCCCACTGGTATGATTCTAGAAGAAATAAAATTGTTTTCTTTCAATGCATATTTCAGCAACCTATTTAAGGTTATTACATTAAATATATTTTATAGATTAGATATATGTTCTCTATGAAACAATGATTATAATTATTTCAGTAACATACTATCAACAAAATTACATTTCTGGAAAAGTAGTAGGTACAGCACTATAAAACACATACCTGTGTAGTGCATTAAAGCTGCAAGTTTTTTATTAGTAAACTTTATTATCCTATAAATTATAACTGGTGGGTGCTTTATAATTATATGCTTTAAGGTTCTTTAGGTCCCTAAAATGAATTTTATGTGTCTTATATTTATAGGGTTTTCTTCCAGCAATTACAAAACAAAGCAAATTTTGATGGTTTTTCTTGATTAGCTACAATACTTTAGAAATACTTGATTTGACAAATACACTTGCTTGAATTACATTAAGATAAAATTCCAGAGGAAGGAGCTACTATACATTTCAGATAAGGAGTACTTAGTTATAAATAGGTAAGCTTGCTTATAGATAGGGCAACTTAGCAAAAACGAATTAAACAATCAATCTTGCAACCCTGCATGGGAAACTGCAAATAAGAGCTGTGAGCTGCCCTGAGAAACATATTATATCTATCTGTCTATCTATCTAGACATATACACTCACCTCCATATACAGGTAGTCCTTGATGTACGACGGCAATAGAGCCCCAAATTTCCATTGTTAAGCAAGACAGTTGTTAAATGATTCATGCCCCATTTTACGAGCTTTTGGTGATGGTTAAGTGACTCACTGAAAGTGAATCATGCAGTCTTTAAGCAAATCTGGCTTCCCCCATTGACTTTGCTTGTCAGAAGCTTCTTAAGAAGGTTGCAAAAGAAAATCCGAAGACCCCAGGATGCTGCAACCATTGTAAATATATGCCGGTTGCCAAACACCTAATTTGACCACATGACTATGGGGGTGCTGCAATGGTCATAAGTGTGAAAACTGATCATAACTCACTTTTTATCTTTCACAATTTCACTGCTGGTTTCTCCATTGAACTGCCTGGTGAAATGTTGGTTGAGAACTATTTACATGTGAAATCATGCAACCACAGGATGCAGTAATGGTCATAAATGCCCTCTGGTTGTGAAGTGCTTAAATCTCAAACACATGATTGCTGGGGCACTGCAACAAGTTACTTTTTCAGCACCACTATAAAGTTGGTCACTAAACATGGTAGTGCGGACTACTTGTATATATAACAGGGTGGGTTTTTTGTTTTAGCAATTTCATCATGAATAAATGTTAAAATAATTTATAAACAAACGGAATAAAGGTGTGTGTGAATGAAGGGACAAAACCCTATGATTACTGCAATTGCCTTGTGCTGAAATTCATTATAGCAACCATATTTTAAAAGATCCAGTGCTTCAGATACATAACTTGCTCAATAACTGATAGAACATAAATAGCTTCTGATGCATTATATCAAATAAAAATAGTACATATCAATATTTTTATTGCATTATCCATATTTTCACCAGAATAACCATGTTTGCATAAATTCCAGTACCTCAAACTTGCAAATAACATCATGCAAGTTTTATAGTAACACTGGTATTGATTTTTTTAAAATAGGATTTGCTAAAAATCTCATGGATTTTAAGCGTACATCACAGAACAAACTATACCCATGATAAATAGTGTAAGAGAACAGGTCAAAGAATAAGAATTAGTACCTTGCCCTGTGCTGAAGACATTATCTAAATTAGCAAGAGCTGCGTATTTATCTGCTGACTGGAGACATGGTTTATTCACTACAGCTTTACTGGCTGCAGTTGTGTTGCTCTGAGAACCACCGAAGGCTCCAAAATCAGCACTGGAAGATTTGGGGAAGTTATCAAAGTGTGCAAAGTTAGCATTCACTGATCGAGCGCTCCCACCTGCAACAAAATAAGTTGAAAAGTTTTCAAGCTCATTGAAAGTCTCTTCAAATGTATCTGGTGACCATGTGTGCTAATGAACTTATGGGTCATACCTTTAATAAAGTTTCTATATTCCAAAATCCTGATTGGTAAAAACAGGTATTTTAAATTCCAAATCCGGACGTCCTAGCCTTATCAATCTCAGAGCTGAGTGAAGGAAATACATGTTGCAGCAAAACTAGCCTCAATGATTTATACAAACATGGTTTTGTTTTAGCTCTTGTCTCTTTCTGCAACTTAATTAGATTAAAATATATTTAATGAAACAATATTTGATGTTCCAATAAACAGCACAATGTCTTTAATTTTTTTTTTTATCTACCAAATTAAGAAGTATATCACTTCATATCAATTTAGCATGGTCTAGGTTTTTTGTAATTTTTAAATTCTGTATTACTATGAAGAATTAAAAACAGAAGAGAGAGCTAAAGAGGAGTGAATTATATTATTATAGAACAAAATCCTGATTACTACTTCTGATAATTAAATATTCAATGTTTAAACTGCAAACGTGAATGCTAGTGGTTGCTGCTTGATTACACTGCTCTCTTTCCCTTTGAAAAAATTAGTATTTGCAGTCTTCTTCCATAAAAATAAGAAGTAAAAAACTGTGACATTCAGATGCTGACGCCTAGCATCTTCACTATTAGTCTCAAAGGTGAGCTACTAGAAATTGTAATTTAATGATTTTCTGGCTATAAGAAAATTATAAAAATATTTGAAAGGCTAGACTAGGTTCTATTTCAAAACAAATAATCTGTATTAATATGATAGAATAAACAGCAACAATTACATCATCCAAACCAATTTATTGCTAAATGGGGGTCTTTTCATTAACCGCCAGGGTCAAATTCTATTACTCTGGTCCAGTGCAGATTGCTAGTTATATGTTTTCATTTACCCAGTAAAAGGCTGAGAGAGAATAACTGGCCCTAAAGTCTACCAGCCAATTTCTATGCTTAAGAAAGGACTAGTACCTGGTGTTTCCACCCTGTTTAGCACCTTAACACTATATCACATTGTCTCTCTAACTCCAGAATATCATTTTTTATTTATTTACACAATTTATAAGGTCACCTAATTAGGACATTGTTATTCTGGGTGACTAACCTGGGACTGAAATACAACAGAAGGTAAATAATAAAAATAACAATTGCAAAACCCAGCATAAAATAACACTTACAGGGGTAAAAACATTTCACCATCCCAAAATATTTACTAGACCAGGAGTGTCAAATTTGATTTCATTGAAGGCTGCATCAGGGTTGTGTTTGACCTTGGGGGATGAGTGGGGGCATGACCATCTCAACGTCACTTGTGTCGGGGACGCCTGAGATGGCCTGCGCACTGTCAGTGAAAATGGGCTCTCTAGCTCATTTTAGCAGCCTCCTGCAACCCTCTGCAAGTGAAAATGGAGCTCAGGAAGGCCGTGTGCAGCCCTTCCAAGCTCTGTTTTTGCTGGCAGAGGCATCATGGGCAAGTCCTTCACTGTTTCCTTGGTGGCTCCATGGGCCAGATCTAAGCACCCCCCGGGCCTTGAGTTTGATACGCCTGTACTAGACTGTTTCATCCAACATCCTAGCCTAATGCCTGGAGAAAAAACCCCAGTGTTTTAAAACTTTATATAACACTAACAAGAATCGGGCTCATCTGAAATTCAAGGGTCATATTATTCCAAAGGTAGGTGCTGTGACAGAGAAGGGTCACATTAGTTCACAGAGGAAACCTAAAGTATGTGAACTCTCTTGGATCTCATAGGATTGGCAGACCAAGACAGAGATATGCAATCCCAACTTGGACCTCTGCTATGAAGAGCTTCATAAGCAATAATAAGTATCACAAATTACACCCCAAAGCCAGTACAGTTCATGAGTAGCGGTATTACATGTACAATGGTGCACTCACCACCACATATGCTGCTGTATTTTGAACAAACTGTAGTGAATAGGATAGAGTTGCGCAAATATCCCTTTGTCCACAGCAGTCACCTGTTCTTCAAACAAGAACTATGAGTACAAGAAGACTTTCAAAGTACATAGTTCTGTCTGGAAAAATGGAACTTCATTCAGAACTACAGACAGAAAGCCTCTAGCTTCAGGGATCTTAAAAACCACAGCCTATTAGTCTTACCGTAGCTGACCTGAAACACATGTGTATCCAAACACTAGCCTCCAAACACTGAGGAAAATTGACAGCACCACTTGTCCAGTCCTGGTCCGAGATGGAAGGCTATGTATCATCATCTAATTGATATTAATCCTGTGCCTATGGATGACCCTACCAAACAGCTTCATATAAACAGGAGATGAGATTGTAAAGCCCTGAAGATGCTGCAAATCAGGGCGGTAGGGCTGGATCTCTTCCTGCACTAGCATCAACTTGAACTGGTCCTAGAGAAAGGTCAACGAACTTCTCCCTAACCTTAACTTTCTGAAGTCAATCCAGAGGACATTAAATATAGTGGTATTGAAAACCACTGAAAGATCAAGGAAGGCCAGCATGGATACGCTGCCTCCTTACTGATCCCACCAAAAGTCATATACATATATATCAATGTTTTCAGCACTATATCCTGATCTGAAACATAACTACCTTCCCAGGAACCTTCCAGTGATAATCATCTCCTCCCTAAAGGATGCATTCACTACTTTGTGTATATAACCGCACATCATCCCCTAGAACTCTTGACCAACCATGTGAGTCATAGTGTCAATCCTAATAATAAAAATTAATATTCAGGTGGCTCCACTTCCCAGCCCAAAGCACCTGTTCATTTTATCAGCAATATAACAAAAAAATGCCAAACTAGGTCACACACAATCCCAAAGCTGATCCAATTCAGAGTGGATCCAAGATATTTTATCCAAAACATGTGCCAAATAGATTTCACAGATCCCTGCCAATGTTCCTCAGATCTATCTTTGCCCAGGAGGGACCAGATCACCTTGAACTGGACTACCAGCCCTATTTGTAGACATAATAAAGAGCAGAAAAATAATTATGTTTTGCTGCTCTTATCACCATGAGGTAATCCTTAATAAATGCTTTCTGTTTTTCCCCAGAGTTCTCTTTTTCCATTTCAACTGCCAGTTACTCTGAAAACTAGCAACTTTTCAAACTCCACACCAGAGTCTCAAAGGCACATATGTACAAGGCTGTTGCCACCACCTTGTTCCAAGCAATGAAGAAAGTCTCAGTTGAGTTGTGCAGAGCTTGAGAGAAGACTCTAAATTCCTCTGAAACCCAAAGGGATCCATCAAGCACCCGGGACAGACCGATCAGATGGATTCTTCTATTCTGTGGTACAGAGCAGCTACAGATAACTCCAAGGCTACCTGGGAATGATCTGACCACAAGACCGGACAGTAACTTCCCTCAACTGCATGTGTCTGAGACAAAGAACAGTTCTATAAAACCATGACTGAAATCAAACCTTTAGTAACCTGGCCGGGGGGGGGGGGGGGGGGATGCACAGTGACTATGAACTTCCAAATCAATCTTATCTTGTATCAGGGAACGACAAATTAAACCCCTCACCACCCAAGTACTCAATTTTGGGAATTCTACTAGCAACTTGGCCATAGCATAAAACAGCTCATATGATGAACAGCAGCAGAAGTCCCATATTATCTCTAGCGTCAACTATCCTTTTCAACAGGTTTTATACCCTGTTAACTGCAGAGCAGTGTTGCTAAAAGCCACCAAGTCTCTTGGTTAATTATGATAACTCCACTACTCTTGCCCTGAGTCATGCCTTGTGGAAACCTTTCTAGGAGGGAAACACCTCCCTCGGTGCACAGGAACATTTTGGTGATACACTCTAGGTTGATCCTCTCATTCATTATTATATTGGGGAGGAAGTGGAACTAGCATTATTAAAGACCAATCTAGCATTCAGCAGCAGGTGCAAAAAGCCTGAGCCACTACAAGTCCAAAGAAAGGCACAGGAACCAGCAAAGGAGGTTGGAATGTGGAATCAATGTAACATACAAATTTTAACTACATTATACAGTAATCCAAAATGTTTGAGATTTTCATGAATACTAAAAATTGTATTATATTTTCCACTTATTTGCATAAAGAAAACCATTGTAACTATTATTTTTACTGTCTATATTTGGTAGAATAATTCTCAAGTGCAAGTAAGCCAATATACCAGTAGCAAGCATGTACTATTAGGTAGCATCTTTTGAAGAAGAACAAGTAAGCAACTTGACCATGACAAAGTGGAAATGAGGAAAAATGATACTATAAATTAAATGAGCTGAGTTTCCCACCTTGGTGGAACTTACTGCGCATAGCCTGGCCAGGGAAAGCAGAAGTAGTAAAGTCACCAAAACTGCAGCTAGATGAAAGCGTTCTGAACGCTGGACAGCCAGAAATTGTGTGAGTGGTTAAAATTAACAGAAAGGAAAAACAAAAACTTTAAAAGAAATCTTAAGCATTTTTAAACAAGGAAAATGAAACAGAAAAGTGGTCAACCACAGATCAAGACATACCAATTAACATTCCAGGAAAAATCATTACAGCATAAAACAAATGAAAAAGAAGAAGAAAGCAACAGTCCTTACACATGAGGTAGTTTTAGCCAAACCAATGTATCTTGCATGAGAAAAAGATAGGCTCTTTATCTTAAGATATGATCCAATATTTTTCCAATAAATAGTATTTACATCATGTGTAGGAATAATTCAGGACTATAATATAAAAACTTCATGCATGAACACAACCCACACCAAGTATAGCAAAAGAAAAGGAACATTCATTTTTCAGGTTTCCCCAGAGCTTCAGATTATCTGTGTTAAAGACAAGTAGATACAAGGAGATCTAAGAAATATTCCAACTATAGGGTCCAGATTAGTTTATATTAAAGGAATTAACAACATTAGAGCATTTCTACCTGTATTTTGGTGCTGAAAAGCAGACTGACTTGCTGTGGGGAAACCACCAAAATTACTCGAAGCATTAGACTGTCCAAATGCATCAAAGTTTGCAAAACCTGCGTTTGCAGAGTTCTGCGCTGTAAAGTGCAAATGAACAAAAATATGTTAATGATATGAAAACAAAGATAAACTGAACAGAACAGGATAACTATACTTCAGGATAACTTGAAAGTATAATGTACAGGACAAACATTTTCTTATATATATTTTCTATTTATATATAAAATATTTTAGATGTAATATCTGTCAACAGAAATGAAAATACCATTTTGTGATCCCATTATTATACTATACTCTGATTATTACTAATTTTATTTCTGAAAGCGCATAATCTAATTTTAAGAAAAACAAGTTATAGATGTTGCAAAGTGTTGTTTTTAGCTTACCAAAATGAATCTAGGTGTGCTTTGCAAACTATAAATCCATTATGTAAGATGAATTCACATATTATTCTAATTCAAAACAAAAAGCATTTATTATAGTTCAAGATTTGGGGTAGAATTGGGGCAACTCTACACTTACCTCTATCTTGGACAGATGACCTTCCTGACGGCTATCCAGAATATAGTAATAGCAATAACAATAGCACTTAGAGCTACATACTGACCCATTGTGTTTTACAGCCCTCTCTTAAGTGGTTTACAGAATCAGCATATTGCCCCCAACAATCAGGGTCCTTATATTACCAATCGCTGAAGGATGGAAGGCTGAATCAACCTCAAGATTCACAGGATTGAATGCCAGGCTGTGGGCAGAGTGCAATACTGCATTCTAACCACTGTCCCACCGGGGTCATACAGATATGCAGTATAGGGACTACAGGGTCATAAACAAGAGTTTACAGTTGAGAATTATGTGTGAAATCCAGGCCACATATATTTTAGCTGAGACAATTTGATTTGAAGTATATTATGATTTATACTATATGCATGCTATGATTTGAACTACATTATGATAGAGATGTGAGATTTAATGTTTTTATAGATATTACTGAAGTGCCACTTCTAGAATCTCTTACTAAAGGTGTGCTCTTAGGAGTTATAGTCTAGCAAAAGGGGACAAAGTTTCCCTCCTAAGATGTATCTTGTCTTATCACTGTCACGGAGGTAATGGAAAGCTATCTCTTTGTGTTTTTATGACTTATTTCAAACACTCTCTAAAAGGTAATTTTATAATTATAAAACTTTTTGGCAAAATCCAAAATAGTGTGCAGGTTTTGCACATGATACATTTCAATGTGTTTCTGAAACAATTCCCCATGTCATATAACCAAAATCTGCATGAATTGAATTGTTAAATCACTAGTATTCACATATTATTGAGCCTACCAAGTGTAACCCTATTGATTTTGGCTTCTGAGAATTAATTGTTTTAATAACCAACATAAAACATTAAAGGCATATGACAATAAAGCAAACCATGTATATAACTGCACAAAGAAAGTAATATTTTAAACACATAAATCATTTTACAATTTGGAAACACTACACAAATAGAAAATTACTTATGACTACAATAACTCTACCTTTAATATATCATATAATGAAATAAAGAAATCCAAAATTCTTTCTTAACAAAGATATATTATAATCATTTGCATAAATAAATAAGCTTCAGAGTTTACTGGATTTTTCAATCTAGATGGAAAAAGCCACTCATATTATTGAAGAGTTACTGTCAGCCGATTACTATATAGTATCCAAGAGTATAAATATGTAAGTGTATTGTATTAACATTGGCAATGTAACATTTAAAAGTTAAAATATAAGCAGATTAATAACTTTAAAAATTAAAACATAAAACACATTAATAAATATATACCACCAAAAACATTGCTTAAAAACCATCGTATTAGCCTATAAACCACGTCTGAATAAAAATGCTGTTAGCTGCCAATGGAAAGATTAATGAGAGGAAACCAAATTTTGTTACTCTTTGCAGGGGCTTTCAAAGTCTAGCAGCAGCCTCTGAAAAGTCTTCTTTACATTTCCAGGGTATTAGAATAGGAATAAGGCAGTCCTTGCTTAATAACCTGAACTGGGATCTGCAACTCGGCCACTAGCGAAGCAGTGGCTAAGTGGGAAAAAACATACCAACTGGAAAGAGACAGACTACTCAGTTTCACACCTTCAGTTTTTGTTCGCCTCCTAAAGACTACCCTGCCCTTTAGAATGCTCCAGTGCCTGTTAACTTTCACCAAAAACCATTTGATCAGTTGGTGCCCTATCCTTTTCCTGACTCTGCTGTCAGCATGATCACAATATGTGTAGAAGAGCAGTACTTACACAGTACTCTCCAATCTCTGCAATGGGGAGAAAGGTCAGGTAAAAGAGAGATTCCTACAGAAATCGCTTTATTTTTCTCTCCCTCACCCACTACAAAGAGAGATTGAAGAGAAAAGGGTTATGAGATTATAAGAGAGTACTGTAAACTGTTTACAGAGCATGCCTGGGGTTCTCAGCATACTTTTTGGGAACCAAACAGCTTCCTCTCCAAACTCTCTGCTTTAAAGGGGGAGGGGGAGGATGCAGAAAAAAGAAATTGGACTGAAATTGAGTCATTATCAAACCAATTACAAGGATTCTATGAAATGTAAATGTCATCAACATAAAAACTAATGCCTTTCCTTTAAAAAAGGTCATTCTCTACTCTACTCTTTATAGCTATATGAACTGTAATCTGAAACTACTGTAGCTAAAGATTTGTTTAATCCCAGTCCTCATTTAGCAACTGCCTAATTTGGTAACTCTTTGCAATTGAAAAAGTAACTATGTTTAATCCTTGAATTTATAGAAAAGCTGAGTTAAGACCACAGAACAGTGATAGTTTGATTTAGTAACCACTTCATTTAATGACCAAGTTGCTAGTCCCACTTGTACTGTTAACTCATCACCAAAGTAAAAACCTGTCTTGTAAGAGTTAGGAATATTAGGATTATTACATTTTTATCCTTTTTAAATATGTAACTAAAGGCATTGGAATATAATTAACAGACTTTCTAGACGACAACAGCAATTTGGAAAAAACAATTTACATAAAAGTTCAGAAAAGTGAAATGTTTAAGCAAAATGAAACAAATAGCATGCACAAAATATTCATTTATTTGTTAATTTAGTAATTCCATTTATATAGATATCTACTTAATAGAACAAATGATTCTGGGCAGCTTACAACAAGTTAAAACAATAAATAAAAACCTAATAATTATTAGTATTAGTTAACTACTACTTCAGCAAAAATGACTTAGATCAGTTTGAAAACTATGGATAATGACATGTGAGACATAATCTATAATAGCACCAAGAAGTCAAGATTCCCTATGAATGGGGGACATGAAAGCGAGGACGTAAAGGACCACCAACAGAAAAATCCATATCATCAAGGTTAGCTCACACATTAAAGTGTTTCAAGGAAAGAATGGGAGGATGCTTAAGAGCCCAAATTATTTTTTAAATTTATCTCCTTAGCTGAATAGCTCCAAGTTAAAAAAGAAAGAAAAGTCTTCTTCTGCCATTCAAGCATTTCTGAGATTCAGACACCAGAACTCTGTGCTGAAAATACTTTTTAAAAAGCATATTACAGTCCTCCCACCCATTTCAACACAAACAGACAAGGAAGGTTTATTCCAGTCCTACATCTGATTTAAAAAATTTCAGTTGGAATCAAGAGGAAAAATAAGCATTTAACATGCTAAATATTACATTTTTGGCAGCTCTAGCATCAGATCCTTTATGGAGCATGAAGGATTGTGCTCTTGATCAGTTATTTTAAAAGAAATATATGCCTATACATGAGTCATATAAAGCAACAGAGTACAAATCACGAGAGTGCTCCATTATTGTTTATTACTCCCCCCCCCCATTGCATTCTTGATTAATATTGTTAATACCCTCAAATATATTTAATGTGTGCCTACTATTACCACTCTTAGGGTTCTATCCTTCCCACCTGCTTTCGAGTAATCCAGATCACTTTGAAAACAATAGAGGGCGATCACTGATTTAAGCAAGAGTCCTAATCTTCCTTTTATCAATAATCAAAGGACAAAACAATCCTTGGGATTTGTCTTGGATAGCTAATAGACAGAAAGGCCTTTACCAAGAGGATGTCATAGATACAGGAGAGCTTGTTTCTTGGAGCTTGTATGGCTGTGTGAGTTAGTAACTCTTAAGACTATCAAACAAGCACTTCTATGTTGCTCATTTTATAGAGATGGAAAATTTTGTACCTCCCCAATATTTACACAGCTTCTTGGCCAAACTAATTCTGTATTTGCAATTATTTCTGATTTAATCTTGCATATAAAATTAACAGAAAACTGATTGCTGGAAAGAGTTAAGTAAAACAAATAAACTACTTCCTTATTAAACTGCATGATTATATTATGCTGTTTATCTACAATGTTTAATTTTTTAATCACCTTACTAGTATTAATTAATTAGCATAGAATACTTCACTATTTTCATTTTTATTCTTTGTATAGACCAGCACTGAATATTTCATCATATTTTGTTACTTTTATAATATCACATAACTATTGTTTTATATATTAATTTTAAATATATTACCATATGTAGTTTTAATCATAAATTATTCACATTTTGTCAATTTTGTTCCTATGATAATGCTGCACTGTACATTTTATCTTTTAGCTAATTTGCTTAAAATTTGTATACTTAGACTCATATTATTATAGACTCATAGTCTCATAATTTTAAATGTTATTTTATTTGGCCTTGACCAAAACAAATTTGTCTATCTCTTTTCCCCCCTCAAATCCTTGCCAATATTACAGAAGCCAGCAAGTTTGGTTTTCATAGATTATTTCCTATTTTATTTTTAATTTTCTGTAAACTTGAATTATTAATAACCTTCAGTGATTAAGAACACATTTGGGATAATTTAACAATTAAACCAATGGCCACACAAATTAGCTCAATCTCAGTATGTATCATTGTCAAACCTAAAATAGAAAATAAAATTACCTGTATGACTGTTGAAATGTGCAAAATTAGCAAAATTTGCAGTAGCTGTAGTGTGCGGCGCAGGAGCAGCAAATATGTCTGAACCAAGATCACTGAGAAGATCAAATTGCTTCTTTTCTTGTGACTGTCCATGAGACCGAATTGTAACAGGAGACTGTAAACAAATTTCAGTGGGTTAAACAAGCATGAGTAGAGTAATTAGAATAAACCAAAATATCATTCCTAATATAGAAAAACAGCACTTTTATAATTCAACTTATTTTTCATTCAGATGAGGCAATTTAATTCTGCTCTGTAATATGCTAAAGATCTGGCACTCATCATAAGACTACTGCAAAACTGCACGACGTGGGGCACACAATATAATTCACTTCTAGACTCCAGTGAAGATAATTGAGGAAATAGAAATGTGTGAAAAATTAAGGCAACCAAAGACTAGGAAGCTGAGAAAATATGTCAGTACTATAGAAGCTTATATAGTGGGAGAATGTAAGATATGTCTCCTAAAAGAACAGGGAGTGACTTTTAAGTAAAAATATAGGTGGAGAAAAAGAACACCCCCCCCCCCCCCAAGGAACAGATTATTGAAGGATGAAGAACTAAAGGAAATATGTGTGATATTGTCACTTTGGAAAATACATAGTTTTGTTCCATTAACATTGTTAACAGAAATATAAAGTAGAACTGAATAGAATTATTGAATAGATAAATCCCCTGAAAGCCATCAGGGCAATAATAAGTGACACAGAAGAGCTACATAATATAAACTGAAACTATCAAAGCAGCATGGGTCTGTAGAAAGATTTTAAACAATAATTAGTAATAGACAGTGTACCAAGTAACATATTTTATTGAATGTGTGTTAAATTCATACACTTTTAAAAGATACATTACTTACTTGTGTAGGTGTGTCTTTATTTAAGTGCAGTGCTGGTGCAGACTCTCCCAAGAGAGATTTAAGTGGTTTAACTTCTGGAGTACTGCTTGTACTACTAGCAGACGACCCAGATATGGATGCATGAACAGAAGCCACAACTTTTGCTTGTTCTGGAGGAACATACCTAAAATACCAAATTAAAACATTTGTATTTATTATAATATCACCAAATCAATCATTAATAAATAATGATGCCACAATCCTATTCTAGACTTTAGAGAGCTGGAATTAACCATATGGCTTAAGCATTTATATACTCTGTTATAATAGCTACAATGTAAGAAAAATAGTAAGAACAAAGATTTAAAAGATTAACTGGCATATGATTGAAATGCTCTGAATAATTATTAAGATGTAATTGGTCTAAAACAAATCATAAATGTACAAGATAAATAGTGAATGTATAACTGGTTGAAATTCAATTTATATAACTGGAACCCTGTGTGTTTATGTGTAGTACCTAAATAAGATATCCTATTACAAGCTGAAAATAATACATTATTTTACACAGCTGAAAAATAGATATTAGCATCAAGTATCGCCTTAAGAAATACATTTAACTAAACCTGGAAAAGAAAAATTTCAGCCTGCTAAAAATAGCTCTAAGAAATGCTTCAGCCAAGAATTTTACTATTTTACTATACCAATAACAATTTAAAAGAAAAAAAGTACATTGTGAATATTCATAATGCATAAATACAAATACACACAACCTTTAAATCTTAAGTCAAAAATATTATATCTAATTTTATTTCAAGCATTAATCTCCCTAAAACAGAAGCACTCAAATAAGACATGATTTGGGAGGGGGGGAGGGGCAGCGGTGGCACTAGTTCAGTTATAAAAAGAAAGCAAAGCCTTTCTCATCTAAGCTTCAGAAAAGTCCACCATAATGGGTGGGGGTTGTTAAGGGATATTCCAGGGAAATAGCATCAGGAAATTCAACTGGACACTGTCATATTCTGTATAATGAACAATAATTTTAAGTAGTTTTAAATTGGGTTTTAAAATTTGGTTTTAGTGCAGGATAGGATTATTTAATAGTTTTTAAAATTATATTTATTGTATTTTGTATGTTTTTTAAATTTCCTGTGCGCCGCCCTGGGTCCTCTGTGGAGAAGGGCGGGATATAAATTTAATAATAATAATAATAATAATAATAATAATAATAATAATAATAATAATAATAATAATAATAATAATAATAATAATAATAATAATTTAATTTCTAGACCGCTCCCTCTCCCCAAGGGGACTCGGAGCGGTGCACAGGGAAGTTAAAACAATAAATACACATGAAAATACAAACAATTAAATAAAAACAAATTAAATAGTAAACCCTGCACTAAAATTCCCCAATACCAATTCACTAAAATCCTATAACCCTATAATACTATAAATAAATAAATAAAAAATTTAAATAAAAAAAATTGCTCAAGAAATTAAGTAAAAGTCAAACATTGGACTTGGCCAATTAGTTTAATATTTAGTACTTTTGCTCACAATGCCTTTTAACCCTATGAGCAAACAGGCGAGCTAATTTGTGACTACTAGAAGAAAGTAGTAATAGCAGTACTTACAGCAGTATAAATCAGTATGGGTACTGTAATATGTATGACAAAGGCGATTCAATGATTTTGAATTTGACTTTGGTAAGAAATTTTCCAGTAATGCTTCCATAGAAAATAGAATAGGAAGTGTGTGTGTGTGTGTATGTGTGTGTATGTTAGGTTTTTGACACAAGCATATATATATAGTTGTGTCACAACACCCTGTGAAGCCCCAATTAAGGGAGGAAGCATACTGCTTTCCTTTTCTGCCTTTCGGCTCATCACCGAGACATCTAGACAGAAAGCTATGAGTTCCATTGTGTACTTTTTTATATGTGTGTTAGGTTTTTGAGCTGATCAATAAATAAATCAGGGAGACTAGAATAGATCTATTTCGAGCTTTTTAGCTCTCATCAGCTAGCCATACCCTTATTGGTATTTGAACCAGGGCTGTATTACATGTTAAGCAGAAGCCTTAGCCACTTAAACCACCAGGTTTTCTTCCTGATCAGCTGAGACAGGAGGATAAGTATATGTTTGTGTCACATATAAAAACGCACTTCTTCCAACAAGCCGGCCTGGCATGATTTTACTCGACACTGTACTGCTTTTAGTTGACCAAAGTTTTAATTCAGGGGTTTTAAATTGGGTTTTAGCACAGGGTAGGTTTAATTTAATTTAGTTTTAAGAATGCTTTATTCTTGTATATATGTATATTTATATTTTATATTCCTGTGTGCCGCCCCGAGTCCCTGTGTGGTGAGATGGGTGTAGCTTATAAATACGATTAATAAAATAAATAAATAAAATAAAATAAACACCCTGTTATACACACACACAAATTATTTTTATTATAAAAAGTTTTATAATATAATTAAGTGAAATGTGTACCAACCATCTTTTCTTTTCATATTTCTCCTGTAGAAATTCTTTGACTTTTTGAGGGTCCCGGAAGTCTGGTATTGCTGATGATCTATCATCAAATAATCCTAGCCATATCTGCTTACATACCTTTTCAAAGAGAAACAATATTAAATTAAATGGACTTCTGTCTGATCACTTAATGAACTAAAAAAAGAGGTGGTCCTTGTCTTACAAACATTAGGGAGAGTTTGAAATTACAACAGCACTTAACAAAAATGACTTATGACTGCTTTTCATTTACAACCATTGCAACACCCCCATGGTAGTTGATCAAAGTTTGGATGCTTGGCAACACATGTGTGTATGATGGTTGAGGTATCCCAGGATCATTTGATCATCTTTTGTGACTTTTTGACAAGCATAGTCACTGGGAAAGCCAAAGTCACTTAACAACGGTGTTACTAATTTAACAGCCCCACTTAACAAAATGCGCCAAGAAAAGTCATAAAATGGGCCAAAAATCACTTAACCGTCTCACTTAGCAACAGAAAACCTGAGCTTAATTGTGGTCATAAATCAAGGACTACCTATACTATATTAAAGAGATTGACATATCATCAAATAGTGTTGCGTACATATTCAAACCCATTCATTTTTCCAACATGAATCCACTAAAACTTTATAAAATATAAAATCTTTGTTATGGTTAATGACTATAATACATAGTTTGGGATCTGAATTACATACCTCAGATAATGTTTTTTTATAGGTTTTGTAAAACATTTTAAATAGATTGATAAAATAAAATAAAATAAAGCACACAATAAATAGAAATACTGTAATAGAAGACTAAAAGTTTAAATATTTACAACTAAATCACTAAATTATGCAATTACTTTAACAGTAACATCTTTCTTTTCGTCATCAACTTGCATAAAGTAATACAGTAATCCCTCGTTTTCCGCGGTTAATCGGGACCGGACCCTTCCGCGGAAACTGAAAACCGCGAAGTAGGATTCTGTATATCTATACCGGAAACTTGAGTTGGTGGAAAGCAAGCACTTGGGGGCGCTTGCCTCCTACCGATGCATTTTTTTGCTATTGAAAAACCCGCGAAGCACTGAATGCGCGGAAAATGAAGCCGCGGAAAACGAGGGATTACTGTATTCAATGATAATACTGCATATGCATATCCCTCTGCAAATCCTATCATGCTGACTCAGAAGAGAATGAGGGGCAGATGTTTCTAAGAGAGACGAATAAAGAATGGCAGGGGTGTACAAGTAGTCCTCACTTACTAGCTATCCGTTCAGTAATTGTTCAAGTTGTGATAGTGCTGAAAGGGTTATATTTATTCAGAAGATTTATATGGCAACCCATTCACTCTCAGTGATTTCAGGGCTTGAGCAAATATTTGCTATAAATAACTTTGATATATGAAATAACTAATGGTTGATTTAAAGTTCCAGATTTATTAGTCATTTCTATTAGCTAATAGAATTCTGTAACTTAAGCTGTGTGTTATGACTAAGCTTCTTGGAATTCATGCACTTGGGATAGCTTGCTAATGTCTAGAAAAAGACTTTTAAATTCATGTCATGTAGTCTTACGCATTTTGATAATTTTAAGACCATTAAGCAATTTCTTGCCTTCTATATCCCATAACATGCTTCAACAGCACTACTGTGATGCAATATTAACAGGAGCAAACATATTTGAGGAAATACCACCCATATTTCTAGGAAGTTCCACCCATGCTGAAAAATTCACTCTAAAAGCATGCTGAATAATAAAGAGGGTAGAGGAAACGCTAAAATGCACCAATGAAACTTAGACAATTTGATTCACACTACATGGATGCAACTAGAATCCAATTTCAGTTCAAAAATACCATTATACATACTGTACATACAACCCAAGAAAACCATGTTATGTTCAGAACTTGTATTATCTTTTTGACAAACATAAGGCACGCCTTAAAATTGTATTCTCCATCAATTTACTTATTTACTCTATACTAAATACTTACTTCATTTCCATGCTTCTGAAGAAATTCTATTTCTTGCTGTGTGAATGTGGTCATTGAAATGGACTTCACTCTGTGAGGTGGATTTAAACCTCTCCTATAAAATATTTTTTTAAAAATAGTGATTGTAGAAATCTTTCAAGCAAAAGAAATTTTAACTACAGTTTAAAGTTATTAATGATAAAAATAGTATTCAATAAATAGATATGACAAATGAAAATGTCTTAATTTTGAAATAGTTTTGATTCAAGTATTGTAGAAAAATTGGGCCTAATAGCGTATTTGTAAGTAACTTTACAGTTCTCAGAGCTTGGTTATAGCTATCAATTTAAAATGTTGATTCACTAGTTAGCTCTTTTAAGGTATTTGCTTTTTAAAAAAATATAAGCACTATACAGATTTTTAGAATTTCAATGAATACAGATCTTTTAGTCTGCTTTCTTTAAAAGCTTTTATTTGAACTTTTCTTCTAGTAAAGTGTTCATCGGTTTAAATTTTGATTAATGATATGGGATCAGAGACATAAAAATGATACAGAACTCAAAATTAAATTAAAAAATATATTAAATTTTGCTATAAATACTATGGATTTTATCTTGAAATTATATTTATCTATTACAAATTCCAGCCATGTCAAAACTAATAAATTTACTTCATTTCCCCACTATTCTGGCAGTTGTACTTTTAAACTCACTAGGGCTGAATGTTTCTTAAAATATTTTTCTTTTAACCCTATACTGGTTGTCATAAAATATATCAATGTTTTATACAGTTCTATGGAACAAAATGTCACGGCAGTTCAAAAGGAACAACAGATTTAATCCTTTCATTTTTTGCATCACTCAATGATTGTCTTACTCAAATACCAGTGAGAGAACTGTGTGCTGCATTTGGTTGGGAGAGATAATCTTCACTAAGACACTATGAATTTGTGTTTGAAAATTATTTTGGCATATACAGCACACATACAACCATTAAAAAGTATTCTAAAAATTCTAGAAACATAAAAATTATCATTCTCTATATATACATAGTACGTATATAGGATTACAATATTCTGCTTAAAATAGTCTACTTCTCCATCAGAAAGAACATGCCTTCCCTCAAATATTGTGATTTTGATAGAGAAATCTGAGAATGGATCAGCTTTATTTGGTGCCTTCATTGTCTCCTGACAGTTCTCAGTCTAATACACCCACCACTACCACTATTAATGATGCTGGCTAAAGATATTGGGAATTTTAGTCATTATTTTTAATAGAATCAGACAAGAGAAGAACCTCAATTATGAAACTCATAAACAAATATCATGGTAGGACAGCATAAGCAATCTGAGAAGTATGTTTGATTTTTTAAAAAAATAAATATAAAATACCTGCATTAAACAGGCCATTATAATGGTGGCCAACCACCATGATATACAATTAATATATTTTTCTGGGGGGTATTAATGACTTCATGGCAGCAGTAGTTTGGCTACATTTGTTTGAATTGGTAAGGATTGCTTGTAAAATTAAATTCAGAATTAGTGGGATTAACATCTTAATTATTGATAATGAAAAATATTATACTCAATTGTCACACTAAATATTTCTAAACTTCGGCTTTGTTTTAACAGATAATCCTCTATTATTCCATCATTGTTTCATAATATCAACTTCACAAAATTGTTTTTTTCACTGTAAAATAAAGCATATTGTTCACTTTAAATTCAAAAATTTGAAATCACAAATCTCCAATTTCATTGTAATTTTAGTACAATGACAATAAAGATTATTTACTTTATTCATAAAACATGAAACTCAGCCAACTGAACATTTAAAAATGCATATTACAAATACTATTGACTGGTGCTAATTGTTGATACAGTTTGCTGCCAGCATCCTAGGTATCAACCAAGTATCAACAATAAAGATGATGATGATGATTATTATTTCCCTCACATATAAACAATTTTCTTACATAACCAAGATTGTGATCAATTTATACTAGTAAAGATAATTAATCTTCATTTAGACCTATAACATAATTAGGTGTATTGGTATAATTTTAGTAAATAATGTCACAGATGTCAAACTAAGCCTGCCTATTGTAATATGACATTCTTGAAAAAAATATATAAAAGTACTGAAGATTACATATTCTAGACAACTGTCTAACTTCACAGAAGTGAAAACTAGTTTATATTCTTTTAGAATTATGTGCACGGTTAGCAATTATGTAGATAAGTTGGTAAAATAGAGTAACCTCTCAAATTTAACAAAATGTTTAAATTGTTTCCTGCTATAAACCCTTAATGTAATATGCTTACTTAGTATTGCCTAATGTTATTACTTCCTGAAAATGTTCTGTTACAGATATTAAAAAAGGCATGAACAAATTATTACATTTTGAAAATCCATTCATGAAGTTCCTCTTCTCCTATTTTATATATTTTTAGAATATAACCGATTCGCTCCCATCAGACAACTAGCACATCAAGCTTACATATTTCTTCCATAAATACAATTTTGAATTTGCAAACTTTCATTTTAAGCAATGTTGTCTACCCTTGTGGAATATGTCCATTCTAGGTTATTTCCCAAACTCTAATCCTGTACTTTTCTCTGGTAATTTCACTTTATCAGCCTTTTGCTTTCTGGTGGTCTCTCCAGGTGGCCCAGTCTTTCAAATTGCCTGCAATAAAAGTCCTTTCTATTGGTGACTTAAGTAACTGTGCCAGCCCAGTCTCTTCCATTTCTTCCTGCTGATACTGTATTGCCTTACTTCCCCCCACTCCCCGTAGTATTTCGGGGAGAGGGGAAGAATCCCCACTGCCACACTTTAATTTGGCTCTTCACGCGGGCCCAAGCCCTCTGTCCTCCCAACAGAGGGGCTCCTCACAAATCCCCCTTCCCCAGCCTGAGCGGTTTGGCTTTCTCCCTCCTGTCTAGCGCTGCCTACTTAGAACGCTCGACCGTTTCCTCCCGCCAAGCGGCCGGGCCCTTTCTTCTCCTCAACTCACAGGATGCCGGAGCAGGAAGTACAAACGAAGCTGCCCACCGTCATGTCGGTATAGGTGGGGCCGCGCTGGTCGCAGTCGAAGCACTTGCGGTTGGGCGGGAGGCTGCTCATCTCCCTCAGCAGCTTCAGGTGCTTCTCCTCCTGCTTCCGCTTGGCGCTCGCCGCCATGGCCTCCGCCGGCGGGGGGGGGGGGGGGAGCGGGAGGGGAGAGCCGATCCCCGGTCCGCTCGAGAACGAAGGCGAAGGCGGCGCAGGGAGAGACGGGGACCGTCCCGCTTGAGCGGCGGCGAGTCAAGCCAACAGGAGAGGGAGGCTCGCTCCCACCCGCACGAGCCCAACGGGAGAGCGGAAGAGGAGGGGGGGAAGGGGAGCAGCAGAAGAGACGAATTCGAGCCGGGCCCGGGGCGGCTGAATGACCAGCTGAGGCGGAACCCGCACTATAGTTCTTCCCAGGAGCGACGAGAAGAACGGAGCGCCCGTGGACGCTCTGGCAACGGCGGAAAGCGCCCCCTTCCGTCCGGGAGGACTTTCCGTGCCTCTTTTCCTCTCGGGAGCCGCTTACCTGGCATGACCCTGCGAGTCACGGGGAGGGGGCGAGACGCAATCTGAAGTTGGGGACTTGTGACGTAAGGAAAGGGGTTTAAAAGAAAACGTATCGGCGAAAAGAAAAGAATCGGTGAGCCGAACCGGGGCGATGAACTAACGATGCGAGGTCCGTGACGAACACCCTGTGTTCCAAGAATATACGAAGAACTTCCTGAATTTGAATTAACCTGCAATCGCACGATCTCCATGAATGGGGTCAAAGGGTCATCCTGGTCAGGATAGCGAAAAGGACTCGCAAGCACTACTACTTGGGTGGCTTCTCCCAGCAAATAATTTTCAGGCGCCTAAGGCTCTTGTATGTGGAGGCAGCTACGTCATTTTCATTTGTCATAGTCGATGAACCCAGACAGATTTCTAAATGTCGACCTGTTGCTGGATGAGCCTCTGAATCCCTTTTTTTGCTCCTCCCAACTTCCCAACAATCCTTTACCAACGCTATAACATGCTTCTGTTCCGAGGTACAGAAAGTAAATATTGCTCTACAGACCAAGATGACTTGCACAACACCCCTTGCTTAAAAACTTAAGGGGAGGGGGGTAGTGGCCTTCCCAATTTTGCTCATGTTCTCCCAAAATATTTTATCCTTATCCTTACTTTTATGATATACTATACCATATAGTATAGTGTATAATTTATTCAAGAAACAATAGTTCAGTAATTTATTAATCATATTTAGACACCTCCCATCTCACTGATTTTGAGCAATTTATATTTTTTTAAAAAATGGAAATGCCATAAAGTGGGCTTTGCAGGGGGTGAACCCAATCTGTCACACACTTACCACTATTGCTTGGTTTTATATTCATGTATCAGGCCAGTAATTTGCAGAAGAAATGTGATCAGAGGCAAACATATATTTTTATGACCATTATTGCTTGGTTGGATTGTGGCTCAGACACAAGCAACAACTTTATTTTGGCTGTGCTGCCACTCCCTTCTTTTCCCATTTCTTGTTTATGGAACATGGGCAAGCCGCCTGGTTTCTGCAAAAGCAAAGGTGATTTTAATATTATATTTTCTCAAGTAAATGTCTGGCTCTGAAGGCCGAGTTGTATATATCTTGCTGATAAAATAGCAGTTGAAACAGCCTTTAAATTCCTTCCTAGTTCTTAGACCATTTTATCTGATATTATTGAACCAGCTGGTTTCATTTTTCTTTGCTATGTAGTAAAATCCTTTAAACATACAAGTAGTCTTTCACATGCAAAGCTGTGTTTTATCACTGTATTATGACTTTCCAAACACATAATTTTTGTAAATTGTCCATCAGTCTATTCTTAATGAGGTGGAGCTTTAAATTTCAAAATTATCAGCAGTGTATACAGCAAGGGAATATATTTTATCATGCAATTTATATATCCAGAACATCAAATAATTACTTTTTATATATCTTGAAATACAGTATTCTTATCTCTGTAAATATATTTATAATGTGAATATATATGATTTATTTCATTCCAGCAGTTCCCATATCTTGACAAAGAACAGATGTAGTAGAATCATTAGGTTGATAACAGTACTGAATGTCCTTTTCTCCCTCAGTCCCACGTAAATGGTATGTGAGATTATTCTATAGTTTATAGATGTTGTCACTTTAAGAAGAAAATTCAAGAGGTTTGAAGGCTACATATGCATTCCATTGTAATAAAAGCTGAAATAGAAATATATTCAAACATAGGTGAATGTTTTTAAAGCTGTGTCAAGTGATCTTCTTTCTAAATATGTGTGGGGATCCTTTGGATGCATAATTGGAATGTGATATTGTACAATCACTATTTGCTCTAGTGCTGTGATGGCGAACCTATGACACGGGTGCCACAGGTGGCACGTGGAACCATTTCTTAGGGCGCGCGAAACGTTGCCCTGTCAGCTCCAGCGCACAGTGCCAGCTGATTTAGGCCTTCTTTTGAGGCCGTTTTTTGCCCTCTGGAGGCTTCAGGGAAGCTCTTGAAGCCTCTGGAGGTTGGGAGGAGGCTGTTTTCACCCTCCCCAGGCTCCTAGAAAGCCTCTGGAGCCTGGGGAGGGCAAAAATAGCACCCCAAAAGCAGTGGATCGTGCACATAGTATTATGGTTGTGGCATGCCCGCGCACATCTCCCCTCCGCCCTCCCCGCTTTTGGCACGTGCGCCAAAATGGCGCAAATTTAATTTTAGTTCTCCATCAAGAAATGAAATACATAATCCCTTTCTTTGGGTTGACAATGCAAATATTCACAGTACTAGGAAATGAAGAGTTGCTTTCCACTATAATAAAATGAATGCAGCTATCTTATGAATTCTTTGATTTTTATTCAAAGCATTTTAAAATTCAGATAAATGGAACAGAAGAGAAAAACGTTCTTGCTGATATGCAGTATTCTTGCAAATGGACCAGTCTTTTTTGCCTAACTACTGCTAATAGCTTTTTCGGCTTTCTTCTCAGATTCCAAAGAAGGGTAATGCCAGGATTGCCTGTTCTCAGTAAAGCCATAAAGTTTCCGCAAGGCCACACGAGCAGCCTCTTCTTCAGCAGCTAATATTGTTTCACCAGTACCTTCAGCTAGAAACTTCTTATCACTGAAAAGAGAAGAAATACCTTTATAAAGTCTATGATTATGCAACTGATCAATCAGATTAGGCAACATAGTCTGTTTATGTAATAAGATGAAGTCTTAATATAAAGTACATAGCCTTTTTTGAAAATCAAATACTGAAAAACTGTTAGCTCAAATAGCTCCTTGGCTATAAAATTATCTCAAAAGCATGAAATAATACTGTGAAAAATAATTTTAGCCTATTATTTGATATTTGTATAAACTGATTTTGAAACTATTCTTCTGCATTTCTTTTACGAAACCTATATACTACCTTTCTTAGTCGATTGTTCTGTAGTGATTGTATGATATATGTTGAAAAATCAGTAAATTAATCTTTCCATTTCCTGATAGTATCAATATTCTTTGTACCGCTACCAACAATGAAACCAATTAACTCCCTTGAATTAATGTGTGTTTATAAATCATACTGTACAATCAAAAATTACAAAATATAAGAAAAGCAATTGTCCATGCACAAAGTAAAATTGTTCCACCATTCAGGGCAAAAAAGATCAAGAATAATCTAATATAAAGCAATATAAAAAGACAAGTCTAAGATAAAAACAAGATAAAGACTAAATTAAAGTCTCCAATCTTTTAAAGGCTCAAAAGCTATAGAAGTACCGTATTTATTCGAGTATAACGCGCAAAATTTTCTACCAAAAAAAGAACTCAAAGTTTGGGTGCGCGTTATAAACGAGGGTGCGTGTTATAAACGAGGGTGCGTTTTTATCATGGCCGCACGTGTTCAACAACGTTTGTCACTTACAATGCTTGGTCTGAGCCGAGAAAAAGTGAAACAAAATTTTATACCGATTTTTAATCGAAAATTAGGGGGTGCGCGTTATACACGTGTGCGCATTATACTCGAATAAATACGGTAGCTCAAAAGCAATTTTAGTGAGCTTAACTAAATGGTTATAATGGTTATGACACCAATATTTCTGAACTATACTGCAAAGTCATAACTCCTGAAACAGACTGAAGAATGTCAGAAACATGTCTCTTCTAGTCAGAAATAACTCTTATCTTGTAGAGATGTAAGCTGGGAATGGGACAAAGAATAGCGCTTATTTTTTAGAGAATAGAAACCAAGAAAAATATATAACTCTTTACAAGCTATGATATACACTGCAAATAACTGGGAATATGAAAAGCTAGTTTAGATTTTATTATCACTTATATGACGTAGAATTGGAATTCTAAACCCTGGAGGATTTACGTGCCAAGGCAACCTGAATGCAGCATGTTTATCAGTGGCTAACCAGTTCTCCTCCTGACATTATACTATTACTTTGAGGCATTCTGCTCCCTATCAAGGGACACTAATAAACTGCCTAAGTTTATGCATGTTTTATTTTCTACATGAAATTTCATTCAAGCATATGTATGAAATATATATAACTAGTAAAGTCCACCTTCAGTGCATAGTAGCAAGTCTAAATCATCCTGAAATCTTACTAACCAATATAACCCAACAAAGAACAAGGGTAAAGCAGTGGTAGCTCCTGACTGTCTGGTCAGCCTTGGTTCTGGAACAGTTATATCCCTCTTGGCCAGTTCTTCCAGCAGCAAGCCCATGGGGTTTACAACGTTCCACATCTCAAACAGTTCCTTTCCTATCAACTGGGGGATGAAGAAGTCCTGTAAGCAAATATTAAAAAGACAATATTCTTGGAGTTACTTTAAAATAATATCAATAATCATTATTGATATAGATAATCCAAATAGACCTCAACTTGCAAACATTTAGCAACTGTTCAAAGTTATAACAACACTGAAGAGTGACTTACACTTATAGTCCTTGCACTTATAACCAATTACAGCAAGTGATCAAAATTTGGGCACTTAGAAACTGGCATGCATTTATGAGCATATTCATGTGATGACCATCTGCACTGTTCCCAGCCAGCTTCTGACAAGGAAAGTCAATGGGGGAAGCCTGATTTGTTTAATGACTATATGAGTCCCTTAACAACTGCAATGACTCATTTAAAAAGCATGGCAAAAAAGGTCACAAAATTAGGTCTAACTCATTTAACCACCACCTTGCTTAGCAACAGAAATTCTAACCCCAATTATAGTCATAATTTGAGAACCTATATACTCTTCTTTCAAAGAAAAAAGAACTCTTATTTACTAGGGTATATTTTTATAATGCTTAGTTATTACTGCATTATAACACTACAAATCTACTTCACCTCTTAAGCATTGAAATAATTTTCATTAACTAACAACATAACATAACACAACACAACTGTAGAGAAATGTCTATAGATTAAAATGGCGGAAGCCGGCAAATTGCAAAATAACTTGCGAGGCAAGGAAAGCCGTGACATCACGTTTAATTTTCATAAAATAATCAAAATTAAACACTAAATCTTGGCAGTATAGCTGGATGTCTACATGTATTTTTCCAGTACTTTTTCCAAGTCTTTAATATCGTTTTGCATATTAGGAAGAAATTTTTTTTTAATTCTCTTAGTATGTGTTCTGCTTATCTAATTTGAAAATTTGTATCAGAATGCAAATATTGTGTTAGAAAAAGTCTGGATCACCAATTTCAATTGTTTACGAAGAAAAAATGTTGCCAAAATTGGTAGCGTGATAGTATATGAAATGCTTTGTTTTCTTAAGGGTACAATGTTTTTTGACAGCCTCTCCTCTAAGTAATCTTGTCTATGAACTCATTAAACCAATTTTATCTCAATCTTATTAAGTAAAACCTCAAAGACAGTTGAAGATTAATTTATTAATCTTTGAACAATGTTATATTTTCTTATGCATTTTACTAGCTTTGTAATTTTGGATGGATACCAAAGGTCTTAACCATAACATTACATTTTGTAATAATAACTTACCCTGACAAAGATCTCTGTCCTTTGAGAACCATTACCTTGAAGCAAAGCTCCTATTACAGCAAAAAAAGTCTGTTGCAGCACCTTAGGTGGCACGGGAAATTCTGCACAAAGTGTCAAGTCTTGCAAAGACAGGTTTCTAGCAATGTAGGATGCTATTTCTTCACTGGTGAGATAGTTAACAAGTGCCTCAATGCCAGCAGGTGGCATTTTTGGAAAGGCTTCTTCAAAGCATTGTGTGAGATAAGAGTGTGAAAAGGAAGCTCCCTGTAAAGAAAGTTCCTGATTGTCCTTAAGATTAAGAGCAAGGTTTTCTTTTTCTAGTCCAAGTTCTTGGCGTTTAGATTCTTCATTTTTTATATAGCAAGGATTAACAAATGCAGTTTTGAGTTGGTCAACTCGGAATGTCTCATGTATCCGGTGGCCAAAAGCTTCTATTTCTGCATGGTAATCCCAGTTAGGCTTCTCAGACCTACATAAAAAGAGGAGCAGAAATAGAGAAGCAAATACATAAAAAACAGATTAGTCAAGACAAATTTCATGGTGGGACTAAGGCTATCAAGTATCTTATTCCAACTCCTGTACTCTTAAAAACCAGTATTGGAATTCTGGTTGTATATATTTGAAAATCTTCACTGTGGAAATCAAAGATATGCTGTGGGAAAAGACAGAGCCCAAACTGATTATTGTGAACAAATATACCATATTTTTTGGACTATAAGACGCATCGGAGTATAAGAGGCACCTTAATTTTGGGGGAGGTAAATAAGGGGGGGGAAATTCTGCCTCTGCCTACCAGCATCCATTGGTATTCATCTGGCAAGTGTCCTTGCAGCAAACAGCAAATGGCCTGGTCAGCTTCAGCACATTATTGCAGCCTGATTTACCACCAGCAGCAGCTGATTGGCAGGTGGAATACCCCCAATCAGCTGTTCCAGGCTGCAGGGATTGCCACAGACTATTGCGCCTCTATGCCGCATGTTTTGGGGCGGTTCCAGGTGGCGGGGATCCTCACTTCCACTCAGATTTTGATAACAAACAGCACAGATCTTTTTAGCCATTTAAAACAAACCCTATTACCTTACGCACATTTAACTGGAGTGGGTTAATGTGGGGGATGATTTTCATGAATGTGGGGAATGATTTTCATGGAGGCAGAAGAGGGACTTGGCATCGAAAGCTCCACTCCCAAGTCGCCCGTCTTCCTACCTATAGCCGTAGGCGTTGAAAGCCTGGCTTTCTCGCAGCAAGGCCTAATAGAGATGCAACACTTCAGTCCTCCTGGATGCTGTCATCTTGTATGCCGGGCTTCCCAGCAAGCTCCCTGTGCCTTTGCTGCTTTGGTTGGATCCTGATTCTTGAAGCGGCACTGGGAAGAGTGTGGAGGTCGGGACTTGGCTGCTGGATCTGGCCACGAGAAAAGAGAAGGTGAATATGCGGAGAAGGTGGGTGCACGACTCTGTCATGTGCATCGAGGAACCGGGGAGGAAACCATTTTCAGGTGGCAGCATTGGCCGCATGTCCCATTTTTGGAATAGGGGAAGAAAACAGCAGCGCCACCTGAAAATGCTTTCCTCCCAGGTTCTCCGATGCACCTCACAGAGCCGCGCACCATGCTCCTCTTCTGCAGATTCACCTTCTCTTTCCTCCTGACCGGATCTGTCTCCTGGGCCAGGAGCAGAAACCGACTGCCCTCTGCCTAGGTCGTCTGGAGAAGGGGCAGGTAGAGCGGCAATCTGCCTTGCCTTACACCTCCTGCACAGTGTCCACTTTGCCAACCGCGTCCCAATCTTTGTGCTTCCCAGGGCTGTTTCGGGAATGCTTCGATGACAGTTAAGCTAATTAAATGACAAAATGACCTCTAAAAACTCAACCTGCAGAGTTAAGTCTGACTGACAGCAACAGTCTTCTTATCAAAATGTACATCCATATTTTGAGACAAAGCTATCAGATACACCCATAACAGTCCAAATTAGCATTCAGGTATTGACTTGAACATGGCCTTTCATATGAATGTTTTGTTGACCAAGTGTGAAAGGGAAGCAAGAAAAAGCTGTCTGGACTGGCTACAGTTATATTTGCAAGTGATGTGTCTCTTTTTTCTATAAACCACTAGTAAAACTAGTAAATTACAACATAATTTAGCATCATATAATAATCTGAATGATTTATGAGTAATACTAGATTAAGAATTTAAAATAAAAATTGCTAAGAGAAGCACCACAACTTCAGAAGCACCACAATGTTGATGCCATTATAAAGTCTAAAATCAAGGAATACTTAAGTAGTCTTTTATTGTAACTGGAAAAAATGTAAAAGCTGGTTTACTTTTCAACATAAAATACTCCACAAAAATCCAAAGATTGTGTCAACTAACAATACCTAGCCAAATATAAATTGACAGAGAAGAAATTGAAATAATAGATTTTATCTTCCTAGATTCACGTATGGATTATATACACTGCCCAAAAAAAATAAAGGGAACACTTAAACAACACAATGTAACTCCATCTCAGTCACACTTCTGTGAAATCAAACTGTCCACTTAGGTAGCAACACTGATTGACAATCAATTCCACATGTTGTTGTGCACATGGAATAGACAACAGATGGAAAGCATAGGCAGTTAGCAAGACATCCCCAATAAAGGAGTGGTTCTGCAGGTGGTGACCACAGACTACTACTGGAGGCGCTACCAGGAGGCAGGCCAGTACATCAAGAGACGTGTAGGAGGCCGTAGGAGGGCAACAACCCAGCAGCAGGACCGCTACCTCCGCCTTTGTGCAAGGAGGGACAGGAGGAGCACCGCCAGAGTCCTGCAAAATGACCTCCAGAGGGCCACAAATGTGCATGTGGCTGCTCAAACGGTCAGAAACAGACTCCATGAGGGTGGTATGAGGGCCCGACGTCCACAGGTGGGAGTTGCGCTTACAGCCCAACACAACACCCTGCAGGAGATTTGGCATTTGTCAGAGAACACCGAGATTGGCAACTTCGCAACTGGCGCCTTGTGGTCTTCACAGATGAAAGCAAGTTCACACTGAGCACATGTGATAGGTTCTGGAGACGCTGTGGACAACGTTCTGCTGCCTGCAACATCCTCCAACATGACTGGTTTGGCAGTGGGTCAGTAACGGTGCAGGGTGGCATTTCTTTAGGGGGCCGCACAGTCCTCCATGTGCTCACCAGAGGTAGCCTGACTGCCATTAGATGAGATCCTCAGACCCCTTGTGAGACCATATGCTGGTGCGGTTGGCCCTGGGTTCCTTCTAATGCAAGACAATGCTAGACCTCATGTGGCTGGAGTGTGTCAGCAGTTCCTGCAAGACGAAGGCACTGATGCTATGGACTGGCCCGCCCGTTCCCCCAGACCTGAATCCAATTGACCACATCTGGGATATCATGTCTCGCTCCATCCACTAATGTCATGTTGCACCACAGACTGTCCAGGAGTTGGGGGATGCTTTAGTCCAGGTGTGGGAGATCCCTCAGGAGACCATCCGCCACCTCATCAGAAGCATGCCCAGGCATTGTAGGGAGGTCATACAGGCACATGGAGGCCACACACACTACTGAGCCTCATTTTGACTTGTTTTAAGGACATTACATCAAAGTTGGATCAGCCTGTAGTGTTTTATTCCACTTTAATTTTGAGTGTAACTCCAAATCCAGACCTCCATGGGTTGCTCAATTTGATTTCCATTGATAATTTGTGTGTGATTTTGTTGGCAGCATATTCAACTATGTAATGAACAAATTATTTAATAAGAATATTTCATTCATTCAGATCTAGGATGTCTTATTTTTGTGTTCCCTTCATTTTTTTGAGCAGTGTATAATCAAGGGCTTACAGTCAAGAAAGAAATTTTAGACAAATTATTAAACTGCAATGACATCATATGTTAGGCATTGAAAGAATTCTATACTGTAAATGCTATGATTTTTTGAGCTTTAAACTATGACTGTAAAGGTTGGATTATTGGATGAACCAAAAAAAAAACTTGTGTCTGAACTGTGATGCTGGAGAAATTAGAATATTTTAGATTGCAATGAGAATAAATAATTCAATGCTAGATAAAGAAAAATCACTGTTTAGTCACTAATAATGTATTTTCTAAGATAAATTTACAGACATTTCTAAAGTTGTTTTCACTTTGTCACTAAAGGGTACTGAGTGTAGATTAATTTTGGGGGGGAAACCACTAGAATCAGGCGGCAGCATAACAAAATTGACAAAACTGAAGGGAGTCTTGAATACTTTCTGAATATACTGTATATGTTTGGGAGGTTATGAATTGACAACTACATTACCTTCCTCTTATCTTTTGTGTATCATAATCCTCATTCAAAAACATGTAGAAATTACTGAAGATTATTTTAAAAGAACTGAAATTGTCATGAAGCACTTGTTCAAAGACTAGTTTTACTTTATCTTGTTGCTGTTATTTAGACTTTAAATAGGAAGAACAGGGAACCCTGTCAAATTCTTATGTTCAAAACAGTTTTTGCCTTTTTCACTTTTTTTTAAAGGATACCAGGCTAAACTACAGGCATCCTCAACTGCATAAGTATTTGCTTGCATACCCACAAACCCAAAGGCTTTTTAAATTTCACAACTTTATGAGTGACATTCAACTCCCAGAATTCCCAAAACCAGAATTGAAGTCCTTTTATCTTAAAGTTACATTTGAAAAAAACACTAGTTATGTAAAGCCTCCATTTACCCGTCCGGTGTTTGTCTTCCTGCAAACTGGATACACTCTGGAGCTGGAGTCTCTAACCTTGGCAACTTTAAGACTTGTGGACTTCAATTCCCAGAATTCCTCAGCCAGCAAAGCTGGCTGAGAAATTCTGGGAATTGAAGTCCACAAGTCACCGAGGTTGGAGACCCCTGTTCTGGAGGATGCCTGCCTCTCGGCCTTCTGCTTTCTCTCCCAAGCAGCATAAGCGGCCACTGCAGCAACCCGAGTCGGGCTGAGACTTTTTTCAGACCTTAAGACTCCAAGATTTGGCCAAAGCTTGCCGTGTTGCGAATAGAAGACACCTTCCCCTGGCGCTAAACCTGCATCTAATCCCGCGAGTCCCTCCCAACCCGAGACTCTCTTACCGGCGCCTGGGGGGCTCCAGCAAACGCTGCTGCTCCAGGTAAGCTCGGAGCCACAACTTTTTGTTTCGACGCGGCTGAGCACGAAGCAACGCGGCTCCGTTCGCCGCCGCGAACAGCCGCTGAGAAGTCTCGAGAAGCAGCGAGCGTAAGAGCATCGACGCCATCGTACCCGGGACGGAGCTTGATTTAGCGCCGGCTGGAAACTCGGGCCACTTCCTTTCTGGTCCGGCTGAGTTCCGGGCTCCGAGTTGACTTCTAGCGAATGGGACAGCGCTGCTTTATAAACATGGCCGGTTCAAAAAGGTGCCTAACAACTAGATCGCGGTCGAATGCCAAATACCCGGAAGGTCTGGAAATTCAGGGTTATAAACTTTCCGCAATTACCAAGAGCTGCGTGCCAGTATCTACTTAGCGGGCTATTATCTGTACTGTAGCCAAAAGTACAAACGGATACTTTTATTTTCAACATTATGAGAACGTTAAAAGCGTAGCAGTGGGAGAACTACTAAGGGGATGATGATGATGATGATGAATTTATTTATTTATTTATTTATGAGATTTTCTATGAACTTTTCAAATAGTAAACTTGCCTAATCTGTAAAAGCTAAACAGGATTAGACTGTTCAATGGATTCAAGGGCTGCAGGCTAGACTGGAAAAAGGCAAACATCAACCTATTACTATATATGTATATTGCCAAAGAAACCTGCATGTTTACATTTAAGTAATCAGAATGAATTTCTTCTTCTTTTTTTCACCTACCATAAGCACCCGAGCTACAGAATATGATACAAGACATTCAGACTGAACTATAGCAAACGTGTATTGAAGCCAAATTTAAAAGACATAATTGTATAAAAGTCCAAAACCTGCTGCAAGATTAAAACCTAAATTTCAGTTTTTAGTTTACTTTATTGTCATTGCACCCAGTACGAAATTAAATGCCATCTTCAGTGTGCATTTTAACTATAAAAATAAAACACATACATCCTTCACATTCTATACCAGTGATGGCTAACCTTTTGTCATGTGCCGAAATTGTGCGTGTATGCACGATAGCACGTGTGCCCACACCCACAATGCAATGTGTCCCACCCCTTGTGCATGTATGTGCAACTGCCACCACAGCAAGGGGGGGCTTTTTGCCCTCCCCAGACTCTGAAGGCTTTCCTTGACCCTCCTGGGGGACAAAAATGGTCCCTCCGGGCTTTGGAGGCACTCCCTGAAGCTGCCTGGCACCAAATACGGAGCACAGGGAGGGTGCCACCTCCTCTGTGGTCTCCCTGCCGCCTGCACATGCGCGCATCTCCCACATGCGTGGCTTATCCAAAAACTAGCTGGTTGGCAGGAGGCACATGACCTGGGTGAAGGTCCATATGCCCGCAGAGAGGGCTCCGCATGCTACCTGTGGCATGCATGCCATGGGTTCGCATGAAATTGAAAATCCAATATTACATTAATATTGCACTATATAGTAGAATTCAGTATAGTTACTGCCCTGGACAGAAGCTGTTTTTCAGCCGATTTGTCCTTGTTTTTAGCGCCTTTTTGCTCCCTATATATCCATTTTTTATAAGCAGTGTTTGCGGATTCTAATTTTGCAAACCAAAAGTCAATGCCATACATCAATTGAGGGAACAGTATCATTACAGAGTAATTAGGGAACACCAAACTCAAAATGTTTTTTTCATAGAATAAGGAGTTTATTGCCTCTTCTACATCTGTTGTGAAAATTTTAATTTAATTTCCACTGGTGTATCCAAACTAGCAGTAGACAGTGTGATAGCTCTGGATTGAAACTCATCTAACCTAGCAAATGTAGCCAAGAGACAGATTACAGGACAGTGTTTATGGTTCAAAAGGTATTTTAAAAATCTTGTTTCTTATACTTAAGTCTTAATAAAAATATAATAAGTAATATTGCTCAGGCATATTGCCTATGGCAAAAATAATGAAAAAGTTTTAATTCATTGGTAAGAATCCTAACAAAATTTCAAAAAACGGTAACAGATACAATACTTTGGCAGACACTACAAAGGTATTTTAATAAAATATCAGGAAACATTTAACTGATGCATTCATTTCATCTAATCTTTAATTATAGAAATCATTAAGGGACTGAACTTTGTTTTTCACATTTCACAAATGCTTTTCATGTCAACATTTTATTATTTTACATCACTTTCCAAGAAGGTAGAACTTTTAAAATAAAACACATGGTGAACATTAGTATAGGAAAATAATGTATGTGCAAATGGCTGGACTCAATGTGTAAGAACAAACAAGAAAATAACCACTTAAATAGAAACAGTGATTTGAGGTGCTGTGTAGAACTAAAGAAATAAAAGATGTCTTAGCTCAAAATAGAAAGTTAAGTAGTTCCAATTGCAAGTTTCCACATACCCAAAGAACAAATAATACAATTCAGTGCAATGATAAGAAATTACAATCTCTTTACTTTTATGAATTACACTACTGTTGGTACATTGTTCCATAATCTTTGAATCACTCAAACAGACTTGCTTAAAATTTTATTTTTTAAGGAAAAAAAGCAAAATTAAAGCTAAACAACATTTTACACATACCTCTGGAAAATCTGCTGACATTCTAGCAAATAATGGTTTTAGTCAATATGTACACTTGCCAAAATGAGAGATACAGATAAATTAGGATGCCATTTCATCTGGCAAACCACAGCAAAAAAAAAATTTGACTAAACAAAACAAGTGCAATTAGTTAACAATAAAGGTGCTGTATTTAATAATATAAAAACAATGAAAAACCTACTGTAAATTACACCATTTTGTAGATTATTTGAAAAATCCATGTTTGTCTTTCTATGCAAAGAGAAGTGTTTGTAGATACCTTTACAGGATCAAGACATTTCCATTTGCAAAATAATACAGTTCAAATGTACATTATCATGCAAAAAAAAAAGTTAACAGAATGTTACAACAATTTGAAAAAAAATGTCCAAGCATCCTTTTAACACTGTAATTAATATATTACAGTTTTTTTTACAGTGGCAAACATTTCCAGTGCGTGGGTCATAAGTCACCATACAATTCAGAGACAAGAACAAAGGGCTTTGTAATTTTTTTTAATTTCCCCACTGTCAGATCTTTTTAAATGTAGAAGCAATATTTAGCGCCGAAACCAAAGCCAACTATTTAGTAGCCAAAAAGCTACAGTGATTGAATACATGATCATCTCCCTTTTAGCTCTCTCTTTATTTTCTTCTTCCAGAAGTTGTAGGCGGCGATTAAGTTTTATTATCTAAAAGAGAAAAATAAATATTAATATTTTCCACAACTACCTGAATGATCAAGCAGAGTCTGTCAATATAGGACTTCAATCCAATAGAAGACCTGTTTTCAGTAAGCTGATACTCCTGTTCTTACAGACTTAGTAATTTGGGCTGCATTTTATTTCATATTCAATATGCATATTAAAGTTCATATTTTTATCTCTTACATTTCACTACTTTTATCACATCTTTTCTTGCAGGGAGCTACTGCAGTCATGATATATCATTAGCACTCTCTTTCCATATACATTATTCTTCAGTATGTAAGTACTTGAATTACAAGTGCAATTGGGACTGAATTTCTGGTTGTAATTTGCCAGGGTCATAGGTTGAGGCACCCACGTGACCAAACCTGATTTTATAATATTTTTGTAGTGGTCGTTAAATGAATCACCACAGATATTAAGTAAATCCACAATCATAGCACAAACATCATGATCATAAGTGGAAACCCATCCTTTCAAACAGGTGTTTTGCCAGAAACAGGTTAAAACATCACAAATCATGTCACTGTGGTATGGTGCAACTGATCGTAAAGATGAGCTGGTTGCCAAACACTTAAAATGCAGTCACCTAACCATGGAGAGATGCAATACATTTGACGATGGGCCGTTGCATTATAGGTACAACACACCCATTCTGGGCCTGTCATAATTTTGACTGCTCATTAGTTGAGGATTATCTTAATTGTTGCAATTTTAAATATTTTTCTAGGCTTTTAAATATTTATGAAAGCTTTCTGATCTTGTAGTTCAACCCCTTTTCTAGATTTATTCATCATTCAGCTTTGCAACAAATAATACAAAAAACTTTACAATATATGAAGAATGAAACATAAAATGCATGAATGAATCTTGGCTTGAGGGTGTAATGGGGAGCATCACACTAGAGGTGATTGATGAGTTAAGGGGTAATTCTACCAACCCCTAACTCCCCATCTTTTAACTATAATTTTATCTTGATTAGTATTTCTATTTTTATTGATTAAGATTTATTTAGTTGTAGGAATTTTAATCTTTTAATGCCGCAAGCTGTCCAGAATTGTTTAGTTACTCAATAAATAAATAAATAGATCTTGTATTAAGATTTACTTGTATTAAAACAAGCATAGAGTTTGTTCAGCAGCTTGAAACAAAGCAACAGAATATATCTTCTCAACAGCCTCTCCTTTTCAAATCTTTCTACTCATATTTTTGCTGGAACATTCCTATATTTTATTAATATAGAAACTGAGAATGCTGAGAAAACAACTTTGTATAAGAGTTGATAAAACTATATTTACAATACCAAATATGAATATACTTCTAAATGTTAATGATAATGGAATTCTGGTCCCTTACACCTACATGTACTATATGAATTATATTATGTAAGGGTCACAGCTATAATAGATACCTGTCGTCTTAAAGAAGCAGCATCCACAACTGTCATATCTTCTGATGCTCCTTCTAATGATGTGTCTATATTTGAAAGAGTATATCTGTATGACAGAAAAAATACAAACATTCTTCAATGGTACAAAGAGAATTACAGGTGAAATATCATTGCACATTTTACCATCTGAAAAACAAATCTTAACATATTAGACATCATGCAAGTATTAATTCAATGCAGCCTATAGAAATGCAACTACTGTACAGCAAAAAAAAAGATATTTTCTGTGAAGTGAAAAATGCTTGAAGCTGTTTTAATTCTAGGTAAAATTCAGTATTTAATTCTAGAGTGAAATTATGAGAATAATTTTAAGAAACAAATGCTAAATATATGCCTTTGAGGATTAGTTATTGGTAATAGCCAATCAACATTAAACACCGAGATTGGGGTATACAAAACCCCTAACATTAAATTATGGTTTGTTTTAAACAATATCTGTATGTGTTGCTACCTATTATGATTTGTAAGTCATGATTTATAATATAGTATGTGAGCAAAGACACTAAAGTTTATTAAGAAAAGTAGTTAAAAAAAAGTATATATTAATCTTATGTGAAGAGTGACAGAGCTAGGTTTGTGATAGGCATACATATTCCAGGTTGACAGTATGAGGATGAAACAGCAATGAAGATGCACTTCAATTCTAAAGTGACACGTAGTCATAAAATTCTGAAAACCAAATTTAGGTAGCCAGGCAGGAGTTTTAAAAACAACATTTCAGTAAAATGTTACTAATTACATACACAAGCTCAGCATTAAGTAAAAGTATTGAGACCTTCATCACTAGATGAATAAGAGGTATAGGAGAGCAGCTTAAATTAATAAGATAGTAGAAAATAAATTTGGGCAAGCCAAGCCAATACAAAAGGAACAGGTGATAATAAAGAAATCTTGATCTGAAGGGGGGGGGGGGGAATCAAAAATATTCTGAAAAAGAATTTTAATTCCTAAATCCTGACTAAATAATGCCACAGTTACTACATTGTGATATAATATCAAGTTATTCTACATAAATGTATCATAGACCACTGGAATCATAAAAATCAAAGAGGAAGAATCCTAAGTGGAAACCGAGATCTGTCACACTGAAAACTAAGTTTTAAAATGTAAATAAGTGAAAAAGTCAATAAAACAATAAAAATAAGGACCAAGAAAAAAATAAATTTGAAAAGGAAATTTAGGGGACCAAACTTTTTAGAGCATGCACAACAGAACAATATAGAAAAAACTATTGGGCAAACTAATTCAGGAACACCTTTGACAGTTTGCAAAAAAGCTAACTAAATGCAACATTACCTGGTTTCATCATGATGGCGGCTAGAGGAACTGACAGCTGCTGACCCACCACGTAACACTGGCCTAAGGCAAGATTTGTAGATATGAAGGAAATAGAAAAAAAAATGGAGAGAAAAAGTAGAAGAAGAAAAAAGCCCTGAAGTCAGATTGTTATTTCTATTATACTTGACATACAGTACTAAAATTACAAATCCTATTTGTATTTAGAAAATATTTCATTTTACAATGGAATATTATATTTCATGATGTACAAATGATTGCCTAGATTATGGTTAGCTTAATCTAATTAGGACGTCGCCCCACTGATTTCAATGGCCTATTCTACGTACAGGTAAATTTTATCAAAATAATTTCATTTTTAGTCATCCACGGACTAACGTCTGGACAAAGAGCCAAGTCATCAAGCCCATCTGAAATGCCAGCAAGTTGGGAGCCATCAGTATCTCAGGGAACTTTATTCCAGAAGGCAGGGAATACTGAATTGAAGGCAGACTTTTGGGAGTCCCAACAGATGGCAATGTTTAACTGAAGGAACCCAAAGCACACCAACCCTGCCAAATTGAATCTGTATGTTCAGGCATCTATATATTTTTATAATTGTAATAAAATCACATATATTACTGGTTCATTCATTAACTCCCATTTTGCTTTTAATTCACATATAATTTCCTGAAACTTTTGAGCAAGCTAAAGTTTTAATACAGACAAACAATAAATGCACATGCTCATATTTTCACTCATAGCGACAATAATTTTTAAAAATACTATTTCAATTTTTTTCATAAAAATCTATGACATAACATTGTCATTTCCCAAGAAATCTTATTTAAAATAACAAAAATAATGGCCAATACAAATCACCAAATACATCAACCGCGAAGACATCATGGGACATTTTTCTAAGACTTAGAGCACACCCTTAATATAATCTTTTTAGTCTGGCAAATAACTATTTCCCCTCAACTGCGCTAGCGTATACTTTAAATAATGTATCACAGAATTCTGTTGCAAAGGCAAGAAACACAAGAACATTCATGTTTACAAGTAATGCAATTCAAACTAGCACTCTAAAAGGCATATCTACCATTTAATAAAAAATTGAAATTAAAAATTCCAAGAAATGGCCCTGTCCACAAAGTCCCTTATGGCAACAATACAGAATTATTTGCCACTGGTTTCTTTTGAAAATATTTTCCAATCTAACGTAAAGGTTTGATAATTACTAATGTTTTTCCCAACCAAGAACTGGGGCTGTGCAAATCTTTGAAGGGCTATGTTGTTCAAGGTTTGGGCAAACAACCCTTTCAGGTTATTTTACCAAGCAAAGTGTGTCCTTCAGTTCTAAGAGCAAAGCAACCATGATGTTCTACTTCACAATGATCCCCGTTTTTTTCTGCAGAGTTTACACTATGAGGAATGTCTGGGAAAATCCTTTGGTGAGCACTGCAGAAGACAGAACTAGCCAGATTTTCCGTGAGTCTGTGGAATCTACCCAGTCGAAAGACATCTTGATGTATACACACTAAGATTTTCAAGGTTAGATAGCTCCAATGCACAATGAATCCTGTAACAGTTTGCAAACCCACTTGGCTAGAAGCATTTTGGCCTGCACTGGGAAAGAAGACTACAGAGGCTTTTCCAGAAGCACTGGCTTAATTTGTAGCAATGTAAATTGCTTCCCTGAGATAAAGAGAATTATAATATGTTGTTTCTATTACATGAATGCCATTTGAAGCATAGGCTTACCAAGTAGAGACAAGGTCTAGCCTGCATTGTTTTTCAAGATAATTGGAAATAAGCTTAGATTGGCTAGATGCCATGTAACTGAGAAAATAAACATTAGTGTATTGTGGATATGCCAAATAGCCCAGCAAGCTTTAGTTATTGAAAATACGAAATTATATGCTTTTATGAAAAACAGAGAAAACTTCATTAACTAGCCTTGTGTAAATCATCCTATAAAAATCACAACATATTTTGCTTGCTTGCTGTGACTTGCACTGCTGAAGAGTTATTTGGCACCATCTGAAGAAGTGCTGAAGATGAGAGAAAAGGGTGAAGATTACCAAGGGACAATAATTAATCAATTCAGAGGGTATGGGTGGAGTCCCAGGAGAGGATTGAAGATTAAGATTAAAAGTGCATCTGCCAAAGAGAAGCAAGCAGATAACTAGCTGCTGCCATTCAGAACCAAGACAGAGGAAAGCGAAAAATTGTCATTGAACTCGCTAAGCCTTTTTAACTCTCAAATTAGGACACAGGATGAAGAGTAGGGCATACATCTGTTAAGCTTGTATTGTAAACTGCACAACACAGACACTTAACAGTTGCTCTAAGATTAAAAGTTGAAGTTCATTAAAAAAAACAGTTAACACACTAACTACCATGCCCATAGAGAATGAGGAAGGTATTTTTCGCAATGGAATCTGTCTGTCAATTATACTTGGAAAGCTTAGCTGGATCTGAACCATTGAATATATGTTATCAGGAGCTTGAATAGACAGGGCAAAACCCTATATTTTTCAAAATCATGCTGTTCATTTGCAAGATTTGCATGAACGCTTTGGACACTATTCCTAGGTCTTTCTGCATGAGTGCATACACACATGAGAATCAATGTTTTTAAAGTGCTTTGAACTGCCATATTGTTCATGGAAATGTATTTTATATCATAGCTAGCAAGTCTTTGAATAATAAATCTGAAGGATTTTCAGTATTTTACACCCTGAAGATGTGGCGGCTGTTCCTAATCTTAGTTTTACATGAAAAGAAAGATTAGTTCTACAATAGGGACATTTGAAGAGCAACATACATCACTGCAACATTTACTGCTTCTACAAATTGATAAGATTAAAAATATACATTTGACAAAAAGAAAAAGGAAGGCAGCTAAATACAAATTTGCAAATGAGGGCATAAATGAAGTTGCCAATCTGAAGTTGTTCCCCAACATATACCTGAAACATTTTAGCATGAGATGCTAAGAACTGGATAAAGAAGAACCTGTATGCAGCAGCTACAGGTTGTATCTAAGATACGGCCCCATTTGCTTTTAGAATACTGATTTGATAATACAGTTATCAACTCATTACTAACAAAACTTTTAAGTAGTACCACATCAAGTATCAACAGTCAAGACTAGTTTCCTTCAGTTTAAAAATAAATTTTAATATTCTTTGCATCGAATGCAGTATATTTTAAAAAAAGAAGCATATTTGATCTCTAACTTACTCTTATATAAAAGCCAGAATTACTTCAATTCAGATTTAGTCTATCTACTTCTTAGTCATGCTTGTCCTTCTATTGTATCATATTCAGAAAACTCTTATTGTCCAGCTTTTCTATAACCCTAATATTTAATGAGACCTTTTAGACATATTTGACTATACTGTATTTCTACAACCAAAAAACAGACTATGTTCTCTGAGCAACTTATATTAAACATTAAAAGAATTGTATCATACTTTTACAATGAAAAGTATATCAATAGCCAAAGATATTTTGAAAGGTTTGTAATGAAATATAAATTATAAAACACTTGCCAAAGCTAGATATATAAATTGTAGACAAACAACATGACAGAAGAATTTATCTCTTTTAAATTAACCATTAATACAGCAGTTCATTATGAAAGTTTCTGACATAACGGTAATATACAAATTATAGATATCTTAAATACAAGGCAAATACATTGATTTTTTTTCAAGATAGGAAAACTTGTATCATGTTCATAGTGGAGTCCTAGATTTTCCCCTAAAACCGAGTTCGTCAAAGACAGTTTTTGAGAAAAGAAATGTTAGAAAAAGAATTTATCCTATGATTGACTAATTAGCCATGATAAATAACCAACATTTTAATTGACAATAGAACATATTGTAGTTATGCAAAGCATGGATGAAATATGCAGGAATCAGAAAATATTTTAAAAGAAAAATAAAGCAGAAAAATGAAGTTTTAAAAACTATTGTTAAATAAAATATTATGCTTAAATAAAACAATGTTTAAAACAGCAAAAAAGCAATTATATAAGAAAAATATTGTAAAAGAATCAGCAACTGTAGCCATGCAAGTAATACCATATATTTCCAAATTTCACATTCCTGCATGCAAATTTTAGAAGTTTAATTTTACCCTAAAGATGGGTTTAAAAGAAAAATACTTGATTTTTAAAATTATATTTGAAATAAACTAGAAAGATAAACTTCTTATTTAGATTTTTGATTATTTCTCAAGGCCTTATTTTTACTTGGCTCAATTATGTCTAATTGATTTATAGAATTTTAAAACATGATTCTCAAAATTTTAAGAAAATATTTTAGCTACATTCAGTTAACTCAGATGATGAGTCTTAACTGAAAAATGTCAGCAAATACTTCAGTTAAGTTTTACATCTGCAAGATACTTAGGTTTTAATATAGAACGTATTGTGTGAGTATTTAAATAAAGCCACAAAAATTGGGTCCTGGGTCTGTTTGGAGAAGGGCGGGGTATAAATTTAATAAAATAAATAAATAAATAAAAATATTAGTGTAAAGAAAGTGAACTGCTTTATATGACACAATAAAGTTCTAAAACAGAGTAATCTTTAAAGAAATATGTTCCAATAGAAGTGTTAACAGGCAATGTTCTATTGCTTTAGAGAAACATTATAACTTCAACTGAAATAAAAAAATCAGTGACTAAATCCTATGTTGATTCTAATTTGATCTTAAAAATGACCATAAGGACAAAAGTTTTTAAATAAAAGCTCTGCTGACATAATAGAATGCAACAGAATACCTGACCCTTTGCTCTTGACTAGTAAGAGAAGCCTAAACATTACTGGGTTCAAAAACAGGTGCAGCTTGCATGAAAACAGGTTATTTTGGCTCAGAAAAATTTAATTATTTGGGAGAAATGGAAGTAATAGCTCTTAATTTTATTAACAAATAAAATGTCAAGGTATTGGCTAATATTTGACAGATTCCTTATTAATTAGTTGGCTGGCAACAGGTTAAAAAAATAATTCAAAACTTTTTAAAGTCATGCATATAAACTGCATAAGCTGTCTTTTCCATGCAAGTTTCAGGAAGAAATTGCTATAGGCATTTTTCCCCAACAAGAATTATAAATATCGCAATTAGAGATCAAATAAATTCAGTGTCATACCTTTAATTCGATTCCCTTCAATGTTAATGGGTTATGATTCTCTACTTTAAAAAAAAACAAATCTGATTACTGTATTATGAGAAGAAAATATTTTATATTCTCCAAGTCTGTTAGAAATAACAAAAGTTATTCCACTGTATCAAGAGAAAATGAAAGAACATATTATCTTGGATTGTTTAGCTGTATTTAGCTCAATTTCCCTTTTCCAGTCAGGAACAAAATAATTTTAATTGGCTATGTTCAATTTGTCCAAATAAATGATAAAACTATCCATGAAATGTGAATTTTGGAAACGTCATTCATAGATCATAGAAAGAAAAAGACATGAAAAAAATATTACTTTTATGCTGTGTACTTCTTTAAAAAAATCAAAATTAATAAACTAGAAAATTAAAAGGAAGTAAAAAGCAGTAAATTGGCAGAATCTGTGATGGCCAATCACCTGCGGTTTTCATCCAGCACATCCAAGACTTGCTGGTAAGCCCTACGAGTAGAAGACTGGATAAGCGACAAAATGCCCCGAGCAGAGTAAAGACTAGGTCCATCTTCAGAAAACTTTTGGGGAGAGCAGACACGAACCTGTTGAGGTGATGGTGTCACACTGTTTTGCAAGCATAGCAAATGAAGAGAGAAACACTAGCATCAGGTTTCAGATAGAAAAAAAAGTTTTCTCTACCAATCCTTGTTGAAAAATTAAGTTGGTCCCAGTTTTTTTGCACCTCTACCATAAATAAATAAGTAAAATATTATCAAATAGAATTTCAATGGAACCCCAAATCTTTCAGTAAAAAAAGCATTTTAAGATAATTAGCAATCTACTATTATTTAGTAGATATTTACTAAACTTATTAAATATACAATATGTAGGATAAAATACAATTGTTTTCAAAACACAAACACAAAATCACTAATGAATTCCCAGAGATAAATTCTGACCTACTGTATTGGGAAACTTATTGAAATTCATAACATTTAATTCAGTTATAATTACTTTATCAGAAGATTGATCCTAGTTTTTCATCTAGATCTGATAACTCCTCTTACCTCTCAAGGAGAGAGAAGAGAAACATTTTCAAGAGATGACACAACACATGCAATGTTCCTTCTTATACGGATGACATACTGCAAAGCATGTAATTTTGATTAAAACCTGCTATACAGTATAAAATACCATAGGCTCGAATATTGAATCATTTTAAACTGTAGAAGGGAACTATTCTGAAACTGCTCTCAGATATTAAGTTTAGATAAAATTATAACGATATTTGCTTTTTGCAAACTAAATAAGTAAATAAATAAATAAAGCTTTGTAGAGATTGTGAAAATAAATACTGGAAAAGAAACAACAAAGACAGCAGAGGTGCTGATGATAAGTTCTAGACATATCCCAAATAAGCAAAATACATTCAAGCATTTATTCTGAAGCAAAATCTTTCAAAAATAATGCACAGAATGGAAATTTGCTAAATAGATATTTGTGAATATTTCTATTAGAGATCCTAAACTGTAACTACATTTTATTTTGTATACAAAGAGATTTTATTTAAATTACATTTTGAAATTATAGGTATATGAAATAATGTTGATTGCTTCTACTCATGGTTTACATAAAAGACAAACTTGAAAAGCTGCCAGCACAATACTGAATAATATATAAATGAAAACAAGAGAATTCTTCCAAGGAAATAAGCTCAGTTTTGTGGATTTCTCTGATTTTATGACTTTAAGTATCATTAGCAGTTAATTATTCTAAGCAAAATACAAGGCAAAATACAGATGATGTTTATGTATTTACTGTAGGATTTACCTGAAAGACTATTTTTTCTTAGATGATGGCTCTTGGTTTAACTTAAATTGAGAAAATAATAGCAGAAGCATTTTTTTAACCTCAAGTTTTTGTTGGGAGTTGTAGTTCAACTTAAATTCTGGACTGTCTTCCTTTTAGGTAATTGTAATATTTATATATTCCTTTTCTGGTGATGGACAATCTAACCCGTCCATTTAAAATATTTTTTTAATGCGCTAAATTTTAAGAATTCTTAAATGTATTATATATAATCTTAATATCTTTTTGATATCAGGCTATGATCTATTTGTTTTGAGGTGTAAATTACACTGAAACCCCCAATATTCACTCAGCTAAGTAGATTGATTAATTAATTGATTGATTGATTTCTTTTTTTCTCTTTCTTTCTTTCTTTCTTTCTTTCTTTCTTTCTTTCTGTTTCTCTTCCTTCCTCCTGTTGAATTGGATTGCTTGTATATTTCCTGCTTTCCACCTGGAAAGTTTTGCTATCTATGATCTAAAAAAAAAAACCCTAACAAAAATAATTAAAGCTCTTGGCAATAGCTTTAGGAGGGACAATGACTCCTTCTTAAATTTCTCAGTGTAATAACCTATTATAAATTTTAAAATCCTTTAAACTTGGCCTCACTTGTAGCAGTGAGTAGATGAGTTTATACATTTAAAAATAACTAAATTATTGCTTTATTATCACAAATATTTTCCCATACGCCTCTGCCAGGTTGATTACTGTAAATACATATAGTGTTTGAAACCGCAGAAGTCTGACATTACAATTCATAACAAAAGCACCTGTGGGAACAAAATAAATGAATTTATGTTAAACCAAGCAATTGGTTAGGTACCATTTATTTTGACTGGCAGTGACTATCAAGAATTTGAGATTTTCCCCAGCTTATTTTCTTTGTGGAAAGTGAATGTTAAACCCAATACAAACAAAGCAATGGGCAACTATGAATTAACAGCTTTCCCTAGTTTTTGGATGACATATACTTTAAGGAATATATATATGGATTAACTTAGGAATCATTTACATAAAGACACTTACAAAGAAATAGACCATATTAATACTAACATAACAAGTAACATCAAATTTCTCATAATTGTGGCAAATAAACATATAAGCATGTATGTAATATTTTTCAGCTTGAAGTTCCCAAAAAATAATGTTATTAACACGCAAATCAAGACTGGCCTTTCTACACAAAACTATTCTACGTTTAATTTTCATTACAGTTGTATTAACGATAAAGCTTCCATTTTTATTTATCATTAGTTTAATGTAGCTAAGATCTCTAAAATGATTGTAGAAAGCCTAATTTCACATAATTTGCTGACAACAGTTTAACATTATAAAACTTCTTTATATGTAGATGCTACACAACATACTGAAAAAATAAGTCTGACTCTACACACATGTATGTAATATTTGCAAAGAATCTATGGCCATAAAATCTAAAGTGTATGGCCTAATTCAAAAGCATTGAGACCCAAAGACTAATGAATCAAAGATAAGATTCAAATTACATACACTGCACTTTTCTAAACTGACCTATATTAGGCATGTGATAGAATATTTGACAACCATCAAGTCACCACTTTTAATTATATATTAAAAAGATGGGATAAAGTATAACAGCTCTGAAAACTTGAATAGATGCATCTTATTTGTATAAGAAAATATAAACAGTATCTTCCATCCCTGCTACTTACAATTTATGAAGAAATTTCCCTAATCAGGATATAATATTTATTGGGGAGAAATAAAATCCCAGTTCTAGAATTTACCCACAAGATGAATTATGTTTATATCTGATTTTATTACATACACACGTGCATGCCATATATGTATGTGTGCAATATAATTCAATAAGCTTCATTTCAGATAACGTAGCTAAACAAATATTGACAGTAAACAGTGAATAATCAATTTTTAGTGAACATACTTGTATTTTATTTTTCTCTATAAAAGATGACTGGTACCATGACATTTTTATTTTCCAGTCAGTTTCAATATTGTGCTATCACAAATAACAGTTCTGATTATTGGAAAGTGTTCTCTTTAAATTAATTAGCAGAAAAGGCATCATGGTTACTCATCACTTCTTTCATCTAGTTATTATTACTTTGGGGAAGTATTTTAGTATCATTCTATGTCAAAAGATGATCAGGTGAGGCACTTACACACACCATTATGGGACAAATGCAATGATGACAGCATAAAAAATATTATTCATTAGATAGACAAAAAAAATGGAACTAAAAAAGTCTTCTAAGCTGATAAGGTTAGAACACAATTTTTCATTATTACAACTAACATGCTAGAATTGCATATAGTTAATTTACAAAACAGTTCCGCCTACAAATATATATATATATAAGCATCTCTAACAGAGGAAAAGCATGGATTTTTGTAAAAATGCTGGTTAATAAATTAGGACAATAAAGGTAACAGTTTATATATATCTAAAACTAAAGATTAAAATATCAATAAAAACTTAAGGCATTTGGATGCAGCCTGAGTGAAATATCTAATTGAAATAATAAGATGTCATGTGAAGAAGACCGCTTGCAATTATTCCAGATATATTTAGAAGATTTATATAATTATGAATCATTTACTTTCAAAAAAGTGACATGAATACACACACACACACACACACACACACGATACTAAAGACAAATTTAGAAATAATATCCAATTCTTACAATGCAATATAATATACATCACCCCAACGTCATCAGCTGCTCAATTCAAATGCTATCAGCTGGTAGGCAACCTCAAGATGTTTGCTTTCTTATCTCATGGTTCTTTATCTTTACAATTGGTTTTGACTGGACAAAGTTTTAGAATAGTTGTCATTTAACATAGGGGTTCCAACCACTGATCTGTGGACTGGCACAGGTCTGTGGCATACCAACCACCGGGCCACACAAACAAGCAAAACCCCATCTGCGGGATGCAGACAGCACACAAAATCATATCCTCTCCAGGCTACAGAAAAACCTCTCTACGATCCCTGGTGTCCAAAAGGTTTGGGGCCGCTGATCTTTTATTTATGTATCTGGAATGTTTATCCTTTGAATATAACATCTTTAAATATGCTTCATATATTTAGTTAGTTGCTTCATCTAGCTTCCTCCTTTTCCCCAATTGCAGGTGAAAGAAACAAGATGGAAATTATTCAGGGGAACACCTATAACAGTAATAGCATATTGGTGGCACATTTTTAAAATGGCTGACATGGTAGGTTTGCTTACATGTTCATAAACAGCCAGTCAGAAAACATACAAATTACCGTACAAATCAGGCCTGGCTGCTGCCAACCAACTCCCTCTGGACGTCTATAACTTCCCTAACATTTTTGTTGTTTTTATTGGGAAAGTACTTGCTTCTCCAATAAGCCACCAGGCTATCAACATCCACTTTTTATTTTCTAAAATGAATTTGTGGGCCATATAGACATCCTTGGGAGGAAGTGGGATTAAAGGTCCTAGCACTCCTTTTTATATAATTAGAACATCTAAAAATAAAACAACAAATATGCTGGACACCAAGAAGGTATCCTTGATTTAGGTATGCTTTAAAGTTTAAGGTTGCAATATATCACAGGACTTCATATATGTAGTTTATTTAGTTATTAAATTTGTTTGCTGCCCAATTCGCCGCATATGGATGCAATTGCCTAGTATCATTCTTTGTACATTAAAAAAATGAGAGCAAAGAAATCCAAAGAATTAAAAATAGCAACTGTGTAGCTCTTTAACTTTTTATTGCATCATTTACAAAAAGGTAAGATCAATTTTGAGCCTCAAGGCTAACATCAAAGGGCTGTAAATAGATCAAATAAACGAAAGCATTTCCTAATCAAGAACCAAGAAAAAACACAGATCAGATTTCATTTACAGATGCATTCATAATACTTATCTACTCACACTGCTTCATTTCTCATCAACTGGCCATTCTGACGAGTTAAATTTTCACTCATTGAACGTTCTCTTTTCAGCCTTCCTACTGCCCGAATCTGCCAGGAAAAAAAGAAAAGGAACAAATCAAAGATAGTATTTTACTGTATTAATAGCATTAATAACTAGCTTAATTTAGTAGGCAAGTGATTTTGAATAATGCAAACTTTTTAAATAATGGATTTTCTGTCCTGCTTCTCTTTGATACAAAAGAGGAAAAAAGGAATCTTCATCAGATTTTCTGCTATTATATTCTCTGACAAAAAATAAAAATAAAATAGAATTCTACTAGTTTGTGTAGTATCTATTTCCAGACCTAGTAAATTTCGATCTGATAGCTTCTTTTCTTCTAAACTTCTGTAATAGTATAAAGCCAATAAGCAATTCTTCAGAGTGCTTTTGTGGATGGATATCAAGATAAATCATTAAATAAATTATGGGCAAATAAAATTTTTATCAGTCAGTTATCAACTCTGTACTTAGAAAGTGAATGTCTGTCACTCATGCATAAGCACTTAAATCTTGAATTAAATAAAGGCAATGTCAGATAACTATAATTTATTGTGAACCCAGTAAAGATGAAGATTAAGATGATATGCCTGTCAGGCCCAAAACCAAGAATGATACCGGTACATAATAATTCTTCCAAGCTGAATGGTTTCACACCTATAATACCAGAGTAAAGACTCTACTATTTGCACTGTTTTATTAGGGTTTTTTAGCAGGGGTTTTAAGGACAGGCTAATTATATAATATATTTATAATATATTTTAATATATATTATGTTTTGTATTATTGATTTTTATCGCTGCCTGTACACCACCCTGAGTCCCGAAAGGGAGAAGGTGCGGTATATAAATCTAATAAATACTAAATACCTACAATGCAGAGAAGTTGTTCATTGCCTCGCACTCACAAGAAGTTTTACTTTACTGTGCAAGAGCCGGCAGTTGCTCCAAGGCTGCAGGCTCCAAGGCTGCAGGCACCCAGGGAGGGACGGAATGTTGCCCGACTGCCCCCTCCCGAAGCAACCTTGGAAGTTTTCAAGCTCGTCTGGAGAGACTTTTTTTTAAAGAAAACCCCGAAAAACCGCAAGATCTGGAGCTGCCAGTCTCCAATAAGATGCGCATCTCGTGGCCCGTCCGCCCCATTTCCTGCCCCACCTACCACTCCCAAATTGCACGTGCAAGTGTCTCTCAGCTGTTGTGTGCTGGGAAAAGCCTTGCACGGTAAAGAAAAACTTCCCAAGAGTGCGAGAAGTTGTTAATTGCTTCACACTCATGCAAAGTTTTTCTTTACTGTGCAAGGTTTTTCCCTGCACACAACAGCTGCCAGACACGACGAAGCTGCCAGACTCTGGTAAGATGTGCGTCTCGGAATGGAGTGCAATTTGGGGGTGGCAGGTGGGACAAGGGAAGGGGCAGGGCCACTAAAGAAAGGAAAACGGGGGCGATTGGTGAAGGGTGGGGGTAGATAGGTAGAAATTCCAAAAAAATTCCAGCTTTTACTGTGGGCGTGGCTTGGGGGGTGTCATGTGACTGAGTGTGCGTGGGCATGAGTGACGTCAAGCACATGGAGTCATTTGTTAGAGCACACAAGGTGTACCCTGTCAGCTCCAGCACATATGCACGTGCTGGCCAGCTAACTTTGGCCTTCTTTTAAGGCCATTTTTCGCCTTCTGGAGGCTTCCTTGAAGCCTCTGGAGCACAAAAAACTGGCCCTACGGGTAACCTGGAACAGTGACTTCCCGTTTGTCCATAGGGCCGTTTTTTGCCCTCCCCAGGCTTCTAGAAAGTCTCTGGAGCATGGGGAGGGCAAAAAAAGCACACCAAAAGTGGGGTGTTGTTGCTGCGCTGGTTGTACGCGCATGCATACTGGGGTCACACATGCATGCGCACTGGGGTCGCACGCATAGCATTATGGGTGTGGGTACACTCATGCATGACCCCCCTGCACTCTCCCTGCTTTTGAGCCACGATCCAAAAAATGTTAGCCATCACTGCTCTAAGTGGTCTTCAGGTAACAACCACATATTCAATGACCGTTGAAAGTTATGATGCTGCTAAATGAATGGTGGTTAAAATTGTTTCTCAAACTTCCAGTCATCCTGAACCCTCAGCAGGGGTGGGTTTCTGCCTGCATTACTGCTAGTTTGGTGCGTGTGCAATTTTGCTTGCATAGTTGCCTATAAATATGTTTGCACATGCACAGAACATTTTAAAAAGTAAAAAAAAGATATTGCAGCGACCGGGGAACCAGTTTGTGGGCGTGGCGAGCATGCTGTTCCTACTGGTTCGAAGACCCAGTCGCCATTTCCACTACCATTCCACCAAACCAGTACAAACCAGTAGGAACCCACGTCTGACCCTCATGGCTACATGATCTGGGTCCTTGGCAATTGGTTCCTTTGCATCATTCCATGTGACATGAGCATGATCTGTGACCTTTTCTTCCCCTAAAGTCAATATAGGGAAACTCGCAGGTAAGGTTGCAGATTGTTTGGGGAAGTCTCCCCCACTTGTACACCCTCCCCCCCCCCCCGGCTCCTCTGTGCTTGTACCATGCCAGCCACCTGCACAGCCTCCACGCTTTGCTATGCTTGTGCTGTGTGACTCCCTGGACACTTTCACACCCTCCTCAGCCACTTGTACTTCACCCATCCAGCAGCATCCACCCACTATGCTAGTGTCCTGCTTCCCCCACTACTTGTACTACCTTGTGCATCCTCCCTGACCAGAAGTCACTTATCTACCGACCAGAAGTCACTTACCTACCTACCAGTCTGCTTGCAAATCTCCTTATACTTGCCACTTCTTGTGGACTTCCCCACTGACTATGGTTGTTGGAAGTTGGCAGGAAGTTGCAAGTAGTTGCTTCTTTAATGACCCACAATCCTCGCTTAGTAACTGCAACAGGTTTGCAGAGATTGTCATGACTAAGAAATGCAGTTGTGTGACATTGCACTACATGATTGCATCAGTTAGCAACATAAATTCTGGTCCAATTGTCATTGAAATTCAAGAACCCTCTATATTCTGAACAGGATTATCCTGTAGAACATTTTCAATGTTTTGTTTTTGACTTTAATAAAATATTAAAATAAAATATATTAGCAAAATGTGATATTAGCTAGGAGGAAAAAATATATACTAGCCTCTTCATTTTGAGGAGTGTGAGGAGGCGGTCTCTCTAGGTCCAGAAAATCTAGTGGACGATCACTAAGTGAAATAACACGGGGAGGTGTTTTCAGAGACAGAGACTTGAATGGAGTTGTCTGTAGAAGATCTAGATCTGGGGGCCTAGAAAGTGGAATGTCTTCACTATTACCTGAAAAAAGTTAAGTTTCAAGTCAATAATACATTAAGTTTTTCTTTGTGCTGCAATGGACTGCAGAAACATGATACTTTATATTTAACTTCAAATATAAATTTACTCAGAGATCCAAAGCATAAGATTATCTAGTGATTGTAGGCAATGCTTTTGGAATCACTACATAATATTTGTTTACAGATACCATTTTTAATAATATACACAATACATTATATATATAATATAAAGTAGATAGATACAGAACTGATAAAAGAAAGGGGTTTATTTATTTTATTTATTTAAATTTATATCCCGCCCTTCTCCACAAAGGACCCAGGGCGGTTTAACTATTTTATGTCATGGTTTGCATGGAAAGACTGATAAACTCTATAAACTCCTCAGAGAAATGTATTTAAATGCATAAAGGACATAGACCGTATTACAAAATAAATCAGTTATGCTCAAATACAATGATCAAAGTATTAACAAATAAACATATAATACGTTTGAAAAAAAGAGTTGTGATTCTTTTTCCATTGAAATTCATGAAAGCCCTGAAATCTATCTTAAGGATAATTAGGTTAAGAACTACTCATGTAAAGCTAAACATACCTGCCACTACAATCCGCTCTGGCACCTGCATTGTTACACTGGCATTTGGAAGCCCTCCTTCAGGACAAGTTTGCTCCAGGTCAGCATTTGGTGGTGCTACCTTGAGTTTTTCTGGAACTCTCATTCTCTGGTTGATCCCTTCGGTATATTCAATTTCATACTGAATTCGATTCATTTCTGCCATTTCGGCAGCTGGCGATGGGAATGCTGCTGTGCTCATCCTAACACAAGATGAAGCAATTCAAATTATCAACAGTAATATGTTTTTAGTGTATAATGATTTATATTGCATACGATAACAAGTTTTTCTTCAGAGTCTCTTTCACAATACAAATTTATTTATTGTAGCCTATTAACTTATTCAACTGTCAAGTCTGTGTGATTTAACACTGGATATAAATTTCTGCTAGAGATACCCTTTCTATTAATCATTGGTATCACAATGTTATATAGGAAAATCAGCACATCATCTGTTTTTAGAAGAGTAGCATGAAATATTAAGGAGCAAACTGCCACTGCCAAGCAATCAATTTAGAAACATGATTAAGATACTAACAACACAAATATTAAGCACGTTAACGGCAGATAGACTGTTGCAAAAACATTGACATAGTCTACCTATTGGCATATCACAACACTATGAAACTCTGTTGTACAGTTAAATATATTTTGCAAAAAATAAAATATATTTAAAAGATCTAGAAAAAAATTAACAACCTAAGATAAGGATTAACAGTAGGGGCTATACAAGGAATAGAATGGAATCTAGAAGAAAAAGGTTTCCATCTTTTGTCTGTTTTCTGAATCTTGGCATGAAAATAACATATGAAGAAAGGCTTCTATGGATAACTTAAGAAAGGAGACTTGTGTTAGGTACTACAATATAGAATCTGTAATCTCAAAATCAGGCATTTTCATTGAGTATTAAAACTATTGAAAAGTCATAATATGCCTGGTACCAGACAATAGTTGCATTCTAAACTAAGTATCCAGGCAGTCTTAGAAAACAGCTTGGTGTACACAACTTTGCAAAAATGAAAAATAAAATTGTCAGTTTCTAACTGGAATATTAGCTATGGTTGGTAAAAGGGAGCATGCATTAAATTTTACTTTAGTCTTAATTGACAATGAAAGACCTAGGAATACTCTCAAGCTATTGACTTACTCTCTCTAGGGAAAATTTAACTAAATAGATTGCATTCTTCTCATACAGGCTGGAATTATTCATTAACCTTCTATCTTCTTTGGCTTGAGCTTCAGTCATTGGCAACACCCACTCCAATACCATAGTCAGGGATCAGCCCTGTCCTCCCTTTTCCAATTAAAAAGGAAAAACAGAGTTGTACAGGTAGTCCTTCACTTACAATCATTTGCTTAGTGATCGTTTGAAGTTACTGAAGCACTGAAAAAGAGACTTATGAACAGTTTTCACACTTACAACTATTGCAACATCTCCATTGTCATGTGATCAAACTTCGGGCACTTTGCAACTGGCATATATTTATGACAATTGCACTGTCTTAAGGTCCCCGCTGGCTTCTAACAAGCAAAGTCAATAGTCAATTCACTTAACTAGTGATTCATTTAACAATTGTGGCAAAACTCACTTAACAAATGGCAACAGAAATTTTGGGTTCAATTATGGTTGTAAGGACTACTTTTTGTGATTTGCCTACAGCACTGATTAAGCCACTCCAGTCTTTTTCCATTACTTTACTGTTTCAATAAAGATGAAAAACAACAAAGCAATAAACTGATCTGTACAGGCTTCTAAACTATTGTATTTTTCAGAGTACAAGACACGCTGGAGTATAAGACGCACCAAGATTTTGAAGAGGCAAATTAAAAAAAAAGTTTCTGAACTCTGCAGACCTCCCCAAAATGGCCTGTTTTTCGTGAAAATGCCTCCCCCCTCTTCCCCCCCCCCCAAAAAAGGGTATGAATAGCATTTAGGAGTCTTGCAGAGTGCTCGGAGGTGGCAAAAACGAGCCATAAACAGCCCATTTGTTTGCGAAAATGGGCTCATTTTTTGTCACAAAAAAAAAGGAGGTATGAATAGCCTTTAGCAGGCTAATAAAATGCTCCTGGAGGCTGGGGGAGGGGGCAAAATTGAGCAAAAAACAGCCCATTTTTCGCTGATTTCTGCCCTTCCCAGCCCCCAGGAGCACTCTGAAAGCCTCCTAAAGGATCTGCATGGCCATTTTGATGAAGGGGGCGGGGTTTGGGGAGGCAAAAAAAATGCTGTATTCAGTGTATAAGATGCACCCAGATTTTCAGCTTCTTTTTTGAGGGAGAAAGGTGCGTTTTATACTCCGAAAAATACGATATTATGGAGTCAAAATAGCAGAACCACTTCAAAACAGTCTCCTCTACATCCAATTATGATAAGTCACTGTAGAAAGATAGCAGATCAGGATTAACCCACTGAAACCTGCTGGGTTAGAACCAGAAAAGACTTGAATAAAATTAGATGTTTTATGAGGTCTCTAAAGGTGCCTTGTTAATATTGCAAAAGACTATGAGTCTATATGACGCAGCTCAGGCTGAGTTCCAATCTTTCTTGGAGCATGACTATTATGTGGTTCAAGAAACTGCAGCAAAATCTTCAGCACAACCAAAAAAAATGCCTTTTATAAATGTCCAATTTGCCCAGACAAAAGATTTCCTTGTGGAGATTTCCTTTGTTATGAATATATCCTTCAAGCTCAGAATTCTATAGAATCAAACTATTTATTTAAATAATTTATAAAACTATTTATCTTATAGCAGTGACATACAAAGATTAAATATTAAAACCATCATAACAATATAAATGAGTTTTTGTTTCATAATTTTTAGTCCTATTCAAACTGAACTTTGACCTGTTTAGCACAGATTTTGAATCTCATTATCCAGTCTGGATAATATATATACTATGCTTGTCAAGAAGAACACATGACATAATTATATGGAAGCTATCTTTATGATTGCAATGAAATCCAAATGTTTCCTCTAAAAAGATCTAAATAAATTTGAGATTCATTTGAACCGTGAATTCTTATTTTTTCTTCTTCTGATGATTCAAGCATAAATGTTTACAGAAAACTGATTTTAAATTTTTGAAAATCACCTGGAAAAGCATTTTAAATTCTCATATTAGATCCAGTATTTGTCTACAAAGAAACAAGAGTGTTTTGGAAAATATAGTATATTACTAAAAAAGGGTACTCAGTGATAAAATCAATACAGCCAAATCAATAATGATTACTTAAAATAAGTAAACAATATAAATAACATTTCCGGTTAAGAGTGATAAGACATTAAATTGTTGCTGATCAGTGCTCTAGTCCTGCTTGGCAGTGAAAGATTATACAACAAGCAAAAAATAAGCACAAAGTTTGACCCATTCTAGAGAGAAATGAAAAGTATTAAAATTCCACGCTATCTAAATCAGATTCCAAATTAGATTTTCTGCACAGTTATCTATTTTTAAAACATTACAATTATATAAAACTTGACTCTAAAATTATATTTACTATTAACTAGACCTACTCAATTTGCACCACTTTAGATTCTGATTTTTAACCATTTCACTTAAAAATATAACACATATGGTATAACAAATTTAATGCATGTATGTTTTAGAATATCTGGGAAAATACAAAAATTTCAGTTTCAGGATGTTTATTTTAGATATCAGCTTATGGATGTTATTTAACTTCTCAATTTAAGACTTATGTTTTGAAGACTAAAACATGTTGTATTTAGAAAGATCTGGACCTTTTCATTTTCCAAATGGAAAACCATGGGGATATTATGGATTCTTGAATTCTACTACAGAAGAAAAGGTAAATATATATATAATTTTAATTTGGAAAGAGAGAAAATATATCTGGCCAAAGAACATTTATGCAAAACATTCACATTGTAACACATGAAGATAACTACAACTACTCACTAGAATAAATACAAGCATAATTCTTCAACTTTCACTAACCTTCCTAAAGGAATTTCACCCCTTGTTCGCTTGCTCATTCTGAAGTTTGCTTGCAATGTGTTAATATTACTATACTATAGCACTGTTTATTTTACAGAACAATATGATTATACAGCGGAACTTTTCTACATAAGACAGCATGACAATTGTTTTTCAAGCTGTAATGGGAAAAAGAAGAACAGAAAGAAGTATTAGGAGATTATAAATAAAATATTACTAAGGACATTTTAAATGATATCTATGTATTCTTTGAATTTGATAGGAATATGCCAAATAACTTCCAAATATTTAAAAATTTACAAAGATTCAGAAATGTCATTTCTTTTTTAAATTCTCAACTCTGATTTTTAGAAGAGCGGAATTACAATTCATAATAAAGCTAGTTAAGACTTAAACACAGCTCCTAAATCTGTGAAAAAAATATCCATATTTAACAAAAAAATAATCTGTATCTAATTATGACTAAACACTTAGTACTTGCTTTGTTTTAGACTTTTATCCTAGCAACTGCAAAGATAAGATAACCATTTAAGCCTATGGGATAGATAAATCCCACAAAGAGAATACAATATATTAAATACATATAGTTGGCTGTCTGTTTTTTTCTATAAATTATGTCGCTTTATACAAATCACATTAAAATGAAGCACATGTGACATCATCTGGATTGAGATCACTATAACAAGCTTAATCATTACTAGTTTATCATAGTAGTCCTTGACATATGGCACAATTGAGCCCCAAATTTATTTTGCTTAGTGAGACAGTTATTGACCCATTTTGCCATAGTTGTTAAGGGAATCACTACAGTTGTTAAGTTAGTAACACAATTGTTAAAATGAATCTGGCTTCCCCATTGACTATGATTGTCAGGTCACAAAAAGGGACATGAGGGACATTACAACTGTCATAAATATGAGTCAATTGCCAAGCATCTGAATTTTGATCATGTGATCATGGGAATGCTGCAACCGTCATAAGCACAAAAACAGTCATAAATCACTTTTGTCAGTGCTATTTAAGTTTGATCAATCACTAAATGAACTGTTGAGGACTACCAGTACTACTAAAAATCTCATTCCCATAATCTTTAACTGGGCAAAATGGTGCAATACTTTTTGAATCAAGGAACTTCAAATAGCTTAAGAGAATGTGTCAAAAATCCAGATTCCATGACTCTTGTGGAATTGAAATTTGACAGCTACATAAATTAAGGACTTACTACCACCAAAGGATTAGTTTCATGTCTAAACTGAGATAGAAATATGTTTTCTTGTTCTTGCTTTAACTTGAAATTTAAAGCCAACATCATGGTTTAGCAATTTATGTCAATCAAGTCACTAGCTTCTGAAAAACCATGGTTTAGCATTATACACAAACACAATCCTGGTATGTTACTTTCTCCAATAAATGAAATTATAAGCCTAAGTATGTTCTTATAGAAATAAGCCAAGGATCCTGATTTAAACATACCTGTAATGGTTTTTGTCAAATTCTCAATCTACTTTTGTTGAATTATCAATTTACTGCTACTCAAGAAAGAGCCAAGATTTACTGGATTTCTGGATTATGTTGTGCAAACACAGAACCAGTTGATATGCTAAAATAGCACAAAATCTCCCCCAGATATAGCCCATCAGATAATAGTTACAAATGGACACCCCTCAATTTATTGAATTACAAATGCAGTAGAATTAATAGGAAATATGAGGAATCTAAGTATTGAGTTACAATTTTTTGCTAAACTAGTATCAGAAATATAACTTAGTGCAGGGGTATCAAACTTCTGGCCTGCAGACAAGATGCATCACACGCTGGCCACATCCACCCCTGGTTTAGCAAAGGGGAAAAAAGTTGTGATAGGACGATGTGACGATGTAAGTTTGACATCCCTGACTTAGTGGATTAGAAGAGTCTACTATTTTGGTCTATTTCAAAAGGGGCAATGAGAATGGTAGAAAATTGTGATTTGTATAACCAAACAAGACTCCTGCCAAGACAATTCATGCTGAGGTGTTGCTATTGCTAATATCCAATATCATTTATTGGAACAAGAATTGAACCATTAAGATGTCTGCCTTTCAATGTGCTGTAAGGATATATTTAAAACTCCAATCAGCATAGGCTGACATAGTTGTATGAATAGAATCTAAGTGAAAGTCAGTATGACAATTCTGTATCTCACCTTTCCTTCTTTCCTCCCACCCCATCAATTATTGCATGTGGTTCCCAAAACTACATTTGATATTTCTGATGAAACATGTTGCCTCAGAAAAATTTATTCAGCATTACATTTGCTACTCCTTGAGGTATCTCAGAATTCTATTGTGCAGTTCATGACTGAATGGTAAATCCATTTTATTTAAGGCCCTTGTTTTTCATCCTGGTTAATAACAACTGGGAACTTCCCAGCTGGGTAGAAGAGTAACAATCTTTGGCACAGGTCAGCACCTGGCGTTCAGTTGCATTCTGCCTATATATATCAATCAGTCAAAGCAGTACTAAGGAAGCTAAATGATTTATAGCATCACAGGGCTTGAAAGGCCATTTAGGTCATTAAGTCCAATCCTCTGTTTAGTGCAAGAATCCAATTAAAGCATCCCAGCCAGATGGCTCTCCTGCCCCTTCTGGCATACCTATAATAAAATGACACCCTTCGCATCTCTTGTTAATTGGTTCCACTAATAAACTGTTGTTCTTACTTTCAGAAAGTTTCCGTTAACCAGAATCTGACTTCCTGGTTGAACTTAAACTGCAAGCGTTTTCTGGAATGAAAAAGAACAGGTTTTTCTCCAACCTGCATTCTTTTAGGAATTTAAAGAATTGCCAAGCCCCTCCCGCTTTATTCCCAATGGCTTAAATCGCTCTTAGGGTCAATTTTTTTTTTTAGCCCCCTGAGCTCTTCACCTGTTCCAATTTCTCAAATTCTTTAAATAGAGGCCCCGGAACGGGTTGCACTACGTGAGAATAAATTAAGTAAAATAAAAAATCAGCAAACCCGCAAAAAAAAAAAAAAAAAAGGGGGGGGGGGGAGAGAAGCAGACGAAATCAATGGAGAAAGAGACGGCGTTAACCTTGACAAAAGATAGCGCAGTCTTACGCTTTGAGGGGGGAGGGAGGGGAGCCGAGCCACAGCGAGGCAAAGCTGTTGAAGCAAGGAAGCAAAAGGATGCCCGGGCCGAGCCTTTTGTGCGGAAGGGAAACGGTACGTGAGAACCTCTGAATACAATGAAGGAAGCCACCAAGGATTCCTATACCAACTCCCCAGTTTTGCCCTACTGCTAATTCGGAGAGAGAAGGCCCCAAACCAACTCTCCCTTTATTTCTCACCCTGAGGCCAGCAGGGAGGCGGAAGCCTTGGTCCCAGTTATCCACTCCAGCCGCCTCAGGCTCCGTTCCTCCGTCAGAGGGCCGTTAGTGGCGGAGCACAACGCGGAACTCAGAGAAACAAAAACAAAAGAGAGAGAGAGACAGAAATGACCTAAATTGTCCCAAATGCATTGCCGTAACCGGCAGCCGGGAACGTTCAGTGATATATCGCGTGATCGAGGAAGGGCGGAAGCGGACCTTCAGCAGGAATTAGAAAGTGTTGCGGCCATCTTTACTATGGTCGTAGCTGAGTTCCCAATCGCTTTGCAGAAAGCCGATGGTTTTCTTCCTTTTGGCCGACGGTGGGCGACGGCTAGAGAACGTGGCTTCATTTATTTTTGGGATTTTATTTTGGATTCAGCTTTTTTTTCATTGTCAAAAAAAGGTTTTAAATATCAGTATGGAAATCTGATTATGATAAAGACCTAGAAAATCAGGGTTTCTTTAAAAATTATTCTAGTTTTATGTCGCCTACAGATTTAGTAAGCTGAACATTTATCTGATATATTAATTATGGCAGGAGTCCTCAAACTTGGCAACTTTTAAGATTTGTAGACTTCAACTCTGAAGTCCACAAGTTGAGCTGGCTGGAGAATTCTGAGAGTTGAAGTCCACAAGTCTTAAGGTTGCCACTTATGAATTATGCTATTGTATTGCAGTCGAGCTAAAGTTATGTTTTAATGTACATTGATACAATTATATTAGTTCCCAAATGACACTAAAAGAAGATTTGAAAAAAAGTAAAATTCTAGCCCAATTCCAATGAAGAAGAAAAATAGGAGATTCTTTTTAAAAGAGACCAGCATGGCTGTGGTGTTCCAATATCTAAGGATCTGCCACAAAGCAGGTGGCAACCTATTCTCCAAAGCACCTGAAGTCAGGACAAGAAGCAATGGATGGAAACTAATCAAGAAGTCAATCAACTTAGAACTAAGGAAAAAATTAATCAGTGGAATGATTTGCCTCAAGAGGTTGTGTGTGCTCCAAACACTGGAGGTTTTTAAGAAGAGATTGGACAACTGTCTGAAGTGGTCAGAGGGTTGGACTAGAAGACCTCCTAGATCCCTTCGGTTATAGTGTTATTTTGCATACATGTAATACCTCACTATATTTACTGAGTTTTGTTGAATGTTACAATGAATTTCAGCATACAGATAAATATTTCTACAAATTGTATATAGGAATCCATTTTGCCTATAAATATATGTTATAAATAGGCATTAGGGATCCAGTTTCACTGAAAACAGGTTTTTTAAAAAAAAAATATGCGTAATATTGCAGTTAAAGATTAATCCTTTATATAAAATTATTCTTTTCAAGTTTATGGAGATCATTCTTGACTTATCAACACAATTGAAACATACATATTTGACTGAAGATTTTGTAGTACTGCAATGGCAAAGATATCGTAAAGCAGACTTGTAGATTCATTATGAATATTTATTTAACACAGTATTTGTCACACAATCCTGCTGTGACAGTGTAGCTCTCAATAACACTTTCAGCACTGCCCATACACAATTCACTCATAATGTTTCTCTTTTCTCATTTGCTTTGTATTTGTTGCTACACATAGAACATTTTTTATAAGGGAGTTGCTGCAATGAGACTTTAAAATAGCCTCTTTTATATTCACAGACATTATAAATCCTTACTGGGAGGTGATTTTTCAAGAGGGACTTGGAATATTGTGTGTGGGAGAGGGAAAGGGAGGGAGGGAGATTTAAACACTGCCTTGTCTTGCAGTGAGGCTGTAAAAAGCTTCCATTGACATATATGGAAGTTATTTTAAAGCCTCATTGAAATGAAGAATGGGGGATGTTCTCATTGGCAGATAAAGAAATTATAAAAAACCTTTGAAAATGTTCATGTTATAAGAAGACTTGAGCCACGCAAAGTCAGGGAAAGGTCTTTTCTCTGATTTTGGAGAAATGAACGGGACATTAATCCTTAGTAGAAACAGATAAGATAGGTCCTTCTGGGTTCAGCTCCATGTGGGGAAAAAGACACTGGAGACATGGAGGCTGCTTGGAAAGATGGTTTAATGGTGGGCAGGACCACATGGCTTGAGTCCTGAACAGAAAAAGTGATCACATGCTTCAATGTTGGGGGAAGAAAAGGAAGGGCTGAGATGCTGAAAGTCCCTGGGTTTCTGCCCTTTCTGCCCTTTGATCTGAAGCTTGTATTCTGATTGGTTGTCAGACTCCCATGGGGCCATGCAGGGGCAACTCCCTAGGCTAGGTTTGGTTGAGTTCTCAGATGCCATGTGGTGAGTGAATAAAGGTTAATCATGCCTTAATCCCATCACCCTGGAAAAGACGGGATAACTCTTTATTATGTAAGGAGACTGGCTTCGGGGTCTTAATGGCCCATTGACACAAAGGGATGGGCAGGAAGCTGCAGGGAGCTCCAGGGAGATGTAATATTCTGCCTTTTCAATATTTCCTAGGATATTTCATTTTTCTAGAAGAGGGATGGGTTTTAACTTCCTACAGTACCTTGGGGAAAAGAATGTAGATTATGAAGAGGATGAAGATCTTCTCTAGCTATTATTAGGCCATACAGGTAACATCTGGTGATGGCACTGGACCCTTCTTTGTCCAACTGAAATCTTTAAGAATACAGGTAGTCCTTGATCTAACGACAGTTTATTTAGTGACCTTCAAAGTTACATTACAAAAAAAAGTGACTTATCATTTTTCACAGTTACAACCTTTGTAGCATCCCCATGATCACATGATCAAAATTCAGATGCTGGCCAACTGGTTCATAGTTATGACCATTGCCGTGTCTCAAAGTCATGTGATCATCTTTTGACAAGCAAAGTTAGCATGTTGCTAATGGTGATTACAGTGATTCAATTAACAACTGTGGCAAGAAAGGTTGTAAAATGGGACAACACTCATTTAGCAAATGTCTCACCTAACAACAGAAATTTTGGGCTCAATTGTGGTCATAAGTCAAGCACAGTAAATTGTTCTGTTTAACGTAAGTGATTTTAGTGAGACTAAAGCATGTTTAATTTTTTCTGATTTAACCGAGTACCACCGATTAATTAATGAATCTGCATTCCTGAGCCTATATTATTAGGAGCTGGTATTTAAGTTCACTAAATATAATAAGGCTTACTGGTATATGTATTATTCAGTACAGTAGAAGGCTGGTGGTCAAATTAAGAGCAACATTGGCAATGACTGCTTGCAGTGAAAGAAACCAAGTAGCTACGTTCATAAATTACACTAAGCTTATTAAAAATTAATTGATTTGTTTGTGCATTATATTGAATAGTTCAGATTTCAAATGGACTGATTTGGCATAAGACAATAGATGCAAGGGAACAATTGCTTTCATCTTCCAGTGAAGGAGAGCTCTTACTCCCTGTCACTGCTGCATCGTGTCAAAATTTTAAGAACAATATCTGGCAGGAAATTGGAACAAAATTTGTAGTTGCAAATTGTATTTAAATAATCAACATCTTATACTGGAAATTCCTTTCTAGATAGTAACAAAGTAAGGCATTACGCTGAAGTGAAATGCTGCAGTTTCCCACTTCTTAGCCAAAGGAAGAGTGAATAATGAAGGTAGCAGTTTAGAAGCTTCATTCAAAGATGTTTTATTCATTTTAAAAAAAATATATCCTTTAATTTAGTGCCAAAATGTCAGTTTGCATAATGTTTGATTTGAATAATACATAATCCAATGATAGCTATTGACTCCATTTAGTAGTTGGAAAAGCACAAGATCACAATTGGGAACTATAACTTTTTCATTTAAAAATTGGATGTTGCCATGTTTTATAATACATAAGGCTCCATTAATACTAGTGTTTAGAAACTGGCAATCTTTTAATACATTAAATATGTTAGTCTAATAGTTAAGGCATCAGACTAGAAACCAGGAGTTCTTTAATCATATCTTAGCTATGAAAGTCAACTGGATGATTTTGGGCCAGTCATTCTCTCAGCGCAACTCACCTTACAGGGTTATGTTGTGGGAAAAATAAGAGGAGGAAAAAGTATTAAGTATGTTTGCTGTCTTGAGTTATTGATAAAAATAATAAAGGCGGGATACAAATAAGTACAAACAAATTACATTCCAATACTTTCTTTTAAGATGATATTTTTGTTTATTTTAGCAAAATAAAACAATAAAACATTGCACTTTTCATTATTGCACAACACTGGTTTTCTAATTTTTGGTACAAATATTGTACTGTTGTAATACATATTGTTAAAAGTTCATAAAAGAATCTGATTTAGTTTCAGGCTTTTTTCCGTGGGCAACAAAACTGGAATTTCATTTTCAGATGACAGTTCTGCTCAATTGGGTTTCCTCATGCAGACTTGACAGCGACTAATTATTTTTTCCATATTTCCAGCTTTTAGAGTCTGTGGCACTGGTTTCCTTTAAATATAAATAAGAATGATATATTTTAAATAAAACAGAATTCCCCTACCTTAAACATTAAACTAATAAATGCTACATCAGTGTCAGTCACCCCGTATTTAAATCAAAGTACAAAAAGTAAAAATAGTAATTAGTGACTATGAAGTGTTTTACATTTGAAGAGAGCTGCGGTAGAGCATATAAACCACATGCCCTCAAGTAGAATTTCTCTGTAGTTCTTGAAAATAATGACCCCCCCCCCCCCCGCCCCGGAGTCTGGAGTCTTCAGGCTGAACATGAGAAAAGTTATTGCTGATTAAATAGTTTATGGCAGGACATCTTTTTGTCTTTGTATCAAAAGCATTAGGCAGCCCTGACAGTAAAACAGTTGTCATAAACAACCCATCTCCCTCACAGAGAGACTTGTTAAATATAATGGCAGGTAGGTATCAAAACAAAGAAATATCAGTTTTATTTGTGAATTGGCCAAGTGGCAGCATATTACAGTACAATAAAAGAATGAACCAACTCATTTTAAGTTGCATCACAGAGAAAGTAGTGTGAATAAAAATACCTGAACATTCTTCTTGAATTTAGTGTAGCCAACCAGAAACTGTAGGAATTAGAGTAGTAATTACATGTTCCTCGGCCATGACATTCAATGAATGGAAGGGCACGAAATTTTTCTAAGCATGACCCCGGAGATGCCAAAGCTTGTCCAGAAGCTTCTGAGCCTGCACCAGTATACTGTAATGATAAATAACTTTCATAAAAATCTCTTTTGGTTAGTAATCTCGGGAGAAGGAATACCAGTTTTAGACTTCCAATAATAATTGTATCTCAGAATATTAAGACCTCAAAGAATTCATACGGGTTATTTTTACATAGCAATTTGGTAGTTTTTGCTAATATTGATAGAATAGAATAGAATAGAATAGAATAGAATAGAATAGCAGAGTTGGAAGAGACCTTGGAGGTCTTCTAGTCCAACACCCTGCCTCGACAGGACTACACCACTTCAGACAAATGGCTATCCAACATCTTAAAAAGTTTTTGAGGCAGTGCAAGACAGATGGGCATGGAGAGTGCTGATGATCCATAGAAGGGCCAAGGGTCAGGCACAACACTTAAAACCAGATATCCCTTGTAAAAACCATAATGCTGCAATTGACAACCTGACTTAAAGAACTAGCAAAGTACTGCTGCAGCTGCTTTGCTTTTGGTAAAGCTTCCAACCACTCTGTTAGGAGTCTGGTGGCAACTTTTCCAAGTAACACATTTTATTAGAAGGCATGAGCTGCAGCTCATTTCATAAGAGACATAGAATGGCAAAACTGACACAGAATTAAAATTGGGAGGAGGGGACGGGAGACGAGGGAGAGATAAATTGTTTGTGTAGATGCAGCTTACATGTGAGATAGATTTCAAGAATCTAATTAATTAGCATTGCACCTTTTCCCTCACAGCACTGCAATAAAAAAGCTTAATAAAATGAAATATATCACTTTGATTGAACATTTTCAGAACCTGCTTTTTTTAATCTCTTGTCCAATGAATTTATTTCAATTTATTTCAAACAAAAAATACCCAGTACTTTTATTTATTTATTTTTCCTCTTACCATAACAAAAGAAAACCCTTTCCAAAGAGATTGCCAGCCTTGAGGACAGGGTGGAACTGAGGTTTTTTGGCTATGGACTGCTATCATCATTGCTGGACCTTCGCAGACAACGCATCTACAAAGTGAGAGACAAACATATCATGAAGAAAAGGGAGAAACAAAACTGCAGGGACAAATGAATTTGGAAGAAAAGTGCTGATAAGGCAGATAGCTGGGCAGAACACACAGAAATGGAATCGTTCCTTTTTATTCACCTTTTTACAAAATCACTTATGCACCTATGCTTTGTTTTTGGAAACCAATAGTTTGTCTGCTTAGTGTTTCTTATATAATGTTATGTATCAAATAAATATTGATATAGAAATTAGAAGGGAAAATCAGGTAGGAAAAATTACCTGCTAATATAGGACTCTAAAGCTCTTCCAGAAATTGGTGCCATATCTTCAGGCATTGGTGTTTCTGTTGACAACCAGTAGGAGTAATCATTGCGAGAAGCAAATCTGCAGACTGCTTGGGTATTACATAACAAAAAGGGCATCGTAGTAAATCTTGAAAGACAGCTACCAATTGTACCTGGATGATTCAGTAGAGAAATTCTGGTGAGTTCAATATAGTATCCTATTGTGTTATAGGTATGCTATGATGCTTATAATATTAGTACAGATGAAATCCATACAAGTAGGGAAATGCTACAATAGAGACAATAATCTGAGAGAACAAAGGAAGAGGGAAGGTTTTTAACAGGAAAATATCAAAAGCTATGGGAGGAGAAAACATTCTGGGGTTAATTCCTTTGAATTTTCTTTGGTCTGCGCAAATCAATGATTAATTTACAATTGGAAGACATACATTAAAATAAAATAGCTAGAAAACATATACATTTGGTAATGTGACTGTGGCTTCCCCCCCCCCCCCCCCAATCTTGGTGTTTTCTCAGGGATTTTGAAACAATCAGCTCAGAGTTCTAAAACAGTACATAAACAAATTAAAGAGTAATGCTTAAGATTGCTGTCTAGGTTCTCTCAGCTTTCCATCCTTCTGAGGTTGGTAAAATGAGGACACAGATTGTTGGGGGCAATATGCTGACTCTGTAAACTGCTTAGAGCTGTAAATCACTATGAAACGATATATAAATCTAAGTGCTATTGCTTATGCTGGTAATTATTCTTGATCAAAACTCTGATTAAGAGATGAAATTACCAGAAATAAATCTGGTAATTTGAGCTGGACGGAAAGATTCATCCTTAAGATGAAGATATAGTCACAATTCTCTGGGAATTCACCAATTAAGATCTATGTTTAGGATTGCACTGTTGGATTTGTTATTTCAACCAGGACATGAAATGCTTGCTGTTGCATAGCAAACTTTATGTGATAACTTATTAATAAAAAAATAAAATGAAGTATAAAAGTACCGAGGTCTTGTCCATGTGCTTGTTCATTTCCTTGAACAAAAAGAAGAGAGTAGCCACTATAGATGTGAGTTGTCCCAGATGGACATGTAGGAATGTTTGTTGACTGACTGTGCCGGGAAAAAATGAAGCCTCTTTTCAGTGGACTAGTTATGGAGCTTCCTGGGAATCCAGGAAGTCCTTTTATACCAGGAGATCCAAGCAATCCAGTTAAACCTATGCAGAAATTAATTTAAAAAATAATTAATTAGAAATATTTGTGAACCCTTCCACCTATAAACTCTGTGTCAAATATACACAACATTTCCATGATTATTGCCAAGTATAAGACAAAATCCAAATATTCCATTCCATCTTCTTATAATAATATAATAATAATAATAATAATAATAATAATAATAATAATAATAATAATAATAATAATAATTTAATAATTTATTAAATTTCTAAACTGCCCCCTCTCCCCAAAGGGACTCGGGGCGGTATACAGGAAAATTAAGAACATCTAAAACATAACAATACATATATATTTAAAACCAAATTAAATAGTTAACCCTGTACTAAAATATAATTCACCACTCCTTATTGTAGTACCTTTTTGCCCTTGAAATCCTTTTTCTCCTTTGTGTCCTGGTGGTCCAGTTCTTCCCGGACCACCGTGACGGCCTGACTGGCCCTTTGTACCAGATGGTCCTGGATTGATGGATAGAAGAAAAATGTTAACATATGTTCAAAACATATCTAAAAGGAAGGGATCATTCTGGAGAAGAATTGATTCAAACACAGGTGTTCTTTCTGAGTTCTTCCAGCATATCTTCTGAGTTCCCTAACAACTGAAATGACAGAAAGGCATCCCAGCCAAAAGCGCCACGTACCACTGGGGCAATAATCACCACATCAGATTAATTCAAATAGAGCAGTGTTTTTCAATCTTGGCATCTTGAAGATGTTGGAAAACTCCCAGAATGTCGAGGTCCTCACATCATTCAGTTTCCAAGGTTGAAAAGGATTAAAATAGAGGAAAAGAAATATGTACCTGGGGGCCCAGGTGACCCACGGGGACCAGGATCCCCTGAGATTCCTGGGTTTCCAGGAGGTCCAGCAGGTCCTGGGCTTCCTGGGAAAGAAACTGCTTTCACAAATGGTCCAGGCGGGCCTAGTAATGAAGATAGAAGCAATTACAATTGTAGATGAATTACCATTGTTTACAATTACAATTTTTTATTACAAGCAAATAATTTTAAAAATCCAATTCAATTAAGTAAAACAGATCAAATATATTTGCTACCAGGTAGTCCTGTTGGCCCTCGAGGCCCTGCTATTCCAGTTGGTCCAGGTGGTCCCCGATTGCCCTTTTCTCCTAAAAGGAAGATCCTATTATTAGACAGGAATTATATGATTTTGATGCCAAAGAATACTTGTGAATTCTGTAAAGCTCCCCCAAGATGGCGGCACGCTTAGACGCTGCGGCTTTGAGCTCTTGATGTCACAATGGAGTTAGGCAAAAACTAGTCTATACCTGCAGGGAGTTACTAAAGATTACTGTAGATGTTGTATTTTTAACCAATTTCGTTGTATTTAAGTGCAATGACAATAAAGACTATACTTATAACTATGGGAATGCATGTCCCAATTTACTATTCTACATCATTTTATCAGTTTTAGAGAGAAAGGTTGATGTTATTTGGTTTTGGTAATATAGAAGGATCTCTCATCAAAGAAATATGCATACAGATGCACATTCAGTACAAATAGTGGTCTGCACAAATATCTACATTGGCCAATTATCACATGCTTTTGCCTAGTATGTCTCGAACATATAAATGTAGGTGAAGATCTTCAAGACAAACAGCTATGAAATACTTGTTTTGAATCTTTATATTTAATGGCCAGCCCTGTCAAGGAACTAAGCTAACAAGAACGAGACACAGAGAAAGAATCTTTGGACTTCACCTAGGACAGAAATGGGTCGATTTTACACTGGAATTTTCCTGACTGAATCCAATTCATTTAATACACTGTCAAAAGAGATCACTGGCTGAAAAGCTCCATGGCAACTAGCAGGATTGAACAACCTGTTTTGACTCTTTTTGAAGTACGCCTTTTTTCCTTTTTAGAGTCAAATAAATTTTGATGGTTTTTTTTTTTTTTTGTAATTAATGTGGGTCTCTTTCTAAGTTTAGAATTCCAAATTTAAATTTAAGGCTTTTTGCTTGCTAGTTCCTTCTTTATAATTTGTGCAAAACGTAATCCAGTTTGATTTCTGAGATAACTAGAATACATGTTCACACCATCTCTCATAGCATGTAAGCAATGACAAAAATGAGGTGGTTTCTGTTTATCTTGCTTTCTTGTTCTTTTTTGAGACTTTCACTCAGGGAAAAAATGGCAAGGAAACAGACAAGCTGCTCTCTATATCTTAGAGTCAATTTGTAAACCCTTTGCGAGAAATCACAGCTTCAGAGTTGCACTAAACCAAGCCTCTATATATAGATCATCCTGGAAAAGGTCTTTGTTGTGAGTAAGAGCTAAAAATAAATGGACAACTCAAACGATTAGTCCAGAAGAAGTTCTCTATCTGCAGTATCCAATTTATATTTCATTCCTGATTTGTGATATATAAGTGACATAATACGGCATTCTAGAATTAGATAAAATAGGAAAATACCTTTTATTCCTGGTAATCCTGGAAAGCCTAGTTCACCATCAAGGCCCTGATAACCAGGGATACCATCAATTCCCTGTAAATCAGGATAAAATAATCTTTATCAGTTAAAACCCGTTTTCAATAGATTTTATAAATAGAGTAGAGAGAGAATGCACATCAGTTTAAAAAACACATTCTCAAGCAAACAGAAGCATTGCCAATTGGAGAATATAAACCCAGTCATCATAATTGCTGGCCTTATATTTCTATTGCCTCACTAAAAGTAAAAGTAGCACTGAAACAAATTCTTTGCCATTAGTTATTTAATCCAGCTCTAATTTTGAAATAAGCACCTTCTTGTATAGCAACACTTGCCTCCCTGTATTCTTAACAATTTTTAATGATTTGGAAAACCAGTATCTTTACTAACAACAAAATACAAGCATACCTACATTCCTTATTATTGGACATACAGTCTTCTAAATGTTATTCTCAGAAGAATGAGGGCCTCGACAGAAGAAAAATTACCCATATCATAAACACTTATATTTCAATGAACGTGGAATGAAAATTCTTTTTGTATTTGCTTTGAGCTTCCGTGCACTCATGCCTTAACAGCAGCTAGTTCTTAATTATAACAGAAATTAAACAGCTTATTCTATCTTTCAGTGATCAACACTGAACAACAAAGTCTTAAAACATTTCACCAGCTTAGGACATTTCACCAGCCTAGTGACACCCACTAATACACCCACTAATTCGGCATTGACAGCTAAAAAAATGAAACAGAATAAAATTCCTGTTTTTAAAAAAAAAAACTGATTGTCCAAGTTTAATCATTTTTGCAAAATGTGATAGCTTTCTTCATCAACAATTTTGCATTGCTGCAAGTCTAAAATATAAAATCAATGAATGACTAATAAAGGATATTTATTTAACTTACTGGCATGCCAGGTGGGCCATCATCACCTTTCATTCCTGGCAGGCCTGGAGTTCTATCTGTTCCTTGGACACCTTTGTTTCCTTTTATGCTGTAGCCTGGGACTCCAGCAAGCCCTGGGCTACCAGGAACCCCTACATTTCATGGGAAAGTACATGCATTTGAGAATAATATGTTAACCAAGAATTATGTTAAATTATATGCCTATACATTCTATTTCTTATACCTCCTTAATAAATTACTATGTATGTATGATACTTTTCCATTCAAAACTGCAAAGTTGGTAGTAAGGTCCATTTCCATAGGCAGCTGCCAGGAAGAACACCCACACATACACACTTAACACACCACAGGCTAAAGGCTTTTAGTCTAATACAATCTTGTGGAATATTAATAATATTGTATGCACCTCAGGGGAGGTACATACAAGTCCTTAGAATGCCATAGACAAAACATGTCATTGAAACAATAGCCCACAACTCTCATAAATTCCTCTCTCTCTCTTGAAAGGCATTATCAGGTGAAGTTAATGGAGGACACATATGTCAAGCACTAATAGTTTTAAGTTAATGAGGACAAGTTTATGGAGTGCTAATAGTCTTGAAGACAGGTTGGATGTATCTTGCCTCCAAATACATTTGCAGGAAAGAAAATGGGGAGAAAATATGCATTTCTGCCAATATGCAGAAAGAAAAGATGGACATGATGTGCTTTGGTCTGATCCATCAAGGCTATTCTTATGTTTCTATATTAAATGCAGAGATTACTGGACAATTGGTACACATGCTCCCAAATGTCTTCCTTACAGAGGACAGCTGCTTGGCTCTTAACTGTAAAGCAGAACAGCTGAATGAAGAGGGAAAAACATCTAAAGTGAAAGTCGGGAAAAAATCATGATAAATCTGCTCAGGCATAAAAAATGAATAATTGCATCTATTTTGTAGTAATGGTAAGGTGGAGCAAAGCAAATGTTAAAGTTGCTGTATAATAATGGCTTCTTACCTGGATTTCCATCTGGGCCAGGAGGACCTCTATTTCCTTTGGAGCTAAGTATTCTCCCTGGTTTTCCTGGAAGCCCTGGTGGTCCAGGTAAGCCAGGAGGTCCACTAGGTCCTTGGTCTCCCATAACACCTTTAAAGCCTTGTGGTCCTGGAAAACCAGCTACTCCCATATCTCCTTTGGTACCTTGGGAATGAATATTTTAATCAAGTTAAGAACATATTGATCATTATATTTGGAAGGATAGTATGATTTGTTCCAAAAATTCTAAAAATCCTAAGCTGGTGATGTCAAGAAATATAACCCATCATTACTGGTCTTTCCACAGATGTGTTCCTTTCCACATATTTTCCATGAATATACTTTCGGGTACTACAATCTACTTACAGGAATTATAATGTTGGATATATAATCCAGTTTGGATCATATGTTATGAATTAGAAGTTACTTTATAACAATCACTGTTAATATTACTACATTTCTAATCATATGATGTGATGACCTATCAGCCAAGAGAAGACAATCCAGGAATCCTGAAGCATTTATATTCAGCTCCTCTCTCTTGATTCTTCCAGTTATATAGCTTGTTGGGGGCAATATACTAACATTTGTATTATTAAAAAATAACATTTTTTAATAATACAAATGTCAGAATATTGCCCCCAACAATTTGGGTCCTCATTTTACCTATCTTGGAAGGATGGAAAGCTGAGTCAACCTTGAGCCCTGCTAGAATCAAATTTCTGACTGTGGGCAGAGATTTCCTGCAATACTGCAATCTAATCATTGTGCCACCATGGCTCTTCTATATAGTGTGGAAAAATTTTCAGATTCTGTATTATGAATTTACAGCATCACAGTCATGAGGAAAATAGGAGAGGAAAATATGTTGACTATGTTCACCATCTTGAGTTATTTGTAAAAATAATAAACACTGGATAAAAATAAATAAATTAAATAAATAAGATATGCAGTATAGGTTTACCTTTAGATCCAGGAAGCCCTTTAGGGCCAGGAATTTGTTGCCCTGGGGAACCTACATGATGATAATGTATTTTTAATTTCAAAAGTAAATTAAAATTTAAAAGGCACTATATTACAATGGTATTAAAAAGAAATATGGCTGAATCTTATACTGAAAATTCATATCCCAAAGACACATTTTTTTCTATGAACATTCAATAATGTTCTTTATTTCTTGATAAATTTATTTAACCAAGGAGTTACTTACTTAAATAGTTCCAGCATGGCTAATACATATTTCATTGTAATTTTTACAATGACAATAAAGATTATTATTATTATATTGTGATTTACACATTGCTGCAAAGTACTTCCAACTTGCTATTAATAAATATATAACTGGTTCAAATTCTTGTTCCAAGAAGTATTTGAAATAATGTATATTTTAAAAGTATAGCTTTAAGAATAAATGAAATCCCATTTTTATGTTCCTTATCATCTTTACTATATTTTCACAGCCCTCGTTATAAAAATAGGGCTGTGAAAATATCTACAGACCCCTCACATGCTGGACTTGAATTGTTTCAACTTCTACCCTCAAAACGATGCTATAGGGCACTGCACACCAGAACAACTAGACACAGTTTTCCCCTGAATGCCATCACTCTGCTAAACAACTAATTCCCACAACATTGTCATATTACCTACTAAGACTGTTTTACTATTATTCTGCTCTTCCTTCCTAGTACCTATCTCTTCCCACTTATGACTATAACTATGTTGGGTGCATCTTTACAATTTATATTGTTTTATTTGTTTCCTAGTATAGTTTGATTGCTTATTAGTAACCTATGACTGTCACTAAATGTTGACCTTATGATTCTTGATAAATGTATTCTATTTTATTATTTTTTATGTACATTGAGAGCATATGCACCAAAGATAAATTCCTTTGTCTTTTCCAATCACACTTGGCCAATAAAAAAAATCTATTCTATTCTATATGCTAAATAATGAGAAATACACAAAATACTTGAAACAATTTTGCATGCAGCATCTAACAACAATAACAATCAATTCAAATACTGTCCATTATAGAAATAATGTGGTTAAAAATTATCAAGGGTAATGGCTAGCCATTCTTTTAAAGTAGTCTTGTTAAAGGTTAAGCAACTAAATTAAATTTGAGCGTTTGTCAGCAATGAAAATAATTTGGTGGAATATCACAATCCCAAATTAGCAAATTTTGTGATAATATGAAAAAGATTGCAACACAATAAAAACCTCGTGCTCCTGGTTCTCCAGATGGACCATAAGTACCATCATTTCCTTGATTACCCTTTTCACCAGCTAATCCATTTTCACCAGGCAATCCAACTGGACCTGAAGAAAATAAATTTTAAAGAGAGATTTATTTTATATGCATTTCAGAAAATAGGGAGAAAAAACCCACATTTGCTTAATATCATGGTGCAAACATAATATAATGGGAGAGTGGTTTGCTAAACAAAATAAATACATTTTTAGAGATGTCAAAACACTAATACTAGCAAATCAAATTTCGTTTGGCCTTGAAATACCATAGAAAAACACTGCTTCCTTCTAGAATACTGATTGGTAATGTTTCTGAATTATAAGATAGTATATCAAGAAGGCTATCTTCCAATTGTTATTCATCAAAGATATGTGGATACCTTTTTTCCAAACAAACTTTGCTGCTTTTATTATTTCCTTCTACCAAAATCACTCTAATTTGGAGTATGAAACATGTGGACTGCTAGGTTTTTTTACAGCCCTCAGTGTAATATCAAAAGCAACTGAAAGAAACCTTTAATTTAGATTTATGACCTATTGCTTCTGTGAACAGTATTTTGTTACATATAGAAGTGAGAAAAGAGATGACATATAACTAAAGAGAAAAGAAAATAGGAAGGAGAAAAAAGAGGCTGAGAGAAACAGAATTAATGTCTTTGTGAAATGTTTTAGCTCCACCTAATGTTTTAGATTCCTCTGCTATTGGATTTTCGTACATATTATTCTCATGCAGTGGTGACATTCATTTTTTTTTTACTACCGGTTCTGTGGGCGTGGCTTGGTAGCGTGGTGTGGCTTGGTGAGCGTGGCTTGGTGGGTGTTGTAGGGGAAGGATACCGCAAAATCTCCATTCCCACCCCATTCTGGACCCAGCCAGAGGTGGCATTTGCTGATTCTCAAAACTACTCAAAATTTCCGCTACTGGTTCTCCAGAACTATCAGAATCTGCTGGATTTCACCCCTGTTCTCCTGGAATATGGCTCTCTACAAGTTGACCATTCTTATAGTCTTTGCTAACTAATAATGCTGATACTGCTCATATCTTTTGTGTTCATTGATAAAACATTGAGAAACAGCTTTATTTGCCATCTTGCTAATATTTGAGCAAGCTGACAACAGTAAGAGGCAACCATCACTATTTTTTCCATATTCTTTTCCCTGGTAGTATCTAGATAATATTTAGAAGGTTAAAGAAAGAAGAGCATTGCATAGATTTGATCAGCAACTGCACACCAGAAATAACTCCAGCAGTGTCCAGTTCATCTTTCATATCCACCCACAAGAAATCCATTCCCATTAATAGCTATGATATCAAACCAAAGAAGACATTATGGAAATCTATCAGCTAAAAAGCTGTATGCCACATGTTCAATTACTTTGGTTTCACTGCTTCTATAGGTTGCAAAGCTCTGTATCTGTGCATGTATGCAACATGATATATGGCAGATGGATTGCATTTTGCAATATTATGGGTCATAAGCCACCTCTCCTTCTCAACTTGTATTATGCACGAGAAACATTTCCCTTTCAGATAAGAGCTAAAAGAGCGTGGAACTGATAAAATAGATTCTTAGACTTTCATGCTCTCTATTTCGATAGATAAAACTAGATTTTTTAAAAATGGTTGCGTTTTTCAATAGTGAAAAATGGAGAAAGTTCAGAAAAGGAAGGATCTAAGAATTTACAAACCTGGCGGTCCTCTAACACCTTTGTGTCCTGACAATCCTTTGCTACCTTTAATACCTTTACTGCCCGTGGGTCCCGGTTCTCCTATAAATAAAATATGACACATTGACAAAAATTTCAAAGGATATTGTAAAGGAGAAAACAAAGTGGATCCATCTTTTTACTTCATTGAATATAAGTACATGTGTTCTCCACATTGTTTAAGGTAGCACAGAAAATTAAAAGCCCTACTTTATGGCCTCATCCAAACACTCTCCTTGCCCTGAGACAGTCTGATAATAATTTTTGAGATCCCATCTTCACAATGGAGTCTTCCTCTTGGTAGGCTCCTCTAGCTTTCCAATGAAACAAGCAGAATCAATGTGATCTGGCAAGAAAGTGGTTGTTTCCATCAGGAAACAAGATGAAAATTCATATTCATGTCTGCTTTATTTGTCAGAAAGAACAGGACCTCCCTAGCAAACTAACTTTTTCTTTTTGTCTTATTTTTAGAATAAGATACAAAGACTGATCTTGTAGAAAGTGTTGCTATTCCCATCACAACTACAATTACCATCTCCATAGTGGTTTTTCCTTCGCCAGTAAGTGATGAAGTTTGGTAGAGACAGGAAAAAGTGATGAGGAGAAACATCTCATCACCTTTTCTTCTCTCCAGCAGAGGCTTGTTAGAAATGAAACAAAGATTATTCACCCAGCCTGCTCCTCTTCCCTTCACTCCACCTGCTCTTACTCCATGCTTCCATCCCAGCAACCTCTGACTATCATCACACTAACTGCCCTTCTTTAAGGAAAGTAATTTTCTTGGCATATTTTGATATCATGGAAGAAAAATACAATGCGATTTTTGAAGCGCTATGCTTTCTTCATGTTGTGCAGATGGATGAAAATCCCCATATCTCTTATGCCAGTCATCTCCGAATTGGCACCCTTGAAAACCAAATAAGCTTTCAGATTTCTCAGCCATTAACTATTGGAAAGTCAAGAATTGGAAAAAGGCCATCTTTTATGTGTTTTTTCTACCCCTCTGATTAAGTTGGCAAGAAACTACAGTATATGAGAAATTATTACTTAGACTAGCTCATTACTCTAAATAGTCTGTGAATCATTGGTTTTTTGAAGAAGCTAGGATCAAAAAATATAATTTAAAAACAACTATTTAAGTACTTCTAGGCAGAGAATGATCATATACAGGAGGAGTTCTGATATTTCCATATTGAATGCTATTATTCATTTCAAACTTCAGGTATGAGCAAGCAGGAACAGTACAAACTTGCATCCATACTGTCTGTAGACCAGTGATGGCAAACCTTTTAGACACCAAGTGCCCAAACTGTGTGCATGTGCATGCCCAAACTGAAAGGTCCAAATGCAGACATGCATACGGGCCTGTGCATGCATATGCAGACATACATGCATGCACAGCAGAGACCCAAAGACCAGCTAGCCAGTGGGAAGTGGGGCATCCCAACCCCGGCAGGGCAGCAAGAGGTAAGATATCTTTCTTTCATGAGCTTCTGCTTCATCATTTGCAGGGAAATAGAAGCTCACGAAAGTAACGCCATGGAGATCTGACCTGGGGTGATGGCATGCGTGCCAGCAGAGAGAGCTCTGTGTGTCACCTCTGGCATGCGTGCCATAGATTCGCCATCACAACTATATACCATAATCCATATATTAGCTGATATTCTTTTATAGAAGAATACTAGATGCTGCTTGAGTATAGTTTTAAAACTCTCAGAAATTATCTTGTTTTAATGCTTTGCTTGATGTCTACATCAAATATGGACTACTGGTGTTATCCCCAACATTTTTTTGTACTCCTCAGAGCCTAACATAATTGAGATTTTTAAAAACTAGTATAGCTACCTGCCACTTTGAGGAAAACACATGAAACCTATAGGATTAGTTCCAAAACAGTATGTTTTAATTAAAAAGCAAAGGTAAAAAAAAGATGATCTACAAATCCCATCTCTCAGGTCTGAGAATTGGTCTCTAACGACCCTCAACTCACCAAGCTTTTTAGGTTTTGGCCAACAAAAGATTGCTCCCACCATTCTGTTTTACCTGAAATTCCTGGTAAACCAGTATCCCCTCTGTTTCCAGGTAGTCCAGGTACTCCAATAAGACCTGGGTGGCCTGGTGATCCACTTGCCCCTTTTCTTCCCCTCTCTCCAAGAAGACCTGGATTACCCTAGTAAGTAGCAACAAAATAAAAGAGTGAGTAAAAGACCAGCAAGGGAATACCACCTGATACAAGGAAAGTATCACCAGCTTTCTATACCTTAGGTCCTGGGTTTCCTGGAGGCCCAGTACCAGGTTTAGGGTCTCCTTTATCCCCTGGAATACCAGTAAAGCCAGGTAGGCCTGCTACACCTGGTGATCCAGGCACACCTGAAGAACCTGGCTCCCCTTTATGACCTGAAATGGCATAATATTGAAATGTTTTTTTAACTTTGGTTTATTTGAAAATTCATTGATGATTCCGACCATTCAAAATCATTAAGTTTACTAATGCAAATATTAAATGAGATATATGTTCTGATCTGATGTACAAATACTTGGTATAAATTCTCCTTTTTGTCAAGACCCATGTGCAGATGCTGCCACTCTTAATTGTTGTTATTATAGGGTAATATCAGAATCTTGAAAGCATCTCAGGTTTTCCCTCTCCTCCTCTTTTTCCAAACAGAATTCAGTGGGGTTATGTTGAGTTTCATTTCCTCTTCCTTCCCATGACTAATTTTACATTTATGTACTTGAATTTCTTCACATTTACCTCTATAAATCTCTATAACTTGTTAGTGAAAATAAAGTTGTACTCAAATTACTATTAATGTGAGAATTATTGCTCTTACAGTATCAGTCATCCAATCATTACTCTACATGAGTGCAATGGGCCAATAGGAGTAGAATGTTCATTAAGTCAAAATGTTGAATCCAAATATGACTTTGTGCATGAGTGTTTTACATTTGTTATGCATTTTATTTAATTGCAAAATGAGAGTAGAATTACACATGCACGTATTATACATATTTTTTATATTTTACACATGCATAAAATGTGAGTGGGAATTTTACATAACTAAAGCATACAGTCTATGGACAATCTTGTATCCAAAGTCTGCTAAACTACAGTTTTACTGTATTAGTATTACTATAATGATATTTTAGATGCTTTAACAATATTACCTGGCATTCCCATGTCCCCTCTGTCTCCTGGATCTCCTGGCAATCCATAGATTCCAGGATTTCCTGAAAGTCCTTTAGCTCCTTTAGCTCCTAAAAAGATAATAAATGGTGAAATTAATTGTACAGAATTAAAATGTGATTGACAAGTCTTTATCATAGTTGTTACTGTGTGTTTCAGAATATTTTAGGTAAGAAAAAAAACTGTAGCCCTCAAGTCTTATTTTTTTTATTGCTTCCATTCTTCCAGTTTCTCTTCATTGAGTTATTCCAAGAACAATTGCTACCTCTGAAATATAATAATAGTTAGATATTGGGAGAAGTCTGATAATTTAGACATTTGAATTCATATTTGAATTAAGTTAATATGAGATGTATTCATAGAGATGTATTCATAAGCAGATTGTACCTTTTATTAAAATCCCAGAGGCACATATGCAATCGTTAATGACTTGGTATGACATTGATGACATCATACCAAGCCCCGGCACAAACACATATAAAGTCACAGAGACACAGTGTTGATTAGCTCTTGGTTTAACTTAACTAACTGAATAACATATATCTACCTAGCTGAGATCTGAGATCAAAGGAAACCTACATACCTGGTGGCTGTAGAGTACCTGGTGGTCCAACAGGACCCACACATCCTTGCACACCTTGCTGACCTTTTTCTCCCTTGAGTCCTGTTCTTCCAGGAGGGCCTACAGTGTCAAGGAATAGGATTAAATAACAAAAATACCAGTATCTTCTTGCTTCAGAATAATAAGCATAAAAAAAGGTTGACATTAAATGGTGAATTTCTAGTCTGCAACATTTGTTTAACTATTTGCATTTTAATAATGATAGTATCCATACATTATAATACCACATAATGAATTTATTTTGTCCTATTAAATTGTATGAACTTAGCTGCTGAGGTTCATAAAACACTATTTACAATGTTGGCTTACTCAATAAACTGTGGTTAAATAAGTATACGTGAACCAAGCTATATCTATTCAAAACCTTTAAATAATAAGTTTCTTCGCTTGTAATAAACTTTAGAATATGTGAAAATATTGCTCAGAGTTGTATTCTAAGATGGGAGTCATACAATCTTTTGAATAAAACAATAAAATGGAACTGCACAATCCATCTTTGTCACATAGACTCAAAAGCATAGCCTCTTCTTTGGAAAGTGGATCCAGAATGATGAAATTTCCAGTGCAAAAGTGGTAGGATGGCATTTAGCCTTTCCTCTTCCACGCCTCTCTTCAATCTACTTTATGGATCTCTAGTGGGGTGGGAGTGGGGAATGCAGTTGCAAGTCTTGGTAAGTAAAGATAATGGATTAAATACCTTTTTTTGACAATGCTAGTTCTATTGTGTAAGAAGCAACAACTAGTCACTACATAATGCAGTGAACGCATAATGTATATTTCATCATGAAAACCTGCAGAATGTGTAGCATAGTGATAGTATAGCTTTATACCTTTACATCCTCTCTCTCCTTTATCTCCATAGATCTCTTTGGTTTCTGAAAGCCCAGGAGGACCTTTATCACCTGGTTCACCTTTTCCTCCGAAAGATCCTTTCCTTCCTTTTGGTCCTGGAAAACCCCGGGAACCTAGAAATAATAAAATAGGTTGAAACATTTTTTACCAACAGGTTTAAATGCTAAATGAGACTGAGAGACTCAGGAAGCAGAGAATATAGAGTTGGGTGTTTAAGCATTGAGTTCAATCTCCTGGAAATCTATACTTGAATATATCTAGATTTCAGACTACAGGGTGATAGACGAAACACCCCAATAGTGGTATATTGTTATTCTCTCTGTTTTAAAACTTCATTCATTCATCCATTCATTCATTTCCCAGTTGAAACTTTTCTGTTTCATCCAAAACTGGGGGGGGGGGGGGGGGGGGGGGGGGGGAGACCCACAATCAGAGGTTTCTGTTTTGAGAACATATTGGTTTCATGCCTAAATATTTAATGACAAAAACAGTCTTGTTCCTTTTGCTTGTTTACAGAGATTGCATAGGTGCCATTTATTGATTAAACTTTCAAACAATTATATTAGAGGAGATAGAAAGGAAATGTGGAATATCCATGATGGCCTTATTATTTTGAAAGCATTTTTTTAAAATCTAAAAAAAAACTATACTTGACTGTATCTAGATTTCATGTCCCATGCTTCTACCGTATATAAGAAACAGATATGTAAATAAAAGCAATAGGACTATTATTAAACTCTTCAAAAGGCTTGACTGAAGATAACAATCTCATTTTTCCCCCCTCTGTAGGGGAGCAAGTAGGAAGGAAAGTAAATTCCCAAGAGAGTGTCATCCAGTCTCTTTCTCTGTTTCCTAAGGGTGACGTAAATGCTCTCAAAAATCTGGAATGCTTCTAAGAATAACAGAGAAATGAAGTGACCTGCATCCAGTTGTCTACTTTGTAGGCTGAGTTTTTATGCAAAAAACCCTCCTCATTCATCATTTCAATGCACAGGGACTACTTGAGAAATGACATGACAATTAAGCTGAAATGGAACTAATTAATACTATGATGATGGAAAACAAATGTGATTCTACTGACAGATCTTAGAATGACTCCTGTGTACCTTTCATCAGTTCAAATAGAATGGACTAAGGAGTTATATTTTAGAACTAGAACCCCAGGTAAGGCAAACAGTGCACAACTTACCTCTGCCTCCAGGCATTCCTGGATTTCCAGAGCCACCTGGCAATCCAGGGTTACCCACGTGTCCCATCAAACCTCTTTCTCCTCTGAAACCTACCAGAAATGAACCAAACACATTCATAGATATAAGAGGTATTGCCCAGCCACTCAAAAGCTTTGCATAACCTTTGAAAGAAAACCCAATTTTTACTTTGAAAAGAACCCCATCATTTGCATATATGCTAATAGTGTAACATGACTTTTATTAAAATGGCAATGAATACATTAATTATATCAAGATTAATCTTACTTAAGGAACATTTACCTGGTGTGCCTGGCATTCCTGGCTTACCACGCTGGCCTTTGATGCCAGGCTGTCCTTTAATTCCTCCAGGGCCTTGTAATCCAGGAGGTCCAAATCGTCCTGGAAATCCTGGGATATCTAATCCTGGAATACCTGGATCTCCTTTGGCTCCTATTGTTCCTCTGCTACCTAAATTAGCATACATTATCCAATTCAAATTTTTTAAAAAAGAACAGGTTCCCTTTTATCACAAATGAAGGATTATATCTGCATTTCTGTATCATCCCTTTCTGTGGGAACACAGAGCCTATTAACAAATTTAAAAAGTTTATTATAATATTTTGCAATAGAAAATTTCTTACAGCCATGACAAGAAAAAGCAACCAACCCCATGTCCCTTGGACAAATTTATGTGGAAAAAGTAGATCATTCCAATACTGACTTTTATCTTTGGATTGTTTCTATAAAATGTTAATAAAAAGCAGGGGCAGAATAATTTAGCACATCACTGACATTACATAAATAAAGTATGAATCTTCTGCCTTAACAACATATTAATTATTGTTGTCTCTTGAAGAATAAAATCAGATCCAAACTAAAACAGTTATTTTAATCACTCAAAATATCAAAAGTATAAAAAGCAATAATATATCACATAAATTTCCCTGTTGGCAAATCACCATTTTCTGTAAGTATTACAATAAATATGCCCTGGCATATTTATTGCACATATATAAAGCAAATACATAGTGCCAGAGAAAGTCTATGGTTTGAACCTTAAATACAACTGATTTAAAGAATCACTAGAATGCTCACTTGTATGATCTTTATGCCATTTGTTGCCATTTGTTTGCTGGGCCATGCTTTAGGGAAACTATTGTATTTTGTTAAAATTGGCACGCATATAATAAAATTAATTATGTTGCATCTATCTTTTTCTACTAGTGAAAGTAATGACTATTATGGTCTCTTTCTTTTGATTCCCCCCCCCCCCAATTTATTGTGAGTTAAGATTTTTATATTCATAACACTATAAAATGCCAAATATTTAATTAATTTGACTTACACTGATGCAATGTCCACCACTTAACTGGTGTTAAGATAATATTAGGCTATTAGAGGATTCTATTTATTATATATCATACTATTAAATTTTAATACATTATTGATATATCGTGTCACTATATGTGTACATCATTACCTTGTGGTCCCATTACTCCACATCGACCTGGTGTTCCGGGTAAACCAATGAGACATTGGCCCATTTTTCCTGGAAGACCTTTTTCTCCTGGAGCTCCAGGACTTCCAAGCTCCCCTGAAAGATATTTATCATATTCAATTTATTTAAAATTAGTATCCTGCCACCTTAATTTTTTTGTCTTATATTCCAGAACACAAATCTCAGTCAAACAGTATGTGTGGAGGAGAGAAATGTGGGGGAGAGAGGGAGGGAGCGAAAGAGGGAGAGGGAGGGAGGGAGGGAGCGCACACGCAAGAGAGATATGAAATGTAAAAATGAATGTAAGGCTTTATTGATCAAGGCAATAGGAGAAGAAATACTTGAGAAAACCCTTCTAGGTTAACATTGGTCTCAGAGGCTTATGTAGTTCAATATTAGAGGGCATGATGATACTTAACTACAATCAGGATATCATCAATTAGCAATCATTTATCTATGTTCTCCCTGGCAACTAGAAGTCAGAGCAGTTTCTTATACATAGAAACACATTTCAAGATATTTTGTGACTGTTATTAGAATATGTTCCACAGCAGGGCATGCAAATGTTTTAGAAAAAACTTCCCTTTTAAAAGTTAAAACAGATTGCTTCAACCCAAAGCAGTTGATTTGCATTCCATGAATATTTTCACCATTCTGGGATGGGGGAGTGGCGATTATGGTTAAGGAAGGTCTCAAGCCGAAGGAGACCACAGTCCCTCAGACAACCGGGTGTGAATCTCTCTGCGTGAGATGGGGCCTAGGGAGGCAGTTGGGCGTGTTAGTTGTATACCTGGCTCCTCGCTATGCAACAACAGCCCTGCCCGAGCTCCTAGAGGTGATAGCCGAGGCGGCAGTTGAGACCCCCAGACTGGTAGTCATGGGGGACTTTAACTTGCCGTCGGCGGGCGAAGCCTCTGGAGCAGCTCAGGAGTTCATGGCCTCCATGACGGCCATGGACCTGACCCAGGTAGTTTTAGGCCCTACTCACGAGGGGGGAAACACGCTGGATTTGATCTTTGTCTTGGGACAGTGGAGTTGTGATCTGGGAATAGGGGATTTAGTCATCACTCCCTTGTCATGGACAGATCACGCTCTCCTTCGGCTGGACTTTCCAATCGCTTCACCTCACCGCGGGGAGGCGGAACCGGATACTCCTACATGGTTCCGCCCCAGGCTTCTAATGGACCCGGAAAGGTTCCAGAGGGAGCTTGGGCCAATTCCTGTGACCCTGCCCTGCGACTCGACTGAGGACCTAGTGGCTGCATGGTTAAGTGCGGCCACGGGGGCCTTGCGGCCCTTGCGGCCTCTCTTGCGGTGACGAACCACCCAGGCTCCCTGGTTTACTGAGGAGCTTCGGGGGATGAAATGCCACAAGAGACGCCTAGAGAGCAGATGGAGATCCTCTCGCTCCGAAGCTGACCGAACACTAGTGAGAACCCATATTAGGGCTTACTTAGTGGCGATAAGAGTGGCCAAACGTGAGTATTGTGCCACCCTTATTGCATCCGCAGATAACCGCCCTGCCGCCCTGTTTGGGGTGACCCGCTCCCTCCTTCACCAGAGGCCGCGGGAAGCCCCTCTACAAGGGTGAGCAGAGGAATTTGGGATTTATCTGCAGGAGAAAATCACTCGGATTCGGAATGAGCTACCCTCCATCGACAGTGGTCCTGTGGGACTGTCCGAGACTAGTCTTGAGGTTCCATCTTGGGAGGAGTTTGACTTTGTTACCACCGAGGATATGGACAGGCTGTCAAGGAAACTTAGGGCGACCACATGTTTATTGGATCTGTGTCCCTCCTGGCTTGTACTGGCATCCTGGGAGACGACACGAGGCTGGCTCCAGGGCATTGTCAATGCATCTTTGAGTGAGGGGTCCTTACCTGCCGTCTTGAAAGAGGCGGTAGTGAGGCCCCTCCTCAAGAAGCAGTCCCTGGACCCAGCTTTATTAAAGAACTATCGTCCGGTCTCCAACCTTCACTTTCTGGTGAAGGTTGTTGAGAGTGTGGTAGCCCAACAGTTTCCGCGACACCTGGAGGAAGTTGATTATCTAGACCCGCGCCAGTCCGGCGTCTGACCTGGTCACAGTACCGAGACGGCATTGGTCGCGTTGGTTGATGATCTCTGGAGGGCGCGGGATAGAGGTTATTCCTCTATCCTAGTCCTGTTAGACCTCTCGGCGGCTTTTGATACCATCGACCATGGTATCCTATTGCACCAACTGGGGGGGTTGGGACTGGGAGGCACCGTTTTGCAGTGGTTCTCGTCCTACCTCTCTGGTCGGTCGCAATATGTGTTGACGGGAGGGCAGACGTCGACCTCGAGACCCCTCTTATGTGGGGTTCCTCAGGGGTCGGTCCTCTCGCCCCTCCTGTTTAACACATATATGAAGCCGCTGGGTGAGATCATCCGTGGTTTTGGGGTGGAGTACCATCTGTACGCTGACGACACTCAGCTGTACATATCCACCCCAGACCACCCCAACGATGCCGCCGAAGTGCTGTCCAGGTGTTTGGAAGCCGTACGGATCTGGATGGGTGGTAACAAACTCAAGCTCAACCCTGCCAAGACTGAGTGGCTGTGGTTTCCGGCACCCCGGTTCAGCCAGATTACTCCAACTCTGGCCATTGGGGGCGAAACACTGGCCCCCGTGGAGAGGGCGCGCAATTTGGGTGTCCTCCTGGATTCCTGGCTGTCCTTGGAGGACCATGTGGCGGCCGTGGCCAGGGGGGCGTTTCATCAGGTACGCCTGATGCGCCAATTGCGCCCCTTACTGGACCGGACACTCTTCGCAGTCACTCAAGCTCTTGTGACGTCCCGTCTCGACTACTGTAATGCTCTCTACATGGGGCTTCCCTTGAGGTGCACTCGAAAGCTACAGCTAGTCCAAAACGCAGCCGAGCGGGTGATTACGGGAGCCACCAGAAGCTCCAATATAACACCAATCCTGTGCGAGCTGCATTGGCTTCCTGTGGTCTTTCGGGTGCGCTTTAAGGTTCTGACGACCATCTTTAAAGCGCTCCATGGCTCGGGGCCTAGTTATATGCGAGACCGTCTCCTGCCCCATACATCCCTTAGACCGATACGCTCCCACAGAGAGGGCCTTCTCAGGGTGCCGTCGGCCGGACAATGCCGACTGGCGACACCCAGGGGAAGAGCCTTCTCTGTGGCGGGCCCTGCCCTTTGGAACGACCTACCCCCTGAACTCCGGACCATCACCAACCTCTGCCTCTTCCGCCAATGTCTAAAGACATACTTTTTTCATCAAGCCGGCCTAGCCTAACCTCCCATGGGGACTTTTAGAAAAGTTTTAAATTGGGTTTTTAAAAATTGGTTTTAGCATAGGATCGGGATTATTTAATATATATTTTAAATTATTTATTTATTTTCTATTTTGTATATTTTTAAATTTCCTGTGCGCCGCCCTGGGTCCTCTGCGGAGAAGGGCGGGATATAAATGTAATAAAATAAATAAAATAAAATAAATAATTCTAGTATGCCACAATTTCTAGAATAGTGCATTACTATTTGTTACTCTTTGATAATAAACAGAACTAGAAATATTTCAGTCTCAAAATACTTTATAAAATAACTACTCATGTAAGATGAACTTAACTTGAGTTGGTGCTTCTGAATGCAGGATGATCAAAATTAACAGGCTTTCACAGTGGTATAGTTAGAGATTAGTTTAATTACACACAGAGGAGATCAATCAGTTTCTGCTCTTTTTGTGAGTTGCCAAGCAGATTGCTTTGCCTCTGAAAATGTCAGCCATAGTTTGTTAATGAAATGTCAGGATATTAGATAATTATACCATGGCCTATTAGCTCAGAAGCTTATCAACACTGAATCAAAACTAACTTTTTGCACATCACTTGTTCTGATGTCATATCATCATATGTTATAATAGTGAATTCTACTGTTGAATATGTCAAGATAATTTTGTGACTGTTTCCAGAATAGCAGCTCTGTGGTAGAAAGACTAAGTAATTACAATCCAATTTTGGAGAAGGTACCTTTCGGTCCATCAGCCCCTTCAAAACCTTTTTGACCTGCAGGTCCAGGTAAACCTGGTGATCCTCTTTCACCCTTTTCACCCAACTTTCCCTCATCTCCTGGTAAGCCAAAACTTCCTTCATGTCCAGGAATAACTGGACCTGGTTCACCCTGGAGCAGAGAAGAAGAAAATATAATGTTATATTAAGCATTAAGGGAATCAGGACAACATTATTGTTAGTTTTCTTTATATCTCTTTGGCCTTTTCCATCACAAAAAGCTATGGGACTGGAGTTAAGAATTTTACTTACCTACAGTATCTTTCATCATTACAAATTGTTACTTTTAATATTACATGTACTGTGGATTTAACAAATTAATTTACACACATAGAACTGAACACAAATACATTTCCCTGCTCCTTCCCTTCTCTCTGTCTCTGTCTCTCTCTCTCTCTCTCCATGTGTGTGTGTGTGTGTACACACACACACACACACATACAGGAGGAGAGCTGGTGGCTTAGTGGCTAGAACAGCCCCGGTTCAAATCCCAGTAAGGGTATGGCTAGGTGATGAGAGCTAAATAGCTTGAAATAGATCTATACTAGTCTCCCTTATTTATTTATTTATCAGCACAAATGCAACACAAATGTAACAAAAGGCAACATAAAGAAATAGTTTCTGCCTGGATGGCTCCTAGGGTGAACCGAAAGACAGAAAAGGGAAGCAGTATGCTCCCTCCCATATTTGGGCATACCAGGTGTTGTGACACAATACATATATAAATATGTGTGTGTGTGTGTGTGTTTGTGTGTTTGTGTGTTGCACTGAAAGGCTCCTAGGATGGAGTTGAAAGGCAAAAGGGAAGCAGTATGCTCCCTCCCATATTTGGGCACATCACCAATTATAATTGTTAAATAAAGGAAATAGATTAATGGAATGCAGTTGTTCTTACACTAAATTTACTGTGGGAAAATAAAAACATTTCTATCATTTCAAAGTCTAACATACTTATTATAGCACAGCTTTGCAATTATTGATACCTGCAATATTTCCAGGCAATAAATTGTTAAAATATATAAGAATTACATCGCATATTTAATGTATTGAAATATTTTTTAAAGTTCATAACATCACGTATGTTGAAGAGATTCTCAACACTGAGAATATGAATCATCGACTTAAATGAACCCAACTTTCAAGCTGTATCATAACACTTCCCACACTATAAAAATGTGGCTATTTCACTACCTCTACAATTAGACATTGTAGTTTCCAGCAAGCTTCAACAGAGGATTGAATTTAGATTTAGCTGGGCAAAGGTAATTTATTTACCTTTGAAAGTTTGGTTCATGATTACAGGAGCAAGACTTTCACTATCTGTTGTGGTGTGACAGGAACAGGAACAGGATAGGTTTCATTGTCCTATTGAAACACAGGAGGCAAGAAGCCACGTCTTGTGCTCCTTCCCATCTCAATTTATATAGTCACCTATCTCACAAACAACTCAGCACAATACAACAGAACTATCAGTTAAATAGTTATCCGTTTGTAATTGCTAAGCAGGAAAACAATTTATTCAGAAGGTGACAAGCATTTTTCTAGTGAAAAGAAGAACTAGGGATGACAGGATAACAGTGTTCCAATATTTAAGTGGCTGCTACAAAGAAGAGGAGGTCAATCTCTTTCAACCTCAATAATACATGTGCAAACAATAGATATGAACTCAAGGCTCCAAACTCGATTGCAGAAAATACGACTTCAGCAACAGAATGGTCAGCACCTGGAATGCTCTACCTGACTACATTGTTACATCTTCAAAACCCCACAGCTTCAACCTTAAATTGTTTATAGTGGACCTCAACCCATTCCTAAGAAGTCCGTAAAAGGGGCGTGCATAAGCGCACCAGCGGGCGTACCATCCCTGTCCTACTGTCCCCCTTTATTTGTACTCATTTCCTTTGTCCATGTCCATGTTTATACTTATACCTGTATACATGTATATCTTGTACATGTTTGACAGAGTAAATTAAATAAATAAAATAAATAAATACATAAATAAATAAACCTATTCTCCGAAGGACGTGAGAGCAGGATAAGAAATAACAGATGGGCCTCGTTGCGAGGAATCGGAAACTTTTAATCCGGATGGTCTTTAACAAGGGAAAGTACTTTGCGGCTTGCTTGCAATTATGTCTCTAGGTCTGGCTGAAACAGTTTCTTTTTTGCTTTTTAACCGCTTTCTCCCTCGGGCTCTGAGTTTGGGCGGAAAATGGCTTCTCTTTGTCCCCGACTGACTATGACCTATGGAAAATTACCAATGTCTCTTTGTGATTTGGACTTCCTCTAATTATTGATGAAGAATTTTCTTTTTTTGGATTTGTGTTTTCCTTTCTGGATTGCCTTCGTTATTATACCTATGGAGTTGGAAAAGTGTTTCTCTACTGGTTTCTGAATTTTGCAGCTATACAACTTTAAGAACTTTGGACTCCTGATCTGCCTCACCAGCCCCACCCTAAAAACGCCATTTTACTGGCACGGATTTTAACAGCTAAACATGGCACAAGAAGCAACGCTGGCACGCCTTGAACAAAGAATGACTGCCCTTGAATCTGTTATACAAAATTTGGTATTAGAAATTAAGGCCCAGAGGGCAGAAAATGTCAACTTTAAAAAGGAATTACTGGACACTCGAAAACAAGTGCTTGAGAATACACAGAAGAATGAAGAATTGAAAGGGGGGCTGGAGGGGGCTAAGGGAGAGATTAAAAATGTTTCTAATGAGGTTGTGGAAATAAATGGGCATGTGACTAGGATAGATATGGAAAGGATGACATACTTTTTGAGATTTCAGAATGTTTCTGAGATGGATGGTGAATGTCTCCCTGATCTTATGAGTACAATTATTGCAGACTATTTACATAAACCTAAACATGAGATCAGAGGGGACATTGACCTAGTCTACAGAATAAATTCTGCATATGCCAGGATGAATGAAGTACCCAGAGAGATACATGTAAAATTTGTTAGAAGGTCAACCAGAGAGGAAATCTTGAAGGCGCAAAGAGGGAGTCCTATGATTTACCAACAAAAGGAGGTTACCATCTTGAAGCAGATTCCAAGAAAGATTAGAGAAGCTAGAAGGAAATTTTCCTTCTTGTCTAAAACATTGTTTGATCATGGGATCTGGTTCAAGTGGGTGATACCCGAAGGGATGCTGGTGTTCTGGGAAGGAGGTAGAGTGAAGATTAAAACAGTTGCTGAGGCGGAAGCCTTTCTTAAAAAACATTCCTCTGTCCTGGGAGAAGATCCAGGGGGGGCAGGGGGAGCCATGGCCCCGTCCGCTGGGGGCCCGGGGGAGAAGGGGGAAGATACAATTGCCAAGAGACTTAGATCTAAAAAATAACTTTGCCCTTGTTTTTTTTTGAGTAATATTGTATGATATTTGTAATCTGGATTTTTGTAATTGACTGACAGTATATAACTGAAAAATTTAGGAATATGTACTTGCTCCCAGCTTGTAGTGTTATGTGAAATGTTTCTTTTCTTTCTTTTTAATAATGTAACTTGAGGTACCGGAGGAGCCGACGACTTTGACGTGACTACTCTCAAAATTTCTATGTAACCCTTACCCTACCCCACAAAAAATGTAAACTCAATAAAACTTTTTCAATATAAAAAAAGAAATAACAGATGGGGACTCATTAAAGACATAGCCAACCTTGAAGGAATTTCCTGATAGTGAAAACAATTAACTCGTGGAACAGCTTCCCTCCAGAAGTTGTGGGTGCTCCATCACTGGAGGTCTTAAATAAGAGATGGACAACCATTTGTCTGAAATAGTACAGGGTCGCCTGCTTGGACTAGAAGAACTGGAGACTAAGAACTAGGGAACTGGAGACTAAAACATATGAAGAACGGTTGCAGGAGCTGGGTATGTCTAGTTTGATGAAGAGAAGGACCAGGGGAGACATGATAGCAGTGTTCCGATATCTCAGAGGGTGCGACAGAGAAGAGGGAGCCAAACTATTCTCCAAGGCACCTGGGGGCAGGACAAGAAGCAATGGGTGGAAACTAATCAAGGAGAGAAGTAACTTAGAACTAAGGAGAAATTTCCTGACAGTCAGAACAATTAACCTCTGGAACAGCTTGCCTCCAGAAGTTGTGAATGCCCCAACCCTGGAAGTCTTTAAGAAGATGTTAGATAGCCATTTGTCTGAAATGGTATAAGGTTCCTGCCCACGCAGGGGGTTGGACTAGAAGACCTACAAGGTCCCTTCCAACTCTGCTATTGTATTGTATTGAAGACCTCTAAAGTCCCTTCCAACTCTGTTATTCTATTATCTCTTCCTATTTTAAAATGCACCTGGATAATTTGTTTTCTCCTTCCTCATTTATATCTCCTTATCTCTCACTTTCTAAAATAATATATTGTCAAACAAACCTTTTCTCCTGGCACTCCAGGTTTCCCAGGTAAGCCTGATTTCCCTGCTTTTCCTACACAACCAGGTATTCCTTTAGGCCCTTGAGTTCCTTTATCCCCTATAGAAAAAATATTATTAAGTGGCTGGTATTTACTAACTTTTACAAATAACTTATGCATGTTCTGAAATTTTTGTATAATTCCTACTGAAGCAGGTTTAGTAAGCATTCAAGTGCAGATATTAATCTATGTAGATTTTGCTAAACATACATTATAAAATAATATGCAAAGTCTTCCTTGAAAATTTAACAAATATCAGTTTTATTATCATAGCAGAGAAAACAAGTATATCAGAATCTCAAAAGTAATGTAAGACAAGGAAAACGGGTTTTCATTTTTATAGCAAACCCGTGGAACAAATCAGAGAGAATTGGACCTTTTAGTGTCAAACTGCTATCAATCTGCTTATTAAAAAGGATGTAGCTGTAGTATCCTAATGTAGATTATTATAACACAGACCAAATTCTGTCTTACAGTTTTGCTTTACATAAAAGATGTTACCTTTCTGACCAGAACAACCAGGAAATCCAATCGCTGCTAAGCCTGGATCTCCATCTTTTCCAGGAATACCTGGGTCACCCCTTTGTCCTCTGGATCCCATGTTACCTATCAAAATGGTAACTATCAGACACCAAAAGGATTCTATAGCTTTGAAACAACTTACAATAGTTAAAATTAAAATATTGCTGGATTTTTCTGGGTGGTGAAGGCACCCAATTCTTTGATAAGAGGGAAACTGCATCCCAAATATATCATTGAATAAAAGATAGTAAAAAAAACCTAGTATATGAGAAATTGTACCACAGAATAAGCTTGGGGGGGGGGGGGGCTCTCAGAGCTTAGTCATACTTAATTATATAATAGTTGTTTACAGTATTAGGATAAAAATGCTCCGTATAGACTGTCCTCTAGTTTTCCTTCAGAAATATTCCAGTTTCTGGATTTGGCTGAAGATTGAATTACTTGTTCATATAGCATGGCAGGCAATATTTTGGCAGCTGAGGCTATGCTTTCTTTAAAATCTCATCTCTGTGATCTATAGGGGATAGTAAAATAATGCAGTGACATCGGAGCTGAGATGTTTAAATGATGCTGTGAAATTGATGCTACTGAAAATTGGCAGTTTGCCACCAAATACTGGCAAATGCAGACTCCAAAAATATGCGCTGGGCTGGAATGGCATAAAAAATTGCTTTTTTTAAAAAAAACAACAACAACCTAATGGCTAAACCATATACGCCAAATGCTTAATTACAGGGATTATTATCATTGAGCAAGGCAATTGCCTTGATTCATAGATACTGGGAAGGCAATTATGGAAGCCTTTTGCTTGTTCTTCTTGAATTTCCTTCTTTACCTCTCCATGAGAATATAAGAGCATATGATGCATTCCTCTTTGATTATTTAAGACATCTTGCTGCCTCAGATGTAATGGAAATCATTACCATTCCCAGGCTAGAACTATGATTCAATGCTAGTCCAGACAATTGGCTTGATGATGGAGTTCACAACCTTTTATTTTGATGCTGAATGTAAGTTATGCCAAAATTTGGCCCTATTTGAATAATTCTTACCTCTTCTTCCTTGTAGTCCAGGTGTACCTTCTGGCCCTTGGAGCCCTGGTGTTCCAGGAATTGCCTTTACTCTAGCAGGCTCCCCTTTAGAACCTTCAATGTGCATAACAAAATGGATAACATTTTCCAATTTCAGCAAGAACAGCAAAGCATACAACTTGCCTTATATATGTATCTTGAATTTATTCAAGCATTTATTCTAACTTGGTTCTCTTGTGCTTGTACACTGGAATAAAATCTTGTTAATTAATGTCATTCTCAAGTCAGAATAGATGTGTTTTCTGTCAGTTCTAAATGATGCTTACCGCTATCTGATCTGGTAGGATGGGCAGATATTCTCTAAATCAGGGGTCTCGAACCTTGGCAGCTTTAAGACTTGTGGACTTCAACTCCCAGAATTCCTCAGCCAGCAAAAATGGCTGGGAGTTGAAATCCACAAGTCTTAAAGTTGCCAAGGTTTGAGATCCCCTCCTCTAAATGTATTCTACATAAACATATCACAAGCAAACTCACACTTTTCAGTAAGAACAACAGAGATGAAATGAGAAACTACATACCAGGTACACCTGGCAATCCAGGCAATCCAGGATTTCCTTGATGGCCTTTTGTACCATTCCTTCCTTGGGATCCATATCCTGGTGGTCCAGTTAATCCTATCTTACCAGGAAGACCTTGGCTGCCAACAGATCCTGGCAATCCTCGGTCGCCTTTTGGACCATCTGGCCCCTACAAATAATTTATAAATCATTGTTTAGTATGCATTGACTAACTTCCCAAGTACAGTAGAAGCTTATGTTGGCCTCTTTAGCAATGGACACACTAGTACTGGTCCTTCCTTCTGTAAGTTTCACTCATGATCTCAAGTGATTATCCATAAGGACAGCATGATTATCTGCAATTATATTTACTGTATCTTTACTTAAATATTACAAAACATGCTTTCTGTTTGAGAACCCTGCTAAGGGCTTCATTAAAAATATTGGTAAGCAGCCAGGAAAAAAAGGTAAGTTGAGTCATAGGTAATTCCAAAGCAGCAAATCATCTTGGCATTAAAAGTACCAAGGAAGCACACTATGTTTTAAAATCCCTCTTCCCCAAAATACAATAGTTAAAATGGCAGCTCAATAGCAAATTGAGAAAGGGATTCTAAGGTCCACTTCAGTGGGCTTGAATGTAGACGTAAAGTTGTTCACCCACAAGGTTGTGTATTGTTATATGAAATTCAAATAGTATTCACAGTAAGTTTGAAAAGAAGTGAATACTGTATATCAAAATCTTTTACAATTGCATGAGTTATCTAAAACAGTGCATTTGGATGCAGCTGTGATCAGCACAGAAATACTGTAACTGACATTATAATGTTATTTTATAAATGTACTTATCTACTTGCAGAAGCTGCCCAGCTCCTCAGCAAATGTAATAAAAAAAGGACAACATATATAAATACAAGCCAAAAAGGCACCTGGCTAACTTGGAAAAAAAATCACAAATGTGGAAGCTATGTGAATCTCTGTAGTGATGTCCTTTAAGACAGCAGGCGTGCTAAAAAGAAGGCATGCTTACTGGATCTACAATATGACACAATTCAAACAATAAGGCCTGGAGTACACCCATATTGCCTGACCATACTGGAGGGGCAGAAACAATTGGAGATCCCCCATGACATCAAGAGTTTTAAAAGAGATAACCAACATCTTGTATTCTACACCAGAAGTTCCCAAACTTGGCAACTTTAAGACTTGTGGACTTCAACTCCCAGAATTCTCCAGCCAGCTGGCTGGAGAATTCTGGGAGTTGAAGTCCACAAGTCTTAAAGTTGCCAGGTTTGGGAACCTCTGTTCTACACAGACATAGATTAGTAACTTGTTGAGCTTGCAAAGCAGTAGGTTCATGTCAGTATAACGCAGTGCTCACTGTCTGTGCTAACACACTCTGGCCCTGCTGTAGCTTCTGGATGGCCTTCACCAGCAGTCCCATGTAGCATACATTACAGTAATATAATCATGAGGTGATCAGGGAATGAGTATTTGAACATCAAAAGTCAGTAAGAGAAAGTTTAGAACACATTGTTCTTCAATAATATAAAATTTATAATTAAAAATGTACGTAATTGTTTCTAAATTTCATATTCTTTAAATCCCATAATAAGATTAAAGGAAAGAATACATTCACACAGCTAATGCATGTATCTAAAATATTAATGTATCTAAGATTAAAAACACATCTTTTTCGCTTAGCCGGCCTAGGGTAGTCTCTTTTATGGTTAGGGTGAATTTTTAGTAATTAATTGGGAGATTTTAGCGCAGGATTAACTGTTTAATTTGTTTTTATCTTATATTTATTGTTCTTATTTGTGTATTTTGTTGTTTTTATTGTTTTAATTTCCCTGTGCCCCGCCTCGAGTCCCTTCGGGGAGAGAGAGCGGGTTAGAAATAAAATTATTATTATTATTATTATTATTATTATTAATGACCTTTGCAAGAGGTTCAAAGTAATCCACCAAGTTAAAGAATGATCATTATGGAGAAAATATTTGGGATTGCTAAAAGTCTGTCATGACTTGATGGCACATAATCTATCAATCCATTAAATCAAAGAATAGATCAAATGGTAAGATTGAAAAAGGCACAACCAACCAAAATGGCGTGTTACCAACCCATGTTCCAGCAGAACCTTTTTTGCCTTTTTGTCCAGGTTTCCCAGGCATTCCATCCAACCCTTTTTCTCCTGTGTTTCCTCTGATTCCTGGTTCTCCGTTATCTCCTTTGGGACCTTCTGGATGCATTAAGTTTGCATCTCCTTTTGACCCTTTAAGACCGTTGCTTCCTGGAAGGCCTGTAAATCCCTAGACCGCATACAATTAACACGATTTATCAATAAAAAGTTTATGATGCAGTTTTGCTAAAATAATATTGTACTGTAAACAAGTTATTTCTGTCATTGGTTAACTATACTTGCTCGGTTAATATATCCTTAGATAACTGAAATATGTTACACTGAGATTAACTTTAAAATTATTCTGAAATTGCATTTGGTCCAGAAAAAGCACTTGAAAAACATAATTGGACAAAATACTATGACCATATTAAATATACTTTTGTCAGTTGGACTGGCTCTTAGTTAATTTGCAGGCCCATATTTTATTTCTTTGACATTTGAAGACTTAAATTATTTGGAATAAGTTGAGCTAGATTTTATCCTGCCTTATAGATCTAACAGATTTCAGAGTTCCAACTGCTAGAATAAATGAAATAAATGAAACCAACTGTAATATGGATGGTGGGCAGGTGGGGAAAAGTCTTTACTGTTTGCAAAAACATTCTGGGGAGCATTGCTAATAGGTCTTTAAAATAATGTGTAGATATTTTCAATTTAATATGTGTCTGCAGAGATCAATGATCTATCAATTCATTGATCCATTTAGTTCAGAAAGCCCTCATTTCTTAAAACTGTGATTACATTCAAACTATTATAAAAGAGGTTCAATAAGAAACTTACTTGATCTCCAGGAGGCCCTGGATGCCCAGGAGTTCCTGGGGATCCTTTAGGACCAAATATTCCCTCTACACCTAGAATAATAAAAAATACTAAGATTTAAAAATAATTTAAATTTAATAATAAATAACCATAAAGCAGCTGAACAAATGCTACCACTGTTTATAAAGTTTAAACAGATAATAACAGACTGGACAAGGAACAGGAAAAAAACAAAGCTGATCATAAAAATATTAATATATTTCATTCCTTCTAAGAATAGAAGGTCTTGGCATTAAGATATCCTTTAAAATATTGTTTGCTTTGAAAATTCTACATTTGCTCTTTATATGCATTATATTCTGGCAGCATGTTAATTTATTATGCATGGCAGCATTTTGATTTTTTTTTCAGGACTATTTAATGTAGATTAGCCAAAGCATAATTAGTCTGCCTGAAATGTGGCATCAATTTGAAGGTTTGGCACAACTGTTGTTCCCTGAATTAGCAAGCCAGATTGCAAGATTCCAGGTGACACCTGAATAACTGTAAAAGATTAGAGTTTTCAGCCTCTCTTTGCAGCCATCTAGTAAAAATCCAGACTTTTGAAACTCAGAGTTGGCAGTCCTAGTTCAGATGCTCCATATAAGTCTACTAGAGGCATCCTTTTTACATTGTATTCCTACCAGTGCACAGAAGCTTTCTGATCTTACATTTTTGTTTGATTGATTATGTCATTCCTTTTATCCAACAGTGCAATAAATTACATGCTTTAAATTATAATCAATGGAATAGATACGTAACAAAATATTTCATATTTCTATTTTCAGGTTTACCGCTTCCAAAACTGCAGACTGATATATTTCAATCATTAGTAATATTTAAGTATCAAATGCATTTTTTTTACCTTTCCTACCCTGCTGACCCTCTGCTCCAGCAACACCAGCATGACCAGGTCGTCCCATAATATAAGTACATTCGGTACATGGACCTGATTCTTCACCTACAATAACATTTTGTCACATGTGAAAAACCTGATGGGTAAATCATCACTGAATCAAAAGGATAAGCGCCTTAGAGAAACCTGTATACTTATCTGCAGTGAAGATGAAGTAAAATAATATCATAAACTTAATCAATTGGGCATTAATTGTGTTCAGCAATGTAGCACTTCCTATGAGAAGATTTCAAAATACTTTTGCACAATAATTGTAACAGCAAGCAATTTATTAAAAAACTAGCTGTACCCGGCCACGCGTTGCTGTGACCCAGTCTGGTTAAATGGCCAACCAAACTTATTTATTTATTTTATTTTATTAAATTTATACCCCGCCCTTCTCCTTGTTAGGACCCAGGGCAGCGCACAGGCATCTTAAAAACACAAAAATACAATAAATATCGATTAAAATGTAATTAAATTCATTAACCCGTGCTAAAAACCCAATATTGAAAACCCTACCAAATTACAAATTTCCTTAAAACGTCAGAAACGGGGGGCTATCCTAGGCCGGCTTGTTGGAATAAGTACGTCTTAAGACGTTGGCGGAAGAGGCGGAGGTCCAAGATTGTGCGAAGGTCGGGGGGTAGGTCGTTCCAGAGGGCCGGGGCCGCCACAGAGAAGGCCCTTCCTCTGGGTGTCGCCAACCGGCATTGCCCGGCCGACGGCACCCGAAGAAGACCCTCTCTGTGGGAGCGAATCGGACGAAGGGATGTATGGGGCAGGAGGCGGTCTCGTATATAGCTAGGCCCCGAGCCATGGAGCGATTTAAAGATGGTCATCAGTACCTTGAAGCGCACTTGAAAGGCCACAGGCAGCCAGTGCAGCTCGCGCAGGAGAGGTGTTACGTGGGTTTGCCTTGGGGCACCCATAATCACCCGCGCGGCCGCATTCTGTACTAACTGTAGCCTTCGAGTGCACCTCAAGGGAAGCCCCATGTAGAGAGCGTTACAGTAATCCAGCCGGGACGTCACAAGTGCTTGAGTGACTGTGCGAAGGGCTCCCCGGTCCAGTAAGGGGCGCAACTGGCGTATCAGGCGTACCTGATAGAACGCCCTCCTGGCCACGGCCGCCACATGGTCCTCCATGGACAGCCGGGAATCCAGGAGGACGCCCAAGTTGCGCGCCCTCTCCACGGGGGCCAATTGTTCGCCCCCGATGGCCAGAGTTGGACTTATCTGGCTGAACCGGGGTGCCGGAAACCACAGCCACTCGGTCTTGGACGGGTTGAGCTTGAGTTTGTTACTACCCATCCAGATCCGTACGGCCTCCAGACACCGGGACAGCACCTCGACGGCATCGTTGGGGTGGTTTGGGGTGGATATGTACAACTGAGTGTCATCAGTGTACAGATGGTATTCCACCCCAAAACCACGGATGATCTCGCCCAGCGGCTTCATGTAGGTGTTGAACAGGAGTGGCGAGAGGACCGACCCCTGAGGAACCCCACATGTGAGGGGCCTCGGGGACGACCTCTGCCCTCCTGCCAACACCCATTGCGACCGACCAGAGAGGTAGGACGTGAACCACCGTAAAACGGTGCCTCTCAAACTGTGTAGACACAACCACCGTATAACCACCAATTCACTGAGCTTCCATAGCTGAGAAGAAATTTGAACCTGGGTCATAACACCACTACTAGATAGGATTAATTCAGTCAAATATAGTCATTTAAACTGTGCATAAGTGTCTTGTGTAAATAAATCAATTCAATGTAATCTCTACCAGCAAAATGCATCATACACCTTTTCCTCTCCTCTCCTTTCCTCTGCCCCTCCTCCATTAGTTTTGTGAAAGAAACTGAAAGAATTATTTTTGCTTTCCTTACATTCTAGCTGGAGGCTGAATCAGGTCTATTAATTTATATAATAAGGTTATAATCTCAATTTCTTACTGATTTAGAAATAATACTGGTCATTTCTATACCAGTACTTACTTAACCATTAAATCCGTTTGGCAGAAATCACGTTTATCTCTTTCAAGCGAAAGATTCAATACCTTCCTTATCATGGGTGAACACTTTCTTGTGACATTTGGACTGCTTGATTACATAGAACTTACATGCATGGATCAGGGATCAATTAAGGTGATCTATCTGGAGTTTCATAAGGCAAAGAGGAATTGAGGGAATTCTAAATGTATTTTTAGACTTCCTAATTGGTAGGGTTGGTGATTCTGCTAAAGCTCAGTACAATTGTTCCTACATCCTCTCTAATGGCTAAGGACTAGAAATACTCCCTAATTTAAGATTTATGGGCATGAAAGAGATCAGAAGATGACTAGTGTGAAAAGTAGAGGAAATCACAAATCCGTATCTTCCCAGTTAAATTTCAACACTTTTATTGCAACATAGGGTACACCTGGTTTGGTCAATAAATAAAATGAAATGATAATACCAACAACTAAGCTACTATAAGCAATTTGATCATTTAGACATAACTCTGCTTGCCTTGATAGAAAGAAACCGATTTAACTCCATTCATATGTATGCTTGGATTCTCAAACTAATAAAATTTAGAAATGTATTCACAACAAAGGATCTTACCTTTTTCTCCATCATCTCCTAGTAGGCCTGGAGGACCTATACATCCTGGGCTACCAGGACTTCCTTGTGGGGCTTTTTCAAAAGTTATTGTACCTGTTTGTGATGAAATAGATAAACTATAACTTTTTATCTTGTTCGTAAGAGTAATGGCATGCAATTGATATTACTTTCCGAGGATAAAGTTGAATTCATTTAATAGCATTAACAGTATAGAAGAGGGAAACAATTCCAAAATAACTCTTGTTGGTTTAGGGCAGTGGTGGGCAATCTCATTAGTCAACAGAGCCAAATATCAACAATACCACGATTGAAATTTCTTTTGAGAGCCGGAAGGTGTGGCCTGTTTTGTGGGAGTGGCTCAGCGGTCATGTGACTGGGTGAGCGTGGCCAACTTGGAAAATGTGGTGAAACTCACTTAACGACGGTCTTGGTTAGCTACAAGACTTTTAGGCTCAATTGCAGTCATAAGTTCGTTCTTTCTTTCTCTCTCTCTTTCTCTCTTCCTTCCTTCCTCTCTTTCTCTCTCTCTCGTTCCATTTCTCTCTCTCTTTCTTTCTTTCTCTCTCTTTTTCTCTTTCTTTCTGTCTCTCTTTCTCTCTCTCCCTCTGTCTTTCTCTCTCTTTCACTTTCTTTCTTTCTTTCCCTCTTTCTCTCTCTTTCCCTTTCTTTCCCTTTCTCTCTCTCTTTCTTTCTCTCTCTATCTCTGTCTCTCTCTCCTTTGTCCGCCCATCTCTGTCACTCTGTGTGTATGTCTGTCTGTCTGTCTCTCACTCACTTAATCAGTCTCTATCTATCTGTCTCTCCCTCCCTCTCTCTGTCTCTCCCTTTCTCTGTGTGTGTCACTCACTCTGATTCTCTCCCTCCCTCCCTCTCTCTGTCTCTGTATGTCTGTCTCTCCCTCTCTCCCCCTGTCTGTCTCCGATTCAATCCCTCCCTGTGTCATTCTCTATCTGTGTCTCTCTCTGTCTCTCTCCCTCCCTCTCTTTCTCTCTGTCTCTGTCTGTCTCTGTCTTTCCCTCCCTTCCCCTCTGTCTCTCTCTGTGTCTGTCAGTCACTCCCTCTCTTCCCTCTCCTCCCCCCCAACCCGGGAAGCAGCAGAAGGGCCGGCATACCGGAGGTTACGGACGCCTCCTCCCGCAGCGGCTACCGTCATCTTAAGCACCACCAAGGCTGTTGCCCGGCAGGTCATCCGGCAGGGGCGTTGGGCAGAGAAGCCGGTCGCGTCTCCATTGTGGCTCCCTCTGGCAGGCACCATGGCGCATGTTCTGGGGCCGCGTGTCCATCTCCCTCCCAGCCACGCAGCCCCAGAACATGTGCCATGGTGGCTGTCGGAGGGAGCCGGTGGAGATGCGCCCGGCTTCCCTGCTCGATGCCCCTGCCAGGCGCAAGGCTCGGGGGTAGCAGAAGCAGCAGCAGTGAAGCAGCTCGCCACTTTCCCACACCCAGGAAAAGATTGGCGGGTGCACGTCCCGCGGAATTACAGCACAACTTCCCACCGCTATGACGTTTCCGAGACTGTAATTGAGTGGAGCATGTGCACGCCTATCTTTTCTACAGAAAAGATAGGCGCGTGCATGTCCTGCTCAATTACATGCACGCGCCTATCTTTTCTGTGGAAAAGATAGGCACGCGCATGTTCCGCTCAATTACAGTTTCGGAGACTTCGTAGCGGTGGGAAGTTGTGCTGTAATTCCGCGGGACGTGCACCCACCAATCTTTTCCTGGGTGTGGAAAAGTGGCGAGCTGTTTCACTGCTGCTCAGCACTCTGCAGGCGGCTGTTGCTGCTGCTGCCCCCGAGCCCTGCAACAGGCAGCTCCCGCCGTCAGAGCACATCGGGAAGGACAGCCGGCCACGTTTCCATCAGGTCCCTCTTTGGCCCCTCGAGTACAGCTCTTCCTCTCTCCTTCCCCCCCCCCCCCCGGAGGCAGCGGAGGGCCCGGTATGTCGGTTGGGGAGGCTCTGGCTGCCTGCCCCTGGACTGAGCGAACGGGCGGGGGGAGCGCCCGGGTCTGCGGCTGCGCCGGAGCTGTCTGGGCGCCGGGCACCCGCCTCCCTGTGCGTGCGGCTCCGGACGGCTCCGGCGCAGCCACAGCCCCGGTTCGCTCGCTCCAGGGGGAGGCAGCCAGAGCCCCCCCCAACCGACATGCCGGGCCCTCCGCTGCCTCGGGAGGGGGGAAGGAGAGAGGAAGAGCCACACCCGAGGGGCCAAAGAGCAGCTCGTGGCTTGCGAGCCACGGTTTGCCGACCACTGGTTTAGGGGAAAATATTTGATATGTCCATTTCATTATTCTAAGACTACTGAATATCTGCTTCCCTTGAAATAGTAATATGAATATTGCTTTGAGTTATTTTTCATGTTAAGATGGCTGAAGTAGTGCAGCATATTATAAAGAACAAAATTACTCATGTGTGCTCTGAGCTGGTTGCTAACAGGGACAGGTCTATCTGAGGTGACAAAGGCTTCATCTTGCAAAGACATTGGTTTCAGCCTATGGATCTTGAAGAACTGGATTGGGTTCTCCATGACCTTACTGTGCGTTATTTTCTTCTTTTCTTCCACCTTTTCCAGCATTAGAATCTTCTTCAGAGATCTTTGGATAAAGTGCCCAACATAGAATAATGTGAGCCTGTTCATGTGTATCTGCATTATTTGTTTGATGATCCATTTGTTTGCTTTCTCGGCTGTCCATGATATTCTTAGGAGTCTTTCAACACCAAAGTTCACAAGAGTCAATACTTTTCCTGTCTCGCTTTTCCAAGGTTCACCTTTCATTTCCATAAAATGTGACCAGGAATACCCTTGCTTGCACTATTCTGATTTTGTAGCCACAGAGACATTATGGCTTTTGAATATATGTTTCATGTCTTTCATGGCTGCTGTATCAATTGCTAGTCTGTGGTGTATTTCACTGATTGTAACACTGATCTAAATTCTTAGAGGGATTCATATGTTAATGATGGCTACATGTCTTAAATAAATTGAAAAGATATTGAGAAAACCTTTATAAAATGGCCAGGCTGCTAGAATTTTTTAATCTAAATTATTACTTTTATGATGGTTTTTTTGACTTTCCTGATTTCTGTCACTGATCTTATATGTCAACTTCCTTTTGTTTTTAGAATCAAATAGAAATTTGATTTTTATCTTGAAAATCTTATCTTAAAAATCACTATGGACAAAATTAAAACTTCATTAATATTAATAAATTAGATTTTAATGCTACCTGATTCCCAATCACCCTGTACAGTTTGACAGAAATTCTACTCTTATTTTAGAAAAATCCTTTTTCTTTTCCCGTGCTGAAGTCTGAAAAATATTTATAGACAAATCTGGGAAAGGTATTTAAATTGAAAACTAATTTGCATGGGAAATTGACACTGGAATAATCCAGCCTGAAAATTACTAGTAAACTTTGTTTTAAGAATTGCTTGGCAAAGAGATACATATATACAAAATAAAAGTATTCAAGATTAATTGAACTAGAACAGAGCTAACATTAATTTGTTTCCTTCATGGCATCCTACAACTGAATCCCCATGACTTTCTCCACATCTTTCAAAGAAAAGAAAGATTGGACTTTGGGTATTATTGTCTATAACAGCCAGATCTCTTCAGGAGGATCTCTTCCAGAGTGGTGTACCACCATCACATTCAAGGCAGCTTTTATAATCTTCTACCTCAAAAAGGGTTTATAGTTTGTCCAGCAAAATACCCTATCAACTTCCTTCAAACTGATAGGGCCAGATGTGTCTCATATAACAGTGTAAAACACTACTCCAATCATCCCATTAAATCCTGCCCATAAGGATCCAGACCTAAGCAAACTTGAGTGATTTGATTAGCAGGATGATATCAACCTAAATAATTGTAGCTGAAGGGAAGCTTTTGCTCTCCACTGGCGCCCAAAGGGAGAAGTTCACCCTAAACAATTTTGCTAGGGGACAATCTATCCATATGGTCAGGCAGAAGTAAGAAAACTATGCTGCCCGTGATAGCAACTCTGGGCTCAGAACCAGTGTTACAACTCTGATCCTGTAACCAGTGTTTAGAAATAAATGCGGAATAGTGTAATTCACCGGACAGTAAAGAGATACGTTGCTTTAACCACAAACAAACTCTAAAACCGTGATAGTAAGAAAATAAATAGTCTTTACTTTGTAGCAACTAAAATGCTTCTTCCGACCAGTGATACTAACTTTTCAAAATAATAAGACCAAACACAGAGTTATCTTACAGTAATGCAAAACAAATACTTCTTCAGTCGTCACAGTTTCAGCTCCTCAGCACTGTAAGAACAGGAATGGAATAGAAAAGGGAATGGACTGTGATTCTGAGCTTGCTTTATGGTAGAGCTGAGAAGCACAGCCAATCAGAATCCAGCACAGTTCTTAAAGCTACATGTACCCTTTAAGAGCATATACTCATATATATTGTCAATCCAATATAAGGCTGTTATATGTTGTAGGCTGTTATATGTTGATGCTCTTCTGTTCCAACTATCCTTTCTACTATTTCATGGCATTTCCCAGAGCTCTTTGGTAAACCAAGGATGCCCTGGGATCTGCAAGGGAGAAGGTAGCCAGAGATCCAGTTGTCCAACATTTTGGCAGCTTTTACTTGTTACTACTATAATAATAATAGAATAATATTTCTATACCTGGTTGTCCGGAAGGACCTACTGATCCTACTGGGCCAGGTGAGCCTGGAAATCCAGGATGTCCTTGTGGTCCAATAGCATCGATTCCTGGTTGTCCTATCTCTCCTTTCTTCCCTTTGAGGCCTGGAGAACCTGGCACACCTCTTAGACCAGGTCTTGAAATACCTATTAAACCATGGTAATTGGTTAAAATGCATTTTATGTCTGTTTTTGTAATGTGCTTATCAATGAAGATTTAATTGCAACTTAAAAAATACTTAATTTCTATTGCTATTTAATCCTAGTAGTTATTTTTCTGAGATAATTTTATCCTTGGGTATCATACATACCTGGACTTCCAGTGTCACCCAAGGGACCTTGTAGTCCTGCAAAAGTAATAAAATTATTTCACATCAATGAAATATCGATATTATTTTTGAGTTGTCTCATGATAGCAATGCAGACTGGCACATGTCTAAGGTACTTACTGAAATCAATAGGAATTTTTATATAAAAAGTAAATCCCAGGTTCAGTCCCTAACATTTTAATCACAAAGTATTATTTTGTGTTATTTATTCAACTTTTTTTTTTACAATGTTAAGTATAGCTACATCAAAATTAGCTTTGATATCATACCTATATCTTGAAAAATCTGTCTGCCTATCTGTACAGAGATCACTGGTTTCATGCTAATCTCTTTTTTGATACACACATGCATACACACAAATATACCTACAGACACACCATGTATATGGAAAAAAAATCCAGTGTGAAACCTGCACTAAAATTGCATGATGATTCCTGAAACTGGGTAATAATATTTAAAGAATATTCCTTTTTCTTCCCTTCCACTTACTTTGTAATATCATAGTTCCCATTCAAGATGCTTTTCTCTGAGCAGTATGGCTAGTTCCTCCTAAAACTGACACTCTTACCTATTGGTCCACGCTGACCTTTAAGTCCTGGATATCCTAAGAAGCCCTTATTTCCTTTTGATCCAGGCATTCCATCATCATACTCAGTCTTAAAAAAGAGGGACAGACAAAAAGATGGAAAAGAAACGGAAAGAGTTTAACAGTGAAGAGAAGAATGTTGTTCATTAGCAATAGCTAGTGTAATAAATTGTGTGATATTCTAAGATATATGCTCTGTAATAATATTTCAGGATGAATTTCAGATACTCCTAAAAATAATTTTTTCCTTTTGTGGCTTTACAGCTGAAGAAAGCAACCTCCAAACAGTTTAAGTTTATCTATTTAACACAGATTATGGTGTAATAATCCATAATTTGTAACTGAACTCAAGTTTGCTACCTGGTTTTTTGAATAGTTAAGGAAAAAAACATCTAGAGCCGTGATGGCGAACCTATGGCATGGGTGCCACATGTGGCATGCAGAACCATTTCTTAGGGCATGAAAGGCATTGCCCTGTCAGCTGCAGCGTGCATGTGTGTGCTGGCTATCTGATTTAGGCCTTCTTTTGAGGCCATTTTTTGCCCTCTGGAGGCTTCAGGGAGGCTCCTGAAGCCTCTTGAAGTGTGGGGGGGGGAGGCTGTTTTCACTGTCCCCAGGCTCCTAGAAAGCCTCTGGAGCCTGTGGGGGGCGAAAAAAGCATGCCAAAAGCAGGGGGTTGTGTACATAGAATTATGGGAGTGGCACGCCCATAAACGACCCCCCTGCGCTCCTCCTGCTTTTGGCACCCAAGCCAAAAAACGTTAGCCATCACTGATCTAGAGCATAGAGACAAAAGTTAGAAATGGAAATAACCAAACACTGCTAAGAATAGGTCCAACTTATGTAAAGACAAAATAAATAATAAATAAATAAACAAACAAATAAAAGCAAGAGTCCTGGTTGTTACTCTTGATGGATCATATTTCCTTTAAAAGAATTAGTTCATGGCTTTGGGTCTGAAACAAATAGGCAATACTTCATCTGATACACTATTTACCATTTGCATTAGGAAGCCAAACTAGAATCTGCCTGTTCAGACCAGGCATTTAAGGAGGACCTATTCAAAGTTTTCCCTTCCTGAGAGACATGGACTAGATGGCAGGACTTCTCATTGATGGCCTACGCTTTATAATATGTAAGACTTTACTCTCAGAAGTTCTAATTCGCCATACTTTTACAAAGAAATTTAAATTGATGCTATTCCAGTGAATTTATACTTCTTAGTTTCGTTTGGGAAACCATCTCAATTAAGTAAATGTTTAGTATCATTATTAATTGTTTCATTTTCTTTTGCCATCCAGAGTCTGTATGGATGGGGGCAGTTTATAAATATTATAAATAAATGATTTAAACTTATTGTAACAAAATGTTACAGCACCTGTAATTAGTACATGTAATTAGTACTTACTAGACCTTTGTTTCCCATAGGGCCAACTTCACCTTTTATCCCCTGCATAAAAACATAAAAACCACTCAGGTTGAAGTAATTACGAGAAATACGGTTTCTTGTAATGGATTTATAAAATTGACAGAATTTCAGGATATTTGAAAATCGTGTTGAAAAGAATTGATATTTAACAATTAGAATCAATTTTCACTTAAACTTTTCTAAACACTTCTGGATTGAATATTGTGCTGCTTTTTTCTGTGACTAGTTAATACTGTATATTCATGACTTGTTTTACTTCTATGTAGATGTCCATTTGTTTCCCAGATCACCTTGCAGATTTATTTCTGGAAAAGATTTTTGTACTACTTGTGGTAAAACTCAATAACATTACAGAATAGTTAGTAGTAAAATATATTACTGTAATGGAGAAAGTATACAAGAGTAAAATCAGAGATCCAATCAAGATATCCAATCCTTTGCAAACTTTTTCCAACTATTATTCTAGAATTATATTTAGTGCATTTCCTTCTTTGGGGAATATAAATGGAAAATAGGCTAACTTGCATTAAATCCAAATTATTGAATAGTGCTTGATCAGGGAAACAAACTAATAATAATAATAATAATAATAATAATAATTTAATTTATAACCCGCTCTCTCTCCCAGAAGGGACTCGAGGCGGGGCACAGGGAATTTAAAATACATATAAAATACAAAGAGTATACAATAATAAAATGAAATTAAACTAACCCTGCGCTAAAATCCCATATTAAAACTAACCCCAATCTAAAAAGAGACTACCCTAGGCCGGCCAAGCGAAATAGATGTGTCTTTAATTTTAGGCGGAAGGAGCGGAGGTCCGTGGTTGTCCTGATATCGGGGGGAAGGTCATTCCAGAGGGCTGGGCCCGCCACAGAGAAGGCCCTTCCCCTGGGCGTCACCCGCTGACAAAGTCTAGTGGACGGCACCCGGAGAAGTCCCTCTCTGTGGGAGCGAATCGGCCGTGAGGATGTATGGGGCAGGATCCGATCCCGCTGATAGCTAGGTCCCGAGCCATGGAGTGCTTTGAAGATGATGACTAACACCTTGAAGCGCACCCGGAAGACGACAGGTAGCCAGTGCAGCTCGCGCAAGAGCGGTGTTACATGGGTGAACCTAGAGGCTGCCATTATTGCTCGCGCGGCTGCGTTCTGGACCAACTGAAGTCTCCGGGTGCACCTCAAGGGGAGCCCCATGTAGAGAGAGTTGCAATAGTCCAGTCGGGATGTCACGAGAGCATGAGTGACTGTGCGAAGGGCGTCCCGATCCAATAGGGGGCGCAACTGGCGTACCAAGCGAACCTGGTAAAACGCCCTCCTGGCCACGGCTGTCACTTGATCTTCCATGGACAGCCGGGTATCCAGGAGGACACCCAAGTTGCGCGCCCCATCCACAGGGGCAAGATGTTCGCCCCCTATGGCCAGCGATGGAGTCAGCTGGTTGAATCGGGCAGCCGGAAACCACAGCCACTCGGTCTTGGTCGGGTTGAGCCTGAGTCCGTTACTTCCCATCCAGATCCGCACGGCTTCCAGGCACTGGCACATCACCGCTACGGCATCGTTGGGGTGGTTTGGGGTAGATATATACAGCTGAGTATCATCAGCGTAGAGATGATACTCTACCCTAAAACCACTATTGGAAAAATGTCTCTCTCTCTCTTTTTCTTACCTTAGTTCCAACTTTTCCAGGCAATCCTAGCAAACCCTTTCCACCTTTTTCTCCCTGTAGAAAAATATTAGGTATTAAATGAGGTTAACATTCTCACAGTGTAAACTCTAAATGCCATTTTTCTATTTATGACATTATTTTGAAAAACAGTCCACACTGGGCATATCAATTTTCTTTTAATTATTTACTTTGAACTCCATTCTTTACCTATTTTTTTTTGTTTCACACTTTATTTTCTCTTCTGTTATGAAGTTAATGTTTCAAATGTTTCACTGTTTGACATTTTCTTCGATTTTGGTTTTGATTTATTTTCTATTTCTTTCTTCCAGAGCAGTTTACGTTTACTTTTATTTAAATTTATATACCGCCCTATCTCCCTTATGGGACTCAGGGCGGTGAACAGGCAATTATAAAACATAAAACATCAGGTACAATAAATATAATAAAAACAGATTAAACAAAAACCTGCTCTAAAAAGTCCCTAATAAAACCCAATTGTTTAGTTAGGATCGGTACCTAGTTTGGCTTCCTTAACATACCAAAGGTATGAAGAACATCCATGGTGTTATTCAAAGAAACTGCAAGGAACATACACAACTAAATCTGCTAAAGGAGCAGATTTTAGTATTCTTAGTCAATCATATGCACATTTGTACTTGACCCTTTTCTGCAACTGATCTTAGAATTTAATAATTCACCTCTAATTCACTAATTTGAACACTGTTATATAAGTCTTTTTTTTTTTTTTTGGCAGTAGTACACTGCTTTTCCATATTGCTATTATAGATCCATTCGGAATGTAGTGTCATAAGAGTTTGGTAGCATATACATGTAAAAACTAATAATAAATGTAATAATAATTCTTATCATTTATGAGATAAAACAATTTCAATATTTTCTTGTTACCCGCAAACCAGGTGAACCAGGACCACCGTTCCTTCCTGCCCTGCCCTAATAAAAGAAATAATAAAAGGAACAGTATGTAATAGTGTGATATAGTATAGCATATAATAACCATTACAAACTTGTTGTGAAGCACACTATTTGAATCTAATAAAGCATGATTTAATAAATTGAATACATAGAAATGAAGGTCCAATGTTCTTCATTTTTATAAAAAGGAACTAAACAAGTACATTTAAAGGTGGGATTGAAAACAGTTTCCACAACAACAGATGATTTTCATAAAGGTTTGTCAAAAAGAATTATGTATACCTGACGGCCAGGGTCTCCAGGGTCTCCTTTTATAGTATAGGAATCACCATATAAACCCTAAAGAGATTCCCCCCCCCCCAACAATAGATTTTAATTCATGTTAATGCACTGAACATACAAGTTGCAAAACTGAATTAATACTTTAATGTCTGGAAAATACAAATGCTGCTGTTAATAAATATTAATTATTTCTAGCAACATACAATTTGTAATGCAATATTTAATGTCACAAAATTCTGGATATGAGTACAATAGAAGACACTTCCCCAGAAATATTCAGACAGTATATATACAATATTAATTAACATTTTTTTAGACAAAGAATGTGCTGCTATCTGCTTGCACTTAAATGACCAAGCACTCTTCCCCTTCTTTGTTTCGCCCTCCCTCTTTGTTTCCATTATTGTGTGTTTGGAGATCGGTTGCCTTGTTCTTTGTTTTGGTAAGTGCAATTTTAATGTTTTCATTTTCATTTTGTAGTATGCAGATAAATAAAGTGAGGTGGACATTCTTTATTCTGTGGGTGTAAAGTCAGGTGGACATTCTTTATTCTGTGTATCCAAGTCCTTGGCATTCATAATCCTCCCTGGCTTGATCAAAGTCATGAAAGTAAAAATATGATCATAATTGATAGTTCACAAAAGAAAATATATATTGTTATGGAGAGTTTAGGTGGCAACTGAGATAATAATTAAGAACAACTTACTGGGTCTCCTGAAGGTCCCGGATGTCCTGGAGAACCTTGGTCTCCTTTATCTCCTTTTAATCCCTGTAACAAAGACTTTGAAGTTAGTCTTCATTCTCTCTGCTTTTTCTCACCCTTCTCTTATCAAGCAGCAGCCCTGGAATCTTCTCTCCCTCTTTCCTTTACCATTTAAAAAAAAAAAGGCTTCTCTGTAGATCAAAGCTGAAGCCAAGTTAGTGTTTTCATTCTTTTAAAGGACTTTTATTCTTTGTTTTGTTTTTCTAAAGGACAGGGAGGAGGAAGAAGTGGCAGGGGAGAATCTGTGAAGGTTTTTTCCCCTTTAAAGATATGAATTCAGAATTCGTGTCCTGCTTCCTGATAATCTATTCCAGCAGCACTCTTTCCCTCTCTTCAGTGGATGTTAAACAACAGAAAAATAACTCCTAGTTTGTTCCCAGGCTTAGAAACCACTCAATTATATATATACCTTGAGCATTAAGTGATTTGCACAAACTTATGAATTGTGCATTTATATGCAATCTTTAAATGTAGTCCTTTTTCTCTAAATTCAATTCCCATTCATGGTTTCCCCCCTCTGTGGGGTTTTTTCTAACAGCAATCCTTAAAAATTGGTCTGATGCCAGATTGTTTCTTGCCACCTTCAAACTCTGTAGGCTACTGTAGATGAAACCCCATTTGCTAAGCTTAAATTGCTTTTCATTTTCTTCTATTCAGCAGGAAGAGGAAGGTATATTCCCCTTTTAGCCTGTTTTTGATAGGAAGGCAGGAAGGAAGGAAGGAAGGAAGGAAGGAAGGAAGGAAGGAAGGAAGGAAGGAAGGAAGGAAGGAAGGAAAAGAGGGTGATGGTAATAATGTTGCTGAAAGAAGTCCTACAGCCATGATGGCGAACCTATGGCACATGTGCCACAGGTGGCATGCAAAGCCATTTCTGAGGGAACACGAGGCATTGCCCTGTCAGCTCCAGTGCGCATGTGTGTGCTGGCCAGCTGATTTAGGCCTTCTTTTGAAGCCATTTTTTACCCTCTGGAGGCATCAGGGGAGCTTCTGAAGCCTCTGGAGATGGGGGGGGGGAGGCTGTTTTCACCCTCCCCAGGCTCCTAGAAAGCCTCTGGAGCCAGGGGAGAGTGAAAAAAGTGTGCCAAAAGCAGGGGGTCACACACATAGCATTATGGGTGTGGCATGCCCACCCACGACGCCCCCCCCGCGCTCCCCCCACTTTTGGCGCATGAGGCAAAAAAGGTTAGCCATCACTGTCCTACAGCAGCTCCCATAGTTATCCTGGTTAGGTGGGGCAGTCGGCTATGATGAAAGAGCTCCTTCCTTTCTTGAAATGGTGACAATCAGCATGCATTAGCAACCTAATTCTAGTTCCAGATCCCATGTATTAAAATATTTCTTTATACACTGAATTTCCCAAAGAACCATATAAATACAGCACTTCATACTGTACTGAATCTTAGCAATATCATGTTGTTACCGTTGTATTTTCTGCTCCAGTTAATGTTATAATAACTGTTCCAGATGGTCCAGGAGGACCTATTAGTCCACAATCACCCTGAAATAATAATTAAAAATTGTTATTAAAATGGGCACGATAAATTAATAGAAGACAAATTAATGTAAGATAACTATCATTGGTTAACAGTCTGCATGCCTACCAAGTAATTCTTAACACAAGCAGGGTTTATTGGATTTGCTTGTGAGCTTTCTGGATGCAAATATTTAGCCATTATGAGGCACAGAATGCTCAAATAACTATTTTCTTAACAAAAAAGTTTTTCTTCTACTCTTTACTATTTCTATATATGATTAGGGGATTTAACAGGATGCATGCTAAAAAATAGCATTTGAGAAATATGCTTACAGCATAGCAGTAGTGTAGGCAAATGCATTTTTATCATCAAATTAAGAAAGTTACTAGTTCCTATAATTCATGGATTCAATTTTAACTGATTTTTATTTTTATTGGATAAAAAAGAGCAATATTAAACAAATATTTCCTTTGTTTTTCATTTATTGGAAATAGTAACTGATTGCATTAAATAAATCACAACTAATCTTATCCTGCCATTGTAGTGATTAAAATATATATTTCAAAGAAAGTTAATCCATTTTAATTAGACAGCTACTCAAAGGTTCTTCTATAAAATAGCTTACTGACTATGAAAATAATTTTGCAAAAGAATAAGGATTTAAGTTTAAACCAAGGAGATATTTTATCTAGCTAAGTACTATAACATAGTTGTCAGAAGTTTCTTTGACACATATATTTTTGAGTTTATATATACCTTTTTTTAAACCATTTGTTACCAGAAATATCTTGGTTATGGTATTCATTTATTTCAGGAATAATCCTACATTAACTTTATAATAAAAGTTTATTTTACTATAGCTGGTGTTCAAATCAAAATCCATTTATGGGAATTATAATGTAACTCTTGAATGATGTCTACCCAACATTCCTCTACAGTAAGAGTACAATATCATAAGAATGTAATTTCTACTTCATTTCTAAATCTCCCTTTGTCCCTTTACTAGGCTGTGGGATCTTCTAGAACTGACTGCATGCTGGCTGCAGACTGATGGATTTCATTAAAAATAACTTCCCAGCCCTGCTCTGCCTCCTCTCCGCTATATTTCTAATAATGGGATAGAAGTAGTCTTCAACTTACAATCATTTGTTTAGTGACTATTCAAAGTTACAATGACACACACACAAAAGTGAATTATGACTGTTTTTCACACAGCCATTAGAATACCCCCATGGTCATATAATCAAAATTTGGATGCTGGTTCCAGTATCCCAGGAGTCATATGATCACCTTTTGCACCCTTCTGACAAGCAAAGATATTGCAGTGGCCAGGTTTACATAACAATTTTGTTACTATCTTAAGAAATTCAGTGTTCATTTAACAAATGTGGCAAGGAATGTCATTCAAAAAATGGGGCAAAACTCACTTAATAACGGTCTTGTTTAGCAACAAAACATTGGGGCTCAGTAGTCATAAATTGAGGACTACCTCTACAGATTTATAATGTTGCAGAAGAAACTAAACTAATTGCAAAAAGAAGAGTTGATCCAATATATTGTATTGATAAATGTTCAATTAGTCAGAAAGCTTAAAAAAATAGAAATATTAATAGAAATAGTAAGAGAATTAGGTATACTTACCTTTATTCCTTTGGATCCAATAACATTAATACCCATGATACCCTAGAAAGCAAAACCTTCATTTAAAATGCATTCGAAAGTCTAAAACAACAGTGACACCATAAATAAATGATGCTAGGATAATTATTTGTATTGTTCATATATATCATAACTTTAACAATACCTTGGGCCCTTGAGGTCCTGCTCTTCCTACTGTGCCCTAAATGTACAAAACACAAATAAAAGTGGGGTTTTTTTGGTTATAAATGCATTACAAGAAAACATTAATTGTTTGAAAATAACAAATAAGAAAAATTGCAAATGTTAATATTTCCAGTACAATAGTTTACTGGAAGCTTTAGAATATGGGTGCTATCTATTACCACATTAATTTATGAGCTTGTATTACTCTATCATTAAATATGTTTATTGGACCAGAGACCACTGCTGGAAAAACAGGCAGAGTCAAAAGCCAAGAAATTGGCCAGCTGGGAATCTACTTGGAGCTACATGCTTCAGTGGTTCATGCACTCTTCCAGTAGTCTAGATCCAGTAGTCTCAATCTAGACTAGTGGAATTCACTCTATATGGGACTTTTGAGGATCACTTGACACCTCATTTTTTATTAGACACCTGATGCTATCACCATGCAGCACCAATTGTGAACCCTACACTGTTATCAGAAGGATTCAAGATTCTGCTTTTAATCTATAAAGCTCTGTATAGATTGGCATCTAGGTTCCTTCCCCAAGAAATGTTCCAGAAGTGAAGAGGGCTAAGACCCAAAGACAAGTTTCTCCTTTATAGCCCTAGTTTTCTGCAATGGCTTCTTCCTGGAAATTAGATTGACCTTACACTTAATAACCTTCCAGAAATTAGTGAAAAGGGAATTATTCTGAAAGATCTTGGAGTGATTTTTGATGTAGACTAGGCTATGTCATATATTTTAATTTAATTTAAATTTGCCATGAGTTGGAAAATTTCAAATATTTCTCATTATTGTGAACCTTCAAGAATTGAAAGATGTGGCAGTATATATGCATTTAATAAAAACATGCGGATACATTGTCATTAGCATGCAATGCATTCATATATAATATCACAGATAATATAGAACATTGTGTGTTTATCTGTGAATTTATTGAAAATGATGAAATTCTCAAGAACTACTCAAAGTAGACCTAAAAGTAAAACAATTTGCTTAGGAAGATTTTGCCTATGCAGTTTCTAGTAAGAGATTGTAAAAAAGACTTTGAAGAAGACAAAACAAAAAATAGTTCCCCAAACAAGAAAGAGTTCCCAGGCAAACGGGATAAGAGCATTCTGATAAGAAAGGAAAAAGATGTGAGAAACATTGACTAAACTTTAATATACAAATGAAGCTTTATATAACAGCCATGTAAAGATATATAAATAAAGGTAGACAAATGTATCTTCGATATAACCAAACATTAAATTCAGCTACCAAGTAGAATAAAAACTAACATTCTATTTAAACTTCTACAAACAATTTAAAATTTCTTACTGGAAAACCTGAAGGGCCTTGTGGTCCAATTGTCCCAGGTAATCCTTGAAGTCCTGGCTTACCCTTTAAGAGATAAATAACTATTTAAAATTGTTATCAGTCATTAATAGTCTTGGTTTTTCTTCCCCATTAACATATATTCAACTTAATTAATACATGTAGTGAATTTACCATTCCACTAAGTAAGAGTTTGTCTATTGCACAGTAATTGGATTTTAAATTACAACATATAAAGGACTGACATTGACATTGATCCTAAAGTTCCTTCACACTTATAGAAGCAGCTTTTCTGATTTTTTTAAAAACTGAATGGAAACTTTCCTTCTGAGAAAAAAAAGAACCTTTAACCAAGACCATAATAACCAACCTTTTGAACCTAGCCTATAGCAAACATTGACAACAAAAGAAGAAATATTTTTTTTAAATGAAAGAAACCAGATTTAAAACTGGGATTGCAAACAGCACTAAGTGTAATGCTCAGGAAGATAAATCTATCTCAGCATCTACTTCTGTTCTACTATCGCAGCACCATTGAGAGTATCCTGACATAGGGCATTCTTGCATGGTATGGAAGCAGCTCTTCAGCAGACAAAAAAGCTCTACAGAGAATCATGCCCAGAATATAATCGGGCTCAGGCTATCAGCCCTGGACAACATTTTCGCATCTCACTGTTTGTGGAAGTTGCACAACATTCTCAGAGACTCCTCCCATCCTGCTTAAAATCTGTTTGGACCACACGTCTTCTGAATAGTTTTTATCCCAGGGCTATGATTGCACTCAACAATGAACTAAAGGGCCACCATCAGTGAGCTGGACAGCATTACTTGGTCTGTTGTGTGAATGCTTGAGTGATTTAGGGGCAGGAAATTTTTGGTGGGTGGGGGTGTGTTTGGGGATTGTCATGTGTGTTGGGCCTGCTCTCTGGGTGTTATGTGAATTTTGTTGTATGGGTATATTGTGTATATATGTACAATGACAATAAAGTATTCTTCTGATATGTTTACATCTGCTGTACTAAGTAAATTTATAAACCCCAATTATCATAGAACAGCTTGGTGTTAATAATAATAATAATAATAATAATTTTTATTTCTAACCCGCTCTCTCTCCACGAAGGGACTCGAGGCGGGGCACAGGGAATTAAAAACAACTAAAATCAACAAAGTACAAAATTAAAAATACAAATATAAATAAATGACTAAACTAAATAAAAATAGATTAAACAAATAACCCTGCGCTAAAATCCCTTATAATATCCCCTAACCTTAAAAGAGACTACACTAGGCCGGCCAAGCGAAAAAGATGTGTTTTTAGTTTTAGGCGGAAGGAGTGGAGGTCCGTGGTTGTTCTAATGTCGGGGGGAAGGTCGTTCCAGAGGGCAGGGCCCGCCACAGAGAGAGCCCTTCCCCTGGGCGTCGCCCGCTGACAAAGTCTAGTGGACGGCACCCGGAGAAGTTCCTCTCTGTGGGAGCGAATCGGCTGTGAGGATGTATGGGGCAGGATCCGATCCCGCAGATAACTAGGTCCCGAGCTATGGAGCGCTTTGAAGATGATAACTAACACCTTGAAGCGCACCCGAAAGACGACAGGTAGCCAGTGCAGCTCGCGCAAGAGTGGTGTAACGTGGGTAAACCTAGGGGTTCCCATTATTGCTTGCGCGGCTGCGTTCTGGACCAACTGTTATTCATTTGTATACCTACTGATTCTGAAGTTTTATTTAAAGTAAAAAACATTTTCAGAATTGGAGTTTCAAATACTTCAAAAGTATGAGACTCAAAACTGGTCATATATAAAATTGCCATCATTATATTAGATAGTCTAATGATCATCTACCATGGCAAGGTATTTTTAGACTAGGGATTACACCTTCCCTTCATTCCTTCCTTCCTTCCTTCCTTCCTTCCTTCCTTCCTTCCTTCCTTCCTTCCTTCCTTCCTTCCTTCCTTCCTTCCTTTGGGTCTATAAAATATATACCCGGTGACACTCTTTTTTTGGATACAGTACATGATTAATAAACCCAATAGTTCCCAACTTCAGAAATCCTGATTTGCATGATATAGTATGATTCTAATTTAATTGAAAATTCTGTTATTTCCAATTCAAATTAAACTGAATATATTTCTTCATTTTTGTACAATTATTTTTCAGAAGATATATTTCAAGCTTACCTGAAAGCCAGGCACACCTGGCAATCCAGGATTACCTTTAGAATAACTGTAACTTTGATTGAATCCATTTGTAGAATCTCCCTTAAGAATTAAATGGGGAAAAAACATTCCATTGATCAGAATGGCAGAATTAAATGTAGCAAACATATTTTGATTAACTCTTTAATGGTAAAGAATGATTAACTAATGATTAACTAACTAAACTAATCAAAAAGAGAAGCAACCTAGAACTAAGAAGAAATTTCCTGACAGTTAGAACAATTAATCAGTAGAATGATTTGCCTCCAGAAGTTGTGGGTGCTCCAACACGGGATGTTTTTAAGAAGAGATTGGACAACCATTTGCCTGAAATGGTCTAGGGTTTCTTGCCTGAACTTATCCTGAAGGTTGGACTAGGAGACTTTCAAGGTCCCTTCCAACTATGTTATTCCATTGTTCTATTCTGACTGGTAATAGAAAACCAGAGATCTTATCATTTTCCTTGTTCACTCTTATTCCTTTCATTCACAACCTGCCTGCTATCTTCATGAGATTAATTATTGTTCTTATGAGCAGATACCACCACAAAGAAATAATATTGTACCAATGTTGTAAATGTAATGCAATCTTGTATATATGGTATTTACTCCCCCTTCCCTCACCCATATTTTATCAGTGGGCAAAAAATACACAAGCACACCAACAGAACTTTGCACGATCAGTGTAAAGCAGTGGTCCCTCATGTTGAAATTAGTACTAAGGAGACCCAAAGTCAAAATCTCAGCCAGTCCTGGAGTAAAGCAGCTCAATTATTCTATTTCAAGGGCTTTTTTGCTATGGGAATAAAAAATAAGGACTGACTCCCATCAATATTGATTTCTGCTCCCAGAGAAAGTGGGACATAACAGGCAATAAAGAAATAATATTGATAAAATGATAGCAAGATTGAAAAAACGTTGAGCAGAATATAGTAATATTAGAGGCAAAGAAATGACAGTGTAAGGAAATGAAAATAAGTGTCTGTGGGAGGACCAAGGAGGCAAGTATCAAACCATGGATTGTGAATATCCCAACAAAAACTGCAACTACATACAACTCAATTACAACAAAACTACAACTTCCTACAATGGCAATCCCAAATAAGGAAGGATAGGTCTTATATCATTATTGTGGACTCATTCTAGTTAAGAATGGATACCTATGTTCTTAGGCTACTGTAGATCATTATTTCACTTTTTTTTGTTTAAGTGTCTTACCTTTTCTCCTTTGATGCCTTTAGAACCCTAGATGGAGAGAAACCATCATATGAAGAGAAGAAATGCACATTTGTAAAATAGGGACATAGATACGCAGTGAAATATTTAAAATTGTCAAGTATCTCTAAGTGTTGCAAAAAATCACTAGAAATGACAAAACTATAGTAAATGAGAAAAATAAATCATTATCTAATTAATTCTATATTTCTGACTGGTTAGAAGAAAGCACCTTGCGCTCCCTGACAATAGCATTATAAGTAGTATGAAGGCCTCTGTCAATTCTCTCTTTGTTTCCCACCTACTCTGAACGCTTTAGCTGAACTGAACTCCTACCGATGCACTTTAACCTTTTAATGGAACTGATATTTTAACATCTATTTATCATTTTTAACATCATTTCATCATCTAAATGCGGCTAACGATGCACTTTTAAAACCTTCATGACCCATGCTTTTATGCTTTATGCTTTTATGTACTTGAACTGCTCTCTATGTCATGTATGATAGGCTAGACTTGTTACGACTGCGGGAGTCCCCGCTCTCGCAGGTTTGGCCCTCCGTTCTAACGAGGGCCCACCTTGATGAAGGATTCATTAATCTGGAGAGGTGGAAAAAGCGTAGGCTTAGGGGTTTTTTAATTTTTAAATTAATGACTATTTTAGGGGGTACCAGGGAGGAGGGAGGGTGTAGTCAGGTTGAGGCGGGTGAGGGAAGAGAGGGCCAGGCCAGCGGGCGACGGAGGGAAGCGGAAGGTTCCGTTAGGAGGGGGGAGATTCAAGTCGTTCCGACAGAGGGCATTTCCATCCAGAAGGTCGTGGGGAGAGGCAGGTCCGAGGGGAGACAAGTGTCATCCTCCCGGTTGCGGACACGAGGCCGTTGGCTACAGACGGTCAAGTGCCTCAACCCCTGCAGGCTAGGTGGCCAGGGTGTACAGAGCCAGGGCCTGCGGCTGATGTTCTGCAACGCCAGGTCCGTTGCCAACAAAGCCCCCCTCATTCACGACCTCGTGTCCGAGGGGGAGCCGGACCTGGTGGGAATTGCAGAGACCTGGTTGGGCCACGAGGGTGGACTCCCCCTCGTTGAAATGTGCCCGCCAGGTTACCACGCTTTTCATCAGCCTCGGGCCCTGGGTAGGGGTGGCGGGGTAGCGGTCATTGTAAAGGAAGGTCTTGAGCCGAGAGAGACCATTGTGCCACAGACTACCGGTTGTGAGTCCCTTTGTGTGAAGTGGGGCCTAGGGAGGCAGTTGGGCTTGCTGGTTGTATACCTGGCTCCCCGCTATATAGCAGCAGCCCTGCCCGAGCTCCTCGAGGTGATCGCTACGGTGGCAGTGGAGACCCCCAGACTTTTAGTCATGGGGGACTTTAATCTGCCATCGTTGGGCGAATCATCCGAGGTAGCTCGGGAGTTCATGGCTTCCATGACGGCCATGGACCTGACCCAACTAATTCAAGGCCCCACTCACGAGGGTGGACATACACCGGATCTCATCTTTGTCTCAGGCCAATGGACGAGTGATCTGGGTATAGGGGACATAGTCATCACACCCTTGTCATGGACAGACCACTCACTTCTCCGGCTCGACTTTCCGACCGCTGCTCCCCTCCGCGGGGAGGCGGGACCTGAATTACCAATCTGGTTCCGCCCCAGGCGCCTGATGGACCCGGATGGGTTCCAAACGGCGCTTGGGCCAGTTCCTGTACCCCTGACCCGCGCCCCGATGGAGGACCTCGTGGCCGCATGGAATAGTGCGACCACGGGAGCCTTGGATCGGGTCGCGCCCTTGCGGCCTCTCTTGCGGCGGTGGAACACCCTGGCTCCTTGGTTTACCGAGGAGCTGGGGGTGATGAAACGCCGCAAGAGATGCCTAGAGAGTAGATGGAGGTCTTCTCGTTCTGAATCTGACCGGACACAGGTAAGAGCCCATTTACGGACTTACATTGTGGCGCTGAGAGTAGCCAAACGTCATCATTGCGCTACTCTCATAGCATCCGCAGAAAACCGCCCTGCCGCCCTGTTTAGGGTGACCCGCTCCCTCCTTCAACAGAGGGTGCGGGAAGCCCCGCTACAGGGTAGAGCAGAGGAATTTGTGACTTTTCTGCAGGAGAAAATCGCTCAGATACAGAACGAGTTAGCCCCCATTCATGGCCCAGTGGGATGCCACGAGAGAGATCTTGTTTGGGAGGAGTTTGACTCCGTTACTTCCGAGGATATGGACAGGTTACGTGGGCGACTGCGAGCCACCACATGTTTATTGGACCCGTGTCCCTCCTGGCTTGTACTGGCATCCTGGGAGGTGACACGAGGCTGGCTCCAGGAGGTGGTCAACGCTTCCTTGAGTGAGGGTGTCTTGCCTGCTTCCCTTAAAGAAGCGATGGTGAGGCCCCTCCTTAAGAAGCCCTCCTTGGATCCAGCTTCTTTGAACAACTACCGTCCTGTCTCCAACCTTCCCTTTTTGGCGAAGGTTGTCGAGAGTGTGGTGGCACAACAGTTTCCCCGTCACCTGGAGGAAGTAGACTATCTAGATCCGCGCCAGTCCGGCTTCCGGCCCGGGCATAGCACCGAGACGGCATTGGTCGCGTTGGTTGATGATCTCTGGAGGGCCAGAGATGGGGGTTGTTCCTCCATCCTGGTCCTATTAGACCTCTCGGCGGCTTTCGATACCATCGACCATGGTATCCTATTGCATCGGCTGGGGGGGTTGGGGGTGGGAGGCACCGTTTTACGGTGGGTCTCCTCCTATCTCTCTAGCCGATCGCAATTTGTGTTGACAGGGGGGCAGAGGTCGACCGCGAGACCCCTCACATGTGGGGTGCCTCAGGGGTCGGTCCTCTCGCCCCTCCTGTTCAACACATACATGAAGCCGCTGGGTGAGATCATCCGTGGTTTTGGGGTAGAATACCATCTGTACGCTGATGACACCCAGCTGTACATTTCTACCCCAAACCACCCCAACGATGCCGTAGCGGTGATGTGCCAGTGCCTGGAAGCTGTACGGATCTGGATGGGAAGTAACGGACTCAGGCTCAACCCGACCAAGACCGAGTGGCTGTGGTTTCCGGCTGCCCGATTCAACCAGCTTATTCCATCGCTGGCCATAGGGGGCGAACATCTTGCCCCTGTGGATGGGGCGCGCAATTTGGGTGTCCTCCTGGATGCCCGGCTGTCCATGGAAGATCAGGTGACAGCCGTGGCCAGGAGGGCGTTTTACCAGGTTCGCCTGGTTCGCCAATTGCGCCCCCTATTGGATCGGGACGCCCTTCGCACAGTCACTCATGCTCTCGTGACATCCCGACTGGACTATTGCAACTCTCTCTACATGGGGCTGCCCCTGAGGTGCACCCGGAGGCTTCAGCTAGTCCAGAATGCAGCCGCGCGGGCAATTATGGGGACCGCAAGGTCTACCCATGTAACACCGCTCCTGCGCGAGCTGCACTGGCTGCCTGTCGTCTTCCGGGTGCGCTTCAAGGTGCTAGTCATCATCTTCAAAGCGCTCCATGGCTCGGGACCTAGCTATCTGCAGGATCGGATCCTGCCTCATACGTCCTCACGGCCGATTCGCTCCCACAGAGAGGGGCTTCTCCGGGTGCCGTCCACTAGACTGTGTCAGCGGGCGACACCCAGGGGAAGGGCGCTCTCTGTGGCGGGCCCGGCCCTCTGGAACGACCTTCCCCCCGACATTAGGACAACTACGGACCTCCGCTCCTTCCGTCTTAAATTGAAAACTTACTTTTTCCGTCTGGCCGGCCTGGGATAGCCTCCTTGCCTTGGGATTTTATAGAATAGGTTTTAGTTTAATCGGGATTTTAGCACAGGGTTTATTTAATTGGTTTTTAAATTTTGTTGTTTATTTATTGTTGTTGTTATTTATTGTTTTTATGCTACCTGTGCACCGCCCCGAGTCCCCGTGGGGAGAGGGGGCGGTATAGAAATCATAAATTATTATTATTATTATTATTATTGTTCACCTCACTTCATTCATGCTTGGCACAGAAATTCTGGGAGTTGAAGTCCACAAGCCATAAAGGGGCCATACTCCCCCACCTCTGCTCCAGAGTTTCAAGAAGTCTCTTCCATTCTTATAGTCAGAGAAATTGTGAAAGCATTTATTTTTCACTGAGTTTTTAGCTCCTCCAATTCATTGATGCGTAGCAGTTCATATCTGCATAATTTTGCTTCCAGATCTTGGATTATTATCTTGTATCTCGGATTATTATCTTATTATTTATATATTCTTGATTATGCATTGCTTTGTTATATAGGGTTCTGTATGATAGGTTTGGATCAGGGGTGGGTTCCGCCTTGTTTTACTGCCTGTTTGCTCAGGGATGTGCTTCGGGCGTGCATGCTTGATGCGCATTATACAGGCATGTGCATTATGCAGGCATGTGTAGAAGCAAAAAAACAAGATGGCGGTGCCTATAGTGCTGCCGATAAAACTGGTTTGGGGGCGTGGCCAGATGACTTGCTACCTACTCAGCTAAACCGGGCTGAACCGGTAGGAACCCACTCTGGTTTGGAGTTTGGATGATTAACCAATACAGGAAGACACACACACACACACACACACACACACACACACACACAAATAAATATATACAATGAATTTCTTAAATGGCATATTTGACCAAAACTTACTGGTAGTCCTGGAAGTCCCCCCTGTCCTAAGAGTCCTGGAAAGCCTGGCTCACCCTGGATGAAAGAGAAAAAGAGGCACTCTCAAGGGTCTCCAGGTAGTATGCTCTGTTACTCCATGTGCACATCCTACTCCAAATGCATCAGAGCTAATGTTTTACTTATGTTTGCAACTTGCATCTTAATGAATTGTTATTAATTTCTGTTTTATTCTTACCTTTGTTCCATTGCATCCTGGTATACCTGGAGCTCCTTGAGGGCCAACATTTCCAGGTTCTCCCTGAAAGTATTTACAAGATTGTCAAAATAACCTTCAATACTATTTCAAAGAACTCAAAGTATACTTTTGACTTTGGCAAGCAGTTGGCTTACAAAAGTTGGATGTAATACATATATTTTTCTGAAAAGTTAGAAATAAAAATAATAAGATGCCTAACTAAATGCAAATATCCAGATTGGTTCAATAAATGTTATTATTATACTTACTGGAAGACCTGGAGGACCAGAGTAACCAGGAACTCCTGGCTTACCCTAAGGATAAAAGAATGAGAGAAGAGAATAAAACATTGCACTAAGAATGAACTTAAAACTTAATCATTTGATGTGATTTAAAAAACAGGTAGTCCTCAACCTACAGCAGTTCATTTAGAGACCATTGGAAGTTACAACAACACTGAAAAAAGTAACTTATGACTCTTTTTCTCACTTACAAGCATTACAACATCCCCATGGTCACGTCAAAATTCAGATGCTTGGCAACTGACTCATATTTATGACAGTGATTTGGGGTTATGTGATCACCTTTTATGACCTTCTGACAAGCAACTTAATGAGGAAGCCAGATTTACTTAGCAACCATGCTAAGTGAGTCACTTAACAATTGTGGCAAGAAAAATTGTAAAATGAACAACAATCTCACTTATCAATAGAAATTGTGATGCCCATTGTGGTCATAAGTTGAAGACCACCTGTATATTAAACAAAAAGTTCATTCATTCTAATTGTTATTAAATTTTCTTAGACTCCTTTAAAATGTGCTAAATGTGAGGTTGCAAGCTGTCATCCCCCCAGAAGTCAAACCATCCAGGGACAGCTGTTTTGCAGTCACCTGATAAAGAGCCACTGTTTGCAGTGCCTATGGATGATCTCCCATCTTCTTATCTAGAGAGATTCCAAAAAGGTGATCTATTCACCAGCTCTTTATGCTTTGCCATAGTCATCGGCTCTGCTTTTGCGGAGCCATCTGTGATTCCACCATTTCTTCCTTTGGAAGCCTTTTATTGCATTTAGGTTTTAGTTCGCTACAATTTAATTGCCTGTCCCGTTACAAGCAATGGAATGTCACCAACTTTTGATATTGTGCCAATTATTTTTAAATGCTGATTATTATTTTTAATATAGTATAATAAAATACCAACCCTTGAACCTTTTTCTCCAGCAGAACCTACTGGCCCTGGAAAACCCTAGAAAGCAAAGGAAAATAGAATTAGATTAAAATATTATCTTTATGCAGAAAGCTCAAATATGCAATTCATGTATTTTTTTCTATGTTTTATTCTAATCTCATTGTCCAGCTAGGTATTGTAAGACCAAGTCAGAATCACCAAAGTCATTTAATATTTAAATAATAAAATTCCATGCCTGTTCTTTAAATCCCTTAGGATGCTATCTGTCACCTCAAATATCTTTTTTGGTGCAGGTAGGGTATACTGGATTGTCCATTTTAATTATTTAAAATTGCTTATAGGACTTATGTGAAACATAGAGACACCAGGGCAAAAGATTGGCAATATAAAAAGCAATAGCAGTGCAAAAATGTTGTGTAATAAAATTAAAATTTCATAGAAAATATTTTACAACTATACAGCAACTTTTAACTGATACCAGATCTGCTTTCTGATGCTAAATAGTCCATGGGATCCACCCATAACTACTTAGCTACTTAAAATTCAGATTTAATATATTCATTTATTAATTGAGCAAATGTTGAATTAATAGGACCGATACATGCAATAGCCCCAGCAGATGTTATTCTAGTTGGGTAATGAAACACCTGCGAAAATCAGGCAAGATGAAAAGGTATCAAGGTTTCCACAGTTTAACTCTGAGCTCCAAATATTTTCTCCTAGAAGTATTTATGGATGGGAGATAAATACCTCCAAACATTGGAGGTATTGGAGGTACAAACATTCTCTAATTCCAAAAGCACATATTTTATTGGAAGGAAAAACAGTAAAGAGTCATATCAAGGATGTAAGATTAAGGGACATGAAAAACAAATGATAGTTTCTCTGTGGTCTAATGCATCAAATGAGAGGAAACAGTAAAAATTAAGCAATTTTGGTTAATGTTCAAATATCTAATATTGAAATCAGTAAGATTTTAGAACGCTTGTCTTCTATAGAATTAGTCTAACTTCTGGATCACAGTTAAGTAAGGTTGTTACTTATTTTTGCTAAACAGTTGCTGTTGACAGATCTGGATTAAATGATGTAGCAAAAACGTACCCATTTTTTCATTATTTGTTCAGTCTCTAGCCAAAGATTCAAAATTCATTTATTTACAGAGTATTTAAGAATTCATACCACATTTGAGCGAGGCACATTTTTGAAAACATCCCATAGAAGTATGATGTATTTTAAATGCTAAGCAGGTACACTTTACAGTGTGGATAGAACAATTGAAGATGGGCATTATCTTTACTTATTCACTCTCTTTGCTGTATCTAGCATGGAAATGAAACCTTAGACGTCAGGTCCATTGTCAAGCTCGTATGGAAATGGCAGAATGGAAAATGAAGTTTCTTGTACATCTAAGCTCCTCTGAATTGGATCCACATGTGAAGTATGCAATTGACTATTTTATTATGGTGTCCTTGGTGCTCTTTGAGCTTCCTGGTTTCCTTGCAGACATTCAATTACCAAACTAGATAACATCATTAATGGTAGCCCACAGTTCAACCCTAAATTATAAATATTCTCTATTGCTCGAGCTTATAATACAGGAATATTTTCAGATTATCAGTTTGCACCTGGGCCAGGCTTGGGCCAGAATGGCATTCAAGTGGGGGAGTAGGACTTTGTAAATAGGGGTTCCATGATTGACTCCTACCCATGACTCATGGCTTTGGCAATGAATTATGGGCACAGAAACATTTACTTTTCAGCATTATCTAAATCATCAGTAATTCACTCACTGATATGCAATCATAGTAGATTATAAATACCTTAGGTCCTTGTGGTCCAGGAGGACCTTCTGGGCCATGGAAGCCCATCTGACCAGGTAGACCAGGGTAACCAGGAAAGCCCTTTTCTCCCTGTAAACACAATTTCATGATTTAATACTTTATTTCTTAGTTATTCTAGAAACTCAGTATAGTGCTATTCATTGTGTAATTCATTAAATATATACTCATGTAGATAATAAAAATACATCCAGGCAGAAGATATCTATATCATCAAATAAACTGGAAGCATTCTGTTTTGTATAATTCATCACACAAATACATGAATACATCTATGTGAAAACTCTTATCAAAGGAAGATGTTTTCCTTAAAATGAACATCCAAGAATGTAGGCTATATTGGAAATAAGAAGAGTTTCATTAACTTTCATTATTAAGTAGATAAAAATTATGCAAGCCATTTAGTACCCATTCTAAAAAGAAGCCTACTAAAAATAAATTCAAGACTAGAGCCACCAAGAAAGATCTACAATATTTCAAAGAGAATATTGTATGGTCAGATGTTTTCATTTCAAGCGAACATCTGACCATAATCAGAAACATAACACCTCTATTGTTAAATAGACTGAGTTTTGAGACCTTAATGGAGGTTCTTAATGGATCTTAATACATTTTTCAATGCAAGAAAAGTCTATCACACAGAGAAAAAAATACAGTATCTCCGCATCCCTTGAGAATTTCTGGTGGAACCAAAAGAAGTGGATGGTGAAGAGCTGGTTCTGATATAAAATAATAAAAGCCACTGTACCACAATGTGTATGTTTTCATGGATCTCTTTCTACCTGGGACCTCTAAAAACCATGGCACTCGCTCCCTCCCTAAGTATCATGGCTGAACCTGGCTGTGGAAGGTATGGATTGATTTAAACTATTATGTGCCAGCAAATTAGTCTTGACACAAACATCACATAGACAGAACTTCTCCAGAATACCCTACCCCAATGTGCCTCTTCAGTCCTCCAGTTGTGTATTGATCATTGCATTTTCCTCCACTGCATGAAATGAAGCATTTGCCATTGTAAGTAAAGCGACTACCCACCCCCAACACCTTCCTACTTTACCTAGTGCCTGGTTGCTTTGTCTGGGCAACAGGGATGACTCCACTAGAAATCTATACTCCCAGGATTCTTTTCTCATTATTCCTTGAACTAAGCCCTCTTCCAATACCTTTATGAGGCTGCATCAAAGGACTTGCGGGATGGGGGAGGGGCGAAGGGTCTTTTTTCCATGAGAGTCTAATTTGGGGAGGGGGGGTTGGTTGGATTTTGTTTTGTGTTTTGCATCCTTCTAATGCAACTAAAGTAGAGGTACATCCAATCCCTTTTTTCTTCCAATTTTACATATTTAATGATTTTTTATTCACTAAGGATGCCTCTTTGAATCATGCTTGCCTGCCTAGCTAATTTTGCTTCATCTTTCTGAAATGTTTACATATTTAATTGCCAACAGAATGCCAGTGCAATTATCTTGTTCTGCTTCCTTGGTATGATATGATTTACCCATGTCAGTGTTATAAAAGAGATTTCCATTATTTTAAAATCTCCATTTTGGGGAGATATATGTGCTCATTCTTTGGTTGAATGTCTGCAATATACAGAAGCTGTTTCATAGCAGCGTTGTATATTGCTCCCATAGTGTGAATTTAGAATTGCTATGGTATTTTGCTAAACTAATGTCCCTGCTGAACATTATTATTTTCTGCATTTATTTTGGGATATTGTGCTATCCCAGAATTCACCACTTGGGGGTGTATGTTAGGGTCTCCAGGAGACAACCATTCTTCTGCAATAAAGATTCATCAAAGGTATTTGAGAAACTATAACTTCAAACATTATTTAAACATATTTTTAAATTTTTGAGGATTACTTCCATCATCATGCTTTAATCTCTACTGCAGAATCTTTTTTTCTTTTAGGGATGTCTTTGGTGACTAAGAATGATAGTTGGACGTAAACATGCAATACTGAAAAATTCCCCTACTGAAAAGGGAATTCAGAGAGAGTTCAAGCAACCAATTACTTTAGTGTGCTTGCTAATTAATATACCTTATTTTTTTGTATTTTATTTTCTTGTGTGATACAAGGTTTTTCATTGAATAAAATAACAGAGTTGAAAGGACCTTGAAGGTCTTCTAGTCCAACCCCCTGCTTAGGCAAGGAACCCTACACCATTTCAGACAAATGGCTATCCAACATCTTCTTAAAAACATCCAGTGCTGGAGCATTCACCACTATTATTGTTTCAATAATAATTCCCCATGAGACTGGAAAAATTGCAATCAGACCCTAACTTCAAAGATGGAAGGTGGACAAGACCAAGAAACCAATGCCATGTACATCTAAAACCACTCTAATAAAACTATAATGACAGCATCTTGCAAGCCTGAACATGCTTCACCCCCTTCGTCACTTTATTGTCATGCAAATTAGGAAGGGGCTCTTCTGAGACATTTTCTCAAATACGTTTCTTAGAAAGGACGCAAGCCAGTGGTGGGATTCCAATTTTTTTACTACTGGTTCTGTGGGCGTAGCTTGGTGGAGGTGGGTTGGTGGCTATGGCAGGGAAAGATACTGTAAAATCTCCATTCCCTCCACACTCCAGGGGAACGTTAATTTCCTCCCAATCAGCTGGGACTCAGGAGGCAGAGAATAGATGGGGTGGGATCAGTCAGAGGTGGTATTTACCGGTTCTCCGAACTACTCAAAATTTCAGCTACTGGTTCCCAGAATTGGTCCGAACCTGCTGAACACCACCTCTGACGCAGGTCCTGCTTGACTGATTATCACTTTGGTAACAGCTCTAAGACCCATCCTTACGGGTTATTAACCTTACTCTTTGCAGATGGAAACTTAACCTTTTGCTGCTGAAGATAGCCTTTTTCCTGTTGGGTCCATCCTTTTATGACCAGGTACTTCATCATAAGCTTATCTATTATTGTGCCCCCTGCCAATTCTGCAAATGTTAAATATTGTCTTTAAAATACTTGTATTTAATTGTGTAGCTTAAAGTACCATTTATCTGCACTACTGTTTCATATAATTAATACTTCTTATACTTCCAGTTGGAGTTTCCTTCAATATTTTTGGCCAGTAATTCATTTTTTTTTCTTTTCCAGCAAAAGGACATTGCTATTTATGTGTAAGAAATCCATTTTTTAATACAGTTCTTACCTTATTGCCTTTTATTCCATCACAAAAGCACTGGTTTTTGCTGTTGCAGATACAGTTCTAAAAATGAAAATAAAAAGATTATCATTTATATTCTCATCAAATATTTGCAAACCAAACAGTGGTGGGATTCAAAAAATGTACAACTGGTTTTGTGGGCGTGGCTTTGTGGATGTGACAGGGGAAGCATAGTGCAAAATCCCCATTCCTTCTCTACTATTGGGGGAAGGTTACTGCAAAATCCCCATTCCCTGCCCACCCCACTAACCTGCTTTCCAGCTCTGTTCTCCTGTTCAGGGCAACAAAAGAAGATCAGCTGGGAGGCTGGGAGACAGTGAGGGCGGGGCCAGCCTATTTGCTGGTTCTCCAAACTACTCAACATTTCCGCTACCACCTCTGAAACCAAACCACTCTCCCCACCCCATATCATATGGTTTCTTATCTTCCTTGCTGGTGGTTGCATATATTACTAAACAATGTTTTAATAATAATAATAATAATAATAATAATAATAATAATAATAATAATAATAATAATAATAATAATAATAATAATAATAATTTAATTTTATAACCCGCTCTCTCTCCCCAAGGGGACTCGAGGCGGGGCACAGGCAATTAAAAATACAAAGAACAAACTACAGAGTACAAACAACAGAATTAAAAGTAAATTAAATAATTCCTGCGCTAAAACCCATATACTAAACTAAAAATTACCCCTAAAAACCCCCTAACCTAAAAAGAGACTACCCAAGGCCGGCCAGGCGAAAAAAGTGAGTCTTTAATTTTAGGCGGAAGGAGCGGAGGTCCGTGGTTTTGCACAACTCTTCTTTGTTTAATAATTTTCTGGATTTGTACACCCTTCTTAGGCATAAACATGACATACCATACCATGCCATAGTAGAGGAAGGAAAATGGCTACAGGGTAAAGTAGTAATCTTTAAAACATGCTGTAGAAGAAAAGCCATGGGACAGCACATTAAAAAAAATGTTCTTCCATCGTCTACTAAATCTGCAAAGAACTATCTGTGTTGGAATTAATCAGTAACAAAATTAGCTTTCTAGTTCATCAACTGTATTTGTTGATAAAACAACACTTGGGATTCACATCTACTTGGAATTACTGGTCATTTGGATGCTTTATCATCAATACATGCAGTGGTGGGTTTCTGCAGGCTCGCACCTACTCACGAGAGCCGGTTCGTGAAATTTAGAGAACCGGTGAGAGGGGGTTCCACCGGCGTACCTGGAAGTAAATCTGGCCCGCCACTACCAGTAACCCAACGGGAAGGAAAGGAAAGGAAAGGAAAGGAAGGAAGAAAGGAAAGAAAGAAAGAAAGAAAGAAAGAAAGAAAGAAAGAAAGAAAGAAAGAAAGAAAGAAAGAATTTATCATCTCAATTGAGTTCAAAATTTTGGTTGCTAAGCAAGAGTGTTGTTAAATGAGTTTCACCACATTTTAAAAGGTGGCCACTCCCACCCTGTCACATGACTGCCAAGCCATGCCCACAAAATAGGCCACACCTACAGAGTAGGTTCTAAAAAATTTGAAACCCACCACTGAATACATGGCTCATACTCAGTTATAGATCTCCACCCTTGTCAGTAGAAAGCAATTCTATTTATGTGCTGACTCAGTGCCTTGTGGCTGTGAAGGCTTGGATGGGAAGGAACTATGTAATTCAATCATAATAAGGCTGCATTTCATTTGAACTTTTCCTGCAGTTGGACATTGGAGCTGCTGGAAGGGGGAGTCAGAGAAACAAAAGGAGTAGGTTGTGGCCCACACAAATGATATACCCATAAACCAAAATAGCAACAATACATTCTGGATTAGTGTGCTTGGAATTGTGATTTTATTTTATTTCAAAATGACCGGCTTAGTTCAATGTAATAGCTATTTTGCACCTGTCTTTCGCAGCACTCATTTCAAATTTGGATACTGTCCCCTTGTAAACAAATTACTAGTCTACATAGACAGATTACCTATCTAGAATCTGTAATCTGTACTCTCCAAGCAGAAATTGGGTGTCCAATTCGGCCAATCCACTCTATGGAAATGCCATGCTATCAGCCTTCCCCTACCGCAAAGATCCTGCAGGAGAAGAGCAGTTTGGACAACCATGGGATCTGGGAGGGTGAGAGCTGTGAACCATAAACACAAAGCTTTTGCTGTGACCCAGCATAACAGATACAGCACCCTTGCTGACCCTAATGGGGACACTAAAGAGACAGGTCAAGGTAGTTGTGATAATGATGACTCAAATAAGCAGGGGATTGTGGTCCAAAAGGAAGAACTTACTAAAAGACGAAATGGGGAACCAGGTATCACACATCAGTCACACAAGAAGAGCAGGGTATGCAAAATGAGAAGTCACCTTCTGGATGGTGATTCAATCATAAGGGATGTAAATTTAGGAAAAAATACAGAGAGTGTAAAAGAAGTCAGGTGTCTTCCAGGTACTACTGCCAGCAGAGACAAGAGGCGTATTCTTAAGATAATCAAGAATGTAAGTAAGGACAGTGACGTTGATGCTATTATACATCTTGGCACAAATGATCCAAAAAGATGTACCTTCTGTGCAGAATGATTTCCAGAGCTTAGGGTATGAACTTAGTAGTATAGGTTGTAGGTTTATCTTTTCAGAGGTTTTACCAGTATATAAGGAACAAAAAAGGAAGGGCCAGCGTGTAGCAGAGTTTAATGCATGGCTAAAGGAGTGGTGTAAAAGGGAAGGCTTTGGTTTTATTAGTCATGTTGTCTGCAGCTGGTCCAACAAAAAATTGTACAAAAGAGAGGGTTTTCACCCTCCAACAAAGGGACTGAGTTACTTGGCATTAAATTCACCGACTTTCTGGATAAACATTTAAACTGAACAGCGGGGACAGAGAATTAATTGATGCAGAACATTTCTGTCCCCAGCAATCTACAATTCATAGGGCTATAAGTACATATAACATAGATGCTTGTGCGGGTAAGACTATCAAACCAGCTATCAAGCAAAACCAAGCATTTAATAGTGAGTGCCAAACCATGTGCATGAACCATACAAGTGGCAAGAAAATAGGGACAGTCAGGCATAACACAGTTTATGCAGATAGTAAATACAGGGGCAATCAAAATGGACTCAAATGTCTATACACCAATGCACAGAGTATGAGGAATAAACAGGATGAATTAGAAATTCAAGTAAGAGACTGCAGATACGATATTGTTGCCATTACAGAAACTTGGTGGGACGAAACTAACAAATGGAGCATACAGCCAGAAGGATTTAAATTATTTAAAAGAAATAGACCAAATAAAAGAGGAGGTAGAGTTGCATTATATATAACAAATAACTACATCTCTACAGAAATAGAGCACAACAACGATGTGAACTATCTTGAATGCATTTGGGTCAATATTAAAGGTTGGGGGGGAAATGACATTGCCATAGGTCTATACTACAGGCCACCCAACCAAGCAGAGGAAGTAGATGAACTTTTTGCTAGTCAGCTAACCAAGGTATGTAAGAAGCACACCACAATAGTAGTAGGGAATTTTAACTACCCTGACATCAACTGGGAAACAAACTCTGCACCAAGTGGAAGATCCAACAGGTTCCTAACAAACCTAGCAGACAACTTTGTTTCCCAAAAGGTAGAGAAGGGAACAAGGAGAACAGCCATATTGGACTTAATTCTCACTAACAGAGAGGAAATGATAGAAGGTGTTGAAGCCACAGGAACCCTGGGGGCAAGTGACCATGCAATATTGGAATTCAACATTATACAAACACAAGCAGTAGAACAAAGTCAAACTAGAGTCTTAGACTTTAGGAGAGCTAATTTCAATAAACTTAGAGAAAGTTTGGGAAGAATTCCATGGATGAGAATCCTCAAGGGGAAAACAACTCAGGAAGCCTGGAAATTTTTGAAAAATGAGATTATAAAAGCTCAGTCTAGCACGATACCAACAAAGAAGAAAAATAACATCTCCGAAAAGAAACCAGCATGGCTGCATAAAGAACTCTCTGACAAATTGAAAGGCAAAAAAGATAATTATAAAAAGTGGAAAGAGGGGGACATAACTAAGGCAGAATATCAGCAAATAGCCTGAGTCTGTAGGGATGAAGTGAGAAAAGCTAAGGCTCATAATGAAGAAAGGCTTGCCACAAAAGAAAAAATTAAAAAAAAAGTTTCTTCCAACATGTTAAAAACAAGAAAAAAGTTAAGGAAACAATGCTGGGAGAAAGTGGCAAGAAGGTGACAAGCTACAGGGAGAAACCAGAACTATTTAACTCATTTTTTGCATCTGTCTTTACACAAAGGGATAAAACAGTCCAACCTATCAAAAACAGCGCTACAAAAATCAGATTAGGAATACAAGTTGAAATTGGGAAGAAAATAGTAAGCGAGCACCTGTCTACCCTAGACGAGTTCAAATCACCAGGACGGGATGGATTACACCCCAGGGTTTTGAAGGAACTGGCAGACAAGATCTCAGAACCACTGAACTATATCTTTCAGAGATCCTGGAACACCAGGGAACTACCAGAGGACTGGAAAAGAGGTGATGTGGTCCCCATCTTCAAAAAAGGAAAAAAGCTAGATCCAGGAAACTACAGACCCATCAGCCTGACCTCAATACCAGGAAAGATTCTGGAAAAAATAATTAAGCAACAAATTAGCTAACACCTAATAGCAAACAAGATAATAGCCAAAAGCCAACATGGGTTTGTCAAAAACAGATCATGCCAGACTAATCTTATTGCATTCTTTGATAATGTGACAAAATTAGTGGACCAGAAGAATGCCGTTGATATAGTTTACTTGGACTTCAGTAAGGCATTTGATAAGGTAGAATATAACCTAGATAAAGTAGAAGAATGCGGGTTAGACAGCATCACCACCAGATGGATTCATAACTGGCTGACCAACCGCACTTAACGTGTAGTCCTCAATAGAACTGCATCTACATGGAGGGAGGTATGCAGTAGACTCCCCCAAGGCTCTGTTTTAGGCCCAGTACTCTTCAACATCTTCATCAATGACTTGGATGAGGGAATAAATGGGGAAGTCATAAAATTTGCAGGTGACACCAAGCTGGCAGAAATAGTCAAAACTCCAGAAGATAGGCTTAAGATACAGAAGGATCTTGACAAACTTGAACACTGGGCACTATATAACAAAATGAAATTCAATGGTGAAAAGAGTAAGGCTCTACATTTAGGCAAGAAAAACAAAATGCACAGGTACAGTATAGGTGGTACCTTGCTCAATAGTAGCAACTGTGAGAGGGATCTTGGAATCCTAGTGGACAACCATTTAAATATGAGCCAGCAGTGTGCAGCAGCTGCCAAAAAAGCCAACACAGTTCTAGGCTGCATAAACAGAGGGATAGAATCAAGATCACATGAAGTGTTAATACCACTTTATAATCCCTTGGTAAGGCCACCCCTGGAATACTGCATTCAGTTTTGGCGCCACGATGTACAAAAGATGTGGAGACTCTAGAAAGAGTGCAGAGAAGAGCAACAAAGATGATTAGGGGACTGGAGGCTAAAACATATGAAGAATGGTTGCAGGAACTGGGTATGTTTAGTTTAATGAAAAGAAGGACTAGGGGAGACATGATAACAGTGTTCCAATATCTCAGGGGTTGCCACAAAAAAGAGGGAGTCAAACTATTTTCCAAGGCACCCGAGGGTAAAACAAGAAGCGATGCGTATAAACTAATCAAGGAGAGAAGCAACCTAGAAATAAGGAAAAATTTCATGACAGTTAGGACAATTAATCAGTGGAACAGCTTGTCTCCAGAAGTTGTGAATGCCCCAACACTGCAAGTCTTCAAGAAGATGTTGGATAGCCATTTGTCTGAAAAGGTATAGGGCTTCCTGCCTAGGCAGGGAGTTGGACTAGATGACCTCCAAGGTCCCTTCCAACTCTGCTATTGCGTAAGATGTTGGATAGCCATTTGTCTGGATGGTATAGGGTTTCCTGCCTAGGCAGGGGGTTAGACTAGAAGACATCCAAGGTCCCTTCCAACACTGCTATTGTATTGTATTGTATTAAGATAGAATGTTATGAGGTTTGAGGGTTTCTAGATCTTTGACTCCTAATGGCACTCCTGCAGACAGGGCTTCAGTCCAGAATTTGAAAACCACACAAGTAAATATAACTATCTATGTCATGCATCAGGACTGAGTATTGGCTTACCTTCATATAATTTTGTAATATTAGAGGAAATAACGAAACAAAAAATCAAGTTGAAATCGGAATTATCCTTACTAGGCATAATAAGAGGAAATCTATGTAAGAAAACTCAGTATATTATACTCCACATAACAACTGCGGCCCGAATTGCATACACACAAAACTGGAAATAGGAGAACACACCCTCTGAGGGAATGTTGATTAAAAAGGTGCTTGATTGTGCAGAGATGGGCAGGTTAATTATGGAACTAAAAGACAGAGGAGAAATGGAATATTATAGGATTTGGGACATATGGCACAAATGGCTAGAGAATACATAACTCTTAACTCTTATTTAAGAGTTATGTTAAGGTGAAAGGATAATATGAATATTGATATAATTGAAAGCTAAAAGGTAATATATACACGTATAAATATTGATATAATATATAATATACAGAACAGCTATGTATATAATTGGAAAACAAAAATAATAAAATAACCACTATGTAATTGCGAGTGATACCGATACTGGAGCGGTGTAAAAGATTGAAAATATGGTGTAAATGACAAAATATGTTCAATAAAAATATTTTTTTTAAAAGAATATTGTAATATTAATTATGTTCTTTAAAGATTTGTGAAAGTGAAGTGCCAGATAAGTCCCTCTCTGGGGGTTTGCAGTGAGCCTTGAATGCCTAGAGTTTAACACCTTCAACAATAGGTTGTTGGAACTTGATTTGTTTGTTGACCTTGGTTAGTCATGCTCATCTTTACTTTGCCATGCTTTATCTTTACTTTGTTCCGTTAGCCCAGGAAAGTTTTTCTTAAGCAAAGAGGAAGAGAGAAAAATGCTGATGCTTTCATGGATGCATCTACATAGTTTTCTTAGCAGCAACAGATAATTGACTTAACAACTGCATTTTTTCTATTTATTTTTTTAAAAAACTCTCTATTGAAGTCTAAAGTCCTGATATTCCCTGGAAATAGTCCAGCTAGGCCTGCCCTTGATTAGCTTTCAGGTCAAGTCAGGCAGCTGCTATGTGCTGAGACAAGCAGAATATAACAGAATTCTTCAACTTGATGCTTTCCATTATATTATACTAGGCTCGGGACCTAGTTATATGCGAGACCGTCTCATGCCCCATACATCCCTTAGAGACCGATACGCTCCCACAGAGAGTGCGTTCTCAGGGTGCCGTCGGCCGGACAATGCCAACTGGCGACACCCAGGGGAAGGGCCTTCTCTGTAGCGGGCCCTGCCCTGTGGAACGACCTGCCCCCAGAACTTCGTACCATCACCGACCTCCGCCTCTTCCGCCAGTGTTTAAAAACACACTTCTTTCATCAAGCCGGTCTAACATAACCTCCGCTGGGACTAGCCATAGATAGTTTTAATTCGGGGATTTTAATTGGTTTTAGCACAGGATGGGGATTTAATAGGTTTTTAAATTTTGTACTGTGTTTTTTGTATGTATTTTAATTTCCTGTGCGCCGCCCTGGGTCCTTTTGGAGAAGGGCGGGATATAAATTTAATAAAATAAAATAAAATAAAATTTAGCCAGCATTCTCCAACACATCAAAAGAATCACAATCTGGAGAAGGCTGATACCTTAACAATATAACCAATACAGGAATAATTTGTGTAGACAAAATGACTATAATATTAGTAACATAGTCCTCTGTTGAACTACCGAGGCCTCACATTATCGGGCTAGCTAGAAGACATACCTATAAACCTGCACAATGCAATCAGTTGTCCAATTCAAATATCCGGCACTCTTTCTTTTCCCTCCCATTTCCATTTTAACAGGCAACAGCAAAGACAGTCAGCAATGGCTAGCCACCTAGCCAGAGCCACACAGACAGGTCTGCTTTTTGCATTTCTGAAGATAGTTTGGACATGCTTAGAGAGAAATTGCAATTGCACTTGGCATAGTTTCCTAGTATATCTATGTATGATAAGTTCCTCAAAAAACATCTTGTGTACGCCTCACTCAACCTGCTTAGTCAATTGATTGATTTTGATCAATCTATATAACATTCTTGCCCTAATAGTGTTCAAAGGTGCCAAGAGCAAAATAAAATAAAATGCAAGGGAAATATAAATCAGATGATTTAATCAGTAAAACAAAATTCAGTCTGTGGAACAAAATTCACATTCAAATTAAATGCCTTTCATACTTTGGCAATATGAATTTGTTCTTGGCTTAATCTAATATTTAGAGCTTGAAAGATAAAGGGCAGGTGTGCTGGGCACGTTGACCCTGACTTCCTGGGGGGGGGGAGAATCGAGGGGGAAAGATAATAATTAAAATTATATCTCCCTTATATTGCAATTATAAGTAACCTTTCCAGTGGTCTTTCTCTGTTAAAGAAGGAATAGGTAGCCTATGGCCTTCCAGATTTGACTGAATTATAATTCCCAGCATCATTGGTTGTGCTACAGGGACATCTGAGACCTGAAATTTAGCAACTTCCAGATGCCACAACTTGCCCATCCCTGTAAATCTAAAGAATTTGTGTCTGAGAAACAAATATTTTCTAAAGCACTTTTCATACTTGTGATAAACTTTGCCTTGAAAGCTACTCAAGATAAGGTATCACTTGTCTTAAGCCAACTGGCAAGGCAAAACAATCTTTTCAGTTAGGCATGTCTATACAAGTGATTTGCATGCAGCCTAACTAATTAAACTTATATTCATAAATTAAAAATTAAAAAATTGAGGCTTTTCTAAAAAAGATCCAGACATAACTCAAAGGTGGTAACTGCAAATCAGAAGCTAGAATTATTCCAATTGCTTTGTACTGAAGAGAATAATTATAGAAAGGCACAGAGTCTGCAACCTTTCTCTTTCTTTCAGCCTCTTAAATAAGAATAGAAATGTTCTATAAATTTCTTTAGAACTAATATTCTTTAAGCTGCAATGTTTTACTAAACAGTAGGCATGTATACATCTAACTTTATACAGGATAATGCAAAGCATTCAAAAGTGGTACTTCACAAAGCCTCTTAGAGCAGGGGTCCCCAACCTTTTTTGCACCAGGGACCGGTTTCATTTTAAAGAAAATTCTGTGGACCGGCTGCCGTAGAGGAGGAGCAGGGGGGGGGAGGGAACAGGCAGCGCATGCGCACACGGGAGGGGGGGAGTTGGCTCACTCGGCCCTCTAAGGGCCTCCAACGGCGCGAACGGCCACGCCTGCGCTCTCCCGCATCCGGCACGTGCTCTGCCCAGGAGGCTGCCCCCTCCTCCCTCCTCCTCCTCTCCGGCCCTGCAGCCCAGTTCCTATCAAGCCACGGACCGGCACTGGTTCATGGTCCGGGGGTTGGGGACCCCTGTCTTAGAGAAAACAAAGCAACCCTACTGGAAATGTTTAAATGTAAATGTTCTCTGAAGGTTTCAAAGGCTGCCTTGAACCACCATCTCATGGTTGTGCATCAGAGGTGGTATTCAGCAGGTTCTGACCAGTTCTAGAAAACCAGTAGCAGAAATTTTAAGTGGTTCTGAGAACCAGTAAATACCATCTCTGACTGGGCCTGCCCCCATCTATTCTCTGCCTCCGAGTCCCAACTGATCAGGAGGAAATGGAGATTTCACAGTATCTTTCCCCTGCCACACCCACCAAGTCACGCCCACAAAACCGGCAGTAAAAATTTTTGAATCCCACCACTGTTGTACATAGAAAGACAACTCTTAAGCTGCTGATAGAGAAGCCCTAATAACATTACCTTGAGATTCCTAGGGAGCAGGGTAGGAGCTAAACACCTAATAAGTATTAAATATATTAACATTGTTGTTTAAGTTTGTTTTCATAATTAATTGATTCTGAGGATAAGGGACAGTGACTGGCTAAGATCACTCAGTTGGCTTCATTCCTAAGATAGGTCTAGAACTCAGTCTCCCGGTTTCTAGGTTAGTGAGTTAAACATTTCCACCAATGGTCCTTTTTTCTTCAGGCTCAGGATTTCTGCTGCAATGGCTTACTAGAGTCCTCAGTAAATATTATCTAGCAAAGAATGAGAAGAAGCTACTGAATTTTTACAGGCCATATTTCCATCTTACATGTGGTTTGATTCCTCCCCTCCTGCTCTCCTTGTTTCAAAAGTAAACTTCATGAACCACTTTTGGCAGCTAGAAATACAAATATTCTGTAATCAGATCACTTTGAACTACATACCTGCCAAAAACCTGCAGTTCCCAGGTTTTTTCCCCTTAATCAGCAGGATATCTTGGACTATTTGAATAATGTGGGTTCTCTGTTTCAGGGAACCATCTTAATACTTTCTGTATCCTCATGAATAAAAGATTCAGTAAGGTATAATCATGATCTTATAACTCATTCAAAAAAAAAGCCCCTAGATGGGTGGAGGGAGGGGATGATAGAAGCAGGAATTGTATGGCTTTCTACTTTGACAGCATATTTTGCTGAAACATAGAGAACTTGAGACATACACTTAGTTGTCAGTTAAATCTGTATACCTCTGCATATGAATGGAGCTGTACTTTTGAAAGATTTTAAAGTAAAACACTGCTCCAAGAATAATTATTGGATACAATTCATTTACTCTTTTTTAATAGTTACATTCGCTTTCTTTCTAGTTAGCACCTTACAATATTATCTGGACTGCAAAATCTAGATGTTGGCTACGTGGCCAGAAAAGACTTCGAATTCTCTATATCTCTTTGCAAGCGTTTAGTGGGCCTATGAATTTTTTGAAGCAAAGATATAGTCTTAAACAATGTTATCTTCTATAGCCAGTAAAATGACACCCAAATAAGGCTTCAATCCAGAAACCAATTAAACTCCTTCAAAGAAATGTACTTTCAAAGAAGATTTTGCCATGGATAACTCCAGTTTAAAAAAACAACAACCAAAAAACATTTGCATGAAATTACATTCCACTGAAATCTGTAGCAATAGCAATAGCATTTATATACCACTTCACAGTGCTTTACAGCCCTCTCTAAGTCATTTACAGAGTCAGCATATTGCCCCCAACAATCTAGGAGAGTGATGGCTAATCTTTTTTGCCTCGGGTCCCAAAAGCATGCACACACATGCTATCATGCACTCGTGTGCTCACCCCCTAATTTAATGTTCCTCCTGCACCATGCCCCCTGTGCATGCACAGGTGCCTCCCCTGCTGCCCCACACATGTGCCCACAGCTTCCTTGGAGCCTGGGGAAGGCAAAAATGCCCCCCGGTGCCCCCAGAGGCCCTCCAGAGGCTGGAAACAGCCCATTTTCTGATTTCCGGTAGGCCCGGTTGGTACATTTTTTGCCCTCCTCAGGCTCTAGAGGCTTTCTAGGAGCCTGGGGAGGGCGAAAAATGGCCCAACACACAAACTGGAGTTCAGAAACTGACTTCCAGGTTGCCCATTAAGTCATTTTTCTCCCTCCAGAGGCTTCAGGAGGCTTCCCTGAAGCTCCGAAGGACGAAAAACAGCTCAACATGCAAACTAGAAGTTCATTCCCAAACTTCCAGTTTGCATGTTGGGCCATTTTTTGCCCTCAGGGAAGCCTCCGGAGGGTGAAAAATGGACAAAAATCAAGGCCAAAAATCAACTGGCCAGCACCCTGGAGCTGAAAGGGCAATGCCTTGTGTGCCCTCAGAAATGGCTCCACGTGCCATCTGTGGTACACATGCCATAGGTTCACTATCACGGTTCTTAGTCCTCCTTTTCCCGACTTCCAAAGGATGGAAGGCCGAGTCAACCTTGAGGCTGGTGAGATTCGAACTGCCAAATTGCAGTCAGCTGGCAGGAAACAGAATTAGGCTGCAGTACTGCATTCTAATCACTGCCCCATTGCGACTCAAGTTCCAGTACATAATGGTACTGTAACAGCAGGTTACAGAATGCTTCAGGACTCAATAGCACACAAGGTGGAACAAAAGAACCTTCAGACAACACGGTGAATAATAGCGATATATTTAAAAAATCAGGTCAGCAGATCATTGGATGACGATATACATCAACATTTAATTCAATTTAATCCAATGAAATCATCACCAGTATGATGATTGTTTAGGTCTGTTTTTTACTTGTGCTATAAGAAGGGAAAGTAATGGATTCCTCTAGGCCAATTTACAAGCACATAATTTGGAAGCAGTAGTAAGGAGCACAATTTCAAATGTACTGAAAGAAAGCCTGATATTTAAGCATTATCTTTTTTCAGATAATGCAGAATCATTTACAGTATTTCAAGAAGCTGAGAATTGTTTGCAAGAAGAGTAATAGAAACCTTTTTGTTACTGTTCAGCTTTCATGCCAGACAAATTTAATCTTAAACTTAGGGACCTCAGATTTCCCCTGTGGGCAGTAGCAGCCCCTTAAAAAGAAGCTGTGGACAATACTGCTCCTATAGTATAAATGATGGACTTAGTTATTCTCTAAATGGTGTGGTGTAATTTTTCCCATATTGTAAGGGTTCTAAAGAATAAGGTGTGATAAACAAGCTCACACAACTTAAAAGAGAAGAAAGAACAGCCACCAGAAAACTTTAAAAAAAGAAAGGAAAAAGAAGAGGGCAGAGGAGGAAGCAGCTAGCCAGCCTCACCCATCTGCACAATGTCATAATATCACATGTCATTTAGACATCTGAGAACAAAAAAATAATCTCTCTACAGCATGCGTCCCAATTGCAAGGTGGTTTAGTTTAGTTTTAGTTTAGTTTATTTCGATTTATATACCGCCCTATTTCACCAAAAAGGAACTCAGGGTGGTGCACAGAAAGATAAAAAGCTCCACAATATACAAAATATAAAAAACAATTAAATTATTAGAACTGTGCTAAAATTTAAATAAATAATTAAAACCCAATAAATATCGAATTAAAATATTCCCTAATCTATGTCAGGCCAGCTAGATGAAAGAAATGTGCTTTTACCATCCGACGGAAGAGGCGTAGGTCCGTGATGGTGCGGATATCGGGGGGGAAGGTCGTTCCAGAGTGTCGGAGCCGCCACAGAGAAGGCTCTTCCTCTGGGGGTCGCCAGTCGGCATTGTCCAGCTGACGGCACCCTGAGAAAGCCATCTCTGTGTGAGCGGACAGGTCGAAGGGAGGAATGTGGTAGGGGGCGGTCTCTCAAGTAACCAGGACCCGTGCCATGGAGTGCTTTGAAGATGGTAACTAACACCTTGAAGCGCACCCGGAAGACCACAGGCAGCCAGTGCAGCTCGCGCAGGAGAGGTGTTACGTGGGAGTAATGAGAAACTCCCAGAATCCCCCGTGTGGCCGCATTCTGCACTAGCTGGAGCCTCCGGGTGCACCTCAAGGGGAGCCCCATGTAGAGGGCATTGCAGTAGTCTAGGCGGGAAATAACAAGGGCTTGAGTGACCATGCGTAGGGCATCTCGATCTAGAAAGGGGCGCAACTATAACTCACATTTTAATTATATCCAAAGAACAAGAATGCAAAGCCTACACACACACACACACACACACACACACACACACACACACACACACAGTGGGTGAGTGGGCGAGTGGGAGGGAGGGAGAGAAAGAGAAACAGAAAGAGAAAAACCATATGCAGGCTTAATTTAGTGGGTCAGCATAGTCCATAAATCATTACCAGGTATAATTCTTTATTACAAAAGTAACAATTCTTAGATATTTTAAAGGGAGACAAACACATAGAATATGGAGCTATTGACTGGCATTGCCAATAAGAAAAGATTGCTACTATATTTTTCTTGAAGATGAGCAGAACAATGCAAGAAAATAGTGAATTATAGTACAATCCTACAAACATATTTTGCAATTCTGTAATATCATTTATAAGTATCACATTTGGGGAGGGGGACTCACTGTTAAATAGATGTATTTAGATATTGCCTAGGACAGTGATGGCTAACCTTTTTTGGTTCGCGTGCCAAAGCGGGGGCAGCGCAGGGGGGGGAGTCATGCGTGGGTGTGCCACACCCATAGTGCTATGTGCGCGACTCCCTGCTTTTGGCGTGCTTTTTTCACCCTCCCCAGGCTCCAGAGGCTTTCCAGGAGCCTGGGGAGGGTGAAAACAGCCTCCCCACCACCTCCAGAGGCTTCAGGGGCTTTCCTGAAGCCTCCAGAGGGCGAAAAACTGCCTCAAAAGAAGGCCTAAATCAGCTGGCCAGCGCACACATGCACGCTGGAGCTGACAGGACAATGCCTCGCGTGCCCTAAAAAATGGTTCCGTGTGCCATCTGTGGCAAGTGTGCCATAGGTTCGCCATCACGGGCCTAGGAAGAGGCTACTGTTGAAAACAGGATGTTGGAGCCTGTGATAAGGCCCCAAAGATACTCTCCTCTTCATACTTTCCTTCATACATTTTCACTAAATTCTAAAGTTGTAAATATTGTCATGATACATTTCATGACAAATAAGTATCTGCTACTTCCTTGGGGCTTTAGTGTCCATGAACATTGGCTGTGTATGTCAGATAAATGAAAGCTGAGGACCATTTGAGAAAAAAGTTTGACTAGGCAGCAAATAATCTAAAATACTTAAACATCCATGTTCAGGATGCAACAGCTGGCAAACAGTTGGGAGGATGTTATTGCTGCTTAGGGAAGAGAAACTAGTTAGATAATTGGTAAAATGCAAATAATAGACGTAAAATTCAAAAATGTTAGGGACCACCCACATTCCAGCATGGGAACGCTTTTGGTTTATTTTGTGTAGCAGATAATTATGTAGACTTGTACTAAACTGAAACAATATAATTGAAGCTGAAATATTTAGAGATATGTGATTTTGGAGCAATTTGTATGAAAAATTGTACTTCACCAGATTTTTATGATATTCTGTGTTAAAGAAATAGAGTAATTTGAGAGATTGGATCCACACATTATTCTAAATCATGATATATTGTATTATTTTAATTTAGCATATTGCAAGAACATTGCCAATTATGCATTGGTTGATAAAATATGGCTAAAATAAAACTGGGCAATGTGATACAGGAATACACATTCTGGTGCAGTGTTAAAGGTGCTGGCCTAGAAACCAAGACAGTGTGAGTTCTAGGCTTCCCTTAGGTATGAAAACCGGATGGGTGAGATTGGGCTAGTCACAGTCTCTCAACCCAGCCCATCTCATATGGTTGCTTTTGGGGGGGAAATAGGAGGCAAAAATATTAGATTAAGTCTGCCCACTTGAGGTAGCTAAATTAAATAGGAGAGAGAGAGAAAGAAAGAGAGAGAGAGAGAGAGAGATGAGGAAGAAGAAGGAGGAGGAGGAGAGGGGGAGGAGAAGAGGAAGAGGAGGAGGGGAAGGAGGAGGAAGAAGATCTTAAGCAAATAATCTTTGTATGGACTTTCATTCAAGCATTTATTATCTCTGGGACAAGATAAATTTATAGATCATCTGTCATTATTTTTCTATAACAATATTTGCTTTCTTCTTTTATTGAACAGTTGTTTCTAAAAAGCTTTCCCCCCCCCCTACATAATTTGTTCATCAATTTTAAAGAGACACCAAACATTCTCACATGTGCCTTTACCTGTAGTTTGAATGTTTTTAATCTCTTTATCACTGCTAGTCACAAAACAACTCTTCTAGAACTCTGCATTCTGTTGTGTCCAGAAAAGGTTGTGCCAATGAGAGTTTTAGGGATCATTCTCCTGTTTATATTTTTTGGGTGGCAAATAGGTAATACTTTCCAAGACGAAGAAAACAGAGGTGATGCTTTGGGCTTCATGTTTAGCTTTTTGAAAACTGTCTGCTATGTACTGTAGGCTGCCTTTCATATCTTCCCAGGTTTGCCTGCACAATGCAATTCATGACAGCAAAAGACAGGTGCACTGAAGCAAAACACCTCCACTTCTTATTGAATGAAGCAAGTCACATGTTATCAAATGCAAAAAAGCGGGGAGAAAGGAAAAGGCAACTGACTTGAGAGGACAGCAGCGCGCAGAATTCTAAGAAGTCGCCAATGCAGAAAGCAAAAAAGCCTCGATCCATTTAGCGCCATCCTCTCCTTTCAAAATAACCCCTTTCCTGCCTCTTAGACTTGGGCAAAGGGCTTTACAGGCAAAGCAGGGAACTGCGATCTGTTTCTTTCCTCCCTGCTTTCAGATAAAGACTCCGATTAAAACTACCCTTAACAGTTTCTAATGAATTGTACCCACTGTTGGTTTTTAGCTAACGGAAAAAGCAGGCTAAGTAACGCTACAAGTAAGCAAGGAATAACTTCAGCAGATGAAACAGTCGGAGGGGGGGGGCAAAGCTGCTCCAACATTTCTTTCCGTTAAAGGCACTGGAGTCCTGCTGAAATAAACAGTCCCCAGGCGGGCATGGGGTGGGTGGGTGGGTGGGATACGGGGGTGGGGGTGGGTGGGTGGGTGGGATACGGGGGTGGGGGTGGGCTATCCCAGGGGTCTCCAACCTTTGCAACTTTAAGTCTGAAGGACTTCAGCTCCCAGACTTCTCCAGCCAGCTTTGCTGGCTGGAGAAGTCTGGGAGCTGAAGTCCTTCAGACTTAAAGTTGCAAAGGTTGGAGACCCCTGGGCTATCCTCCTTCGGGTTACTCCGCAGGCAGAAAGCCGCTTAAGCCCGGTCAGCATCACTGACCACACTCACCTTCGCGGCAACCGCAGTAGGAAAGCCGTCCTGCTCCCAGCAGCCCCAAGTCAGCATGTAAATGAAGGCTAGCCCCAAGTGCCAGGTTTGGGGGCGCACGAGCCTCTCCATGTCCACGCTGCACTCCTGCCTTTCCTTTCCAGTGTCACCGGTCTGCGGTCCCTTCGCTTCTGTCCTGATGTCACCCACCCACCTACCCACCCACCCGGCGCATCATGCACCGTCCAGGCAACGCTCCTCCCACCCACCCCTCCCGGGGTGACGGGTGGAGAGTAGACAAGCGTGAAGCGGCAGAACTTTGCTCTAGAGGAGGAAACAACAGACGGAGGCGCAACCGGGAACTGAGGACACGAGCTTCAGGGGCTGGTCTCCTGGAAGTCAGGTACGCCCGTCGTGGCGGGGAAAGGAAGGAGGGTTGGGGGGGGGGGGAAGGTAGCATCCCGAGCCAAGTATCCGTTGTGTTGGGACCCAAAGGAGAAAGGAAGGGGGGTTGGGGGGGGGGGAGAAGGTAGCATCCCGAGCCAAGTATCCGTTGTGTTGGGACCCAATGGAGAAAGGAAGAGGGGGGTTAGAGGGGGGGGAGAAGGTAGCATCCCGACCCAAGTATGTGTTGGGACTCAAACTCTCAGAATACAACGTTCCCAGGGGGATCAACGTTCCACCTCATCTGAATTGCCTGATCGGAAAGGCAACTTTAAGTCTGAAGGACTCTACGGAAAGGAGCGGAAGGTCTTTGCCTTCCGCTGTTAAGTTGAAGCGCTTTATATCCATCTGTCTTCGAGTTGGCAGAGAAGTGTGCCGGATGACATTTGCTCTTCCGTGGGAAATCCCTATCCTGCCCCTCTAGGGCCTCTCTTCTCATTTACTTCGGGCCGTTCTGCTCTTCCGTCAAGGTAATGAGTGACAAAGCCTAACGAACTACTCGCATGCCGATATTTGCCCTTGGAAGAGATTGGAATATAAGGGGAAATGCTTCTTTAATGCTGGTGCAGCTCAGGACAACTTAAGATGACCTGGTATTTCATTGCATGATATAGCAACAATGCCATAGGGACTTGGCAGGGCTGGGCTGGGCTGTGTTGGGTTAGCTAGCAACCCAAAGCTGCTAGCTAACCAGTTAAACATGTGCCCCCCTTGTTCCTTGCTGAACCCTAAATATTCCTGGAAGGAAGGCTAATAGGCTTGTTGGGGTCTAATTTGCCATCAATTTTCAACTATCTGGGTCATGGAAAACTCTTGAGCATCAGAAAAAGGGAACTTCAGAGGTGCATTGTAGCCATTTATTTATACCAGGCCACAGTACATCCCTGAATGGATTTTTGCTGTTATATCAATTAGAAGGTTCTGAATCTCTTTGCTACTATTGAGATTTTTGTAGTGCAGGGGCAATAGCCCTACTTTTGGTTTGGAATAAGCAAACTGTTGCTGGGAAATCCCTGAATCTTTGGATTTCAGAATTTTAAAAATCACATTAGGGCTCACATCCAAGGCTGTGACAAAATGATTTTTTACAGAAATATTTGGACATTTTTTTTCACCCATTAAGACAAATTGTTTTTACTATAGAGAAGGTAGAAGTGGCAGATTTTTTTTTAGTATATGTGGTGTACATAATTTATGTTAATACATGTAGAGTAAAAGGTTTTGGCCTTAGGTTACCCTGTCATTTCCTCATGTCAGATTGATTTATAACAGCAGGTGCGGTAAAATGAGTCTGTTACCTTGTCTGTAAGATGGTGTTAGTTCCGGAAAACTAATAGAATATTACTTCCATGTTTATTCCAACATTGTCCTTTATAATATTTTCAGGATTTCTCTGTCACTATCATTCACTTTCTGTTTATTATTAAGACTATAAAATTATATTGACTGAGAATGCACTTGTTTCAGATGGCCGGCCTGGCATAATTTTAAGATGGTTTTTGTAGGGGTTTAAACTTATTTTAGCACAGGCCCATATATTTAATTCATTTAAACTATTTTGTATTGTATTTATTGTATTTTGTTTTATTCTCTCCTGTGCACCGCCCTGAGTCCCTTCGGGAGATAGGGCGATTTATAAATCCAAATAATAAATAAATAAATAAATAAATAAATAAATAAATAAATAAATAAATAAATAAATAAATAAATAAATAAATAAATAAATAAATAAATAAATAATACTTACTTAAAGTTTGTCAAGGTAGCTTAGAAGTTTAACTACACTGAAATTGAATAGGCTTAAAATGGATTTTTGAGGTATTATGTGACACATTTAATAGAGTCAGAGTTAAGCATTATAGATGATTTCTATGTTTCCTCAAGTTAATGCCCTTTGGGGGGGGGGTGCTCAAGTAATATTTTAAAGACATATTCAATTTGTTGTTTGTTTGGCAAACTTTGGTATGGTTTAGATATTGTGTGAAACCATGGTTCAGCTAACTATAATTTTAGTGAGAAAATGAGTATTCTTCATATTTTACTGCATAATGGCTAAACCAGGCCAGCATGCTAAATTACAGGTGATAAAAGCATGTTATAGTTTAATGCGTTCTACGTTCTGAATGAAGACTTTCCCCTATGCTAACCTTGTTAAAGGCAATCATCTGGGTTTCAAACTTGAAAATCCTAGAATCATTTTTGAATCTCAGCTATTCAGACTCTAAACAAGAGTAAGACTGTTTTGGCCTTATTCTAAACCCTTTTTGCAACTATTTTTGTTATGTTATGTTACCTTCAAATCTCTCTTTGGAAAAGAATCGTGATATGGAAGGAATTTGGTATTCAAAAGGAAATCAAAACTCCTACTAGGTGTGCCAGAGATAGTATTCAGCTATTTTTTAAAGGTAGCTATGTAATTAGAAAGCAATGCCAGAACAAATTAGTTTTACATTTGCCGCCATATTTCTACTTGGATTAAAATGATTTTCTAAGGACTGGAGTTCTAGAAAGAGATCTTCCGAACACTCATAAGAATTCTCTTGATTCTTAAAAAAAAATGACAAAAGACATCTTGGTTCCCCCAAATAGAAGTTCTTAGACATTTAAAAAAAACATTTTGATACTAAATTATATTCTCATAACTCAAATTTCTTGAATTGCACTGCTTTGGAGTAGAGAACTGAATGAGGCCTAGGGTCAAGTTCTTTGATGGTTCCTTCATTAGGATTAACCCCAAACTGAAATGAAGACACATTTGCAGGTGCCTGTAATTATTCCTACCATGGATAGCAGGCACATTTCTAGGTGTCTGAAATTTACATTGATTTTTTTGATATGCATGCTTAAAAAAACCTTGAGAATTATTGTCTATCTGGTTATGTTTTTGCTTTTGCAAACAAAATTACATGGGGGAATCTTTTTGTGTATAAATAAATGAAAGCCAGAACATTTGTTCCAATGCACCAGAAGACTACGTTAATGGACATTTACATTAGTATTTCACTCAAGAAGAGTCTGCTAATCAGTGGTGGGTTCCTACCTGTTCGGACCGGTTCAGCTGAACCAATAGTGGTTTGGTGGCCTGGGTCGCTGGAATCAGCAGCGACTCAGGCCTGCCACTCCCATGAACCAGTTCTTCTATGGTGCTGCCCTCTTGATTTTAGGTTCTGCCCATGCACAGAACAATTTTAATTGAAAAAAATTAACTTTTTTCATTTTTTAATGTTTTGCACATGCACAGAACTATTTATGTGCAAATGCGCACACATTTTGTTTGCACCAAACTGTAATGCTGGCAGCAACCCACCCCTGTTGCTAATATTTCAACTTAATATTTCAAATATCTCAACTTAAATGTAAAGTTAAAAATATTTGTGCATAAAATTAAAGTTTGTCATACTTTCTTTCCCAGCAGATCACAGAGCCAAGAAGAATGTTAAACGTGGTTTTTATATCTGCAGTGGGATCAAGTCTCTGTTATTAAAAATTCAAATTTTGAAGGCCTGGATTCAAACATATTAATATAAACGACTTCCATCATGAATTGCTTATGTTGGATTAAATTGATTACATGTGTATGGTATGTTTTCTCTTCTAGTTATAGCAATAACTTTCAAATTAGAAAACAAAAGTATGCTCAGTCTGCTCGTTTTTAATCTAATTGGTGCTACTTGAAATAGATTGCATATGGACTTTACCCTTATATTTGCTAGATACTGACAAAATTCAAAATATAAACACAAATATTAATTTTGTTGGCTAACGAAACAGGGAATTCTCTAATTTACAAAGTTACAGTGGCATTGAAAAAAGTGACTTGTGACTGTTTTACACATTAAAACCATTTCAATATCCCCATGGTCATATGATCAAATTTTGGATGCTTGGCAGCTGGCTCATATTTATGACACCTGCCGTGTCACAGGGTCATTTGATCATCTTTTGAAACCTTCTGATGAGCAAAATCAATGGAGAAGCCAGATTCACTTAACAATTCTGTTACTAACTTAACAACTGCAGTGATTCACTTAACAACTGTGGAAACAAATGGTGCAAAATGGGGCAGTAGCAATAGCACTTAGACTTACATACCACTTCATAATGCTTTTCAGCCCTTTCTAAGTGGTTTACAGAGTCAGCATATTGCCCCCAACAATCAGGCTCCTCATTTTACTGACCTTAGATGGATGGTAGGCTGACTAATCTTGAGCCAGTGAGAATCAATTTCATTGTATTTAAGTACAATGACAATAAAGATTATACTTATTATGCTTAATCAAACTCTTGGCAGTGGGCAGAGTTAGTCTGCAATACTGCATTCTAACCACTGTGTCACCATGGCAAAACTCACTTAACTTACTTAGATATTGTGGGCTCAGTTGTCATAATTTGAGGACTACCTGTATTAACTGTGCAAATATGTTACTGTGTTCCTAAGGAACTATGAAGAATTAATAAATGAGACATAGGATATGAAATCCACACTTCTGTACTCTTCCCATTTTATATCTTGAGAGGAAGATGGTATGTTTGTCCAATATTCCATCCCATATGTAACTATATTTTTTCAATTTTCTCAATTTTTAAGACTCATATGATATAAAGTAATTGCTGTGGCTGAATATGTTTGACACAGAGAATCACTCTTCAATTGTGATATCTTAAACTATGTATAATGCAAACCGAGCCACTATTTTACTAGAAAAATAAAGAAACAAATCCTAATCATTTTTCTAATTCTTTTAAAACCTTGCAGTAAGGTTTTTTTATATCAATTTGAGGCTGATTATCCTAATTTAATCTGTATCTTTCTGTGAATTAGGTGGCTTATAATTGTTGCTTCAGTCCAAACATCTTATGGGGTAAGTAATACAAAAAACCCCCCAAACCCTTCCTTATTTTATTCACATGCATGTTACAAAATTATTTTTGAATCAATAAAATCTCTGAGATACTATATGTGTTACTAATGAAAAATGAATAATAACTTTAATCAATAAATAATTTTGCATATCTTCAATGTTATCATGCCCTGATCTATTGGGAAACATAATGTTGCTTGGAAAAGATTCCTTAGTATAATTAGTCAAATTAGCTAGCAAATTTACATTTATGTATTGAATATAGTGGGACTTTTAAATAGTAACGTTTGCTGTAAAGCTCAATATGAATGTTTGTCTTGAATATAATTAAAGTGAGAATTACTTCAATAGCATGTTTAGCAAATCATATCTGATTTTCTTTCTATACAATTAAACATCAGGACAGAATATAGCATTGAAGCTGAAGCACCCTGGAAGTTAGGATTTAAGAGGTATATTGGAAGTTAGGATTTAAGAAGAGGCTAATAATCTTCCTAAGCAATGCCCCTATTATTGTTGTGGGCAAACTATTCATAAATTTGTTTTTAGAAAACATATACATTACATAGTTTGGATGGTTTCAGGCTTAACATATCTGCAACTTGAAAACCTAAGAACTTCTGTAGCTTATATACTTCCCAAAATCGATGCAAGTAATAAGGTAGCAAATAATAATTTAAAGCAAACTTTCTCTCTTCAGGAAGCCTTTTCCCACTTATTCATCAGTATAAGAAATCCTGTCTAATTGCCAAAAAATCCCATCCGGGACCAAATTTTAGCTGCTGGTGACAACTTAAGTGAACTGAAAGTAGAACATAGGCCAAACATTTCTTGCAGAGGAAGCTCAAAAATGTAATTTATTATTACACACCTTCCTCTAAGAAACCCAAGGTCAGCTTGCAAAGAATTTGATGATTCCACAACAAACTGTTTTCTTTGGGAGGAGCTGTAAATCGTTAAATGAAAAATAGTCAACATTTTTGTGATTAATCTATGTTTTGACTATTCTAGCATGTTAATCTTCAGTGCAAGGTTAAAGTAACTGAAAAATAGTTTTCCTAGAATGATAATAAAACATGTTTTAGTTGGGAGGGGGGACACCCAGAAACCTTTTAACAGTTGCAGTGCTTCAGAAACTTGCATCTAAAAAGCCAAAAAAGCAAGAAATAATTGATATTTTCCTTGGAATTTTGCCTCAAGATAAAATGACCCAGATGTCTTTTTCTTTTGCATAACTAAGTATGCGTAAGTACACATACAGACTAAAGATCAAGAAAACAAAATGTTTTGGAAATACTTTTGATAAGGAAAAAACCGACCAATTCATTTAATGAGAAAACTATGAAGAGAATCTGAAGGGCTCCATCATTACGTACTTTAAGAAAGTCTCTCAAGGACAGGCTCAAATGTTATCAGGCCTGAGACTTCCAGAAGGCCAGGGAAAGCTCCTCTGTGACTATCAACATATAATCTCTTCCACACTTTAGGATTATTATTATTTTAAAAACTTTTTAATAATAACTTAAAAAAAATATTTTATTGAACATTGCTCAGGATCACATTTCATGAAATGGGTGGCCATACACATTTGATATATAAAACAAATACATGGATAAAAAAATAGAGAACGTCATGAAAATATAAACCTATTTGGTAATAGGCATAGAGTTAAAATTATAGTGAGGCACAAAAGCCAATTAAGTCAAGAATGAAAGATGCATTATATCACTAATAAATGCACATATTTTTGGTTTACATGTTGTGTGGCTGAGATACAAATATGAAATCATAGCCAATTTTGTAGATTAGTTCACATATTTTATGAATATTATATTTATTGTAGATATTCTAATTAGTAAGTCTGTGGATGATAAACTATATTGTCACTTAGGCAGCTGATACTGTAACTCCAATATATTATCTGATAATATTCCATCTTATCTGCTTGAAATTTTTATGGTTGTCTAAAAGTCTTTTAAAAGTTAATCCCTTCTCCAGTGGCATATAAGAATCAATTTATGTGCATAAAAGTGCTACATTTAATATTATTACCACAGAGTAGCAATTTTATATATTATATTTCTTCAATGCTTTAAAGCCACAAGATTACTGACAGAAATACTTTGGCAGCTTTATTATATTCATTTTTGTTTAAAATCAGAAAACAATAACGCCAACATCTTTCCAAAATGTATGTCTTCCTATAAAACACTGAAGTAAACTTTGACTCAGAAAATTTCAAAGCTCCCAATAATATCTTGATATTTGTTTTGTTTCAGTTTTGGCTAGGGAATTGTGTTGCCCAGTTTCCCAGCATTTCGAGGACAATTCCCACAATCTTGACTGGTGTCTTTTATAGGTCTCACACTTATCCTCTTTTACTTAAAATTATGCAATTTCTTACATTTCATAGTCTTCACTGATTGGTTCCTTTCTCTTTTGCCTAATCTTTTTGTGTGCATTTCTGTTTTGACTTAACTTTAAAAAAAACTCCGTTACCACTCTTAGTTAATTTCCTGATTTTATGTTTTTCCCCTCCCTTTTGCTCTTTTATAAAAATAAATTGTAATATTCCTTCCATAACTTTAGCTGTCTGAAGATAGTTTCATTGGGGTTAATTTTAGATGCTTTTTCCACATGTGCGGTTATGTGGGGGAGGGTACATCTAGTACAGTACAAAAATGTGGAATAAAATAATACATATGTAGTATACACATACACACATACAGGTTTAGCGATTCTATAAGCTTTTAATGTTCTTCCTTATCAATCAGTGTTTTACCCATTATTTCTTTTATATATAGTTTGTAAACAAGGTTTTTTAATAGCTTTATTGATGATTTCTAAGCTTTCAAATACATTTATATGACATTGGTAAACAGATCTGAAATGGGATAACAGGAATATCTTCTATTTCTTCTTAGGGCTCATATGTTGGACATTGTGGTGGAGAAGATTGTTCCATTTGCCGGTGCTTCCCTGAAAAAGGATCAAGAGTAAGTTTTAGTTTCCTTTATTTTCTTCTGCTTTTCTCCTAACAGGCACTGAAACTACATTTCAAATAAAAACAAACCAAATCATAATAATCATGAATAAAAGGAAAGGAAAGATACACTCAGTATTCTTAATCTAAAAATACTCACTAAAGTAGAACTGTTTCAGAAATCATCTAAAAATGAAGGAATGAAATTGGGCAACTTTTTATAAGTTGGGCCAGAATAAAAAAATACTCACTTCTATTTATTTCTGTGAAAAGTTGTACTTCAATTTTTTCATGTTAAAGTCTGTGATTTAAATGTCCCGTAAAGTTAATATTCATGATTCTTGACCTTCATGCAAGAACAAATCCAGTTTCTGAGTTCTCAGACATTACATTATTTGAAGCTTTAAATTTTAAAGTGTCTTAAATTAAGGCGACGCCCAGGGGAAGGGCTCTCTCTGTGGCGGGCCCAGCCCTCTGGAACGACCTTCCCCCCGACATTAGAACTACCACGGACCTCCGCTCCTTCCGTCTAAAACTAAAAACATATCTGTTCTGCTTGGCCGGCCTAGGATAGTCTCTCTTCGATGGGGCTGCTAGAAATTTTAGATGGGGATTTTAGTTTTTAATTGGATTTTTAGCGCAGGGAAATATTTAATTTGTTTTTTAACTATATGTATGTATTTATTGTTTTATTAGCCCTGTGCACCGCTCCGAGTCCCTTTGGGGAGAGGGAGCGGTCAACAAGTTTAATAAATTATTATTATTATTATTATTATTATTAATTCCAGGAAATTCTAATTCAACCAGCAATCATGATTGAAAAGTGCTACTAACACCAATGTATATTCAGTAACATTAAGTCCAACAATATATCCCTAACCATAGGTAGCTATCAATAGTTCATAGTTCTAGTGAGCCTTATGACTTAGTAAAGGCTGGAGCCTGGATCAGGAGGATGATATATTTGGACTTCTGATAGTCAAGTACTTCTGTCCAAGAATTATAACCATTATTCTACAATATCTGACATGCTAATTCTTTTGACGAATGAGAAATAGTTCTAAGCTAAATGTGGCTAATGTACATATAAATCATTTTCAGTGAAAAATCTGTATAACAATAGCTACCTTATGTAGGTATACAATTATTAGAGTTATTTCTAATTATTCTAGATAATTCTTCTAATCTCGAGTTATTCTTCTAATTTAGAGTTATTTCACAACAATGATATCATTTAGTCCTCCAGTTTAGTCCTCGACTAAAAAGAATTCTGCCTATTTGGAAGAAGTATAGTATATATAATGGAAAACAGATTAGCATCTTAAAGAAAAGCTGTGTACAGTTCCCATGACATAAAGATCATGTATGTTCATTGTCAATGTAACTTGTTTCCAACAAACTGTTGAATTAATTGTAGGATATTAATTGTATGAATTAATTGTAGGATGTTAGAATGTGCTGCCGGAATTGAAGTTTTCCCTCATTTCAGTGCTGGATTCGTTTCAATATAGCGTTGGAGGCACCATAGATACACATATTTTTAAAATAATGCAGATAATGCAGCATTTAATTTTACTTTACAAGCTGAATATTTAAAATTCTTGGCGTCATATTAACAACCTTTTTCCTTCTTTGAGAGTAGATATACATGAGTTTGTTAAATCTAGAAACACTTCTTTGCACGGCTTGCTCATTTATTTGGGGGATAATGAACCATATCATGGAAAATTAGAGAATGTCACACTTGAATGAACTGGAATTTTAATTGCTAAAAATGTAGTCTTTAAAATGTTAAACCAAGATCAAATAAAAGAGAAGCACATAAGGAAGCAAAAAATTGAAACTTAGTTCCATTTGCTGTTCACATAATGTATTAAATCACTATTATGCACAACTCTGTATCTTTGAACAAAAGTAAATTGGGATTTCTTGCTCTCCATGTCTGATGAGAAAATTCATATAATCTATATAAATAAAAATGTAAAATAGTTTGTATGAATCCATTAATCTCAAAAACTACTGGACCGATTTACCTCAAATTTTGACACAATGCTCCCAAGGACTTCCGATAATAGAATACCTACTCATTTTGTGCCTAGCACACGTGTGTCATGTGCAAGGTACACAAATGTAAAATGTACCCACTGATCATGTTTTCACCTCCCTGTAATTCCTCCCACCTGGCATTTCCAACAGTCATTTCCTCAAGAACACTGTACGGAGGCCTAAAAGGGCCAAGACAAGGCACAGGGATAGCAAACTCACAGGTGGCCCATAGAGAGAGAGAGAGGGAGGAAGAAATATAGTTTAATAAAAGAGGGACTAGGGGAGACATGATAGCAGCCTTCCAATATCTCAGGGGTTGCCACAAAGAAGAGGAAGTCAAGCTATTCTCCAAAGCACCTGAGGGCAGAACAAGAAGCAATGGGTGGAAACTAATCAAGGAGAGAAGCAACTTAGAACTGAGGAGAAATTTTCTGACAGTTAGAACAATTAACCAGTGGAACAGTTTGCCTCCAGAAGTTGTGAATGCCCCAACACTGGAAGTCTTTAAGAAGATGTTGGATAGCCATTTGTCTGAAATGGTATAGGGCTTCCTGCCTAGGCAGGGAGTTGGACTAGATGACCTCCAAGGTCCCTTCCAACTCTGCTATTGTATTATTGTACTACAGTAGGTAGGTAGATAGGGGAATAGAGAGAGAGGGAGAAATACAGTTTAATAAAAGAGGGACTAGGGGAGACAGGATAGCAGCCTTCAGTATCTTAGGGGTTGCCACAAAGAAGAGGGAGTCAAACTATTCTCCAAAGCACCTGAGGGCATAACCAGAAGCAATGGGTGGAAACTAATCAAGGAGAGAAGCAACTTAGAACTGAGGAGAAATTTCCTGACAGTTAGAACAATTAACCAGTGGAATAGCTTGCCTCCAGAAGTTGTGAATGTCCCAACACTGCAAGTCTTCAAGAAGATGTTGGATAACCATTTGTCTGAAATGGTATAGGGCAGTGATGGCTAACCTTTTTTGGCTCACGTGCCCAAAGCAGGGGGAGTGCAGGGGCGATGTGCACAGGTGTGCCACATCCATAATGCTATGTGCATGACCCCATTTGGCATGTTTTTTACATCCTCCCCAGGCTCCAGAGGCTTTATAGGAGCCTGGGGAGGGTGAAAACAGCCTTCCCCCACCTCCAGAGGGCAAAAAACAGCCTCAAAAGAAGGCCTAAATCAGCTGGCCAGGGCACACATACACACTGAAGATGACAGGGCAATGCCTCGCATTGCCTAAGAAATGGTTCCGTGTGCCACTTGTGGCACCTGTGCCATTGGTTCACCGTCATGGGTATAGGGCCTCCTGCCTAGGCAGGGAGTTGGACTAGATGACCTCCAAGGTCCCTTCCAACTCTGCTATTGTATTATTGTATTACAGTAGGTAGGTAGATAGAGGGATAGATAGAGAGGGAGAAATAAGGTAGGTAGGTAGGTAGGTGGGTGGGTGGGTGGATGGATAGATAGATAGATAGATAGATAGATAGATAGATAGATAGATAGATAGATAGATAGATAGGGAGAAACACAGTAGGTAGGTAGGTAGGTAGGTAGGTAGGGTGATAGATAGAGAGGGAGAAATACAGTCGGTAGGTAGGTAGGTAGGTAGGTACAGGGAGAAAGAAGAAATATAGTAGGTAGATAGGTAGGTAGGTGGATAGATAGGGAGAAATACAGTGGGTAGGTAGGTAGGGGGATAGATAGATAGGGAGAAATACAGTAGGTAGGTAGAGGGATAGATAGAGATGGAGAAATACAGTAGGTAGGAAGGTAGGTAGGTAGAGGGAGAAAGGAAGAAATATAGTAGGTAGGTAGGTAGGTAGATAGGTAGGTAGGTAGGTAGGTAGGTAGGGGGATAGATAGAGAGGGAGAAATACAGTAGGTAGGCAGGTAGGTAGATAGGGGGATAGATAGAGAGGGAGAAATACAGTAGGTAGGTAGGTAGGTAGGTAGGTAGGTAGGTAGAGGGAGAAAGCAAGAAATACAGTAGGTAGGTAAGTAGAGGGATAGACAGAGAGGGAGAAATACCGTAGGTAGGTAGGTAGATATATAGATAGATAGCAAGAAATACAGTAGGTAGGTAGGTAGAGGAATATAGAGAGAGGTAGAAATACAGTAGGTAGGTAGGTAGGTAGTGGGATAGAGAGGGGGAAATACAGTAGTTAGTTAGGTAGGTAGAGGGAGAAAGGAAGAAACACAGTAGGTAGGTAGGTAGAGGGATAGATAGAGAGAGAGAAATACAGTACGTAGGTAGGTTGGGGGTTATATGATGGTTGTGTGTATGTGTGCAGGTGTAGATCTACACACAGATTGGTTGGCCATTTAACCAGACTGGGCCACAGCAACGCGTGGCCGGGTATAGCTAGTAAATAATAAAAAACTGTATTATTGCTTTGATTAAGATTTGGCTGCAGTCTTGCATTTAGTAACCATTTCCCAGCCTAATTAAATTCTAAGAGCAAGACCTTACTTTTTTAAAAGTGGCAAATCAAGTCCAAATTAAAAGACATGGAATCCAATTACTAAATAATGATAGGGAGATTATAGTACTCCATCTATAATGATGTGAATTCACTCTCCTTTTTCATCATTAGTAATAATAACTATGATTTATTGTGTTGACCAAATTTAGGTAGCTATCATTTAATCTTTGTTTTGAAAGAAATGGTAATACATACTGTATTTCTGCTAATTCAGACAACCAGGAATAGGAACATGTCAGCGGGGAAAAAGAGGAGGCGAAGAAGAGAAAGACTTTGTAAAGTCTGTGTAAAGAAAGAGTGTAAAATTGTCAGCTTATGTTTAGTCAATTGGTCCTATGAGGATATTGTATATTAAGGAATCCAAAATTTAAAATAATTTTACAGAAAAAATATTGATTTTTGCCTTTCATTATATAATCATTAGCTATTTTTCTTTAAAACCAGCTGTTTTTATTTCTGCTAAAATTCTGCAGTTGTACTTTCTGGTTTTGAGAATTTTTAAAAAATTAAATGTATTTTAATAGTTGAAAGGGCCACTATATGATCTGGTTTGATCTTAGTCTTTTATCCTATTTGCTGATAGAGTTAAATAGATCATGACAACAAGTTGTCATTGATGATCTAACCTAATTTTTTGGGATCCTAACAAATTTGTACCAGATGTTTAATTAAGCAGCTCTCTTGAGGTATGATGAAGAACCCTGCCATTAGCAATTTCAGTATAGGATTCAATAGATGAATTAGCCAGAACAAATAGTACTATAGGCTCCTTGATTCTGTCCAAGGTACTGAAATATTTGCTTCCAAACACTTAATTTTGGAATTCTGACTCTGTTTAATACTTTTTCTTCCCCCCCCCTGGTCTTCCTTTCTTCTCACAGGGAAATAGTGACATCTGGTGGTGACTGTGTATATACATAAACATACATAGGCATAGGCAGACAGATACAGATACAGATATATGAACAGAATATCAATGAAAAAAAACCAATTTGAGGGTGGCATTACAATAATGTAGAAAAAGAACAATAGTTAAGCTATACATACTGTTTATAATATCAGGTAAGATAATCATATTCTGTTGCAAACATGAAAATGTATTTTTATTGCTATCTCTTTTTTAACAATTAAGCTAAATAATCTTGGTTTAGCTTAATTGGGGACCAAAAAGCAATGGGAGCTTCCGAGCCATCTGGGAAGGAATGGCTCAGAACGGCCCCCAGGCCGAAGGGGGAGGCATCGCACACTAACGTCAAGGGCAGCCTGTCATCGTATTGCACAAGGACTGCCTCTGACGTCAGCGTGGCTTTGACAGCCGCGAACGCATGCGCCTCGCGGCTGCCCCAGCACCAGGCCGCAGATCGATCGAGCAATCGATGAAGCGGCTCGGCTAGCATTGCCTTATGGGGGAGAAAAGGCGCGTAGAAATTCAAGAGGCCGAGGAACGCCTGCAGCTCCGTCTTGGAGGCAGGCGTAGGGGCGTTCCTAATGGCCTCGACCTTCTTAGGGGTGGGGTGAATGCCCCGGGCGTCGATCAAGAAGCCCAGGAACTCCACCTCCGGCGCGGCAAAAACGCATTTGCTGCACTTTAATTTCAAACCCGCGCCCCTGAAAATGCAGAGGACCTTCCTCAGTACTTTGCCGAGTTCTGAGATGCTGGAAGCAGCTATCAGAACGTCGTCAAAATACGGGACCACGCCTGGGAGCCCGTGGAGCAGACGTTCCATGAGGCTCTGGAAGATCCCCGGGGCGACGGACACACCGAATTGAAGTCTGCGACACCGGAAAGCCCCCCGGTGGGTGACGATGGTCTGCGCCTCCGCAGCCGCCTCATCCACCGGGAGCTGTTGATAGGCCTGGGCCATATCCAGTTTCGCAAATATGCGGCCTTGCCCCAGGGAATGGAGCAGGTCCTGCACAACTGGGACTGGATATGGGTTCGCCTGGAGCCCGCGGTTGATGGTCGACTTATAGTCGGCGCAGATCCGCACTGATCCGTCGGGCTTGATGGGGACCACAATAGGGGTCTCCCATCTTGCCTGGTCAACGGGCTCAAGCATGCCCTGCGCCACCAGCCGGTCAAGTTCGGCCTCGACCTTGGGCTTCAGGGCGAGCGGCAGCCTGCGGGCCTTGAGCCTAATGGATGCAACCTGAGGGTCAAGGTTCAAGGAGACAGGGGTGCCTACATAGGAGCCTAGCCGACCGTCTAGCACGTCGGCGAACTCCTCCAAAACCCCGGAGATGGGAGAGGAGGCGGGAATAGAATGCACCCCGTGCACTGACAGGCCGAGGGCGGGAAACCAATCCAGGCCAATGATGGCCGCTAGGGGGTTGGAAACCACCAAGATAGGCAAAAGCCCCTTAAAAGCCCCGTACTCCACCCGCAGGGAGATTTGGCCCAGGGTGGGAATGGAAGACCCCTGATAGTCCCGTAAGAGAGTGAGCGGGGGGGGGGGCAATTTGTCCAGGGAGAGGCCGGGGCGTAGCTTGGCCAACTGCGCCCGGGATATGATGGACCTAGAAGAGCCCGAGTCCACCTCCATGCGGGCCCCCACCCCTTCCAGTTTTACAACTGTCCTGAGCACGACACACCTACAGAGTTATTTTTAACTATAAGGGCATATTTGCTGATTGTGAGTTCCAGTCCTGCCTTCAACACATAGCCAACTTTGAATGAGTCTGTCTTCCTTAATCCTAGGAAGAAGCAATCACCTTTCTTGCCAATAAAACTGCAGGGACTTGACCAGAGAGTTACCAGCAATAGTGACTCAAAGGTGCATGCACGCACACGCACGACACACCTACAGAGACAGAGAGACATGTTAACAATAGGATTAACTCTGACTCTTATTCTTCTTTCTATATTTTCAAATATTTTGAAATTAATTTATCTACATAAATTTTATCTCTCCTTGGAGAGACAAAAATGTAGAAATTGGAATGGGCCCATCTGATTTCTGAGAGATTCATTTCTTTAAAAATTTAAAAATAGCAAATAGGGATCTGAATTGATTTAGAATTGAGTTCTATACTATACCTCTAATGTCCTTGTTTTTAAAGGAGGAAAATATATACTTAACTTGTCATAAAAAAAAAGAAATGGCTACTTGCATTCCATAATAAGTGGAGTTCCTGACTCTTGGGGTTTTCTTTTATTTCTGAGACTTTCATCCAGCAAAAGAAAGGGGGTCATTTGCATAAATATATATTGAGACAGTTTCCAAAACAGTTGGCTAAACCTGGAAAAAGACATATACGAGTATTTATATTAATTTAGCCTGAATGTGATTTGTGTGAATGGAGTTTTTTATATGAAAAATATTGTTGCCTCTAGTGGCTCTACTTATATATTTTCTGTTTACTAGACTTCAGAAATCTGCTTATCACAAGGCTGTGGTATCATATGTACATCTGTGCTACAATATAATAAATAAAAATATAATGCATTCAATGTTATATTGCAGACTAAGACATGAAATCATTTATGAACATTTTGTTTGCATAAACTATTTTTTCCTCCTCTGAATTATTGTTCATATTGTTATTGCTGCTCTTTTTTTTTTTTTACATAGGAATTAATCTAAATTATTTATACTTTGCAGGGGCAAACTGGTCAGCCAGGAGCCCAGGGTCCAATTGGTGCTCTGGGTTCCATTGGACCTGTTGGTTTGCCGGGAGAAAAAGGCCAGAGAGGGGATCCTGGTCTACCTGGGCCACTTGGTCAAAGAGGAAATATGGTAGGTAATAGATAATAAAATAATGTTATTGTTACTTAGCAGTATTACATTAAGGATATTAAATAAAATTGTACAATATTTCAGATATGAAGGCAAAAAGCTGGGTTTAGACCAGTGATGGCTAACCTTTTTTGGCTTGCATGCCAAAAGCAGAGGGAGCATGGGGGGGTCGTGCATGGGCGTGCCACACCCATAATGCTATGTGCATGATCCCCTGCTTTTGGTGCACTTTTTCACCTTCCCCAGGCTGCAGAGGCTTTCTAGGAGCCTGGGGAAGGTGAAAACAGCCTTCCCCCCACCTCCAGAGGCTTCAGGAGCTTCCCTGAAGCCTCCAGAGGGCGAAAAATGGCCTCAAAAGAAGGCCTAAATCAACTGGCCAGCACACACATGCACGCTGGAGCTGACAGGGCAACGCCTTGTGTACTCTAAGAAATGGTTCCACGTGCCACCTGTGGTACCCGTGCCATAGGTTCACCATCATGGGTTTAGACCATATTGAAGCAGAAATATAGCAATATTTGCAACTCCTTAAAGTAACCTTTCTCGGTAATTTGTGGCTACCTGCAGCTGCTACATGATCCTAGGGAAATAAGCATTTTCAGAATTGCATATTCTTCATGCTTTCTAGGATCTAAGAGTTCAAAGTCTTGCACAGTACCAATGTTAAATATGTTGAGATACAATGTATTTTAATTAATGTTCAGATGAAAACCCAGCTTCATGTAATTTGCAATAACTGCTTATGAAGCCATTCACACAATGTGAAAGAGATTGTGATATTAGTTAGAGCAGTAAGATTAATGTACCCATACTACTGTTGTAGCTTAGTCTAGATGTTTGATGGTGAATTTCTATGAAACTATTGTATACTTATTCACACCATTTATCCTCCCAACCTCTTACAGTATTATTTGATGATAGTACTTTTCTAAACTCTCAGATTGCTTTCCAGTCTTGTTTGATATTACTGTCCCTGGAAACCTATGTATACATTTTACCATAACTATATGATCTAATCAGTTCAGGAAAATAAGAAGTAAAAAAACAGGGATGAAAATATATCTTGTAAGTAGAAGGACCTGCTGCTTGAAACAGGAATTGAAATTATTCCTTCCACACATTACCTCTCTGGTGGCAGCAGCACTGTTGCCCATTCTTTGACTTGCCAACTGACCAATGGTCCTATAGACTTTGGTAACTGCTTCTTAATGATGCATATAGGACTTCTGGCAAAGGTACCATGCTGCTTCAAAAATGTTACAGACTTTAGGTACAAGGAATAGTTTGTTAGCTGAGCAAAGGGTGGAGTTAGGAAAGTCCCTTTTGAATTGAGTGAATTATAATTTCATAGACACATCCATATAGAATTTTGGTGACACAGGAATGTGGTTTGTCATTATTTTTTTCCAGGACTTGGCTTGATTTCAATCTTATCCAAATCTTGGTGTTCCAGAGTAGTCTCCCACCTGAATATAAACCAGATCCTCTTCACCTCACAATCCTAAACTACATTGATTAAGTGTCATCCCAGCTGAGGCAATGAGTGAGGGCTTAGAGTCAAATGTCTACCTTTTTTGATTTGTCAGAAAATGGCAATTTCTTCAATCTAGTGGTAGTTAATGGTTGAGTGTACTCCTCCCAAATGTCTTATAGTGAAAAAAAAATTAATTATACAAAATTCTATAATACATTTTTAAAGTAAAGCATATATTAATATGGTTTAATGTTGAATTTCTTCAGGGTCCAACTGGAGTTCCAGGATTTTCAGGTCTAGATGGAATGCCTGTAAGTATGCTGTCAATGTATGCTTCATATCATATAAAACTGCAAAGCATTGATATTTCATCTGATATGACTATATATATATTTAAAAGTGCACTACAATATGTAATACATCGAAAACTTTCTGAAGTGGTACCTCAGTTATGTAGTATCCCAAGGGTGGGTTCCAGCAGCCGCTACTGCCGGTTCACTCATGGGCACACCCCATGCGTGCACATGTTTGATGCACATTGCATGTTTGATACACATTGTGTGCGCATGTGCAGTACAATAAAAATTGTTCTGTGCATGCGCAGAAATGAAAAACAAGATGGCAGTGCCTACAGCACCGCCAGGAGAACTGTTTCAGGGGCATGGTAGGCCTGGCTCACTGCCGGTTCCAGTGACTCAGACTGCCAAACCACTACTGGTCCGGCCGAACCAGTCTAAACTGGTGGGAACCTACCACTGCAGTATCCATCCTAGAGATGTTTTTTTTATTCTGATAATATACCCTTTTCAGAGCTTAATAAAATATTATATTTGATGGTATTTTAATGTCTGAGACACATCTCCAGTACAGTTACATCTTATGAGAAAATTAGCTAATAGAGAACTAATTTCATTCTTTGCAATGAGAATTAGCCCTAGATAGAAAAGAAAAAGGAGAAATCCCTCATAAACATCCCAGAACTTTGAAGGTTCTTATCAAACATTTTTGCTTGTAAAAGACAAGGGCAGTGAGGCAGACTAGCTTACAACCTTGTTACCAGCATTATTATACCTTCTCTATAAATGTTGTCCCGCTGAATTGTTTGGAACCCTCTCTACCAGACCGCAGAATTCATGAATACTATTTTTTCTGAGCAAAGAGCATAGAACATTAATAAAAACATGTTACTACCTTTGTCTCTGAAACCACAACACTGTATTTTTTTTTTAAAAAAAATTGTCTTGTGAACTCCTTTTCATTAAATAGAAACTTTGAAACATAAATTGTGAATATAAATAATAAACCACACCAAAGAAACTAGTCTATTAATTTTTTTCTGTTGTATTTATCTGAATGATTATTTGCATAAAAATTAGTATTAAAGTTGAGTAGAAGTTTTCATAAAGTCCCTACTGGAGCTGCTGTTTGCCCCCAAAATAGCTTGTGGCATTTTGAGCAATTAGCAACTGGAAGAAGACGTTCTATGAGAAAATGGCAGAAAAAGTACGACACCAACGTATGCATGTTCATATACAATATAGTATCAGTTTGTATTTGAAACTTTGCTTATTTGTTTGACTAGAACGTTTCCCATAGGATTCATATATGTATATGCCTACTGTGTGTCCAATTTGTTCCTCTGACTACCCATAACATTAGCTTTCTGTTTCAGGTATGTTTAACCATTAAAGAGGCAACATCATCAAGTCAGCCTTGCCCAAACTGGGTTTGTTTAGACATACCAGGCTTCGACTTATAGATTGTTTCTAATTCTATTGGAGATGCACCTGATATCTTATCTGGGTTTTGATCTGGGATTTCATAGTGCATTCTTTCAATATATACAGATAAATGATGAGTTATTTTAACAGACATACAGAATTAATAGGTTTTTTTTTTCCTGTTACAGGGGCTACCAGGAATGGAAGGACCCAGAGGAAAGCCTGGGGCAGATGGTTGTAATGGTACAAGAGGTGATCCAGGACTTCCAGGAGAAGGTGGATGCATTGGACCAAAAGGATTACTTGTGAGTTGAACTTTACTATCTCTTATACAGTTTGTAATCAATTTATAAATGCCACTTATTTCTATGTCTATCTTCTTAGGTATGCTGGACTCACTTCATTGCCCAGAAAAAGTGGATAGAGATGTATTTATATTTTAATATGTTCTGTATCATCTTTATGGCAAAAAAGTACCAATTCAAATTAATGGGTTTACTTAATGACTGGGGCATACTCTTAAATATATAAACAAACAAAAAGGCTGGGAAATTACTTCTGGTCCTATGGTGCCTCCACTTACAATTAACTGCAGACATAAGTCAATACAACTGCAGACATAAGTCAAAGATTGCATGTACTTTATTGTTTCAGCTTTTGTGTGCAAACTCACAACTTTCTGTTTTTAGCATGATTTTTAAACATCTTTTACAGGGTATCCCTGGCCAAAAAGGAGAAAAAGGAAACCCCATATATACCTTTGATTTCATTCAAGGAACAACTGTGAGTGTTATGTCATTTTTTAAATAGTGCCTCATGATAAAGAGTTGTGTAAATAATTTTAAAAATGTAAGAGCCATGACTTAGACCCATAAAGAGTGCCATTGGTTTAGGCAAGATTTGTATTATTAATATTAGGAAATTCTAAAATTCTAAAAGTGTATATAAGAGTTTAACACATGCAGCTACTATGAAAAGGAATTAAATCTAGGTTGATTAATCATGAGTTCATTTTCAATTTTTTTTAAACCATGAATATACTTTACTCCAGTGGTGGGATTCAAAATGCTCAGTTCTGTGGACATGGCTTAGTGGGCATGGCATGGCTTGGTGGGCATGGCTGGGGAAGGATACTGAAGGAAATTTCCATTCCCTCCCTGATGAAGACTAAGTCACGGGCTTTTATAAGCTTTTTATTATGATTTGTACGTGGAAAATAAAATGGCCAGATAAACATTGTCTTTTAAAGCAGGGGCCCTCAACCTTTTTTGCACCAGGGACCGGTTTCATTTTAAAGAAAATTCTGCGAACCGGCTGGCGTAGAGGAGGAGCAGGGGGGAGAGGGGGAACAGGCGGCGCATGGGCACGCGGAGGGGAGTCGGCTCACTCGGCCCTCTAGGGCCTCCAATGGCGCGAATGGCCGCACCTGCACTATCCCGCATCTGGCGCACGCTCTGCCCAGGGGGCTGCCCCCTCCTCCCTCCTCCTCCTCCTCTCCTGCGCCCCGGTTCCTATCAAACCACGGACCGGCAGGTTGAGGACCCCTGTTGTAAAGTATATCTTTACTGATATAGTTTATTGTGAGAGTGATATCTTATTCATACTTAATTGAAAGTGAGTTTTGTGGAACTGTGTGTTTTAATTTGGAGTACATACGTAAACTAGATAGATCAAAACTAGTTTTAATACTTATATGGAAACATTATGGATTCTTAAATTAACAATGATCTTATCTGTGATATCAATGATTCTCACTCCAGTATAAGAATTGCAAAAAAGTAAAATAACCCAGAATGGAATAAAATATTTAAATTATTTTGATAATTATTTACATTACTTATATATATATATAAGTATTTATTTTGTGTTTATTCTTTCTATATGTAGCTCTTAGTTTCCTTCCCTCCCCCCATAAATCATTAAACTGTAATAATTAATTGTTACCAGTAAGTATTATCTTTCATCTAACATAGTGATTCTGGTTACAGGGAGAAAGAGGGGACCCTGGACCTCAAGGCATGCCTGTAAGCTCCTTCATCAATTTGTATGGTGAAAATACATTAGTTTCACTTTTAGTTTTTCCATCTAGTTCAGTGGTTCTCAACCTTCCCAATGACGTGGCCCTTTAATACAGTTCTTCATGTTGTGCTAACCCCCAGCCATAAAATTGGTGTCTCGGTTCCTAAAACCATCAAAAATATGTGTTTTCCTATAGTCTTAGGAGAACCCTGTGAAAGGGTCATTTGACCCCCAAAGGGGTTGAGACCCACAGGTTGACAACCACTGATCTAGGTTGAAATTTTCTGCAGACGTAGTAACCCACACCCCAGTTCACCGCTTGTTTTCCCAACAATGTATGTACGTGCCAGGCTTAGACATGTGAGAATCTGTATATTTTTTAATTGGTAACTCAGTTTGTTGCCATCTTAGGGATTCTTAGAATGGTTTCCATATAAAATGGTTCCCATATAAAAGTTGTAATTTGTAAGCCACACTTTGCTACCTTTTTAGAAAGAAGCTAAGAAACTACATTAATAATAAATATGAGAGATCATCAAATTGTTGAGGTACATCCTCTTTTCAGCTACAGGATAGTCTTCTTTCAAAGTTTCACCTGTTCATTTGCTTGTTTTGGCAACTAGACAGAATTTGGAGGGGTACAAAAAGTCTTCATTCTTTCATTGTGTTGCCTACTTTCAAAATAACATGTTGCTGCTATGCACTGCAGATGCTCCAAATGGTGGGCAAACTTGTGATTAAATTACTTCACACTACTTTACTCATTATTGCATTCCCCACAGAAATATTCATTTGTCTCTGCTGCATTTGTAATTTCTGACCAATAGCTGAGGCGTTATTTTATTTATGTACTGTACTGCAATGGTAGTTAGCTTTTATTCTAGAGCATTAATCATCCTAAGAATAAATTCGTTGGTTGTTGCTAGTGTTTGGACTATTATATTCTAACTGTTCCTAACAGTTAAAGAATGATGTTAGCGGGTAAGCGGGTACATTATGAGAGATTTTGCATTTCTAGCACATTACTTGTTATTAGTAAGCATAATATTGTGTGGTTTACTTAGGGTCCTAGAGGAGAAAAGGGACGCAGAGGTCCATCTGGATTTCCAGGTCAACCAAGTGAACAGGTATAATTTTAACATTTTAATCTCTTACTTAACTGACACCATGTTGGAATCTGCCTGTATTTTATCTCCTAGTTCACATGTAATCAATTCCGTAGGAGTAACCGAAATCATCTGAATTGGTTGTTCCTTCCTGACAATATAATTCTGGTGGCAGTTTGCCCATTCTCTTTTTTAATCAATACAGAATTTATTGAAAATTATTTTTCTTTGCTCACAGTGTCAAAAGTAAATCTTTTTGTCTGCAGTAAAGAAATTCTGTGGAAGAGATGTTTGAATAAAGCAATAGTGCAACATATTAGTAGGAAAAAGATCAAGAACAGGACAGAAAACCATTTTCCTCACTAATATTTTCAAATATATTGGATTTAAATGCTGATACACCCCCCCCCCCGCCCCCAAGAATTGCTTTCAAGATTTGGGATTATAAAAAAATTAATCCAATACCTCTAGAGAGTTCCAGATCTGATTATATCAAAATTCTTATTTTCACAGGGTTTCCAAGGTCAGCCTGGTTTACCAGGTGATCAGGTAAGAGATTTTTGTTCTTGGAAAACTATAATTTATTCATATTGATAATTACTTTTGAAATTTTCATTTTTTTAAAAAAAATATCTAAATTTAAATAACTGCTATATTTTCATATAAAAGGATATACCAATAGAATAAAACTCTACATTTAATGGCTCATGGAGGCAGGGGACATCCTTTAAAACTGTAAATATATGATTTATAGAACTGCAGAATTAATCTAAATATTTGCAGTAAATCCTTGATTTAACAGACAAACTGACCAAGATTTACCAGACATCAGTCCATTAAATGAGGGTGGGGTCCAAGTGAAAAATATTTTTGTTATTCTCATATGAATTTAGCCTATCATCTAAAGTGAATAGTCAATATATTTTCCTTCTTTTAATATATTGATATTTCATCAGGGGAATCCAGGAGTTGGAGTGGAAGGACAAAAGGGAGAGCCGGTAAGAAAAAAAAGTGTATATGGCAATTGAACACTGAAATATTCAGGAGTTATCAAGAAACTGCAACTTCAGATTATTGATTTTTCTTCTTCATAAATTGAGTTGTATAAAATTTTTAGGCAGCGTATTTTTTCTAAATTTGGAATGGAGAAAACACAAGCAGAGCCTTATTTTAAAAGAAGCATTGAAATGTATTGTCATTTTACAAAGAAATAAATTATATTTAATCTTCTATTTAGTCTGAATAGAATCTGAGGTTTATTTTCACATGAACCTCATCTAATTTGATGGTTACTCAATCGCTTGTGACATCAACGTTTTTTAAATAGTAATTGATTAGCAAATTGAGTATAAGTCAACAATTTAAAGTTAAATGCAGATTTAAATTGCACCATAAGAATTTTCCATATTATAAGAAGCAATTGTTCCATTTTATTCTGAATTCATTAGGCCCTTTTTTGAGTATTTGTCCAGTTGTAAATATTGTGTTTTAATCAGGATTGAGAAGAAAAAAAAACTGGAACATGTTTATAGTAAAGCAATGAGAGAGACTGAGAGGGATAGCACACTTGAAATACATGAAATAATGTCAAACATAAAATGGTCAATAATATTATCCATCATTCAAGAGTCCAATATAAAAAAAAATCCAAGTTTCAAGAAGACAGAATATATCACTTAATGTTAAGCAACTGTCAGAAAACTGTTTCACTCTCCATTTAATTGATATGTTCAAATGGAAGTTATAGGATGAAATTATTTCAATTTGGATTCCTATTCTGAACAAGCATTTGCAATCAGTTGCATAAATGGTTTCTTCCCAAACTATATTTTAAGGATTCTATGATTCTACTATATATATATTTAAAAAACCACTGTATCATCAGCAAGCAAGGGAAACTTGAATGTCTTGATTATTTCATTCTTTAATGGGTAGATAAATTAATAACCATTGATGTTTAAAATATGTTGTACATTTAAAAAGCGATGACATAAGAAGGAAATGTCAGAGAGGAGTTCTTGAGCTGCAGATTAGGAAGCTGCAATTGACTTTTGTTAGGCTTTTCACTGTATTTGCTCTTTCCATTCTTTGCAGGGTGATGTAGGACCTCCTGGATCTCCAGGCCAACCATTACTGGTTGGACCACCTAGTTCTAGACTGTTAAAGGGAGAAAAGGTATGCACATTATAAAATTCAAGATTGCTAGTCAGTAATAGGAGTGGTGTGGTGGCCAAGAGATGGAGCTCTCACCTCACAATCAGGAGGCCGTGAATTCGATCCTAGGTAGACGCAGATAATTGTCTCTCTGGGCACATTGAGAATGTATCTGCTGAATACAACTCCGCATTGGCAACAGGAAGGGCATCTGGCCATTAAAACACTCTGCTAGCTCCATTCAGTTACCCAGACTCTGCCTTGCAAACAACATTTGCAAAAAAGGTCATAAAATTGGGTGCAATCACCCAGCATGACCGATAAACATAATTCATATGACATTCATATGATTGTCACTATTTATAAATCATCATCAATAGCAATGCTAGGCAATTTGTGACACTCCAGAAGCTAGGAAACAGGACTGATGGTGAAGATTCTGGGATTTGTACTTCAGCAATTTATGGAACACCATAGGCTGCTTATATCTAATCTATAGGTTAATATTATGTATGAACCAGGCTATTGTGGATTATTAAATAAATAATTAAAACAAATCATGGTTAAGTGTAACAAGTGAAATCAGCCATTATTCCCTGTATCAAAACAGCTTCTAGCATGAAATAATTTTTGAGAAAAAAAAATTAATCTTTTCAATTTATAGTTTTTAAATAGAATGCATTGCAATATAGGGTATGGAAAAGCTGAAATCATACTATTTAAACAATAATAAAGCAAACACTTTAATCTTTAGGGAATAAAGGGAATGCCTGGATCTACTGGCTCAAGAGGATTGCATGGCCACAAAGTAAGTGACAAGTTTTCATGAATGAATAGACAACATTCATTTCATCATGCTACTTACTAAGCATGCTTAAGAAGGAACTTGTCAACTCCTAAAGTTGTCATGGTGAGGAAATGGGGGAATGCATTCCACGCATACTTTCGGATAGAGTCGGATCTCAGGCTTGGGAGAGGAGCACCTCATTGGGGAATGTGATTTATGACACAGTCTGAGGGGAGGGAAGGAACAGGGGTAAAGTTCAGTTATAATTTAAATGAAGCTTAGATCTGACTGCAAAAAGGCCTTGTCTAATGGTGCTCCTAATAAATGACTTGTTTTGTTTTGAAACTTGGCTCAACTCATGAATCAATTAGGGCATTTTTAGGAAACCTGACAGAACGTCTTTTTAGTTAAATCTATATTTACGATTATGTAACTGCATTTTATCAACTGCCAATCCCTCTAAGAAACTTGTATGTTGGAGTTGACTTCAAATTGCAATACAAGAGATATTGGGGGAAAGAATGCCACGGTCCCCAAATGGTGTACTCTATGTTGCTTTTTCAACAGAATGCAAGGGGAAAACCACTTGCAAATGGATAAAATAGGAGGAAAATATACAGAGTAGGATTTAATTAGGCACATGGTGTACTAATTTAATTTAGTTTAAACATTTATTTAGGCAATTTTTTTTCTATGAAAAACAGCAGCTGTGCTGTATATTTCCAAGCCAGTGGGTTTTTTTGAAGATGTGGCTGGGGAATTCTGGGAATTGAAGTCCACACGTCTTCAAACTGCCAGAGTTAAGCAACACTTTGCTAAATCTATAAAAAGCTACTAGAAAGGATGCATTCCAGTACATTAACTGTTCTTGGGCAACCCCTTAGAGCCACCTGACTTACATGACATAATAGCAATGGGTCTTTGGAATTAATACGATGAGGCTCTTTTTTTTTTTTTTCAGAATTAGGAAAAAACATATGCCCTCTTTAACAATATGCTCCCCTTCAAATTTTATTGGAAATAAAGGGCAACCAATCTCAAAATTCTGTAACTGGTTTATTTTGAAACATAACAGGGTGAATTTTCAATTGGAGACAAGGGTGATAAGGGGATTCCTGGTTTTCCTGGAAAGCAGGTAAGAAATTCCAGAATGCTATCGTTATCTCATTTTAATAGTGCCTTTTTTTTTTTAAAAAAAAGTATACTTTCTATTATCCATTATGTAGAATTTTTAAACAATTATTTTATGATGTATTATTGCAAATTGATTTTTGGAATGCTTACCATATTTTACAGAGTACAAGACACACCTATTTCCCTCAAAAAAGAGACTGAAAATCTTGGCACGTCTTATGCACTGAATACAGCATTTTTTGCCTTCCAAAACCTTCACCAAAATGGCCATGCAGACTGCTCCTGGGGACTGAGGAGGGCAGAAATGAGCAAACTTTTTGCCCCCCCTGCCCCCAGGAGCACTCTATAACCCTCCTAAAGACTATGCATGCCCCTTTTTGACAAGAAAATGGGCCTGTTTTCACAAAGAATGGCCATTTTTGCTCGTTTTGGGGGCCATCCACCCCCAGGAACACTCTGCAAGCCTCCTAAAGGCTATTCATGCCTTTTTAAAAAATGGGCCCGTTTTTTGGAGGTCTGCAGAGTGCAAAAACCTTTTTTTTTTAATTTGCCTCTTCAAAACCTTGATGCATCTTATACTCCAAAAAATATGGTAATTTATGAGCCATCAGTTAAGCATTGTGAAAGAGGCTGCCACTTCTATTTTAAATCCACATATACAACTAAATAAAGGAAATTGTCCCTACACAGGCTATTTTGTTTTTATTTTCTTATAAGCAAAACATTTATGTAGAGCAATGTTTCTCAAACTTTGGTAAGTTTAAGATGTGTGGAATGGTTGGGGAATTCTGGGAATCAACATCCACACATCTTAAAATTGCCCAGTTTGAAAAATATTGATAGATAAAAATAAATTTAGCCAGCAACCAGAAAAACAAAAACATTGATTTTTAGACTATATTTTTAAAGAATGAGTACAGCATTCTTTATTGTGATTAAGTGGAAGTATTTTATAGAATCTCATTTATTTGTCATTTATATAGTGTTAATGTAATGTAATGTGAACATGTAGGCATTAAATACCATAGTGTGAGAGAAACTGATCAGATTGCAGCATTGTTCTAGCAATTGTAATATAGATGATATGTTGACAATGCCTGTATCTGTAGAAAAGTATATAGAATACAAGCTGTTCCTGGCCCAGTCTGTTGCTGTGGCCCAGTCTGGTTAAATGGCCAATCAATCTGTGTGTAGATCTACACCTGCACACACAAACATTTACACACAACCACCCAACCTACCTACCTACTCCCTTTCTCCCTCTCTCCCTCTACCTACCTACTGTATTTCTCCCTCTTTTTCTCTCTCTCTATCCCTCTACCTACCTACCTACCTACTGTATTTCTCCCTCTCTCTCTCTCTATCCCTCTACCTACCTACCTACCTACCTACCTACCGACCGACCGACCGACCGACAGAGTATTTTGTGTCATAAAGGATGACATAATACCTGTGGCCCACTGCTCTCTCTGTATCCCTCTATCTACCTTTTAAACAATTTTTTACATTTCCGTTGTGTGTACCTGGCACAGGTGTGACATCTGTACACTCTATATATATATATCATTGCTGCCATACTTGAAAGGAACGTTGTGTGAAAATTTGGAAGCGATCGGTGCAGTACTTTTGGAGATTAATGGTTTTGAACAAACTCTTGTTACATTTTTAAAATATAAATAGATGTTAAAGCATTTGGATTATCAGATGTACAACTTTAAATGGGAGGAGTGTCAGGTACTGAGGATTTAATAGCTGACAACTAATGTAAGGTTGTAAGCTGCAATCAGTAAGCTGATGCAATGCGGATGATTCAGCAATACAGGTATCGCCTGTTTAAGAGTATGATTGGGTCCACACAAGGCATTTACTATTTTAAGAGGTGTCTTTATATAGCTGGTCATTAAAGGGTGTTTCTCTCTCTTTCGTTGTTTATCTCATTTTCTCTCCTTATGTCCATAGGTGAATGATAAGGGATTTATCTCCATGTATATGTCTGTATATAATTGTATATAAACCACTATTAATTGTATAGAGCAGGGGTCTCCAACCTTTGCAACTTTAAGTCTGAAGGACTTCAGTTCCCAGAATTCTACAGCCAGCAAAGGTGGCTGGAGAATTCTGGGAGCTGAAGTCCTTCAGACTTAAAGTTGCAAAGGTTGGAGACCCCTGGTATAGAGGCTCTGTGCGCTGTGATTTGCTCCCAGATTTACCTCATAATAATAGTCTCACTGCCAAAACTCTGACATAATTTGGCCTCTTTTCTGCTACATATAAAACTATTCTAACCCATGTTTTGGTTCATTGGAAAATCTTTTTTTACTTGAGGTACAGCTTTTGTCAAATCTTATACTATCATTTTTTTCCTCTTTAATTCCTCTAGGGAATTCCTGGCTCACATGGTTCTCGGGGTTTCCCAGGAAACAAGGTAGGTACAATACACAGAAATTACTTTGCTTATCTGTAGGATTTTTAAAAGATGGAATAATCCACCTATGACTGGGCAATTGAAAGAAAACAGGGAGACGAAAATAAGAGTAATTGGACAATTGTCACAATACCAAAATATAAAAAGTAGAGTTTTCCAGGAGGATGCGCTGATGCTTTTCAATTTCTTCACAAACATTCTAGAGAGTAGAGAAAACCAAGTTTAAAGTTTCATCAAGATGTCATCAAATAAACTGTTAGCAAAAAGAGAATTGTGTAGACTTCTTATTACCTATTTCTAAGCTATAGAAATGGAGGCAAAAATGACAAAAGTGTTTCAAAAACAGCAAAATCTTATGCCAATTCAAGAAAAGACTTTTCCATAATAAATTTCAAACTTTAATGTGCTGAAAGTACTGACTTTCCATTTAACACAATAATGCTGGTCATTAATGGGGGTTAGGACTGTTAATGGTTACTAGTCAGGTGGCGGGACCGTCTCCTGTCGCATACCTCCCACCGTCCGATTCGCTCCCATAGGGAGGGCCTCCTCAGGGTACCATCCGCCGGTCAATGCTGGCTAGCGGTGCCCAGGGGAAGGGCCTTCTCGGTGGCTGGGCCATCCCTCTGGAACGACCTACCCCCCGAACTTCGGACTATCACAGACCTTCCCCTCTTCCGCCGCTCACTTAAGACATATCTTTTCCATCAAGCCGGGCTAGCTTAGAGCTCTGATATAATTCAATCTTAGCCAACGAGTAAATGTATTTTAGAATTTTAATGGGATGTTTTAGCACAGGTTCTTAGTTTAATTCATTTTAGACATTATTACTGTATTTATTGTTATTTATTGATTTTAACTCCCTGTGCACCGCCCTGGGTCCATTTCGATGGAGAAGGAGCGGTTATATAAATTGAAATAAATAAAATAAATAATTTTCAGGCTGTATAACTTTCATTGTATGTTTCTCTGAAAAACAGTTTCTGGGGAATTAGAAACTTAATAACTTTCTTACAGAATTATATGATTACCATTGAAATAGTATGAGGGGATAAATGGGGAACTCATCAAATTTGCAGACGACACCAAGCTGGCAGGAATAGCCAACACTCCAGAAGATAGGCTTAAGATACAGAAGGATCTAGACAAACTTGAACATTGGGCACTATCTAATAAAATGAAATTAAATTGTGAAAAAAGTAAGGTCCTATATATAGGCAAGAAAAACCAAATGCACAAGTACAGTATAGGTGGTACCTTGCTCAATAGTAGCAACTGTGAGAGGGATCTTGGAATCCTAGTGGAAAACCATTTAAATATGAGCCAGCAGTGTGCAGCAGCTGCCAAAAAAGCCAACACAGTTCTAGGCTGCATAAACAGAGGGATATAATCTAGATCACGTGAAGTGTTAATGCCACTGTATGGTGCCTTGGTAAGGCCACACTTGGAATACTGCATACAGTTTTGGTCACCACGATGTAGAAAAGACGTGGAGACTCTGGAAAGAGTGCAGAGAAGGGCAACCAAGATGATTAGGGGACTGGAGACTAAGACATATGAAGAATGGCTGCAGGAGTGGGGTATGTCTAGCTTGATGAAGAGAAGGACCAGGGGAGACATGATAGCAGTGTTCCGATATCTCAGAGGGTGCCACAAAGAAGAGGGAATCAAACTATTCTCCAAGGCACCTGGGGGCAGGACAAGAAGCAACGGGTGGAAACTAATCAAGGAGAGAAGCAACTTAGAACTAAGGAGAAATTTCCTGACAGTAAGAACAATTAACCTCTGGAACAGCTTGCCTCCAGAAGTTGTGAATGCCCCAACCCTGGAAGTCTTTAAAAAGATATTAGATAGCCATTTGTCTGAAATGGTATAAGGTTCCTGCCCACGCAGGGGGTTGGACTAGAAGACCTACAAGGTCCCTTCCAACTCTGCTATTGTATTGTATTGTATTGAAATAAGATCGTGAATCAGATCAACTTTTTGTCTTGTTTTATTTGCTCCATTGTAATCAGTGCAAAGGATACACCATAGTTTTATCCAGTTACCATGTTAATAATACACACACCTTGCAGTATCTGTGAGGTATAAAAACAATTTCCAATTGTTTATGAATTTCTAATAACTTTGAATTTACTTCATTTTCTTAAAGAATCAAACACATTCAAAAATTTGTTTCAGGGTAAAACTGGACCACATGGAATTCCTGGTCAAGATGGCTTCAAAGGCATTAAGGTTAGTTATATTTACTCTCATCCTCTAGCCTTTGTATACCCTAAAGCAGGGGTGTCAAACTCAATTTCATTGAGGGTTGCATCAGGGTTGTGTTGGACCACGGGAGGCTGGGGTATGTGTGTTCGGGGGCATGGCCAAGCTGGGCATGGCCAGCTCAACATCACTCATCAAGGCTTTGTTTTCAGCCTCCTGCAGCCCTCTGCTAATGAAAACGGAGCCTGGGTGGGCCGTGTGCAGCCTCCCTGAGCTCTGTTTTCACTGGCAGAGGACTGCAGGAGGATGCCATAGCTGAAAACAGAGCCCAGGCATGTCATGTGTGGCCTCCCGGACTCCATTTTCATTGACAAATGGCTTCAGGAGGCCCACATGGCTAAAAATGGAGCCCGAGCGGACTGCATATGGCCAGCCCAAGATTCATTTTTCTGGGCAGAGGCACCACAGGCTGGTCTTCTGCTGTTTCCAGGGTGGCCCCGCTGGCCAGATCTAAGCACCACACAGGCTGGATCTAGCCTCTAGCCCAGAGTTTGACACTCCTGTTCTACAGCAATGAAATCAATTACTATTTCAGGTTTATATTTCTACCCATCTTTATTCAATACATACCATTACATAGCAATGCAATCAAGGTTATGTTATTTGAAGCAATTATATGTAATTGATGAAGCTCATCATTTACCTTGTATTCTAGGGCTGTGTTTCTCAGCCTTGGCAACTTTAAGATGTCCTGCTGGCTGGGGAATTCTGGGAGTTGAAGTCCACACATCTTAAAAATGCTAAGGTCAAGGAACACCCCTCTGGGGAAATGTCACTAAGTATTCCCATTTTTATAGGGGGATCCTGGAGAGAATGGGCAGCCTGGGCCACCAGGACCTCGAGGAACTGCATTCACTGGACCAAAGGGTTAAGCTAATCTAGTTACATTATATTCATTTCCCATGAACCACAATAAAATTCAATTATTTTAAATGCAAGTATGCTTTCAATTATCCTGTACAGGTATTCAAGGAGACCCAGGAGATCCTGGACTTCCTGGAGAGAGAGGAACAGATGGAATGCCTGGTTCTGCTGGTAGCAAAGGAAGGCAAGGGGAAGATGGACTCAGTAAGAAACATTTTAGCTATCTTATTTAGCTAGAATTAAATGGTACCATTTGTTTTCAACTCTTTCCACAGATGCTATGGAGACATATTCATAATTTCTTGCATAATAGCTAATGCTTTGAATTATTTTAATAAGATTTTAAACAAAAAATAGTCACCTATAAATTTTTTACATTTTGTTTGCTAAGGCATGCTGCCATATCTTCTTGTTGATGTTACTGCTTTTACTGCTTTTAAATGTTATTGTCAGGTCTGCAGTTTTCTTTTGGATCTTTGGCCTGACATACTCTCTATTATTCTACTATGCCTTTTTTTATTGTGGGAAAATGGGAGGGGGGATTGTATGGAGTTACTTACTGTGGTAGCCAAAACAAAATTCCTTTTAGAAAGCCAAGGTCATCCTTTGTCTCTGCACTTATGCATCTAACTGGAACTGGATGGGTGGAATTGCCAGCATCTCAGTGGGAGATTAGACCACGTGATGGAATTGTAGACTGATTTTGTTTCTGATATATACTCATTTCCCTTTCTTCCACAGGCTTTCCTGGTCCTAAAGGTGCATTGGGTGTAGAGGGTCCTCCAGGCTTCCATGGTGGCCCTGGTCTCCCAGCTCAATCTAGTGCAGCTCCAGGAAGGCCAGGATCTCCAGGATTACCTGGTTTTCCAGGAGTACCAGGAAGACGGGGCTTGCCTGGACCACCCAGTAAGATAAACCAAATGTTTTTTTTTAAAATAATTTTTATTAGTTTTAACATTTTATAAAAGGAAAGGGGTAGGTAAGGTATTTTAACAATATTTTAGAGCTTCCACATCGGGGTTGGTGACCACCTCCGAGTCTTCTTGAATAGGTTCCATTAGGAAATAATAAAAATAGGAAGGGGTACATATATTTTAAATCTGGATAAACCAAATGTTGAAGCATTGCATGAGAATTGAATGATTAATATCTCTAGAATATCACCTGATGGCAGCCAGCATTTCCTGTAATATTTCCTCTAAATCAAGAAATATGAATGTATTTTAACTACATACAACACTGAGTTGTTGTTGTTTTGGTATAGAACCCATCTTATTTGTGTGTGTGTGTGTTGGCAAGGATAGCATAGGAACAAGCTTATTTTGTCAGACATTTTCATTCTACAGTAGTCATCCTTGATTCCATTCCCACTCTGCCTGTCCAGATAGAAAGAGAACAAGAGAGGATATGTGTAGTGTTCTAGCCCTTCCCTTGAAATGGAAGATAGTTGATTGATTTGGGCTCATTCTCTCTCAGTCTAGAATGGGAAATAAAACAAACCCTCTATCTACCAGCCAGCACTGGACCAAAATGGAAGATTGTGATTTATAACGATCAATGAACAGTCCCCACCTTACAGTAGATTCATTAACAACATCCTTAGAGATATGCAACCTATTTGTAGTGAAATAGGCAATCAAATGTGTTTCAGACTTTATTCAATGTTTATCTATGGACTACTAACAATTAATGGTAGTGAAAGTTTCTGAAAGGTCTGTAAAGATTAAGAGAAACTCAGTCTATTGCTGTTTCTGTACTGTTTCTGAGGCTGGATTTTGATTGTAATGGAAAATGGGTAAAAATGGTAAAAAAACAAAACAAAAAGTGCAGATCAAATGCAGGCTTTTCAAGAAAGGAACGCCCATACCTCCTTCAAAACAAGCAGCATTATGTCCTCCACTAAATGTATGTTGACTGTCCTTGAATCCATCCACTCATATCTCACTTAGCTTCTTGTAACTTGACAGCTTTAAGACTTGCGTGCTTCAAATGCCAGAGTTTCTGAGCCAACATTTTGGTTGCTAAGCAAGAGTGTTGTTAAGTGAGTTTCACCACATTTAACAAGTTGCCCACGCCCACCCAGTCACATGACTGCCAAGCCACTCCCACTCAGTCACATGGCTGGCAAGCCACTCCCACCTGGTCACATGGCTGGCAAGCCACTCCCGCAAAGCAGGCACACCTACAGAAGAAGTTCTAAAAAAATTTGAAACCTACCACTATATCATCAAAATCCACAAGCTGAAAGAAATCTAAACAATGAAGCAAGAGGTTATTACAGTTCCATCAATATATCCAGTCCCCAAATTTTAGACTTTATCTACAAAGAAAGTGCAAAAATCTCACAGTGATTTATGGACTATTCAGATTCTTCCTTCAGATTCTTGCTTCCAAGCTTCTTGATGCAGCAGTTACTCTACAATATAGAAAACCAATGCCAGCTATTTATATACAGATGCAAAGGAGACAAAAAATATGAATTCATGTGATTATTTTACATCTTCAAGGTGTTGCCTGTGAGGGGAGAGGATCCCATGGAGAACCAGGAGCTAAAGGTCAAATAGGAGCACCTGGAGAAAGAGGTGGAAAAGGAGTGAAAGGCAAGTATTCCCCCCCTCACAAACCATATATTTAAATATTCTATATTTAGTCATTTATGTCCTTAAATCCAGTGCTCTTCTGTGCATTAAGATAAATGAATCAGCCATATTACCGGTTTCCTCGAAAACAAGACAGGGTCTTATTTTCTTTTGACCCCCAAAATAAGCACTTGGCCTTATTTTCAGGGAGGTCTTATTATTTTTGAGGTGCAGGAGGTGGCGAGCGTGGTCATCTCATGGCTGCTGCTGTGTTGCAATATTTTTGGGAGAGGGCTTATTTTTAGCACATGCGCTCAAAAACCTAATTGGGCTTATTATCCAGGGAGGTTTTATTTTCAGGGTAACAGAGTAGATAATAGTAAAGGCTTTTCACTTTTTCTGCCATGCTATTTTTCCTCTGACCTCCTTGAGGAAGCATCGAACCCACATTTTCTTCAATATTGCCTATGATTTTGAATATTTTTTTTAAAGGTCTGTGATTGTATTGGAAGTGAACCAAAAGCTTTTTTCCCCTGAGCTCTACACTAGATGTGAAATTGGAGAGACAGAACAATGTAAACAAACAATGGGTTCATCCTCCAGTAAAGTTATTTCTCATGTCGGAGGGTGACAGAGTTAACTGTCACTTAATTTTCTCAGTGGGTTCATGTTAGGTGCTTTGTTTATACAGGAAATCCAGGAAACTGCTCATGTGGGCTTGGCCCATGTGGTCCACCTGGCCAACAAGGTCTACCAGGGATACCTGGGAGAAAAGGAGAAGTGGGAACAGCTGGAAAATACGGAAGAAAAGGTGATCCCGGTTTTCCTGGTAGAAGAGGAGAACCAGGATCCTTAGTAAGTAACCGCTTTCTAAAACTATATCAAGCTACCATATTTTTCGGAGTATAAGACACACCTTTCCCCCCCCTAAAAGAGCATGAAAATTTGGGTGCATCTTATACCCTGAATGTAGTCCCATCCACCCACCCACCGGCCCCAACCTTTTGGCCACTGCCTCCCAGCAATTTACCTCTTTGCAGCAATCAGGGCTTGCGGAGGCTTCAATAAACTATAGCAATCCCTGCAGCCTGTAATAGCTGATGATCGGGAGAAACTGAAAGTGAAACTTGCTGTTTGCTCCACGTGGCAAATTGCTGGGGGGCAGTTTTTTTTTCTCCTGCTAATCAGGCTGTTTGCTACAAGGAGGTACGTCAACAATTATAAACGCCTATAGAATGTTCAAATTATTAGACTTATTTTTAAAGACTCATTTATTATTATTCTAGACAATTTGACAAGATGAAGAAGCTTTTTAAAATAAATGCTTGATCTGAAGATTGTTTTAAAATGCTTGATCTGCTATTGTTTTAAAAAGAGCTATTCTCTTAAATAGCAGAGAATAACTATACTTCCAGAAAGCCCATCAATTTTAACAGCATCTGTACAAGTATAGTCTGAAATATAACACTACAAACAGTGTATATTGTCTGTACTGTTTGTTGCAAGGAGGCAAATTGCTGAGAGACAGAGGCAGATATTTTTCTCTTGTTTTCCTCTCCAAAATCTAGGTGCATCTTATACTTTGGAGCATCTTATACTCCCAAAAATATGGTAATTAATAGGAGAAAACATATAAACATCTGTGCAAGAGTATAAATATGATAACTGATCTCATAATTATAGTTAAAACAAAGAGAAAGGAAGAAAAGATGCTGGATAATTTTTTCAAAAGTCTTTTTGACCTTTGCCCCTTGTCAAAAATAATCTGGTTTACAGTAATCCCAATTCAAACTTGATGTTCTCAATGTCAGCAATTCTTGTTGCCTTGGCAGATTCCAAATATTGAGAAAATGGCCAAGAAAAATAAACCTAATAACAATCATCAAGATACAGATTATCTAATAATTGTTTCAATATTATATTTTTCTTTTTAAGTATTACTATAAGTATTAAGTATTACTGAAGTACCTTATATGTAGAGTACAAATTATAATTTAACAAATAACATTTTAAGGAATTCAGTCATGTTTAGTTGGAAGCAAATGTTCTAGTAGAACTGAACGAAAACAAATCATTAAATAATATCTATAATCTTCCTAAGAGATTACTACTACATACTATGACATGGAAGAAATACGTTAATCAGTCTGTTGTCTTCTCAAATAGAATAAATTTCTAGAGGAAGAAAGTAAGCAGCACCACACTCTTTTTTCCATCCTGTTCATTGAATAAGTTTATAATTGCAATATTTTATTAATTCAAATAAATAATTTAGTAAATTTAACAATAATCTGGGTATTTTTAAATTTCTAAGGGATTGCGAGGTCCAATTGGACTGACAGGTGAAAAAGGAGATAAAGGTGACCCAGTTGAAATAAGGATCAAAGGTAACTATGAAAATTACTATAATTATAAGATTTGAGAACTGCTGCTTTGATATCTCCAAATCTTGTACTGTACTTGGGGGAAAAGGTGAATGAGGATACAGTTAAAAGCAATGGGTTATTTGTGTCTAGTTCAACTGCAATTACCTTAATTAAAGATGATGCTTATATTCTCTTGTTCCACATTGGGTCGTATATTTAATAATGGCTTATTTAACTACAGTTCCCTGATACACCTGAGCCAGAATATATTGAGTTCATCTTGGTTTACCAGTATGAAACAAGAAGACTGACAAAAATAACACAAAATGAAATATTAAGCCTACATGATGTATTCTGCCATTTAGTATGCATCTGTATTCTTCTAAAACAATAGGAATTTATTACACATAAATTCTCCTTCAGTTTATTTACCAATCTGAGATCTAGAACCCGGGCTGTTCATGTTTCTAGTTACAAAGAGGTACTCTGAAGTTCTTTTCAACAATCAGAAATTTTATGTTAAAATTAATCTAAAAGTGACCTATTCAGACTCTTGAAATCAATACAAATCATCTATCCCATAACATAGAATTAAACCATTTGTATTTAATAAATTAATCAAGTACTATTTGGATTTGATTTATTAGTGTCTTTATATAAGTATAATGGAAAGTGAAATAAGAAATAATGATTATATGATTGGTGTCAATTCCCAAAATGTCTTAATTAGAATAAATCTCTCAGCTTCATTTTTGTGAGTCACTGTTAATAATAATGTGGGAAATACTACAACCTGCATATTATTATATATCTCACCACTGAGTAATACTTATTTCTCTATTATATTACATAAGGTGGGTAGATAACTTTCGGCATACTTCCCAAACCCCCTTGAATCAGTTCAGAACACCTAAAAAAGGCAATCTGGCCCAATCTGCTGCATGCTGAAGTATATATTTGCATTTTGTCTGTGGATCCATCTAGCATTTAACTCCATCTACAACTAAGTCCACCTATCATTTTCTTAAAGGTTCTTATAAAATATTCACAAAGAAAATGTGGCCTTTGACAAAAAAGAAAACATAAAAAATAAATTGTCCACTCCTTATATAAAGTATGTAACCTACTATATACTAGTTTTCTAAAGACATCTTAAAGTTTTGACAAATATCTACTTCTGCAGAACTCAAATGCATTATAAGCTATCTAAATTCCAAATGTTTTAAATATATCTTCTCATCTGTCTCATTGGGACTACATTATAATTAACTTTTTAAGAAAAAGACTAAAATTATGCACATTCTATATAGGTATCCTATATTAAAGATGGCTTTTATTGGGGGTTTTGGTTAATATTCCTTGCAAGACAGAAGGGAATTTTAAACTTTACAGACTTTATGATATGCATCCAATTTTCTTCATTATAACAATATAATTATTTCCTTTGTATATATGCTTATTCTACAACATGGGTGTCAAACTCATGGCCTGTGGGCCAGATGCATTATGCATTGGTTACACGCAACCCTGGTCTAGCGAAGGGGGAAAACGTTGTGATACCTTACATGATGACAACGTGACACTGCAAGTTTGACACCCCTGTTCTATAACTATTGGAAATTATTTTTATTATTAACTGAGGCTGATTTGAATTGTAACATGAATATATTTCTTCAGATACTAATTATAAGATATAAGATAATTAGTATCGTATAATTAAGATAATTTCTTCATATACTAATTATAAGCCTTCCATCATTTGTAGGGGTAAAAGGACAGAGAGGTGTTCCGGGGATATATGGATTTCCAGGAATAAATGGCACTTCTGGCAGGACTGGAGGAGGAGGATTGCCGGGTGATAAAGGGATTAAAGTAAATATGTTTATCTTGAAGCCTGCCTTTTATTGAAAATCAGTACCTCTTCCTTTTCAAAGGAAAATTAAGGAGTTGGCACTATCTGGATATCTATGTCTAGTCCTGATAATCTGTTACTCGGGAGGCAGAGAATAGATGAGGGCGGGGCCAGTCAGAGGTGGTATTTACCGGTTCTCTGAACTACTCAAAATTTCTGCTACCAGTTCTCCAGAACTGGTTAGAACCTGCTGAATACCACCTCTGTTATACATGTATAAAATATAGTTTGCATGCTTAACTAATTATGACTTAAAGTATTTAATTTAGACCAGACATGCTACCTACGTGATAATTGACTACATTTGGATAGGATCTTAAAGCAACTTGAATGTAATGGCATTTAGATGACATTCAGGTCACAAATATTATTTTGTATTTATTTGAATGGTGGGCAGGGAGAAGTTGGAAGAGCTATACAAGGTGATAAAGGATTTCCTGGAGACCCTGGAATTCCAGGCCCAAGAGGTCAAATGGGGACACCAGGTTTTGGGATTCAGGGTGCACAAGGTGTCCCAGGCTTATCCGGAGATCCAGGACGCCCTGGTATGAAAGGAACATCTGGGCCAAAGGGTCAAAAAGGTAATCTAATTGACGTTGAAAATAAAAAAGGAAAATTGCAGTTTTCAATTCGATATTTCATCAACACAGAACTGTTATTGCAGCATTAATGTAAGAATAAAATATAAAGAGCCTTTGACTTACAACCATTCATTTAATGACAGTCCAAAGTTATGACAGTGCTTTAAAAACATATTTATCATCTATCCTTGAACTTACAATCATTGTACCACCAATCATATGAAATCTTCATTCATATGATTGCAATTTGATTGCTTGGAAACTGGCTTGCATTTATGACAGTTCTGCCATGCCTTGTGGTCATGTGATTGCTATTTGTGACCTTTGCAGCTAGCTTCTTATAAGCAAAGCGAATTATTTATTGTTTAGCAACCAAACTTCCATGTCTAATTATGGTCATAAGTCAAGAACTACCAGTATTGATATCTAAGCATATTCACTTAGAAATGAGTATAATTTTTATTTAGTAGTTTCAATTGCTCAAAATGTTGCCACAACTAGAAGGAATGTTTCCTTACAAATAATTTCCACCCAGTTCATAAACCATTATTAATTTAGATTGAAGATTGAGAGTTGAGACTCACATAATTTTTTTTTCGATTTTAGGTATTACTCTCCCAAGTGGAAGAGCATATCCTGGGAATCCAGGTATACCAGGATTGAAAGGTATACCAGGTATGGCCACCAAAATAAAATAATCATGTTTGCTAAATCAAGTTACTTGCCTTCATTTAAAAAAATAAACAGTCCTTTATAATTTAGACTCATACAAAATTAAAGTGTAGCAAAATCATTTTAGAAAGAAAACAGAAATATAAAGGTAAAGTCCAAAATAAAAAGTTGGCTTAGACTATTTTGTGACATTCTGTGTAGGAGAAAAAGTGATATTTTGTATTGACTGCGAGTTAAGTGATGAACAGACATATACAGACACACACATATACATGTATATATACATACACACACATACTATATTCGCAGACATACTGTACATATAGTTGATTAGCATGAAGATTATTTCTAAAGGATTAATAATGAATCTCAGATATTTTCTTTTTGATTCTCTTTGATTCACTATAGAATTCTATCACATCCTTCTAGAAAAGTGGGATATAATTGTCTCCTCTATAATTTAAAAAAAACACCAGTAACTGAACTCAATGTTATGATGATTTGATTGCTTGAACTTTTGGCCAAGCACCGAATATTAAAACAGAAAGATTTAAATAAACTTTTTTTAAAAATAAATAAATAACATTATTAAAAGTAGTGAACAGAACAATAAAATATAATACAAACTAGAAGAAAAGACAGAAAGAATAAAAAGTTCACCTAGAAAGTGACTTGGGAAGTACACCTTAAGAAATCTGTGAACTTAAATACAATGGCAAGAACCAAATGCAGCTTTGGTTATTAGGTAATCCCTATTTTCTTACTTCTTAATGTTAAATGTGTGTTGTTCAGCTTGATTGATAGGCATTTTAAAATATAGACATTTGAATAAGATTGTTGGCAGAATTTTCTACAATTGCCAAACAAAGCAATTATTGGATGGATTTATCTAGTTGGTTACCTGCAGCCTTTATTTAGTTTTCTGAATAGAGCTCTCTTTTAATTTTCTTTACAGAATGTTTAAAAGTGTTTAAAATCCAGTAATGCACCCTTGCATTATTTTTGTACATTCAGGTCCAAAAGGGTTAAGAGGCCCCCCTGGACCACCTGGACTCAATGGTTTTGATGGTTTCAAAGGCCAGAAAGGTAGATTAGGAACATCAGACAGTCCTGGTCCAGAAGGTAAGTGAAAAAGTCCAAATATTTTGTTTATTAAAGATGGAAATCTACAAAAACCAGTCTACCTTGCCTTACCTATTGTTGCTTTCCCCCCTGTAGTTGATGCAACACTGAAACATAAATGAGTACAGATTCCTGAATGCTGAAAAAATCAGTAATTAAAATCATATTTAGGACAGAATTACAGCATAGGGATATATCTCTCTGTTAGTGAGATATGCAAATAGCCGTAGCATCATCTCTTTAGCTATTATTGTTTCTTAATTTCTTATAATTTCTGAAAATGAAAAGGTTTCTATATTTAAAGTATAGATAAAAACCAGTTTAAATGTAAACTGATTTCTATCGTATGGTTTCAAAATATATCCAGAATTGATTGGGATTTATGTTATTCTGTTATTAAGAGCTATAGAACTCCTTCCCTTCCACCAAAGTCAATCAGTGGTGATCCAACAGAAATAGTTGCCTTTTTCCATACACTATTTGGCATGATCATGTTCTCTCCAAAGAAAATTCCATTCTGTTTTGAAATCATGAAGCTGCAAACATTTTTCATAGCTCCTTGAAGAAATGATCTAATTTTTTAAAGTACAAAACGTTATATCAGAATCTCATGAAAATATTTACTATTTGTTATTATTATGGTTGGTTTTATAGTCAGCCAGATGTTTAGATCGAATTTGGCATTTTTATTCACCGATCATGTTCTTCTCCACTAGAAGCAAATAGACCAAAGTTGTTTGATAGTGTTAAAGATGACAGAGCAGGATGTATGCTTTCTAAGTAAAGTGACCTTTTGAAATTGACTGATGGTGATTTTGTCAATGCTGATGGTATTCAAGAGATGTTCTAGTTGTTTTGGGGCTGCACCTAAAGTGTCTATTACTATTGGCATTGTCTTTGCTTTTTGTTGCCACAATCATTGTACTTCTATTTGCAGGTCCTTGCATTTTGTAATCCTTCCTTCCTTCCTTCCTTCCTTCCTTCCTTCCTTCCTTCCTTCCTTCCTTCCCACCTACCTTTTTGATAATTTACTACAAAAACAAAAATTTTGAAGTACAGTATCATAGGCTACAACATAAAGCCTTCCCAATGTATCAGGCTTGAGAATTAAGGGACTTGTAACATATCTGGAAGGTTAGTGTAATTGCAATGTCAATAGACCTCAGAAGACTGATCGTGGTGGTGCAGACTAATTTTGTTGACTGCCGGCTGCCAGCAGTTTGGCAGTTCGATCCTGACTAGCTCAAGGTTGACTCAGCCTTCCATCCCTCCGAGGTTGGTAGAATGAGGACTCAGATTGTTGGGGGCAATAAGCTGACTCTGTAAACCGCTTACAGAGGGCTGTAAAGCACTGGGAATTGGTATATAAGTCTAAATGCTAGTGCTAGATATAGTTCAGATTGTAGTGTTTTCTGTATTTTTGTTTTGTATATTGTTTCATTAGAAACTGAACATATTGAAATGAATTAACCATTAACCTGTGTAATCTGTATGTCGTTATTCTAAGGTTTAAGGGGTGAGACTGGTGATCCAGGTGATCCAGGTGAACAAGGTTCAAGTGTGGATGGCCCTCCTGGATTGCCAGGCCTTCCTGGGCTTCAAAGTCCAAAAGGTGTTCCAGGTGACACTACCTACAGCCCTCCAGGTATCCTGGGCAAAAGAGGTCTTCCAGGGCTACCAGGTTTGCCAGGCCTAAGCGGTGACCCTGGTTTTCCTGGGTTTCAAGGTGAGAGGTCCATTCTTCCATGTTAAAGATGTACTTGAATTCTATCAGTTATATTTTATTTTCCAGAGGTGTGTGTGTGCGCGTTTGTGTGTAATAAAAATAAATAAAACAAAGTTGTAGAATAAGCCAAAGGATGTTAAACTAAATTTTATTGGGGAGGAAACAGTTTTTAAAAAGCGTTAATAGAAATAAAGAAGGAAAATGGGAAGACATTACCCAGGTGGCCCCTTTTATTTCTACTTTCCATCTCTTGTTCAGAAACACATTTACCTGCATTTCCTTTTCTATAAAATATGGAACAATTAAATCATAGTTAATTCATAGTACATAAATCAAAATATAAGAAAAAGAAATGGAAAAACCAAAGTATCTTATGAATTAGAGAAATATTATAAAATATTATTATTTTTAGTCTGAATCAAATAGAAGTGATGCATCTTGCCATATTCTGATTGCCCATGAGCATCATAACATCATAAGACTTAAAATATGCATAGCAAATTCCATTTTCTACAATAGTTTCATAATCTTCCCTCTATCTTTATCAGTGGGACTGAACGGACCACATCAGTGCTTTTAAGATTTGAGAGATAAATGAGTTTTTAGTTCCTATTGTTCTGTCCTCATGCTTGAATTATTTTAAGTAGATATGATTCCCCGAAGCTACAGATTCACTGATGAATCTGTTTTGATACAAATTGGTGCATTAGCATCATTATCGAAATATTTCTAGAGGGACCAATACACAGTATAAACTGTGGAGCAAAGCTGTATAAGTAAAGTCAATTTCTGATATATACTTTTATCTATTTTATAGTAAATAGGATTTAAATTCAGGAAAGGGCAATATTATCTGAAAGTATGCAGATGTAATTAAGATTTTTCTATTTTTTAAATGTCGCTTTATAGTAAATTGGATTTAAAATTCCAGGAGTGCCATGGCATCTACCACATAAAATGAAGACCCAAATTGTTGTGGGCAATATGCTGACTCTGTAAACCACTTAGAGAGGTGCTGAAAAGCACTGTCAATTGGTATATAAGTCTTAGTGCTATTGCTATTAAGCATATTAATTTTCAACTTTTCTAGGAAAGTGAGATATTTGTTTGTGTCCCCCCACTCAGCCCAACTTATAAAAGTAATAATCTGTTTTCAGGGCAACCTGGCACACCGGGGCTTCCAGGAGCTAAAGGTCTCCGAGGACTAAAAGGTGACACAGGAGTGATGGGTTATCCTGGATCTCCTGGTCTGGTCTGTGAGAAAATGTTGGAGGGGCTACCAGGACCATCAGGCTCTTTTGGAACACAAGGACCTAAAGGTGAGCACATCACAATTTAATATGGGTGAAAACAAAAATCACATACATCTCCATTGATCATATTCTCTATGTGACTAATACCTAGTATTTGGACTCATCAGACAGTTGGCTTTAGGTTTTAGCCAGCCTTCATCCAAGTTCCTGTTTGGCCTTCAAAGCAATAATTCTATCAATAGCATTCAGCAGCAATCTTCAATAAGTGGTCAGCATTTACTGCATATCTCAACTATAAAGCTTTTCCAGAAAATATGAATTTCAGACTGCACATCATGGAAGTTCTTGTCCCTTCATATCACTGAGAATTTCTTTCTTAAAAATGATTTTTTAAGTTGTTGTTCAATTGAAAGCTATGTCAAGATTTCAGATGAATCTAAACTGATTTAAACATTTATGCCCGTGTACATTTAACTTTCTTTCCCATTTTTTGTGAGGCAGGAAAATGCTCAACAAGCCAAAATATACAACGGGATGCAATAGGTGTAAGCATGTATATGCATGGTCACACATTGTCTATATTCTCTCTGCATGTATGTATATGTGAATGTGTCTACAGACATGCACATTGGCAAATGCATACTAGCATTGTTGCATCTTTGCATTATTATCATGGTGCGCATTGTCAAAGTATCACTGATATTTCTACATTCATAGGAAAAAAATCAACACACACCATTTATGTTGTTCTTGTGCTGTGCTTTCAATTCTAAACTGGTTTAAAGAAAATCCTATCTGGACTAAAACCTTTTGGAATTCAGTTTGGATTGGAAGCTACCAGATCTTCCCATTGGACAATTCCCCTGTGGTTCCCCCCCCCCCAATTTCTTTATCAGGAAAGCAATGTCTAAATTTTTCCTGTCCTGCATACAGGTTTTCTTAAACATATATACTTGTATATGTGTGGGTACATACTGTGTATGTAGATAGATAGATAGATAGATAGATAGATAGATAGATGGATGGATGGATGGATGGATGGATGGATGGATGGATGGATGGATGGATGGATGGATGGATGGATGGATGGATGGATGGATGGATGGATAGATAGATAGATAGATAGATAGATAGATAGATAGATAGATAGATAGATAGATAGATAGATTTATTGATCAGCTCAAAAACGTAACACACATATAAAAAAATTACACAACGGAACTCATGGCTTTATGTCTAGATGGTCTCTGGTGATGAGCCGAAAGGCAGAAAAGGAAACAGTATGTCTCCTCCCTTAATTGGGGCCTAACAGGGTGTTGTGGAACAATTATATATATATAGATATACGTATATGTGTGTGTGTGTGTGTGTGTGTATGTGACCACAAAGCTAGATTTTCTCAAGTATGATTTATCACCAGCATGATCCTTCTGACCTTCCATCGTGCACCCATCATCATTGCAACAAATTCCATCTTTGATGCTGGTTATCCTCCCCCTCCCCCTCTTTCCTAGCATTAGAGCCTTCTTTAGGGAGCTCAGTCTTTACCTAATTGATCTAAAGTAGAATAATTTGAGCCTGGTGATCAGTATTGTGAGAATTTTCCCTCCAAGGCTTTCATTGGAACTGTACTAAGTGCTAGTCCACAGTATATTTCTTGACTGCTGGATTCTTTATTGTTAATCATCAATTCCAAAAGGCAGAACTATCCTATCTACCACTTCAGCATCTTCATTGTCAGATCTAAGGCTGGTAGCTGTATCTTTTGTCACTCGTTTGGTCTTTGTATGCAATCTTTTTGTTTTATTTTGTCCTCATTGACTTTCTTTACTAGAACTTGCAGATCACTTGCATTTTCAGCTATCAGAGTAGTATCAGCATAGCACAGGTTATTGTTGTTTCTTCCTCCAGTTTTAAAACCAGACTATTCTTCTAATCCAACTTTTCTCAACATATACTCTACAAATAGGTTAAATATATAAAATGAGAATATATAACTCTTTGTCTCACTCTTTTGCCATCCTGGAGCTAGTCTGTTTCACCATTTGGCTACCATATGTATCAGTCTGTGCTTTCCTGACCTTTGTATAGGTTTTGCATCAAAACAATGGAATTCCTATTATTCTCAGCACATTCCACAGGTTGACATGATCAACAAAATCAAAGGCCTTTCTATAATCAATTAAGCACAACTGACTTCTTTCTAGCATTCTTTGACTTACACTATTATCTAACATGCATTAGGAATATTTCTTATACTTGGCCCTTTCTAAAGCCATTTTGTACATAGCACCTCCTTTTTCAGATAGAGCTGTAATCTGTGTTAGTTGACGCTAAGATGACTGTAAGTACATGAAAGTAAGGATATTGTGTGATTATTGGCACATTCCTAAGTATCTTTTAGGTATTGGTATTAGAAAGACCTTTTCCACTCAGTTGGCTACTGTGTCATTCTGAAGATTCGCTGGCATTGTTTGGTTAGAAGAGGGGTGTCAAAGCACAGTGCCCCTGGCATGAGTGACATTGAGCTGGCCACACCCACCCTGGTCATGCCCACCCTGGCCCCTGAGGTCAAACACAACCCTGGGGCAGCCCTCAATGAAATCAAGTTTGACATCACTGGGTTAGAACCTTAAAATCTATAACTATTTCATTAGAAAGCCTTCCTAGCCTCCCTACTTGGCAATGAAACTTGTACACAAAAAGCTTTAATCAGCTCCTTGTCTTGTCTTTGTTGTTATAAATGAGCTCTTCCATCTCCTCGTACCAATAATGTAGTCAATTTGGTTTCTGTATGAACATAGGTGTCATTTTGGTTGCTGGAAAATTATGTTAGCAGTAAAGAAATAATTGGATTAAATACTTTCCTTATCGAAGGAAGAATACAGCTCTAAAGACTTGGCTCCAGAATTTGAAATTCTGCTTCTAGAAGTTTTAAATGTTATTGTAATTTTGCTTATCTTGTCTGGTTTCCTTTACCTCTTCCAGTTCTGGGATATCTAGATGTAGCGAGTGAAGAGGAACAAGTAGACATAATTGGAAGAATTCCCTTTTAAATGTGGCCTTGGAAAGAATGGAATAATATCTTTCTTGCTGTATTTTCCCATTAGGATTGAAGGGTATTAAAGGTCCTCAAGGAGATATGGGAGCACCAGGCCCAGCTGGAATGAAAGGATTGCCGGGAGCCCCTGGAACCCAAGGGCCACCCGGCTTTCCAGGCTTACGAGGAGATCCAGGATTTTCAGGGGAAAACGGATTGCCAGGTCTTCCAGGAATAAAAGGTATATGACTGTAATAAAAAATTCTCTGAATTTTAAATGTAAACATCATGTATAACACATATGTACCATTTTCAATAAAATAGATATGGGCTTGCTGATTTGGGGTTCATAGTCTAAAAATATGGAACGTGAACCTGTGTTGGACAAGCCATGACTTAGTATGTTGTTGAATCCAGTTGATACATCAGTATTGTATAACTTAACGGTCCCTTTTCTCTCTATGTTCTATTAAGGAGATAAAGGATTCCAAGGCATGCAAGGTTTCTCAGGCCTCCCAGGAAATGCAGGAGAAATGGGAGCATCAGGTGTAAAAGGAGAAGGAGGACAAATTGGTCTATCTGGTCCTCCTGGAGAATTTGGGAGAAAGGGTTCCAATGGTATGTAGAATAATATTGGTTTATGAATAACTTCTGTCTCTGTACACACTGTGTACAGAGACTACACATTGTCACACTGCCTTAAGGAAATAAAGAAAAAGGTTGGATGATTGGTTGGTTGGCTTTATTAAACATAAGGGATTAAAATTTCAGCTAGTAGGTTCTTCATTCTTGTTGCTGATATTGGGACTGATGTAGAGTGTCCATATCAGAGGTGGGTTCCTACTGATTTGGACTAATTCGGCAGAGTAGGTAGTAACTTGGCCTGCCACGCAACCAAACCAGTTCATCGGCGGTGGTGCCATCTTGAATTTTGATTCTGTGCATGCACAAAACAATCTTTATTGCAAAACAAATATCCTTTTCTAACATTGTACCTAATGTATACACCGATCTTTTTAGGTGCAAATCGCACACATTTTGTTTTGCGCACTGAACCGGCAGTAATGTCGGCAGGAACCCACCTCTGGTCCATATAATACAGAGTTTTTATCAACATGAGAAAATGTGTTTTGTTACATTACAATGCAAACTCCCCATAACTTGATGTTGGTGGAATTTGTCTCATGAAGTAACAATACATGTTATTGCTTCCTGTGAACATCCATGCTTCATCTTTATTGTTTTACAAGTGAATAAAGACATTTTCAGAATTCTGATTATGTCCTTTAAACATCAAATAAACATACATATAAAATGTGGTATATCACTGTGGAGATCCCAGAGGCAGAGGTGGATAGACTTCAAGCAATTATATTGTAGTAAATTGTTGCGTGCATTCTATTTTGAAGGTGAACCAGGATTACCAGGGGACAAGGGCAGCAGCAATGTCTTGCAAGTAAAAGGACCAAATGGAGAACTAGGTCTTCCTGGTGACGAGGGATTACCAGGGGTCCAAGGTAAGCATATACATTAGGTACATATATTAGCAAGGTTGCCTCAAGACATTTTTCCACCTCCATGCTCCCAACCAATACAGTCAAGAAGTTGCATTTTTGAGAGAAACTAAATTATTGAGGCATCAAGGTGCAAAAATAACATTAAGCCTTTTCATCAAACACACATCAGTTAAAATCAGTTAAAACAGTACAAATTGAGAACCTGCAAGCTGCATTTGCCCTCATCACCCTAAGACAATGTTGCCCAAATTTCAAGGGTATGGTTTTGTGCCTTCTCTATATTTGGAGTTGCATGATAAAAAAATAATCAAAAGTAAAATCTAGAATAAAATCCAATATAAAATAAGCCTATAATTAACATATAAAGTCAACTAAAAGTATAAATGCTGAGTAAGATTCATGTTAAGAACATTTATTTTATTATTTGATATTGCAATGCATGTGAAATAATTACAGGTGATAAAGGCAATGCTGGATTCAGAGGAATCCCAGGACCTCCAGGCAAACAAGCAGCTCCAGGCACTCAAAAGGGCCAGCCTGGTGAACCCGGACACCCTGGTTCCCAGGGCCTATTAGGTCCCCCAGGGCCTCCAGGTGTGATGGGGATGATTGGTTTCCAAGGACCAAAAGGTGATCAGGTATGTCAAGAAGCCAGTTATACCATATTTATCTTTGTACTGGACATAATACATATTTTAATGTGTATGAAATCGTAATATAGTTCTGTAAGTATATTGTAATAATATAATTCTGCTGCTTTTTCTTAGCTCCTACAATCCAAGTGGAGAAGTAGATCCATCTATGGTGGGGCATAACATTCACCCATGCTTGTCTAGTGGGACCTTAAGATTTTTATGACTATTTTCTATTAAATTTTCATGGACCATACAATCAAATATCATAATCATCCTATTTTAACAACCCCCTAATCCCTTGTGGGGTGGAGTCTGGGCAACTGAATGGAGCTGAGTGTTTACTGGCTGGATGAACTTCCTGGCACCAATGCAGAGTTTTTTTCAGCAGATATATTCTCAGTGTATACACAGAGAGAAATATCTGCCTCTACCTAGGATTGAACTCACAGCCTCCTGATTGTGAGGCAAGAGCTCCACCTCTAGGGCAGAGGTGGGTTGCTAATTGTTTTACTACCAGTTTGGACACGCTCCCGGTTCAGCCGATCGGGGCTGAACCAGCAGCAACCACCTCTGTTCTAGGCCACTGCACCACTCCAGGACTATGCAATCATACATTTTCTCTAATCTTCCTGGGCAATACTTTACTAAATATCTATTATATCAAATAATTAGTAGAAGTCCCTATCCCCACGAGTGAGCTTGGTAACAGCTCCATGATTGTACATCAAACTTTCCATCTGATTTTATTTTAATGGAAGTGGCAAGTTGCAAAGCATAAGCCTCAAGAATACAGGTAGCCCTTCACTTACAACCACAACTAAGACCAGAACTGTGGTCATACGTTGTTGCGATCATAAGTCAAATGACTATGTCATCAAACTCAATTTTATACCAGTTTTTACCATGGTCATTAGTGAATCAGGTGGTTGTAATGCAATCATAGTCATTAAGCAAATCACAGAGTGATAAGACTGAATTCAGCCTATCCAATGGGTGCATTTTTGCCAGAAAATGGCAAAAAGACACAGAATGTGATTGTATGACCATAGGACACTGCAATCACATTTAAGTGCAAGCCTGTTGCATGTGCCCCAAATGGTAGGGCAGCCATAACTTCGAGAACAGGCCATTAGTAACTTGTTATAATTTTGAATGGTATTTAATAAACCAGTCAAAAGTCAACTTTTGTAAGTTTTCCCAACAATCTTCTGAGCCACTTAGTGAATCCAGAGACCATTTTAGAAATACAGTGATGGAAATTGTAGCTTTGTAGGGAAGCACAGGCAAGTATCTAGGAAAAAAATACAGTAAACTGAGGTAGTACAGAACATTCTGGAAAAACTAGATGGGATTCTCACAATGTTTTTTTTTTATTCCTTGCTTGTTTATACTTAAAAGTTGTATTTCTTAGGAATTGCTGCATACAATATTTGTTGGGGACTCTTAAGTAGATTAGCTTCTTGATCTAGTAAAATTTCTGGGCAGCATGTTGGATACAATTCTCTTATTTTCATGATCCAAGACAAATATTTCCTACAAAAACAGTACAAATAAGAAAGGAGGCACTAGTACAGTGGAAGAACTAGAATTATTTATAATTATTTTATTTACATCTTTGTTGTTTATATAGTATTTGGCTCCCAATAAGATCATTAGCAGTCCCTGTGTCATTGATCATGTTTGGATGCATGTATGATGCTTGATTGATTTCCTCAAACAGGCAGAATGTTATATTTTATGTACAATAAGTCTAGCAGTTAAGGCATCAGACTAGAAATTAGGGTACCAGGAAAGCCATAAAAAACCTCTGGTTGACCTTGGGCCAGTCATGCTCTTTCAGCCCAACTCAGCTCGCAGGATTGTTGTTTTGGGAACAGTAGGAGAAGGAAGGTGTGTTGGACACGTTTGCCACCTTGAATTAGTAAAAATAAGACAGAATATGAATAAATATAAATAAATAAAATAAATTACACCTTTTTTTTCTTTCAGGGTACAGAGGGACCATCAGGTCCTCCTGGACATCCAGGATTTGATGGCCAAAAAGGATCAAAAGGTAGGGATACAATAATATTTCCAATAACTAATGACTGAACATCACTTGTCCTTTGAAACTGCATATAGGTAAAGATAAAGGGTTCCCTTGGACATATGTGCCAATTGTTCCGGACTCTAGGGCGTAGTGCTCAACTCTGTTTCAAAGCCAAAGAGCCAGTGCTGTCTGAAGATATCTCCATGGTCATGTAGCTGGAATGAAAAAATCACCAAAGGTGCACATAACACTGTTACCTTCCCTGTACAGGGTGGTGATGGGATTGTGTGTTTAGGTAGCAGTTGGTATGTGTTTTCTTCTGGTAGATGGTGTATCCTAGGGACAAAACCAATGGCTCCCTAGAACACACCATCTACCAGAAAAAAACACACACCAACCACTACTTAAATGCACAATCCCATCACCACCCTCCTGATCTGTGCAGAGTTGCACAGATCAACTCTGAAGCCAAGACCCTCATCTCCAGAACCAAACGCCTAGCTGACAAAGACCACCTGAATGTATTCACAAACGTATTAATCTCCAGCAGATTCCAAAGAAAAACAATTATCAACCAAATCCAAAAGGAGGCACCCCCCAAGAACCGAGACACAGAACAGGACAATGGCATTGCCCTCCCCCCTTACATCAAAGGCACTACAGACAAAATCAGCAAAATTCTCCACAAGCACAATATCAAGAAAGCCTTCAATACTGACCCAAAAATAGCCAACATCCTAAGAAACCCAAAAGACAAAATCCAGCTAGAAAACCAAAGAGTCTATGAAGTACCATGCAAAATCTGCCCGGCAACATACATAGGACAAACTAATAGGAGAATAAATACACGCATCGCAAAACATAAGAACACAGTAAGAAAAAAAGAAACAACTTCCTCCCTCTACCAGCACCTTAAAGCTACAGGATATGAAATTGATTTTGAAGGAACCAAATTAATCTCCAAAACTGAACAGCAACAAGAGAATATATGCAGATTATACCGGTATATATGCAGATTCAAAGGGGATGCAGTAGCTCAGTGGCTAAGATGCTGAGTTTGTCGATCAAAAATATCATGTGAGTTTGCTTTGTAAAGATTCTTACTCGATCCAGTTTTGTGGAGCCAGAGCAAAATTAGCTAAACTGAAAAGCAAAATTAGCTAAACTGAAAAGCAGATCCAATTCATGCTGCTTTAAGAAGTGATGGAAAATGACTCAACTTTCTTCTCACACAACTAATGCTATAGAAAGCTTTTTAAAAAATAATGCTCATTTTGTGTTAGTTACAGAGAGAGTCAGGTTTTGGGGGGAATGGGGGATCATTTTGTTAAATTATGTAAAATGACTTCAAGCTTTTGGTAATGCTGTTATAAAAATGAAAAGTTCTGAATAGCCCAAAGGGTGGATATTATTAGCATGAGAAATACAAACAAAAGTGATCTATCTTTCTTAATTGATAGGTGAGGATAGGTTTCAAAGGTAACATCAATTCCCACTGTTTACAGGTAGCAGAGGTGACCCAGCTACTCATTATGGTGAACCTGGCAAGAAAGGCCCTATAGGAGTCCAAGGATTACCAGGTGAAGTTATTTTCAATTATTTTTAGACAATAATCTCACCACAGTTGGTATATACCAGGGGTCTGCAAAGTTGGCTCTTTTAAGACTGGTGGACTTCAACTCCCACAATTCCCCAGCCAGCATAACTTTGAGCCAACTTTGCAGACCCCTGGTATATACAATATTAATTTCTTTTACAGTTTGCCATCCATAAAGCCAATAAAAATAATTCATCAGGAGTATCTTTTTTATCTTTCTTTGAATTTGCACTCAACTTTCTACTTTTTACTTTTTCACAAGAAACCATGCACCATAAGAAATCCCCTCTTCCCGTTTTGTTGACTGCCACCAGAATGTCCATAGTTAAAATGAAAACTATAACTATGTTGGAGTTTTGATACCAAAATGTTTGGCATATTGCTAAGTTGAGAACAATTTGATGTACAATTTGGTGTACAAGTTGATTCACCACCCTAATTGAATTTCTGACAAGCTAAAGTTAAAGCCTTCTTTAAGTCGGATTTTATAACTTATGTTCATTGGGGAAAGTTAATTGTGTAGAAGGTATATTAAGGAATTATTCATATGTGGTTTTATTATCTTTCATTTTTAACCATTACAGAAATGCACTGAATTTTATTGCTCTACTTATAGCTATTGTAAGTTTTTTAGAAATATAAATTTATTATTAAAGAGTATTATCTTACCTATAGACTATACATAGTGTGGTTATTAGAATGTTTTCATTGTAATTCAGAATTACTCCTTGCATTTTGTATAGATCATGAACTGATGATGAACAATAGGCTCATGATTAGGTTTGGATGCTAGTTGCAATATCCATCTGTCTAGAAAGAAAACTCAATAAGAACATTCTATTGAAAAATGTTTACACTAAAGTTTGATTGTTTTGTGACTGTTTAAGGACTTCCTGGATTACCTGGAGACCAGGGTTTACTAGGTGTTCAAGGAGAACCAGGAGAACAGGGTTCCAAAGGTTTGTCTGGAAACGCAGGAATACCTGGATTCCCAGGTGAGAAAGATCGAAAGAAAAATTAGATTAATATTAAATCAAATATTGTGAAGTATGATGATGGACAGGTCAGTGAAAGTGATCACATGAGTAATGGAATAAGACTAAGAGGAAGATACTCATAGAAATGTAATTTACACGAACTTATTAACAATTTTACCTTACAGACGTGAAAAACATACCCCTTTTCTTTACCTTAGACTAGGCAAAATCAGCTTTGTTTTGTGTAAATTGAGTCCATTTTTTAATTGCTTTCCATGGAGATAGTCAATGGCATGTCAACATGTCCCCCTCCTCCCCCCCTTTTGATATTGGGGTGATTTGGCCACATTTAAACTAGGTTTTTAAATGTGAATGTCCTTAAATGCAAAATGGGTATTGTGGGGTAGAGCAGGGGTCTCCAACCTTTGCAACTTTAAGTCTGAAGGACTTCAGCTCCCAGAATTCAGCAAAGCTGGCTGGAGAATTCTGGGAGCTGAAGTCCTTCAGACTTAAAGTTGCAAAGATTGGAGACCCCTGGGGTAGAGTGTATGAGGTGTCCCCAGAAGGCCTGTGCCTGAAGAACAGCAAACTGATAGTCCAATCTTCTTCAGTTTGCCGCCTGCCACTGCAGGTACTTGAACTTCCTTTAGAATGACCAGTTTAATGCCAGTTTAGTCTGAATGCATTCCTAGATTTATATAACTCTAGAGATTCTAATCACCATGTTGCTAAATTATAGACAACTCTAACAACATGAGAGAGAATAACACATTGTGTTTAAATATGGGAAATGTCTATTTAATTTTAGGTGTGCAGGGAGCTGCAGGATTTCCAGGACCTTCAGGTGAACAAGGTAAACCCGGTGTTTTGGGAACTCAAGGTTTCCCAGGATCACCTGGTAACCCAGGTAGAAAAGGTAAATATTGTGGAGAAATATGATTATTGCAGATGCCGGTGCACAACATGGTATTAAAATGCATACATGATGGTTGTTATAAGTGTACTGCATAAACTGCTGTTTTGAAAATGCACCTATAGACTACCTATTCTATACTACTAGGTTTGTACCTTTAGTAGAAGTTGTAAAAAATTTAATTGCCTGTGGAACAAAAGTTGGAAGAGCAAAATAGATTGTACATCCAGGTTCCATCATTTGTATAATGGTATATGAGAAAGACAGTGAAAATGGAAAGAGGAAATGCTGCCTAGGGAATGATCAGATAAAAGAGGACATAGCCCACAGCTGCATAATAGGTGGACAAAGAGGCTCAAAGGGCTCTCTCTAGTTTTTCAGGCTGGAAAGGAGATGGCAGGAGAGCCATACTTTCAGAACTGCAAGATTTTGTTAATGTACAATGCAGAGATGGGATTCAATTTTTTTACTACCTTTTCTGTGGGCGTGGCATGGCTTGGTGGGTGTGGCATGGCTTGGGTGTGGTGGGGGAAGGATACTGTAAAATCTCCATTCCCTCCGCACTCCAGGGGAAGGTTACTGCAAAATCTCAATTCCCTCCCAATCAGCTGGGACTCTTAGATGGGGACAGGATCAGTCAGAGGTGGTATTTACCAGTTCTCCAAACTACTCAAAGTTTCTGCTACCAGTTCTCCAGAACTGGTCAGAACCTGCTGAATGCCATCTCTGGTACAATGACATAGAATAAACTTTCATTCGGTCAGATGTATGCATCCTACACAAACAAATTATTAGTTGTAGCTATTATCAAATTATAAAACTGTAGGTGTTTGTGTACATTAAGATCCCTCATCACAGCACTGGGTAGCCAAATAACAAGTAATTAATGACAGTACTGTAATGATAGTAATTAGAGCTTGCAAGTGATAAGATAAACTTGATAACAATTTTGATGAAATCACTGGTATCACAATTTGTTTCCAAAATAAAATTAAAATAAACAGATGCAAGTGGTATTATATTAAAATCTGTGCAAAATAATCAAACTGGTTCATTGATAATTTCTTCATTTTCCTCATTTGGGCAAGTTAGAAAAAAGCATATGGTCTTGAGTTAATTTCAGACATCTGCTTCTTTGTTTATTACATATCCTCAAATCTAAAATGAGTCAATGATTTACAATGCAAGATATAAAATGCACAGTTTTAAAACCATAAAACAGTAACTATAATAAAACACATACGCAAGTAATATAAAATTAAACAATAAACATTTCTAACTAATCAGAGGAATACTAACTTTCCAAAGTTGCGTAGAAGAGTTCTGTTTGAACAGTTATACAGAACAATACCAGAATGGTGCAAATTGGATTTAGAATAGATAAGGCAGTTTCATAGAGTGGAGATTGAAAACTATCTCCAGATCTCTACTCCCCTCAATTTCTGTATGTGGAAACCTGACACATCTCCAGATAGGAAGAACATAAAGAATGAGTCATTTATACCAGGGGTCTCCAACCTTTGCAACTTTAAGTCTGAAGGACTTCAGCTCCCAGAATTCTCCAGCCAGCAAAGCTTGGAGACCCCTGATTTATACCCACACAAATATTTGCATTCTAGTTGCCTTCTCATTTGCTTTTCAGACAACCAAGGCAAAGATTGGAATCTGCAAATATGTAGAAGATTTTAGGTAGACTATCTAAATATGTCAATAGGAAAATCTTCAAAATCTTAGGAATCTCTTTAGATTCTTGAGGATTTGATATCTTAGTGGTTCTTACATTTTTGTTGAAGTTATTACTTGCCAGCAGCCCTAACCTGACCTTGTCATAAATCATAGAAATATAAAATAGAATGTAAAAGAGGTCTTCTACTTTATGGCTAGTGCAGGAATCAACAATTACAGCATACTGCATCAGATGCATGAAAGATAACATAGATATACATATTTAAGAATCATTACTTTTTTAAAGAAAACTATTTAGCCAGCAATTCTAATTTAGAAAAGTTACATAATGTCTCAAAATAAGCAATTACTTCTTTCTTGTATTTCTTTCTCAATGATTCCAAATTAAAGAAATTTAGCATCTTTACTTCAAAATGGTATATTTATGAAGTCCAATTAAAAGCCATGCAAGGATGATTGAAGGGCTTGAATTCTTTTGAGTTCCTAAAGATCCATTTTGCAGAATGAAGTGGAAAATTATCTTTACTGTTACCTCTATCCAGAAGATCCCCACAAATGCTATAAAATGATGGCACATTTTATTATGTAAATTATAATTTATGGAAGTTACCAGTAACTTCCATAAATTATAATTGAGAGAACACTGTTCTCTCAATTATATCATTGTTCCCCAATTATAATTGGGGAACAATGATATACCCCTAAAATGTTCTCTAACTGAGAGAACATTTTCGGGGTATATCATTAGTGCCAATCTTCCATTCCATTTTTAGCACCTTCAGAAAGTCTTTGGCATGTATTAAATATTTTCTGTGAAAAACTAGGGAATAGATTGGTAAGAGACCAAAAAATATAAAATTATAGTTTTATAATTAGTTTTATCTTCCTGGAAGTAACAAGTTTACATCTGCTAAAATTTTGATAGAAAAAAATTGATCATTTGATTACTTGTTGCACTTGTATACTTGTTGCATGTTTATAAAATGATCATTTCCCCCCTGAATTCATTCCATCCTATTTTCCCCAAAATATTAAAGGCTTATCTGGATCACCTGGAGTAAATGGTGTAAATGGACAAAAAGGTCAAAAGGGTTTGCCAGGACCTCCAGGTAAAGAATGAAAATTATTATACTTTTTTTCCAAATTAAAGGCAATATCAAGAAACAATTGTTTACACTTAATAAATGTATAATGCTTGGCTCTTGATGACATTAGTTACTTTTAATGCAAACTAGTAAAAATATGCCATAGTTAATATTATTATATGGGAAGATCTAATGAAGAAAACAATTATATTGCAAAAAATTAATCAACTGTATTTTGAATGAAATATTCATGACGTAACAAAAAAAGCTAATTTCCAGAAAAAACTCTACATGAGTCTTTGTGCATGTGTATAGTATTACAGAATTATCCATAGTAGTTTCTACTAGCAGCCTCTCACCCAGGTTGTTTTAAAAATTTCATTGACCTTAGGTGTGTCTGGAAGAACTGAAGGACTTGATATCTCAAATAGGAAAGCTGAAAAATCACATATTGACCATATATAGCTTCAGTTGGATACAATATCAAAGAAATAAATCTTTTGTACCATTAAAGCCAACACTCATTCCGTTTCACTCATTATTGTTCTCTTATAAAGGTTTAAGAGAAATAGGACCTCCAGGGTGCATAGGAGAACAAGGGCCAAAAGGTAACAGAGGAGAACCTGGACCACCAGGAAGAACTCAAGTAGGTCCTCAAGGAGAGATAGGTCTAAGAGGTCCTCCTGGTAAGTAAGAGATCTCTTTAAAAAAACAAACATTATTTGTTTTGGTTATCCAAGATGTGGGGGAAATGCCCACTTAAATCATAAACCAAAATGATTGGAGTTAGATGCAACTAAGTATGTTTTATTGGTAAGCACAGCAACATCACTGAGTTCCTCATCAAAGGAACACAGAACAGCACTGAACATAGCAAGGTTAAAGGTTATACCAGAGGTCTCCAACCTTTGCAACTTTAAGACTTGTATACTGCATAGTTTTGGCTTGTTGCATACGAATGAAAAAATAAAATTATGTAAATCATATTATGACCTCCAAATTAGAATGTGTTAGATAAAACATTTGGGGATGATCTTATATTGATACCCTACATTGCTCTACACTATAAAATTCTATCTTGCCAGATTTCAATCATTTAGTTTGATAAACAATGGCTTTATTGTCCTTATGTATTGCATCATGTCACACCATTCTTTTCCTCACAGTTAGAAGGGACAAGAGTCTCATTTCATGTGTCTCTATTCCAGAGTCAGAGATTCTTAGTAAATGTAAATTAAATCAAATGTATTACACCTTCATAGTCAGTTGATGAACAATGTTTTGACTCTTTCAAAAGCTATAATATGTAATAATTATGTAATAATTCATTGAATTCTCATACTGTCACTTTTTGCATAGTAATTAAAACAAATATGTGCAACATGAACCTTTTCTAGTAAATATGACAGGAGAAATGAAATGTTTAAAACATGGGCAATATTAATATTTTATCTTTATTCTTTTTTCCCCCCTTGCAGGTAAGCCAGGTGTTTCTGGTTTTCCTGGCCTTAGGGGTCAGCCTCCTGAAAATAGAACTTGTGGCTATCCTGGAGACCAAGGTCTGACTGGCTCAGATGGAATTAGAGGTACTTCTAAAGCAGTATTTGAAGAAAAGAATTGCAACCAATTAAAATCATTTGACGTCTTCCAGAAATGCTCTTAGGGAACATTTAAAAAAATCCATACTAGCATTGAAGAGGATGCTCTCCTTCAAGACTCTAATCAAAAAGTGATTACTAGGTTTTTATTGTGCTGCAACTGAAAAGCTTTGAGCCAATGGTGGCCTTTAAACACTGTTACAGATGAATTGCTTGCTTGCATTTGGTTACAACAGCAAAATTTGATTGTCCAGCAAGATTTAACTTGGGCCCAAGAACTTTAAAGAAATGTTTAATTGTCTGAATAGAATAGTATACTCTGCAAGCACAGAGAAGTCTTGCAAAACCGTTTACAGCAATCCTTTTTATGCAATTCCACTTTTTCATCTGGTTGGTGAACCTTTGTAGCAAGATGGGTGACAAACACGTTCGATAAATAAATGAATTGTGAATCGAACATTCTATTGCGATAGTGAAAATTTTTATAAATCAAAAGTATATTTGTGATATTGAATTTTCTGATATTTGTTACCATTGTAATTTTTATTTCAGGCCCTCCTGGTGAACCTGGGCCTCCAGGAAAAACTATACGTATTAAAGGAGATCCAGGGGACTCTGGCACTTTGGGCCCACCTGGTATTCCTGGTCCATGTGGTAAACAGGGACCTAAGGGTATTCCAGGAAACCAAGGAAGAAAAGGCTCGAAAGGTATGTATGTAAGTACTAGTTTAGCACAGATTTAAATTTTGGATTAGAAATTTCTAGTGGTAGAGATGTGGCATTGATTCCTGACAGTTAGAACAATCAATCAGTGGAACAGCTTGCCTCCAGAAGTTGTGAATGCCCCAACACTAGAAGTCTTTAAGAAGATGTTGGATAGCCATTTGTCTGGGTTTGGGTTTCCTGCCTAAGCAGGGAGTTGGACTAGAAGACCTACAAGGTACCGTCCAACTCTGCTATTGTATTGTATTGTATCTGTTTTTTTCTCATTGTTAAGGTCCAATAGGGAAGCCTGGTCTGCAAGGACCATCTGGTGTCCCTGGGGAGCCTGGAGCTCAAGGTCTTCAGGGGCCAATTGGTCCTATGGGCCACAAAGGTAAGTCTTAACATTTTGGGCATTTAAAAAAAAATCTTGACTTTTCTGAATTCACAACTCAATACGATTATACAATATAAGTAATTTTAAATCCAGTGATATGGATAAAAATTCAGAGTCAATTTACATAGCATATTTATATATATTTTTCTCCTACTATTGCAATGAAAGATGAAACCGGATGTGTTAGTTGAGTCATTTCAAGCAACTGACGGAAAGGGAGGCACATTGTTATTTATATTATGATAATTTCATTTTTATTGCCAGAGGAGAGAGTTTTGCTGAAGTTTTATTCTCAGGAGTGCATACGTTAACTAACTTTAGATATTAAATCACTTTGAGTTGACAGGAAACAAATCATATTTGCTGCTTTTTCTAAGGCAGCAAAGTCTTGTGCTCACACTTCAATTCATAGCAATTCTTGTATTTCTCAATCTTATCAATTCTAAGAGGTGTGAACTTCATCTCCCAGAATGTCCCAGCCAGTGAATCTGGGAATTGAAGTCCACACATCCTAAATCCACTAAGACCTAGAGTGAAAAATATATGAAGAACAGTTGCAGGTATTGGGTATGGCCAGTCTAGAGAAAAGGAGGACTAGGAATGACATAATAGCAGTATTCTAGTATTCGAAGGGCTGCCAGGAAGAAGAGGGGGGGGGGTCAACCTATTTTCCAAAGCACGAGAAGGCAAGACAAGAAAATATGGATGAGAACTAATCAAGGACAGACGCAACTTGGAATTAAGGTGGAACTTCCTAACAGTGAGAACAATTAACCAGTGGAACAGTTTGCCTTCAGAAGTTGTAGGTGTTTCATCCCTGGAGGTTTCTAAGAAAAGACTGGACAGCCACCTGTTTGAAATTATATAGCATTGGGGCTGCAACCCTGCACTACCAGGCCATGGCCTATTTGAAACTGGGCTATGGGAGAAATGGGCAAGCATGCACCCAGGAAGCTCCACTCGCGTGATCAGAGGATACTTGCGCTTGTGGGCAAAGATTCATTTGCACAAATGGAACTGTACAGGGGCAGTTTTGCATGGGAGCATAAGCACCTTCTGCTCGTGCAAGTGAAGCATTGCACGCAAGCACAAGTGCCTGCCTCTTGAGCAATTGGAGCTTTGTGTGTGAGTACAAGCACCTTCCACTCATGCACAAAGTTCCATCTATGCAAGTGGAGAGCACATGGGTGCCACTCACATGGACCTGTGTGCACATGCATGGCATACCACTCACACGCCCTCTTAAGATGCTGGAAAGGTTGGGGAACACAGGAGGATGGATTAGAAGACCTCCAAGGTTCCTTCCAACTCTATTCTGGTTGATTGATTGAACCTGATAAGGTTAAGGAGCAGTATTCTATATTAACCTATCTCCATGATTTTCTTCCGACATGTGAAACGGCTGACATGATCTGATCCTTGGCCTTTATTCTACTAGGTTATAGAGGTAAGCTAAAAAAGGATGAGTATATTTTAGAAAGCATTTTCTTGACTGCTTCTTGATTTCCCATTTATCCTCAAATCTCATTCTGTTGTGTTAATTAAAACATTCTAATAGCATTCCACTTGACAATATACAATATACAATATACACAATATACTCCTCAAAAACCTTTTAATCCCTCACTGTTTTACTGATGTGAGGGACAGGGCCAAATACTGGCAAAGATAATTCCTTGGAAGAAGTGATATATATGTAATGTAAACTTTTATCTCAGTGCTGCACAGAAATGAATAAATAACAGGACTGTAGAATGTTCTGTAAATAATTAAGGAAACATGCTTTGGAGTCCACAGGGGCAAAATGATTGCACCCATCTCTTCAAAGATGTTGTGCCTTTTTCCTGGTATTGCATGATGATTGGAAATCACAGGGGGAAAGGAGAGGCTATTGAGAAAATTTGTGTGAAGATGTGTTTATGTATTCATCAACTTTGTTAGACCATTTTTGGCTTATAACAGTACAAATCAGAAAAGAGTGATGAACATCCAGGAAGAGCAAAATAATTACACTATCCCAACTCTGCCATCTTAAACAGGATGGGCAGACAATACAGTTCGCACTTAGCTGATGAGTCTTCAGAAAACCAGACTGTATGCCATGAAGTCCTTTATATATCATTGTGATCACCTTGAATTACACTTATAACCCAATTTGCAATTTCTAAATCAGAGGTGTTACATGGATGTACCGTTCTATGACATGCCTATAATTCATTATTGCAGCTTCTGAGTGTTCTTTAAAGGCAGTCCTATGTGGAACACACTGCAATAGTCCGTATGTGAGGTGACCCAAGCATGAGTTGATATTCAGGGGGAATCCTGATCCAGGAATGTGTACATGATGAATTTGTGCAAAGGCCTCTTTTGCCACAACTACCACTGCTCCTTGAGCAAGAGTTGTGAGTCCAGAAAGACTTCTCTCTGAAGAACCCCTACCCAAATACTTGTTCAGGTTTAATAACTCCATTAATTTATCTCCAGATGTAGACTATCAATGTACAATCTGTCTATAACTTTGTTCAATAATATCAGTTCACCTTAAATGCAGTTGCTGAAACAAATTCATGTTGATCACAATGAGCACAATATTTTTCATGATCATTTCTTTAAGTTATTTTTATTGCCTTTCCACTGAATCACTTTTAGATAAGATGGGCAGCACATACTAGATTGTAGTAAAAATAATACTAAATAAAAAAACCCAATAAAAGATCATTGGCCAAACATTGAGAAGAATTTCTTTTTACTGAAATCTAAAGCATTCTCAATAAAGTATTTACTGCTACCCATTTCAGGTGATCCAGGAGAACCTGGAAGCGTTGATTACTCAACATGTCCTAAGATTCCAGGGCCTCCAGGAGTATTAGGCCCACGAGGACCACCAGGCTTTGTAGGATTAAAAGGGCCAATTGGCTTTCCTGGACCCCCAGGTAAAAAATTGTATGACTTTCAGAAACTGTGTAATAAGGAAGAGGGAGAGCCTAAAAAATCTTTACTATGTATTTTCCCAAGTTAGGATTGGGCAACTTCTGACATGCTCATGTGTGGCCTCAAGAACCTTACTGTTCTAGGTAGAAAGGCCAGCAATGGATGGTCAAAGTTTTTCAGATACAGTTTTGGGAGTAGAGTGAGCTTCGGGAATAAAATAAGTGTATGAAATACCCAATAATTACTTTAAAATGTAAATTAGTTAATTTTCTGTTTTGGAAATGGATTTAAGGAATGACATAGGTATCTTAAGTTCTAAAATTTCCCCAACTTCTAACATAGAAAGGCTGAACTTTTCAGGCCCAACACTTTGGAAATATCCTGTAATTGAATATGTTGTGTATAGCTCCCTGTCAGGGCATATCAAAGTATATATGTGAGAGCCAGTTCAATCTAGTGGTTAAGGTATCTGGCTAGAAAAACTGTACGTTCAAGTCCCATCTTAGCCATGAAAGCCAACTTTCATGGGTTTTGGACTAGTCACTCTTTCTTAGCTTAACCCACCTGACAGGGCTGTTGTAGGGAAAATAGGAGGTGGAAGGTATGTTTGGATAGGTTTTCCACCTTGAATTATTTGTAAAAATAATAAAGGCTGGATAGAAATACATAAATCAAATGTTTATCTAAAACTGGCCTTCCTTATGTTTGTGCACCTTCATTTTACCCCTAAGTTTATGTCACATGTTTTTACAGTGTCTTCCTTCCACTGAACCAAGTGTCTTATTCCACCTAACATCAAAGCACTGTTTTTCAAACTTGCCAACTTTAAAATATGTGGAGTTTCCCGTGGTCATTGGGGAATTCTGTAAGTTGAACTCCATACATTTTAAAGTTGCCAAATTTGAAAAATACTGATGCAGAGTGTTGTATTTCCACAGTATAATGCCAAATGTAAGTTTAGTCATCAGAAATCTTGCAGTATCAAGACTACAGGAGTCTGGTGTTTGTTTTAGAGACGGAAAAGGGGATGGCAGCATGGAATTATATCTATTCTGAAATACATGTGATGCATTTTAGGAAATAAAGGAGAAGAAGGCTCATTAGGTGAGCAAGGGCTAGAAGGCTCGCTTGGACCAGCAGGACCTGATGGTGATCAAGGTGACATGGGAGAAGAAGGAGACACAGGGCCACAAGGTTCTACTCAATTTTATTTGCTCTTCTTTTAGAAGTATATTTATTTTGTAAGTGGATAATGTTTAGATAATAAATATTGGCAATTGTTATTTTTTTTAACTTGGAAATATTGAACCTGCATCCTGATGTTTCTGTCCCTTAGGAGCAGAATCTGAGTTCTCTACATTTTTGAGGTTAAATCTCTGAATAAGTTTAAGAAATATGCCATCCTATTGCCCATGATAGATAGATGATAGATAGATAGATAGATAGATAGATAGATAGATAGATAGATAGATAGATAGATAGATAGATAGATAATAGATAGATATAGGAGAAAGATATCAGATAGATGGATGGATGGATACAGGAGAGAGATATTAGATAGATAGATAGATAGATAGATAGATAGATAGATAGATAGATAGATAGATGGATGGATGGATGGATGGATGGATGGATGGATGGATGGATGGATGGATACATTGATTTCAATTCTAGGAATAAAGGCCTCACCCACTCTCAAACCAATACTAAAAAAGTATTTTTTTTAAAAAAATAGTGCCAACTTTTAAGTAGGCTCTTACTTGTCTACCTTTTCTCCATTCCTTAAGGTCCTCCGGGCGAAACTGGGATTCCAGGGCAACCAGGATCAGCATCCAAATGGAGTAGCGGGTTCCTGCTTGTTTTGCATAGTCAGTCAGAAACAGAACCGTTTTGCCCTGAGGGAATGACAAGATTGTGGACTGGATACAGTCTGCTGTATTTTGAAGGGCAGGAAAAAGCCCATAATCAAGACCTTGGTGAGCCTTATAATATCTTTACTTTAAAAAGTTGTAATATTTTGCCCTTTTATTGCAAATTGTACTATATCTAATTGTTTTTCTCTTAGGCTGGGGAGCTTCCAACATATGATCCCTTTAGGAAGTCTCAGTTATTAGGTGTAATAGATCAGCTTACAAGAAATAACAAGTTGACTGTCCATTCATTTTCATATATGATATTTGTTAAACTTATTTAGAAACTAATGTTATCAGACTTTTTCTTATAAGCCATAGCGATCTGAAACTGAATCTATGCTGTTTTACTATCTGCTATTATAGGATAGGGACTATTTTCTATTTTGTGAGGAACCATTTTGATTCATGTAATAGTTATTCTCTGTTCCCCTACTTCAGGGGTCTGCAAAGTCGGCTCTTTTAAGACTGGTGGACTTCAACTCCTAGAGTTCCCCAGCCAGCATAGCTGGCTGGGGAATTCTGGGAGTTGAAGTCCACCAGTCTTAAAAGAGCCGACTTTGCAGACCCCTGCCCTACTTGAACTTTCACATCAGGTTGTCTCTGCTGAAGGTGGAATGCCCAAAGGGTTGCATCTTTAGTTTTATTTGCAATAATTTTATATGCCTGATCACACCCTCATGCATTACTAGAGTTTTAGGCATGATTTTGGAGACCATCACCGGTGGTTTGCTGCTGGTTTTACTACCGGTTCACAACCAGCGTGGGTGTGCTGTTCAATGTAAATTGTTCTTTCTGCATGCACAGAGCAGTGAATAGCGCATGCACAGTCACTAAAAAACAAAATGTGGCCCAGCAACAGTGAAGGAACTGGTCTGGCGGGTGGCAGGCCTGGGTCTGCTCTTTCTGCAACCCAGGCCTGAATTCTACTACCGGTTCAGCCGAAGTGGGCCGAACTAGCAGCAACCCCCTCTGGAGAGCATGTTACAATCCTGATGTTACTACAAACATTTTAAAATGAGCTAAGTGTCTTGTGGCATTTTAATTTATATAAAATATGGAATAGTCTGCTTTACTATGGACAAGTTCCGCTATTTCTAATTTTTTTAAAAATGATAAATAACAAAATGTACTATATATAATTAAAATTACAGGATTGGTTATAGTAAAAGCCTTGATGTTTTCTCAAAATACTGGAGGTGCTATTTGTATCCCATTAGCTGCATTTTATAAATCAGCAATCAAAACTTGTATGGTGGTTTGTTGAGCAAAACCTGGTTTGGTTTGTGCCATATGTTGGTTCATTTACCTCAGAAATATTTACACTATTGGGATTCAGGCAAGACTCTTCTACTCTTATCTAACTGACATTTATTTTCTCCAAATGGACTGTATCATTGTGAAAATATTCAAATCTTTATTTTAAAATTCCCATTGTAATAAAAGTGTTTACATAGCACTTAAAAACTCAGACTCTAGAGTAAGCATGCAGAAAGAAAGAAAGAAAGAAAGAAAGAAAGAAAGAAAGAAAGAAAAAGAAAGAAAGAAAGAAAGAAAGAAAGAAAGAAAGAAAGAAAGAAAGACTGTTTTGTGTAGCTATTTATTCTGGAACACATTAGCTTTTGTTTACAAATTCTGTAAATGCATCAAAAATCCTTATCACTTATTGGTTTTGAAGAACTAAAGTGAGATAAGGAATAAATCTACTCTAGCAATTATTAATATTGCTAATATTTGGATCGGTAATTAAATCTCAATTGTTTTCTAGGTCTGGCTGGATCCTGTCTTCCGGTGTTTAGCACGATGCCTTTTACCTACTGCAATGTCGATCAAGTCTGCTACTATGCAAGTCGAAATGATAAATCTTACTGGCTTTCAAGTGCAGCTCCTTTGCCCATGATGCCCCTCTCAGATGAAGAAATAGAGCACTATATTAGTAGATGTGTAGTATGTGAAGCTCCTGCCCAAGCCGTTGCAGTTCATAGTCAAGATCAATCCATCCCTTCTTGTCCACCAAACTGGAGAAGTCTTTGGATAGGTTACTCATTCTTAATGGTAAGGCTGAATACTAGCATGATCTAACTATTTATTTATTTGTCGAATTAATATAACCGCACCCTCTCCCCGAAGGGACCCCGGGCGGTGCACAGGAAATTAAAACACACAGTATCACAATATAAATAATTAATACCAAATTAAATAAATTATCCCTGTGCTAAAATTTAAAAGGTTAAAACATAATCCCATCTAAAACCCAATTAAAACAATTTATGGTGCAGACTGTAGGCTAGGTAAATAACTTAGGCCAAGCCGGCGTGATGAAACAGGAGTGTCTTTAATTTCTGGCGGAAGGTGCGGAGGTCCGTGGTTGTTCTGAGGTCGGGGGATAGGTCGTTCCAGAGGATTGGGCCCACCACAGAAGGCCCTTCCCCTGGGCGTCGCCCGCTGGCATTGCCTAGTGGACGGCACCCGGAGAAGTCCCTCTCTGTGGGAGCGGATCGGCCGCAGGGATGTATGAGGTAGGATGCACTAGCACTAAAGACTTACATATCAATTCAGTGCTTTATAGCCCTCTCTAAGCAATTTAGAGTCAGCATATTGTCTCCAACAATCTGGGGTCCTCATTTTACCAACATCGGAAGGATGGAAGGCTGAGCCAACCATGAGCTAGTCAGGATTGAACTCCTGGTAGTCAGCAGTTAGCCTGCAATATTGCATTCCAACCACTGTGCCACCCTGTAGGCTCTAACATGGAATATTGTTATTTAAAAACCCAGTATGAATTCCTATAATACTGACCTGGTAGCTTCAGTTTTCATTTGTTCATTAACAGATGTTTCTTGCTTTCAGAGTACTCTTAAAATCATCACAGAATCTTACTTTATAGTTGGGTTCTATCTGATAAATATATGAATATTAACTTTGAAGTAAACCATAAAGCAGCCTAAACCAAAGATGCTTTTCAAAAGACAACTGGACTTTCTTGGGTTTTTTGTTTTTTCTTGAAAATGTTCTGCTTCTCATCCAACGAAATGTTTCAGTTTAGAAGTGAAGAAGCTTCTTGGATAAGGTGAAAAGTTTTCAAAGGAAAAAGCTTAAAAAAGTCCACTTACCATGGCCTAGATCAGGGGTCTGCAAAGATGGCTCTTTTAAGACTGGTGGACTTCAACTCCCAGAATTCCCCAGCCAGCCTGGCTGGCTGGGGAATTCTGGGAGTTGAAATCCACCAGTCTTAAAAGAGCCAACTTTGCAGACCCCTGGCCTAGATGATTGAAAACTTCCATAGATGCAAAGCAATCTTTTATCTACCTTAATTCAAAAAATGAGAATTGTAATAATTTAGCTCTACATTTCTCCTATAAAATATTGCCTCAATAGAAGTGTAATAAACTTGATTCTTATTTTTTTAAAGTAAATTTAAAGCAGACATTTTTTTTTCTAAATTATACATTTCATTAATATGGCACTGCTCCCCCCGCTCCCTTGCTTTATCTTAGATTTAGATTTCATTGTTCGGGGGAGAGAATTAGTAGTTTTATAGGTAGCGCTTGCTTAATGAATAGAATTGGGAGGGGTAAGCAAACATCACGTGACTATGACAGACATTTCTTCACTTCTGCCATGATCATTAAGTGTATCATCTGCAGTTAAGTGAAACATCATATGACTGCAACTTGTGATTTTACTGCTGGGTTCTTCAGTGATTCTGCCTGTCGGAATCTGGCTATGAAACATGCAAAGGGTAATCAGGACAACATGATGCTGCAATGATCGTGCCTGCTGGTTGCGATGTGCACAAATCTTGAACATGTGACCACAAGTACCTTGCAACAGTTGTCAACGCAAGGAGAGGATACAATGTTTGTTTATTTATTTGTTTGTTTATTTGTTTGTTTTATATACCGCCCCCTCTCCCGAACATGGGACTCGGGGCGGTGCACAGGAATTATAAAATATAAAAATACAACAATCCAAGAATTAAAACTAGTATTAAATAAGGTTAACCGGTGCTAAAAGCATGATTTAAAAACCCAGTTAAAATAGTAACATAGCTACATTAGCTATGCCAGGCCGGCCGCACGAAAGAAATATGTTTTTAATGCCTGGCGGAAGAGGCGAAGGTCTGCGATTTGCGGAGGTCGGGAGGCAGGTCGTTCCAGAGGGTGGGGCCTGCCACAGAGAAGGCTCTTCCTCTGGGGGTCGCCAGCCGGCATTGCCCGGCAGACAGCACCCTAAGGAGGCCCTCCCTGTGGGAGCGGACTGGTCAGGTGGAAGTATGTGGTAGGAGGCGGTCCTGTAAGTAGCCAGGTCCCATGCCATGGAGTGCTTTAAAGATGGTCACTAAGACCTTGAAACGCACCCAGAAGGCCACAGGCAGCCAGTGCAGCTCGCGCAAGAGAGGTCTATCTATATTTTATAGGAATGTAAATACTCCAATACCATTCATTAGTTTTCCAGTCTAACATAATCAGTTATAGATCAATTATGAGATCAATGTACTGAAATATCTAAGATACGTACAAAACACGAAGCAGCAGCAATGACGATTAGAAACCAATAGGTTTTCTGTATAAACAGTTATTTGGGTTTTTTCCCCTTTGTCCACTCACAACTATGCATTGTTTTATTGGGAGCTGCTTGATATTGTATATAATGTTGAACCTCCTGTATTTAGTTAGAAGTGTATCCTAATCAGAAGTACTACTGCTACATTTCCACTGGCTCCAGTCCAAATTAGGATTCCATTTAGGACTAGTAGTAAGAATAAATGGGGAAGGTCAAAAATGCCCAATACACATTAAGGATCCGTGCTTTGACCCTGAATTAAATATATAACTAGCTTCAGAGTGCAATGTGATTAGAAATCCAGAAAAGCAGTTATTCCCAAGTATGAATGATTAGATGGCATAAGTCCATGATGGCGAACCTACGGCACGCGTGCCACAGGTGGCACGAAGAGCCATTTCTGAGGGCATGCAAGATGTTGCCCTGTCAGCTCGTGTGCATGCACACACTGGCCAGCTGATTTTCGGCCTTGATTTTCAGCTGTTTTTCGTCCTCCAGGTTTCCCTGAAGCTTCCAGAGAGCAAAAAACCGCCCAATGCGCAAACCGGAAGTTTGGGAACAAACTTCCAGTTTGCGCATTGGGCAGTTTTTCACCCTCCTCAGGCTCCTAGAAAGACTCTGCAGCCTGGAGAGGGTGAAAAATGGACCTCTCGGGCCCACTGGAAGTCGGAAAATGGACAGTTTCCAGCCTCCAGGGGGAGGGAGGGGCAGTTTTCGCCCTCCCCTCCCCAAACTCCAAGAAAGCCATGCGTGCATACGTGGGGCAGCGGTATGTCACATGGGTATGCATAGGGGACTTGGAAGGCATTAAATTAAGGGGGTGGGTATGTCAGCAGCACGATAACGTGTGTGTTTTTGGCACCCGAGGCGAAAAAGGTTTCCATCACTGGCATAGGTGATATCTTTTTTTCTTTTTTCAGCATACAGGATCTGGTGACCAAGGAGGCGGGCAGTCTCTCACGTCACCTGGAAGCTGCCTAGAGGACTTCCGATCAGCACCCTTTATTGAATGCCAGGGTCAACGAGGAACATGTCACTTTTTTGTTAATGAATACAGTTTCTGGCTAGCTACAGTGAACAATGAGTCACAGTTTTTATCATCCCCTGTCTCAGGGACTATCAAAGATCAACAAGAACAACGCCGAAATATCGGCAGATGTCAAGTTTGCATGAAATATGCCTAGTGGATATTGAATAATTTTTAAACAGAAATAAACCTATTTTTTCTCATCTTGGTGCTCTGTGTCAGTATTACATTTACAAACTGACTTAGGAATTATGAGTTGTAAAAGAGCATATTTAAATGACACCCAGGAAGAACTGCATAAATCAACTGCAGTAGTGAGAGATGAATACCAACTTTGTAGGGTTTTTTTGCTTTTACTCATTCATAATTTTATTTAAGTTTGGGGATCCAAGTGATACCATGAATTGACTTATAACCATATTCTTTCCTACTTTAGTGAGGTTTGTTTTTCCACAGACAGAAAGACAGAAAACCTTGTACTAGAAATTCCACTTCACCTAAAATATTTTTTCTTCTACAGCAGTGAGAAAGCAGAGAAAAAAGTATGTATTTTTTCTTTTCAAAAAAAGATCGTGAAATGGGTGCAACTTAATGTCTTGCTTAGCAATGGAAATTTTGGGTTCAAAGATGGTTGTAAATCAAAGACTATATTTAATCAGTATTCATTATTTTAGAAATTAGTGTCTGGCTTGGATAAAACAAAAGCAATTTTCCCGAATAAATGTGGCAATAAGTTTGTTCAGACACAATAAGTTTGTTGTTCACACCCTTTTGATTTCATTATTTTAAAAAAATGGAGGTAGACATTGCTTTGTGAGTAGCTTTAAAACAGAAGTTAAAAGCTTAAATTTTGATGACAAAGTATCATATGATTAATTCAGGTGTAATTTTCAATGGTTGTTTTTGAATTAACTCCACAGAGTATTTTAGTTTTAGTTTTAAGTACCTTAAGTGAAACTAGCAGTCAATTCAAGACTCTGCAAACTATTATACAGTAGATAGCAATAGCAACATATCTCAGAATCAGGACTAGTGATAAAAGCTGGACCTTTCCTGAAAAGTAACGTTTTCATTTGGGAGGCCATGCAATTACATACCCAAAAATGTAAGCTCTCCTGGTCAAATTGTATGTTTCAAAGGAACTGAACAGAAGTTATTCACTTTAGAACACAAAACATAATATTAATCCCTTCTGCAGACTTGGCCTACATACTATTCAAGGCATGTGTGTAGGTTAGGGCAGGGGACTGCAAAGTCGGCTCTTTTAAGACTGGTGGACTTCAACTCCCAGAATTCCCCAGCCAGCCAGGCTAGCTGGGGAATTCTGGGAGTTGAAGTCCACCAGTCTTAAAAGAGCCGACTTTGCAGACCCCCTGGGTTAGGGCATCTTTCCAATTCGTAATTTATGACATCTATTCAGTGGAAACACCAGCTTCCAATGTATCCTGTAACACAGGGGTCTCCAACCTTTGCAACTTTAAGTCTGAAGGACTTCAGCTCCCAAAACTCCCAGCTTTGCTGGCTGGAGAATTCTGGAAGCTGATGTCCTTCAGACTTAAAGTTGCAAAGGTTGGAGACCCCTGCTGTAACTAATTTAGAATCTTCCTGTTCCTTTTCTGGATCCCCCCCACCCCCACCCAACTCCTACATAACTCTTCTACCTCAGAGTTCCAACCAATAGGGTTCAGGAAAAAGTAAGTGATATATTTCTTTTAAAAACACAAATCCTATAGATTTCCCATTAATCTAGAAAAGGAAAGCAGGAACACTGAGTAAACAATTTGCTAAAATATGTGACACGGTGCCCAAAGCTATTATGTAAGTAGGTGTATATATAAACAAATACATTATTGTGGCATCTCACATTTCTGCATATATGAAGAATGGTACAGAAGGCTAAATGTCACTAAAAGACATAAGATGTAGCCTGTCATTTCATTCAGAAAGCAGAACCAACATTTAAATACTCAATTCTTTGCTTTTTAGCTACGTTAAAAAATTTCTGACTTCTGATAGTATCTGTTTAAAACAGAGGTCTCATTCTCGCAGGACGGTATCTTGTGGCCCCCGCCGTGATATGAAAGTATAATATTAGTATCAATATTAGTATTAATATTAATATAAGGAATCTCTTATGCGGCCCAGCCTCACCCAGCCTCTGCCTCCAGCGGCCCCCAGGTAAATTGAGTTTGAGACCCCTGGTTTAAAATAAGTATACATGTAATACAGAATGGACTTCATCATTAGTCTAAATTAGTCTCAATTGATAATATAGCCACTTTATTAAATGCATTAAAGTATCACTGTATTAACAGTAAGCTGTTCAAGTCACAGAACTTTCATATGACATTTTATAACATCATTCAATTCATAAATAGAATATTGCAATGTCAAGAGTTTTTTTAATCCTGAGAATAAATATTTTCCTAACAGTCACTTTGGTGAGGTCGGAGGGTAGGGAGGAATAAGTTCCTGAACTTTATTTTGCAAAACAGCAGCAATACAAAGGCATGAAAGAAACTTTCACCTTTCATTTCAGAAACTCTCACAACAAATGTAAAAATAAATAAATCCTGCATATTGTTTTCATGCAAAATGGAGTCACCCTGGATGTTTGTGCATTTTTGACAATTTATTCTAGCCCTGTACACTAATATCATAAGAAATGTGCTGTTCCCATGGTAACTTCAACAATCAGTACATAGGCAGTTACTGAAGTATTATCTTCTACTTTAAATACAAAGTATTTCATGGCTGTTATACAGTTTAACTTCAAACTGAAAATCTAGCAATATTCCATATACTTCCTATTTAATATTTAAAATTAATTAAATTACTTAATTAGGATGCAAGGGTTTTTAAATAATTGTATTGCTTTTAAAATAATGCAATTTGAGTTTTTAACATTGATTTTGAAATAATTTTTGTCTGATGTTAAAACCTTGAAACACAATGGACACCGGGAAAAACTGAGGAAGTTCATTCAACTCTCATTGCTTCTCTGTAGTACAGTGATCCTCCATGAGCCTGCCCTAAAGAGCCCACAGCTCACTGCCCAAAAGTATGGCCTCTTTGCATATCTTTAAAGCATATTGTGGAAGAGCCAAGATCAATTCTGGTTCCTGTTCTGAAGCTCAAAATCAGCATGAGATCATCTGCCTTGGTTTAGACAGTAAATAAGATGTAAATAACCAGGTTGCAACAACAGAGCTCAGTTGCAGCTCATTGATGGTTCATTAACAAAGTATGGAGACAACAGTACTATGAACACTGAAAATATTATAAAAGTTCAAAAAATATTCAAGAAACTTGAACTTATGATTTTTAATATACACTTTATTGGGGAAGGCACTGAGCGATCTCAAGTAGAAAATATTATAATGGTTAATAATAATAATAAAACGTTATTGCGGTCATAGACCAAAAGACAAGATAAACAAATCACATGTGGATGTACAGCTGGGCCCCACTGAAGGGTGGGAGACAACAGGCAAGATCGATGGCAAGGACCATTCTGCCAACCGTACCATCTAACCATTATAGAGATCTAAATCTATGGTTTAGGAGTATGATCAATTAGAATTGAGCATAAATAGAAGATACCATGTAAAGATTTACATGCGATCTACATGTCAGCACCTGATGCAGCCACCGAGTGGTATGCTGCAAACAATCAGCACAACTGGCCTCAGCCAGTGGGACCAACCTGACCCTTCCCACGGTTCTTACAAGCTAAGACTGCAGCAAAAAAACTTGCAACTTTCAATGTGGTCCTCGAGTCAGTGTCCTGGAGAAGAAGGCGAAGACTCTGATTTCCGGTTAGTCCAGGAAATCTTTGGCAAATAGGGGAGATGAGTTGTAGTTTTTCTCCTGGTAGTAGGGGCATGTGAATACAATGTGAGCTAGTGATTCCAAGGATCGACCATCACATGAGCAGTGGGTGGGCTTTACACCCCCGGAAAGTCTGCTATCTAGGGCATTCAAGGGGATCACGTTAAAGCGTGCCTTTAAGAATGCCATCCTGTGTTTGATGGAGGATAGCTCGGAGAGATATTTAGGGGGGTGCGTCAGGGGAATAATGCCGAGAGAGAATGGAAAACAAATTCCTACACCAAGTGCCAAGTTCTGTTGCCTTTCGATGTCATCCAATCGTTGGAGTATCAGCGATTTGGCAGCAGCAGGGCCAAGTATAAAGGCTTCAATAGGGGAGATTCCTATCTTTATGAGTTTGGTGTGGATATTACGGGCCCAAGGGCTGTGGAAGTCATCCCGCCATAAGCACTGTCCTAAGTAATAGTCTGGGAGTCTGGCCCATAGGGCCAGCCAGTAGCCAATTGTACATTTCCACAAAATGGTGTCGAGCGATGGTATGCCCAATTCCAGATGGATTGCAGCATTGATCACACAAGGGGGGGACTCTCATTAAGCGGCGTAGGAACTGGCTTTGGACAGACTCAAGACGGGAAATGTTAGCTGGGACCCAAAGAGGAGCGCCATATGAAATGGCAGCTATCACTTTTGCCCTGTATCCTTTTAGTACTGAGGGAATATGGTGGGCGCCCTCCGAGTAGAAAAAGTGCAGGACAGCATGCAAGGAGATCTTGGCCAAGTTGCGAAGGAACTCAACCTGTGAAAGCCACTTGGCATTAGATTGGGAAAAAATGCCTAGGTATTGAAATCTGTGGGCCTGTTCCACTGGTATGCCGTCAAGCTTCCAATTTACAATGGTTTAAAAAAGAATACTTGATATAAACTGAAATGTGAAGTATGGAGAGGTTTTTTTTAATTTAGAAGTTAAATTACAAATCATAATGTCTGATGATAAATAATTACATGGAATATTTTATGGCTGTGGCCAAACTCCCAATTTGCTTCCCCTCCTCCCCTCCACAAAATATTAGTTTCTCAATTTTGGGAAGGCCATGAGGAATATTCCAGGGGAAGGGAGCAAGATATGAGATAGACATCAAAATAATTTATATTTACAAATTCATAATAACTAAAAATATAGTAAGCTATAATGTTGCTGTTTCTTACAAAATAAAATTAATAAGGCTTAATGGGCTGCACCCAAATTAATCAATGTGAATTCCAAAATCTATTTCAAATGAAACTGAAAGAAGAATTGGAAGTTTTCAAACTTCAGTTTTTTTAACGTAATAAAAAAATACAAATACATCTTGTATACAAAAATAATTAGCTAACTACAATTATAGCTACATGATCATGTTACGCTGTTGTTTTCGCATCTATACTAAAAATTGTAGGATGTTGTCATATTAAATGTGCAAACTGGTAGAAAAACATGTATGTCGTAAATCATATCTTCAATTTCAGTAATTTATGGAGATCATAAAAGTGCTGTAATCACGGGTCATGCATTTCAATGACCTGATCAAATCTACGTTTAATTCTAATTTTTTTTCTGTAAACTTTTATTCAAGTTAGTAAAGAATAATGAAATTCTTAAGATACCAAAAGCTATTCATTGAAAAGAACGTTTACACACACACACACACACACACACACACAATTTTAAATGGTGTGGTGAATTTTTTAAGATGTTTAGTTTGCATTTCAGTTTTAAATTTGGTGGTCTACGTGCCACGCAAGTTCAGCCTCCATGAAATATATTTTGTGAAATTGAAATGGCTTAAATGAACAATATTCACCATGTTTTGACAGCTAGGAAGAGCCCTTTATATATATATATATATACTTTAAGACTACTGCCACCTCTCAAATCTATTAAGCCTCTGCCTTCTGAGTTCCTCAGCTGATAGTTCTTCTGGTGAAAGCCAGAAGCCATATGGTCTCCTTTCGCTGGTGTAGTGCCTTGTACTGCTGCCTGTAAGACCAAACAAACAAACAAAAAACAAGTGTCAAAAGACAAATTGAATATTCATTCTTCTAATATTGAATCAAGCCCATACTTATTTCTATAGTGAATATATTAAACTGAGAAGTACCTGGGTTTTATCACTTGAAATGAAATATGGACATCTACCGTATTTTTCGGAGTATAAGACGCACCAAGGTTTTGAAGAGGCAAATTACAAAAAAAAGTAGGTAGGTAGGTAGGGAGAGAGAGGGAGAGAAAGAAAGAGAAATACAAAAGGTAGGTAAAGGGAGAGAGAGAGAGAGAGAGAAATAGAGAGAAATACAGTAGGTAGGTAGGGAGAGAGAGAGTAGGTAGGTAGGTAAGTAGGTAAAGGGATATATATATATAGAGAAATAGAGAGGGAGAGAGAAATACAGTAGGTAGGTAGGGGGAGAAGGAGAATGTGTGTGTGTAAGTAGGTAGGTAGAAAGATAAAGAAATAGAAAGATAGAGAAATACAGTAGGTAGGTAGGGAGACAGAGTGTGTGTGTAGGTAGGTAGGTAGAAGGATAGAGAGAAAAATAGAGAGAAAGAAATACAATAGGTATGTAGGGGGAGAGGGAGAATGTGTGTGTACTTTAGGTAGGTAGAAGGATGAGAAATACAGTAGGGAGGATGGAAGAGAGTGTGTGTGTGTGTGTAGGTAGAAGTGTGTATATATATATATAGATATATATATATATATGAGAGAATATAAAAATCTAATAAATATATATATATATATATATATACTAAACAAACAGTTCTAATTTTGTTTCATCAGTCCACAGAACACTATCCACAAAGTTGTGGGATAGTGTTTTGTGGACTGATGAAGCAAAATTAGAACTGTTTGGGCCCATGGATCAACGCTATGTTTGGAGGACGAAGAACAAGGCCTATGAAGAAAAGAACACCTTGCCTACTGTGAAGCATGGCGGAGGGTCAATCATGCTTTTGGGCTGTTTTGCTTCTACAGGGAAGCTTCAGCGTGTGCAAGGTACCATGAATTCTCTTCAGTACCAGGAGATATTGGATGAAAATGTGATGCAGTCCGTCACAAACCTGAGGCTTGGGAGACGTTGGACCTTTCAACAGGACAATGATCCCAAGAATACCTCCAAGTCCACGGTTGCAGAGTAAAGGCTGGAACATTTTGGAGTGGCCATCGCAGTCACCAGACTTAAATCCGATTGAGAACCTCTGGTGGGACTTAAAGAAAGCAGTTGCAGTGCGCAAGCCTAACAATGTGACTGAACTGGAGGCTTTTGCCCATGAAGAATGGGCGAAGATACCTGTAGATCGCTGCAAGACACTTGTGTCAAGCTATGCTTCACGTTTAAAAGCTGTTATAACTGTAAAAGGATGTTGTACTAAGTACTAAGATTGAATGTCACTTGGGGGTTGAATAAAACTGATAATGATGTGAGCACAGAAAATACATTTGTGGTTATTTCATTATAAATGTTATGTTATATTTGTCTGACCTACAAGTGCCTCTTTGATTTAAATGTAAGCAAGATGACTGAATGATCAAAATCAATGTCAAACTGGCCAAAACACTCAATTTCACTGGAGGTTGAATAATTTTGAACACAACTGTGTGTGTGTGTGTGTGTGTGTGTATATATATGAGAGAGAATATATTCACAGCTCCTGTTCAAGGTCCCTTTAAGGGAGGAGACTATAACGTCATCCCTCTCTGCCCTTCGACTCAACCTAGAGATCATCCAGACAGAGAACCAATTAGTTTGCTGCTGTGTGAAAATTTTTAGATATGTGTTAGATTTTTTTTTAATCTCTTTATTTTTTTTAATCTCTTTATTTTCAGCCCTTAAAAAAAAATCTAACACACACACACACATATATATATATAGAGAAATACAGTAAGTAGGGAGGGAGGGTGTGTATGTGTGTGTAGTCAGGTAGGTAGGAGAGAGAGAGAGAGAGAGAGAGAGAGAGAGAGAGAGAGAGAGAGAGAGAGAGAGAGAGAGAGAGAGAGAAAGTGGAAGGGAGAAATACAGTAGGTAGGTAGAGAGAGAGAGACAGATTAGGTAGGTAGGTTGATGTTCTCAGGTGTATTTATTTATTTATGTCCTGCAGAAGGAAATCGCAGACAAACCTTAAAACTTCATTTCTGCTTGCTCAGAAAAAGTTAGAGCCTTCCGAAAGGTGGTGGTGGTGGGGAGCCTTTGCACTCAGCAAACTTTCAAAACAGCCCATTTCTCCGTGATAATGAGGCTGTTTTTTTTAAAATAAAAAGCATAAGTAGCCTGGGGGGGGGGGGGGGCTTGCAGAGTGCTCCGGGTGTGTGTGTGAAAAATGAGCAAAAAACCCGCCCCGTTTACCCAGGAGACTAGGCACTCCATAAGACTAGGCACAGCCAGTTTGGTGAAGGGGGCAAAAAGGTTTTTTTTGCGCTTTGCATATTTCCTCAAACTGCTCTTTCTCCGCGAAAACGGGGCCGATTTTCTTCAAATAAAAAGCATGACTAGCCTTGGGGGGGCTTGCAGAGTGCTCCTGGGGGGGGGGAGCAAAAAACCGCCCCATTTATCGCGAAAATGGGCCATTTTGGGGTCAAATAAATTGCATGCATAGTCCTATGGAGGCTTATAGAGTGCTGCTGGGGGCTGGGGGGGCTGGGGGGGGGAAACGGCCCGTTTGAGGCTAATTTCTGCCCTCCCCAGCCCCCAGGAGCTCTCTGGAAGCCTTCACAAGACTAGGCACAGCCAGTTTGGTGAAGGGGGTGGGGTTCCAGGAGACAAAAAAATGCTGTATTTGATGTATAAGACGCACCCAGATTTTCAGCCTCTTTTTAGAGGAAAAAAGGTGCGTCTTATACTCCGAAAAATACGGTAACTCTTAAAATTCGAAGCTAATATTGCTTTTACAATATGATCTACACTGATTTGAAACTTCCAATCCTTGGATAAAATCCAAAATTATAGTGAAACTTCTACACCTGGTGCTTTTCTTCTGTATTCAGAACTCCAGCTGGGGACCGTGTTCTCAGGAATAATATTTTTCTATTGTTTTAACGCATTTCCATAGGAAACAATGAAACTGATTTTTTTTGTCATACAAGTTCATTTTTTTTTGTTATTTTGAAAAACCAAAGCAGCAGAAATTGCTAATTAAATTGCAATATAGCAATAGCATTTAGACATATACCACTTCACAGTGCTTTACAGCCATCTCTAAGCAGTTTACAGAATCAGCCTATTGCTCCCAACAACCTGAGCCCTCATTTTATCCACCTAGGAAAGATGGAAGGCTGACTCAACCTTTAGCCAGTGGGAATCAAACTGCTGAACTACTGGCAGCCGCCAGTCAACAGAAGTAGCCTGCAGTACTGCATTCTGACCACTGCACCACCACAGCTATGTCATAGCGCAATTCAATAACAAGCTTCCCAAAAGAAGTATAAAGAATTTGCAGGGAAGATAAAGCTGCTGAATTATTCTAGTTAATAATTGTAAAAATGGTTCTATATAAGAACAATGTTTTTTTATGTTTTTACTTGGAATATGGTGGCTTTATAAAGGGCTATTTGAGTTTTTGGAAGGTACAACTAACTAATTAAAAGACCCAACAAGGAAGCTAAACTACTTCCCTCAATAGCAAATTCTGGGGATAAAACAGCAGTGAGAATTTCTATCATGAAACACTCTACTTTAAGCACTTCTAAATTCTAGGATTCAAATGCATAAGAAGACTAGGTTGGGAAAGACTGAATTATATATTTCTCTAGCTTCCTTAATACTATTGGAAATGGAGTGCTACACAATAACTAACCTGCCTTCCATTTAACAATTGACGTCTATAACAGAATTAGATGAATCATCCCTCAGTGGTCATTTTATGTTTCCTACAGCCACTATTTAAACTTAACGGTGTCTCTGAAACATTGTAAATGCTAACACCACCATAGCACTTTCTTAAAGGTGTATAATAACTTCTGGCTTTAATGTTCCCAGATTGGGCTCCAATACAACCAGTCTCAACACTCCCCCCCCCCCCCCCCCCAATATGCAAGTGGTTCACTTTCTTTTCTGGTGTCAAAGGCCTTAAAAATACAGAAGGTTAAATCTTCTTCCTTTGGGTCCTTTTTCAAGAAATCAATGCTTCCTGATTGTTTATATTGTCTTTGTTTCCATTATCTAAAGAGCCCTTTCAAAATTGGTATTATCCAGGATCAATTAAACTGCCACCCTCAACAGTTTCATCCAGCACACTGATAAAAGATGGACTTTGTAACAGTGGACTGGACTCTGATGATTGGGACAAAGAATTCTCTCTTAATGGCAGTCATCCTGACCATAATGTGGAAGCAAAAATGGAGAACGTTAAGATGCACTCATCACCAGCAATTGTCTCAGAACCACACTCATTTTTTTTCAAGAGAATGAAACTGTGCTTCTGGGTAAATAAATAAATAAATAAACTAGCATACATTTAGTATGTAGGATACATTTTTATAGTTTTTAAACAAATTAGCAGTTACTGTTCCAGTAAATTAGGAATTCTATCTCAGGTCCTGCTTCACCTCTTCCAGCAGATGTCTCCAGAGGTTCACAGGCAGCACATTAGAGAAAGTAGGCCAAACCCCCGTCAACAAAGCATTCCGCATAGTAAGCAGAATTAGGGCTATTTTGAAACAGATGGGGTCTACGGAAGCTGTAACTCTATTATAGACTTGTTTATTGTCTGCCTTATTTGAAGCCCAGGGATTATTTGCAAGTATCTAGCATTTTCTATGTCACTCTAGATTTCATCTAATGCAGAATAGAGTGAAAAGGATGAATACACACATATGCAGACACACAGAGAGATACTTTTTATACTAATCCACCATTGAATTCACAATTTAAACATGCTATTATGTGGTTTATGCAGCAAAGGATTTTTCTGGAAAGATCAGCAATGTAACAAACATCCTAACTCTGATTCATAATAGGATTTAGTCAGCTTGAAAAAACACAGAAACCTACTTTTAACTTTGCAATCTGGAAATGAAATATGTTAACAAACGATTGACATTTAAACTAAGAACTTTAGAATAAAGTGGTGGCTTAAAAAGATCTCCTGGGTATTCTCAAGAGTTGGATGGTATGGTATTTCTACAAAGATTTCCCCAATCTATGATTCTTTAGAATTTAGGCTACAATTCTTATCACCCATAGAATACAAGGTTGGGATGGGAAAAGTAGTCAAGAAATATCTGAAAGGCACAGAAGAGACTATTGTACAGCTTCAATGTATATCCACCCTTATTAAGAATGAGAATTTAAAAAAATGTAATATTTTTCAGCTTGAAATGTACAAATCATTTTCCACTGTAAAATACAGTAGCAAAATAGCAAATATATTAAAAATGTAGAATATATGCATTGCAAGTAAAAGAGCTAATACTTGTCCAAGTTTTGATGCAATCTGGATAGCAGTTAATTGAGAAGCAAATAATCATAAGTTATGATAATCAAAGGAGCAGAGGAAATGTGTGTCTTCTCTCTTTCATAAAGTTTATCCTATGCAACAGCATCTTCCCTGAGATTCAGAGGTCCCCAGTTTGGGTTTTCTAGAAGGCCCTTGTGTCAACATTTTCCTCTGGGCTTTAGGGCAAATTTGTGAACTTGTTATATGGTGCCTTGGTATTTTACGTTGGAGTATTTTAACTTTTGTTGTTGTAAATTTATGGTAACTACCAATTAGCATGCACAGGGGTGTGTGGGTAGTAGCACGGGGTGTGTGTGGTCCCAGGAGACTTCAGGGAGGCGTGCTAGGCCCAAAATGGGATGCAGGGGGGTGCACACATTGTATTATGGGTGTGGGCATGCGCTTTCGGCATGTGAGTACAAAAAAGGTTAGCTATCACTGTCAGTTTTTTGCCTTGTCAAAGAATGCATGTGCTTTCATACACTGTTCTATACATTTTTCTAAAAAGTATTTTTGGCATTGGGTGGGCACTTGTGCATAGATGTATCTCATCACATAATCTAATAGATGGGTATGACAACCATAATAGAAGATTTTCAGTGCCAATTCAAAATAAAGTTCACATTTCCAGTGGTTAATTAAAGATTTTACAGCTCAACACAGCAAGAAAACCTGCCAGACGTGTTTTGCTTTCAAGCGATAGTGACCCCAAGCACTGTGCTGTGAATAACATTTATTCTAGGACTAAAAAAGCAAACTTCCAAAATGTATTGTCTGCACTCATAATTAATATAAGGATGTATGAAAACTTTGTGTTACAAATTGGTTTGCCAAACATTTGGGAGGGAGGAACCAAAAGCATAGTAATATATTTATTACTAGTATCCCCACTGGGATACTATTTAAAATTTTAATTTTTATGTTTCTTATTCTAGATGTAGTAATATTAAGAATTATTAAAAAGAATATCAAATGCTGTTTTATGCTCTGTCACATTATATTTTAAACTTTTTTCACTAGAGTTCCTGCACCAACTCAACTCAGATTTTTTGCCATCTTACACATTTTTGATTGCATAGTGTTTTGTTATCCTTACTTGATTTTGCAAGATGTATCATGAGGAAGAGATAAACATATTTTTGTTTTTAAACCTATTTTAATAATAGAGTATCAGTTAATTATATATCTTTACCAAAATAAAGTCTGACAAAGTGAAGAATGGGGTATGAAGTTTTATTCCTATCTGGTACAAAATTTCTAGAATGTATGTTCTAAAATGCAAGTAAATATCTTGGTTCTATTTACACATGCAAACTCTTAGGCTTGTGTCTCCACACAGTTAGGGTGTTCAGCATTCAGCTGTTTCTAGTTATTTATTTGTACTGACTAGAGATACCATAATGATGACATCTTTTTTCTTATTGACTACAATACATATTATTAATATCTCAAATTTCTGACTTTCTGTGGCAATTTTCTTGCATGAAATAAACTAACACAGCTGTGGCTTTTTAAACAGTAGCCAATCATAAGTCACTGTATTTCCTGGGAACACAAACTAATGAGCATCCAGAGCTATTTAAAACCTTTATTGAACACAATGTAAGAGGCAGCACTTGGCACTTCCTGCATCCTGGCCAAGAACTGGAGGATATACACAAGTTTTAAATACTTGCATTCTATTAGGAGAAAAACTGAGAGAGTACAATCAGCTATTGAAATGGGAAAGTCCAGAATTATGCAGAAAAGAAATGTTTTCAGTGGGATATAAAAAAATAAGGGTGGAGGGTGGGGGCGCTGACCTTTAAATTTATTTAAGCAGCTACAAATGCTGTCCACATAACCTCTTGCCTTTACTATGCAAATTAAAACTTCCCGACACTTAAAATTTATGTGTTAGTACTTCAGACAGTCTGAGAGTAGTCACGTCAGACAACTGCAGTTATAATCAAATATTATACAAACAGCAGAGTAGAGGAAATGACCATTGTCTTACCTGAAGGGTCCTTCTAGGTGCACAGCGATGAGTGTCCATGCAAGGGTTAACTCAGCTCCGCTGCCCATTGGACTGAATTAAAATACTGAGTCCCGCCTTCCTTTCCCATGATCCTTCAGTTTCTTAATGAAGTTCTGTCCTCTTGAGACTGTGTTCGCCACGCGATTCATCCCCTGTGAATACATCAGACAAGCAACTAGAGAGATTAGGGGGGGAATGGACACTCATCGCTGTGCACCTAGAAGGACCCTTCAGGTAAGACAATGGTCATTCTCAGGTGCACAGCTCTGAGTGTCCATGCAAGGGACATGCCCAAGCAAAATGTCACTAGGGAGGGTGCCCAAATGGGCTCAGTGTGACTACTCGACTTGAGCAACTACGCTTTGCAAGACCCGACAGCCGAAGGCAGCGTCAGCGGAAGCATATTTGTCCAATTTGTAATGGCGAACAAAGAGGGAAGGTGACGCCCATGTGGCTGCTCTGCATATCTCCTCGATGGGAGCCTGTGAGGCCCAGGCCGCTGTGGTGGCCGCACTTCTGGTTGAGTGGGCCGTGAGCCCCTGGGGCCTGGTCCGGCCCTGATGTTCGTATGCGAGGGCGATGCAGGCCTTGAGCCAGCGGGCGATGGTAGACGAGGAGACCCCACGACCCATGGTCGCCGGTTGGAACGAGAGGAACAGGGTCTCTGATCGCCGAAAGGCCGATGTGCGCTTGAGGTAGTGCTTGAGCGCTCGACGGACGTCTAGAGTGTGCCATCGACGCTCCCTGGGATGGGAGGGCATGGGGCAGAAATTCGGGAGAACGATTTCCTGTGCTCTGTGGAACCAAGAATTGACTTTAGGCACAAACGATGGGTCGAGACGGAGTACTACTCTGTCGCTGAGGAAGCGGCAGAGGTCTTCTCTAGTCGAGAGCGCCGCTAGCTCTGACACCCGTCGTGCTGAGGTAATTGCGACTAGAAAGGCTGTCTTGAATGATAGTAGCCGGAGGGAACTCGAGCGTAGGGGCTCGAATGGTGGTTCCGAGAGACCTCTGAGGACCGTGGTCAGGTCCCACATGGGGTAGCGGTGGATGACCTGTGGCCGGAGATTGGTTGCTCCCTTGAGGAAGGACCGCACACTGGGATGACGGCTGAGAGGCTGGAGGTAGCCGGCTGACAGGACCGTGGCCAGGGCAGCAACCTGGCGACGGAGGGTGGCCGGGGCGAGGCCCCTCTCAAAGCCCTCCTGAAGGAATTCCAAAATGTGCGGGAGAGAGACAGAGAGCGGTGTTAATTGACGCCGGGAGCACCAATTTGAGAAGGCTTGCCAGGTCGCTCCGTAGATCCTGGTGGTGGAGGGTCGGCGGGCCGCTTGAATGGTGTGGATGACCGGGTCTGAGAAGTGGGCCCGAGTTAGCAGATCCCTCTCAAGTGCCAGACGGTTAGATTGAGCCATTGAGGCTCTGGGTGCAGGACAGCCCCCTGGCAGAGAGAGACCTCGTGTGGTGGGATCCTCCAAGGTGAATTGATGGAGAGGCTGGAAAGGTCCGCGAACCAGGTCCGACGTGGCCAATATGGGGCCACTAGGATGACTTCCGCTCCCTCCCTCAGGATCTTCCTGATGACCCGTGGTAGCAGGGGCACTGGAGGGAATGCGTACAGGAGGCCAGTCGGCCACGGAGAGGTGAGAGCGTCCATTCCCTCCGCCAGCGGCGACTGGTACCGAGTGAAGAAGCGTGCGAGCTGGGCGTTCCGTGGGGAGGCAAATAGGTCGAGGAGAGGGAGTCCGAACCTGTGGCAGATCTGTTGGAACAGGTCTGGGTGGAGCTGCCACTCTGATGGATCCAGGGTGGCCCTGCTCAGCCAATCCGCCCGAACGTTGTCCACTCCGGAGATGTGCTCGGCCCGAATGGAGCCCAGGTGATGTTCGGCCCATCTGCCCAGAGCATCGGCTTCCCTCATCAGTGCTGTGGATCTGGTGCCGCCCTGGCGGTTGATGTGCGCCTTCGTCGCTATGTTGTCCGTCCGGACTAGGAGGTGTTGGCCCTGCACTTCCGACCGAAGGTGACGTAAAGCGAGACGAACTGCCCTCAACTCTAGCCAGTTGATGTTGTGCTTCAGGTCCTGAGGCGACCATCTGCCCTGCACCATGGATTCGGTGAGGTGTGCTCCCCACCCGAAGAGACTTGCGTCTGTAGTGAGGACTAGCCTGTCGGGTTCCTGGAAGAGGGAGCCCTTCTCCAGTGCTGGCGAGAGCCACCACTGCAGGGAGCGACGAACCTTGGGAGGCAGTCTGACCTTGGCTCTGGAGTTGCTGGTGTTGGTTCTCTGGGATGGGAGAAGGAACCACTGTAACTCTCTTGCGTGTAGTCTCGCCCAGGGAACGATGGCTAGACAAGATATCATCTTGCCTAGGAGCTGGGACAGGAGTATCACCGGGACGTTCGTGGAGGCTTGCACCCGTCGGATCATGGATCTGAGGCTGTCGATGCGGTCCGGGGACAGGGAGATAAGACCCGTGGACGTGTTGATCACCGCCCCCAGATGTAACACCTCCGTCGCAGGAGTCAGGTGACTCTTGTCGGTGTTGATGGTGAAGCCGAGTTCTTGTAGGGTGGCTATGGTCGTGCGCAGGTCTCTTAGGGCCTGTTGTCGCGACGATGCTTGTAACAGGATGTCGTCCAGGTAAATCTGGAGTCGAATGGGGCGCCTCCTGAGATCTGCTGCTACCGCGGCCAGTATCTTGGTGAACACCCTCGGGGCGGAGGAGAGCCCGAATGGGAGGGCTCGATACTGGTAGTGCTGTCCGGCAAAGTAGAACCGGAGAAATCTGCGGTGCTCCTGTCGAATGGGAACATGGAGGTAGGCTTCCTTCAGGTCGATAGATGTCATCATGTCCCCTGGCCGGAGGCAACCTAGGATGGACTGGAGAGACTGCATCTTGAACTTTTTGTAGGCGATGTGATAGTTGAGTGCCTTCAAATCTAAGATGGCTCTGACTCCTCCTGTGCTCTTGGGGACCAAGAAGAGGATCGAGTAATACCCCCCCCCCCATCCTGGCCATGGGGAACTACCTCTATGGCCCTGATGTCTAGAAGGTGGCGGATCTCCGCCTCCATGAGGTTTCTCTTGTTGGGACACCTGGGGGTGGGACATCGGATAAAACGATGGGGAGGGGGCGAAACGAACTCTAGGGTGAGGCCGAGACGAACTGTTTGCAATATCCACGCATCTGTCGTGGTCGCCTCCCAGCGATCGGCAAACAGCTGGAGACGGCCCCCTATGGGGAGGGAGGGGTGATGGTCACTTATTGCGGTGGAAAGGCCTGTTGGCCTGACCCCCACGAAAGGGCCGCCTGGCGTAGGGCTGGTACCTGTTCCTGTCCCGGAAGGGTTGCCTACCCTGGGGGCGGGTGTTACCCTGGGGATAACTACGCTGGAAAGACGTGGAGGGGTTAGCGGGAGGCTGAGCCTCCGGTGCCCTGTAATTTTGCCTACGGAAGGATGAAGGTCTCCTATCAGTCTTACGAGAAACAAAGGGTAGGACTTTCTTCTTGTCCTTATTTTCCACTAGGACCGAATCTAGAGCTTCCCCAAACAGCTTTTGTCCCTTGAAGGGGGCAGATGCTAGCTTCCATTTGGAGCGCATGTCGGCATTCCAATGGCGCAACCATAAGAGGCGGCGCGAAGTAATATTGGATGCCATGGCCCGGGAAGCGAATTTTGCTGCGTTAAGTGAGGCATCCGCAGTGTATTCTGCTGCCAGCATGATCTTGTTAACATCATGACGGAGTCTGGCATCTCCCTGGGGGAGACATTTGAGGAGTTGGCGCAACCAGGCTATGGATGCCCTGCTAAAAAATGAGGCCGAGGTAGACGCCTTAATGGCCCAGGCCGCCGCCTGGTGTGTCTTGTGACATGCGCGCTCGGTCCTCTTGTCCTCTGCCTTAAGGCCTTCTAGTAGGTCTGGTGGGAGTACTGAATTGGATGTTAGAGCAGCGACCGGAGGGTCGACCTCCGGAAGTTTAAGTAGCTCCTCCATGCTGGGATCTACAGCATAGAGCTTTTTGTCGTTGGTACCCGGGGCAGTCCACGAAGCGGGCTGAACCCATTGGCGCTGAACTACGTCCCTAAACAGTTGGGGAGCAGGGATCAGGTCCTGGGGGGTGACTGATTCCTCAAAGAGGCCCCCGCTGGGGTCCTCAGGGTCTGTAGGGGCCTGGGGATCTGAGGTCGCCTGAGAGGAAGAGGATGTGACCGACATGCGCGTGATGGTCTTCGCTTTATGAAGGATAGACTTAAAATAAGCAGGTTGGAACAAGCCCGAAAATGCAGGCTTGTCCGGGGTCATGCCCTCATCCTCAGAGAGCTCAGGCTCCGCCAGGTCATCTATCTCATTGATGGATTCGGCGCTAATCACCGAAGGGTGGGGTGAGGAGGCCCTGGCATAGCGTGGCCTACTTCTGGGCCCCTGTGGTTGCGCCTCTGCCTGGTCTTTGAGCCCCTGAGCAATGCCCTGGGAAATGGCTGCATTAATCACCTGTCTCATCTCAGCCGAGAGAGACGGGCCCTGGTCCTCTGAGGGGCGCCCCCCCACCCCTTCTGGAATAGGTGCCGGAGGTTCCTGTATTACAGGCTGGATGGGGTGGGCTTTCCCCTCATCCCCCTCCATCTCACAATTGAATAGGTCAGTCCCACCCCCCATGGAGTGGGAAGGAGATTGGGAGATAAGGGAAGAATGATCCAGGGATAAATCTCTGAGATCCCTCTCATAGATGGGGTTGACCCTAGCCTGGGTCACACTCCTCCCCCCAGGAGGCTCGGGAGAAGCCTCCCTGTGGGCCTGTGTTATGTCAATGGTTTGCCTTTGGGCCCTATCAAACTGGCGGTCCAGGGCCTTATGGCGCCTGGCCTCTGCTTTATCCTGGCCTGCTTCATCCCTCCTGGAGTAGGGCCCCCTGCTGAGGTCCTTAATGGCCTCCCTAGCGACCCTGCCCGCCTTCCTAATGAGGGGCCTCTTCTCCCAGGTGGCATCCCCCTGTTCAGGCCCCTCAGCTATGATCTGGTGCTTCATGGCAAAGATTTAGTGCCTGGGGCAATGGAATGGGCGGATGGGGGGGGGGGCGCGCGAGGGATACGACCTTTGATGTCTTGATGCTGCTGCTGCAGAGCGCGCTGGGAGCCGGATCGTGTCCTCTGGCCTCCTTGTGGCTAGCTGTGGCCGCGGTTGAGGCTGGGGGTCGCACTTGCTTGAAAAGCCGCTGCTTGCTGCTGCTGCTGCTGCTTGCTTTCCTCAGACGAAATGAGGAGAAGCGGCAAAACGCCGTTTAAAATGGTGCTGGCTGCTTCCTGATTGGTCCCCCGGCGAATCCAAGATGGCCGCGCCCAGTCCACTACACGTGGGACGCTGCGCGGAGCTTTCCGGCTCTCTGGGGCTGCAGGCGGCTGGGGAAGATCTCCCTGGTGCCGGGCAGACCGCCGAGGAATCGGACGGTCCCGCCGGTGAAGAGCGGGGGAAGGGCGATGTCGAGGGCTCCAAGGGCTCCGTTCACCCCCCCCTGCAGGAGAAAAAGAAGCGCGCCGCTCCGATGAGCGATCTGGCTTCCCGGCAATGCGAAGGCTCCTGCTGGCTCTGCTTCTTGTTGTTGGAGAAAGGAAGGCTGCGAAGGAAAACTAGTATTTCTAACTTTTAAATCTATAATTTTGCTAAGCTAAATAGCTATGCGTCCGAAGGGCTTGGACTGAATTAAGAAACTGAAGGATCATGGGAAAGGAAGGCGGGACTCAGTATTTTAATTCAGTCCAATGGGCAGCGGAGCTGAGTTAACCCTTGCATGGACACTCAGAGCTGTGCACCTGAGAAACAATATTCCACTTTTCCTCCTGAATACAAAACCTCATCTATAGACGCATAAAGCGTTTGCCATTATTGCTAATGCCACATGGTCAATATGAGTAACAACAGCTCTGTGTAGACATCTGCAAAGCACATAAACTATTAGGTGTGAAATGGATGGGCAGCACAACAGCAGCAGCTTCTTGTCCAGATGTCAGGCAAACTACTATTGGAAAGTGATTTCTTTTCTAGGCCGCCATCTCAAGCAAGGATTCCCCCTTCTCCTCACTGCTCATACCACTATTATCAACTCCAACTCAACTCAGAACAGGGCAAAACTCTTTAGCCAGAGTCTGGCTTTAGGTGCCCATTTACCCATCTGTATGCTACACCTCACTGTTGTTTATTAAGCAGGAGGCACAGACATTAGCCAAATCCCCTTTTTAGATATAAAACAAATGAAGTATACATTATCCCAAGGTAAGAAATTAGTTCAAGAACGAGTTGAGGCTGTCAAATTGTTCCGATGTCTAGGCAGCAGTGGATACAATACAATACAATACAATACAATACAATACAATACAATACAATACAATACAATACAATAGCAGAGTTGGAAGGGACCTTGTAGGTCTTCTAGTCCAACCCCCTGCGTGGGCAGGAACCTTATACCATTTCAGACAAATGGCTATCTAACATCTTTTTAAAGACTTCCAGGGTTGGGGCATTCACAACTTCTGGAGGCAAGCTGTTCCAGAGGTTAATTGTTCTTACTGTCAGGAAATTTCTCCTTAGTTCTAAGTTGCTTCTCTCCTTGATTAGTTTCCACCCGTTGCTTCTTGTCCTGCCCCCAGGTGCCTTGGAGAATAGTTTGATTCCCTGGATGGTGCTCTTTCTCAGGGAATGCAGTGTTGACAGACTGTATCAGCATTAGAACTAACAGATCTGGATTTCTATGTCTCTTTATTTATTTGTAAAACGTATTGGCTACCCATCTTAACTATCGTATCTTTGGACGGCAAACAATCTAAAAAGATAAAAGCTATACAAAAACTAAAAAATGTAAATAAAATACTATAAAGAACCAAATACTGTGGCTCAATTAAAAGATGGAGAGAGCAGAGGGATGGGAAAATATAGGATCCGTGGTTAAACTATCAACCACCTTCACTGTGATACTCACCCATTGGGGCACCAAGCTAACTGGCAGAGAGAGGTCTTTAGGCTCTTACAGAAGGGTCATGAGGATTGGAGCGCACTTCACCCAGGGAAGCAAGATGTTTCAAAGGGGAAGGTGCAATGGCAGAGAAGGCCCTTCTTTTGGATCCTGCTGGCTGGAATACCCAGGCCGATGGAACCCACAGCATGCCTCCTGTGCTGGAATGGGTGGAGCAGGGCAATCCCATTGGGATGAATTGGTCCCTCATAGTCTGGGCACAGACCATGAGTAATCACATACTGTTGATTAACTACACCTTGAATTGCACCCAGAAGCAGACCAGCAACCAATGCAGCTCATGGAACAATGGTATTACGCGGGCCATTCTTGGAACCCCAAGAACTGCCCATGCCACAATTCTTTGTTGCTATTTTCCATAAGAGTGAATCAAGTTATTATGGGTTCTCTGGTATTATTTTAATGATCTTTTGAATAAGGAGCAATAAGAACTTCCATGGAAGGAAAGGGACAATCTCAATTTTAAGAGAAAAAGAAAAGTTATTTTTAACTATGCTTCTCAACCCAAAAAGAAAAATGCATTTATTTTATGACATCATTCGCGTTAGAGCTATTCTGCCTTACCTCTTTCTCTCAAGCTATTATTTACTGCTCTTTCCAATTGTTCTTCCTCAGTGAGTCCACCAGTATACGTATCATAGTTGTTTGCTTGATAGGATGGATTACCTGAGTATCTAAAATTCCCTGTACAAAAAGAGATCACAGATATAATTGCTTAGCATAATCTTGTTTTAACAAAGAAAACTGTTGTGATCATTCGGTATCATTGATTCCTGATTAACCACAAAAAAATTGAAACAATTACATCACTGCATATATCATTATTATATTATAAAATTACTATACTTACATTAATGTAAAGTAACAAATGCAATAGTAATCATTTTCATCTGATGTCTCCTTCACTGAAATCTATCAAGTTGATATTTCACTGAATAACATGTCAATATTCTATTCAATTTTTGCCCCTTTTGACTCATAAATATCGTGAGCACAGAACTATATATTAGTAACGGGCAACATAAACTGCATGTAAAATATGTGCCTTGTAATAAATAATAGTGTCTTATGCTAGAAAGATTCGCTTGTATATTGTAAAACAGGCTTCTATGGTTGATATAATCCCCTCACTTTCCAGACAGCACAAATGGAAGGTAACTGATTGGGAATATTGTTAACCATCTTGTCTTGAATTAGAAACCCATCATCCTTAAAGAAAAAAAAACTATATGTGTCTATCCCTTCAAAAGTACAAAAAGTTCTACTAGCCTGACTGAGAATATAAAAACAGCTTTTCTGAAAACATACTCTCTGAATTGAGATTCTATTTGAATTGAGAATCTAATGTTACAGTATAAGATGCATTTGTGGAACTCAGTCAATAAACCTGGATTGCTGTCTGTTAACCTAAGGTTCTTTCCCATCCCCAGTCCTATTTTTTACCAAGTTTTTAAAAATTTCTTTTAAAATCTATGTGGATGCTCATCTTGATGAAGTTAAGAGTCGTATAAGACATCCTTTAAGTTTTCTGATATACAGAGGAAGCAAAATAAATGTCAACATAAACAAGGATTCAATCTTATGGAACACATTTCCTGCAATACTGAAATATTAAAGAATAATATGAACAGACTTGTGAACACATTAAAACTGTAACAGAGAAGAAATAAGATGTGAATTATTTTTTATCAACAGATAGTAATAATCAATTGACACAAAGTAAATCCTACGGAGTACAACAAAATTTTCTCTGAGGTAAAAACTGGTAAGATTATAATCCAAATTACTCGCCTGTTCTGTAATTGTTCCTTTGTCCTGAAAAGCCAGTTGGAAATACACGGCCACCTAGAAATAAAATTATAATGAGTATTTGTAAACATGTAAAATATTATACTGTTATTTAAAAAGTTAACAAGTTCTGTCAAATTATATTTGTTTTGATTCTTACCTGACATATTTACCAAATTTGTTGCTTTAATTTTAAATACAATTAAATTTTAAATGAAGATATTTTCCTGTAACAGCATGGATATACAGCAATAGATAACTGTTGGAATATGTATTTATTTTTAGTATCTGGCTTTTTAATTTGATCTGATTCCAGAATTAAAACAACACAATAAAGAGTTAACACTGGCATAACATTTGGAACAAACTGTACAAAACGACTCATGGCTATTGAGAGTAATGTTAATTCAAGTTTTCTCGGAAAGAGACAACTAGTGCACAAGTTATTTGTATTTAAAATATGTAATTTTCTTCTGTACTGTTCAAAAGAAATCATATGCAAGAATGCATTCTTCAAAGGAGCTCACTGTGTAGATTACTGGTAGTCCTTAATTTATGATCAATTGTTTAACAACTGTTCAAAGTTACAACAGACCACAAAAAAGCTATTTATGATCTATTCTCAAAGGTAAAACTGGTACAAGTCGTATGACTATTTGTTACTTTTTGCCATTTTCCAACAGAAAATAGGAAAAAATACCAATTGTACAATATATGCTGGATTTACTTGCTTATGTGATTTGCTTAAAGACCAGGATTACTCAGTTTATGACCACTATAAATACAATTATAAAATTGTAACTGATCACATGGTGTCTTGACTTATGATCAGAGTCCTTCACTCCAATGTGGTTGTTAAGTTGAGGACTACCTCTATGAAAACTCATCTTTAGCAGTCACTCCTACTATCATAGGCACAGTCAGTGGCACACCTTCATCAATAAATGACTCAAGGACAATCTAAAGTCTTTTTCTTTTTTTGTGCTATAGGCAAAGTAGAAAATTTATATTGTACATTATTTGATCATCAAATTTATTTATTCATTTGTCTGTATTTACATCAATTTATCTGTCATCCACTTATAGTAGGTAGCTTTTAACACTAAGCATTAAAATAAAATCCAATAGTAGCAAATATCTGTAGCTTGGTTGTAGGATGAGTTTGTGGGTTGGTTTCCAAACATTTTGTTATCAGGCTAGGCAACATCTTCAGCGGAGTTTAGGAGATGTCGGTGTTCTTCCAATTATAAGAGCTTCAGGTGTGGGTATATCAAGTGAAGCTCTTGTGATGGATCAGCTGTGAGACAGCAGTGAGTCTTGTGATGGATTTTGTGATTAGGAGATTACATCAGGTAATCATAAGACTCACAGCTGACCCATCACAAGACCCTCACTAGACATACCCACACCTGAAGCCCTTATAAACAGAAGAACACTGACACTGATATCCCCTAAACTCCGCTGAAGATGTTACCTAGCCTGGTAACGAAAAGTTTGGAAACCAATGGCATAATTCTAAAGTTCCGAAGTACAATTTAAAATCACTTTAAAGTTATATTAAACAGCAATGCTTGGGAGGTTTTAGGGTCATTATTACCTGCACATGCTCTCATAAAAATCCTCAGGGGTCCCATGGTGTACATTAGGCCAACAAGAATACCTGCCAGATGTCCTGCAAAAGAACTCCTAAAATGAAAGCAATTTTCTGTGAGATGTATTGGTCCTGATTAGAAACTTTCTGTAGCTCATTAAACTTCACTCCATTGGATATGTTAAAAATTGTAAGAGCTTAGTATATTTAAAGGAGACATATGCATTTCATTACCTCAAAATTTTTGGGAAATAACAATGATCTAATAATGCCCTATTAAATTACATTCATATCCAAATTCTTTATTTAGATCATAAAGAGATAAAAGGGTAGAATTATCTTTCTATCTACACTTTCAGAATTCTCAAGTATCAAAGGTACTTGAGAATGATTATCTGGCATCCCCACCTAAAATGAAGGGAGCTATCCTGATACATGACGTATTCCTAGTGCTTAAATCATATTGTTTCCATATTCCCAATTATTGTAAGAGAGAAATGAGGATTTGTTTGAAAAACACCACTTCCATATACCTCTGTGTAGAAAGGAGCAGTTGCTTCTGTTTAAATAATAAAACTTTCAATATACAGATCAGTGGTGGGTTGCAGACGGTATGCCTCGATACGGGGGTACCGGAGCCTGCCTGGAGCACCATTCTGGTACCATTCTGGTACAGAGCTCTGGAGGGCCACCCATTTACCTGAGCTCCTTACCTGTCCTTTAAAGCCTTTGGTGCTTCCGTGCAAGGCGCATACAGCCCCTGTGAGATGCTCCGCCGAGCAGCTGGAGCACCGCAGAGGCTTGCAGAGGCGTCACTAGCAGGTACGACACGTGCCACATGCGCATCCATGTGGATGCTGCCGGACCCGTTCCCACCGTACCGGTTGGAACGGGATCCGGAACCCACCATTGATACAGATACAGTTCTATGTATCTCACTAAACTGTAATGTTTGATTATGAATATGCTGCATGAAATGAGGCAGTGATCTATAAACCATGGTAAATTGGTAATGCACGATGCTTATTTTTTAATTATAATTAAGCAAACAATGGCTTATGTATCACATTGGCCAAATCTATCTATTATCCTGCATAAACTCTCTGCACATATGCCAAGCCTGAAAAATATACAACTTTGCCCAAATCCTTCTTATATCCCCTATTTTCTTCTATAATAACAATTTTTCTCTCTCTTAAAAAGCACAATCCAGATTAATAATAATAATAATAAAATTTAATTTATAGACCACTCACTCTCCCCATAGGGACTCAGGTGAGGACTTATTGATATGTAACTATTATTCATTACAGTAATGTCTACATACTTACATACAAAGTAATTTGAGTTCTAAATGACTGACAGCAGACTTACCGTGGATTTAATACATGGATTGCTAGAAGTTCCAACCAACAAGAGTATTTATTGGATACATTCAGGCCCATAATATTGGTTGATCCCCCTGGATGGTAATAGTTATTAAGCACTTTCAAAGCAAATAGCACTCCTATAAAAAAATAAAGAAAAAAGATCAGCGCAAGAAGAATTCTCAAATAATATAAAAGTTAAATATTACAGAAGATCTGTACACTTGGTACGTCTTGCATTCCATTTATTTAAAGACCATGTAAATCACTTCTATTATAGTATTTCAATATTTAAGTGGCAAAAATATCTAAATTTGTGTGTACTTTTAAAATATTCAAGTACTTTTTCCCAAAACTAAAAACAAAATTCCCCAGAGTGATAACGTTGCCAGTGACTTTAGGAAAAGAAAAGAGTTCTCATTAGTATAAACAGAGTGCAATATTGTGCTAATATACCTGAAACTAAGATCAGATGTTCAGACAAATGGCTGAAGAAACCTTATAAAATTTCTCATTTTATTGAAAAGTAATCCTATTTTAAAACTTTGGTTGAGAAAGGCAGATTATTCTCATGACAAGCAGACTCAGCATTGGGGCAGAAAAGGGAAATTTAGGGCTCCAAACCTAATCTACTCCGTCTCACCAGCCTAGCCTACTGAAAGCACATAAATAACAAGGCAAATTTTCTACAAGCAAAGACAGGATTCTGATACCTCTCCAATAACACCATAAGAATAGTGATAAACAAGATCAAACCTATGAATCCAGTTTTATTCCTACATCATAGTAGGAGCATAGATGTTAATTTCCTTTCAATTGTGATGATACTGTACATTACCAGTAACTTGATAACCAGTAACTCTGAGTAACTTGATAAAATAATAGTGAACAGCAAAAGATTTCTAAGTGTCAAGCTATCAGTTCTTGGCATATTAAAGAGTTACTCTTGACAATTAAATTTCTGATTAAAATTAGGAATTTTTTTAAAGTTCTTTTTGGATTTTATGGTAAATCCTTGATTCAATAGCAAAGAATATTGACTACATCTGAAAAGTAGCAATGGAGGTGTGCTCATTGACTGTCACTGATATTTTAGCATCATTCTTCCAATATATGTATTAAAATATTGAAATCAAGCTCATTGATATATCCATGCAATTTCTTTGAAGGGAAAAGGGAAAAGAAGTAATTTGCAAACTTATTCTAGGATGGGTAGATTTCCCCCCCTTTCACTTCTCAATCTAGCCTATAATCCACGGGTATCAAACTCAATCGCGTCACAGCCAGATTGTCACATATCCCAATGTTTTTTGCCTTTGCGGAGCTGGAGTGGGCGTAGCCTGTGGATGACATATCTTCAAGCCGCTGGTTTGACAGATCTGCTATAGTCCTTGGATTCCAAAACTAGATAATTGTTTGGTTTCCAAACTTAGAAAATATCAGCAAGGTGCTACTATCAGATTGAAATGACTCTGCTGCTTACTATTCACTTCACTTTTAATTTCCTTTTTCTGTAGTAACTTTATTAAAGTTATTACAGAACTAAAAAGGAAAAAATATCAAGTAACACATAAATAAAAATAACCCCCTAGAAAGCATCTGGCCTGGGCACAGCACCATGAGACGGCATTGGTCGCGTTGGTAGATGATCTCTGGAGGGCCAGAGATGGGGGTTGTTCCTCCATCCTGGTCCTATTAGACCTCTCAGCGGCTTTTGATACCATCGACCATGGTATCCTATTGCATCGGCTGGAGGGGTTGGGGGTGAGGGGCACCGTACTACGGTGGTTCTCCTCCTACCTCTCCGGTCGATCGCAATTTGTGTTGGCAGGAGAGCAGAGGTCGACCCCGAGACCCCTCACATGTGGGGTGCCTCAGGGGTCGGTCCTCTCTCCTCTCCTGTTCAACACATATATGAAGCCGCTGGGCGAGATCATCTGTGGTTTTGGGGTAGAGTACCACCTCTACGCTGACGACACGCAGCTGTATATATCTACCCCAAACCACCCCAACGATGCCGTAACGGTGATGTGCCGGTGCCTTGAAGCCGTGCGGGCCTGGATGGGAAGTAACAGACTCAGACTCAACCCGTCCAAGACCGAGTGGCTGTGGTTCCCGGCATCCCGGTACAACCAGTTGATTCCATCACTGGCCATAGGGGACGAACACCTTACCCCCGTGGATGGGGCACGCAACCTGGGCGTCCTCCTGGATACCCGGCTGTCCATGGAAGATCAAGTGACGGCCGTGGCCAGGAGGGCGTTTTACCAGGTTCGCCTGGTACGCCAGTTGCGTCCCCTATTGGATCGGGATGCCCTTTGCACAGTCACTCATGCCCTCGTGACATCCCAACTGGACTACTGCAATTCTCTCTACATGGGGCTCCCCTTGAGGTGCACCCGAAGACTTCAGCTTGTCCAGAATGCAGCCGCGCGAGCAATAATGGGAACCTCTAGATTTACCCACATAACACCGCTCTTGCGTGAGCTGCATTGGCTACCTGTCGTCTTTCGGGTGCGCTTCAAGGTGTTAGTCACTATCTTTAAAGCGCTCCATGGCACGGGACCTAGTTATCTGCGGGATCGGATCCTGCCTCATACTTCCCTGCCCCCGATTCGCTCCCACAGAGAGGGACTTCTCCGGGTGCCGTCCACTAGGCTATGCCAGCGGACGGCGCCCAGGGGAAGGGCCTTCTCTGTGGCGGGCCCAGCCCTCTGGAACGACCTTCCTCCCGAGATCAGAACAACTACGGACCTCCGCTCCTTCCGTCAAAAATTAAAAACACACTTTTTCTGCTTGGCCGGCCTAGGTTAGTCTTCCGTCTTTTAATAGGGTTTTAGGGGATTTTACTGTATTTAGATAGGGTGATTTTAGCGCAGGGATAATTTGGTTTAATTTGTATTTTATTTATCTATTTATGTATTTTATATCGGTATTTTTAATTTCTCCCTGTGCACCGCTCCGAGTCCCTTCGGGGAGAGGAGGCGGTATATAAATAAAAATATTATTATTATTATTATTATTATTATTATTATTATTATTATTATTATTATTATTATTATTATTATTATTATTATTATCATCACCTTCATCACAAGTATAAACAATACAATACAATACAATAGCAGAGTTGGAAGGGACCTTGTAGGTCCTCTAGTCCAACCCCCTGCGTGGGCAGGAACCTTATACCATTTCAGACAAATGGCTATCTAACATCTTTTTAAAGACTTCCAGGGTTGGGGCATTCACAACTTCTGGAGGCAAGCTGTTCCAGAGGTTAATTGTTCTAACTGTCGGGAAATTTCTCCTTAGTTCTAAGTTGCTTCTCTCCTTGATTAGTTTCCACCCATTGCTTCTTGTCCTGCCCCCAGGTGCCTTGGAGAATAGTTTGACTCCCTCTTCTTTGTGGCACCCTCTGAGATATCGGAACACTGCTATCATGTCTCCCCTGGTCCTTCTCTTCATCAAACTAGACATACCCAGCTCCTGCAACTGTTCTTCATATGTTTTAGTCTCCAGTCCCCTAATCATCTTGGTTGCTCTTCTCTGCACTCTTTCCAGAGTCTCCACGTCTTTTCTACATCGTGGCGACCAAAACTGTATGCAGTATTCCAAGTGTGGCCTTACCAAGGCACTATACAGTGGCATTAACACTTCACGTGATCTAGATTCTATCCCTCTGTTTATGCAGCCTAGAACTGTGTTGGCTTTTTTGGCAGCTGCTGCACACTGCTGGCTCATATTTAAATGGTTGTCCACTAGGATTCCTAGATCCCTCTCACAGTTGCTACTATTGCAATTTCATTATCAATTTCATTATCTTTTAATCTCCTCTTAATTAACAACTATGAAACTCTTTATCCCATAACTTATATCTTAATAGTAGGCAAATCAAATAAGTAACATCTTTTTCAATCCAGTTATCAGTAAAACCTCTAAACGAAGTTCTAAAATAAGATTAATATATCTGACAACTCTTATCTGCAAGCAAACTCCCTTTAAAAGGCATAAATGGTCCCAATATCCTAGTCTAAACAAAAATCTGAAGTCTAATATGACAAAAAGGGATCATTTCTCTCAAGACTCAATATACAACAATTTTCCATTTCAAATGCCAACAATTCCAAAGAAACCCACCCTACATAACATATCCCATTCAAATAAACATTCCATATCTCAACTATAAAACATAAACAGATCCACATTAAGCCATAAAGTAATCCCAGTATTCTAATACAAACAAAAGACTAAAATTTAACATATTTTATCTTTTAAACAAGTTTACAAAGTTTCATTACTTTAAGTAACAGACAGCTGGATACAGTTTAAATGCTATCAAACTGGAATACACAAAGTAATTGTATGGGGAAAGGGTTAAACACCATATTAAATGTATGCAAATCCAATATGCCACTTTTTCAGTCCGGATTATCAGAATCCAAAAAGAAAAAAATGACATGTCTTGCTGTAAATCTGGTAAAAAAACACGTATTAAGAAAATGTATTCCTTTCTTAAATGCAGAACAATCTTTCTCAAGACACGACAAAGCTGACATAATCAACTCCTGGTGTAGGGAGGGGGAACCTTTTTGGCACAGAGTACCCAAACTGGAACATGCATGTATGTGCGAGCGCCAAAGCACCAGAATCTGAAGACCAGCCTGCCGGCAAGCTTGCTTTTTTGCCTGTTTTCAGGCTGTTTTTCAGGTCATTTTCAGGCCTTTTTGGGGCTGCTTTCAGTCCATTTTTTGGCACTCCCTCACCTATGAAGACCAGCTGGCTGGTGCCAGAAACCAGAAGAGCAGCTGGTAATGGTGCATGTACCCACAGAGAGGGCTCTGCGTGCCACCTCTGGCACGAGTGCCATATGTTCGCCATTATGGTCCTAGTTCAATTCCTCAAAGATATCTCTGAATGCCATTGTACATTGCTTGTCTTGTTATATCTTAAATATGAAAAAGGTTTTCTTTCCTACAAGGATGTATTTATTCTTTAAGTTTAATTTTAAATTATTCTTCAAAATCCGATATCCCATCATTTTCTAAGTCCTGAATCTGTTTAAAGCTTTCTGTAGCTAAAATCCTGTCTTGCTTTTTGCCATTTATTTCATATTTTTAAAGATTTGAAAAATCTTTGATCTACTCGCCAACTTCCTATTCGTGGCCGAGTCTATTTTAGGTCCACCTTTCACAGAACCATTTTCAATCGGCCATATTTCCTGAAAGTCCAGATGTTTGTCTTTTAGTTTCCTTTGTAAGAGAGTACTAGAAAAATGTAGCAGTGACAAAGTTGTATTCGCTGCATCACTAGTCCATAGCCCGGTGTTGCCCAGGTATTTATTTATAGGGGGGAAATGTCCAGACCAAACATAATTTCTAATGTAGGATTTCCCCCCCTTACCAGATGGAGCCATCTTGCAGGGTACTGTGAAGCCATTATCATGGCAACTCCACTGTGCTGTACAGTAGAAGCCACTGAAAGGCACAACAGGCTGCATTTTAATGAAACACACCACCCAAGGGGTGTTAGGGGTGTCTTACCACCACAATATTTTTCTCCAGTTAAGTCATCTGTGTACCAAGTTTGGTTGAAATTGCTCAAGGTGTTCCAGAGTTACGCTGAAACACACACACAGAGCCATTTTTATAGATTCAAGAACGTGCTAATTTCACATTCCCTAAATATATATTATCTATTTCCTAACAGCTAGCATTTGCAATAAATAATAGTCTTATAAAAAAAGGTGGAAGAACACCTTACCAGAAAAACCAACAGCACAGTGATGTTCATATAAAGGATCACCAAGAAGTTCCGCCAGTATAGCTTCCAGAAATAGGTATACAGCTCCCACAAGTAGTGAAAACAGTGCAATTATATATCCAAACCACATAGTTCCAAGTCTGTTCTCCAATTTAATTCCTTTCCAAAGCAAGGAGACCATATTAAAATATAGATGCCAGTCATCTGCATGGTGAAATGCTGCAAGATACAAACGATGCCAGTCTTTTTTGTAAAGACACTGATTGACACTAATACATGCTTCGTCCAGAGGTTTCAGAGGTTGTAGAAAAAAGAAAATGTTCACTGCCAAGGTTGCAAGTGTGGCAGGTGGAATGTTGTGAAACCCAACTTGATAGATCTGAGAAAGGAGGAAAAGCACTCCAGGATTTAATCCTTTGTGCCTTCGCTGCATAGTTTCTTCTTTGAACGGAGTTTACACTAAAACTTGAGTACAGCACAAATCCAGACAGATTCTGAAAAATAAAGATAAAAAAATAAATCTTTTCCACAAGGAAAAATGGAACATGCAAGTAATCCCCTAGGTACAACCATTCGTTTAGCAAATTTTCACAAGAACAAATTTATCCAGAAAGTTTACCTAAGTTAGAGATTCAAAAGAGGCCTCTGTAGTCCATGTGGCTTGGATTCAGTCACTGCTGCCAGACATTTTTAACTCTGTCACTTCGCTTTGGCCATTCAGGGTTACGGCATGCCATTTCCTAAAGCCGGCATGGGTCCCCCCCCACTCCTCGCGGTCACATGGCCAAACAAGATCTGGTGATTTTGCAGCCAGTGTCGAGTTTATTTTTGTTTTTGTTTTTTTGATGCTGCCTGGAGAGGTTTAAGATTAGCAAGGGCAAGTGATTTTTTTTTTTTAAGTGACTTGAGAGTTCTATAAATTTTACTCCCACCCCCTTCAGGGCAGCTGCTTAGAGATGCTTGAGCCAGATACCAGCAAGTGATTTTATTTTTTAAAAGCAACTGCAAGCAGAAAGCTCTGGGAGACTGCTTGGAAATAATTTAGTTCCTGAGCTGAAGGTTGCACCAGAAACAGTTGATGGGCAGGCAGCAGTAGTGGGGAAAACCTCTCCACCAGGTAATGATGGCAGCAATCAATTAATAAATCAGAGGAAATAGTAAGTCAGATCTTTGTTCATTTAATGATTCATCTGATTCAGTTAAGATAGAAGTAGAAACAATTTCATTGAAAATTTACTTCCTAATTCCTCTACTACATTTTAAGAGATTGAGGGTGTGTGTGTGATGCAACAGAAGTCTCTGGGTGCCATTTAAATTTTTTATTCCAGAAAAAAATGTTGGTCCTTAAGTTTCTAATATTTATATATTTTCAAAAATATGATATTTAAAAAAGTATAGCCAATTTATCAATGCATTAAATTTGCATGCAGGTAATTTTGTTCTCCCATCAGACCTGATGTCACTGCTTTGTTGCTGAAAATGGAGGAGGGAGGAATTATTTGAAGCAGGATTTAAGGATTTAGTATAATTTTTTCATTCAAAATTCATCACTAGACCAACTTTACAATTCCATGCATATAAAATTAAAACTAATTTAAAATTTTCAATGAGACTTGGTCCAAAATAAATGTGTGTAATATCTGTCCAAGGCAAAACTGAGAATGTAAGCAGATGACATTGGGAAGAATGAAGCAGCTAGAAAGAATAATTTCTGATAAAAAAATTTTAGAGGGAAGTAATTTTTTTCAAAGTTTTTTACTCCACATTTCTGCAAAAAGTATATTTTACCTGCAAAAAGTATATTTTACCTGCAAAAAGTATATTTTACCTGCTTTTAACTAAATGTAAACTGGAGAAAATTATTCTGAATATTTTCATGAAACAGACTGTCAATATTTTCATTTGTTTAAAAGTTCTTCCTCCAATCTCTTATCAATCGATTATTAAAATATTAATTAAATAGTAGACAATGCAGATTTTGTTTCCTGCAATGATTTTTAAAACACACCCCAGCTTTCAAAATGTACATGCTTGCAGATTAATTTTGAAATGGGTATCTGCCTTTCAGTTAAGACAACTACATGCTTATATATTCTCACTTATAAAGGGAAATCTCTGTGATCACAGATTCTAATAATTGTTGTACAGAAAATATTTAATGAATGTTTACACTGAATAACAGTGGGCTTTGTTTAATTTGTAATATTATGCAGCTTTTAATTTCTTTAATCATACACTGTATGTCACCATTGTTTGAGAGGGGAGAGGTGTCTATCATTAAATCATGCAACAATAAGGCTGTACTTAGCCATGGTCATGATCCACTATTGTGTCATCACTTCTTGTCAGATGGGCAGCTATATAAATTTGATTAATAAATAAACTAATTCTGTCCACTTTCATGTTATTGGTTTTCAGCCTAAAAAGTGCTTCCATGAAACATTAAAAGAACACCAAAGAGCTTAATATAGTAATAAACATACTAAAACTGCACAACAAAAATAAACACTAAATGTAAGGTTTAATTAAAAAGAAGAATTTATCTTCAAAATAAATTTTCATGGGAGTTAGTCAGGTGCACTTTGAGAAAATAAGAATACAATGCAAAGAAAGCCTGAAGTACAAGCATACTCATTCCTTTTTCTACAAACAAAAAGGATATTTTTCCCACCTGTAAGTTGATAAGTAACTCAAAGTGGCAAACATACAGAATAGTTCTTTCGCCTCCTATTTTCTCCACAACACCACCCCTGTGAGGTGGGTTGGACTGAGAGAGTGACTGGCACAAAGTCACCCAACTGGCTTTTCATGCCTAAGGCAGGACTAGAATTCACAGGCTCCTGATTTAAAGCCAGCACCATACTACTACATCAAATTGACTCCCTTATTATCTCTTAAGTATCTATTCCATGGTCGGAGGGTAACAGTTTTCCATCTAATTCTTGAACTATCAAGAAAATACATGCATATTAACTTAAAGAGAAAAAATAATTATGATTCCAATTTTATTCCCTGAGAAATGTTTTAGAAGTTTACCTGATCAATTAGACAATATTGGTGACCTCATTTAGGCTGCAGTTATTTTCATTCAGCACCAAATTTGGCAAAAATTAAGATGGAATTTAATTATTCGTGTAGCAAAATTTTATACATATAAAATTTCTGTTGCATTTAACGGAGCTCACTCCCAAGTAAATGGGTAAAGGATTAATCAAGCACAGCACTACTACATGGAAATCTAACTGCTTCCTTCAACTATACACAAGAAAAACAGAAATAGGAACGGATAACATACTTTCTTAAAAAAAATATCTTGCCATATGCAATTAATTTTCGGGAGTTTAGGATCATCTCCTTCCATCTAATGTGGCATACTTTCTCTTATCAAAGCAGGTGGGGCTTTCCTGGGTTTCTAATGTAGAAAGAGTGGGAAGAATCTAATGTCAGAGTCTTTCGTCTGAAGCCAGAGGCATGTCTCCAATCTTGGAACAAACTGAACAAATTTATAGCCTAGCAAACTATCCCTAGGAACAAGTCCTTTCTTGCTCAAAGCAGGTTACTCTGACCTCAGCAGCAGCAATCTGATGTTATGCCAAGCTAAAAAACAAGGTCTATGCAATGCTTTAGATCCAATGTGGATACATCTGCTTTATTTGATACAGTGATGAGATTCAAATAGAGTTTTGTAGGCCTATTTAGTGTACACAAAAGCATATTATTAAATATTAAACTTCTATACAAGCAGCAATTTAACTTGATTTAAAGCATAACACACATAAATTAAGTCTAAAAACTATACTTGTGTACTGTAGGTACTATGTGATCATCACTTTCTACTATGCAATAATTCTTAAACTGCAATGATATCCAATACAAACGCAACTCCTTATACATAGACCTGTGAAGGAATGAAGCTGGGTTGCAGTCTGCTCTTATGGAGAATAGCTGCAGTCTGCAGAAACCCATTTGCCCCCATACATTCAATAACAAGTATCCAAACTGGCATTCCAGCTGCTGTTATAACTGAGCCACGCCCTATCATTTTGATGGATGTGCTGACTTGACTTCCAGAGGCAAACTAACCCTACTCATAGTCTTAGCTTAGAAAAGCAAACATTAAGACAGAGAGGGATATGCGCAGCAGAAAAGGTGATAGCAAACAGCCCACAGACAAGGAAGCAAAGGCAAGAGGACTACTGCATTATTTAACTGCCAGGATCATAACCTATGATGAGCAGCATACCCTGGTGGGTATCCTGCCTGGAGTTTGGAGCGCTGCCTGGAGCTCATCAGCAACTAGAAAATGAGCAATCACAATGAAACAGCACCCTATCCCAATTAGTTCACGAATTTAGGGGAAAAGGCAAAGACTGCACACTTCTTGATAAATTTTGTTTCATCTGATTATTACCAGACAGAGTATAAGGATTGAGTATTAAAGACATAATTACTAGAAGGGTGGAGTTGACCCAGACCAACAGACTGTTGTTGGGAAAGAGCATGTTGCAAGAGCGCATTGTGTAGGTTTTTGCTATGCTGTGGTGTACCCAGATCTTGGAAAGCAAAGAACCCTACAAGTTCTTGTTTACTATTTGTTTTGCAGCTATTAGAAGTTATGACAGCACTGAAAATGACTCATTAATAGGTTCTCACCCTTACAACTATTGCAAAATACCCAGAGTTACATGAACACAATACAGGGGCTTGGCAATTGGCTTACATTTATGATAGTTGCAGCATTGTGGGGTCCTGCAAGTACCATTTGTGACCTTCCCAGCGAACTTCCAACCAGCAAAGTCAATTGAGAAGCCGGCAGAAGATTGCAAGTTGTGGTCACATAAAGTCTAACTTAAGAACTGTAAGTGAGTCACAACTAAGACAAAAAGTTCATAAAATTGGGTGCAGTCATGTGATACCTCACTTAACAACTGCACTACTTAATGTTAATTTGTTTGGTTTCTATCATGGTTGTAAGTCAAGGACTACCTGTATTATTTAAGTACAAAATTCAATCTTAGGTGGCTTACAATTTCAGGGCCATTCATAACCCTAAAAACATTTCCATAAATTGTTTCAGAAAAGCATACTTCATTGACATAAATTAGAAGTAAAAAAGTAACGAAGTTATAAAGTTGATAGTAGTAATTTAGGTTATCACATCTTTCTGTTCTATGCATGGAGTCAAATTAAAGCTGTTACAAGGAGCCAACCACCTCTCTGGGAGACTGGTCATATTCTCAAACTGCTGTTAATATATTTCTTCTAATCTATCTTCCTGTAACTTAAAGCCATTATCCATGTCTGAAATGAAAAAGAACACCTCTTGGATTTTTGACTGAATTTGATTATTACAAATGAAATACTAATTTCTACAGCAAGGCTGTATTTCATTACCCATATAACTATAATAAATGCAACAGACAAAACATCTCAAATTTGTCATGGTCCAAATATCATGGGCTAATTTCTCCCCTTGAAATCTCTCAAGCCTCTTATAATGCTAAAAATACATACATTTTTCCAGAGGCCACTGATATTTTAAAAGGCCCACCAGTTTTTCACCCTTGATTTAAAGCACCATATAAACTATGGTTTGTAATATGAACTACAGAGATATCCCTCCCCCTTTTCACTATTTTGGATCAATTATAGATTAGCATTATAGCACAATAGAAAAATGTTTATTCTTAATTCTTGTTCCTTGAACCATATCAATTTCATAGCCCTTGTTTTGCAATGGACATGTCTTTAATAAACCAGTTAAAATAATCTAATTTTATCATATTTGGATAAAATAGGAATTATCCAAATAAATTATCAAAAAATAAGACAAAACATCTAGAGAATTAACAACCCTAAAATGTTCTTATTTACTTATTGGAAGTATATTAATTCAGCAGAAATATCTTATCCATTAACAAGGTGAGATACACAAAAGTGTTTCGCAGATTCAGGGAATTTAACTGGACACAAGATAATATGACCAAAAAAACTTTCCATCATTTAAAAATGTCGTGTTATCATTGTATTAGGGTAATAATGCGAATGCATAACTTTAGTACAGTAGTTTAGATTAGAAATACCAAACTCTAATTAAAAAATTCCATAAAGGAATTCTGGGAAATAAATAGCTAGAAGATATGGTAAAAAAAAACATTAAAATGTATGCTGAACAGATCTACTATCATCACTTTGAAAATATGCTGAGTAAAAGCTTTTGCAAAAATACAACTGAACAAGGCAAGGGACCATTAAGGGATTCTTTTATGATTTATGGAAGAAAATAGATCAATCTTTGGCAATATCATTAATTCCACTGAAGATGAAAACAGGGCCAAGTCCAAATATAAGATGTAATAGGATCACTCCCTCCTTTGTTTCAATTAAAAGGTATTGTGTTGGGGTGAAAATTTATTTACTTAAGCAACAGAAGCAGTTAACTCCTATCCCCATAAATTTTCACACTTTAAATTATTCAAAAATATTTTCCTTCAATATTACACAAATACTTTGCAACAATCTACTGCTAAACATAAGAGTTAAAAGATGCAATTTTTTTTTAAAAAAAAATCCAAGCAACTATGCTATGGCTACTGAATCAGTTTGTGTTTCAACTAAATTCAGAATCCAAAGCAGTATTTAACCAGACTTTTCCTATTTAACCAAATTTGGGGGAAAGGAAAATAAAAGAACTATTTTAATTATTTTAATGACTATTACATCATTAATAGAAAAACTAATTATTTCAAGTGTTTATGAGGCACCTCTGTCCCTTGGACAGTTGCAAACATTAACAAAACAAAAAAAAAGTTCTCCCGAGCTTGAGGCCCTTCAAATGCATTAGTTGCTAACTCACCTGGAGGGCACAAAGAAAGAGGGAAGCGGGAAGATCAGTAGGAGAACACAGTGACCTGTAATAATTGAATTATAAGCGAATATGCAGTAATCTTAGATGTTATGATTCTGGGCGACTGAGTAACGAGACCGAGCCTATACGGAACCGGAGGAGACCCTCAACAAAGAACCGTGACTCGAAGATTATTAGAACATCGCCTCCTTCCCCATTCCGTTCTACAGCCTTAAGGAGCCGATTTACTCAAAAGTTACAAAGCAGAGGTGGTCCACCCTGCCCAGACGGCTTTCCGTGGAGAGTCCCTCTCTCGCACTTGGAGGAGGAGGAGGAGGAGGAGGCAGAGAAAGACCCCATCCCCAGGCTCAGAAAGCGCCTCCACTCCCTCTACCGGAAATGGGAAACGATCCTCCTCCCGGCCGCCACAGGCCCAATTTACGCCAGGCGTTGCGTGCGATTACGGCAAGGCGAGGTTTACGCGCCGGAAACAAGACCACGTGACCCGCTCGCTGGTCAATCAGAAGCCACCGCGATCCGTCTCTGTGATGAATCAACCTCGGGAACGACGCATGCGTCACGTGAAGCTGTGCTTTTTATGTCGCGGGGTGTGAGCGCGTCACGTTTTCCGCTTTCTTTCCTGCAAAATAAAATAAAATAAAATGGATTCACATCTTAATTCGGGAAATTGCTTACTTGTACCTTGATTCAAGTTGACTTCAAAATTAAGCACTCTTATGGGGTTTCTTTTTTTAATTTGAGCCGTAATTGTTGGGGTAACTTTCCCATGAGCCACAGGGCTGTCTCCTATGCAAGGCGAGAGGGTGGAGAGCTGTAGCAACAGAGAAAGCTTAATGCGTCGCCAGCGTTGTCCAATGTATTCGGTTGGGAGAAGCTGCAATGAATATAATTCTTTCCATTCCCCATTATTCCTGTCAGAGCTGAAGAAGCTTCTTGGATGAGAAGCTAAACAACTTCAAAAAAAACCCAAGAAAGTCCAGCTGCCTCCTGAAAAAGCACTTATGGGACAACCATCACTTGGATGACTGAGAATCTCTACAGTCTTTTTGCACTTAGGGACTGCAGCATGGAAAATACTGGATGAGCTAAACTAACTGAGGATAAATTACAGTTGTCAGTTTTACGATAGATCGCAAATGAGCATTTACTTTTGAGCAAAAGATTTAGATTAGTACAAAAGATCAGCTCAAAAACCTAACATGTGTGTGTGTGTGTGTGTGTGTGTGTGTATGTGTGTGTTACGTTTTTGAGCTGATCAATAAATAAGTCAGGGAGACTAGTATAGATCTATTTCGAGCTTTTTAGCTCTCATCAGCTAGCCATACTCTTACTGGGATTTGAACAGGGGCTGTATTACATGCTAGGCAGGAGCCTTAGCCATTAGGCCACCAGGTTCTCTTCCTGATCAGCTGAGACAGGAGGATAAGTATATACTTGTGTCAGACACTCTGTTACAGCCCCGGTTCAAATCACAGTAAGGGTATGGCTAGCTGATGAGAGCTAAAAACTTATTTATTGATCAGCTCAAAGACGTAACACACATATAAAAAAAAATTACACAACGGAACTCATAGCTTTCTGTCTAGATGGTCTCTGGTGATGAGCCGCAAGGCAGAAAAGGAGAGCGGTATGCTTCCTCCCTTAATTTGGGCTTAAACAGGGTGTTGCTTAACAGGGTGTTATATATATACACACACGCACACTTGTGTCACAACACCCTGGTAAGCACCAATTAAGGGAGGAAGCAATCTGCTTTCCTTTTCTGTCTTTTGACTCTTCACTAGAGACAGAAAGCTATAGTTTCGTTGTCTTTTGTTTACATGTGTGTTAGGTTTGAGCTGATAAATAAATAAACAAGGGAGACTAGGATAGAGCTATTCCAGCTATTTAGCTCTCATCAGCTAGCCATACCCTTACTGGGATTCGAACTAGGGAAGTATCACATGTGAGGCAGTTGTAATTGCCACTGGTTCTTATCGTGATCAGCTGGGCCAGGGGAATAAGTATATACTTGTGTCACAACACCCTAGTAAGCCCCAATTAAGAGAGGAAACAATCTGCTTTCCTTTTCTGTCTTTCGGCTCTTCATTTGGGCTTACCAGGGTGGGGTGTGTGTGTGTGTGTGTGCGCGCGTGTATATATATTATATATATATATATATATATATATATGTATGTATATGTATATATATATATATATATATATATATATATATATATATATATATATATATATATATATATAGATATATATATATATATATATATATATATATATATATATATAATTATTCCACAATACCCTGTTAGGGCCCCAACCAAGGGAGGAAGCATACTGTTTCCTTTTCTGCCTTTCAGCTCATCACCAGAGACCATCCAGACAAAAAGCCATGAATTCCGTTGTGTAATTTTTTTAAATATGTGTGTTATGTTTTTGAGCTGAAAAATGAATAAGTCAGGAAGACTAGGATAGATCTATTTCAAGCTTTTTAGCTCTCATCAGCTAAAAAGTTCGAAATAGATCTATCCTAGTCTTCCTGATTTATTTATTGATCAGCTCAAAAACATAACACACACACACACACACATATATATAGTGTGTGTATGTGTGTGTGTTTGTATAGATAGAAAACTACCTCAAATGGCTGCAGTTCCTGAAGTAAAAATTGCTTCCTTCAAATCTATGCAAAAAGAAATTTTAAAAATTGATCTTCCCATTTTTTTAATATTATATGCATTTGTCTTCTCTGGAGAACAACAAAATGATTCCTATAAAAGAAACCTGAAAAAATCATATCACTTGTATTCTTTATTTTTATTTGTTTCCCGCCTTTATTATTTTTAACAATAGCTCAGGGTGGTGAACATATCCAATTCACCTTTCTCCTCTCATTTTCTCCAGAACAACTCTCTGAGATGGGCTGGGGTCAGAGAGTGATCAGCCCAAAGTCACCAAGTTAGTTTTCATGTTAAGGTGGGACGAACTGACGGACTCCCACTTTCTAACCGTGTGCCATAACTACTAGACTACATGGGATGTCTATCTGAACTGTCCACTAAAATCAGAAGACTGACGCATTGGGACCAAGTTGATCAGAGTTTTAATTCTGTTTGAGAAACCACTGAGGTTGGGTTGAGTTCTCTAGGGCAGGGGTCCCCAACCCCCGGGCTGTGGACTGATGCCGGTCCATGGCTTGATAGTAACTGGGCCGGAGTGAGCACTGGAGAGACTAGCGCAACTCTTAGGAAAGTGTAGCAAACGCTCCGCTATCCTGGCAGCTGGCCGTGGTACTCCCCGGGGGCAGGATGGGGGCAACGGCCTGCATTGGGGGGTTCGGGGCACCACCCGGCCCTGTGTGGGGGGAAGGGGCTGCCAGGCCCTCCTGCCCGGAACGCAGTCCGTCCTTCCCTGCCCCAGCCGAGGATCCTTCACCCAGGACCCCTGGCAGCTTTCCCGCTCGGTTACACACAAGGTGCCCTCCCTGGGTTGCATTCCCACAAGACCCGGGGTCCCGCCTCGGGTTCCACGTGACCGCTAAAGGTGTGCACGGCCCACGTGATTCGACTCATCCGCTGGAGGCCCCCACTGGTCCGCGGAATTTTTTTTACATGAAACTGGTCCCTGGTGCCAAAAAGGTTGGGGATACCTGCTCTAGGGATCTGGAGAAAGATAAACGTTTCTATTATTAAAATGGAAGAAAAAAGATGCAAACCAGATACAAACAGACCAGTAAGCTTAATATTGATACTGGAGTAAATTTGAAACAGATTATTAAAGTGGTTGGTTTGTGAGCAATTAGAAAAGATTTCATTGCAAATTCATTGGCAAAACTCAGCATGAATTTATCAAGAATAAAATAGAAAAGGAAACCAAATTGATCTCCTTTTTGATAGAGTGATCAATTTAATTGGCCAGAAGGATGTAGCAGGCATAGTGTACCTCAAGTTTAGAAAAGCAATTGACAAGTGTCTCATGAAATTGTAGTATAGAAGATGAGAAAATGTGAACTGGACTATGTTACCATTAGATGTATTCGTATACATCAGTTACTTAATGTCAAAATAGTGGGAAGTATTGAGTGCCACACTACAACCCTCTATTATCAGTCCTGTGTTCTACATACTGTATCAAAGGAGCTAGAGGGAAGCTCTACCAGGTCTTCAAGATTCTATTATTATGCCATGCAACAATGAATGGCATATTTTACTAGAACTAGCCTAGCTTGTAAGACTGACATCATTGGTTTGGGGTTCAATAAATCATCAATAAGCTGATGATTCACAACTGTACATCCTGGCTGCAAGCAAAGTGATGGGTCAGTGCCCTCTCTCAGTGTCTGCAGCAGAGGTGATATTCAGCAGGTTCTGACCAGTTCTGGAGAACTGTTAGCGGAAATTTTGAGTAGTTCAGAGAATTGTTAAATACCACCTCTGACTGGCCCCACCCCCATCTATTCTCTGAGATTTTACAGTATCCTTCCCCTGCCACACCTACCAAGCCATGCCCACCAAGCCATGCCATGCGCACCAAGCCATGCCATGCCCACCAAGCTACGCCCACAGAACTGATAGTAAAAAAAATTGAATCCCACCACTGGTCTGCAGGCTGTCTTGGTTTGGACAGAAAGGAACAGATTAAAGCTTAATCATAAAAAGTCTGTGACTAAAAATGTCAACACTGAAATTGGAGATTTGTCTGGTCAAATGTCTAGGATGGATTTTGAAAGAATGTCATATTTTTTAAGATTTCAGAATATTTCGGAGGAAGTTGGTGAATGCCTTCCTGATCTCATGAGTACAATTTTAGCAGACTATTTACAGAAACCTAAAGAGGAGATCAGGGGGGACATTGACCTAGTTTATAGAATAAACTCAACATATGCCAGGTTAAATGAAGTACCCAGAGAGATACATATTAAATTTGTTAGAAGGTCAACCAGGGAGGGAATTTTGAAGGCGCAGAGGGACGGGCCTTTAATCTACCAACAAAAGGAAGTCGCCATCTTGAAGCAGATCCCAAAAAAGATTAGAGAGGTGAGAAGGAAATATTCCTTCTTATCTAAAAAATTGTTTAACCACGGGATTTGGTTTAAGTGGGCGATGCCAGAAGGGATGCTGGTGTTCTGGGAAGGAGGAAGAGTAAGGATTAAAACAGTTGCTGAGGCGGATGCCTTTCTTAAAAAACATTCCTCTATCCTGGGGGAAGATCCAGGGGGGGCGGAGGGAGCCACGGCCCCGCCCGCGGGAGGCCAGGAAGGAGAACAAGAAGATACAATTGCCAAGAGACCTAGATCTAAAAAATAACTTTGCTTTTTATTAACATAGTATAATTTTTTGTCTGGGTGTTTTTTTTTTACATGATTGCCAGCATATAATGTAGAATGTATAATATATGCATTTATCTTCACCTTGTTGTATTAATGAACAATGTATTACCAATGTCTTACTTTGTAGCCCGGAGGGGCCAACGATTTCGACGTGAAAGTTCTCAAAAAAATTTCTGTATCACCTTACCCTATCCTAAAAAAATTTGTAAAAACCAATAAAACTTTTACAATATAAAAAAAAAAGTCTGTGACTGTGGGTATTTGGGATAACAGTTCCAAGAGACTTTCCAGGAGACTTAGTCTTGGTTGGGTTAACATTTTTCACTTAAGGGAGTCACTCACTGCAATGTAGTTTACATAGTGTACCCTTGAAGACTACACAACTGGTTTGGAATGCAGTGGCTTAACAATAACGGGCTTTCTATGTTATGTGACACCATCACTATGGGAGCTGCACCGGTTATCATCAGTTGGCTTCTGGGTGAAAACAGTTTTTACTTATAAAGCTCTTTATGCTGTATAGCTTAATTATTTGAAGAACTATCAATTTCCTACAGCTTCTGCTCATCATGTAAAATTGGGCATAGTGGTCACATTCCTAGTCCCTTCAATTAAACAATCTCATTTTGTGGAACTTAGAAAGAGTGTCTTTTGTTGTGCCTGTACTCTGGAAGAACATTTTCCCAGAAATTTATATGGCTCCCACACTGATGATGTTCAGAAAGCCACTGAAACTAGGAAGTGGCATTATTTATTTATTTATTTATTTATTTATTTATTTAAATTTATATCCCGCCCTTCTCCACAAAGGACCCAGGGCGGCGCACAGGAAATTTAAAACATACAAAATACAATAAATATAATTTTAAAAACTATTAAATAAACCTATCCTGCGCTAAAACCAAATTTCAAAAACCCAGTTTAAAACTATCTAAAAGTCCCCATGGGAGGTTAGGCTAGGCCGGCTTGTTGAAAGAAATATGTCTTAAGACATTGGCGGAAGAGGCGGAGGTCGGTGATGGTACGTAATTCAGGGGGTAGGTCATTCCAGAGGGCTGGCCCCGCCACAGAGAAGGCTCTCCCCCTGGGTGTCGCCAGTCGACATTGTCCGGCCGACGGCACCCTGAGGAGGCCCTCTCTGTGGGAGCGTATCGGTCTAAGGGATGTATGGGGCAGGAGGCGGTCTCGCATATAACTAGGCCCCGAGCCATGGAGCGCTTTAAAGATAGTTGTCAAAACCTTGAAGCGCACTCGAAAGGCCACAGGAAGCCAATGCAGCTCGCGCAGGATCGGTGTTATGTGGGAGCATCTAGTGGCTCCCATAATCACCCGCGCGGCTGCGTTTTGGACTAGCTGTAGCTTTCGAGTGCACCTCAAGGGAAGCCCCATGTAGAGAGCATTACAATAGTCGAGTCGGGACGTCACGAGAGCTTGAGTGACTGTGCGAAGGGCAGCCCGGTCCAGTAAGGGGCGCAATTGGCGCATCAGGCGTACCTGATGAAACGCCCCCCTGGCCACGGCTGCCACATGGTCCTCCATGGACAGCCGGGAATCCAGGAGGACACTATCCAGGAGGACATTATCTTTGGTTATGGATTGTTTATCTGGATACCTATGGCTTTTGCTTTTTATTGTTCTTGCTTTTAAAATTATAAGCTGCTCAGAGTCTTGTGGAGTTGGATAGCCTCTAATTGTAAAATTAAATTAATCATATACAGTGTTTGGGTAGGAAAAATTAAAGACATAAATGTAGTCTTGGATAGCAGTATGTACAATACAATACAATACAATACAATACAATACAATACAATACAATACAATACAATACAATACAATACAATACAATACAATACAATACAATAGCAGAGTTGGAAGGGACCTTGTAGGTCTTCTAGTCCAACCCCCTGCGTGGGCAGGAACCTTATACCATTTCAGACAAATGGCTATCTAACATCTTTTTAAAGGCTTCCAGGGCTGGGGCATTCACAACTTCTGGAGGCAAGCTGTTCCAGAGGTTAATTGTTCTAACTGTCAGGACATTTCTCCTTAGTTCTAAGTTGCTTCTCTCCTTGATTAGTTTCCACCCATTGCTTCTTGTCCTACCCCCAGGTGCCTTGGAGAATAGTTTGGCTCCCTCTTCTTTGTGGCACCCTCTGAGATATCGGAACACTGCTATCATGTCTCCCCTGGTCCTTCTCTTCATCAAACTAGACATACCCAGCTCCTGCAACCGTTCTTCATATGTTTTAGTCTCCAGTTCCCTAATCATCTTGGTTGCTCTTCTCTGCACTCTTTCCAGAGTCTCCACGTCTTCGCCACGATGTAGAAAAGACGTGGAGACTCTGGAAAGAATGCAGAGAAGAGCAACCAATGTACATTAAAAGCAATCTGGATACTGTAGTAAATTACAAATTGAACATAAGTGTGATGGGACTGGGGAAAAAAGTCAGTGCAGTTTTAATCTCCATCAAAAGAAATTCAGGGTCCAGATAAATCATTGCCATTTTCTAGCTTGTATTTGGCAGAGAACATAAGGGTTGGGACACCATATTTTAGAGAGGATATTGATAAAATAGAATGTGTCCTCAGGAAATCTACAAAGATGATGCAAGGCCTGTAAGACGTATAAAAAGGAGAAGAGAAACAGTGGGAGATGTTGATCAAGTTTAGCCTGGAAAAGACAGATCAATGAGGGAAGATGACAGCTGCTTTCATGAGCCTGAAAGGCTGTTATATAGAAGGAACAGAACTATTCTGTTTCTTCAGAAGACTGGCCAAAAAAACTAATGGGTTTAAATTAAAAGAAAATACATTTTGGCTAGCGTTCAGGAAATCTATTGAATCATAATAAAAGTTATTCAAGGTTGAATGGGTACTGTCATAATTGGGGACAGAATTCTCTACTACTAGATGATCAATTGGATCCCTACTAATGTTGAGTCTAAGATTCTAAATAAGGGATCCTAATTCTGGCAATTAGAATAATGAGCATGACAGATTGATTGCTGTCCAATAAGAAGACAATAAAGAAAAAAAGGCATAATGCCTTCTAGAAGAAAAACAGAATTAATACTTTTGAATATATAGCATGCAGCTGCATTTGTGATTCCTTACTTGCATATGATAGAAATCACATTCATACTGATCGACTTCATGCCAAGTACTTTGATGTCTATTTGCAAAAAATTTTGAATTGGCAGGTGTACAAGAAATGATTGGGTATTGCAAATACTAGCGTATTATAGGTGTTTGTTTTTTTTAAAAGAATAACATGAAGTGCAGTTGCGGCCTGTAGTTTATTAGTCTCTACTGTTTTTCCCTCCAGAAGATTTCTCTCCCTTCTATTACAATATGCAGAGGCGTAGCGTGGGGGGTGCAGGGGGGGCCGGCCGCACCGGGCGCAACATCTGGGGGGGCGCGCTCCAGAGACCCGACTCGGAAGCTCTCCTCCGCGGGTCTCTGGAGTTGGCGGCGCCGGCGCCTGGGCGCTCCTGGGCCGGCGAGAGTCGGGGAGCGAACAGCGGCCAGTAGGGGCCAAACCCTCCCGGGCCATCCCCCGGCTGAGGCCAGCGCCGGCTCCTCGCACCTGCCAGCGCCACCCGAGGGGGCCAGGCGAGACTTAAAGGCGCAGGTCTTTCGAAGCAACGGCCGTGCGGAGACCCTGGAAGACTCCTCCGTTCCGAGCCAGCCAGAGGAGCGGCGACCTGGGCCCCGCGGCGGCCCGGGAAAACCCTCTTGCCCCGGCTTTCGGGCCGTCGCCCTCCGTAGAAAGGAGCGTCGGGTGTCCCAGGCCCGCACCACGCAAAGGGCGCCCGCTTCTCCCCAAGGCGAGGCAACGAGTGTCGGACCCGGATGGCCGAGCCCTTTGGGCAGCGGCTGCCCACCGGATCCTCGCGGGAGGTGCGTGGGCTCGACACCACAAGAAGAGCTGCCTCCCCCGAGTGCTAAAATCCACGGGTTAGGGGGCGCAAATTACTTGCCTTGCCCCGGGTGCTGACAACCCACGCTACGCCACTGACAATATGTGATGCATCACTTATCTAACAATTACGTTTCATAATTTTCTGTTATTTAAAAGAACCTCACATGTATATGCCAAACTACCTGGCAAGAAATCACTTTTGCATTCCTACTTTTAATTAAAATTGTCTATGGTGATTTATAGGAAATATAGTTAAATTCAGGCCGGCCGTTTTGTAACATTTTCTTGCTTTTTAAGAGAAGCTATATAGAGTATCTTTACTAGTGAGCTAGTAAAAGATAAATCTCTTTTCTAAATATAAATCTCTTTTCCCCCATTGGTAGAGCTTTATTTTCTATATAGATCCTATGTTTCTTCCTTCTCTGTGACTATTGATCTGTTTTACTGCATTTTGGAATATAAGCGTAACATTTTTCTACATTCTAGTAACATTTTGCAGAGTAAGAGGTTTATGTTTATTGTATGCATCAAGTCTTAAAAGTGATGAACCAGAAAATTATAGAAATACAATTATATATTTTAACCACTAGAACCAGTTTGGTCTAACGGTTAAAGCACCAAGTTAGAAACTGAGAGATCATGAATTCTACATCCCACCATAGCAATAAAAAGCCAGCTGCCTCTCAGCCCTATTCACCTCATAGGGTTATGGGGAAAATAGGAAAGAGTATTATAACTAATTTACCACTTTGAGTTGTTTATAAAAAATAATAATTTTATACACGCATACACAGCAGATACATAAGTCAGATAATTTAGAAATAGGCCTGTCTTGTAGAGATTTGTACAGTGGCTTCCCACCATGATTAGCTATTTAAAAGTCTGGTAAAAGGTTGGAGGGATAGAAACATTAAGAGAATGAGAGGGATTGAAATATGTTTCTACAACTTAATGTTATACAACACAGAAGCTTTGTAATAAGATTAATAGTGTCATTAACACTTAATTTCTACTCAGTAAGAGGAAAATACCCATCTTGTATAGTTTTTCCATGTAAATACATCTAAAGGAAGAAATGTTAACCTTTTTCTTTTCCTTATCCTAGCAACCCAGTGTCAACTGAATATGTTCAGTAGCCCAAGAGTTGAGAATGTTTGAGGAAAAAGTAAATTAGGACAACATAATGGAAGCTTAATAAACTTAGCAGCAACCTGCTTGGAAGTATTTTACAGAATAGCATTTTGCTTAATTTAGAATAGGGATGTAATCAAATTTCAAATAACTGTAACAAGTCTTTCTTTTGAAGAAATATATAAAATGCATTATTGTTGGAGGGAAATACCTTAAAAGAAATTATAGTATATCTTTTTTCTTTCACAGCATAGTAAAACTGAATGAACGATGAACTAGAATTTGCTGTAATGAAGCCAGTATGATATGACCCAGTTTGACTATTCATAACAAAAGTTAACAATTTACCAAATTATATAGTGGAATTTGTAATGAAAAAAAAATATTCTGCCTTTCCAAAAACATCATACAGCTCATAATACAAAAGACTTCATTCCTAGAAATCGGGTGGAGGTAGAATGAAAAGAATTAAATTTGCCAAAGCAAGCACATTTTCCATATTCTTTATTTTGAAAAATAAAATTTTGGCAGAAAAGCAGAACAACTTCAATATAAGCTCTCAAGTAAGCTGATCATTATTTAAAAGGTTCGCCCAACCACTATTCAATGATCTCAAACTTTTATGAGCCATTACAACGAAGAATGAGCATCTTATCCTAGAAATGAGAACACAGAAGTTCAGAAGGCTAATCAGGGAACATTTCTTTTACCATTATAGCATTTGCAGTGTTTCATGTATTTTTATTTTTAAATGTGTGTCTTTCAATTGCAAAATATTTTCTGCACACGCAGTCCTGGTACTCGTGACTCTACCTTCTAGCTAAAGTGCTACATGTGCATAACATAACCTTCCCTTTGCTGTTTGGGTTGAACTCGGGAGAAAATGAGGTCCTGTGGTTGAGACACTGACTCAGAAACAAACAGGTTCTTAGCTTTGTCTGATTTGCCAAATGATTTAATCACTGTCTCTCCATTTATTTTGGTTCACGATAGAAATAATCTTGTTATAGTGTAATTAAATGAGGAAGACAATTCATGCTCTGTTTGGTTTGTTGCAGCAGTAGCATGTAGAATTTCAGAAAGTTTCTCTCCCCCTCCCCCCCGGAATACAAGCAACTCTTCTCTTGCTGTTCTAGTGCTTTTAAAACTGTGAGGTCCCCTAAGGGAAACATAACTAGTTGCTAGGGAGAGACGTACATTCCTTCCTATCCCTTCTCAGTGTGTATTTTTCATTGTGCCAAAAGGCAAAGAGCTAAGCTATCCCACTCCTTCTCAATTAGTGCCCCACCTCTTTTCCTCTAGACATACGATAGTTTCAGCTCAAGCATTTTTCAGAAGTATTGTGAGACCTTTATATTTAAGTGAACAATTGCAGTCCTTTTTACTAGATGTATGTTTTAAGAGCACTTGGGATACAGCCATCAATTTACTGTCTTCAGATTAGCCTGCCTTCAAAGACAGATAACTTTCAGAATGAGGTTCTTTTACAGTGAGTTCATTTAAGATCAAAGCTGCATAGTGCTATGAGGTTATTTTGCTCAAGTTATAAATCCTTTTCCTATTATGGTAGTTGTGTTTAAATACTAGCTTGCTTTATAAGTCTATCGTTTAATAAATGGATGTGTGTGCTTTGAGCAGATCAAACTCAAAAGAGAATATAAATCAAATAAATAATGCTTTAAAAAAAAAAAATAACCAAGCTAACAATTCTAAATTTGATAGTATCTTAATCACTGAAACATTATTACTGAGTTTATTTCTAAATGTTTCAGAGTACTGTAATGTCAGTGAGATAAAGCAGACGTTTGTAATTTATTATGCTAATGTGGAAACAGAGTTTTAAAATGATGTTAATGCTTCAAATCATCTATATAGCTACTTATTAATTCTGAACAACTTGCTGCTGCAAACAGGTATAACTCAGCCCAGTGTACAATAAATATGTTCTGTATAACATTTACAAGAACAGAAAATTAACCACAGACATTGAGTAACAATTGTAATTTCCAATTCTTGTATGTGCTATTCAACCAAGGTAATGATCAACATATAAAATATGAAGTATAGACAAAGGAGACACATGGCGATCTTACCAAAATACTTCATCAAGCCACCATCCTCAACAAAAAAGATCAATGGTTATTTCATTGTGATATAACTAGGATGCCAAATTAAATTTAACACCTGTAAAATGCTTTCCTTAGTAATATGTATTTTCCACGCGTAATAAAACTATTCTAAGAAAAATGTCTAACAACACCTTCCCCCCTCCCTACCCCCCAAAAAATTATTATCAGTCACTGAACATCTCATTGTAACTTACAGGACAAAAAAAGTATACAAAACGTTTTGTAACTGATGTCAAAATAGAATAACTGATGCTCTCTAATAAAGATAAACTTCCCAAACAAAAAAATAGAGTGGTACTTAAGATAAAATAGTCCCCAGCATTGGATACATTAGAATACATAATTAAAGAATGTAAACGGAACATTAAACTTAAAAATATTGGACCCTTGGTACTGGCTGAACACCACAAAAGGTGTTCAACCAAAGCGTGAAATCACAAAATAGAGCTGACTTCAGCATCTTGGTACATTGTAAAAAACACTTCCCCAGAATTATTAGAGAATCAATGGAAAGTATAAATTTCCAAATAATTTAAAGAGAGGAAAAATATTATCAATATCATCTACCTAGCAATAAGCAATTAGTTTTTGCCACTCCACTCCACTAAATGCAGGCAATATATAATATTACACCTGTTGTCAACATTAGTTTTAGTTCTCCTTTTGGCTAGCAAAACATAAATACATATTCATTATTTCACATAGTATTACCCATGTTAGTAAATAGATTTTGAATGAAAAGTCTAATACCAGCTTTGTAGCTGCCCAGATAAAATGCACAAGTATCTTATCAGTTTCCCCTTCCTCAACAGTGCGTGTGCTGTGCAAAATGGCAGACTGCTTCTGCTTTTTATTAAAACTTCTGGGATTTGGAATAGATTCTACAAACCTTTCTGCTATTCCTTAAAACAGCTTACTTTTTGAGGCTCTGCATCAGCCAAAAAGAAATGATGAGTATCAGTGATGGGTTGCCAATTTTTTTATTAAACTGGTGGTTCAGGCGCACTCCCGCTCGCAATGCTTCAGCACATGCACAGAAGCATCTGGGCGGGTGGGTGGAGCCTCACACCACCACTACTACCGGTTCACCTGATCTGGGATGAACTGGGAGCAACCCACCTCTGATGTGTGTGATTCAAGATTTACATTAAGTTAAAAGAATGGACTTCTTAAAGGAGTATATCTGGAAAAAAATGTTTAATAAATAAGAGAAGTTTTTGTGAGCTTGATTGCCCTTTTTTGAATAATGTTTGAAGTATGCCAGCTGTGTTTCTTCATTATTGTAACACTCTTTTTGTAGAAAGGGAGATGTCAAAAATTGTTAAAAAGTATGCAAAAACCCACTTAAGCAAAGGGTCTGAAGCATTATTTCAACTTCTGGGAAGTAGGATTCGGAAACCATTTGGGCAAATGTGTTCCTATTCACTGGACTATATAACATGGAGGGGAAGTAAATTACAGTTACACTTGCAAGATTCTGTTACCCTGCCTGATCTCAATAAAATATAGTTTCTTCCTGTGAAGTTGATTTTCTAGTCTGGCCTCCCTTGTGGGGCTGACACTGTTGTGTAGAGAAATGCTGCACCCTTGCCTCAGGGGAAGTCAGTGATTTTCTTCTGTGTTCTCCGCATATCAACTGAAGACAATCTCAGATTACATTCTAACTGCTTAGGAAAGTAAAATGGTGGTGGTGTAGAAGTGCTCTTATTTTAAGTATTTTTTCCAATATTTTTTTCTTCTTCAGTCAAACAGGTAGCCAAAGTCTTTAAGAGCTGTTAAAGAACGGTCCCTCCCTCCATATGAACACAACGAAGTCATTCTGCTCTCTACCTCCTATAGACTGAGTTCATCAAGGAATCCTCATTGGAGGACTCATATCAGAAAAGGCCAACCATTGAACTCCTTATATGTGAAGCCCACCATTGAGTCATATCTAATCATACCAACTGGCACCATGGCAAAAGTCTAATCTTCAAAGCAAAGCAAAAGCAAGGGTGGTACTAATACCACTCTATAAAGGCTTAGTAAGACCAACCTAGAATACTGCATCCAGTTTTGGGCGCTACACTATAAAAAAGATATTGAGACTCTAGAAAAACTGCAGAGAAGAGCAACCAAGATGATTGGGGGACTGGACGCTAAAACATATGAATAGTTGCAGGAACTCGGCATGGCTAGTCTATGAAGAGAAGGACCAGGGTGGCTGCCACAGAGAGGAAATGGTCCACCTGTTTCCCAAATCACCTGAAGACCAGACAAGGAAGGCTAGACAAGGTATAATGGATGGAAAGTGATCAAGGAAAGATTCAACCTGGAAATAAGGAGAAATTTTCTGACAGTGAGAACAATCAAACGATGGAACAGGAGTTGCCTTCAGAAGTTGTGGGAGCTTCATCACTGGAAGCTTTCAAGAAGAGACTGGACTGCCATCTGTCAGAAATGGCGTAGGGTCCCCTACTTGGGTGGGGGGTTGGACGATGACCTACAAGGTGCCTTCCAATTCTGTTAATCTAATCTAATATTCCTTGGATTCCCACAGTTGCCGGCAATTTAGACTGTAACATGATAATTGGAAAGTGGAAAACAATTTTTTTTAAAAAAATTGTAGTGATGGTTCTATCAAAATAAAATGGTGAATATGCAACATCTCTCTTGATTATCTCACACTTGAAAAGGGTGAATTTCGTTCTAACTACAATTTTGTTCTTAGTTTTGATTATACTCAAGGATGGCAGTGTACACAGGTGAAATTATACTTTCTTTAGTCTTGCGTTGCCATACTATACCTCTTAATTGCTTATAAGTTGCCAATTAACAATACAATCCTCTTCAAAGCAACAAAAAAAAAATTGGGGAAAGATATACAGGTGGCTAGAAAAGATGTTAGGGAAACATATAGATTTTAAAAGACATTCCTTCTAGTTTTTTTTCTGCAACACTGATATTATTCCAATTATGTAATGATATTTACTAATTTATACAAATATTATCGCAACACTAATTTTAGGGTAATGAACTAATAATAAACCTGAATTTGCAATTGAAATTGTTTAGCTGGCTTTACCATATCATGTTTAACATGGTTAATGAACTAACCTTTTGTGTGTGTGCTTTTGCAATATATTGAACCATAAACTTATTAAGGTTCTGAATTAGCCAACATGCTAAATTATAAATTAAAAAATGTAATTAACAACAATCAATATTAATATACATCAAACTTAGCATGATGTGTGAGTGTTATGGTTAGATTTTTCACCGACCTATTTAATCAGGTTATGTCAATATACTGCCTTTGTGATTATAATTATACATATTTAAGCCATGCCCCAATATATTTTGATCATATAGCAATAACATGTTCTAATTCCCACCAACAACATTCTCTTCATGTTGCTATTTCTGTCCCTTTCAAAAACATTGTCATTTCTTTCATCACAGAAGTTCATTTTAATGCATAAGCTGGTCCACTCACAAAGACAAAACTCAAGAGCATTTGCTAATAGTGATCCTTTTGCAATCTGAACCTTACTATTCAGCTCCAGTACCTATTTACCAGTGGTGGGATTCAAAATTTTTTACTATCAGTTCTGTGTGTGTGGTGTGGCTTTGTGGGCATGGCTTTGAAATTTAAATGTAAGCCTAGAATAACAAAAACAATACTGTTGTTTCTGCTCTATAAAAATACATATATGAAGTAGTCAGTTTCCAGATTATGGACCCTTCTGCAAGATGGCATTTGTGTTCATCCTCTTCCAAAGTGGATTTGCTCAGCGTTTTGCATGTCTATGACAAAGAGAAGGGGGAAGTAGTCAGACTCTTGTTGGTATCTCCCCTGATAAGTCAGTACTCCCTGTAGAGAAAATAATAGGGTGAATGAAGCACAGGGTCGGTGGTCACAGAGGTCTGGGGCAACTTAGAACTGGCTTATCTCAGAGGGTGCCACAAAGAAGAGGGAGTCAAACTTTTCTCCAAGACACCTGGGGGCAGGACAAGGAGCAATGGGTGGAAACTAACCAAGGAGAGAAGCAACTTAGAACTAAGGAGAAATTTCCTAACAGTAAGAACAATTAACCTCTGGAACAGCTTGCCTCCAGCAGTTGTGAATGCCCCAACCCTGGAAGTCTTTAAAAAGATGTTAGACAGCCATTTGTCTGAAATGGTATAAGATTCCTGCCCATGCAGGGGGTTGGACTAGAAGACCTACAAGGTCCCTTCCAACTCTGCTATTGTATTGTATTGTATTGGCCCATTATGTGGCAGAAGTGCCCTAAATCAGTTTTGCATATGTTCATCCTTAAGTATGTTTCATGTTATTTCTAGATTGTGTCTGAATTTAAAAAAAAAGAAAATATATTTAAATTACCCATGCAAAACACACATTTCTGAATCTACTTTATTTCAAAAGTATGCATTTTATCTTACAATATGTTCTTAGCATGTGTTTTGTTATTTACAGTATAGGCAAGAATTGAATTGCAGAATGTAAGAAATGCCAAATCCAAAGAGTAACTGTGCTTGGACTTGCCATAATGACATAATAACAACATATGTAAACAGTGGAAAGACAAACAGATGCGGCTGCACACAGAACAGCCTTCCAAAAGAACTCCCATCTATGACAAATGGAGACTTTGAGGCTAGAAACACAAGCAATTCTCTTTGGAATCTACACTCTCAGCCACATTCTGAACCTACAGCATTCACACACTTCACATTTTATTTATTTATTTTTATTTTTTATTTTAATTAAATTTATATCCCGCCCTTCTCCACGAAGGACCCAGGGTGGCGCACAGGAATTTAAAAACATATAAAACCATAATATACAGAATTTAAAAACATATTAAATTACGTAACAGTCCTATGCTAAAATCCAAATTAAAATCCCCAATTTAAAACTATCTAAAATAGCCCTAACGGGAGGTTAGGCTAGGCTGGCTTGCTGAAAGAGGTGTGTCTTTAGACACTGGCGGAAGAGGCGGAGGTCCGAGATGGTGCGAAGTTCAGGGGGAAGGTCGTTCCAAAGGGCAGGGCCTGCCACAGAGAAGGCTCTTCCCCTAGGTGTCGCCAGTCGGCATTGCCCGGCTGACGGCACCCTGAGAAGGCCCTCTCTGTGGGAGCGGATCGGCCGGAGGGATGTATGGGGCAGGAGACGGTCTCGCATATAACTAGGCCCCGAGCCATGGAGCGCTTTAAAGATGGTCGTCAGAACCTTGAAGCGCACCCGAAAGACCACAGGAAGCCAGTGCAGCTCGCGCGGGATCGGTGTTACATGGGAGTATCTCGGAGCTCCCGTAATCACCCGCGCGGCTGCATTCTGGACTAACTGTAGCTTTCAAGTGCACCTCAAGGGAAGCCTCATGTAGAGAGCATTGCAGTAGTCGAGTCGGGATGTCACGAGTGCTTGAGTGACTGTGCGAAGGGCAGCCCGGTCCAGTAATGGGCGCAATTGGCGCATCAGGCATACCTGATGAAATGCCCCCCTGGCCACGGCTGCCACATGGTCCTCCATAGACAGCCGGGAATCCAGGAGGACACCCAAATTGCGCGCCCTCTCCACGGGGGCCAGTGTTTCGCCCCTAATGGCCAGAGTTGGAGTAATCTGGCTGAACCGGGGTGCCGGAAACCACAGCCACTCAGTCTTGGACGGGTTGAGCTTGAGTTTGTTACTACCCATCCAGATCCGTACGGCCTCCAAACACTGGAACAGCACCTCGGCGGCATCGTTGGGGTGGTTTGGGGTGGATATGTACAACTGGGTGTCATCGGCGTACAGATGATATCCCACCCCAAAACCATGGATGATCTCGCCCAGCGGCTTCATATATGTGTTGAACAGGAGGGGCGAGAGGACCGACCCCTGAGGAACCCCACATAAGAGGGGTCTCGAGGTCGACCTCTGCCCTCCTGTCAACACATATTGCGACCGACCAGAAAGGTAGGACGAGAACCACCATAAAACGGTGCCTCCCAGCCCCAACCCCCCCAGTCGGTGCAATAGGATACCATGGTCGATGGTATGAAAAGCCGCTGAGAGGTCTAACAGGACTAGGATAGAGGAACATCCTCTATCCCGAGCCCTCCAGAGATCATCAACCAACATGACCAATGCTGTCTCGGTGCTGTGACCGGGTCGGAAGCCGGACTGACGCGGGTCTAGATAATCAATTTCCTCCAGGTGTCGCGGAAACTGTTGGGCCACCACACTCTCAACAACCTTCACTAAAAAGTGAAAGTTGGAGACCGGACGATAGTTCTCCAATAATGCTGGGTCCAGGGAAGGCTTCTTGAGGAGGGGCCTCACTACTGCCTCTTTCAAGACGGCAAGCAAGGACCCCTCACTCAAAGAGGCAGTCACAATCTCCTGGAGCCAGCCTCGTGTCGTCTCCCAGGATGCCAGTACAAGCCAGGAGGGACACGGGTCCAATAAACATGTGGTAGCCTTAAGTCTCTTTGACAACCTGTCCATATCCTCGGTAGTAACAAAGTCAAACTCCTCCCAGAATGGTGCCTCAAGACCAGCCTCGGACAGTCCGACCGGACCACTCTCAATGGAGGGTAACTCATCCCAAATCCGAGTGATTTTATCCTGCAGATAAATCCCAAATTCCTCTGCTCGTCCCTGCAGAGGGGCTTCCCGCGGCCTCTGGTGAAGGAGGGAGCGGGTTACCCCAAACAGGGCGGCAGGGCGGTTGTCTGCGGATGCAATAAGGGTGTCACAATACTCACGTTTGGCCACCTTTATTGCCACTAAGTAAGTCCTAATATGGGTTCTCACCAGTGTTCGGTCGGCTTCGGAGCGAGAGGATCTCCATCTGCTCTCTAGGCGTCTCTTGTGGTGTTTCATCTCCCTCAGCTCCTCGGTAAACCAAGGAGCCTGTGTGATTCATCGCCGCAAGAGAGGGCGCAAGGGCGCGACTCGGTCCAAGGCCCCCGTGGCCGCACTTAACCATGCGGCCACTAGGTCCTCAGTGGAGTCGCGGGGCAGGGTCACAGGAATTGGCCCAAGCTTCCTCTGGAACCTATCTGGGTCCATCAGGAGCCTGGGGCGGAACCATCTAGGAATGTCAGGCTCCGCCTCCCCGCGGTGAGGTGTGGCGATTGGAAAGTCCAGCCGGAGGAGAGCGTGATCTGTCCATGACAAGGTTGTGATGGCTAGATCCCCTGTTCCCAGATCACTACTCCACTGTCCCGAGATGAAGATTAAATCCAGGGTGTGTCCTCCCTCGTGAGTAGGGCTTAAAACTACCTGGGTCAGGTCCATGGCCATCATGGAGGCCATGAACTCCCGAGCCGCTCCAGAGGTTTCGCCTACTGACGGCAAGTTAAAGTCCCCCATGACCAAAAGTCTGGGGGTCTCAACCGCCGCCTCAGCTATCACCTCTAGAAGCTCGGGCAGGGCTGCTGTTGCATAGCGAGGAGCCAGGTATACAACTAACACGCCCAACTGCCTCCCTAGGCCCCACCTCACGAAGAGGGACTCACACCCGGTCATCTGAGGGACAGTGGTCTCCCTCGGCTCAAGACCTTCCCTTACCATAATCGCCACCCCCCACCCCTCCCTAGGGCCCTTGGCTGATGAAAGGCACGGTAACCTGGTGGGCACATTTTTACGAGGGGTAGACCCCCCTCGTGGCCCAACCAGGTTTCCGTTATAACCACCAGGTCCGGGTCCCCCTCTGACACAAGGTCATGAATGAGGGGGGCTTTTTGTACCACGGACCTGGCGTTGCATAACATCAGCCTAGGGCCCCGGTCCTGTGATTCCTGACCTCCTAGTCTGCGATGGGAGCACGGAGAGTTGGAGCGCGTGACCGCCTGTAGCCAGCGGCCTCGGTCTTCCAACAGGTAATGCCCATTCCGCCTCCCACCGCCCCTGCCCCTCCCTAAAACCGAATCGATAAGAGAAAACCTCAGTGGAAACGACCCCCATTCCCCTTCTTCTGTTTCACTACTTCCGCCGGCCGGCCTTATCGTTTGTTGTCCCCTCCCAGGGCTATTCCCCCCCCCACCCTGGAACCCCCTAAAAGCCAAATTAAAAAGTTATACAAAAACCCCCTCAATTTGCACTTCGCCCACCTCTCAGGAGCAATCAGTCCATCCTCAAGGTGGGCCCGTGTTAGACAAGGGGGCCAGGCCTGCGAGAGTGGAGACTCCCGCAGGCAAAGGAGACCACGCCTAGAATACATTGCTAGAAAACATAGAGGTCGTCCAAACCTAGGGGACATGGTGCAAGTCCACAAACAGAGTCCAGGGTAAAATAAAGTGACAAGTGGTGAAATTGTGCAAATGGATATAGTCCTAAGGGCAGAGGGGTAGAGACAGTCAGACTAAAGATCTTATGGATGGGGGGATCACAGTTTAGTCTCATCAAAGCCCCATCCATCTATCTTCTTCAGCCATACAGGCCTCAGTCTGCATTTAGTGCCACACGACTAGGTGGTCCATCGTGCGGCCTGATGTAAAGTGCTGCCATGTGCTGGCACGGCTTACCTCCTCCAGTCCAGAGCACTCACTTCAGGATCTTCCTGGGTCCTCTTCGGCCACGATCCACCATTTCACTACCCGGCTGCGTGGCTTCCTCATCCATCCTCTCACTTCGTCTTTCTTCTTCGTTCTACTCATTCTGTTTAATCTTTCCACACCAACCCTTCGTTCTCCTTCTCCTTCGTTCTCCTTCTCCTTCTTCCATCTCCATCTCCATCTCCTTCTCCAATTCCTTCACCACCTCCACCTCCTCCTCCTTCCATCACCTTCCTTCCTCCATTCCTCTCTCCTCCTCTCCTCACTCCACGTCTCCTCTGTCCATATTCCTCTCATCCAATCTTCCTCTCATGTCCTCTCACCTTTCCGACTCCTCCAGCTCCAACTCCATTCCACCAACAACAACATCCTCAGACCACATCCTCTCCCAACAATACCCTCTCGCCTTCTCCACCCATTTCACATCTTCTTGCCACCGTTCTCGCCGCTCCAGCCGCTCCAGCCGCTTCAGCCTCCAGCCTCGGATCAGATGGGATCAGATGGGGAAAAACTCAGGTCGGGATTGGGTTTTAGGCCACAGGACCCGGCATAGGCCGTACGGCCCGATGGTAGTCCTCCCGAACTGGCCCGGCCCGGCCAGTTCATTGTCTTCCGCGTCCCGGCTTCGCGGCCTACCTCCTTGCTTCCAGCCGCGCCTGGACGCTCCAGGCTGCAGAAGGCCGATTCGAACCGCACCCTGCTCTTCGCCCTGCTGTCACTCACAAGGCTCGCCCTTCGTATCTGAGCGGCCCGGAGTGATGGCTGGCATGTCATCTTGCCAGCCCAGCCCTCGGAGATGGCCAACGAGGGCTGGCAACGTCCTCCAAAGGCAAAAACGGCCCCCGGGCTCCCCGCCGCATTTCAAAGCGCGACCCCCCATAGAGGCACCAAACTCACTCCCTTTCACTTCACATCTTCATGTGGAAACTAGAGAGCCACCTCTCTGGGATACTTCTGTCTGAATTCCTTCCTTCTCTCTTTCAGTCCTTCAGTTTTAATTTGTAGTTTTCATCATGTTGCAGTTTTCATCATGTAGGAGACCCACACCAATTTCTTTAAAGACTTACCTCTTTACTCCAAAACACTTTCACAAATTGAGAGCACTAAATTGTATTTTTTTTAAAAAAGCTTTCTATCGTTTGAATAAGGCTCAGTGGCTAAGAAGCTGAGCTTGTTGATCAGAGAGGTCGGCAGTTCAATGGTTCGAATCCCTAGTGCTGCGTAATGGAGTGAGCTCCCATTACTTGTCCTAGCGTCTGCCAACCTAGCAGTTCGAAAGCATGTAAAAATGCAAGTAGAAAAATAGGAACCACCTTTGATGGGAAGGTAACAGTGTTCCATGCGCCTTCGGCATTTAGTCATGCTGGCCACATGACCACAGAGATATCTTCAGACAATGCTGGCTCTTCGGCTTTGAAACGGAGATGAGCACCACCCACTAGAGTCAGGAACAACTAGCACTTATATGCGAGGGAAACCTTTACCTTTATTGTTTGAATGCTTACCTTCAAATTTTGAATCGTTTTGTAGACTAAATGAGCTTCAATGGAGATGAAAGAGGTTTTTTTTAAAGGTTCTGCTCTCTCCTTTTACTTCTCTATTTAATTCCCAAATTACACTGAAAATAATTACTCCTTAGCAGTGATATTAATAAAAGATTTTTAAGTCTTAAAAACTACTTTTTTTTTTACACTTAGCATACTTAAAATAAAGCTGAATTTCGAAAAGTAGATGGTCATACTTCCAAGGTAGATCAGGGCTTAATTTTTAAGCACTCATTAAATGACTCCTTCTCCATTGCTGGAAATGTATTTAATATATGTCTAGGAGTAAATTGAAAGAGCCATCTGGTTGAAGACGTTCAGGATAGGAAGCTGTTTCATTCCCAGACTGTAAAAGCTAGCAAAGATTTCTTACCAGTGAGGAACCCAGGAAGGCACTACAAAGTCCATTAAGATTTAGCTCTTCAGCTGTTGATAACCAACATAATTAAAAGTCACTTTTTCTACAGACCTAGCAGCTGGAGAATAGCATTTAACAATAGCATTAAGGCTTACGTATATATTGCCCCATAGCACTTTATAGCATTCTTTGGGTGGTTTACAATGTAAAGAATTGTTTACTATTTTCCCTAACAATCTACAGTAGGTCTTCATTTTATCAACCTTGGAAGAGTGGAAAGCTTAGTCAATCTTGAGACCTTTCAGGCTCAAAGTTTAGACTCTGTGAGCAGAGTTTGCCTGCAATAGTGCACTTTAACCACTGCACTACCAGGGCTCCTAGAATGTTGATTGCCTTCCTAAGAATGTGGCATTGGGAAGTCTATGGTGAAGCGAAACATTTATGGGACAGCAGGGAAGAAGTTATTAGACACCTCTAAGAGCTGACAGAACAATGCTACTATAGTTAATATGAGAGAATTATTACAGGGGTTTCCTGCTGCTTTTTCCAATATAATAAGACATGGAATCTTCAGAGAAAGAAGGATTAACAGAAAGTGAACTAATCCAAATATTGTTATACTTTGGTTTCACCTGATAATCTGACATACAGGCAGAAGTTGTACTTATGTAAATATGAATGTATATGTCTACAGTGCTGTCTAATAATAAGATGCCCAGATACAAATGCACAGACAGAGATATGAACCAACATTGCTGAAATAAAACGATAAAAGGTTCAATAGTGATACGATTGTCCCAAAGGTGCTTTTTCAAGAGGCAACTGGACTTTCTGGTTTTTCTTTGACTATGTTTCACTTCTCATCCAAAAAGAACTTCAGCTCTGGATGGATGGTGGAGAATGGAAGGATTTATACTCCTTACAGACAGCTGGTCATTTGCATTCTTTTAGAGAGTCATTGAGGCCACCTGGAGGGATACCACATCATCGACAGTCTACAACACAATCCTTTCAACAGTTCCCCATTTGCACTACTCAGGTGACCCTGATGACACAGATAAACCTCCAGGTAGCCACAAGGTCTCTCTAGAATGCACGTGACCAGTTGTCTGCAAGGAGTATAAATCCTTCTATTCCCCACCATCCAGCCGGAGCCGAAGAAGCTTCTTGGATGAGAAGCAAAATGTCTTCAAAGAAAAAACAGAAAATGCAGTAGTCTCTTGAAAAATCACCTTTGGGACAATCATGACCTGGATGACTGAGAATCTCAATAAACAGTGACATGATTACATTATCTGCTAGATGAGTCAAGGAGTGCTGAATGAACAGCTACTTCACATTTATGCACTTCTAGGTAAGCATTTTGTACTGTACTTTTCAGCAGTATATGCTGCTGAGGAACAAGATTCTTTTTCAACTGAACATACATTATAATGTCAAAAGCCCAAATTTTCAATTGTTTAAATTCAATCTCAAATCAATTTTTTTAAAAAATTCCAATTAAATATATAAATATATGTATTCTTTATTCCTCTGTCCATATTAATATTCTAAAATGATTTCAGCCAGATTGGGAGCTTGTATGTTATGAGAAATTGAACAGATCCCTTTAGTGAAGCTGCAGAAGCTTCTTAGTTCATTTGTTTATATTTGACATGGTTACTTTTTTACACAGGCACTAATGTTTTACACCAGACTAAAGCTGGAAAGTGGAATGTAAATATTGTATGAAATGAAAAGATATAAAGGGCAGAAAGAGACGATTCTTTTTCCTAACTTAGTGTAGATCAAGGTCTGGGAAAGACCTGTCAACTGAGAGTCCTGATAATACTCAATGCTTTTCCAGTCACTGAAGGGATGTATGCTTGCTTTTTCTATCAAGACTATATGTTGTGTATAATCTCCTTAAAACTAATCTTAGCAAAGTTGCAATTATCCTGAATCCACTAAGAATCCGTATGGATAAGAAAACAGAGGAAAGTATAGCAAGAGGGAGATAAAGTTGAAAGAACATCTATCTGCTACCTTAAAGAATGGGTTAACACATAGTTGTCTGCAATGTTCAAATTATATAGAAGATATAAAAAATGAGGGTGAATTTCTTTGCACAAAGGAATCCACCCCTTGCCATTTGAGCGAATTGAGTGAATGTCATTAGATCAGACATCCTTTGTTTTTGGGACTTGAAATCAGATGGTAGAGTATTGCTGGGAAGATAGGTTAGATATGAAGGCAGTACCTTGTTTTGCATCATGCTGGCTTCCCAGTTTGTTTAATTAAAAACTATTAAAACAACAAAACTAGGTTGGATGGGGACTTGGTAAGTGCCAAAAAAATAATCAGCAGACACATTATCATTCCAGGCACCATACTGGGACCATATTCTATCCAATGTTAGTAATCACAGTGATATGTAATCTACATTTCAGTTCAACAGTTAATTTGATTCTAGGCTTCATTCAACTGTGAATTTGTTAGAGTTGGCTAGATTTATCCATCTCTTTAACTGCCAAAATTCATACACTATATGTGAATGTGTATGTGCTTCTGCATATACTATAGTTATTTCTCCTATACATTTTGGAATGGTATGTTGATGATAATTTTCCTTGGCTTTATTTCCAAAGATGAAAAGTCTAATAATAAACAAGGAAATAATAGAATTCATTGCATTAACTCTATCATACAGTGAACTATAGATTATGACTACATAATGACATTAGCCATGCATGACATGAACACTTGCTCATATATTAAACCTATGAATTTTTTTGTAGCAGAATTCATATGGCAATCTGCAATTAGAAATTTGTGTGCTTCTTGCCCTAATCCCCATGACAAGCCAAGCTGAAGAGAGATGACAGTTTTTGAATTATGAAAATGGGCATACAATATTCTCTCAATGAATGATACTTGAGAGATCCTGCCATCTGTTTCCTTTAAACCCATTTTATTAATCACTAAGCATAATTTATGGATATACAAACCTTCCTTATACCATATCATACTATTCATCCAGGAAGCACACTATTGTCTGCTTAGATTGGCGAAGACTCTTAAGAGAATTGTAATATTTCTTTGTTAATATCATGAACAATATTTTGTTTAAATAGATATGTCAATGATTAAACTGGAAAGCATGCACTCCACCCTATTAATGCACCCTTATTTAATATTGGAAGCCTTGGCTGACTTGTACTAAGACTGTAGCATTATTGCCATTGGCTCCCAGTTTGGCTCCCAGCTGGCTGGAGAATTCTGGGAATTGAAGTCCACAAGTCTTAAAGTTACCAAGTTTGGGAACCCCTGATCTAGTCCTTTAATGTAGATGCCAGCAACTAAACTTAACTATGTTCTGCATGCAAAGCCATGGTCTTGGCTGAGGTGCTGCATGAAAGGAAGAACAAGCAAAGTTCCTTTAAGCAATTACTTATATTAGAAGTTTTTAAAAAATCTGTATGGTGATTATACATTAACACTCTGTCAATGTATGGGCAAGGACTTTCACTGGATGGTTTAATAGTATAGTATAGTCTTTATTGTCACTGTACAAAATGAATACAATGAAATTGGTTCGTTTAATATATGTTGCCAGGGAAAATTCTGCAAAAATGAAAGCACTGATTTATTATCCAAGAAATTAATTATATTTGTCATAAGTGCAAAACATTTCTAGATTAAGATTGCATTCTTACCCAGTAGCGAAAAACCTTTGGATTATGATTCTGGTGTTTTTCTGTTAGTTTGCTATATTAAGGATTTGCCAATGTCCTAGCTTCATACTTTTTCATGAAGGAGATAATCTTCAGATGAACTAAAATTCCTTGCCATCTGGTTATGTTACCATGCCAGCAAACAAACATAAATAAAAGATGATTTTTTTTCTAGGAACATGATAGTGGGCAGTTCATAAGAACTATGCACAGAACACATGTCTAAACCACAGTGTTCACTGCTATTGAATTATGATGGTGTAGACACATATCTTCCCCTTGTCAACACTTGCATTTTCTCAGAATAATCTCAGGATAGAGAAAGCCACACTGCTGGTGGTAATTACAGCTAAAAGTTGTAAGGCATCTTAGGGATTCCCCTCCCTTTTCTATACCAACATCTCTCTCCCAAGAAACAGACTGCCAAAAAGAGATAGAGAACTCTAACCAGAGCCTGAAATGAGGCTTTTGAAGTTAGGTCATGGGATGGAAATTGCATACGAGATCCTGATCCATCTTGCATTCAATTATATTCACTATTGTGCAAATCAAATGAAAGTAAAAAATAGACATTTTGTTGGAAAGACATTAGTAGGATTCTTATCTCTTCAAAATAATAGGTTGATTGTGCTCAGTAATCCAATTTTCCATTCATTTATTTAACTGTTCTTACATATTTCTTAATAGATATGCTTAAGTTATTAATGAGTAAATATGTTACACTCCAGGGCTTATTAAAATATACTTATCATTAAAAAGATTACAAAAATGTATGATCTTCTTTTTTAAATTATTTTTTTTTTAAATGCATTTTTCACCTCTAATTATAATTCCTTTTATAGCCCTAAAGAATTTTTTTCCATTATCTTGACTTACCAAATTTTTATTATAATTGAAAATAAAAATAGATACAACACAACTTTAGCATTGACTTCTTCTAAACTTTTATGTTTCTTCATTTTTGGACACTGTTATATTTATTTGTTTGTGTGTTTTTACATATATCTGTTCACTTGTCCTGACTGCTGGTGATCATTTCCAAATATACAACATGGATCAGCAACAATGACATATTAATAGTATTTACTTTTCATTAATTTATTATCTGAAAAAAAATGCTAGTAGATTTTAGGGCTATGAACATGGTTTCAACCTTGCAATTATATTTGTTGCATTTTTAATAGTACAGCTATGTCTTTCAACAGAAAGAATGGAAACACTTTGTAGTAGGATGAACATGGATGGATAAATTTCCAGGGCATGCAAATACAGGTATTCCTCAATTTATGATCACAATTGAGTCCAAAATTTATGTTGTTAAGTAAGGAATTTGTTAAGTGAACTTTGACCACTTTTCTTGCTACATTTGTTAAGTGAATCACTGAAGTTGTTAAATTAGTAACACAGTTGCTAAGTGAATCTAGCTTCCCCATTGACTTTGCTTGTCAGAAGGTTGCAAAAGGTGGTCACATGACCCCGGGACACTGAAACCATCACAAATACGAACCAGCTGTCAAGCACCCAAATGTAAATCCTGTGACCGTAGGAATGCTGCAACGGTTATGAGTGTGAAAAATAACTCACTTTTTTCAGTACCGTTGTAACTTTGAAGGGTCACTAAATGAACTGTTGTAAATTGAGGACAACCTGTACTGTGTTAAATCCTTGGATTAGTAATCTGACCAACAAAAGGAAATATATGAAAGGTTTGCATCTATCAAATCAATCTGTGTGTTTGTGTGTGTTCTTCAATTTTTATTCATAGTTACCAAAACACACCCATATCTAGTCCATCGTCTTGTACACAAATGATAAAAGCGACTGAAAAGAGTGACTTTGCCTATCTGATAGCTATTGATCAGAAAATGACAGTAGATAGAAATAAAATGACCAAAATCTATCTTCTTTATTTCTTTAATTCAGAGGGATCACATTTATCACATTGTACAAAGTAGGTGAACAAACATTTTGAGTTCCTGTGTTTAAGTACCTTTGCAGTACAAATACTGCATTCAGAAACCTCAAACAAATGTCCTACAGATGGCAGAATTGAGCAATATATTCCCCATTTTTGGCTTCTTGATATAGATGTGTACCAAAGAATTATGTTCCACATTTAAAATAATGTAGCTTATTTTTATTTTAAAATATTAATGTGACTGTATTTCTTGTAAACAGGCGGAGGAAATGTCAGTAAATACACATATAAAAAGCTTACAGTGGAGAGGAAAACTTCATAATCTTCCAATTTTTAAAGTCACGGCTTAAGTGGTTTGCAGGCATTTAGCAAACAAATTCCTAGGAGTGGGAGGGAGGAATCTGTTTGAAATATGGTGCTGCTTTATTAGAGGAAAAGGCCTCATACCTGACTTGGAAACATTACCCTCTCTATAACTCAACTACATTTGTTCTCAGGAGTGTCATTACACTCTTTACATTGTCCCTGATTACCTGAGATTATTTCATAATAGAGTTATTTAAAGTGAAGGAATAAAGCAAGGGCTGTAAACAATACTGTAAAAAGAATTGGCAAAATATTTTTTTCTTCTCTATTGTGATTCATTTTGAATCCTTTATAGACAAACCTGAAAGAATTTCAGTTCTGTTTTGTGTTACAGAATGTCTAATCATATATGCACGCATACATATGCGTGCATACAAACAAAATTGTGTACACACACACACACACTCATATCAATATCCCATCACTAATCAAATGCTTAATTCAGGCATTATTGCTGACTTTTTTAGTATTGTATTTTACCCAAGCAAAAGGGGGTATAAGTGCAGATTTCTCACATTCTGATGTTAGGTTAATTTGAGAAAAGTCACATAGTTATCTCTATATATCTTTGAGGATTTGAACCTGGTGTCCGTCCCGTCCCCGCCCAGTCCTAGTTTAATACCTTAATTTAGAAACAAGCTATTTGTACAGTATTATAATATAAATATGCAAGTCTGTAGTATAATATAAATATGCAAGTCTGTAGAATACTTGGAAAATTCCTAGATTGCTATGTTTGTAAAGTTAATGAAGAATTGGTTAATTAAGAAAATGAGCATTCCTAGCTCTGATTAACTTCAGATCAGCCATTGTCCCTATAATAATAGAATTTCACAGACCTATTATTATAGGGATCAAGCTGGAGTAGGAAAACTGTGAACACCATCCTGAGCCTTTGAGAGAAAGATGGCATACAACTTAAAAGATTGCATTCTTGACGCTAAATTTCTTTAAATCTAATAGAATATGTTAGATTGTGTTAACTTGAATGCTATGTCTTTTGTATTATTGAATGGCACAGTATTTATTCTTGTAGACATAAATGGAACTTTCTCCAAAATAACCAAAAAGTGAGTCTATCAAGTGGTAATTACAGCTCAGTATTAAGCATGTCAGTGAACTAATTTCATTCATCAAAAACTACTGAGAAGCTATTTGAGAACATGTGCAATGGTTTTTGATAGTTTATCTGTATATTTACTATGATTTTAAATGTAATTTATATTATATCTTTCACATCTACAGGGGAATGTACAGAATTTTGGAATGCATATACAGAAAGCAAATGCTTTTTTATATTTAAAGTTATTATTAAACTATAATAGTATTTTGGTACCTCTTAATTCAATCTATTATTTTTTAAAAAATACATGAAATATAAGTTTCCATAATGTAATTTCATTGAGGAAAAATATAGGTATTGCTACTACATGTTTCTTAAGGAAAACAACTTTTCACACCATCCTCCTCTCTGATATCCTAGACTCATTATTTTAAATATATATGGCTGAATGTTTTGCTTCAATATTAATTCCTAACATTTTTATCCCATTTATTAATGTTTTGACAAAATATTAGTTATTGCCATTAGTGCTAATCTTATAGTAATCACCACAGCACTCAATGAAACATGAAACAATTTAACTTTAAAGATATTACAACAAACTATGGCATGTAAATACTAATAAAGAATTTTGCAGTAATAGACTACATATAAATATTACATGTTCTTGTTTCAAACCTTTCACAAAGAAGTGAACTGTATGTTAATTCTTGCAGATATAACAAACTGTGCTAATTGGTCCTCAGCCCTCTTTTTCTAGCCATCAGATAAACTATTGTATTCAACACTCAGAATTAAGAATTGTGTTTTTGCCACATGGGAAAGTTCTCTAATGAAGAGAAGATTTAATGGCTGTATCATTTTCCTGAAGGATATGCTGATCTTTAAAAAATGTATTAGTAAAGGCTGTTTGTTACAAAACACCTTTGTGAGCATATGCAGCAATGAAAGAAAGAAATCGGTCTTTCACTTTATTATTTTTCTTCTTTTGATATTAGAAGTGAAAGTGAAAGTCAGAGTGAAATTGGAGAAACTGTACTTACACTTAAACTAACTTACTATTTAAGTTAGCTGAATAACCTTCTGAATATTTTCTGATTTCAACAAATCAGCATTTACCACAACTGTTCTGTGGGAAATATTCCCAAAGGTGTAGTTATTATAGTTGATTTTATTTCTGATGATTAAACTAAGTGTTCTGTACAAACATATCTGCAGAAGAACATGGTAAACTCTGAGGCAAAAATCAATTGTGTCCTAGTGCTTTCTTGAACCTGGTTTCTTCTCAAACCACAGAGCTCATAGCTTGCCTAGTGGTTGGGTTTTAGCAAAATGTAGCTTCATCTCACAGAGAGAACTCTAGATTGTAGAGAGCTGAGTTGCACACTGCTCCTGAACATTGAAATTTCACATATCTATAAAATAACATGTTAACAGACCTGTTCTCTGTCCTATTTGATCCATTTTAACCAGTATTAAAAGGATCAGTTCTAAATACTGTGAGATACTTAGATAGTACTAATTAGTCTCACTAATAGCAGTAGCATGAACCTGCAATATGAACTCAACAAAACAGTTAGTGAGACAATTCTTGCAAACTGTTGTACATCAGGTCACAAAGTCAGACATAACTGAACAACAGGAGCACATTGTATTTAAAGTGTTTCCAAACAGTTGGTTCCCAGCAGTACCAATGAAAAGACATTGTGAAACATTGTTATTTCTGTAACTGAATGTTTCTGGAAAGAAAAAAATGTGGGAAAAGAGGGGAAATAAAAAAAATATATCCTGCCAATGGAAACTTTTCATCTGGACATTCTTTTTTTTTTTACAGGTTGTTTAAAAACTGCATCTGGAAATAACTAATAAGTTTATTAATAAATAAGTTTATTTATTTAGAAACAAGTCTATAGAAGGAAAACAAAGCACTTCATTCATATGTCATTTACTACAAATGAAATAGCCTGTTTTGATTCACTTTAGAATGTATGATCCCAAAATGAAGGTATTTGCCTTTTTCTTCTTCTTGAAATTAGTATTTTAACACTTATGATCTAGGATTCCCTTTCTGTTTATCTTATTAGGGACTTACAGACTTCAATACATTATGAAGTCTGTCTTTCCTATGATTGGAAATAAGTAAGTAGTGAAAACTAAAATTGATGAAGGCTTGTTAAAAGTGCTTTAATTTACAGATGGTGATGGTGGTTTGTTTAAATATCCAGCAAACATTTAAAATACATTGTTATCTATTGTAAATGTCTGCTGGATAATATTTTGTTTTACTCAGTACGAAATTGTATTACTTATGTTGTTAAAAGGAATTCATTAACTTGAAAGCGTGTTATTCCCCTGTAGCATGTAAATCGATCCTAATAAAATAATTGGACAGTTGTGGATTGTGGATTTGTGTTATCGTTTCCTCATTGCTTGGCCAACTTGTCTTTAACGGGTACTGTATTGTTGTATTTGGCATGGTAGGTTTGTCCAATCCCTTTGTGCACCATTCTCTTCCTCGTCAAGATAAAGAGCGGCTTAAAACAATGCATGCAAGAGATTTGTAAGATTTATTAATAATGCAAACGGTAAAGAGGCTGAGGCAAGAACGGAAGAAATAGCAACGCAGAGGCCTCTGTCTCGGCTTAAATCACAGCGACTGCTCGCCAGAGAGCGGTCGAGCAATTCGCAACCCAGTCGTTTGTAAATAACACGACTGAATGGCGTCTCCTCCTCTCCTCCCTCTTTTTCCCCTCTCTGCTAAAAAAAAATAAAAAAATACTACACTCCGTGCTTCTCAACCAAGCATGGGTGCTTCCCCTACGGTTTCCCACAGCTTTAGATGGTTTGAAGGACAGGTAGGTACTCCAATCGGAGAACGACCCCCTCGGGGCTGCGAAGGGATCGACGCCCAAAGGTAAGCGCCTTCGCTGCGGTGCTGAATGAAAGCCGCGGCAGGCGGGCAGGCGAGGGCGGATTGGAATGCCGCACTACTAAGCTAGGCTGCCGGGAGCCCTTCTCGCGCTTATATTGCCGCCGCCGCCGAGGCTGGAGATGGGGATGGTCCACGCATTGGCGCCGTCACGTGTTTTTCTCCTCGGCGTGAGACGGAGTGTCGGCGGCTGGAGGGGGCTGGCCTCATAAACGCAGACGCAGCCGATTGTTTTGGTTTCGGGGGCTTTTCAATAAAAGTCCGCGGAGCTGCGAGTCCTGCGGCAGGAGCACCTCGCCGGCCACAGTCCAAGGAGCGCAAGCGCTAAGCCCCGCGTCCAGCCATCCAAGCAGTGCCCGTCTCTGCCTGGCAGCGCTGGGTTTTTTTTTTTTTTTGCCTCCTCCGTAGTGAAGCGCACGAGGAAGGGAAGGCGGTGCAGGACGGAGGGACTTCACTGCCGCCGATATTGCCTTCCGAGACTTCTCCGACTGGAATGAAGAAGAGGAGGAGGAGGTGGAAGTCGCCGCCGCCGCCGCGAAAATGTGCCTCCGCCTCCTTCGCTCCTCGGGCAGCTTCTCCGCTCCGTCTGCTTTGCGCTCGACCCTGCTGCAGCCGCCTGCGTGTATTTGGTGTGGAAATGACACTTTTTCTGCCTAACCAGACGGGACTGAATGGGGTCGCTCGCTCTCTTCTCCTCCTGCGCGCGCTGGACAAGAAGAAGCGCCTGCCATCGCGACGCTGATTTGGGATATTGATGTGTTTGTTTGCTCGTCGGAGTTCTCCACCCCGCCGCCGTGGTTCCCGCGAAGGATATTTTTATTTGGCATTTTGGGCGAGGAAGAAAACCCGGTGGCTTCCGTGGTGGTGTTGACTAGCTGGTTTCTTCTTACTGCCATTATTATATTACCATTATCGCTGTTGTTATTTCAAAGGGATTGCTGCTGTCCCTCAGGCGTCCCACGTTTCTCCCCCCCCCCCCTTCTTGCAAAACAAGCTCTCCTCTGCCCTGCCCCGTGTCTCTCCTGCTGGGAGGAATATTTTAAATCGGCTCCTGGAAATCTCTCGGAGGGATCCCTTGAGAAAAAGGAAAGGGCTATTTGGGAGAAGAGACGGGGGAACCCCATCCTGCTTCTGGAGCTGGAGGAATTTCCACCCCGCATGGATGAAACGATGCCCGCTTTCCTCTGCTCGTCGGCGGCTTCTCGGACCAGTTTCTCCTGGGGCGACATCGAAACTAGACTTTTGAAAGCTGCATTTCTCCTGCGGAGGGTGATTTGGGAATAAAAACTGCCACCCAAGCCCTGCTCCTGGAGGTGGGAGGAGGCTCTGGCCACTGAACAGCTGTTCTCTCCCTGCCACTCTTTCCTCCTCCGCCCCTCTTTTTTTTGGAAAGGATTTCCAGAACTATCTTTCTGCGTCGTTTTTATTTTTATTTTGGAGTGAAGGAGGGGATTTGCTGCTGCTGCTGCGTGGATTTCTGTTTTGTTGTTTCTTTCCGAAGCTGCTCTTTGCAGCAGGAATTGTTTTACCTTGTCTTTTTTCCCCCTCCAGCATGGCTAGCCCCACAGATAATAATGAGGGCTTCTTCTCCGATGTCAGGAAGGTGGGTTACTTGCGCAAACCCAAGAGCATGCATAAGCGCTTCTTCGTGCTGAGAGCAGCCAGTGAGTTGGGACCCGCCCGGTTGGAGTACTATGAGAACGAAAAGAAATGGAGGCACAAATCAGGGGCCCCCAAGCGCTCCATTCCTCTGGAGAGCTGCTTCAACATAAACAAGAGGGCAGATTCCAAAAATAAGCATCTGGTGGCTCTCTACACCAAGGATGAGCACTTTGCCATTGCTGCTGACAATGAGCTTGAGCAAGAAAGCTGGTACCAGGCACTGCTGCAGTTGCACAACCGTGCCAAGAGCCATCACCATCACCATCATCAGCACCATCACCATCACCACCACAGAGATGTCACAGTGGGAGGTGGGACTTTGGGAATGGGAGAGGCAGGGGAGGATAGCTATGGCGATACGGCTCCTGGTCCAGCATTCAAAGAGGTCTGGCAAGTGATCCTGAAACCAAAGGGCTTGGGGCAAACCAAGAACCTGATTGGAATCTACCGCCTGTGCCTAACCAACAAGACCATCAGTTTTGTCAAGCTAAATTCTGATGCGGCAGCTGTTGTGTTGCAGCTGCTCAACATCCGGCGGTGTGGCCATTCGGAGAATTTTTTTTTCATTGAGGTGGGGCGCTCTGCTGTCACGGGACCAGGTGAGTTCTGGATGCAGGTAGATGACTCGGTTGTAGCACAGAATATGCATGAGACCATCTTGGAGGCTATGCGGGCAATGAGTGAGGAATTTCGGCCTCGGAGCAAAAGCCAGTCATCTTCCAATTGCTCCAATCCCATATCTGTGCCTCTCCGCAGCAGGCATCATGTCAACAACCCACCCCCCAGCCAGGTGGGTCTTACTCGTAGGTCCAGGACTGAGAGCATAACTGCCACTTCTCCTGCTGGCAGTGGCGTGGGAGGAGGGATTGGGGGCAGACCCAGCTCTTTCCGGGTCAGAGCCTCTAGCGATGGAGAAGGTACCATGTCCAGACCAGCTTCAGTGGATGGAAGTCCAATGAGTCCAAGTGCCAACCGAACCCACTCACATAGGCACCGTGGCAGCTCCAGGCTTCACCCCCCTCTCAACCACAGTCGCTCCATCCCAATGCCTTCCTCACGCTGTTCCCCTTCAGCCACTAGTCCAGTCAGCCTGTCATCCAGTAGTACCAGTGGCCATGGGTCCACTTCAGACTGTCTTTTTCCACGTCGATCCAGTGCCTCAGTTTCTGGCTCTCCCAGTGATGGAGGTTTCATCTCCTCTGACGAATATGAATCAAGCCCCTGTGACTTTCGCAGTTCGTTTCGTAGTGTTACCCCTGATTCCCTGGGACACACCCCTCCTGCCCGGGGAGATGAGGAGCTTAGCAACTATATATGTATGGGGGGGAAGGCTGCCTCATCCTGCTGCAGCATCACAACTCCTAATGGTCATTTTGCCCCCCGTACCTGCCATCTGCAGCAGCAAAGTCGCTACCCTGCTGTCCCATGTTGCCTCCGGCTTGGAAATGAGGATGTAGGTGATTTGGAAAAAGGCTTCAGAAAGCGGACACATTCTGCTGGAACCTCTCCTACCATTTCCCATCAGAAGACCCCTTCCCAGTCCTCCGTGACCTCCATTGAAGAATATACTGAGATGCTTCCTTCATATTCCTGTAGTGGCAACAAGTTTTCTTCTTATCGACATTCTGCCTTTGTGCCAACCCAGTCTTACCCCGAGGAGTGTCTAGAGATGCACCAGGTGGAGGGAAACCACCACCAGACCAACTCTGATGATGGCTACATGCCAATGTTGCCAGGCGTGGCACCTATGCCCAGTGGAGGTACTACACCCAAAGGTGGGGATTACATGCCCATGAGCCCCAAGAGTGTGTCTGCTCCGCAACAAATCATCAATCCTGGGAGAGGAGGTCGCCATGTGCAGGCCATGATGGACTCAAATGGCTACATGATGATGTCTCCCAGTGGCAGTTGTTCTCCAGACAGTGGTCCCACTGGCTACAGCAAGCTATGGATAAATGGGACTAATAATCATACAAAACTCTCAGTCGAGAGTAATGAGGGCAAGCTGCCAAGTGGAGGCAGCGATTATATTAATATGTCTCCAGCCAGTGGTTCTGCTACCAGCACCCCTCCAGACTGTTACTTCACCAGCCCAGGACCTCCAGGCCCAGAAGAACCACTAGTGCATGGTTCTGCCCAGTCCCAACATAAACCCATATATTCCTATTTCTCCTTGCCACGTTCCTTCAAGCACAACCAACGCAAGGCAGGCAAAGAAGAAAACGCCCAGATGCATATGTCCTTCAGCTCTGGCCGCTTGCTTTATGCCGCTGCTGAGGATTCTTCTTCCTCTACTAGTAGTGATAGCCTTGGCTGCCCTGGGGGACAAGAGGGTGGTGGGTATTCTCTTCCCATTAAAACACAGCCATTGCAGCCTGCTGCTTGCACTGTGGACACAGCTGTGCGGACCAAGAATCATCTGGCCAGACCTACTCGTTTATCCCTGGATGGCCCAAAGGCCAGCACCTTGCCTCGTACTCGGGAACAGCTCCCAGAGCCCAAGAGCCCCGGAGAGTATGTGAACATTGAGTTTAAGCAACCAGTCTTCCCCTCACCTTTATCCTACGGAGAGACTGGCTCCTGTTCAGAGGAGTATATGAATATGGATTGGGGAACTGCTTGCCCAACCAGCTTGGCCTCCATGCAGTCAAGCCGGATTGGGACCACCCACAGTGGCAACCGGGACTATATGAGCATGCAGTTGAGTGGTGGAGCACCGTATGTAGTCTGTGCCCACACCCCATCACCTTCCTCCCCGGCCCTCCTACTGAGTTATTCTGAGAAAAGCCCACCACCCATGCAGCTGCCTTCTCCACCTTCTCAGGCTCAGCCAAGCAATCTGGCTGAGATTTTACCCCATTCCTGCTCCTCATCTATGATTGGGGGCCCAGGTGCAAACAGCGCCTTTACACATGTCAGTCTTGGTCCCAATCGCAGCACCCAGAGTGCCAAAGTGATCCGTGCTGACCCCCAAGGAGGTCGGCACCGCCATAGTTCTGAGACATTTGCTTCTTCTGTCACTCCTAGTAGTAGTCTTGGAGCTTCAGGTCTACTCCATGGATCAGGAGGAGGTCCTGACGATCCAAAACGTCACAGTTCAGCCTCCTTTGAAAATGTCTGGCTCAAGCCTGCATCTGGGGCACTGGGAGTTGCTTCTTTGGGTCTTGGTACAGCATCACGGAGGGAGCAAGCAGCTAGTGGAACTGGAGGAGGCTTTGAGAATGGGCTGAATTACATTGACCTGGACTTAGTGAAGGATTTTAACCACAGCCAACATCACCATCGCAACCTCCACCCTCAGGAGAGTACTGGTCTGCTAGGAGTCAAGCAACCATCCCAGCAGCATCAGCCACCTAAATCTCCAAAGCAGCCTTGTGGGAGTAACCACTTGAGTGATGAATTAAGTGCATATGCCAGCATTAGCTTCCACAAGCAGGAGGACATCCAGTAGAAACCAGAGACAAGGTGAGCATATCATAAATTAATCACTAGTTCTAAGCTTTGGGATGGGAAGCTTTGGGATGTTCTGTATCATGTAGGATGAGTTGAATCATTTGTGTTACACCTAATGACTGACCATGGCTAGGTCATATTCTGTCAGCACAGATTATATAATGACCTGTTACCCACTTTGCCTTTAGTCTGCCCTGTTTTCAGTCTACTATCCTTTTTATTTGATAGCCCCTTAATTAATAGGTTGGTAATGAATCAGCATGTGTCACTTGGTTTAAAAGAAGGATGTGGAAAAGTGTTCATTCTAGTTAAAGAAGGTAAGGATTAGAAGACAGTCTTCTGTTTACTGTTATGCTACAAGCATAGTTTAAAAACGTCTTATAAAACTGTTGTTACTTGTTGAGGCAGAAATTGTTTTGGATTTTAGGCTCCGATTGTTAATTACAGAAAAGTGTGTGAGCTCACGAGTACATAACAGTCTAAAACAGCTCTTGCCTCCACATTTTGCTGTGCAAGTAACCTTTGAAAAACATTTGATCTTGATTATGGTACCAGTTGAACAAAGAACAACTGCAAAACATGGCCATTTAAAAGTCCTGATAATGGGACATTGAATAGATTGTAACATATCTTGGTTTTGTAATTTAAAAGTTCCTTTGGAAATAAGGCAGCGTTTAATGGAGCACTCTGAAGCATAGCAAGTCTGTAACATGTCCAGGCTTGATGTTTTTGTTGTTGTTATTTTGCTAGTTGTAATGTGGGTGTTTTCTCTATGAAATCTCTTAATCTACTTCTGGCTGGAATTTTGAGAAGTGCCTGTTAGTGCTCTACTGCCCTACTTGTTTAACCTTCAGACAATTGCAGCGGCAAAGAAAGAAGTCCTCTGTGTGTGTGATTGCACTAGCGTGTATGCTGCATATGAAAAAGAGGTGTGGCCTTACATTTAGGAGCTGAGAATGGAAACCTCTGCAGTCTTCATTATGAATGTGCTAGTGAAAAGTTTTGTGGCCCTGGGCAAGTTTCCTTACATACATGTAGTAATACCTCAAAGGATTGCTATGAGGATTAATTAGATAATGTTGGAAAGCACTGTGGACATGAAACAAATGACGCTCTGCTGACCTGGAGAGAGAGAGAGACAGACAGAGACACACACACACAGAGAGAGTGTGTATGCATGCTTGTCACTATTAAGAAAGTTTGCACCAAGAAAGATTGCAGGACCAGCAATTCCTAAATCATAAGCTAGGTAGAATTCCTATAAACCTGTTGCACTACAAGAAATTAAATGGAGAGGTGGGGTTGTTTGTAGCTCATGTCTGCAGAGCAAAGCAGAAAACCAAGGGTTTTTTCTCTCCCTATATTGGACTTTTTTGAGCTATGTGTTTTAAGGAACATGATTGTAGCAACCACTTTTAAAAAATATTTCTTTTACTGCATATTTTGTCAAAATCACAACTATGATTCTGTTCCAAGCTTTGTTACCATTACAGTTGTCTTGATTGGAACTTAACCTTTTTGCCCTCCCACGTTATCTTTGATCCATAATAATCACTGGTGAGCCATAAAAAATGTTTATACTGGCACAGATGGGAGCGAATTCAGCAGTATGCTTTTTGATCTTAAAATGTCATAACACAATTCTTCTGTGACGTGTTTTAATTGCTTGTTTGCTGGTTCCAAGTATAAACAGTGTTGAGGGATGGCAAGAGTAATAGCTTTTAAAATATCCTGGGATAGGTTTTCTGCAGCTGAACTTGGGAGACCTACAGATGAATACTAAACCCTCTGAATAAACAACATCAACGACAGAGCACTTTTCATTGTGAAAAACAAATCAAGCATCTTATTATTGTTTTCAACTAAGTAATTAACCACATATTACCGTATGTGGAATACGAAGGAAGTATGGTTCCTCTTACTGTATGAGCACCAAAACATTTTTAAAATCTCAGCATGAGAAGAGCAAAGAGCAGAAAATAGATGACATTGAATGATTTTTTAAAGAAAAAAACTAAAACAAAAATAATATCATCACAATTTTGACACGTTTCAATATCTGAAAAATAATAACTAAATTGCTGTATCCAACAATTCTCGTTCGTTTAACATCCTTTCAGAAATAGTTTAAATTATTTTCCTGCACCATTGTCTTATGTTCCAGTGTGCTACATCAGAATTGTTTCTCCCATTTTGTTTTTGTTCTTAATGAGAGGCAACCTATCCAAGTCACAGAACTGCTACGGATATTATAGCATTTACGCTGCAGAACTATATGCAGTTACTCGTTTTAACTGTTCATTCAGTGTGCCAATATCCAGTTAGTCATGGAATTTGCACTAATCAGCTAGCAGAAAGGAATATATTATAGCTAACGTTATGGGAATATGATCATGCCTTTTTATTCTTTAATGGTTTCCCTCAGTGTTGCATTAGAGATGTAGTCTGCATGTGTGCATTGTTTTAATTTCAAAATCAACATGATTTTTAGTGCAGTGTTTTAAGATAATGATTGTTGTAGGATAATGGCCATAGTGGATTACAATGAAAATCACTAATAAAATGATATATTGAACTTTTACTAGACCAGGTCTCTTCCCCCACTCCCCCAATAATACATTCTGGTTTCTAGCATCCATCTAGAAACAGTTTCATTTTTGTAGCAAATGTTTGCATTATTTGAAGAAAAGGATGGGGAATTTAACTTTGTGAAACATGATCTCTGCATTGTTGCAAAACATCTGTTTAAAAAAAAAAATCGAATTAACAATCCGAATTGTTGAAAATTATCCAGCAGTCATTTCATTCTTCATTCTAGTGGCTCTGTTTGTATATGAGAGAAAGCTTCATGTTCCGACCTCATTCCTGCTACTGTGTGTTTGTGTTTGTGTTTGTGTATGTTTGTGTATGTCTGTGTGTACACATATACTTTAATGATCGGGAATCAAGAAATGGACATCTAGCATTTCTATATATTCTTGGGTATTTGTCATCCATACATATGGAATATTCACTTTACTAAATGGAGAGAGAGATTGACAAAAGCTTATTAATTAAATTTTGTTTAATGAATCAAAACAAACCTAAGTCTATACTTACAGTGCTATAAAACAAGAGAAATTAACCCATCCATGTCAATCTGCTGACTAGGATCAGTCTATTAGGAAACAAAATATGCTAATCTATACTATAAAGACAATCTGATTAATATATAGCAACCTGTTATGTCAATTTGAAGGGCAAGTGATCTGTGAGCACTGCATGCAGAGCAGGATTGTCACCTATACATAGTGTGAGGCACATCCATAGCTGCATTCTGGACCAGTTGATGATTCTTAATATTTTTCAAAAACAGCCCCATATAAAGTACTTTACAGTATTGGAGCCATGGAGTTATTAGAACATGAGTGAAGGCTTTCCTTCCTAGAGTCTCCCAATCCAAAAGAGGGCAAAACTAGTTCAACAGATGAAGCTATGCAAAGGGCTTCTAGATCATAGCTGCCATGTCAGCTGTGAATCTAATAGGACAATCTGATTGCATACTACTCTTGCAAGGGGAAGTCCAGCAGCATGGAAGTTTAAAGATGAAATTTCCCCAGAACTAGATGGCCCAATATCCTCAGCCACTTAATCTTCATTGGACTCCGCAGAAGACAGTTTTTCCATATATCCAGACTTGCATAGCCTTTAGCACTGGGACAGGATTTAATTACTTCGATTGGCTGACCTGGGTTGAAAGATATAATTGAATATCATCAGCCTAGTGATGATAGTGGATCCCAAACAGGCATATGTCTATGCTTTCACGTGGATGTTAAGAGGATTAGGGTTCTCTAGCACTCCAATAGGAGGTCTCTAGTAAGTAACCCTTCCCCACAACTGCCACTGACCAAATCCTGCTCCAAACAAAACACATGCATTACTATGGCAGATATTTTTTGTTATATTTTTGCAATACTATTTTAACTGTTCATAATATATAATAGTATATATAGTATAGTATAGTTACTATATAGTAACATAGTATCTTCATATATATATATATATATATAGTGCATCCCTTCGACCGATTCGCTCCCACAGAGAGGGACTTCTCCGGGTGCCGTCCACCAGGCAATGCCAGCGGGCGACACCCAGGGGAAGGGCCTTCTCTGTGGTGGGCCCAACCCTCTGGAATGACGTACCCCCTGAAATTAGAACAACGATGGACCTCCGCTCCTTCCGCCAGAAGTTAAAGACTCACTTCTTCCATCAGGTTGGCCTGGCCTAATGTTTACATTCCTAGCCGCAAAATGAAATTGTATAAAATTTTTAGGGGTATTGTTAGGGTTTGGAGGGTTTTAATAGTGATTTTAGCACAGGAGTTAATTTAATTTGATTTTAACATTTTGTATTTGTATATTGTTGTATTTTTGGATTTTTAATTGCCTGTGCACCGCCCCAAGTCCCCATGTGGGAGAGGGTGCGGTCTATAAACCAATAAATTATTATTATTATTATTATTATTATTATTATTATTATTATTATTATTATTATTATTATTATTATTATTATATGGTGCTTATTAGTAAAGCAATAGCAATTGATAAGTATAATACATAGCTTCTTTTTTCTTCTAATTTTTCCTCTATTTTTTTCCTTAAAATATTATTTTGATAATCATACGTCTGTGGAGGGTTTTAAAAATGTATTTAGGTGCTTTGCCAATTTTGTCCTGTAATGAGTACATGTATTAAAAAGAAAAAAGGCTCACTGTAAAATGGTGCCCTAATTCTCAATCCCTGGAGTCAGTCCAGAAAAATAGCATGGCTGGCAGTATTGAAAGCTGCTTCTTTTATAAAGAAGGTGACAGCATAGCATGGCCCTAATCATTGGTTTACTTCCCTGACTTTCTTTAAAAGCCCAGAGGTACCTGGATCCAAAAAATAGGTGGCCAAATTTACAGCACAGAGAATCCTTTCCACTTCCTTTGTTGTTGGATTCAACACATCCTAGAAAATAGCACAATATGGGTGCCCAGGAACATCAATCAGACATGTCCAGTTACAGTCCAATTTGGAGCAGATCTGAGTAACTTTATCTGTTAGGGGACCGCAACATTGATTGCCTAATCTAGACTCTTACAGTGATTCACAAAATACATTTTAATTTACATTTGGACATCCAGATAATGGATGGCATTTAAGTAACGGAAGCAAACATATACTTTTAATATCTTGTGTAAAGTTGATCCTCTTTATTTGTTTAAGCCTGACCTAGTTGGAATACTATGATGTTGGGTGCAGAACATATATGGAACATCACGTTGCCTTATATTTCCCTATAACATAATGGCAATACAGCAAAAGGTGATCAGGTCTATTTTTTTTCCTTGGAATTGCACACTTTTCTTCTTCAGGCAGCAAAACTCTTCTCATTGGGATAGCTTGATACAAAGTGCTGTGAAATTTTCTGGTTATCATTTTGTATTGATGAATATTTATGGGTGTATCATTTTCATATATGAAGATATGAAGATAAACATGCATGCATGCATGCATACATGCATATTTGTTTTATCTGCAAATCGAGGAAGTTCCTGACAGAAATTTCAGATGTGATGCTTGAAATATATGTGTAAGATATGCTTCAAAATTTCTTGTATTAATATTCAGTTAATATTTATATACAATGACCGTGGAACAATTCTTTTTAAATTAAATCTTAATCTATATCTATAAAAAGGAGGCAGTATTTTGTGGCTCTGGAGTACCAGGAAGCTGAGTACCTTTAACTTTCAAATACTTGTGGCCTTTTTCCCAACTTAATTTTTTTATCTTAATTGCCTGTGTCCTTCTGGACTTCAGATTTTGTTGTTGCTTTTTCTTTACATTGATATTAACATTATGAATTGTTACTGCATAAAAGAACTAAAACTATTACAAACATTTTCTTTTGTTAATAGCACATAAATCCAGAATGCAAGCTGTTTGCTTATGAAATGTTGGGAGTATACTTAAAAAAAAAATAGCAGCCCAATGTGTGATTTCATAGGTAAATTGGGAGTGACCATCCAGTTGAAAAAGATTTCAGAAACAGGAATTTCATTGTAGGAATTTTTGTTTATTTTTTATTTTTTTATTAGATGAACATGTGAATGTTGTCCCTTTAACCATTATCAAATTATCAAATTAATTGTGTAAAATGTAGGACAGTTTTTTCCCCTCATTATCCCTATGATTATTTTGTTAATAAAACTTAACTACACTGCAAGTGAGTGATCAAAGTGTGTGCATTTGTATATATGTGAGAGTGAAATACTCACAAATTAGATTCTGATTAGGAGTTTGTTGGCCTAGTTAGTAGTTAAGATGCTGAGCTTGTCAACCAGAAGGTTGGCAGTTCGAGACCAAAGCCCTGTGTGATGGGGTGAGCTGCGATTTTTGCCCAGCTCTTACTAACCTAGCAGTTCAAAAGCAAGCAAATGCAAATAGATAAATAGGTACCACTATGGTGGGGAAGGTAACAACATTCCATATGTCTTGGCGTATACTCATGCTGGCCATGTAACCACAGAAATATTTTTGGACAATGCTGGCTAAGAAACAGAGATGAGTACCATTCCCCAGAGTTGGAAATGACAAGACAGGGAAAACCTTTACCTTTTAGATTCTGATTAAATTCTTTATTTCTGAACTGAACTAAGCTACCTCCCATTTTTTTCTAATATACACATGAATATATCTGCAAAGTTCTATTAGAATATTTGTCTGAAATGGTATAGGGCTCCTGCCTAGGCAGGGGATTGGACTAGAAGACCTCCAAGGTCCCTTCCAACTCCTATTGTATTGCATTTGAAGTTTAGATATGGATCTTGAATCCTATTTCAAATTGAGTCTATGTATGCAACTAAGAATAAGATCAAGACAAGACTGCTAAAATTAGAATCCTGTTGGCAGAGATATTTAGCAAATTTTTTATTCAGCAAATTATTATAGTTAAGTAGTCAGATATTTGTAAAATTTATTGGTCACCCATCCTACCACAGGGTAACTCTATATCAAAGATATAATTCTGTGATGAGCATTATGATCTAAGTAGCTACTGGAAAATGATGATAATACTTTCAGTACTGAATTTCTAAGAATAAGGATGCTTGATGAGAGAACTATCCTTGCTTGCTTTCTGCCTTTACCTCGTAAACCAGGCAGAAAAAATGTTTTATTTTAAGCAACATTTTGAAAAGAGAATATTCATTTTGTGTTCCTGCATTCTGATGCATCTAGAACCTTAGCTTTTGGTCCAAAATACAGACAGGGTAATATGGTTAGGTTTTAATTCCCCTGACGTACACTGTATGTTTCCATGTTAAACCTTCCCTGTTGATTGCATTTTATATTAGGCTGATTTCATTTAGGGCCAAAGAAGCAGCTAATTTTGGAGAAACTTGTCATGTTATCATTAATTTATATTATGGAATAATATATTATGAATAGAATGGAGTATTTTATGCATTACAATCAAACTTCTGGATTTCATCCGGGAATTTGCAACAAAACATTTACATTGGATATTGTGCATTTTAAGTACTAAAATATATATTTCGTTTAACATTTGTGTTGTCATGTTCAATAACATCTGAGTTTAAGAAAAGAGCAAATTGAGCACGTAAGTATAAGGTAGAATATGCTTGTCAGAAATATTTGAGAAACAACATACAGTGACAAGTAATTAAATGTCAGCCACTCAGGATTTTGCTGCTTGAATGGAACACAGTCCATTTGCACTAAGTGTGGAGAGCTTTCATGACTTAACTTGTATTATGTGCATTCCTGAACAAACAAATTTAGGATTCTCCAAAGTAAACTTAAAAAAATGTTTTGTGGCTTCAAATGGAAGGAAATTGGCAGTATCTTATCCCTTCCTGAATAGAGATATTTTTTACTCATATAGTTAGCTGCCATCAGGAGGTTGAGTTGAAATTATTACATTTATGTTTATTCTTGCCATTTTGTTCTGGGAGCTTATACCAAATTGTGAATGTTCAGGAATGAAAATCAATCTAAACATTTTGAAAGAGAGTAGTCCACATCCTATGTGGAGGTGAATAGTGGTACTGTACTCTTGGAAAGATGGAATTCCAACTGTGGAAACCTCTGTTACATTAATCTTATTCTTTCCTTATCACAGATAATATTTACCATTTTTTAAAAGTTGTTTCCTAACTACTACTTGCTAACTTCTATTGCTATCTAGCATTTATTTTTCTTAATTTGCTGTTGTATGAAACGTAGCATTAACATGGTCTTTGCCTTTTGAAAACATTTATACGTATCCCTAGAGAAAGATAATCAATGTGAATTGATTCTGTACTGAATACAATATTTCGTTTAGATAACAGCAGTCAGGGTGCACACTGATTATCTTTTTTTTTTTAAAGAAAGCAAACAATATACCAGTCGCCTAATTGGTTGGAAATATAACTTTTAAAAAGTAATCAACATTCAGAGCCAGAATGCTCCAAGGATATTATTTGGGATTAGGTCAAAAACAATTTGTATATGTATTATAATTTCTTGAAATTCAAAAACAGACTCTAGTAACAATTTTTATTTTTGTAAAATAAGAGAATTCTGAGATATAATGATATCATGCCTTTTTAAAAGTGAAAAGAAAAGGTACAGTCTTTTTCTTAAATTTTATTTTTTGTATCATTTATTGTACCTGATAAAATGATTGATAGGACAACAGAAATAGAGGTAAAAGCTATGCTGCCAATCTTAGAAATAAATTACTTTTGATCAGATAGAAACTCAATTGTGGTATTTACACTAAAGTTTTGACCAAGCAAATACTTCAATGTAGAGACATAAACATTTCCATTCATTGTGCTTTTGGGAAGAGATTTGCATGTATATCAATTTGGTCTCATCACACTTGGAAAATGGTTTGGAAGAAGTGTTTTGGACAATAGCACCTCTATTGCTTGTTAAAGAGTTCACATTTTTTTCAGGTTTCCACATTAGGCTAAAAAATGATGCTGTTTTAAAGAATGCATTCACTTCTTATGGGTCAACTCTTTTGCACACACAAGATTGTTCTAATAATAGTAGGCAGAGTAGAGATGCTGTGTTTATATGATGTCTGAAGCATTTTTTTCACAATTGTTTTCAAACTATTCATAGTCCTAATATCCAGACAGATTGAAAAAGAAAAGCTAGTACTTTTATGTTGTAATATATTGTGGATGATAAATGGGTTAAAGATTAAATGTTGCAGTTATAAATTAATATGATTGTTCTAATAATGTTAGCTGTTTAAACATCCATAAATAAGTGTTACAAACATTTCTTTTGTCCCACTTGTGTCTTGCATGTTTCTACAAGGGAAAAGATGTGCAGGCATGTGTCTAGGGTATATGGTTTCCCAGGCTTTTGAACTAGTAAGGAATGTTTCCCAAGATGGAAGAATGGATGGTTGGATGGTGCATTTTGCCTAAGGGTTTAAAACTCAAAAGAAAATGTTATCATGTATTCAAGTCCTGTTTCACAAACCGCTTTGAACAAGATCCTGCATAAAGTCTTTGTTATTATCAAACTCCTTTTAAAACAAAAAGGGATCTTTCCAAAGCATGTTGACTGAATGATAATGATGAGAAAGTGAAGGATGTGTGCAAGTTATAAATTTAATCTTTTAAAAATTTAATTACATGAGAAAATTAAGTTCGCATAATCACAATAGCAGAAATCAATGTGTTGCTAATACCACTATGGATACACCATCACTTTTTCCCAATACATTTGCTATGATTAAGTTGAGGTTATCAGAATTCAATATAAACCTATTTTATGGTTGATAATGAATTATTGTTAATGATCTGTATTATTAATGAATGGGCAAAAAGTAGCATGTATTTTGAGGGATGTAGTTACTGAAATATCAAGTGTAAAATATGAATGGAATGATCAATGTACATTAGTGACATAATAGTCTAAGTTATAATTATGGTATTATTAAATTCTGATTATATATAACTAACTAATCCTAACCCTACCTGAATTTGGCTTGGTACAGGGAGAATATTTTATCTAATATTTGATCCCTTATCTGCTTTCTCATGTCATCTTCCAAATTCTATGGCATTGTTATTTATTATTTATTAATAATATTTATGAAATGCATAGCTGTTCCATTCCTATAGGAACTCAAGATACCTTTTTTCATATCCCGCCCACAACAATCACCAAGTGAGACAGATTTGGCTGAGAAAAACTGACTAGTCCAAATTCATTTAGTAAGCTGAAGTGGGAATTGGTCCCACTTGATCATTTTTAATCACTGCTTGTTTTTAAGGTTTATGGATACAAAATTCATTCATAAACTTAATATAAACTGCCTTCATCTTAGGATATTATGGCAAATCTAAAAAAGGATTGCTAACATTGTCTCAAAATGTTGATACTAGTATTAAGTCCAGTTAAATATTAATTAGCTAGTCAATGTTGGTTGGTTGGTTGGCTGAGTTTATAACTCACTTTTTCCATGAACTGAAAATATATCACCAGCACACATTCCTCTCAGTGTTTCCCAACCATGGCAACTTGAAGATGTCCAGACTTTAACTCCCAGAATTCCCTGGGATTCCCTGGGAGTTGAAGTCCAGACATCTTCAAATTGCCAAGATTGGGAAACACTGCTTTAACTATACAGTATGTAGATCAATTCTTATGTGATAGACTGCACTGAGAGATGCATATAGGCTCAGAATTTCCATTGAGTTTCCATAATGGATAAACCTGAATCCTGACCTTCCAATCCCATTCTAGCTCTTTATCTTCATATGTTGGTAGGACCCTGTTTTGCTTGTTTGGTGAGAAAATTTACCAAAATTTATTCATGAGTCTGAGAAGATATTGTGACATCAGTGGCATTTTACTTTTTATGTTTTAAGCATTTAAATTGTTAAGATAGAAGGGGGTAGTTTATCAGATACTAATGAAGAACTTGCATGTCCCAACTCTCTTAGGCTTATGTCTGTTTCCATATGTCTGTTTCCATATGTATATGATGTTCATGCCTTGTCAAAGTCTTATCTTTAAATGGATGACAGGGTTTATAAGCTGAATATTTCAATTGCAGTTAGATAAACAGAATTGATACCTCAGTGTGATCTAATAACTTTTTCATGACTCTAGCAAGTGTCACTGTGGCAGAGAGAGGATAGTGCATATCTTTGCTGTGTTAACTAGAGATGTCATGATATCATTACCATTTCCACTACTCTGGAAAAAAAAACACTTGAAGGGATGGTTGAATTTCTGTCAGCTCTTGTTTCTAGATCTGTATTCAGTTTCTGATTCACTCTGAAAATAAAGGCTTACTAAGACTGGTTTATTATTATGGAGTAAATAGGCACAGGGACTAGTTAAAACTGGTTAATACATTGTGGCAAAGCATAATATGATTTATTTTTTATTTAGTATGATGTGTAAAGTCACCCACTTTGGAAATCATGTTTTCTTTCTTAGATGAAAATTGCAGATCATGTTAATGCAACAATATGCACACCATAATTGTGGTGTGTATATTGTTGCATTAAAAAAGGAAAGGAAATAAAAATAAAGAAAGGGAAATATTAGAAACTTATTAGTCATGTCACCTCTATGTCAAATATTAAACAATATGTGAAAATTTCAAATAAGAAAAACAATTATTGTAAAATATAATAAAGCCTATGCCAAAAAGAAACATGTTGCACCATTTTTGATTAATTGAAAAAATTCACACAGTAGAATGAAAAAATTGAATTACTAATTATATTCATTTTTGTTTTTGGATTCCATTTTAGCAACTTGATACTTCAGTGATAGTGCTGTATGACAGGTGATAAAACAAGCAAGTAAGCAAAATATTTCAACCATCACAAAATTATAGATGAAGAACACCCATGTGCTAATAACAAAACATGAAAATATTTCTCAGTTTATTAATGTCATATATTTTCCTTTCCACTTTGTAAACAATAAACAGTTCATTGATACCATTGAGGTCTTACAAATAGCCTGCTTTTATTCATGTAGCACAGACATTTTAATGGAAAATTGCTAAATTCAGTGTACAAGAAAGAACTTGAATAGTACAAGAAATATTGTGGGTGAAGATAGGTTTTATATCATTAAAAATGATTGAGGCATTGAGAAATGTCCACATTAATATATTTTAAAGAAATAGTACTGAAAGTGCCACAGGCTATGAATAGAAGTGGTATTTTTAGGATATTTATGAAAAAATGTAAAACGAAACTCTTAATTGCTCATAATGGACTTTTAACCGAAGAATTAAGTAATTCTTAGGGATTTTTTTTAAAAAAGTTGAAGTTTCATATTATACTCTTAATAATCATTTAGTTTCAAACTTTGTGAAGAAAGCAGAACTAATATTTCTTCAAGGAACTGTGTGTGTGTGTGTGTAAAATTTGTAAGGCATTTCTGGTGGCTGAAGAAGTACCTAGCTGAACAATTAAACTGAAGGACGTATATCAAATCCTAACTTTTTTTCATAGTCTTTAAATATTATCAACATCTATTTGAACAAAGATATCTAAATCATGAACAAAATACTGTTGCAGTGGTATGGGCCTTCTAATATTAGTTCTCAGTTATGTCTGCCACTATTTTTAATGGCCGGAAGGAAAATATTTGAATGGTACTAATGTTTTGAACAAAATCAGTCCTGTAAATTGGTGGAAATCATTAACCAGCTACCTCAATCCAAAGATCCTTCAGGTTTGGAATGAAAGTTCATAGCCAGCAGTTTACTTTGCAGGTATAGAAACATATTCTCAGTGTTTGGATAGTTATTCATTTCAAGTTGAAAAATTTCAGCTAAAGGCAGGACTCGCTGACATTGTCAGAGATTGGAAGTTAAGTAGGGCTGGATCTGGCCACTACTTGGGTGGGATAAGAAATCACCTTGGAAAACCAGGACTATAGGACAGGAGTCCCCAACCCCCGGTCTGCGGACCGGTGCCGGTCCGCGGCTTCATAAGAACCGGGCCGCAGGGCCGGAGAGGAGGAGGAGGGAGCAGCCCCCTGGGCAGAGGATGGCCGAGAGCGCCTCCAACAGCTCCTTCCGACGGCCACCGTGGCGCACTTTCCGGGGCTTCCCGGAGGGGCCAGCATGTCAGTGAGGAGGTTACGGCTGCCTCATCCGGGGCGGGCGGGCGGAGGACCCGAGCTGTGGCTACCTTAAGCACCATCCGGGCGCGCACGCCCACCTCTCTTCCAGCCGCGTGTGGCGCCCGGATGGCCTCGGCGACACTTAAGGTTGCTCGCCCGTTGCGGGATAACCTCCCCTCTGCTGCTTGGGGGGGGGAGGGAGGGAGAGAATGACAGACACACAGAGCGACAGACTTAGAGAGGCAGAAATAGAGAGAGAGAGGGAGAGAGGTAATCACACACACACACACAGAGTGACAGAGGTGAGTGGAGGGAGGAGAGCGACAGATACAGAGAAAGAGAGAGAGAGAGAGAAACAGAGAAAGAGAAAGAAAGAAAAATAGAAAAAGATGAATGGTGGGAGGGAGGGAGTGAAGGAAAGGAAGGAGGGAGGAGGAAGGGAGGGGTGAAAGAAGGAAGGAAGAAAGAAAGAAAAAAAGAAGGAAGGAAGGAAGGAGAGGGAGGGAAGGAAGGAGAGGGAGGGAAGGAAGGAAGGAAGGAAAGGGATGGAGGGAAGGAAGGAAAGGGAGGGAAGGAAGGAAGGAAGGAAGGAAAGAGATGGAGGGTAGGAGGGAAGGAAGGAAGGAAGGAAAGGGATGGAGGGTAGGAGGGAGGGAAGGAAGGAAGGAAAGGGAGGGAGGGAAGGAAGGAAGGAAGGAAAGGGATGGAGGGTAGGAGGGAAGGAAGGAAAGGGATGGAGGGTAGGAGGGAGGGAAGGAAGGAAGGAAAGGGATGGAGGGTAGGAGGGAGGGAAGGAAGGAAAGGAATGGAGGGTAGGAGAGAAGGAAGGAAGGAAGGAAAGGGATGGAGGAAAGGAGGGAGGGAAGGAAGGGGGAGGGAGGCAATGGAAGGAAGGAAGGAAAGGAAAGGAAATAATCTATTTTCCTATTTCCTTCCACCTCAAGCTACCTTTTTGGTTAACCAGGTTAAAGATCTATTTTTCTCCCAGTGGTCATTTCAAAGGAATCACATCCTCGGAGTCATTTCCTCGATTCAAACCAGCATCCCAAAGAGTCATGGGCTGCCTTTATATATAACGAGTGCCCATAAATCCATTTTTACCATCTTCAGAAGACCAAAGACCAGCCAGAAATGGTAGAAAGAAAGAAAGAAAGAAAGAAAGAAAGAAAGAAAGAAAGAAAGAAAGAAAGAAAAGAACTTATGACCACAATTGAGCCCAAAATTTTGGTTACTAAGCATTAAGTGAGTTTCACCACATTTTCCAAGTTGCCCACGCCCACCGGGTCACATGACCACTGAGCCACTCCCACAAAACAGGCCACACCTTTTGGCTCTCAAAAGAAATTTCATTAGTGGTACTGTTGATATTTGGCTCTATTGACTAATAAGTTTGCCCACCACTGCCCTAGAGGGCCAAGTGAGCCGACTCCCCCCCCGCATGCGCTTGCGCCGCCTGTTCCCCCTCCCCTCCTCCTCCTCTAGGCCAGCCGGTCCGCAGAATTTTCTTTAAAATGAAACCGGTCCCTGGTGCAAAAAAGGTTGGGGTCCCCTGCTATAGGATACATCAAGATGAAAAATAATCTTAGAATAAACAGTGGTAAACCATATTCTTGTCAATAAAGCTACATTGAAGTGGGTATAAAGTCATAAAGAGACAAGCTTGGAGACTTTATTTTTAAAGCTCTATGGATGATTGGGAATTGAAAAAGCAAGATACACATTTTTTTCTAAAAAAAAATTGAAAGCTATCAAATTGAAATAAGACCTGATTATATAAGGGTTAAAGATGGTTCTTCAAAGTTATGTGAACTTCAGAATTTCCAATTCAATTAAGAAAAAAGAAAATAGAAGAGGAACAATCAACTTGTGATACAAGACAGCAATCACAAATTATAGAGTACTCAAATGTAGTTTAATGTAATATAAATATGATTCTGTTTTTGCCATTATTAATGTCCTCTTTGTTTATATACTTTGATGCTAGAATAAATATTACATACTGTCTTCAGTGTAAAAGTCACTGTTTTATTCACAAAAATGTGAAAACAAAATTCGAGGTTAATTGCATGTTTTAATTTATTAGAGAATTCTATGGGTAACTGCATTCCCCTCCACCCCCTTCTTGTATGATACCACTGTATGAGGTAGTTTTCCTCTACCTGAGGTGACTCTGGCAGTATCAACTATTTTGGCACCTTCTAATCTTTCTGTGTCACTCAATGACAGGATTCCCTTAAGTTCATTCTGCTTTAGCAAGTGAAGGTCACATAGCACACTCTTCCTTTCATTTGCCATCTGGTAGTTTATTATTAGCAGTGCTGTAGAAAACAGAAATTAGAAACACAGAACCAAAACAGCCTTTGCCTGTTGTTTGTTGTACCAAATGGAGCCATTTGTATGACTTTTTACCCTGATGAAAAAAGTGGAGAAGTAAATTACGAAGTTCTGCTTGTATAATTCCCAGAGTATATATACCAAGTGTATCTTGTAATACAAGCATGTTTATTCCCTTGATAAAACCTGTATTAATAGATCTTATACCACTGAGGAATTTCATCTCCTAAACTAGTGGTAGTCAACCTGGTCCCTACTGCCCACTAGTGGGCGTTCCAGCTTTCATGGTGGGCGGTAGAGGTTTTGTCCAATACTGAAGCATTTTCCTTTTTTAAATTTAATTGACTTCCCTACTTTATAAATCACCATTACTGTGGAACCGGTAGGCAGTTAGAAAATTTTACTACTAACAGAGATACAAAAGTGGATGGTGAGCATAAAAAGGTTGACTACCCCTAAACATTTACACTATTTCTTCATCATAGAACCTGGTATTTATCTTGAGACATTTTGTTCCATACAAGTAGGAATTATAGACCTTGATGTTAATCAAAAAGACACTTGGTATTATTGAATTGTATCTGCAGTGGAACAGTTTATGATATTTTACTGAGCTGCTTATTTTAAAAATATATGTAACTATATGGCCAGAACATTTATTTGAATTTAAATGTGCAACCTAATTCAGTTTTGTTTTCTGATTCTGGCAGTCTTTGAATTATGTTCCTTTTCTTCCTATTGATTTTTAATTTGCTAGGTCTAGTTTTCCCAGGCTTTTGTTTCTTCAAGTTTCTGTTTCTTTCATAACATTCTGCCTCTCTGTGACCCTTCTGCTACTTTGTCCTGTTCAGTCATTGCACTAGTTCTGTAGTATTGTCACATGGAATTATGGAGGGTCTTTGAGAAGAGGGATGCCATTTCCTGTTGATCTCACAAAGGCATTGTACGATGTTTCAGCTTTCTAACCCTGCAATTTCAATGCATTTGAAACCCATATTATTTTACTTTCCTTATCAATGTTCTGTTGCATTCTGCATCATTCCATTAAGCAGTGTAATATGAAAAAGTGTACAAATGTATGTACTTGCATACACACACACCAGATATTGGACCAGATATGGACCAGATGTTCTGAAATGGCTCTCCTAGAGAGATCCAACAGAGGCCTTTCCTTCTATTTTTAAGGAAATTACAAAAAACAGAATTATTCCAGAGGGCATTCTTTTCATTGTTTCATCTTGTATATTGCACTTTTCAATTGTCTTGGAAAGGATGTTATTACTGTTTAATAGACTGTTTAATAGATCTGCTCACATGATCACTCAAATACTACTAGAACACATTTTTGAAGTATGTATTGCTTTAATTTTCATGTTCAAACCAACCCTGGTATGTTTCCCATTCGCATTTCCTATCAAGTCTCTCTCTACTTTAAGCCATTCATTTTAAAGCCAAATATCTGAATGGGGCCATCTTCTTTGAGATTCTTCTGTTTTCCTTAAGAATAGGCAGAATCAGTATATGAACGTTTCATGCAATACGACAAGTCTTCACTTCATGTCTTCTGCTTATGTCAAAGAATTATAGAAAGAGGGTCTTTATATTGTGTTGGACTTTGAGGCTGTCTTTTGCTGTTTTTGGCAGTCCAAAGCTCAGCAATAACATTAGATCATCCTTTGATTTGAGATTATGGCTAAATTTTCCAATCTTAGTCCCAGCACAATTACTCACTATGATCTAAAAGATCTAGCCATGCTTTTAATCCTGACATAAAATAACTGATTATACTGAATTGTATTACATGTAAACCTGAAGTTCATTGAATGGAACACAGTAACTGGAAGTATAAGGATTATACATACAATCGTTTTGTTATGCTTTTAGATCTTCGATCTTTAGATCTTAGAGATCATAGTTAAAAATGGATGGTAAATGTACATTAATTTAAAATTTCATACATATTCATCAATGATATGATTTGTCTTGGAGAATCCTGAAGAATACCTTGTGCAAGATAAGATTACACACAGAGTCCTCATTGCAGTTTGAAATAATAAATGCCAACCCTGGAGGAATATACTTCACCAACTCAGAGTCACAGATTTGAAGGAAATCTTAGGGGGAGTTTCAATTTTTATAACTGTTTTTTATTTTATTAACTTTAGGAAAGAATTGAGTAAAAATATGTATTTGCTACAACAAATTATGTAATCAGATTTTATGTCATTTATTTGATTAAAAGCCTGAATGTTTGGGAGAAATCCAGTAAATCTCATTTAATCATCTTTGTATCACTGGAATCAGTAGGACACAGTCCATATAGCTCTGACATAACCCTACTTTTCTCTTTTATTGTATAAACATCATATAACTTTAAGCTATCCAAGTGAAGGAGAAGAAATAAATCCAGTTAAAGGTCAGTTTCTCCATTCCCACTATGGTGGGTTAGGTGCATATCATTTGGCATATCTTCAAGTAGAAGATTCTGGCCAAGTTCCCCATTTTGCAGTAGCATCAAACATGTTAGCATTAACATGCTAATTAATGAGCATAGTTGACATTTGATAGGAGCCTGGGTGAATGTGTGAAATATTTTCATTCATAATCCTATGTTAGACTTGGCTTTCGGTTATCTCTAGGAGAGTACTGGTAATTGTGCTAGTTTGCTAAAGTGAAACCAACAATTAAGCTAATGATAATAAATACAAATCACAGGACTGTTGGTTTTAGAGTTTAAATCTGTGACCACTCTTTAGCATATACATGTTGTCTTTACATTTATGCCTTTTTTTTCGTAGATAAGTAGCCCAACTTTCTTCACAGGGTTGTTGTTGGGAAAATAGATGAGAAAGCAATATTAAGTATGTTTGCTGCCTTCAGTTACTTATAAAAATAAAAGCAGGATATAAATAATAAAAATCTATATTATAATTGTTGGCATAGTCAAAAAATTAAGTAATTAGCCTTTGATATAGAGATTTATTACACAGAGTTGAAGAGATATTTGTCCAGGAGTTAATATACAATATGCTGATTTGTAGGATAACTCTAGGGGCAAAAATCCTATCTGTGCAATACAGCACATGCATGATTGCAATAAAACTGGATTATGGTTGCATTGGTTGGAAGACCGTGGCCGCTGGACACAGGCGGTCACGTGCTCCAACTCTCCGTCCTCCCATCGCAGACTAGGTGGGCAGGATTCACAGACCCGGGGCCCGAAGCTGATGTTATGCAACGCCAGGTCCGTGGTTCAGAAAGCCCCCCTCATCTGTGACCTTGTGTCAGAGGGGGACCCGGACCTGGTGGGTATAACGGAAACCTGGTTGGGCCATGAAGGGGGTATACCCCTCGTAGACATCTGCCCACCAGGTTACCACGCCTTCCATCAGCCTAGGGCCCTAGGGAGGGGTGGGGGGGTGGCGATTATCGTAAAGGAAGGTCTTGAGCCGAAGGAGACCACGGTCCCCCAGACAACCGGGTGTGAATCTCTCTGCGTGAGATGGGGCCTAGGGAGGCAGTTGGGCGTGTTAGTTGTATACCTGGCTCCTCGCTATGCAACAACAGCCCTGCCCGAGCTCCTAGAGGTGATAGCCGAGGCGGCGGTTGAGACCCCCAGACTGGTAGTCATGGGGGACTTTAACTTGCCGTCGGCGGGCGAAGCCTCTGGAGCAGCTCGGGAGTTCATGGCCTCCATGGCGGCCATGGACCTGACCCAGGTAGTTTTAGGTCCCACTCACGAGGGGGGAAACACGCTGGATCTCATCTTTGTCTCGGGACAGTGGAGTCGCGATCTGGGAATAGGGGACTTAGTCATCACTCCCTTCTCATGGACAGATCACGCTCTCCTCCGGCTGGACTTTCCAATCGCTCCACCTCACCGCGGGGAGGCGGAACCGGACACTCCTAGATGGTTCCGCCCCAGGCTTCTAATGAACCCGGAAAGGTTCCAGAGGGAGCTTGGGCCAATTCCTGTGATCCTGCCCCGCGACTCGACTGAGGACCTAGTGGCCGCATGGTTAAGTGCGGCCACGGGGGCCTTGGACCGAGTCGCGCCCTTGCGGCCTCTCTTGCGGCGACGAATCACCCAGGCTCCCTGGTTTACTGAGGAGCTTCGGGGGATGAAACGCCACAAGAGACGCCTAGAGAGCAGATGGAGATCCTCTCGCTCCGAAGCCGACCGAGCACTAGTGAGAACCCATATTAGGGCTTACTTAGTGGCGATAAGGGTGGCCAAACGTGAGTATTGTGCCACCCTAATTGCATCCGCAGATAACCGCCCTGCCGCCCTGTTTGGGGTGACCCGCTCCCTCCTTCACCAGAGGCCGCGGGAAGCCCCTCTACAAGGGCGAGCAGAGGAATTTGGGATTTATCTGCAGGAGAAAATCACTCGGATTCGGAATGAGCTACCCTCCATCGACAGTGGTCCTGTGGGACTGTCCGAGGCTAGTCTTGAGGTTCCTGCTTGGGAGGAGTTTGACTTTGTTACCACTGAGGATATGGACAGGCTGTCAAGGAAACTTAGAGCGACCACATGTTTATTGGACCCGTGTCCCTCCTGGCTTGTACTGGCATCCTGGGAGACGACACGAGGCTGGCTCCAGGGCATTGTCAACGCATCTTTGAGTGAGGGGTCCTTGCCTGCCATCTTGAAAGAGGCGGTAGTGAGGCCCCTCCTCAAGAAGCCGTCCCTGGACCCAGCTTTACTAGAGAACTATCGTCCAGTCTCCAACCTTCACTTTCTGGTGAAGGTTGGTGAGAGTGTGGTAGCCCAACAGTTTCCACAACACCTGGAGGAAGTTGATTATCTAGACCCGCGCCAGTCCGGCTTCCGACCCGGTCACAGTACCGAGACGGCATTGGTCGCGTTGGTTGATGATCTCTGGAGGGCGCGGGATAGAGGGTATTCCTCTATCCTAGTCCTATTAGACCTCTCGGCGGCTTTTGATACCATCGACCATGGTATCCTATTGCACCGACTGGGGGGGTTGGGGCTGGGAGGCACCGTTTTGCGGTGGTTCTCGTCCTACCTCTCTGGTCGGTCGCAATATGTGTTGACGGGAGGGCAGAGGTCGACCTCGAGACCCCTCTTATGTGGGGTTCCTCAGGGGTCGGTCCTCTCGCCCCTCCTGTTTAACACATATATGAAGCCGCTGGGTGAGATCATCCGTGGTTTTGGGGTGGAGTACCATCTGTACGCTGACGACACCCAGCTGTACATATCCACCCCAGACCACCCCAACGATGCCGCCGAAGTGCTGTCCCGGTGTTTGGAAGCCGTACGGATCTGGATGGGTGGTAACAAACTCAAGCTCAACCCTGCCAAGACTGAGTGGCTGTGGTTTCCGGCACCCCGGTTCAGCCAGATTACTCCAACTCTGGCCATTGGGGGCGAAACACTGGCCCCCATGGAGAGGGCGCGCAATTTGGGTGTCCTCCTGGATTCCCGGCTGTCCTTGGAGGACCATGTGACGGCCGTAGCCAGGGGGGCGTTTCATCAGGTACGCCTGATGCGCCAATTGCGCCCCTTACTGGACCGGGCTGCCCTTTGCACAGTCACTCAAGCTCTTGTGACGTCCCGTCTCGACTACTGTAATGCTCTCTACATGGGGCTTCCCTTGAGGTGCACTCGAAAGCTACAGCTAGTCCAAAACGCAGCCGCGCGGGTAATTACGAGAGCCACCAGAAGCTCCCATATAACACCAATCCTGCGCGAGCTGCATTGGCTTCCTGTGGTCTTTCGGGTGCGCTTCAAGGTTCTGACGACCATCTTTAAAGCGCTCCATGGCTCGGGGCCTAGTTATATGCGAGACCGTCTCCTGCCCCATACATCCCTTAGACCGATCCGCTCCCACAGAGAGGGCCTTCTCAGGGTGCCGTCGGCCGGACAATGCCGACTGGCGACACCCAGGGGAAGAGCCTTCTCTGTGGCGGGCCCTGCCCTTTGGAACGACCTACCCCCTGAACTCCGGACCATCACCGACCTCCGCCTCTTCCGCAAATGTTTAAAGACATATTTTTTCCATCAAGCCGGCCTAGCCTAACCTCCCATGGGGACTTTTAGAAAAGTTTTAAATTGGGTTTTTAATAATTGGTTTTTAGCACAGGATTGGGGATTATTTAATATATATTTTAAATTATTTGTCTATCTTCTATTGTGTATGTTTTTTAAATTTCCTGTGCGCCGCCCTGGGTCCTCTGTGGAGAAGGGCGGGATATAAATGTAATAAAATGAAAAATGAAAAATTGATGTCATCCTGGGCAAAACTTTATATTATTGCATAAAACTGAAAATTTACTCGTTTGTTCTCTTATGAAAAAGGATCAATGGAAAGCATTGATAGATTGAAGCTGTATGGGTGGCAGAAGTCGATACAGGTAGTCCTTGTTTAGTGACTGCCATGTACAGTGAGTCTTCACAGTTAAGACAGTGATGAAAAAGTAATTTTATGACCAAATGTCACATTTATAATTTTCACAAATGGAAATAAAAAATAAGATCCTAAGCACAGTCATGGTTTCACCTAGCCACTTAATGACTGATTGCTAAATGAGAGCTACCTGTATCTCTGGGCCTATCTGTTGAAGACCATGGCATAAAGAAATTTGCACCTTTGAATATGTCAAGTAAATACTATAGAACAGGGATGTCAAACTCAAGGCCCATGGGCCGGATCTAGCCCTCAGGGTGCTTACATCTGGCCCACCCTGGAAACAGCAAATGCACAGCCCATGTTGCCTCTTTCAACAGACCCTCCAGGCTCTGTTTTCACTGGCAGAGGGCTGCAGGAGGCCGTCACAGCCAAAAACGGAGCCTCGATGAATGACAATGAATTGGCCATGCCCACCGGCTCCCTGAGGTGAAACACAACCCTGATGAAGCCCTCAATGAAATTGAGTTTGCCACCCCTGCTATAGAATAGGAATTATCAAATGAAATAAATGTAGTTATGTTCTGTTTTGTGAAACAAAGGAGGGAAATAGAATGGATATGACATGATGTTATGGGATGGACTTGATGAATACATGCAAGACAGCAAAAATATAGCTTTAATTTAGCTGTGAACATAAAGACTACAATATGTACCGGGAACTACGAATTGATACCATTCTAATTGTTTTATTGTGTTTGAATATAGAAATGAATGGACTTGTTTTCCAAGTTTAGTTACACATAAACAGACAGCAAAAATACTCAGCAGTACAGTTGTTCTTCCGTCTGTGAAGAAAACAGCAACTCCATGCAGCTTTGCAGAACTAGGCACATAAAATTATCTATGAGTGCAATACATATTATATTCTATCATTTCTTGTACAAGTACAGTATTTCTGTTTAATTGCTATTAAATCACAAAACTTTATAAAATCGGTTTATGTTTTTCAGAGAGACTTTGGTAAGACAATTATTTCCAATTTGATCATTAAAAACTTTAAAGTCAAGTTTTTATAATAGTGAAGTAATGGTAATTATATTTGATATGATCATTAAATTAATTAATGATCATTAAATTAATTAAATGCAATTTAAGCAGGATAAGGCAAATCATTTTTTAAAATCAGCCATTTTGGTGATTTGCAAATTATAACAACATAAAAATGTTGAAAGAATTAGTCAATATGATTTTATAAGAATTTGTATAAATTTATTTGTTTGTATATGCTTTTGCATTAAGTTGAACAAATGGCTCAGTCAATTAATATAGTCAGAGTTTTTGTTTTCCTCCCTCCCTCCCTCCCTCCCTCCCTCCCTCCCTCCCTCCCTCCCTCCCTCCTTCCTTCCTTCCTTCCTTCCTTCCTTCCTTCCTATCAAATTGTTTGGAATTCAAAGTTCTAATTTTCTTCAGGTTAAATGATAGTAATTATATATTTTTTTTATTCATCCACATGCAATCATTTAGATTGTTTGCATGACTATTAATATAGTTGATATCATACTTTTGTGGCAGTTGAAAAAAGGGTAATGCATTATGCCATAATTTAATTATTGTTATTGCCGTCTTGGGTGGATTGAATTGTGGTTTGTTGTATTGGAACTATTACTGCATTACTTTTGCAGCATGAGAAATGTGACTCCTTTTTGTGTCAAGCAAATAATGTGAATACCCCCATATTACATAAGAAGAGCCTAATGTCATGTGCTAGCAACGCCAAAATTCTTTCAAAGGACTGCTCTGTATAGACTCCTTCAACATGATTCTTGTCTTGTATTTTTAGTGAAGTGCCGTGGTTCACACTTGACATTTCTTGTAGGAAAAATACAGGCAATAATGGCTGAGAAAAAGATAAGGAGGGATTTTTTTTTGTCTTTAGAGAAGAAATAATTCTTTTTTAAAACTTTGCTTTTTTCTTCATCTGTCAATAATATTGGAAAGTACAACTGGTCCAATGATAGTATCGTTAGAAAGAGTTTTTGACATAGCTTCATTCATTTGCTGTTTTGGGTAGGAGCTACAAGTATTTATCAGCTGCCCTCCCTCAAAGGTGTCCACAGAGTATGGCCAGAAATATAGAGCAAACAAACAAAGAAAAAAATCAGGCAGAGCTTTGATCACACCATTGTGATTGCTATCTTTCCATTTTCTCATTCATTCATTCATTCATTCATTCATTCATTCATTCGTGAACTAATTTAATCTAATTTAACGACTTATTTTCTTGCTTTTTAAATCTTTATACAATATGGGCCTTAAAATAAAGAACAAATAGTCACAGTTTAATTGAAATTATTCCATAAAACCTTTTCTGGATTGTAATCTCATGCTTTTGTACCTTGGTTCAACAATCCTACCATTCTCTTTTTTTTAAAAAAGGAATTGCTTTATTCAGATTTAGAATGGAACATCTTGATAATAAATCCAGTTGGTTGCCTTGTATTGGGGTAAAATTGTGGAATCCTTGGTACTCTTTGAACTTGGTTGTTTACTTACAGATGTTTTATTACCCACCTAGTAACATCATCAGTACTCATAAGGGTAGTGTTTGCTGCTGTTTATTTTCATTAGCTTGCATTGCAACTTTTGGTAGGGGGTAGTTTTCTCCTTGATTAGGGTATTGTTTTCTTGTTCGATTGTTTGTCTGATGTTAATTCCTAGTCATCTAAGTGTTGGTTTCTGGATAAGATGCGTTCTGGTCTTTTTATTTCCTTCTTAGTTTTTTATTATCTATCTTTTATTATCTATCTTTAATGGTATCCAAATGTTGTTGTTTTAATGGCTGAATTGTTTGAATGCCAAGCTTCCTCAGATTTTGATTTAGCATAATCTAGGATGCTCAGAGTTTCCCAGTTAGAACTATGATTGAATCTGTCCATGTGTTGTGAGATTAAGGAATTTTCATTGTGCCTTCTGACTGTTCGATGTTCATGAATGTATTGTACTGTTTTTCTGCCTGTGTTTTGTACATAGTGGTTGCTACAAACAAATGACACTGTATGTTATAAATGTTGACCCATGTTGGTTTACTTGAGGTGCTTTGGTTGACTTTAGTTGCTTTATATTCTGTGATGATACTGAGTGCTTGTATCTGTTAGTAGTTTCTGAGATGTTTTTGATATATGGGAATGTTATCCTTCCCATAGTTTGTGTTGGTTGTACTATAGTGAATTGCGTGGGCAGACATTTTGTGATAAATTTGCATGGGTGTTGCTCTGATGATGAGAATGTTCACAAAAGGTAGTGTGTTGTTGTTTTCTTCTTTTCCTGTGAATTTTATTTCTTTGAAGATACTGATTGTTTCATATATCTTTTCCAGTTCCTTTTTTATTTTATTATTACTATCCACATACCAGATTCATTCTTTTAGCTGTATGCATGAGAATACTATAGTTTCTAGATGTTGCAATATAATCTCTGCCATGGGTCATGTGAGTGGTGATCTCATGGGTGTTCATCACTCATGATGGTTTGGTGGCATAGTTGTCCATATCTTGAACCATTTGAACTTGAATTGTATTGTTTTAAGCCAAGTTTATTTGAAATTGCATTGATCTCATCATTAAAAGAACACATCTGAAGAATGCATATATGAATGTGTGAACTCCTTTTATTAAAAAAAATCACATTTGTGCTACTATGACCAAAGCGGTTTGATTACACATACAATCATTTTATTTTCTAGTCATCAAATGATAAAGATACAGGTATAATCAGCCTCTGAAATTTTCAATGTTACCATTGTATTGTCAGATAAGTAATATTAGAATAATGAAACTGATATGTTATTGAACATAATCTGTGCAAAATTGTCACTTGCTGCTTGCAAACAAAATTGATGGTATTTGCTATTTATTTGCTTAAATGCCTTTCTATCAAATTGGAAATGAGATATTTTTCAGAAGGGAGCAATAAATAATTAGCTGTTGGCTTGGACCAAATTTAATATCCATTATTTTATGGACCAATGAATTTCAAGCACTCAGCATGAGCCCGATATGTTGGCTTAGTACAACTCTGAAGGAACGTTTGCTCTGTTTCTGGAAATTTTATAATTTATATTTTTGTTGCTTAGACCACCAAAATAGCAAAATATGTGAATTGCAGATTTTAGTTTGTGTATACTTTCAGAGTTTTCTGCAAGCAATTATAATTTATTTATTACTACATTGAATTTAATGTCAGTTGAGGTCATACTCATAAATGTGGCTTCATTCTATTGCTAAATTGGCAATGCCTTAAAAGTAGCGTCATTGTTTAGCACAAATCCAGGCACAGCATGTTTTGATCTGTATAGGGAATATTTTACAAAGTGGCGGCCTCAGAAGAAACATAAACAATAGGAAAAGGAAATGGCAACTGTTTTTTATTAGGTTTTAATCTTGAGTATTTTTATGTTCTCTAATATAATGGGAAACTTAGCTGTACATGAGAAACCATTGCTTATAATATTACAAATGTCCAGATTATATTTCGCCCTTTATAAAGAAACACAGTGAACTGATTTGATGCCCAGATGTTGTAACTGAAACTAGCTAATTTTAAATAGCTTTTTAATATATTATTATTATTAATCTTGGAAATCTTTTGCTTGCTACTTAATTACTATGGAATTATATTGGGAAGAGTCCCTTATGTTAGATGGGGAAAAAATCTTCCACATTGGTGGGTAACATTCTAAAGAAAAATAATAACACCAGACATTACTGGCTGGAGTGAGACCAGCAGTTTTGCAGTCGACGTGTATGCTTTCAGTTGGTTATGACAGACATCTGTTGGATAGTATCCATGATAAGTAACAAATTCTTACTCTGCCCAAAGCAGTTTGAACTGCTTTAAATTTATTTTGATTGTTTCAGAATGTGAAAACAAATACACATTCATCTGCTTAGCTACAGAAGCACTTATGTAGATACATTTTTTCCTTAAGAAAAAAGACTCAAGACCAGTTCTGCTATCACTTTACAAAATCCTACTATTTCAAAAACATGCACCTTTTTTCTTTGTGTAGTATAGGTTTCTTGCCCTCCAGCACCATTTTCATGCATGCTAAATATTCACTGGGGTGAGCCTTTAACCTAGTGATCCCAGTCATAGTGAAACGTGGGATACTACCCTGGTACTTGTTTGAATGTTAGATATATAACTAGCACACTGCATGTGACTAGGTAAAATAGTCTGGAGCCAACATCCTGTATTCGTCCGAATCTGTACCTTCCCTAGGACAAATTGGAATTGGAAAACCTTGAATGCTTATATATATATAAGCATTCAAGGTTAATTTATATATATAAATTAAGGTGCGAGACCATCTCCTGCCCCATACATCCCTTCGGCCGATCCGCTCCCACAGAGTTGGCCTTCTCAGGGTGTCGTCAGCCGGGCAATGCCGTCTGGCGACACCCGGGGAAGAGCCTTCTCTGTGGCGGGCCCTGCCCTTTGGAATGACCTACCCCCTGAATTGCGCACCATCACGGACCTCCGCCTCTTCCGCCAGTGTCTAAAGACACATCTTTTTCAGCAAGCCGGCCTAGCCTAACCCTCCCGTCGAGACTATTTAGATAGTTTTAAATTGGGGATTTTAATTTGATTTTAGCATAGAATTATAATTTAATTTAATATATTTTTAAATTTTGTATTTATTGTATTGTTTTGTATGCTTTTAAATTCCTGTGCGTCGCCCTGGGTCCTTGTGGAGAAGGGCGGGATATAAATGTGATTAAAATAAATAAATAAATAAATAAATATATAATCTATATATATATATAATCTATATATATATTTATCCTTGGCCTGAATATTCTAATTTCAGATGCTGATTTCACATTGGTAGGTTTAGAAGTTGTGGAAACTAACCTCCAGATAAATAAGGGAATAAATTTACAAATATCTTTTCTGTTTCCATAGTGTCCAACTAGGTGTGTAATAAAACCGCAACCAAAATATGAGCATAATAGAATCCTTCTACTTACATTATTAGCAAGTGATTTTCAGAGAGATATTGGTCCTTGCTACAGATATATTAGATATTATTATCATATCCATAATAGCTTCATCCTTGACTAATCCATCAGAAACTATTTAGCTGTCAACTGCACTGTATCTTGCAAAATGAAGATTGGCTATGTACAGAAGGAATAAGTACATTTATATTTCCTAATATCCCATAATACAACTTTACTAACTTCCAGTTCTTGAAGCAAAAATACCACCAATTGATATCATATGTAATTTTCTACAATTACCCTGGTCCTCCTTACTTGCCTCTTCTGAAAGCTAAACACCTCCAACCTTTATATTTTCTTGAAAGATAGAGCAGGCCTAACTGGGTAATAGTTGTGGTTGGCCTTTTGTACCAGTTTCGTACTTTCTTATTTAATGTTTCTCTTGACATATTCAACTCTCAGTTCCCTAAAATGAAACAGGCAGAAGTACACCCCCTTAATCATGGCCCAGTATGTCCATGTGTATTTGTTATATATCATTAATGGTTTTGATTTTTATTAATTTTCTGCCTTCTTTTGTTAAATAACTTTATTGCTTTTCATTATCATTTTGTTAATAACAGGCTTTGCATAAAGATTGATATTCTTTCAGCTGCTAGTTGGTCAGAGAGGGATATTGGCTTTAATTTTGAGAGAGGAATTAAGCTGAACCAGTCACACAAAACCAGTGTGGTACAGTCTTTAGCATATAGGATCGACAAAATTCTGAGTTAAAAGCACTATCTATAACATTACCAAGGCAGTCACTCTCCTGCAGCTACCTCTAAGCCACTGATATGAAGTTTGGGTATAAATTTAATAAATATACTAAAACTAAATGCAACTTCAGCTGCACACAGGCATTAGAGCTACTCTAACAAAAAACAAACAAACCCCACCCCCCAACAAAGACCAGGCTCAAATTATCCTACTTTGTACACTTTATGTAAAGACATAGCTTTCTAATGCTGGGAAAGGTAGAAGGATAGAGGGAGAAATGTGAATAGACTTAGTTACAACAGCAAGGAATATTCTTCACCAGAAGTTAGAGGCATTATCTCTGATTCAACCAGTTTTAGGGTGCGCCATATTCAACAAAAAACAAATATCAGAATTTTATCATATCAGTGAAAATTAGAAGAACAGAAAGATTTAAATAAGATGTTTATTCTTTTTAAAGGATTGATTTAGCTGATTCAGCATTTTTTGACTTCCTTTAATAAAATCTAAGTTTTCCAATTTGAAAATATTTGCAAGTTGGATACATGTGGAATAATAGAAATTAGATGTCATTTACTATTATAAAGTAGAATGGCCTGCTTTTCAGGATGATGATGAATACTGTTTTTCTGAGAATTCATCAGTTGAACTGAGGAAAAGCAAGAGATTCTGAAAACTTAGCCATGTGCTTCTGAAGTTAATAGAATGCATACCAATTTTATTTCTTTACACATCGGTACATTGGATAAAATAAAATAACTTGGTAAGATTCAGATGTACTGTCTGTGTCATGAAAGTTGCAGGAGTAGTATTCTGGAAATTTCCTGCTTAATTTATAATCAGGTATCCCACATTAAAAGAGAAATAAAAATATATATTTTGTATTAGTAGCATGTTCTATATACAACTCAGTCAAGGTAAATATTTTGAGAAATACCCCAAACAGCTCTTTTGAAATGTGAAATACCCCCTCAACAAATAATTATTAAGTAGGTTTTCTCTGCTTTTTTAACATCACAAATCGGCAGCATAAGGTAACATTATGAAATTTATTTCATGGTAAAACTTGTTATCGGAATAAATAACCAGAAATGTGCAAATGGCTCTCAATAAGATTTTATTAATGGAAGAAAACATTGTAATAAAGTTTTTGGTTGTATTCTGTAGAGCTGACAATTATTAGCACTCCTTGAATAAATAGGTGTATGTGTGTGTGTATAATTCCAGTTATTTAATTATAGAACAGATTTAACTCTGATGTTCTTCAGATTGGAGTTGTAATTGTCATAACAGGTGAAGAATCCCTTACCTCCTCATAGTCAAGTGAAATAGCAGTGACTTTGGTGTATAACATATTGATCTGGTTTGTTTTCATAAATTGCAAGCTACCCTTTTAATACAGTATTGATTCCTATTTATTTTGTTAATTTAGAAAATGATTAACAACAGCATTGATTATTGGTGAAATCCTGTGACATAAACACTAATCAATCAAAACACTAATCAGGATTTCACCAATATTGAATTCTCTTTATAATGTGTTTCAGTTTCCATAATCCTCTAATTTGTAAGTAACAGTAAAAAGATAATTGGATAATGAAAGTTTTGACTTGGAAAATTATGTGAAACCAGAAATTGTGATTTTAAACCATGGTTAATGAATAATGGTGCTATAAACCCATTAAATTGTTAACTCCATGAGCCCTAATTTAGTAAACTAAATTAGTATAGTATAGGAACTCAATTGCTTGTGCCCTTGATTTTTCTCCTCCATGGGTATTTGCAATGAGTAGGCAGACAACATGTGCATTATGAATAAAGTATTGCACCATGTCAAACATCGGAAAACAACTTTTCAGACAAATTATGTTGTTTGATGACATTACTGCCACATGTAATCATTTTAATATTATTTGCTGTAGATACTGTAAGCTCTTAAATGTAGGCTTCGCTTACATTTTCTTCTATGAAATATTTTTTCCTTAATTTTAAGGGTTTTCTTATAACTTGATCATGTATAAGAGATTCCACTACATTATTACATGTTAAAAAGTAAAACAAGAACAAGGTTAGTAACAACCACAAATTTGTAATAAAACTAGGACGTAAGATGTGATGCAACTACAGTATTTGCGATAGGTGGATGAAATAATTTGCTTGTTTCTCAATCTTCTCTTTAGTTTGACAATTAATGAAATACTGATACACATACTTGTCAACTACAAAACACAATTGCCATGTTAATAGTGCAGTGTTGGTTATTCTGGTTCTGTAAAAGAATTTATGTGTTGGGTTACAACAGCTTTAACATTTACGTGCAATGCAATTACGTATATTGTGATGGGAGTTGGCACCTGTTCATGATTGTGCCATGGATGTATTTCTCTTTATTTTTGCTATAAATCTGCATCTGCCTTGGCTTTGAACAGAAGCGCTTATAGTGTAGATAGGTGAGGTAATGTTGCAGCTTGTGATTGATGTAATATGCCTTAACACTATAAACAGTATAAATATTTAAGACATCTAGCAGGTTTCATAATTAATTTAATTGGCATAACTTGAATCAATAAATTAAACATCAAATCTGATTTAAAGTATTTGAAATGTAACTCAAATATGTCAATATATATATGTGTGTTATGACAGTGTACTTTAAAATTAAAGACATCTTTTAAATCATACTTTTTTAGATGCTGAAATGTATTAAAACATAATTTTAAAACCTCAGGAAATTTTCGGTTGAAACATCATTCATCAAAATTTGTCAGTATAATTTATATGCAGTACACTAATGCAAGACAGGCAAAATTAATGCTGTATTAAGTGTGCTTCAAAATTATGAAACACGGTTAATTATTATTGTAGCTTGTTTAAAACACTAGATTTTTTTCTTCAATAACTATCAAAAGAAAGGAACTCCATTAATACCATATAATGTAATGTTACTGATTTCTCTGATTTCACATTCACATAGATTTAAGACTCATAATAACATTTAAAAACTGAAAAAATAAAATGGTGTATAATTTTATCTGTGACTGGATGCAAGTCAAGCTCTTCAGAACATAATTTTTTTCATCTGGTTTAAACTCTTAAGCTCTCTATTTTCAGCAAAATGCAGTTTGAAAAGAATTTTTACTTTCCTTTTAAATTCCTATCACAATATAAGTTTGATGTCACAATTGGCTTTGAAAAGTTAATAGGAAGACAGATTCCAATTTATAAAATTACAGGGATAAATGTGCAACTAGTTTGATTCTTGTGTGAACTGCTTAAATAATATCTTGCTGCTCCTGCATTCATTTGTTCTAATGAAATTCAAAATATTTTGGTAATAAAGCCGAAAAAACGTACATGCTTATACAGAAAAGGGACTTATTTCAATAGAAGAAAACAGCTCTACAAACATTTGAACTGTTTATATATGTTATCGTGTGTTCATTTGTTAGATATATTTGTGAATTCTTTCTCAGTATTTCTATTTACGTCAAAGCTTTGCACAATATGAACAATTCTCCCTTTCTTTTTGAGCTTCAGGGTGGAATTCAGATGGTATAAAATTTGGTTGAGGTAGGATCATTGCTTGATAGGAACAGACTTTTGCAATGTGGGTATTATGAAACCAGATTGCTTTCCAAAACCCAAGTGGAAAGTGGAATTTAAATGGAAAGAATTGATAGAACATGGTTTTCTTGAATCTCTGATATGCTAGTTGCTGAATTTAGCTACAGCCATTTCATTTCATTTGACAAGCAGTTATAGAAGTAAGATAGCTATTATTTTTTTGGACAGTTCATTCTCTGAGCTTGTGGACATTTTGTTATCAGGTTAGGTAATATCTTCAGTGGAGTTTAGTGGATGTCAGTGTCAGTGTTCTGTTTATAAGGGCTTTGTGTGGTGTTGTGATGGGTCAGGTGTGAGTGTGTCAAGTGAGGGTCTTGTGATGTGGGTTAGGGTAAGCTGCTTGTATGTCAATTTGTCTGTTGATGGAATTGCTTGTGGAGTGCCAGACTTTGATGAACTTCTGAGCGTGGCGGGTGGTAGGTGGCCAATGATTGCTTTTTTATTTGAATAGCCATTCTATCACATGATTTTGAAAAATTTTACATTTATATTTAACTAACATATTTCCAGAAAATAACAGTGGTGAAATTCAGCACAAATTCAATTCTTAAATATGAACAACATATTTTGTTGATTTCATATAATTTTTTTTGTACTGCCCAAATGTTTATGGTTTTTTTAAAAACTATAAGAAAAACAAGCTTTCATTGTTGAATGTGTAATTATCTTAAATGTACGTATCGTGCAACAATAGTGGGAACTATGGCATTAATGCCACATTGTTGTCACACCCACCTGTTGAACTACTTTGAAAATGGGGAGCAAGACTGCTGTCTGCCTGTGTTTTGCAGGAGATGTTGAGCAGATGTTGTCAAAGATAACTTTGTGTAAATGAAGTTTTGGTTTTTTATTTTAGTTTTTTGCTCAAGTGCATTTTTCTTGCATGATGAATTATTTCTGTAAAGTTCCATAAAATAAATTCCAAGCCCCTATTATTTGAGAATCCAGTTTAAATCCTGTGGTGAGTGGGAAATGGTTTGCCCAGTTTTGAAGCTGCCAGCAATGATGTAGTCATTTTAATGACACCACAACATATTGGAATAAAAAAATACTTAAATGTTCTGTCTTGTACATGATGTTATGTGCTGTTAAGGTAGTATTTGTTTTTGTTGATAAGAAATAATTGTGATATCCAAATGATGACGTAAAACTGAGAATTTTATTGATTTACAAATTTTATTAGTTCCTCAGAATATAAAATACAAAGGAGAATAAAAATAGTGGGAAACTAGGTGAAAGAAAAAGGTTATAGAAGAGAACATGTGGGGTAGAAGGGGGGAATTTTATTGTTTTTCTTTCTTTCAAATTTACTTAAAAATAATTTCTATATGATTTCTTATATGGCTCATATTTAGATATAATGAGGAAAGAAATTTCACTTTAAAAAAATGAATTTTAATTTCCTTAAATTTCAGATCAGTTTCCCAGTAAGCGTTCACTAAATGGTAATGTCATATAAAGACATCAATATTCTGAGGTATGAATGCAGTATTGTGTCTGTGAATAACTTTGAGTCTACATTGTTCTGTAGCAGTTCTGAGAACTTCAAGTTAAAACTAGCTGCATTTTCAGAACTTTTCTATTAACCAAGTGGTCATTTCGATATATTGGTCCTAGTCTTCTGAATATGAATAATTATTGGCCTTTCAATAACTGGTCATATTTAATATGTTCAGTATATTAGGACTGCACTCTTAGAAATCTTGCCAACTTGGCTCAAGATTTCTTGGTAACTTTACGTTCTGTTGTTCCCACATGCATGGAAAGAGCCAGCTTGGGAAAAGTTCATCTGAAATAATTATCTTACACAACTGATCTCTCTTTAGTCTTTATTAGGATCTCCAGAGGAATACAATGGTTATTGTGACAAATCTCATAAGGAATTTTAGTGAAAAAACTATGTAATGATATTATCAGCAGAAAGATACCTTGTTACTCATGAGAAATAGCTATCATTACATTAAAAGTATTAATGCCTATGTGACATCTATCTGTCTGTCCCTCCGTCCATCTTTCTGTCTGTCTGTCATCTATCTAATATATCTTGGCATCTTGAAAAACTCTCCCATATTTAATATCCAGAATTTGGACTTTGAAAGAGAAAGAGAGGTTCATATACATTAACAATGAGCAGCAGAGGGGTTAGAGTTAGGATTAGGGAAGGATAAGACATCCACCTATTATAGTCCTTTCAACAGTTCCAAAAAGATTCCACCCCCATTTGCACTCTGATACAGGTGATCCTGAGGGCACAGATAAGCCCCCAAGTGGCCTTAAGAGGTCCCAAGGAGAGTGCTAACAATTAGATGACTATGAAGAAATATGTTCCTTCCAATCATCCCCCCCTCAATCCTGTCAGAACTAATCCTTCCATTGTCCTCACCATCCTGCCAGAAGCAATGAAGCTTCTTGAATGAGAAGTGAAATGTCTTTGTCAGCGTTCCAGAAGAACCCAATTCCAATTAAAAACTTTGAGACAGGCATTTTCTCAAAGTTCCCATTTATTAGAGTAGGTATACTGGAACATCTGGGGAAACCCGGACCTGAGAGTTCCGGGTTTTCCCTCAGTAAATCAAAGAACCAAACCCAGCCTCTGCACCCATCAGTCCATCACATGGTCCAATCACAATCCGTCCCAACTCATGACATCACTTCAACCACTCCTCTTCCAGGTGCCGGAATACCATAACCTTGACGAACAAGAAGAATGATATTATGTCTAACTACATTCCCTCTACTAAATACTCCCTCCTAATTTTTCAAGCACTAGAATGTGGCAGCGAGGAAACTTCTAGTGTTAATGTGTCTTCCAAGGCTAAGAGTATTTTAGTTGCCTTTTGAAAAAGCACCTTTGAGGTAACTATGACCTGGATGACCGAGAATCTTTATAATTATTCTCATATTACTTATCAGCCCATTTCACTGCCCTTTGCAAGGCTGTTATGGCTGGAAATATTCTGTTTTTTTTAAAAATAATTTGAAGAAGTAACAGCAAAAAGTGATAAATTTGAATAAAGTTTTAGAATAGAATAGAATAACAGAGTTGGAAGGGACCTTGGAGATCTTCTAGTCCAACCCCCTTCTTAGGCAGGAAACCCTACACAACTCTATCCACTATTGGATAACCAAATGGTTATCCAATCTCTTCTTAAACACTTCCAGTGTTGGAGTATTCACAACTTCTGGAGGCAATTTCTGTTGCACTGATTAATTGTTCTAACTGTCAGGAAATTTCTCCTGGTTCTAAATTGCTTCTCTCCTTGATTAGTTTCCACCCATTGCTTCTTTTCCTACCCTCAGGTGCTTTGTAAAATAGCTTGACTCCCTCTTTTCTGTGGCAGCCTCTGAAATATTGGAACACTGATATCATGTCACCCTTAGTCCTTCTTTTCATCAGACTAGACATACCCAGTTCCTGCAACCATTATTTATATGTTTTAGCCTCCAGTCCCCTAAACATTTTAAAGTGCTATCTCCTATATATATTTTAGGCTTTATCACTGGTTACCAACCCTATTTCAATCATTATCAATGTTATTGTAATATAATTATAAATGAGTAACAGTTTCCCTGAACGGGTAAGAAGGCATGTAAAGCCATAAATAATATTGTGGCAACTTGAGTCTAGAAATATTAAGAGAATTTTGCGCAGAGATTGAGCTATCCTATTTTGATGATGGGATAAAATTCCAATTTGCTCTCTTTTTGCAGTCTTGCATGATTTAAATAAAATTAAAATATCCAAGTTAACTCTTGTTGTTAATCATTTCACTGGTAGGTTTGTGCACAAATCTTGTACTGCTTACTAAACAATTAGTTGCTTTATCGCTCAGAAAATCCTGAGTGATAGAGCTGGAATTAGTGAGTTCGGGCCCAATGCTATTTAGACTATATAGGACCAGGTAGATCCTAATGTCAGGGTTGAGAAAAGAATGGCCCAAAGTCAAAAGAACCTGAAAAAAGAACCTTTACATTTAAACTCTGGGACGGGCAGAAATATATGGGGCTTAATTTCTATGTTTTGCAGTGTAGTTTATCTTATCTACAGTAAGACAAATTACCTAACAATGTAAAGATATTAACATTTATTTTGTTATGCTGTTCATGAATGTAAGATTAATTTTCTAAAAATAACAAAGATTTGCCTGGTCTGTGTCATTCAATATTCACAATTTGTAATATGTTCAATATATGAATGGCTCCTATCTTTTGAGAATCTGAAAAGTTGGGGGATAAACTTTCTTGTTTACATTCCCACAAACAATTTAGGTCACCAGGATTCTGTTTTAATGATAATGATGAGAATTTTCCAATCTATTCCCCATTTTAGGCAGCTGATTCTGTAAATGGAAGTCCAGCAACTCTAATGTAGATTGAAAAAATCTAGTGTAGATCTGAATATTTTTATTATTTTCAATACCCTTTTATTATTTTTGTAAATATTAAATGACACAATATAGTTTTTTTTAATTAAAAGAATTAGAAAAAATGATAAATTTGTATTCCCACAATTTTCTTCCTTTTGTCATGATTGGATAGTTGAGCTATTCAAGCAAAATGCCTAATATTTTTCTTTAATAATTAACACTGCTTTTTTTCTATTCAAAATATCTTAAAGGAACAGGATTTGACACGTATGGCAGAACTCTACATTTCACTTTTAATTTCTTTGGTAACATATTCATCACAGGTTAAAAACATACTGGGTACAATTTGTTCTTGCACCAAACTCTTTATGCAGCCGTTCTGGAAAACAGCCAAGTATGAAAAGTAAACCCTTCCCAGTTTAAATGAGGCAATTTCTTTCGTTGTCACTGGCCCTTTTAATGAAGTATGGTAGCACTGTCTAATTTTAGGATCAACATAGTTTAAAGCTGTGACTGTATTAAGTTTCATATAGCTGTTCTAAGCGGAACTCCCCTGTAGATTGGTAAGAGGATTCAGAAGAAAGTTGTGAACATGGAGAAGATTTGCAAGAAAATTCTTTGGAAATCCAGGTTTCCAGTTCATGTGAAGAGCCACACAGAATACATTTAATTTCTTGGGCAAATTGTGTAGCACAGGCAGCCCTTTCAATCCTTGCATATGCCTAAGGAAATTTTTATTGAAAGGAGTAATATGTTAATAACAGAACAGAACAGTAAAAAACAAGTTAGATTGTGGACAGTTCCTACATATTGTAATATATAGAGGTGTAAAATCTCTGAAATAATCCCAGCCTCCTACCCCCATGTATATGGGTATCTTATTCCTAAACAGACATGTCTAGAAATGTAGTCCTTTCATTTAACGAAGGAGTTCAGAATAGCTTTCTCCCTAAGAGAAATTATGTGTATTCTCAAATTATGTGTATTCTCAAATTCATTCTACAAAATATTAATAACATTCACCTATAGTACAGTAATCTAAAGTAGCCAATGATTGAAGAAATATAGAAGCCCCTTATGTGGTTGGGTTTATGTGATTTTTACAGATATTATTTGTTAAACATGATTTTTGGTTTAGCACATAATCTAAAGCAGAGGTTCCCAAAACTTGGCAACTTTAAGACTTGTGGACTTCAACTCCCAGAATTTTCCAGCTAGCAGAACTCTTAAAGCTCTGCTGGCTGGAGAATTCTGGGAGTTGAAGTGCACAAGTCTTAAAGTTGCTAAGTTTGGGAACCTCTGATCTAAAGAGTGACAGAGGAATATTCCAAACAAAATAGCAAGGAATGAATATTGACCCGAAACACAAAATTACAGTTATTTGTTGGAGAAAAGAGAGGAAGAAGGATGGAGACAAGGTAAAATGGCATAAATACTAATGACAAAAACATGAATGCCATCATTACACACTGCAGCAGCACTTGTCACTTGCCCTGGTTATCATCTTTATTTGCATATATCATTTTGAAGATTCTTGTGTAGTTATTGGAACAATGATATTTGCAGTAGTTTTATACATTCATAATGCTTAAATTTGAATCTTGGCATGCAAACTCCTTGAAACTCATTCACACACTGTTTGACATTTTGGAATATGGAAGAAAGTAGCAAAATATTATCAAATTGGTATAGAATATATCCATATAATTACATTAATGTATAAATTTAAATTCCTTGTCCAAGAACTCTTATTTGAATGAACTTAAATACCTACTAATGATTTTAGACAGAAACTAAAAAGGTATGTTTAGCAACAATGTTTAACTCCTAAGAATGGTGTCTTCCAAACAATTTTTGTCACCCCAATAAATGTCCTATTTATTCTAGGACTGGGTAGAAAGTACACACGATTGTATCTCATTTATTGAAAGATATAGATGCTTTGGAAAATTAGGTTGGGCCAGCCTTATTGCCCATTCAAGTGCTTGAGAAAGTCTTGCATAGGAAGTATAATTCTTATTAATGCTTTTTCTATCATTTTTCTATCATCCAATCCAGTTGTCTTGGATGATGTGAGGTTTCCAGTCCTCATGTAGACTAGAAGATCTTCAACATTCCTTCCAACCTTATGATTCTATTTCTATTTCTTTTTCGTGGAGAGGGCGCGCAATTTGGGTGTCCTCCTGGATTCCCGGCTGTCCATGGAGGACCATGTGGCGGCCGTGGCCAGGGGGGCGTTTCATCAGGTACGCCTGATGCACCAATTGCGCCCCTTACTGGACCGGGCTGCCCTTCGCACAGTCACTCAAGCTCTCGTGACGTCCCGACTCGACTACTGTAATGCTCTCTACATGGGGCTTCCCTTGAGGTGCACTCGAAAGCTACAGCTAGTCCAAAACGCAGCCGCGCGGGTGATTATGGGAGCCACTAGATGCTCCCACATAACACCGATCCTGCGCGAGCTGCATTGGCTTCCTGTGGTTTTTCGAGTGCGCTTCAAGGTTTTGACAACTATCTTTAAAGCGCTCCATGGCTCGGGGCCTAGTTATATGCGAGACCGCCTCCTGCCCCATACATCCCTTAGACCGATACGCTCCCACAGAGAGGGCCTTCTCAGGGTGCCGTCGGCCGGACAATGCCGACTGGCGACACCCAGGGGAAGAGCCTTCTCTGTGGCGGGCCCAGCCCTTTGGAATGACCTACCCCCTGAATTACGTACCATCACCGACCTCCGCCTCTTCCGCCAATGTCTTAAGACATATTTGTTCCAACAAGCCGGCCTAGCCTAACCTCCCATGGGGACTTTTAGGTAGTTTTAAATTGGGTTTTTAAAATTTGGTTTTAGCGCAGGATAGGTTTATTTAATAGTTTTTTAAATTATATTTATTGTATTTTGTATGTTTTTAAATTTTCCTGTGCGCCGCCCTGGGTCCTTTGTGGAGAAGGGCGGGATATAAATTTAAATAAATAAATAAAAATAAATCTCCATCTAACATTACTGTCTCCCACGTCTTCCCCCTCCTTTCCCTGTTAGCTTTTCCCATGTTTATGATTGGAGAGGTGTGTTGACTCTTTTAATATATGAGAATAATTTTCATGCCTGTGAGCAAGCATCTTGGTGAGAATGTTGATGAAAACTAGTTAATTTTACAAATATGGCACCTTTTTCCACAAGCAAATTATTTCAGTAATTATTAATTCTTCTGATCCTCCAGTCACTCTTTTTAAAGTGTCTAATGGTAAGTATATAGAAATGCATGTGTGTGTGTGTAACCAAGTGTGACATGTGGGCATCATGTATTTGGAAAGGGGAAACCTTTAGGATTAATTTCAGATAAATTTGTGGCATCTGAGCATTGTACAGGAATTTTGGCTGTATTGATAGTTTGGTCATTTTTCCACATCTGCTAGTCCTTTGAGAAATAATATCTTAAATTCTTATATTGAAAAAGTTTTATTGGTTTTACATTTTTTAACAGGATAGGGTAATGGTTACAAAGAAATTTTGAGAGCATTCACGTCAGAGTCGTCGGACCTTCCGAGACCTCAAAATACACATTAAAAAAGTTAACATAGAAAACATTTTCCATACCACTACAAGATGAAAGCAAGTACATTTACCTAAATTCTCCCTTTCATGCTGTCAGACATTTACAAAAAGTCCGGATAGAAATATTATACAAAATTGTTCAAGAAAAATCAAGGCAAAGTTATTTTTTTGATCTAAGTCTTTTGGCTATTGTATCTTCTTTCTCTCCTCCCTGGCCCCCCGTGGGCGGGGCCGTGACCCCCTCCGTCCCCCCTGGATCTTCCCCCAGGGCAGAGGAATGTTTTTTAAGAAAGGCTTCCGCCTCAGCAACTGTTTTAATCCTCACTCTTCCTCCTTCCCAGAACACCAGCATCCCTTCAGGTGTCATCCACTTGAACCAAATCCCGTGATCAAACAAGGTTTTAGACAAGAAGGAAAAATTCCTTCTTGAATCTCTAATTTTTCTAGGGATCTGCTTCAAGATAGTGACCGTTTCTCGTTGATAAGTTAAAGGTTTCTCTCTCTGCGCTTTCAGGATTTCCTCTCTGGTTGACCTTCTAACAAATTTCACATGTATCTCTCTAGGCACTTCATTCATCCTGGCATATGCAGAATTAATTCTATAGGCTAGGTCAATGTCCCCCCTGATCTCATCCTTAGGTTTTTGTAAATAGTCTGCTAAAATTGTACTCATAAGATCAGGTAGGCATTCACCAGATTCCTCAAGAACATTCTGAAATCTCAAAAAATATGTCATTCTTTCCATATCTATCCTAGACACATGCCCATTTATTTCCCCCACCTCATTAGAAACATTTTTAATCTCTCCCTTAGCCCCCTCCAACCCTCCTTCCAATTCTTCATTCTTCTGTGTATTCTCCAACACTTGCTTCCGGGTATCCAATAGTTCCTTTTTAAAAGTACTATTTTCAGCCCTCTGGGCCTTTATTTCTGATATCAAAGTTTGCATGGAGGTTTCAAGAGAAGCCATCCTTTGTTCCAAATTTACAAGTGCTGCTTCTTGTGCCATGGTTAAAAGTTAGAGTCACTGCCACCAAGATGGCGTTTTCCGGGTGGGGCTGGTGGGGCAGATCAGGAGCTCAGTTCAATTCAGGGCTGTGGAGTTGCAAACAATTCAGAAACCAAAAGAGACACAATTTCCCAAATCAACAAATAGTAATAACGAAGGTATTCCAGAGAAGAAGTCACAAATCCATTAAAAGAATTTTTTTTTTCAAAATTCCAGAGAGAGTCCTGCTTTCAAAGAGATGCTGGAAATTTTCCTTAGTTGAAATAGTCAGGCAGGGACACAGAGAAGCCACTTCCACCGCTCATCTCAGCGCCAGGTGAGAGAGTAGCAAAAAAAAAGAATTTTTTAAACTCAGCCAGACCTAGAAACAATGTTGCAGAAAGTCACAATCCACTTTCCCTTGTTAGAGACCGTCCGGAGTGAAAGTTTCCGCTTTCTCTTTGCAGAGAAGCCATTTTGACGTGCCGCTTAAATCCGAGGGGTTTTTTTTTAAAAATAAACACCCCCCTCCCAGTCCGTTCAGCCTGGCTGGCAGCAGAAAAAAAGTTTTTTTTAAAAACTCACTCTCTCCTCGCAGCTGAAGCCTCGGGAGTCCTTCCGACTAAGCCGATCAGCCCTCCTCATTGTTGTGAGTGGCGCCGTCTTCCTTAGGCGAAGGGAGAACCCCCCGCTGGCATGTTCTCCCTCACCTGAGCCGCGCCGGAAGCCACTTCCTCCACCGCCGTGGGGGGGGCGCCCCCCGACGAGCCGGCCCTACGGGAGACCCTCAAAAAAGAGGAGTCTCGCCCCCGTTGGGGGGCAGAAGAAGAAACAAAGCGGCGAGCGAGCGCTAGGCTCGCCCGTCGCCGCAGGAGCCGGAACCGGAAGCCGAGAAATAATATCTTAAATTCTGAGTCATGTCCCCTGCCCAGTGTGTAACTATGGTATAGTCCTTGTCTACTCTTCTGGTCAATCTGAAACATCGAAGTTCAAGAGTTTCTGCAACCTGAAATATTTATTTATTTCTCACATTTTTAAACTATCCATTTCCTTCACAAAGGGGACTCTAGTTAGATTTGTTAAATCATATAATGTAATGTAATGTACCATGGATTTGCTTTCTAAGTGCAAATCCTAACTTTGTTGCAGATATTCATTCTTATAACATGCTAAACAAGCTATATGAATATTGTGGCAGTTTTCATATCACGGTTTGTTCAGTTTTGTCTCATCATGTTATATATAAATTGGTTATATTTTATCTGCTGTATTTTTTCTCACACAGAAAATATTCCATGACTATCATAGGTATAGGAACTGTAAACCTGGATATCTGTAGATTTATAAGAAATGTAATTATAAACTTGTATACATTTATATGTTACATAGTACATCAATAATATTTCTTTCTTCTTTTCTCAGAATGATGACCTACACAACCTCAGAAAAAAAAACCTTCTTCTTTGAACTCATGGGTATCCACACTTGGTTTTGTGTATCACAACTAGGACCTCACTCTTCTTCCCCAGTAGATGGGTACGATGCATCCAGTTCAATTTGTTTACTTTACACAAACCTCAGGAGTTAATTAACTGAACTGCACATTCTCTTTCTTTTTTTAAAATATTTTTTTTTGTTTGTGTGTGCCATGCAAAAGCACTGTGACACCTGGACAATGAGTCTATGATTGCTTCCTCCTTTATCATAGAGATTTAACTGGCAACAGTAAACTTATGTGCCCACCACTATAATATAGTGAGAGTGGCTATACTACTAGCTCATCTATGTAAAACATAAAATTTTAATTTGCTGCTGAAAAACCTGTATGACAAATCATAAGTGTAAATTATTACATACAAACTGTTAATGTTGGTTGAAGAGTATTAAATATTTAACATAGGTTTTTGATTTATACATGTACTTTTTTAATTAAAATGTAACTTTTCCTACAGCACATCCTTTTTGATGTGGAACTGAGGTATACTATATTCTGTTATAAACAGAGTGGGATGGGTGGGGGAAATTGCTTAAAAAAAGGCATTTTAAGAATAGCTTAGGGTACTATTCTTTTTAAGATTGTAATTCAGAATATATTATATGGATCAATGGCCCATGAACCTGGATGTATAGTCATATTTACTGATATCATCAATAACTACAATTCAGCTGAATTCTTTAAAAATATAATATTTTTTATTCTTCCTGTGAAACATTATGAAAAGGCAAACTTATTTGTGCATGGTATTTGCAAGTGTGAATTTGAAATTGTTGGTTGCACAGGAACGTAGACAATATCAGAAAAATAAAGCTAAGTCTTCCATTGTACGTATGTATGTGTGTGCGCGCCAGCGTGCCCCTATATGTGTGTGTGTGTGTGTGTGTTTATAAAATTATATGTGTGTGTATAGGTATGTGTGTATATATACATACACACATATATAAATACATAGAGAGTTATATAGGTACAAAGAAAAACACCTGAAATATTGGCAAATACTTCAAATGAAATTATTCCTGGAATGAAATGTGGGCCTTTGTAAATTCTGGAAATCTCTTTCTATACATAATAAACTAGGAACTGTTTTATCTTTATTTTTCCTACTTCGTTGTTCTCTCTTTACATCCAATCAATATATCTCATTTTATTTGGTGTTCTTGATTTGTTACAGTAAGAATGATAGTTCAAATAAAACTAAGTAATAAAATGTTTTGGTTGAAAAAACACATTACTGTCAAAGGTCAGTGATAGGTTGCATTGCTTAATGATAACTTACATTCCCATTTTCTGCCAATCTGATAAAATGGGTTCCTCTTCAAAGCCATTATAGTGAGAATTTTACAATTCCCATAACTTCTAAAAGTACAGAAACACACAAGCATATGAATTGAAGTAGGCAAGATAATTTTTATGTCTACATCAAATTTGTTTCACTGAGTCATCTACATAGATCAGGCATACAGTCTCATCACCTGGTGGTAAGGATAACATTTCTTCATTTAACTATTAATAAAAAAGTCATAACATGATTACTAAAAGAAGACATTTGTGAGATATAAACAATGTATTTGAAGCAATTGTTTTAAAAAATCTTAAATAAATTGATAGAAAGCTAGCCTATACAAACCATGTCCTTAAAATTGGGTATAAATTCACCTTTAGATTTTATTAGGTTTTTTTCTTCTCTTTACAAATTGAGGACTAAAACCATCATAAATGGAAGAGCTTTGGAGATAGTTTGTCTGCAGATTTGCCTTTAGGCAATTTTTAGCCCAGTGCGTCATGTGAACCAAATTATTATTGTTAACTTTTGGTTGAAAATGTTTTGCAAATGCAGGAAACGGGTTAATTCTATGAGCCATACTAAGTATGGTGTAGCATGTCATGAGAACATAATCTTCAGTGCTTAGAAACATTTTGAGTCATTTAAGAAAGCTATGATAAATAATGGACTTCTAAAGATTACTGTATAATCTTCAAACAACACAACCTGAGAATATAGTTCTTTTTCCTGCAGGTGGTAGGAAAACGTAGTATACTCTACTCTGCAAAAAATGTCTACAATTTACATCTTACATTTTAAGGACCAACTTCATCATGAATGAACTCACCATTCAAAAATTAGCTCAAAGATGTTGCAAAGACATTAGCTGAAAATTTATGGCTTGCTTTATTTTGTTAATAATGTATTTTCATAATTCAACGGCAGTGGAAGTTTTTAATACAGATTAATACAGCTATAACTGGCTTTATGGTTTGTACTGTATCTAAGTTACAGGAAGTTGACCCTCCCTTATCTCTGTTGCAAACATCTACATTTGTAGCTTCCTTCTTTATTTTTATATCATCCACTTTTAATTCTGTGACTTTTAAAGATTTGATCTTTATCATCATAGCTATTAATGTTGAGGTATTTTAATTAAATTAAGGAAAGGAAACAAGTATTGTTTTTCTGCAGTGTTAAAATAAGGTCTGAATCAATTATCTGGTGAACCATATCCTTCCTTATTTCCAGTCTCCCTTTGTTCATTAGGCTTAAACTTTAAGATCTGGAAAATTTTCATAAAAAGTATGCAAGCAAAGTTATATTTTATACACTTAAAGGTAATGTTTATCTTCTATTCATGGTCCATTTTATTTGTTATTAATCCTTTTTTTTATTAACTTGCAATATTATACAATGTTTTATCTTTTTGTATATTAAAAGTTTAGATTATCATATTCACAATCAAAATTTTAAATTATGTGAGTGATTGCCAAAATACTTTGGGTTGTCTAAAAAACTGCAGATGGGAGCACATTCAATTAAAAAATAAGGTCCAGATTTATTAAGAAAATTTACATTCTTGGATTACTATCAGCATTTAAATTTTTTTGAAAGTTTCCAAAACTTCCACAGTATTTTTAATAGACAAATAAAGTGTATTATTGCGATAGAAATTATTTAAGTAAATGAACTTTGTAATAAAAAATTGGGATATTCCATTTAAATAAATCAATAGTTAAGAATCTTAACTATCTTAACTAAACATAGAAAACACATTTTTATGATATTCCAATGAAATTAATTCAGCAACATATTTTTCCAAATTTATTTGAGACCACAATGTTTAGATAGCACTGACTGCCATGACAGGGTACAATGATGGAGAGATGCCTTCAACATATACTGTACTATGAGATTGCCCTACTGTTCCTCATTTTTATTTGCTATCATTTTGTTAATCTAGTTTGGATAAAGGTAACATGGTTTAATATTGAAATATGACTTTGAATTTTGTACTAAAAATCTGCAATTTACAAATTATAATTTATCAAACATGGGATGTACCAACCAAAATGTCCTTCACACATATTTCCTTCTTTAAAAAGAAGAAAACATTTGTAATCATGGGTCAATGATACATTCGCTGTCTTCTACTTATATACTGTATATTTATCTTCTTTCAATGTCATAGAAAGATTGATCAGATTTTGTGTGGTCAAGGTCTGGTTTAATGTATGTTTAAAAAGGCACTGATTTTAAAGTATGCATTATAATACTTCTTTCCAACTTCTTGTTTTACATATTCCCTCCATTTCTTTTTGTAAAATAAAAACACACACAAAAAAAGAACATGATCACATGTGACAAGGGAGAGGGCTGAACCACTGATCTGCCCTAAACAGTACATGATTTATTAACAGCTGTTGGTTGGATATATTTTGGATGGTCTATTGTTGGGTGTATAAACATTTCTCTGTGGTTTGGTCAGAGTTTCACTTCCAGTGCTACATCTTCGATAGGTGAAGCATCTGAGACGGCTCAGGAGTTCATGGCCTCCATGATGGCCATGGACCTGACCCAGCTAGTTCATGACCCCACCCACACTGGGGGACACACGCTGGACTTAATTTTTGTCTCTGGCCAGTGGCTGAGTGATCTGGGTTTAGGGAAAATTGCCGTTGAACCCCTGTCATGGTCAGATCACTCTCTCCTTCAGCTAGGCTTCCCAACCGCTGCACCCCACCATGGGGAGGCGGAACCGGAATTGGTGAGATCGTTCCACCCCAGGCGCCTGATGGACCCTGAGAGGTTCCAGATGGAGCTTGGGCCAATACCTGAGACTCTGACCCACGACTCGACTGAGGACCTAGTGGCCGCTTGGAATAATGCGGCCACGGGGGCCCTGGACCGGGTCGTGCTCCTGTGGCCTCTCACCCGGCGCCAAACCACCCTGGCTCCCTGGTTCTGAGTAGCTGAGGGTGATGAAGCGTTGGAAGAGATGCCTAGAGAGTGGTTGGAGGGCCACCCGTTCTGAATCTGACCAGACACTGGTAAGGTCGCATTTGAAGACCTACCTAGTGGTGATAAAAGCGGCGAAACGTAATTATTTCTCCGCTCTTATCACATCTGCAGATAACCGCCCTGCTGCCCTGTTTAGGGTGACCTATTCCCTTCTCCACCAGAGGGCGCGGGATGCCCCCTTACAGGGTCGTGCAGAGGAATTTGGGTGTTATCTGCACGATAAAATCGATCAGATCCGCGACGAGTTGGTTTCTGACTGGACTAGTTCAGATGGGCTGACGGTGGCAGGTCCTGAGTCTGTCATCTGGGAAGAGTTCGATTCTGTGACTCCTGAGGACATGGACAGGTTGCTGGGGTGGCTGAACGCCACCACATGTTTACTGGACCCGTGTCCCTCCTGGCTGGTACTGGCCTCCCGGGAGGTTACACGAGGCTGGCTTCAGGGAATTGTTAATGCTTCTTTGAGTGAGGGGTTTCTGCCGGCTGCCTTGAAAGAGGCGGTGGTGAGACCTCTCCTCAAGAAGCCCTCCCTGGACCCGGCTGTGTTGGCCAATTACCGTCCTGTCTCCAACCTTCAATTTCTTGCGAAGGTTGTTGAGAGCGTGGTGGCGTGACAGCTCCCTCAGCATCTGGAGGAAACTGTCTATCTGGACTCGCGCCAGTCAGGCTCTCGGCCTGGGCACAGCACAGAAATGGCATTGGTCGCGTTGGTGGATGATCTCTGGAGGGACGGGGATAGGGGTTATTCCTCTATCCTGGTCCTATTAGATCTCTCAGCGGCTTTTGATACCATTGACCATGGTATCATGTTGCGCTGGCTGGAGGGGTTGGGGGTGGGGGGCACTGTTTTACGGTGGTTCTCCTACCTCTCTGACCGGTCGCAATTTGTGTTGGCAGGAGGGCAGAGGTCGACATCAAGGTGCCTCACATGGGGTACCACAGGAGTCGGTCCTCTCGCCTCTCCTGTCCAACATCTATATGAAGCCGTTGGGTGAGATCATCCGTGGTTTCGGGGTAGAGTTCCATCAGTACGCTGATGACACTCAGCTGTACATCTCTACCCCGGACCACCCCAACGATGATGTGGAAGTGATGTCCCAGTGTCTGGAGGCTGTGCGAGTCTGGATGGGGAGAAACAGGCTCCGACTCAACCCATCCAAGACCGAGTGGCTGTGGCTTCTGGTGTCACGATATAGCCAGGTGGTGCCATCTCTGGCTATTGGGGGCGAATCACTGGCTCCCACAGAGAGAGCTCGCAGCTTGGGTGTCCTCCTGGACTCTCGGCTGTCATTGGAAGATCATTTGACAGCCGTGGCCAGGGGGGCTTTTTATCAGGTTCGCCTGATATGCCAGTTGCGTCCCTTTCTGGATCATGACGCTTTACGCACGGTCACTCAAGCCCTCGTCATCTCCCGCCTGGACTACTGCAACGCTCTCTACATGGGGCTTCCCTTGAGGTGCACCTGGAGGCTCCAGTTAGTTCAGAACGCTGCCACGCAGGGGATTCTGGGAGCTTCTAGATGCTCCCATGTGACACCTCTCCTGCGTGAGCTGCACTGGCTGCCTGTGGCTTTACGGGTGCGCTTCAAGGTACTAGTAACCACCTTTAGAGCACTCAATGGCATGGGACCTGGCTATTTGCAAGACTGTCTCCTGCTACCTAATACCTCCCACCAACCAGTCCGCTCTCACAGAGAGGGCCTCCTCAGGGTGCAGTTGGCTAGGCAATGTCGGCTGGTGACGCCCAGGGGGAGAGCCTTCTCTGTGGCTGCTCCTGCCCTCTGGAATGACCTCCCCCCTGAATTACGCACGATCACAGACCTGCGCCTTTTCCGCCGGGCTTTGAAGACCCATTTATTTCGTGTGGTCGGCCTGGCATAGTTTTTAACTTGTTTTTAGATAGGGTTTTTATCGAAATTTGAAAATTAGGCGTACTGTTTAATACATTTTTAATAGCATTTTACTTGTTTTTATCATTAATTTTATACTAACTGACTTTTACTGTTTGCCTATACACCGCCCTGAGTCCCGCTGGGGAGAAGGTGCGGTATAAAAAAATTCAATAAAATTCAAATTCAAATCTTGTACCTTTACTGAAGGGATTTCATCCAAGGCATCTCACCACCTTAGTAAGCTTTGTTAAAATAAAGCAATTGTAATTTAGTGATAGTAAGTTTGGTTTTATAAATTATTCTACAGAAAAAGAGTAAGATTTTATTGAAGTAAGAATATTCATACTTAAAGCAGTAAATCTATAATCAATAAAATCATTCTTCATTGCAATTATGTGTGTGTTGTGGGGTATATCAGCAAACCCATTTTCTTAAATTGGGATTTCAACTAATCTGTTAGTAGGAATATCTGTTTAAATTAATTCTTTGAAGCCCATTTGGCAAGTGGTGATTTTGTGAGAACAGGAGCAAGAATAGAATAGAATAGAATCCTAGTGGACAACCATTTAAATATGAGCCAGCAGTGTGCAGCAGCTGCCAAAAAAGCCAACACAGTTCTAGGCTGCATAAACAGAAGGATAGAATCAAGATCACGTGAAGTGTTAATACCACTTTATAATGCCTTGGTAAGGCCACACCTGGAATACTGCATTCAGTTTTGGTCACCACGATGTAGAAAAGACATGGAGACTCTGGAAAAAGTGCAGAGAAGAGCAACCAAGATGATTAGGGGACTGGAGGCTAAAACATGAAGAACGGTTGGAGGAACTGGGTATGTGTAGTTTAATGAAAAGGAAGACCAGGGGAGACATGATAGCAGTGTTCCGATATCTCAGAGAGTGCCACAAAGAAGAGGGAGTCAAACTATTCTCCAAGGCACCTGGGGTCAGGACAAGAAGCAATGGGTGGGAACTAATCAAGGAGAGAAGCAACTTAGAACTAAGGAGAAATTTCCTGACAGAACAATTAACCAGTGGAACAGCTTGCCTCCAGAAGTTATGAATGCCCCAACCCTGGAAGTCTTCAAGAAGATGTTGGATAGCCATTTGTCTGAAATGGTATAAGCTTCGTGCCTATGCAGGGGGTTGGACTAGAAGACCTACAAGGTCCCTTCCAACTCTACTATTGTATTGTAAGAATAGAATAGAATAGAATAGAATAGAATAAATAGAATGCCATATTTTTTGGACTATAAGACGCACCAGAGTATAAGCCACACCATGATTTTGAAGAGGTCAATAAAAAAAAAGTTTTTGCAACCTGCAGTCCTCCCACCCACTTTTTTTTGGGGGGGGGGCAGGAAACAAGGCATGCAGAAGCTTTGGGAGGCTTGTAGAGTGCTCCTGGGGGAGGGGCGAAAAATAAGCAAAAAAGGCCTGTTTTTCACAAAAATGGGTCCTTTTTAAAAAAAGGGCATGCAGAACTTTGGGGAGCTCTTAGAGTGCTCCTGGGGGCTGGAAGGGGGCCAAAAACGAGCAACAAATGCCCCATTGTTTTTGCAAAAAATGGCCATTTTTTTTGCAAAAAAAAGGAATGCAGAGGGTTTGAGAGGCTTGTAGAGTGCTCCTGGGGGCTGGGGGGGAAAGCAAAAATGGCCAACCCCCAGGAGCATTTTGCAAGCCTCCCAAACCCTCTGCATGTCCACTTTTGCAAAGGGGCAGGGTTTCGGTAGGCCAAAAATGCTGTATTCCACATATAAGACGCACCCAGATTTTCACCCTCTTTTTTGAGAGAAAAAGGTGTGTCTTGTACTCCAAAAAATACGGTAGAATAGAATAACAGTTGGAAGGGACCTTGGAGATCTTCTAGTCCAACCCCCTGCTTAGGCAGGAAACCCTACACCACTTCAGACAAATGGTTATCCAATCTCTTCTTAAAAACTTCCAGTGTTGGAGCATTCACAACTTCTGGAGGCAAGTTGTTCCACTGCTTAATTGTTTTAACTGTCAGCTTTTTTGGACTTAATGTCTTCCAAGGACAAACTATCATAGATAAATACTAACAGCCATTTACCAAACAGGTTAATCATAATAGCTCTTCTTGCTTGTAATTGTTTACTAGAAATAAGTTTTAAGGGCAGCGGACTCCAAAAACCAATGACATTCTCAAAGAACACCACCATATTGCCTAGATTTCCTGCTGGCTCCTTAAATGAATTCTTCATAAATTGATTTCTTCACTATCTGAAAACTGTTCTTAGGTGCTTGTTATACCATTATTGACACTGTAGAAATTGCTGACTGAGCATTCAAGGTGTACCCTGCCTAATACTACTATGGAGAAAAAGAAAAAGAAGGATGAAGCTCTTCATAATTCCTGATCCAATGGCTTCAAGATGTCCACTATAGTCTTCTCCAACTTTGCTGATTTCTCTGTTGATGGTCTCATGATGTCATAATGTGCAAGCCTTACTGGTTATTTTTTTAAGGACCAGGACCAATCTCAGAAGAGGATACCTTACCTGTCTACATCTCCTGACTGATCAGAAAAGCTGAAACCAAGGTTTTCCTATTAAACATTCTCACCATTATCATGGTCACCAATTTTCATTCATTCTCACTCATTTTCATACACTTCTATGCTATACCACACTTGGTTCTCTTAGCACCAAGTTTTTTCAGGCCATATCAGATTTGTACCAGTGTTGATGCTAAAGTAAGTAAATTTAGTGTTCCCCTACAACAATCTTTTTTGGTACTGAAAATTTATTGGCTTTGCAAAGCTTTGGTTTCCATCAATTGTTTTGAATGTTTACTATGTTAGGTTCTGGTCTAATTAGGTTCCACATCAGACTTCTAAAGCAAAATGGGGAATTGAGAATGCTTTTCCTGAGACAGTGTTCCAGGCTTTTCTTGTAGATAATGCACTTCATGAGAATGACTAGCTTGGAACTTTATTGTAACTATTTTTTTTAGTCTTTCCTATTTCAGAATGTCATTGATTACATCTATCCTTTCATGGATAGATGTAATCGTTTCCATCAGGGGAAAGCCTTCCAACTCTCCATACTTAATTCCATATGTCATTTGTAGAATTCATATACCGTATTTTTCGGAGTATAAGATGCACTTTTTTTCCTCTAAAAAGAGGCTGAAAATCTGGGTGCGTCTTATACACCGAATACAGCATTTTTTTGCCTCCTGAAGCCCCACCCCTTCACCAAAATGGCCATGCAGAGCCTTAAGGAGGCTTTGCAGAGTGCTCCTGGGGGTTGGGGAGGGCAGAATTAAGCAGAAAATGGGTCATTTTTTGCCCCCCAGCTTCTAGCAGTGCTCTATAAGCCTCCATAAGGCTATGCATGCAATTTTTTGACCAAAAAACAGCCCGTTTTCACAAAATATGTCATGTTGTAGTATCTATATTATACTTTAAACTTTCAATATGTGCTTCTCTTATACAATGTGAATAATTTGTATATCTCCAATTTGTATGTTAACTGTTTATCATTAGACATTTATTTATAAGAAATAATGATTAATTGTATAGTATCCAGACTATTTGACTAGAAATTGTTGCCTTAGTGTTCTGTGAAATAAAGATAAAAGGACTAGGAAATGATCTGTACAGCAGCAAAAGCCTCACTAGGTGACTCAGTGGCTAAGACACTGAGCTTGTCAATCAGAAAGATCGGCAGTTTGGTGGTTTGAATCCCTAGTACAGGCCTCCTGCGTGATGATTCCAAGGCCCCTTCCAACTCTGTTACTGTTTACTGTTTAAATGTCTATTGATTAGAAATTGTTTCAGCTACACAATACGGCAGTTATGTGACATTTGCTGTCAAGTGGGGAGTTTAGGTGATTTTAGTGAGAGATTTAAAATACCCAGTCTGGATGGGTCTTAATTATTGTAATTAATTATTGTACAGTATATCACTCAAGACAGTCATTACATGTTGATCCATTTTATTCATGCTTTATTTGACAGCATAAATAAAATACTACATATGCCTTTGCAACTCATTCCATGGAGTTTGTTACACTTTTATGCAGCAGACTGTAAACTGAAATTTATACCAAATTTCAGTTTTCAGTACGTTGCATAAAAGTTTTGCAAAGTTTAGTTGCTTAATGATACCTAAAAACAGAATATTTTAATGTCTCCCATCCAAAACGTGCAATGTCTTTCATTAGCAGTCAGCCAGCCAAGAGCTAGGAAACAGGCAAGTCGGGCCACGTCTCATTGAAGTAGGTGGGATTTCCCTTTGCCAACAGTAACACATGTCAAGTTACAATGAGGGGGATTTCCAAGTATAGCAACGATTATGTTTGCAGAAGCATATAAGCAGAAACCTGTTGGTTTATTCTACCTGAGTGTTTGCTCTTTGGCTTTAGATTTTTATGCCCTTCAGGGCGTTTTTTTCAAAAATACAGCAGCTGTGAGAATAACCTACTCTTCGTACCTCTTTCATTTAAGTAATGGGTATTGCTTTGGGAGCAAACTCATATTCTAGCACAGGGGAACACAAGTCAGATGTTCATCTCTTGCCTGCCAACTCTGTTAAGTCTAAAGCTTTCTGCTGCAGTCTTACACATTTTTGGAAAAATATTTCAGCCCCTTCTGTATTCTAGATGCGACAGCAATCTACATTTCATTGGACTAGTTTTCTATAGCACTAAAAATTAGGGGGATAAACAAGTTTATTCATGAAATGCATTTAAATTCAATTCAATTCTTAGAATCTTGCTTAAGTAGCAATGGATTTATTTCTGAAGTTGGTTTGAATATTAGAAACATACTTTTATTAAAAGTGTTTGAACTTCTGCCAGTGGCCATTCATATGCATAGTATGAAGTCAGCATGAGAAAATTATCAAGAGACAGAGAAAATAGATCATTTTAAACATATGTTGGTTTCACCAGCTGCAGAAACTTTGAGGATTTCTGATATGTGTTTGTTAATTAAGCCATTAATGGACTATATCCAAATCTGAGTTGTGTCATTGAAAAATGACCAGTCACTTTGTAAATTTGACCAGTTGCATGTCTCTAATGTCACAGGAAACATAATATTCATCCAAGATGGCGGCGCGCTTAGGCGCAGCGGCTTTGAGCTCCTGGTGTCACAGCAGACTTTTCCATCAAAACTTGCTCTGAACCTACTGTAAAAGAAAAAAGAAAAAGAGACGTGCATTTTCCTCTTCCACCAACTCCTGGGATGCCAAACAGATTTGAAGAAATGGATAACAGAAGACAGGGTGCAGTTGATCCTTTTCAACTGTCATTTGTCAGCCATTTTGTTTCAACAGTCATTTGCCGGTTAACCAATTTCATTGTAATTTTATTACAGTATTATTACAATGACAGTAAAGATGATGATGATGATGATGATGATGATGATGATGATGATGATGATGATTATTATTATTATTATTATTATTATTATTATTATTAGGAAACCAACATATCATAAGAAGAGAACCTATACCTCTGTACAAAAAGTTAGAACAAGTTTATTTCTGGATAAAAGCAATATGTTAAACAAACATGATCTTTCCAAGAAAAGAATAAGTTAGTTTTAGTGATTCATTCACAAATAATTTGTCATTTCCTAACATTTAGGCTCTATAAGAGATACTCTCTAAATTTAGAGCTCAGTTTTCCCCCCAGATGGCAATACCTTCATAAAATATGCAACCTTCTCCAAGCAAGGATTATAATGTTTGAAGGATCCATTTCAAATTGAGTACTCTAGGAAACCAAATTAAAGCATTCTAAGGCTAGTTAGTTCTAGTTTCAATTGAATATCAATCTTTAAAATTATTTTTAACACCATTATGTATTTAAATCCAGCTGCAGAAACTTTCTGGGTCCTCTGTGGAGAAGGGCGGGATATAAATTTAAATAAAAAAAATTAAAATTAAATTAAATCCAACATTTTCTAGCTTTTTTACAAGTCCACTAAACAGGATAAAATGACCCATTATTAGAGCAGTAGAAATCAGATCTTGACCTTCTGTGTGACATTCTTTCAGAATGACATCACATCCTCCCTCACTCTCCTCAAGGGTAAGTTGACTCAAAAATTTCAATGTGTCTTCATAGGACTTAGTTTCTAGTCCCTGATTATCCTCCTTTTTTCTGAATCTGTTTCTCTGAATATTTCATAAAAATTAGAACTGGACAGAATTAGACACAGTACTCAGAGCAGAGTTTAGCCAAAGTAAAGTATAATGATTTGGAACTTATATTTCTAAGCATATGCAGTTCTATACTTACATTGCCTTTCTTGCAGCAACATCTGATTCATATCATTTTCAATTATTAACCAAGACCGTTTTCACGCCTAGCCAGATACTTCTCTATCTTATATCCCATTGATTTTTGGTCCCTAAGTGGGGAAAAAAAACCTTCACATTTGCCTGTTTTAAATTCATTCTGATCCTTTTAGCCCTATTCTCTAACCTCTCAAAATGTAGGTTTTATTTGTCTCCTAGAGTATAAGCTAAAACAGTCAATTTTCTGTCCCTGAAAATTTCATAAACAGTCTTTCTAATTCTTAGACTTAGACACTGAGAAAAATATTGAAGAGCAGAAGTTAGATACAAAACACCTCTGTAATTTTATATCACAGTGAAACTTCCTCAGTTTCTTTTTCACAGCTTCATTCTACACTTGAAGGAAGACATCTGTTTTTCCTGATACCTAAGAACTCTGTGGTATTTTGATAAAGCAGTAACTTGAATTTTTACCAGAATTTGCAACAATGGTCATACTCATTAGAGAATTCTGGGGGTTTCTATTGGGAACAACTAAACTAGAAATTAGATGTGTCATGAAACAGAATAGATTTTTCCCTGTCCATTGGACAAATAAATTACAGGTAGTTCTTGTTCAGTGACTACCTCATTTAGTGATTGTTCAGATGGTAAAAGTAACATAAATGCTCACATTTATGACTTGCATATCTATAAAGCAAATAAAAGTTGAAGATCATAAGCAGTTGCAGTTTCACTTACCAACTGGTTCTCTTAAGGACTGAGTTGCCAATTCCACTTGTGGTTGATCTACAAAGATTACTTATATTGCTTAGAAGATGGCCAAACAAGGCAAATTGCCCAGAAAAGTTTAAGTGTGCCAAAATTTGACTGATGCAGATTATGCAGAAGTATCAGGGCTAGAAGAGATCTTCAAGGTCTAGTCCCACACCCTGCCCAGGATAGGAATCATATAATCACAGATACATGATTATCCAATCTTAATTTTATGTTTTATATCTACAGCTGTGTGAAAAAATCTTGCACACTTTACGGCTTACAGTTTATGGTTTATGACATTTTTTAGATAGGCCATTGATTTTATGATATTTTATGCTAATTGCTATGCAAATATTGTTATATTTAAATAAATACTGGTGGTTTTTAAGTAAAAAGAATAAGCTTTTTGTAATTTGGTGTTGTTTGGATGGAGATTGTGAATTTTCTTGCATGCTCACAATGCATGCTTACAAGGACTATGAAAACAGATTAACTGATGCATACCCAGTGGCATACGTGTTGCAATTACTAAGGCCGATGCTAATGTTTTGTTACCATATTTATTGTTTGTGGCCCTGAAAACATGGTTACTAAATTGGCCAGCCCTTATTGCTTATCACCAGGCGGCATCGCTTCAGCATAGACTTTATAAGCCTTTGAATGTGATCTTTGATGACAATGTGGTGGCAGGCTGCAATAATGGATTCAATCAGCTCCTGCTTTGTCACTGGATGCTTCTTGCTTATTTCGTAACCAACCGTGGCCCACAAGTTCTCAATTGGGTTCAAAACCAGGCTCTGAGCTGGCCAATCCAGGAATCGAACACCATGCTTCTTCATCCACTGCTGGATGGACTTGGCTTGATGACAAGGAGCGTTGTCATCCTGGAAGTAAAAGTCCTTCCCGACAAGTTGCTGAGCTAAAGGAAGCATGGTCTTTTCCAGGACTTCAACATACTGCTTGGAATTCATGATTCCCTGCACGATTTGCATCTGACCAACACCAGAAACAGTGATACAGCCCCAGATCATCACATGCAATGGATAATAATAATAATAATAATAAATTTAATTTGTTGACCGCTCCCTCTCCCCGAAGGGACTCGGAGCGGTGCACAGGGCAAATAAAACAATAAATATACACACATAATAAAAACGAATTAAATAATATCCCTGCGCTAAAAATTCCTATCTGCTTCACAGATAGATTAAGACAGTACGGCCTAAATTCGTCAGCTGAAAATCTTCTGACATACTTATTGCACTGATCCCAAGTCAAGTAGAAATTGCTCTTGTCACTGAAGATGATCTTGGCCCACTATTCGTTGGTCTACTTGGCATATTTCTTGGCCCATTCATGTCAATGAGAATGTTGAGCAAAGGTTTGTGAGCAAAGGTTTACTTCAAGCCCTGCAGCCTTTGAACCCTCTGGCAAGCAGTCTGCAATGCACTGTGCTTGTGCACACTTTTACATCACATGTTTCACCCCAAATTCTTGCAATCTGAGGTTAGGTGAGCTTCCTGTCAGCCATCTAAATGCATTGCAGAGCTTGATCTTGCCATTTTGTTGACTTTCTTGTTCTTCCGGAGCAGAGCCTGTCATCAACTGAATCAGTTCTTTGGTATTTTTCAACCACTCTGCTCACTGTGGTGCGATGGCATTTCACTCTCTTGGCTATTTCTGTACAGGAGTAACCCTCTTCATGAAGCACCAAGATGTGATGCCACTGCTCAGTACTGGTGAAAGCAAAGGCTTTCATCCTTGCCCGCAGCCAGAGCTAAATTAAATTTCTCGATGTTTTTCATGCCTATTTAGAGTCAGAGAGTATGACAACATTGATTGGCTCATAGATTTAGCCTCTGTGCATTTTGATTGGTCAGCCAAAGCTCACTGCTGATTGGCTACTTTCAATCCTAACATTCTTGAAAACCCAAATTGTGTTTGTTTTAGCACATAAACTCACTCAAAACCTTAAAAAGACTTTGGTTATATTAATAAAAACTATGCATCTCAATCTGACTACAGAAATTTTCATCAGAGTACTCATTTTGAATGGTTTGTATAAGTGAAAAGTTGATTAAACATGTAAATACAGCTTAAAACTGAAAGCGTACAGAACTTTTTTCACACAGCTGTATATCTATAGATCTATATCTATCTATCTATCTATCTATCTATCTATCTATCTATCTATCTATCTATCTATCTATCTATCTATCTATCTATCTATCTATCTATCGCTAATCCATGTATGATATGCCATATGCTACATAAATAAATATCTAATCTTTTCTTTAAAATCTTCAGCAATGAAGCACCCACAATTCTGGAAGGCAAATTATTTCATTGATTACTTGTTCTCACTTTAAGGAAATTCTTCTTTAGTTCCAGGTTGGATCTTCCATTGATGAGCTTCCGCCCATTGGGTTCATGGAGTGGCAAAGATGGTGTAACTTGTTCATCACTCATTCCTCTTCCAATGTGATCTGTGTGCTAGTTTGATACTAGTTTTTAATTTTTATTTTATTTATTTTTATTTTATTAGATTTATACCCCGCCCTTCTCCTTGTAAGGACACATCTCCTAATCTCCTTAGCTAACTCTGTCCCTGAATTCAGTACATCATACCCCTCTGATTTTCCAACCTCTGCCCTTATTCCCCTTCTTTCAGCAGCAACAGCTGCTTGGGGCCAATGGCTTTGTCTTACCCATCTGTCCCACATCTCCGAACCTAATGCATTTATGCCATTCTTGTCTCTGCATGGAGTATTAGTCCATATAGTCAAACTACAAATCTATATAAAGACTTTGCTATCATTTCATTTTAAATCCTGTGAAATAAATATTGGTGAAGTATTTTAATATATATTAAATATACTTACTTGCTGTGTGCATTACTGTACATTTTCAAGTCCCTGCTAAGGAGAATAAAACTCTATTTTTGTAATACAGAGCACACTATTAAGCTGTTCGTGTTTATTATTGAATTATATTAAGCTCTATTTTGACTTGTCATAGTAATCAGAGAATATGAGGAACATGTACTGTCATTAAACAAGATTGTTAGGTGATGGGATGATTCATGCACCAACAATGCAGAAATTAAGTCTTTAATTGTAGACCTAAAGTAACAACATGCTTATATTCAATGGATTAATGCATCATCCAAATTTTAGCAGATCTCTGTTTGCCACCTAACTACTTTATTTTCATTGTGAATCTCAGAAATCCTTTCACAAATATTAGGAAAAAAATTAACCCAGTAAATATTAATAAATGGTGAAATAACCTTGAATACTTTTAGTGAAACATGCAGGCAGATTAATTTAGAATGTATCTCAAAGAGATTTTGTAATCATATAAAGGCATATATGAATATATACACTAAAGTACTATTAGAATGATAATTTGAGGTTTCCACCAGCTGAGCTTGCAAAAGGACAAATCAAAAATGAAATTCAGACAGACTGTGAGGAAGGAGATTTATTTATTCCAAAGAACAAAGAGGTTTGTTTTTGGAGATAGTCTATAGAGAAAATGGGGTCCAAAGACTTGGTTTTATAGTGGGATTGGTCCTTGGCGTAGAATTGAGGGGCATGGTTTGTGTACATGCTGATTTTAATATGTGTCTCTGTCAAAAAGCAATTGTCCTTCTGTGCAGATTGAGCTGCCTTGGGCTTTGATCGTGAGGCTTGTGTGAAATCCAGAAACGAAGATTGCCCTAAAATACATAGATTCCCCCCTAAGTGCGGATTTTTGTGAGGAGATCTGGCATTTCCCTTTAACCTGAGGAGATTCTTCCCTCCGTATTGGAGCCAGTAAGGTGCTTAAAAAGGAGGGAGTAAATCATGGGCCTTTTAACTTCCAACAATTTCCCCCTTTGGGCAGAACCAATTCATAAATATTAAACATAAAAATATTTCTAATAGTTGTGGTAGCCATACCTTTGATCAATTTGAATACCTTTGATTTGTGGTGATCTGTATTTGGGGAGTTTGAGAGACATTCCCAGATCTACACTAGGTAGTTGGGTGTGCATTGGCCAGAGGAGCAAAAAGAAATATTGGTGTTGCTACCCAAGTTCCCTTAAGAAAGATATTTGCTTGGGAGAAAGAGGGTGATTTTTGTGTCAAAGCAGAAAGCAATGCGTTAATATTGGCTATGCTTAGCATGCCCAAGCCATGCGATATCACTGTTCGGTTTGGAGTGATTGAAAATGGTAAACATAGGGCAAGCTATCCAAACAAGTTTCAACTCTCACAATCTAAATGCCCAGTCTTCTGCAAGTATTTCCTAGGATTTTTGTTGGGTTTGTTAAGGTCCTGTTTGGCCATATATAAGTTGTAAATACATGACATACCAACAATAAATGCAGACAATAGGTGAAAGCATATCAATAATTACAAGCTTAATGATCACCATCATCCTGTTCCATAAGGCTAATATAGTATCAGTTATTATATTAATTCCATCAGCTGTATAGTTGTTCAGCAATGACAGTCTGGTAGCTGAAATGCTGGTTGATCTTGGCATCTGTGGGATTCATCAGAATGAGGTGCAGATGAAATTTAAGCAAAGGGTTTGTTTGGTGAAGGCTAACCAAGTTCAGTTGTTTAGTTTTCAGTAGCTTGGACAACGGGTCCTGAAGTGACTAATAGATTCCTATTGAAGCCTACTGAATCAAAAAGACAATTATTGTGAAGGAACCAGGGTTCTACTGACACATTAACCATATATCTATTGTTGTGCCATATTGCTATCTGACATTTTCCAGGTCTGTTCTGTAGCTCTTAGTTGTGTCCATAGAAAAACAGGTTCTTCTTTTCCACACATGGGGTGGGCAAATCTTCTCTCTTGGGGATTTCCGTTGCATAGACTAGGTGAAGTGAGTAGCTTCCTTCCTTGAATGACCTGTGGCCAAACAAGAGACAAATTAGCTGTTTAAGAGACTTAAGAAAAATAAATGGCTTGGGTTGTTTCCAGCTTCAGAATCTGGCAAGTCACCTGGCTTGGCTATCAGCCTGTTGCTACAGGTTCCAGAAGAATCACAGGTGCAGAAAGTATGTGCCACAGTTTAGCAGAGCCTAAAATATGTTTTCCTTCCTTTTGCCATCATTCCACATTTTTATTCTTCTTGATGGTGAAGTACCTGTGAATGGTTCACTTTCAAAGTCCAAACAAATTCTCCCCCCCCCCCCCAAAAAAAACCAACAACAAAATTATGAGTTTGCAATGCAGGGTATGGTAAAGTTTCCAGATTTAGTTGAACTTAATTTACCATAGTTGTTATGCTTAATTACATAATCAGGCAATGTAAGATAAAGTTGCTAGGCTAATTTTTCTACTACCCTAGGGAAGACAAATCAGGAGAAGTTAGCATAACTGCAGAGCAGTTCTGTTCTACATGACAGAATGCATGTAAAATAAGCCTGAAGCAAGACTTGGATTGACCATTACATTCCTATTTACTTCAGCTGCAAAGGATTTTAAGACTTTCTCATTTCCCTAATAATTTCCTAGGATAAAATCTTGCAAAGCTGGGAGGCTGTATGAGAATGTATTTATTATTGCCTGGATTATTTCCAGAGCTAAAATTATTATTTTTTATTGTTTCAGATAGACTGTATCTACCCAGGGAGAGTCTATTTGATATTGCCAAACTTTACTATTCTTTTTCTCACACCTTTGTCAGATGCTATCTTAAGGGACAAAAATAGAACCCAGTAAATTTGTTCTTATGACCCATTTAGGATTTTAAAGCTAAAACACACAGGTAAAGAATAAAAGTCATACACCTTTAGATATTTTTCTTTGCTCACCAACCAGCATTAGGAATTCTGAAATGTGTTTATGCAGGCAGATGACATGCAAATTTTGTGGATAGTATAGCATGTAAGCAATAGGGTAGCTAGGAAGAAAAAGATAAGTCTCCCTTCCCCCCATAATTAAGTCCTTTTAAAGAATCAACCCTCTAGCACAGGGGTCTCCAACCTTTGCAACTTTAAGTCTGAAGGACTTCAGACTTAAAGTTGCAAAGGTTGGAGACCCCTGCTCTAGCAGCTGTAGGAAAGAACATTTACCTGAAACATTTCTAAACTCAAAACTCTATTCTGAAAAGGGCTTAAAATCTGATTCCTGCCTCCCTAATGGAGCCAGTGAGACGCTAAGGGAGGGGGTGGGGGTGGGCAGATCAGAAACCTTTTAACTTCTAACAGTGCTTTATAAATCAGTAATAATAATTAATTAGTTCAATTAAACAGTGCAACCATTAATTTCAACAGCCTGATTGTGTCACTACTAATACATTGAAGGCTACGTAATTGATGACAAGTTAACATTTTATATTGTGTTAACAAGGTATGAATAAAAAAATAATAATCCAGACCTGATCTGGATCCCTGAGTTTTCCATGATACAACCACAATGTCTATATATCTGTTTATTTTAAATACATTTACAACAATATACATTTTGCAAATGTAAGTAAGTACACCTAAGAAAAAATATAAAACAGGAATACAGCCTATAAAGGTAATACCACCTTTGATCCCTGACCTAATATCATGTTGCTCTCAAATTCAGCAATGGATTTGCAGCTTCCTCGGTGGCCTACTTGGTGGAAAAAAGAGGAAACCAGAAAGAGAACAAGGAACAAAAATATCAGTGAAAAAGGGTGTGTCAAATGAAACAAAACAGGTGTCCTGATACTTTTGGGCTTGGCTGCACCTACATCTTACCACTGCCATATGACCCTGCAAAGATTATCCTGCAACAATGTTTTATAATGCAGGAAAACGAATCCCACTCTTTTTGTAGAAAATGTAATATTTAACTTCAATAAGATGATAATATTCCACTCCAATGAGGTAATCTTAAATTAGAAAATTACCTTGGGCTGTTTTTAAGTGGCCTTTTTTGATGTTTTGCCCAGAGATGAGCAACAGTGACCTTTGTTTCTTATCTCCAACCTTTCAAACCAGTTCGCATTATTGTAGTGGTGTTCAGAACATGTGAATGTACATAGATTGATGTTCATGCACTATTCATCTGGGAACTGCAGAATCATTTCGTCCTTCTATGGTGAAACTATTGTTCCTCCTCTAGTAAAGTAATAGATGTTTCAGAAGTGCTTTGAAGTCCTTCCAGCTTTTTCACAGTACTGTGAAATCTGATACTGTGGCTTTTAAGGAGTCTGTGAAAGTACAAACTATAGTACATGTGGAATTCATTCACTGACTTCCAAGCTTAAGTCTGGGAAATAAAATGGTGTAAGAAAAAAGACAGGGAAGAGAGAATGTCTGCAATACAGTAAAATGTGGCATCTAATTGTCAACTTTGGCACATTCTAAATGTGCAGTTTCCTACACTCTTGAGGTACGCTGTAACTTTCCCATGGGCTCAAAAATGTTACAACTTTCCTTTAAAACTTTCCGAAGTGTTTTGACTGTAAAATGAAACAATGAAATAATGTTCTTTTTATGAAGCATTCCAAAGTTACAGCTTCTGTTGGATTGTAAATCAAGGTTTTTCTTCCTTCCCTTGTGATTTTGCCTTAAATTAGGCCTCTGTGTTGCTGCCTTGTTACACAAGTACTTCTTCTTGCCAGAAGCCCTCAACTTATTCATGCCAGTGGGTAGGTTGGCAGGCGATGTTTGCCTAAACTCCGAGCCCTGTAATCAAGGGTTTGCATTTGGAAGGAAAAACTAGAGGATAATAAGATGTTTTCTTCTTTTGAAGATAGCAAAGTTTTCATATTCATATTCAGCATGCAGGAGGTAAAATTTAAGTGAGAATAAAGGTAAAATCCTCTCAGAATAAAAGCATGATATGCTACCTTTGCAAAATAATTAGGATTCAGCATTATCAAATTAACATTATTGAGGAAGAAAGTGAAAATATTAATGTGGGTCATCCACTGACATTTTTAATGTAAAGAAGTTTGGTCTGCAAAAGGGATTACAGGCTCTTGATGATCCAGCTAAACAGTAATTTGCTTTATACTTACCCTACAAACTAGGTCTCAGTATTGTATTTAAAACTTCTAAGTATAGTTGTAAAGAACTCTGTGTGGAAAGCCAGTGTTTTAGATGGTCAGAAAAGTAGCAATTCAGTTCACAAAATATTAGAATGAGAACAGTTGTAACACATCGTCATGTTACGGCTCAAACTGAGAGCGATGAAATTTACCAGGCAATTTGGGCAGGAAGAAAGAAAAGCCAATTGTTTTACAATCCAAAATAAAAGATGCTGTTTCATTGTTTGCAAAGAATGCAACACAAAGGTGTCAGAGGGCTCTTCCGAAGGGTAGCATTAAAATCTATTTTCCCCTGCAAGGGCGGAGAAAGTATGCTGGCACAAAAATATGCTGACCCCACTTCTGACTCCTATTCTGTCTCCTAGCAAAGCGGCTGAAGGCTCTTGTCTGCATGAGAAGAAGGAGCTGAGAGATTTGGGGGGGGGGGCAGTTTTCTGCTTTCAATTCTTTAATCACATGATTCCATAATGAGGGAATCACTTTCTAGTCCTTCTCACCTTTCTCTTTCACCCACTAGACATGGGGAGAAGAGGCATCAGGCATTGGCATCCTGAATAGTGCTCTGGAAAAGGTCCTAAAACAGCATCTGGTGTGGCTAAAAGGGCCAATTTGAGAGTGGCAATCCCTTCCACACTGAGGGCAGATACATTTTGTCCCCTGCAATGCCGTCTTAACGCATAGGCCCATTGGGCATTTGCCCGGGGGCCCACGATCATAGGGGGCCCCCGGGCAAATGATTCTGCCTCTTCGCCACCCACCTGGCTGCTGCTTTCGGCGGGCAGGTTCCTCAGCAGAATCTTGTGCCTGTTGCTCAGCTCCCGCCTTGTGCTCTGCAGCCGGCGGGCGATCTCCTCCGGGGAGAGAGCGCAGGGCTCCCCGCCCGCCCCCAGGTCTGGCTGCCCGGACCCCGCCGATGCCGCCATCTTGCCGGCCCAGAGGCGAACACGTTCTCCCTCCGCCAGGGCAGGGGAAGCCGGTGGGCGAGAGGGGAGCCAGGGCGGGCTGGGAGGAGCGGGAGGAGCAAGGAAAGCTCCGCAGCCGGTGGCGGCGGCAATGCCGTCTTAACGCATAGGCCCGTTGGGCATTTGCCCGGGGGTCCAACACTATTTCTATGCCCAGGGGCCCAAAATGGTGTAAAGACGGCTCTGGTCCCCTGCCCAGCCCCCTGATTTCACTGGTTCTGCCTCTTTACCTCAGCCTGCCAAACGAGTGTTTTTCAATGCTCTATGCAAAGCTGGAGTGTCCTCTCCAGCATGAGGCCAGGGTAGATTAATATGGAGGATAGACTGTTACCCAAGCAAGGGGAGAGAAGGAGTGAGACAAGATATCTAATACTTCCCCTTTCTCCCATCGGCTTTTCTTGCTGTCTTCAGCAAGAAAAACTAGGGGAAATGAAGAGGGAAAGCAAATTGTGTGATCCTACTGTGAGGGAATCTAATCTAGCTAGCACTTGAGAGTGCAGTTCTACCTGGATGAAGAGCCCCGTCCTGTTCCCCACATGGTGGGAAAACTGATTTCAAAATGACCTGTGTCAGTTGAAGGATAGCAAGAGAAGCATGCATGGATATGGAGGGGGGGAGGAATTACTGATATGCTGTCAATTCTTCAGTCCCATGAAGCAACCATCCCTTCTTTTTCACCTCATAGGTTAGGCTGTATGGCACCTCATCTACAGATGGGGAAACATTATTTATGCATAGCCTGCATGTCAAACACTGTCTAGCCCAATTGATCAGTCACTCTTTCCATCTTGGAGAATGGTTACACAATTGTTCTCCCACCCACTTACAGTACCTTCCTCTGGCAGATCTCCAGTGACTAGAGACCAGAAGATGGTGGTGTCCTCAGAGACGCGGGTTGCCAGCAAGAGCAAAATTGGCCCTCATCTCTTTATCTGACGTAAATATAGGGTACTGTAGGTGGACCACATGTCACAGCTGGTAGAGCTGGATAACATTGTTTAAAAACTGGAACAAGAGAAGGCAGCATGTTGGGTGGAGTGAAGATGACATCATCTATTTATCTTCTCTAAATAATGATGTGTTTAAATTGTAACACCATGCCCACTGTCTTTAAGATCACGATCCTTCCCAGGGACACCATAAATTGTTGTTTTCCATCTTTTCCTTAGATAAAAACTGAAGTAGTTGTCATCATAAATATATGTGCACATGGTCCTTATAAATTTTATTATCTTTTTACCTCTGTATTGGGCACTATTTGAGCCTTTCTCAAACACTAAACTACTTTGTGCTGTCTCCTTCTTCATTATCATGGTGAGAATGAAAAGTTGTAAAATGATAGGTTTCCCTTTTATTCTCCAGTGAATACTTAACAGCCTCCTCTTCTCCAGGAATCCTTTAAATCTTCCAGCATTCAGACTAGTTCATGTTTATATTAATGAAGGGTTGTTCCAATACTTTATTCTTTAGAATACTTACAATGCACTAGAATACATAAATTTTGTTGCCTTCGTTTCATCCTTTCCTCAGACCGCTAATTCTGGGAAATAAAAAGATGTTTCAGCAGAATATTCCCTCTTATTCTCTCCCCTGAAAATTAAATTTGTATGTTTTATTCTTAAATGACAGTCTTGGTAATAGTGAAAAGAGAACTTTACAATATGCCCTGCCAGTGCATCCCTCTAATGTTAATGAGCAGACACATTCTTCTTGAGGAAACAATTTGGTGCTAAAAATAGATGCCAGACAAGCCAGATCTGAAATAATTGCAAAAACAGGGCTATAATCAGGTCCTGATTTGTAAAGGCACAGATGAACCTTTTTCATATTTCCTCAAGGATTTTCTTCAGGGGCCCCCAAACCAACCAGTATATTTACTGGCTGAAAGAGAAAATATCCCACTGGCCCTATTCACAGAGGTTTCCACCAAGTAAAGAAGTGAAAATATAATATTTCTGGGTAAAGTATCTTATTCATAATATTATATGCAATTTAATTTTTAAAATAAATTGTATTTTCTCTTGGTCTCTCTTTCTCTCTCTCTTTTAATTAAAAACACATTTTTGTTCATCCCAAATTTCATATTCCTACTTTGTATGGGTCAACTTTCCAATGGAACCATTGGAAGATGTTTCCCCCCCCCCTCCTAAGCCTAATTGCTGAGTCACAAGGGTATCTTAATGAGATTGCACATACATTTTTCCTAATTTAATCCTCAAATTCCCACATATCGATTTACTCAGAGTCAATCTAGATATAGCCACCCCAATTAGACCATGGTGGGTTTCTATTTATTTTTTTTTTTTACTACCGGTTTGCTTGTGAGTCTGGGTGGGTGGGCGGAGCCTCCCACTGCCGCCACTACTGGTTTGGTCGAACTGGGAGCAACCCACCTCTGAATTGGACTTTCATGGATGCCCACATACACACAGTCAGCAAGTATGCATCACACAACCTGATTACCCCCAGAAACAAAATAGACACATACTCAAAACACCTAGAAGCAAATACAGATGCTTTCTATGCTGCTAAACAGTTTGAAAATAATTTCTGAAATAGATAGTGCATGCTCTCTCTTCCTTGTTAAAGCTGATATAGAGTTGCTCACAACTGCCTGTAGCAGTTGCCACATATCTATAATGCAAATTGGTTGATGGGTAAGCAAAGGTTGCAAAATTGTGTTCTATTTTTCTTTGAGACACAAAGGTTGCAGTATTAAATTGATTAAGAGTGTGGTGTATTGATTATTAAGAAATCATTTGGTATTCAGGTGATGAATATGAAGAATTTATGTATTTATTTGTACATGCATAGCAAGCCAGGTTTTTTTGCAATTCCGAAAATGTTTGGATCATAATTTCATGACTAATAATTACTTTTTTACTTCTTGCAATTTCATTTTTAAACATTTTAATTTGTCAGTTATTAGAAATGATGCCTGACAGGGCCATAACGTGCCTCACTACAACTCAAATTGTTTTAGCATTTACTCATTTATATTTTTCAAATGAAACAACTTTAGGACTGCACCTTATTTCTGGGCTTGTTAATAGTCAATAGAATAGAATAAAATGACATAACAATAAATTCAGAGATATACTGTAGAGTTGAAATAAGTTGGCTAGCTTGTTTTAATCACTTAATTATATTCTCATTCTATTCTTTATTCTTTATTAGTTATTATTCTTTATTAGATATTATTATATTATAATAATCCCATGGCTTCTCCTTTCTTAAAAATATGCTTTGAATTATTTTATCTTAAATATAACTTAAGAAAAATCTATATGTTTATAGGAATACCACATTGGATTTTATTTCATAATGCTGATTTTTAAAAGTTTTTTGATTAGCATAAACATTTTTGAAGTTCAGAGATGTTGTGTTAGATACATTTGTCAAAAGATCAGTGCAGGAAAGCGTTGCTAACATTGAAGGCTGGAGATTTCTTCCTTAATAATGTTCATAATACCAACCTATTAACAACTTCAATATTGTTTTAGGGGTCTCCTGAGTAGTAACTCTGATTCCTGAAGGTTTCAGAAAACTAATGTATATAAATTAATTCTGCAATAATATTTATATATCAACAAATAATTTCAAACACTTCTCCCCCACTGTCTCTTTCTCTCTGTATGTATGTGTGTGTATGTATGTAAAGTATGTATTTAATACCCCCACTATTTATGCAAATCTCTCTTTCCTTCTCCATCTTTACATTTTAGTGGATTGACTGTAACTCAGGTCACTTTCTTTATAATCCAAACTTCATCATTGAAACTTTGCTTTCTGAAGAGCAATGAAGAATGTAATGAGAGTCATGATGTCAGAGTAAGAAAATGTGACTTCAGTTATGAGAACTTGCTTGGAACAGAGAGAAGAATGCAAGTAGGTTCAGGGGAGAGACAGCTGGGTTTTCCTCCCCCACCCAACTAACTGTGATGCATCAGTTTAGTGAGATTAACAGAGACACTCAGAATTAGCAGTAACAGGAACCCTACATAAATGGAGGAGAAGGAATGAGAACTGATTCCATAAGGATTTTGAAAGAAACATGGAGGGCCTATTTTATGATAGAGGGATTAGTAAGGATAATATGAGCAGTGCTTTCTGTTCCAAGTAATGGACATGTTGCTTTCTTTGCCTTTTCATCTTGATGGCATTAGTTGTTAAGGTACAGCTTTTTCTGGGCATATGAAGTGTTTAGTTCTATTTTTGGATTGCCTCAGTTTGAGCATGCCATATGGTTTGCATGTGGTTATGGCTGCTATGACTCCAATGATATTTTTCTCAATTTTTGTCCATTTATGCATAAACCTATGCTACTTTTTCCTGTAATAATGTATTATGACCTAAACACCATCCTGTTCATTCAAGATGGGCAGTAAAAGACACCAGGTTCTATACAGCACACGGTAACTTGAGCAGAAGGGGATTTGCTGGATGTCACATTGAAGCAGAAATGTATTCAATGTGTTCCTCACAAATATGCATCTTTTATCCTGTGAGATTTGACCTTAGGCACTACGAGAGGCAACCACCCTCAAATAGAAACCTAGGAATATAATGATCATCTCATTGGTCTATAAGTGTTGAAACCAATTTTGGGTTCTTTATAAAACTTTCTGTTCCAGGTTGATTTTCTTGTAAAAAGCCTGGAGTAGAATCAATTCACAGCAGGTGAAAATAAGTTCCATTAAAACAATAAAATGTAAAACCTACACCAGGATGTGGGGCTGAGTTAAATGTATTTATCTCCATTGGTCTGAACTCTAAAATGCATCTGACTGAAAATCAATCCAGAAATAGAAGTTATGAAACTGGCATTTCCCTCCCCCCTCCCCCATTCTAGTAAGAATTCTGCCCTATTATTAATCAGGATAGTTAATAATACAGACATTGTAAGTATACCCTATGTGAATCTCACCAAAATCAAAGAGAATTAATTGTCCTGTGACTCATGTTCAATTTCTCCCAGATATAACCCATGATTTCCCACCCCCCCACCCTCATTATTTTGAATACAATTTAAAATACTACAATATAGTGTGATTGTGATCAAGGAAAAATAAATGTATAAATTATTGAAACATAGCACTTACTTCCTTTTTCTTTCTTTCTTGGGTCTGGGACATTGGGACTTATAGTTTTGAACTCTTGTGGAGCCCAGTATGGCACATACTCTGATTTATTAAGATCATTTTTTTCCTCCTGATTTATGGCTGGGTCTTTATATTTGAAAAAGAGTATATTCCATTCAAAATTGATGCATATTGTCCAAGGGAGATATACTATCTGATCTAATATGCCCAGTCTGAAAACACACACCAAGTATAGCACAAGAAGTTTCCATTTTAGTTAATGGATGTGCAAGACCTGGAGGTTATTTATTTTCTTTGCAAAGCCAACTGTGAACTTCTCTGGGAGGACCCTGGCCTTTGGCAGTTCATATTTAATGAATGACAGCTGCTTTGGAGCATATACTGGCTGCTGGAATGTTAGAATATCACCAACAGAAATGGAAGCAGACTTATTAATGTATAAGCACTGGAGAGAAGCTATTTACTACTGCTGCTACTTCTATTTAACTTCATGGGCCAGTGATTCTACAAAATGACACAGCTATGGTAACTCTTTAGGAGTGCATCAGCAAACCAAGCTTTATATTTTCATGTACTACCTGGATTTTAGCTTCAGAGTTTGTCTGGCTTTTACCATCTTCACATGATGGAAAGTGTAGTTTGAAGAGTGAGGGATCTAAAACTTTTACATTATAGATTTTAAGAATTCTTCTTTAAATATGTTTAGGATTGTACATTATGCTCCAAACTATTAATGCTCTTTTCTTTCTCTGGCTTTTTAAAAGAAGTGTACAGTAAAATAGTAATTTATCATATTTGCATTCATCAAAGAGTTGTTCCTTGCAATTTGTAGAAGTTAAATATTTTTAAATGGTATTACTTGTGGCCTTCATGTTATAGTACATTACAGCAGAGGCTACTACTGAAATAAAACTTTCTTTAGGTTTTAATTTTGTTTATAAACTGCTCTTTTAGAGGTTTCATTTTTCAATGTCCTAAAGAATACAGTCTCAATTGCATTTATGCCAAAATCATCCTAATAATGTATATTGAGAGAAATGTATGTACAATTAATCATATATATATATATGCCATATATATATATATATGGCATTATATCAATATGAATCTTTTGATAAGTGTAAGGTCAGAAATCCCTTGAATGAAAATAGTACATGAACAAATGAACAGGTGTTTAAATAAAGAATTATAAATTATATTATAATTCGTTTCTTCCTACCCTTTGGGCTTAATGCTAATGCTAGTGTATTAAACTTCTTACAACATTCATACAAATGCTAATGAGACAAAATGTAGATTATTTTGCATGTTTTTTAATGCAGACTAGCCATATGTTTTTTAGAAAAAAATAACTAGTTAGGCAGCTGCAGTTGTTTACAGAAGCAATATTATGATTGTTTATGATTGACCACATTTCTCAAATGGATTAAACATTTCTCTCACTATCTCTTTTTAAAGATATTATTAGAAGATTTTACATAGAGATTAGTAATATATTCAAGGAAAGAAAAAAAGCAATAAAATGAATGGAAAAAAGATGCAACAAAGAAAAACAAAGAAAACAAAAATAAATCCAGAAAACATGACTATTAGTAGCCCTTTTTTAAGACCACAATTGAGCCTAGAATTTATGTGGCTGTGAGAAATTTGTTAAGTGATTTTTGCCTTATTTTACGGCTTTTTTGCCAGATTTATTAAGTGAGAAATAGGTTCTCCAGGATGGTAGCATTATGATAAAGTGAAAAATCCTTCCCTCAAAAGAGGTGGAGGCCTCAGATACAACCTCTGTCCCATTTTTATGCTGCTCTTGCATCAATCCCCAGGAAGATCAAGACCACAAGTTCACCAGGAAGGTCACACTATTGACTCATTTAGAAGAAAGGATTGAGCAGCAATGGTTTTTAAGGATTCTCTGCCTACTCACCTAACTAGCCCATTCAGATTAGGTGAGAAATGAACTCAACCATAAATTTTTAACCTTTGGTAGCCACTTAGAGTTGCATCCTTGGCAAGTGGATGGCCATTTGACTTGATTAATTAAGAAACAAACTTTTTATCTTTGTGATGTTCTGATCTAGCCTCCACAAAAATTCGAATTCTCTAGATGACTCAGACTATAATACTCCTCATCCTCATTAAGCAGGAGCTTTTGGCTCTCCCAATACTAAATGTGGCTTCCATACAAAATCAGTTGTCCAATATATAACCAGTGAAACTAGATTTGTAGATCTTACAAAATGATAATGTGATGTATTTGATTGCTGTGATACCTAGGCCCAGCTCAGTGATGGGATTCAAATAATTTAACAACCGGTTTTCTACCCTAATGACCATCTCGGTAGGCATGGCTCGGTGGTCATGTGACTGGGTGGGCCATGGCCAACTCAATGTCACTCACGTCAATGGGTGCTTCGCCTTAGCTGTTACAATGTAATAAGGGTTAACTGGAGAGGCAGTTTCTGTAAGCCTGGGCAATAAAGATTAGGCTAGAAACAACACCAGAATTTTCCGTCCTGCCTTCCTTACAGGATTAGTCTTGTAAAGTGGAAAAAAAACAAAAGGAGGTTTCTTCCAACAACTGGTTCTCCAAACTGTTTAGAAAGTTAACAACCAATTCTATAGGTGCGAACTGGCTGAACCCCACCACTGGCCCAGCTACCTATGGTTGCATTCTGACAGTATAAACCCCTCTCCAATTCTCTTGGATTTGTGGGAAAAGCTAGCTAGGGTTGGGATAGCTTGAACTACGGCTGCAACACTTATTTGCAAACATTTGTAAGTAAGGATTTTTGAATTGAATTAAACTTTTTTTTTCAAATAAATAAATTGGAATTGTTTGTTGATGAGCCATATACTAGTCTTCAATCAATTGTACCAAGGATCATTTTTCATTTAAAATGAACATAATATTCATGTTTTTCTGCTATTAGTCATGCTTTTACATTCTGTGTCTAGGTACTTTTAAAAATTCTCTGCCACCACTTTTCTCTTTTTGTTAATATGTTCCTGACCTTTTAACTTCTTGTAAATTATTTGAAAGGATAAGGTTGGTCTGTTTTAGAGTACCTTTATCTTGTCTTTTATTACTTACCTGCTGGCATTTTCTATTGCTGTTAAGAAATTGAAAATTAACAACAGTTTGAGACCTAAGAAATATCTAGCATAAAGGACAAGACTCCCCTATGTACAATAATCTTACCCAAAGTTTAGGATCACATTCAACATAATGTTAAATGTACATTTTAAAAAAGATAGCAAAATGTAGATTAGTGGTCTCCTTTTGGAGGAAAAATATTAATTATCAGTAGCAAATAATAATAACTAATAATAAGTTTCCTCGTAATAAAAATACAATTTTTTTTTTTTATAAAGTAAAAGTTTTATTGGTTTTACAATTTTTAAAGGGTAAGGGTATATAGGGTACAATAGAAACATTTTAGAGCTTTCATGTTGGAGATGGTGGTCTTTTCCGAGGTTTCATATAAAAACATTTCAATATAAGGTGGAATTGTACACGTACATATTATATCAGGAATTCATGCATTCAATCATTTGTTTTTGTTAACATCCATTAAGGAATTACAATATGTAAAAGAAAAAATCATTTTAGTTATCAGTGTCTCTTTACTTTAGATTCTTCTTCTTTCCCGCCGACGGGCGGAGCCACGGTCCCTCCCGCTTCCGTATCTTCGTCCTCCAGGGTTGGGGAGTATTTTATTTTTAAAAAGAAAAAAGGCTTTCGCCTCTCTTTATTATTTTAAATCTTGCTCTACCCCCCACCCGGAGCACCAGCATTCCTTCAAACATTATCCATCTGAGACAGATCCCCCCCCCTTTTTTTTCTACAATTTTTTAAAAAGAAGAAATACTTCTAAAATTTTCATTTCTGGGATCTATTTCAAAATGGCCATTTTTTTTTCTTACTAATACATCAGATGCCCTTCTCCCTGCGCTTCCAGTATCCCGTCCCTTGTTGACCTTCTTATAGCTTTAATATCTATCTTTCTGGTTATATCATTCCTCCTGGCATATACTAAAATCATATATTCTTTACTTTTTTGAGTGCATTCTGCTGAAATTGTATTTAATAAATCTTTTAAATTTTTTGAAGCATTTTGCAACCTTGAAAAGTAAAACATTCTTTCAAACTCAATTCTAGACATATAACCAGCCTTATCTATAAAATTCTTTTTGAGAATTCCTTATCCCTTCCCCCATCTCGACCATTCCACCCTCCAACCCATCAATTTTTTTATTTATTATGAATTTTTAAATCTTATTGTTAAAGATGGCGTCTGGTGAGTGGACAGTCCCGTGAGGTCCCGGTAAAGGCAAAGTCTATGTCAAAATTCAAGATGATGTTGTATAAAATCCAGAGGAGCAGTTTTGAACTCCAATCCACCAAAGAAAGAAAGGCACGCAATGGGAGAAACACTGGGAGTCACTTGAGTTGGCTGTATATAAGGAAAGGAACTTTAATCTTGTAGAGTTGAAGGAATGTTCCAATCTCAAAGTTTTCTGCTGGAAGCAAGGAAGCGCCATTTTTCCGCCACTTTGGCGGTCATGAAGACTTAGTAAAAACTCCATTTCCCCTCTAGCGAGTCCCAGATATAAAGTCTCAAAAAGCAATTCCTTGTATGGTAATAGTAAACTTTCATTTTCAATTGGTTAAAAATCGGAAGTAACTTTCTCCTTCTCCCCGAGCCTGGGGAGGATTTTAAAGCGCTGCTTATTTCCGAGAAGGGTTTTTTACAAACTCCCCCCTCTATTCTTCTCTTTAGAAAAAGTTGAAGGCATCAAAATCACAAAAGCAACTCACACACCACTCAGCAGCAACAGAGCCTCGGGGCTTCCTCCAGCTCCGGCTTTCAGCCCGCTTCTTCAATAGTTGCTGTTCTGGCGCTCCTTCAGCAAGAGGGACTCTTCCCTCCTGCATTCTGTTCTCCAGCTCCTGGGACGAGGCGGGAATGACCCCCCCGACTGCCGTCGGGGGGAGAGGCTCACCGCGAGCCATCCATACGGTGGGGGCTCTTTTGCAGAAGCCCCCGTGCCCCCGAAGGGGCCGCTGGAGAAGGCAAGCGGCAGACATGTCTGGGACACATCCGTTGCCTCTGGAAGCCGGAAGCGATCCTCAATAAAAATACAATTTTAAGAGGAAAATTAACATAGGGGACAAAGGAATTATATTTCCTTTTTCTGCTGTAACATTTTTAGGAGCAAAACCCCAAGCTATTAACATTTGTCTTTTATTTAAAAGTACACATTAAACATTAAATTGTATGAACATATTTATTAATCAAATTTATATAGCCGTCCATCTCACCAGGGCAACTCTGGGAGATATACAATAATAGATAAACCAACATATAATTAACAGGTGATACAATTATAAGAACTGTAATAAATGTTCTAATAACCCCAAATTTGACCTTAAATACCACCATAAATGGAATAAAAATAACCCTATCAATAAAGGAGCCATTGAGAAAAATCTGCCATTGAGAAAAACCGGATATTCCTATATGGTTCCGCCCCAGGCTTCTAATGGACCCGGAAAGGTTCCAGAGGGAGCTTGGGCCAATTCCTGTGACCCTGCCCCGCGACTCGACTGAGGACCTAGTGGCCGCATGGTTAAGTGCGGCCGCGGGGGCCTTGGACCGAGTCGCGCCCTTGCGGCCTCTCTTGCGGCGGCGAATCACCCAGGCTCCTTGGTTTACCGAGGAGCTTCGGGGGATGAAACGCCACAAGAGATGCCTAGAGAGCAGATGGAGATCCTCTCGCTCCGAAGCCGACCGAACACTAGTGAGAACCCATATTAGGGCTTACTTAGTGGCGATAAGGGTGGCCAAACGTGAGTATTGTGCCACCCTTATTGCATCCGCAGATAACCGCCCTGCCGCCCTGTTTGGGGTGACCCGCTCCCTCCTTCATCAGAGGCCGCGGGAAGCCCCTCTGCAAGGGCGAGCAGAGGAATTTGGGATTTATCTGCAGGAGAAAATCACTCGGATTCGGAATGAGCTACCCTCCATCGACAGTGGTCCTGTGGGACTGTCCGAGACTAGTCTTGAGGTTCCTTCTTGGGAGGAGTTTGACTTTGTTACCACCGAGGATATGGACAGGTTGTCAAGGAAACTTAGGGCGACCACATGTTTATTGGACCCGTGTCCCTCCTGGCTTGTACTGGCATCCTGGGAGACGACACGAGGCTGGCTCCAGGGCATTGTCAACGCATCTTTGAGTGAGGGGTCCTTGCCTGCCGTCTTGAAAGAGGCGGTAGTGAGGCCCCTCCTCAAGAAGCCGTCCCTGGACCCAGCTTTATTAGAGAACTATCGTCCGGTCTCCAACCTTCACTTTTTGGTGAAGGTTGTCGAGAGTGTGGTAGCCCAACAGTTTCCGCGACACCTGGAGGAAGTTGATTATCTAGACCCGCGCCAGTCCGGCTTCCGACCCGGTCACAGCACCGAGACGGCATTGGTCGCGTTGGTTGATGATCTCTGGAGGGCGCGGGATAGAGGTTATTCCTCTATCCTAGTCCTATTAGATCTCTCGGCGGCTTTTGATACCATCGACCATGGTATCCTATTGCACCGACTGGGGGGGTTGGGGTTGGGAGGCACCGTTTTGCGGTGGTTCTCATCCTACCTCTCTGGTCGGTCGCAATATGTGTTGACGGGAGGGCAGAGGTCGACCTCGAGGCCTCTCTTATGTGGGGTTCCTCAGGGGTCGGTCCTCTCGCCCCTCCTTTTCAACACATATATGAAGCCGCTGGGTGAGATCATCCGTGGTTTTGGGGTGGAGTACCACCTGTACGCTGATGACACCCAGCTGTACATATCCACCCCAAACCACCCCAACGATGCCGCCGAAGTGCTGTCCCGGTGTTTGGAGGCCGTACGGATCTGGATGGGTGGTAACAAACTCAGGCTCAACCCTGCCAAGACTGAGTGGCTGTGGTTTCCGGCACCCCGGTTCAGCCAGATTACACCAACTCTGGCCATTGGGGGCGAAACACTGGCCCCCGTGGAGAGGGCGCGCAATTTGGGTGTCCTCCTGGATTCCCGGCTGTCCATGGAGGACCATGTGGCGACTGTGGCCAGGGGGGCTTTTCATCAGGTACGCCTGATGCGCCAATTGCGCCCCTTACTGGACCGGGCTGCCCTTCGCACAGTCACTCAAGCTCTCGTAACGTCCCGACTCGACTACTGTAATGCTCTCTACATGGGGCTTCCCTTGAGGTGCACTCGAAAGCTACAGCTAGTCCAAAACGCAGCCGCGCGGGTGATTATGGGAGCCACTAGATGCTCCCACATAACACCGATCCTGCGCGAGCTGCATTGGCTTCCTGTGGTTTTTCGAGTGCGCTTCAAGGTTTTGACAACTATCTTTAAAGCGCTCCATGGCTCGGGGCCTAGTTATATGCGAGACCGCCTCCTGCCCCATACATCCCTTAGACCGATACGCTCCCACAGAGAGGGCCTTCTCAGGGTGCCGTCGGCCGGACAATGCCGACTGGCGACACCCAGGGGAAGAGCCTTCTCTGTGGCGGGCCCAGCCCTTTGGAATGACCTACCCCCTGAATTACGTACCATCACCGACCTCCGCCTCTTCCGCCAATGTCTTAAGACATATTTTTTCCAACAAGCCGGCCTAGCCTAACCTCCCATGGGGACTTTTAGGTAGTTTTAAATTGGGTTTTTAAAATTTGGTTTTAGCGCAGGATAGGATTATTTAATAGTTTTTTAAATTATATTTATTGTATTTTGTATGTTTTTAAATTTTCCTGTGCGCCGCCCTGGGTCCTTTGTGGAGAAGGGCGGGATATAAATTTAAATAAATAAATAAATAAATAAATAAATAAATCTCCAGTTTGTTCTCCTTGAATTACTTTATTAACATGTTAATATTCACCGCCATTGCATGTTTGTCTAGATTACTGTGCTCAAATATTAGAGCTTGTTTAAGGAAACAGTGCTTCTGAATATTTTATCAATTCGTAGCTACTAAGGTTGGAAAGAGTCCTTTCTGCTCCAAATAATTGTTAAATATTTAGTATTCATTTTACCCACTTTTTCCTTGTTTCTCATTCAAGACAATACTTTCAAGTGGAATATTGATCCATTGTTTTTCGTTCTTTTCAATTTTAATTCAATATAAGTTTAATATCATAATGAGATCCTATGCAGATAAAAATATAAATTCTCCCCCTTTCTCCCTCTCCTGTCTGTCTGTCTGTCTGTCTGTCTATGCCTCTCTCCCTCTGTGTTGGACTAAATGGAAAACAAAATATATGTTATCTACATTTTGGACTGCTGAGGGAATTTCTGGCTGATAGTAACTTTAAGCAGGCTCATTAAGGACATTGTTTACAGATGGTGATATGGAATATACAATTACAGTATCTGCCAATAATATATTTTGATATAATAATTTATATACAAATGGGAGTATAGCAAAGCAATGCAGTCAATTTATGGATGTATGCAAAACGATAATTCATGTGTGGCCTGATGAATCATTGAAGAAATGATGCAAATGTAAAATAGTATGAGACTTCTTACTTCTGCTTTTGTTTTTTTCCACTTAGCTGTTCTCAGCTCTAATTCTCCTTTCAAAGTGTAAATATTATGACCAATCCCCAGTAAAGTTTAGATGAGGCCTGTGAAATGTAAACACACATTTCTGTGCCAAAAATTGTGGGTGAGCATCACTATGTCATGTGAAAGTTGCAGTTTATCCCTTCTCCCTTTTAAAACTCTAGTCATACTAACTGATGCTGAATTTATTTACAGATCAATATTAAGCACAAATATGTTGTTGTTGCTGTTGTTATTGTTATTGTTATTGTTGTTATTATTATTATTATTATTATTAATTAGATTTTTATACCGCCCTTCTCCCTTTCGAGATTCAGGGCGGTGTACAGGCAACAATAAAAATCAATAGTATAAAACATAAAATATGTTAAAAATATATTAAATGATTAGCCTGTCCTAAAACCCTACTAAAACCCCTACTAAAAACAATTAAAACTATGCCAGGCCGGCAACACAAAATAAATAGGTCTTCAAGGCCCAACGGAAAAGGCGTAGGTCCGGGGTCGTCCGTAGGTCAGGGGGTAGGTCATTCCAGAGGGCAGGAGCTGCCACAGAGAAGGCTCTTCCCCTAGGGATCACCAGCCGACATTGCCTGGCCAACGGCACCCTGAGGAGGCCCTCTCTGTGGGAGCGAACTGGTCGGTGGGAGGTGTTTGGTAGCAGGAGGCGGTCTTGCAGGTAAACAGGTCCCTTGCCATGGAGCGCTTTAAAGGTGGTTACTAGTACCTTGAAGCGCACCCGGAAAGCCACAGGCAGCCAGTGAAGCTCGCGCAGGAAAGGTGTCACATGGAAGCATCTAGACGCTCCCAGAATCCCCCACACGGCCGCATTCTGAACTAACTGGAGACTCCGGGTGCACCTCAAGGGGAGCCCCATGTAGACAGTGTTGAAGTAGTCCAGACAGGAGGTGATGAGGGCTTGAGTGACCGTGCGTAAAGCGTCACGATCCAGAAAGGGGCGCAACTGGCATATCAGGCGAACCTGATAAAAAGCCCCCCTGGCCACGGCTGTCATATGGTCTTCTAGGGACAGCCGAGAGTCCAGGAGGACACCCAAGTTGCGAGCCCTCTCTCTAGGGGCCAATGACTCGCCCCCAATAGCTAGAGATGGAACCAACTGGCTATATCGTGACGCCGGAAGCCACAGCCACTCGGTCTTGGATGGGTTGAGTCTTGGATGGATGGATTTCTCCCCATCCAGACTCGCACGGCCTCCAGACACCGGGACATCACTTCCACGGCATCGTTGGGGTGGTTTGGGGCAGCGATGTACAGCTGAGTATCGTCAGTGTACTGGTGGAACTCTATCCTGAAACCACGGATGATCTCACCCAACAGCGTCATGTAAATGTTGAACAGGAGAGGCAAGAGGACCAACCCCTGTGGTACCCCACAAGTGAGGCACCTAGACATCGACCTCTGCCCCCCTGCCAACACAAATTGCAACCGGTCGGAGAGGTAGGAGGAGAACCACTGTAAAACGGTGCTCCCCACCCCCAGCCCCTCCAGTCGGCGCAGCATGATACCATGGTCGATGGTATCAAAAGCCGCTGAGAGATCTAACAGGACCAGGATAGAGGAACAACCCCTAACCCGAGCCCTCCAGAGATCATTCACCAACGTGACCAATGCCGTCTCTGGGCTGTACCCAGGCCGGAAGCCGGACTGGCATGAGTCCAGAAAGACAGTTTCCTCTAGGTGCTGAGGGAGCTGCTGCGCCACCACACTCTCAACAACCTTTGCAAGAAATCGGAGTTTGGAGACAGGATGGTAGTTGGCTAACACAGCTGGGTCCAGGGAGGGCTTCTTGAGGAGGGGCGTCACCACAGCCTCTTTCAAGGCGGCCGGCAGAAACCCCTCACTTAAAGAAGCATTGACAATTCTCAGGAGCCAGCCTCGTGTAACCTCCCGGGAGGCCAGTACCAACCAGGAGGGACACGGGTCCAATAAACATGTGGTGGCATTCAGCCGCCTCAGCATCCTGTCCATGTCCTCAGGAGTCACAGGATCGAACTCTTCCCAGATAGCAGACTCAAGACCTGCCTCCGTTGGCCCGTCTGAACTAGTCCAATCAGAGGCCAACCCGTCCCGGATCTGATCGATTTTATCATGCAGATAACACCCAAATTCCTCCACACGACCCTGCAAGGGGGCATCCTGCGCCCTCTGGTGAAGAAGGGAGTGGGTCACCCTAAACAGGGCGGCAGACCGGTTATCTTCAGATGCGATAAGCGGAGAAATAATTATGCTTCGCCACTCCTATCGCCACTATGTAGGTCTTCATGTGCGACCTTACCAGTGTCCGGTCAGACTCAGAGCGGGTGGCCCTCCAACCACTCTCTAGGCATCTCTTCCGATGCTTCATCACCCTCAGCTCCTCAGAAAACCAGGGAGCCAAGGTGGTTCGGCGCCGGGTGAGAGGCCGCAAACGCACGACCCGGTCCAGGGCCCCCATGGCCGCACTATTCCATGTCGCCTTTATGTTCTGTTGAAAATAACAAATGTTGGCTTTCAAATATAATTTTTATTTTTCAATTGTGTCTCTTCATTCATGGAATTCTGTGGGAGGTCCAGATGACAATTCAATTGAGACACTTTTCTTGTTTCTCACTGTGTTGTCTTACACAAATGTGTAAGAAGGGGGAAAATCTGTTGAAGAAGAAAAGTCTGATTTCTTGCATAATTTCACTTTATTTTTTCAGCCCTTGGATCCATCTTTCTGTAAGCATTATTAATTTTCAGTTAGATAATTCTCAATTTCTCTAAAATGAACTTCTTCAACTAGAGGTGGCACAATAAAATATAATTAATTTTGGAAATTTCCTGCCATGGATAGGGCCATAGGTATTTGCTTTCCCAAACATATCTGGTTGGCAGCGATGTAGCAAGGAAAGCTGGATTAAATAGATCATGGCCTGATTCATAAAGGTTTGTCTTACATTAAAGTAGTTCTACATATCATATCATATCATATCATATCATATCATATCATATCATATCATATCATATCATATCATATATCATATCATATCAAGTGAACTAGACAAGGTAATGCATAATTAATTGCTTTTGTCATGGTGATAACTTTAATCTCCAAGAATTAAAACTGAATGCCTATTTCTGGAGACATTTCAAACTTTAGGAAAAAGTTAATGTCTGTATCATTCTCCCCACCTGATGTTTCCTAGATTATCCTCTTTTAGCATGGTCAGTATCCTAGCAAACATCTGTTTTGAGTCCTGTTAGAAACATCTGATTTGCTGCAAAAATGCACTTCAAATTTTGATGAGCTCTTTCTTTCTTATTATCTTCCAGGTATAACTGCATGTTAATATCAATACCAAAACATGAATTAATTTGATTAGATGTTTTAATCTGATTTACAAATAAACAAATTTTGGAATGAAGAATTATTAGCAGTTTTGTGCACCCTCTTTTATTATCTAATGTGTGACCTAGAACAGGGTTGTCAAAGTCCTGGCCCATGGGCCGGATGCATCATGCGCTGGCCACACCCAGGCCCATTTTAGCGAAGGGGGGGAAAGTCCTGATACATCATGTGATGCCACCATGATAACATGAATTTGACACCTCAGACCTAGAGGAACTTTTGGCTTTATCCTGGAAAACAATTTGTTGTATTATAACAGATGGTCTAGAAACAGTTGCTTGTTTGTTTTGTAATTACTTACAAAAGAAATGTTTTCTATCAATGATAGGCAAGATATCAAAAGTAGCTTTACTTGAAGGATTATTCACATGACCTCTAGTTTTTATAGAAAGTTTTGTGTTGCTGGTATTTATTTCAATAGGTAAGGACCTATCCCAAGCTACACTGATTACAGTACGTGGCTTCTATAAACTAAACTGAATCTAGACTAGTTTTCATATTCCATTAAAGCTTTCCTTCTGTAGGTGATTGTGACTGAATCCATGCTAACTGACCTGTAGCACTACTGAACCCAAAATGCACCAGGCAGTAATCATATTCATGTCCTGACTATTATAGTGAAGGAACAACAATCCTGTGGGAATTAAATCTGCTATCTTTGCACTTCTGGATTTCCATCTGTAGAAATAAATACATGCCTCCAGGGCTAAGCAAATATTGTCTGTTTTCTGGAGCATCTTGTTAATACACAGTCCCTGAACAGCTACTTCCTCTGTCTTAGTAATAATCTGCAGTAGCTTTGCTTATCATGGCAAATGGGCAAGACCCTCAAGGCCTGAATGGATCAGTGTGTGATTTATTTCGTATTTCCTGTGCATCAATCCAAGAAATAAATTAATCAGGATTTTCTCACTTCTCTTGATAGTTTGTTTAAATGTATTTTAATTAATAAAACATTCACTTTGGTACAGAGCATCTGTTTAATCTATTTTTCTGGCAATTTACCTTATTTTTCAGTTGACAACCTTTTCTAATTAACTCTCTTCCTCTTTGCTGAGGGGGAGAAATTAAATCAAGTACAGGCCAAGCAGTAGTAGGAGAATATTCGCTATGAAAGACTGTTTTCAATCCATATTGTTTATCTTTGAGTTTATAGAGGGCTTCACACAGAGCTTCCACACAGAATTTCTCTTTGGGCACTTTCTCCACTGAGTTTATCTGAAAAGTTTGTTAAATGCAACCTTCACATGACCTGGTTGACTGACCAAGAAGATGGAAGAAATTAAGGACATTGAAGTGAGGAAAGCTTCCTGCTTATGGTAATTCCTAGTACACACTGTTTCTGCAGGCTGGAAGGAAGTTGAGATTTTGTGGCGGATAACAATTCTCAATGGCCAGTCACAATGTTGATATATTGCAACCAATTCCACTCATTAATATGTAAAAACTTGACAAAAGCAATAAGTTTAAGTTTGATCCGGCACTAAAATTCATTGAAATTATTAATATCTTTTTTTCTCTACTGATCCATTGTGTTTGAACCCAACTGTTTCTTCTTCTCTTTCAGATTCCAAATAGCAATAAGGATATGCACTGAAGTTTTATTCTCAATACATTCTGTAACTTCAAAAAGTCTTTGTGGTACCTTTGTGGTACAAATTCAATCAACTGCATGGAATATAATTTATTTTGAATTTTTGTTTTATGCCAAGGCTTAAATAATTGTCCCATGGATGTATATAAATACAGCTGGATGATAGATCAAAAATTTAAGGTGCTATCAGAACCTGAATCCTCCTGGGAGAGTTATGTGAGCTTCTGATTTCTGCCACTGCCATCCTGGGCATTCTTATAGCACGCAATGGTCATCCAGGCACACAAAGCGAATATTGCTGATAGCATCACCATTTATCTTGCTAGTTGGCCCATGGGATTAACATAACACCAAGCATTTCACTCACAAAGCAACTCCAGAACCTTGGAGATGCTTAGTTACATACAGGTAAGGAAACATGATATTCTCATTCCTGAATTGAACAAATGCTTGGTGTCTTAGCATCCCTTCCAAAGACGATTGAAATTCCCAAATTTCAATTAAAAAAGGAAGTATAGGAAATACCATTTGGTTATGCACTCCATTCAGGAAATATGCTTTCCCAGATGTGTTGCACAGTCAAACATATATCCTGAACGTATTAAAACACCATTGTTCTCTACAGGATTTGGCAGATCTGAAGTGTGTGTGTGTGTTTACATAGAAAACAATTCTTCTGTGTTTGCCAGCTAAATGAAACAGCTGTACGTGTATTTACAGATGGAGACAGTTAGGTCACCCTTTGTAATATTATTATGTTCATATCCCACCTGTTTGCTTGTACAACTCAAAATGGCATACATCCTTAATGCTCCTGCCTCCAGGAGCAACCCAGTGAGGAGGTTTGGGCTGAGAGAGAATGACTGATCCAAAGCCACCCGACTTTCATGCCTATGAGTCATATCTCCTAGTCTAGCACCTTAGCAACCACACCAGTGTGGCTTTCAAGGAGTTGTCTGAGTCTTTAGAAGACATGACTTCTTCAACACTTTGTGGAGGAGTGCTCTTTTCATTCACATTCTGTGTCAAGCATCTCTTTACAAATATTTTGCGTAAGTTTTAAAGGACAATATTCTTAGCTTATCAGAAAAAAATCAGAACATATGCAATGGTGATTATTATAATTTCCCATGTGTACCCTTGTTCTTGAGACAACGATAAATGCAGGTAGCTGAACTTGCAATATTTTACCTATCAGATAATCTAAATCCTATGTTTAACTTTCATAACATAAATCCCATGCCATGCCACACTTGCACAATATAGGCAATCAATAAAGCTATTAAGTTTTGATTAGTCATACATTTTGTGTCACCCATATTCTTTCACCCCCTAACCAATTAAGAAAAGCTAAAGAATCTTGTTCTAAAGGAGGAGAAAATTATTTTTCAGAGCAATCCTCTTTTGAGGGGGAGAGTGTTTTTTCCTTTCCTTTTTCTGTCTGTTTCTTTTTTAAGTGCCATTATGTACATCCTATATAACAAACATATGCACTCAAATTATTTCCTTTGGGCAATTTGCCAGAAATAACACATCAATTTTCAACCCTCAGTATAAGAAGTTTCATTTTATTGAATAGAGTTCAAAGATACTCCATTACCCTAAGTGATAAAAAGGCCTTTGATGGTAGCTATGTGAGTGACATATACAGGCCAGCGTTTCCTGTAGGCTGAGACAATAAGAGAGCATCATTAAAGCAAACGGATGGTTTATCAGGTTACTTTATTTTCCCCTAGTTTAAAATAATACCAGTAATTTTTGATGATGGGAATGACAGCGTTAGGCAAACAATGAAAATATAGGCTGGATCTCTGTTTCAGAAGTATAGTCCAAAGGTTGCTGCTTTAATTTGTCTCAATCTAATTTCCTAAAGCATGGCCAACCAGCTTTTCATTATCAGTCTGTTTATAAATTCAGCACTTCTCTGTTTAATATCATTTTTCATGTAATTCCTCTTTTAAACTGTTGTTATATATATATATATATATATATATATATATATATATATATATATATATATATATATATATATATATATATATATATATATATATATATATATATATATATATATATATATATATATATATATATATATATATATATATACAACAGTTTAAAGGAGGAATTACATGAAAAATGATATTAAACAGAGAAGTGCTGAATTTTTCCCTTAGATACTTGCAGATAAGTGAAGGATTTTAGGTGCTAAAGTACACCCCAAAATTGGAATCAGCTTATTCATGGATGGACCCATACACTGGAGACAAATCCATCCATGAATAAGTAGACTATCAAATTATTAATTGAAATACCATGAAAAAGACACCATCTCTAATATGACATTTGTAAAAATTATAATCCAAAAACATTGAAGGCCCACTCCTTTCTTAGGAAAGACACTATGGGTTTTAAGCTGAAGCTCTTATCAATATCAGCTCATCAGCTAATATAGTCAAAGAGAAAAAAGAAATATAACTTTAAATGGTGCTAAATATCACATTAAACACATATTAACAATGCAAATAGTTTCTTTTTTTAATTGAAAAAATATTTTTTAATAAAACAAAAATACAAAAAAGAAAAACCATCATTCTACATTGTATCCTTTGGAAAGCATGTCGACTGGTTACACATAACTCTTATGCATTTCTAGAACCATCATTGCTCATAAATAATCTCAATTTACAGATTTTAAATAAAAAAAACATTATATATCTTAATATCATTATACCAGAATTCTCCTCTAATATTCCATATTTAATCTATCTTCTTCTTCAGACAAGTTTTACTTAAGCATAACCACATAATGGCATTCATCGTCTATTCAAAAAAAAAGTCTCCCCTGGTATTTCACCCTGGAAACGTATTCTGCATAGGAATCATGTTGTTTCTAGCCCTCCTTTTTTATTAAACAATATCCATTAATACTCCTTAATAGTTAACTAAAAATCTTTTACCATTTATATACAACCTGATAAACATACACTTATTCCCATACTTACATACCTACATACATACATACCTACATACCTACATGCATGCATACTTACACATATATGTATATAACATCTATTATTATTCCATTGCACTTATTATAACTCATTGTTTATTAACTGGTAGTTCTTCAATAACAATCTAAAACAGTCTAGAGTTTGCTAAAATTCTCCCCTATTTTGTTAAACAACATCCATCAACATTCCTACGTGGTTAACTAAAAGTCTTATTGTTTATGTCCAACCTCCTACTCATGCATACATACACATACATAGATACATACATACATAGATATATATCATTAAACTATAGCATTATTATTAGTTACTCTTATTGTAGATAATTATTTACTAACTACTTTATCTCCAACTAAAATGAGTATCTCTTTATCTTCAACATTTTCTTCTTTCTCTTTATTTATTTTATTTTTTTATTTTATTCAATTTATATCCCGCCCTTCTCTGAGAGGACCCAGGGTGGCGCACAGGAATTTAAAACAATATACAAAATAGTACCAAATATAATTTAAAAAACCTATTAAATGACAGAAACCTGCGCTAAAACCAGATTAAAATCCCCCATTTAAAACTGTCTAATATTTGTCCCAGCGGAGGCTATGTTAGGCCGGCTTGATGAAATAAGTGTGTTTTTAAACACCGGCGGAAGAGGCAGAGGTCGGTGATAGTGCGGAGTTCAGGGGGTAGGTCGTTCCAAAGGGCAGGGCCCGCCACAGAGAAGGCCCTTCCCTTGGGTGTCGCCAGCCGGCATTGTCCGGCCGATGGCACCCTGAGAAGGCCCTCTCTGTGGGAGCGTATCGGTCTAAGGGATGTATGGGGCAGGAGACGGTCTCGCATATAACTAGACCCCGAGCCATGGAGCGTTTTGAAGATGGTCGTCAAGACCTTGAAGCGCACCCGAAAGACCACAGGAAGCCAGTGCAGCTCGCGCAGGATCGGTGTTTTGTGGGAGCATCTGGGGGCTCCCGTAATTACCCGCGCGGCTGCGTTTTGGACTAGCTGTAGCTTTCGAGTGCACCTCAAGGGAAGCCTCATGTAGAGAGCATTGCAGTAGTCCAGTCGGGATGTCACGAGGGCCTGAGTGACTGTGCGAAGGGCAGCCCGGTCCAGTAAGGGGCGCAATTGGCGCATCAGGCGTACCTGATGAAACGCCCCCCTGGCCATGGCCGCCACATGGTCCTCCATGGACAGCTGGGAATCCAGGGGGGACACCCAAATTGCGCGCCCTCTCCACGGGGGCCGGTGTTTCGCCCCCAATGGCCAGAGTTGGAGTAATCTGGCTGAACCGGGGTGCCGAAAACCACAGCCACTCAGTCTTGGACGGGTTGAGCTTGAGTTTGTTACTACCCATCCAGATCCGTACGGCCTCCAAGCACCGGGACATAACCTCGATGGCATCGTTGGGGTGGTCTGGGGTGGATATGTACCACTGAGTATCATCAGCGTACAGATGATATCCCACCCCAAAACCACGGATGATCTCACCCAGCGGCTTCATATATGTGTTGAACAGTAGGGGCGAGAGGACCGACCCCTGAGGTACCCCACATATGAGGGACCTCGAAGTCGACCTCTGCCCCCTGCCAACACACATTGCGACTGACCAGAGAGGTAGGACGAGAACCACCGTAAAACGGTGCCTCCCAGCCCCAACCCCCCCCAGTCGGTGCAATAGGATACCATGGTCGATGGTATCAAAAGCCGCTGAGAGGTCTAATAGGACTAGGATAGAGGAAAATCCTCTATCCCGCGCCCTCCAGAGATCATCAACCAACACGACCAATGCCGTCTCGGTGCTGTGCCCGGGTCGGAAGCTGGACTGGCGCGGGTCTAGATAATCAACTTCCTCCAAGTGTCGCGGAAACTGTTGTGCCACCACACTCTCAACAACCTTCACTAAGAAGTGAAGGTTGGAGACGGGACGATAGTTCTCTAATAATGCTGGGTCCAGGGACGGCTTCTTGAGGAGGGACCACCGCCTCTTTCAAGATGGCAGGCAGGGACCCCTCACTCAGAGATGCGTTGACAATGCCCTGGAGCCAGCCTCGTGTCGTCTCCCAGGATGCCAGTACAAGCCAGGAGGGACACGGGTCCAATAAACATGTGGTCGCCCTAAGTCTCTTTGACAACTTGTCCATATCCTCAGTAGTAACAAAATCAAACTCCTCCCAGAATGGAACCTCAAGACCAACCTCGGACAATCTCGCTGGACCACTCTCGATGGAGGGTAACTCATTCCGAATCCGAGTGATTTTGTCCTGCAGATAAATCCCAAATTCCTCTGCTCGTCCTTGTAGAGGGGCTTCCCGCGGCCTCTGATGAAGGAGGGAGCGGGTCACCCCAAACAGGGCGGCAGGGCGGTTATCTGCGGATGCAATAAGGGTGGCACAATACTCACGTTTGGCCACTCTTATCGCCACTAAGTAAGTCCTAATATGGATTCTCACTAGTGTTCGGTCGGCTTCGGAGCGAGAGGATCTCCATCTGCTCTCTAGGCGTCTCTTGTGGCGTTTCATCCCCCTCAGCTCCTCAGTAAACCAAGGAGCCAGGCTGACTCGTCGCCGCAAGAGAGGCCACAAGGGCGCGACTCGGTCCAAGGCCCCCGTGGCCGCACTTAACCATGCGGCCACCAGGTCCTCAGTCGAGTCACGGGGCAAGTCCACAGGCATTGGCCCAAGCTCCCTCTGGAACCTTACCGGGTCCATCAGGAGCCTGGGGTGGAACCATATAGGGATGTTCGGCTCCGCCTCCCCGCGGTGAGGTGCGGCGATTGGAAAGTCCAGCCGAAGGAGAGCGTGATCTGTCCATGACAGGGGTGTGATGGCTAAGTCCCCTATTCCCAGATCACGACTCCACTGTCCCGAGACGAAGATTAAATCCAGGGTGTGACCACCCTCGTGAGTAGGGCCTAAAACTTTAGTTTTTAGTTTTTGGAGCCTCAAACTGCTCATAGCTTGGTGTGATAGACAAAAATTTATCCAATTTTTAATTCATTCTTCTTCCATATTGTTCCAAAAGATTTAAGATTCCAGCCAAAGCCTTCTGATCTTCTTCCTCTTCTGGATATGGAACCATGTTGAGAAATCAAAAAGTGATGAAACTTGGTTCTCACTGCCACCCTGGTCTCGGGCCTATTTTATCGTTTCATTGGGTTACTTTGGAATACAGTTCCTGTTGTGTTCTCCAAAGGAAAATATTACTATCAGTTATCAAAGAGCACCTGTTGAAAACAATTCATGCTCTGTGAGTTTCAATAAACAATTTTCACAGCCTTCAACCAGCTGCTCCAAGTAAGAAAAAATAGATTGTTTCATAAAGACCAGCCTCTGACCTCCTAGTGGCAGTGTTGCAGATTTTCACTTTTTAATATATCCTTCTTCTTTATTGTTAAAAAAAGTAAAGAGTATAATTCTTGTTGGATTTTAAAAATAAGTGGTAGGTCATAGGAGGAATTATAAAAATAATTCCAAATTCAATAATTTAAGTAACAAAAAATAAAAGAAAAAGAATTAGTCCAATCACTTTCAAAGGAAAAAAAACCCTTATTACTGACGCTTCAATCCACAATTACAGGGGGAAAAAAACCCTCAAAGTTTAAAACATATTAGATTAATTCAGCTGCTTATTTCTTGGTTAAAAGCTTTGGTTTTATTTAAAAAAAAAGTTTATTTAAGCAAAATGTTTCAAAAGAAAAAAAAATACCTTCCTGATCTCGCACTTTCCTTTTCAGCTTCCTTCCTTCTGGAGCTGCCCCGTCTTTTTCAGCCCGCAGGGGCTGCCTGTTTGCTGCCTTGCAGAAGCTCTTCCCTTGGGTCAAGCAGGGGTTTTGTGGTACTCCTGTGACCAGCAAGGCTTTGTCTACTTCGTCGCCATCCCTCCAGGACGGTTTAGGTCCGAATGGACCAAGGGGTAGGAAAAGTGTCAACGGATGTCTCAGAGCACTGAGACCCTGCATTGTGCCAACGCGACACAGGCTCCTCCCTCCTACAATGCAAATAGTTTCTGAAAACATGTGATTCATTATTCATAGAAATACATAGGCAGGATTGGTCTATATATCTGTCATTGAGCAACTGCTGGAAAGAAATATATAATGTTATAATGAAATCTGCTTTTTAGTTTCTCGGATGTTTATTACATGCAAAAGATGTTTATGTTTTTCTACTGTTTTCTACTATTCTTTCAGAATTTTCTTAAAATTTCTATCAAATTCTTTCTTTAAAACAACTTTTTTAAATTGAACTGAGAATAACTGGTAGAAAATTGAATGGGATAATATTTTTCAACAATAAAAATATTATGTTTTATTTAAAACGCATTGTCTGTTCATAAATAATGAATGAGTAAAAAAAAAGGGGGTCACAAATGATTATCAAAACACACTTTCTAAGCATTTTATAAACCCATCCAATGAAACAATTGTTTAGAAAACAAACAATACTTAGTTCAAGCTCTGAGCTTGGCGATTTGGTTGCAAACATTTTGCCCCTATTTGAGCAGACATCTTTAGCGTGCTTTAGATTGTGCTTGTATGGGGGAGCACTGGCTATTAAATACCTTTCTGAGTCCTGGTCTGATTTCAGGTTGTTCACTCCTCGAATGGGGATGAAACATTTGCAACCAAATCACCAAGCTTGGAGCTCAAACCAACAATATAACTACCAACCTGAGCTTGTTGTTAATTGCAAAGTCATTTCCAACCCATTGTGACCCCATGGACAATGTTCCTCCAGGTCTTCCTCTGGACATCCTCTGGAGTCCACTTAAGCTCATGCATCCTGCTTCAGTGACTCCATCCAGTCACCTCATTCTCTGTTGTCCCCTTCTTCCCTTGCCCTCAATCTTTCCCAGCATTAGGCTCTTCTCCAGTAAGTCCTTTCTTCTCATTAGGTGGCCAAAGTACTTGAGTTTCATCTTCAGGATCTGGCCTTCCATTTCATTCATTTCATTTATTCGACTTATTAACCGCCCCCTCTCCCCAAAGGGACTCGGGGCGGTGCACAGGCAAATATAAAAATACAATACATCACAATAAATACATAAATACATAAAAACTATATTAAATTACACCCTGTGCTAAAAACTACCCCATTAAAATCCCTAAAGCCCAATTTAAAATTTCTCTACTAAACAACTGAGGCTAAAAACGGTAGGTTAGGCCAGGCCGGCCTGTTGGAAAAAATAGGTTTTTAGTTGCTGACGGAAGGAGCGGAGGTCCGGGATAGATCTAAGTTCGGGGGGTAGGTCGTTCCAGAGGGTCGGACCCGCCACAGAGAAGGCCCTTCCCCTGGGCGTCACCCGCTGGCATTGCCTAGTGGATGGCACCCGGAGAAGCCCCTCTCTGTGGGAGCGAATTGGCCGAAGGGATGTATGGGGTAGGATGCGATCCCACAGATAACTAGGTCCCATGCCATGGAGCGCTTTGAAGATGGTGACCAGCACCTTGAAGCACACCCGAAAGACCACAGGCAGCCAGTGCAGCTCGCACAGGAGCGGTGTTACGTGGGAATACCTAGAGGTACCCAATATTGCCCGCGCGGCTGCATTCTGAACTAGCTGTAGTCTTCGGGTGCACCTCAAGGGGAGCCCCATGTAGAGAGCGTTACAGTAGTCCAGACGGGATGTCACGAGGGCATGAGTGACTGTGCGAAGGGCGTCCCGGTCCAATAGGGGCCGCAACTGGCGTACCAGGCGAACCTGGTAGAATGCCCCCCTGGCCACGGCTGTCACATGGTCTTCTAAAGACAGCCAGGTATCCAGGAGGACCCCCAAGTTGCGTGCCCGATCCATGGGGGCTAGATGTTCGCCTCCTATGGCCAGTGATAGAGTCAACTGGTTGAACCGGGGCGCCGGAAACCACAGCCACTCGGTCTTGGACGGGTTGAGCTTGAGTCTGTTCCTTCCCATCCAGATCTGCACAGCTTCCAGACACCGGGACCTCACTGACTGCTCCAAAGAGCAGTCAGGGTTGATCTCCTCTAGGACTTACTGGTTTGATCGTCTTGCAGTCCAAGGGACTCACAGGAGTCTTCGCCAACCCAAGCTACTAATATTCAAAGACATTTCAAATACTTAGTTCACTTTCTGAGTTTTCCTGGGTTCCTGAAATATCTCTCATAAAACCTCAGCTAACATTCAATAAGTTAAGATAATTCTGGTGTTTTGACAGATGAGCAGCTTCAAGCTTGGCTTTTTTATAATGAAGATACACTTTCTTAAGAAAGGGTACACAATCAGGTTTTTGTTTTCAGGATGAATATCATTTCATGTTATGGATTTACACAAATTCTCCTCTATTAAAAATTTAGAAATATATTTTTAAATGCTACTCTTTAAATATTTGCATTTTGTCCATAATTGCTAAAACATATTTATTTTGCGATTAAAAATACATTGCTTTCTATTGCATTTTACTCTTAAAACAAACACTAAATTTTAAAGGACATAGTCTATGTACTCCAACCCTTACTAGCATAGTAAATAATTTTTGCTTATCAGCAAATTAAGCAAGAGGGTATGTTTGCGCTAAGAACTCAAACTATCTTCTGCATTCTCAAGGGATCTGGATTATTTTATGAGGATGACTAGGGAATCTTTTAGAAAGAATGATAACTATTTCACAAAAATTCTTTGGAAGCCTTGAAGATAATCATTATAGCTTCACTGATGCTACACTATAATGAACTTTTAATCAATTCTGTGAAACATGCTGTATTTGTATCGATCATTCTATCTCAAAATTTCTTTTAAAATGTAATATAAACCTTTTATATAGCTTTAAATTATGAATAATAGAGAGGAACTAGGAAATATTGAGATACAATCCACAAACTCAGGGGTGGTATTTATGTACCTTCTCTACCGGTTCACAAATGTGAGCGTGTGCATGCGCTAAACATTCCACTTATGTGCTTTTCACTAAAATGGGCTTAAATGGGATGCCATAGAACCGGGGCGGGTGGGCAGATTCATCCATGATTTCCACTACCAGTTTGGGCAAACCAGTCCGAACCGGTAGAGTACTACCTCTGCATAAACTGCATTTTTACATTAATACTTTCTATCAAAAGGAAACATCAAAATCCAATGCATGAGGGAGACTTGCCTATACTTGCAACAAGGATGATATCTGAAAATGATCATCCTCATACAAAGTGGATGGAAGAGTGGGAAACAGATGCCAATTGCATAAGCAAATGACATGGTTTAAAATATTTCCATAGCTTTTCTAACTTTTGACTTAGTTTGGCAAATGCAAAATTGTATTGGTGAGCCATGTTGCTTTTTAGCCAAGCAGGGTAGGAAACGTTAGATTAAATTGTTTATGGTTATAAACATTAAATACACAAAAAGCCTCTGAGAACAGAAATTAGAGTGCATAGATGCAACGTTTAAAAAGAAGAAATGTTTTAAAGTGTTAACTGTCAAATTCCCTTTGTAATTTATTAGAAAATTCTGGTTCACTGTCTGCAAGCAGGCTTTTAACAGCTATGCACAGTGTCAAATGCAGGAGCCCACCTACAGGGTAGAAAATATAATCTTTTTAGTTTTTTGTGTGTGGAGGACCATATAAGGGCAGAGAAGCTGCTAACAGGGTTCTGAAAAACTGAACAGAAAATATCTAAATGTGCCTGAGTCTTGCTATAGCCAAGAATTCAGTGATATTTCCTGGTTAAGCTGCAATCTGGCCTCAGTTGCTGCTATCAAACGCTCCTTTTGACTTATACTATGCATTGAAACATTTTCTACCAGAGAAACAAACTTAAGAGAAAATGAATAGCTTGTGCTACATTCCAACTCAAGGGAGTATACATATATATGCACACACACACACACACACACACACACACACACACACACACACACACACATTCATATGCATGACACTATGCCATACATGGTAATACAGTTGGCTCCATGGCAAAATTTTATACTATTCTGTTAGACAGATTTACTTTAAATTTTAAAACATGTTGTGCAATAGCATGATGAAATCAGTCCTCAGTTATAAGCTATGAGAAAACATAATCCCTTATATGTGCCTTGGGTGATAATATCCAATGTTCAATAGTGATAACTGATAGTAATGGAAAAAACAGACTTCACAAGTCCAAATATGAAAGCTAGATTAATGGTTAATATTAAAGGGCAGTTTGATTGCTGATTACTTCATTGCTATGGTATTTAGTTGGCCAATGACTTCTTAAAAGTTTTCAACTTTCCAGTCTAGTCTAAGATTTCTGAAAGTCTCCCATCTGAGTACTAATCAGGTTTGGGTTTGTTTAGATCTTGAAAATCTATTGCTTATTTTCAACAGAACCCATTCCAGACATTGCATCATCAAATTAGCCTGTCTTCATTGATAGACTGGGCTCCTATACCCCAAAAAAGTCAGAGGTGGTATTTAGCCGGTTTGCACCAGTTCAGGTGAACCGGTAGGGGAAATTTGACCTGGTTTGGTGAACTGGTAGTGACCTCTGGCTGGCCCTGTCCCCACCCCAATCACCCAGTCACAGCTCACTCATCCCGCCCGCTTGACACTCTCTTGCCCTGCCCACCCATTTGACGCTCTCCCACCTGCACACCCACTCAGTCACATGACCACCCCACCAAGCCATGCCCATAGAACTGGTAGTAAAAAAAAATTGAATCCCACCACTGAAAAATGTCCTACCTGTAAACAGCTTCCTATGCGTAACATTTTTGGTGCAGAGCTATGCACGGGTTTTGCTTCTATATTTCATTTCTAAATACAATAATATGTTGACAGACAGCATTTAGGAAAGTTGTAATAAAAACAAAATATCCTGTTTGGCAATTAAGCTACAGCAGGGCTTTTTTTTTTTTTTTTTTAGATTGCTGTACAGTAGCCGAGAGCATTCATCAAATTTAAAATGTGAAAAAGAATATCTTTTTTGCTTTTTTAAAATTCAAGTCTTACTCATGCAGAGTTTTACGACTGGGTTTTAAAGGTTAGATTGGGTTTAAATATCATGGTCCTATAAGGTTATTGGGTCTTAGTCAGTCCAAGGAAGCTAAGATATTTTTTTTAAAGGCTGCTTTCTGTTCCCAAGCCTGCACAACACAACTAGTAGGTAGTTGCAGGATGGGGGTTATATGCATTTCATCATTTGTATGAAAAGTGGAGAGAGAAATTTCGGACTTTTGCTATTTGTATGACAGATTTATTTGGATATTGAGTTTCACTTCAGAACTCACCTACAGTAAAGCTTTCTAGGTATACATCTGGAGCTGTGGTGGCTCAGTGGTTAGAATGCAGTATTGATAACTAACTCTGCCAACCGCCAGCAGTTTGATCTTGACTGATTCAAGATTGATTCAGCCTTCCATCCTTCCGAGGTTTGTAAAATGAGGAGCCAGATTGTTGGGGGCAATATGCTGACTCTGTAAACTGCTTACAGAAGGCTGTAAATCATTATGAAGTGGTATATATTCTATGTTTAGGTGCTATTGTTATTGCTATTGCTATACACAAGACAGAATAGCTATTGAAGTCAAACACTGCTGCTTTTTTTGAAAACATTATTGTAAAAAATGAGAGGAAGACTTTATAATTATTTTCCATTCCTTATGGTAGCAAAACGTTATTTGACATGACTTCATAGCTGGAAGAATGCTTCACTGTTTGAAAGGAAATAATTTGCTTTAATATATACAGTGTGATGGGCATAACACGGCGCAGTAGCATCACTTTAGGGATGTTTAATTATTGTACACATAATGTAACAAGGCATGGAACTGGAGTATTTCTTTACAAAAGATGATCCTATTTATTTTAGTTTCTTGCTTTTCTCCCTTTACAGACAGAATTGAGAAGATCAGGAAACAGTCTTCTTGTGTCAACTATCCATTTTATCTCCCAGCCAACAGAAGGAAAATCATAAGTCTATATTAGAAAATTGGATCAAACATCTTCTGCATTTCCAAATATGAAAGTTAACAGTCCTTCCATCTGTGTTTATTTTTTTCCTTCTCCATCTTTTTACTCATTGAGACCTTAGCAAAAATATTAAAATCAATAAAATAAGAACCTACGAAGTCAAAAACATAAATGTAGTAAAAGTAAAAAAAAACCTCTCAGTATATAAAGATAAAATTAATATTAAAGGTAATCAATTCAAGCCTGGCAAAAGGTTGTATCTTTACATAAGTACATTTCCTAATAGTTTTTAATTATGCCAGGAAGTTAAAGCTTTGAGCAGGGAGATCTTTAAAAGACTTTGTCCTGCAGATCTTAATAGTCAAGACAGGTTGATAATGGGAAGGGAAGTTCCTCAGAATGTCAGCCTTAGGCTATTAAGGGTTTAAAATTTAAACCAAAAGTTTACTTTAAACTGTGTCCAGTAAATGACTGCCAACTACTTTATTATTATTATTCAGTACAGATATAATGTGAACCTTGTACAGAATTGTGCTCTGGTTAACAGCCTGTGTTCTATATTTTATATCAGTTCTAATTTCTGGGTGATGAACCACTGTTGTCAAATTTGACTGGCTTTGTCCCAGACTTAAATGTGAAAGCATGCCTCAGTAAATCCAGTGACAGCTGAAGATCAAAGATTGCTCCAAAGTCCAGACCTATTATTTTAGAGGGAGTGTAACCTCATCCAAACCAATCTTAACTTCAGGCTTTATGTTTAGTTCCTTATTTTCCAAGACCATCTTCATCCTGTTTGGTTTATCAAACTTAGACAATGTTGACTGATTTGGAATTGGATGGCAAGGTTTACTACATCTGGGAAACATTACCAGGTCGACAGCAACTCACTCAAAGGTTCTGAATGATTTTCTTCAATGGTTTCATGATTATGTAGAACTGCATCAGTGATCAGCTGGAACCTGGTGGGATATCACTGGTCAATAAATCAGATTTCAGTCATCTCGGTACACTACAGGTAGTTCTGACTTATGATCACAATTGAATCCAACATTTCTGCTTCCAAGCAAGACAGTTGTTAAGCAGGTTTTGCCCCATTTTATGACTTTTTTTGCCCCAGTTGTTAAGTGAGTCACTGCAGTTCTTAAGTTAGCAACATGGATCTGTCTTCCCCATTGACTTTGCTTGTCAGAAGATTGCAAAAAGTGATTATATGACTTTGGAACACTGCAACTTCCATAAATAGGAGCCAGTTGCCAAATGTCTGAATTTTGATCATGTGACCCCAGATATGCTGCAACGGTTGTGTGAAAACTGTCAAAAGTCACTTTTTCCAGTCTTCTTGTAGTTTTGAATGATCACTAAATTAAAGGTTGTAAGTTGAGGACTACTTGTGCCTCCTGAACAGAGCATCTCATAGAAATGACCAATCAATATTCCCAAACTACAAGCCTTCCAGACCTTCTAGGTGGTTATGGCGATTAATGATACCCAAGTGAATATACAGGTGGGAAATATACAGTGTGTTTTATCTTTTTCCCATTACAGAAATGTGATACTACAAAAATCTGTTGACCCTGAATAATAAACTGTTAGATTCATCTAGATTAATAAACTGAACTGCAATAATTCTTGACCATTGCAATGGAAGATGATATAAACAACATAATTAGTTATTATACATACGATTGACTATAGCTTACCCTACATCCTCGTAGCCTCTACTGCTTCAAGAAGAATACTTCGTAACAGATGGAGGCAAATATACGTGTACCACTATACCAGGATCCAATCTGGGTCAAATTGGATCAGGGGTTTAGCCTTCTGACCTTTCAGGCTCATCCTGGGCGCATCCTCAATAAACTTCTCTCTGACACTGTGTGTGTTTTGGGCTATTCTGTGTGTGGTATTTAGATGGTGCTTTAGATGTTGATTGGGGTGTTGATGGTCAGCTATTAAATGATTAACTGTTGTTTCCTTATGCTTTCAAATCCTTGCCTTCTAAGTACTTGATAAGTTGGTGGTAAATCAGCACTCTTGTTGACTGATGATGGGCCCATTTCCCAGGCTTTAATCACTTCCCTGGCTATTTTTGTACTTGCTCATCCAACAATCTTAGTGGCTGCAAAATTGAATGTATGTCCTTGTTCATTGCAATCAATGAGTTCGGGTGTCCTTGTCTGACCCTTTGCTTGTTCTTTCATTCTGGTGGTTATCTATCTTCTTCCCTATCTGCCCTACATAGTCACAGGAACAATGCAGAGGATCCAGTATATTACATTGGAAGTATGTCCCACCTCCAGGTGATCTTTACAATATGTCCTAGATCTGTGCCTCTTCACTCTAGAACGACGGCGCCTGAGAGGTGACCTGATTGAAGTCTATAAAATCATGCACGGTGTGGACAAAGTAGATAAGGAAAAACTGTTTTCTCTATCGCACAACACTAGAACTAGGGGGCACTCCATGAAACTTTTGGAAGCTAGACCTCAAACAAATAAGAGGAAGTACTTTTTCACCCAGAGGATCACTGGTCTATGGAACTCCCTGCCAGCTGTCAGCCTCGACACCTTTAAGAAAGGATTAGACGAGTTCATGGGGGAAAAAGGGTATCCATGGCTATTATTATGGATGCCTAAGGACATTTGCAAGGAATCATAAGCAGGTGTTGGAGAGATAGGCAGGATATTTCTCAATGCCATTTGCAAGGAATCATAAGCAGGTGAAGACATCTGCTTGGGAAGACCCTGAAGCAAATGGGGGAGCCACTGTGTGAGACAGAATGCTGGACTGGATGGGCTGTGGCCTCTTCCAGCAAGGCTATTCTTATGTTATTATGTTCTTATGTTGTTCTTATGTGTGGAAGTGCCCTAGCACTGGGTAAAGGCAAATATAATTTTTATTTCAATTCTCCTAGAAGGTACTTTATTAATATTTTCAGAATTACTGTCTAAAGAACTGAAAATAAATACATAGACAGATTGGATAATGGCCAAGCAGTCTTCTACATATTTGACAAATAATTTATTCAATGAAATTAAACAGGTTTTTTTAAATGTTCTTTTTAGTAATAAGAGACAAAAAAGTAGATTGACATATTCAGGTAATTCCTTAAAATGAATATTCAGTTTAGTTCCACTCAGTTAATATCTCCTAAAATTCACCTATAAGCAGACATCTATTTTTTTTTAATGAAATCTGACTCATGGGAAAAGAATTCTGACTCATGGGTGCAGTTGGAACAGTGGCAAATTTCCCAAAGGAACCATTTTGAAATCTCTAAAAAAGCTGATGATAATCTCCTAAAGGGCATGCAGACAGCAAAGGAAAGCTCTTGGACCACTAAAATACTTCCTCTATTTACATTTCTTTAAACTCCCTTGCTCTGCTATTGGTTGATGTTGAATTAATAAGTGTTCCAAGAATGTGAAAGGAGTTCAGGAAAGCCCAGTTGCACACATATGTGTGCAAATACTCTTAGAATAACCTAATTTTGGGAGGAAACGAAAATGCTCAGTGTTGTATGCCTCCAGGGTTCCAAGTAATGGTTTTGATTATCGGGTCTCATTGCTTCACTTCACTTCCCCTCTGAAATTACAATCTGAGTGTAGGTAGGAGCTTGGATGTTAATCTTCAGTGGCAAACCCTTAAGTAACTATAGAAAGGTAGATGGATTTTGTACCATAATTTCCATAATCTTCAGTGAGAAAATATAAATTCCTTCATAAGCTTTAAAAGCTCTTAAGTTTTTCTCTAAGTTAAGTTTTTAAATACTTCACTTACCTATCGTTACAAGTGGACTTAGTTTTATTTGTGGTATGCTGTCACCTTTCTTCCCTGAAAAACATTCACTTTACATGTTTATGATTATTGATACGTATGTATTTTTTGCTCCTTATAATAATCAAAAGGTGCACTTGTTTTGCCTTATTTTATTTATTTATTTTATTTATTAAATTTATAAATTTATATAAAAAGTTAATTTTGTGAGCCAGAGACAAGATTCATATTGAGCTTGTTTCCATTTTCTGCCCACATTGCTTATTTCATCTCCATTTTAGTTTTAATGGCTTGTTTGTAAAGGCTGATTGCTCTGGATAGTGTTTCTTGCACTTTTCTTTTGATAAGCTGTGACTCCATTTTTCTTTTAGACTTAGAATAACTATTGTCACTTTAAATGTACACTAATTGGCACACATTAAAATGAAATTTCATTGCATACATTTTTCTCTTTTTTGTTACTCTTCTCCAGCATCTTCAGGAAACATTACCTAAACCAGCTTTATCAAACTGGATCATGTCCAGATTGCTAACGAATTATAGTATATATGAGAAGAACATTCAGACAGACTTTAACAGTACAATAATACAATATCAGAGTTGGAAGGGACCTTGTAGGTCTTCTTCCGAGTGTCTTTGGGGAGAGTGGGGCGGTTTATAAATTTAATAAATTGAAATTGAAATTCTAGTCCAACCCCCTGCGTAGGCAGGAACCTTATACCATTTCAGACAAATGGCTATCCAACATCTTCTTAAAGACTTCCAGTGTTGGGGCATTCACAACTTCTGGAGGCAAGCTGTTCCACTGATTAATTGTTCTAACTGTCAGGAAATTTCTCCTTAGCTCTACGTTGCGTCTCTCCTTGATTAGTTTCCACCCATTGCTTCTTGTCCTGCCCCCAGGTAACATAAAGTGATTTTTTTTTGGTTAAATTTACATCCCGCCCTTCTCCACGAAGGACCCAGGGCGGCGCACAGGAAATTAAAAACATATAAAACGACAAAATACAAATTTAAAACATATTAAATTAACGATCCTATGCTAAAATCAAATTAAAATAGCCCCGATGGGAAGTTACGCTAGGCCGACTTGATGGAAAAGGTGTGTCTTAAGACACTGGCGGAAGAGGAGGAGGTCTGAGATGGTACGTAGTTCAGGGGGTAAGTCGTTCCAAAGGGTAGGGCCCGCCACAGAGAAGGCCCTTCCCCTGGGTGTCGCCAACCGGCATTGCCCGACTGCCGACTACCCTGAGAAGGCCCTCTCTGTGGGAGCGGATCGGCCGAAGGGATGTATGGGGCAGGAGACGGTCTCGCATATAACTAGGCCCTGAGCCATGGAGCGCTTTGAAGATGGTCGTCAAAATTACATGTAGTCCTCGACTTATAACAGTTCCCTTAGTGACATTCAAAATTACAATGGCACTGAAAAGAGTGACTTATGACCATTTTTCTCATTTATGACCATTGCAGTATCCAAATAGTAATATGATAAAAAATTGGATGTTTGGCAACTGACTCATATTTATGTTGCAGTGTCCCGGAGCCATATATTCACTTTTTGTGATCTTCTGACAAGCAAAGTCAATGTGGAATCTAGATTCACTTAACATGTTATTAACTTAACACCTGCAGTGAGTCACTTAACCGTGGCAGGAAAATGGGGCAAAATTCACTTAACAAATGTTTCACTTAGCAACAAAAAAATAGGGCTCAAGTGTGGTCATAATTTGAGCACTACCTGTACTAATATGTGAAGAACTGAGCACAGACTTGCCAAGAACAAGTCTTCATAAATGGTCTATCTGCATTTTTTAACCTGGTCAATCAATCAATCAATCAAATTTTTATTTGTATACCGCTCCCTCTCCCCGAAGGGACTCAGGGCGGTGCACAGGGAATTATAAAACATACAAACATAAAACAATATAAATATCTAAAATCAGATTAAACTACTATAGCCCTGTGCTAAAACCTAAAATCCTAAAACACTAAAAACCCCTAAAAACCCAATTAAAAATTTAAATATACAGACTGGAGGCAGGAAAGATAGTTTTAGGCCAGGCAATTTAAGTAAGCACAATATGTTTTGTTTCAGCAATTTGGCAAACTATTCGAAGACTTTTTGATTGGCAAAGTACCTAAGTTTGGGCAGGGTGACATATGTATTTGGTAGACTCCCAACTTGTTTGAAACATATGAATAGTCCTCAATTTACAACCACAACTGAGCCCAAAACAGTTATTAAGTGAGTTTTGCCCCATTTTCTTGCCACAGTTAAGTAAATCACTGCAGTTGTTAAGTTAGCAACATGGTTGTTAAGTGAATCCGGCTTTCCTATTGATTTGGCTTGTCAGAAGATTGCAAAAAATGATCACATGACCCTGGGACACTGCAACTGTCATAAATACATGCCAGTTGCCAAGCATCTGAATTTTGATCATGTAACCATTAGGATTCAGCAACAGTTGCAAGTATGAAAAACCTTTACAATTACTTTTTTCAGTGCTGTTGTAACTTTGAATGGTCATTAAATAAATGGTTGTAAGGTGAGGACTTCCTATACTTCAAACTCCAATTGTTCATTAAACTGGAGGGAGCTAACAAGTAAGAGGAGTAGGAATATGTCATCTTCCTATAGTCTTCTGCATTTACGCTATATTATGACTTGAATAATGAGATGACATATTTACAATTAGTGTTCCCAATTAGAGGTGAAAACTTATTTATCTGATTCATGTATGCGCCACTTAATTTGCCAAAAAATTCTGGATGGCTTATTAAAGAAAACAACAAGAAGAAGCAAGAGTTAATATTTTGAAGGCACGCATTTAAAACAATATTGATAAATTAGAGAAATGAAAATAACACAGTAATAATAACATGTAGAATGGGGGGAACACATCTTCCCAAGTCCTTGTGAAAAAGTTCTTGAAATAGTAGTTACCGTATTTTTCAGAGTATAAGATGCACTGGAGTATAAGACGCACCCAGGTTTTGAAGAGGCAATTTTTTTAAAAAGTAGGCAGGTAGATAGAGGGATAGAGAGGGAGAGAAAGAGAGAGAAATACAGTAGGGAGGGAGGGAGGGAGAGAGAGTAGGTAGGTTGGTAGGTAGGTAGGTAGGTAGGTAGGTAGGTAGATAAAGGGATAGGGAGAGAGAGAGACAAATATAGTAGGTAGGTAAGTAGGGAGAGAGAGTGTGTGTAGATAGATAAGTAGGTAGAGGGATAGAGAGAGAAATAGAGAGAGATAGAGAAATACAGTAGATAGGGGGGAGAGAGTTGGTAGGTAGGTATATAGAGGGGGGAGAAATACAGGAGATTGGTAGGAAGAGAGAATGTGTAGATAGGTAGGTAGAAGGATAGAGAGAGAGAAATAGAAAGAGAGAGAGAGAGAAATACAGTAGGTAGGGAGAGAGAGAGTGTAGATAGGTAGGTAGAGGGATAGAGAGAGAAAAATAGAGAGAAATAGAGAGAGAGAGAGAGAGAGAGAGAGAGAGAGAGAGAGAGAGAGAGAGAGAGAGAGAGAGAGAGAGAGAGAAATACAGTAGATAGGTAGGGAGAGAGAGAGTAGGTAGGTAGGTAGGTAGATGTTTCCAGGTGTATTTACCCAAGTGCTGGAGAAGAAAATCACTGACCACCTTTGGAACAAATCTTTGTTTCTGCAAGCACAGTACTTGACCAACGTAATTCTCATCAATCACTCTAAGTAAACAGCTTTCCGAAAGGGAAAAAAACCACCTTTTTGCACTATGCAAACCTCCCCCAAACGGCCTGTTTTTCACGAAAATGGGCCCATTTTTTTTCAAATAAAAGGCATGAATAGCCTTGGGGGGCTTGCAGAGTCCTGGGGGGTGGGAAGGCCCAAAATGAGGGAAAAAACCCTTTTTTCATGAAAACAGGCTATTTCTTCGTCAAGAAGAAATAGCCTGTTTTCATGAAAAGCCTTATGGAGGCTTATAGAATGCATAGCCTTATGGAGGCTTATAGAGTGCTGCTGGGGGCTGGGGGGGGGCAAAAGCGCCCTGTGTTTTGCTCATTTCTGCCCTCCCCAGCCCCCAGGAGCTCTCTGGAAGCCTCCATAAGGGTATGCGTATGGCCATTTTGGTGAAGGGGCAGGATTTCAGGAGGCAAAAAAATGCTGTATTTGATGTATAAGACACACCCAGATTTTCAGCCTTTTTTTAGAGGAAAAAAGATGCGTTTTATACTCCGAAAAATATGGTAATTACAAAATGAGTATGACTCTGTTTACAGGCCATGCAGATCAGTTCCAAATCAAGCAGCTGCATTTGTATTTATACAATGCACTAAACTTGATTACAGTTAACCTTAATGGTTTGCCTGATGTATAGTTCTTTTGTTGGATTTATGATTGCAATGTACTGTGCAACTCTATTAAACACATTGTGAGAACGCAGCTATGAGTCAGCTGTCAGAAGTGGCTGCAAAAAAAGATAAATACAATTTAGATTGCATAACAGAAGCCCAGTTTCTAACTCGCAGAAAGATTTTGTCTACCTTATTTTGTGTTGGCTATAATCCGCCTTGAATATATGAACTTCTCTGGGACAGCAAATATCTGTTAAACCCATGAAATAACCTTTAAGCTAGGCAGATAAGCCAGGAGAAGAGAGACTGGAAATCATAATTTCATTGCTAAATTGTCTCTTTTGAACCCAGTCTTCAGTTCAAGAGTTTGTCGTACTTTTTTGAAGTCAGTGTTTGGTACCTTTTCAAAAAGCAACAACAACTCCCCCGCCCCCAACCAACTATAGCATGAACCCTCTCTTTTAGCCTTGAACATTGCCTATCAAAATTCCACATGTCCAGCTGAAAACAAATCCCATGACTTTTATATTCATTGTAACTTTTATATTCATTGTAACTTTAATATTCATTGTAATGTTGCATGTGTCTTTGCTTTTCAATCACTTCATTTTATGCATACCTGGCATTTTCCAATGGGAAACTTTGCTTTGCTCGATTCTACAATACTGCAATAAAAGCAGAGCCACTTGATAGGCAGCCACTGAAAAGATAAATGCCATTGGAGTCTAGGAAATATTTCTGTAATGATTGAAGCAACATACTATTCAACAAACCTGGTATATCCTCATTCCTTTCTCCAATTTTCTATTGCCAGTTTTAGAAGATTGTATTCCATAATCTCTGTCAAGACTTTTACTCTTAAGAGAAGCATCTGCATATTTTGTGTTAGGTCATGAGAAGATGCAAGTGATTTTCAAAATGTTGTTTGAAGTCTATGTTTCTAAAGCTATTGTTTCAATGTAAGGAACTGCAGTCTCCAGATTCATGAATACGATTTTCTGTAGATATATTTTCATGTCATTATTATAGAGTTGTAATCCATATAACAATCCTATAAAACAATATTATTGCTTCATCTTGGAGGAAGTGGAGAAAGACTGAGACTAAGGTAAAGTGCTTTTGTAGAAGGTTGCATCGACATAATATGGGGAAAGAAAACTGGTCTCCTACCAACTGCAAAATAGAGGCTCAGCGGAGAGGAATGGGCAGACTTTTCTCTTCATTTGCACTTAAAGTGAGGGAGACATTCTTCCATTATTTTGAAAGCCAGAGAGACCTGAATGCTTCCCAGGGAGCCGAAGATTTGAACAGAGCTGAAAGATGAACAGAAGAAGAGCAAGGAAGATTGTTAGGACTTTTTTATTCTGAGCTCAGCCTTGTTATACCTGGTCTAAATCACCCTATTTCAGTATTAGGTTATACTAGATTGAAGATTTTGCGTAACAGTCACGCTTCTCCAATTTTAGTCAAAACATGCTATCCTGTACCTTTAACACATCAGCTAATACAGTTTCTATAGTCTATAAGCAGGATTCTTTGTAAATTTCAATTTAGAATGACAGAGCAATCAAAAATATTCTTTATATATTCAAAACATCATAACATCTGAACAATTTTTAATATTAACAGATAGATTCATTACTAAATTATACCTTAGACCAATATTTATTGGAAGTTGTTCTCAGGATTAAAGCATTCTTGCCCTTATTTCTTGCAACTTCTTAGTGACTTGTGAATTTGATTTTTAAATGTTTTCCTCTTGCTTAGGATGATTAAAGCACTATTAAAGCACACCCAAAACCCATGTATAGCTTCCAGAATAATTCAAATTTCTCAGGTAATAATCTAATAATATGTAATCATCTTTGTCAAATTTCTGGCTCTTTGGCTGTATAGAATATTCTGGCTAGAGATATACTCTATTTTTATGCCAGTGTATCTTTGGTGCTAGATGGGGTATTTACATACCTATTCCATAAAAGCTATTGGTTGTGAATTGGGCAGTCCTGTCACCATGAAAAAGTCTTAAAATCACATGCCTATTTGGAAAGATCTGATTATGGATTTGTTAAGATTGTGCAGCATAAATATAACATATTGTAAATGATTTATTACTTCCCTTCTGAATAGTGATGTCAAAAACAAAACCAATAGATAAAATCTTCATTCCTTATATTTCCTGCTCACTGTAAAAGTTTATTTGGTCATGTTTCCTGTCTGGTCTACCTTGTAAGGCTGACTGACTGGATATTCCCTTGCTTTGCTGTTTAATCTAATTGTTCATATTCAAGAAGTAACTTCCTGGTGGGAAGAGCTTTGAGCCAGCTCTCCTTAGTTCTACTTCAGTGCTAACCTTGACATTACTTAATTCTCAGAACATATGTAGACTTTGTTGGCATGATCTTTTCTCAAGTCCTCTGTCTGTTTCAGTGGCTATCAGGAAATGTCAGAAAAACTCCCATGGGGCTATTAAAGCCAAGTTTTAAAAACAAAAGACGAAACAACTGTTCCTGCAAAATGTACTTCTAAATCATTCAGTAAACAATTTGCTTTTCCGGTGAAACACAGCAGTTAATTTGAAATACAGACAAAAATAACTGGAGTACTAAGGATATGTTTGCCTTGGCTTCATTTGGCTCTGCATGCTTAGCAGCACAGCACCAAACAGGCTGATGGCCTCTTGCCAAACTGTAATATTTCCTTTTGCTGTTGTTCATAAAGGCATTCAGGAAAACAGTTGAGCACAATAAGGCCCTTCCTGTTCCGGACAGGCGTGTGAACCACCCAATAAACTTGGAATGAATCATCTGAACTGTGAATTTCCTTTCATTTGCAAATATGCCCTCTCAGCAGCAGCTGCTGTGGATTTGAAAAACATCCAGTCTCAAATAGTTATGCTTAGGATAGCCTCCTCATATTGGCACTTTGAAAGGTCTCCCATCCTTTAGGTTTGCAGAAATAAATGTTTGTAGTGAATAAAAGATCACTGCAGGTTTAAAACATGTTTGGGATTAGGGGCTCAGGGGTGGGTATTGCTTGTTTGCTCGTATGTATGCCACGTGAACATGTGCGCTTGGTGTGTGCTGTGTGTGCATATGCAGTGCAATAAAAATTGTTCTGCACATGCGCAGAAGCAAAAAACAAGATAGGCGCCGCCCCGAGAACTGGTTTGTGGGCATGGCAAGCCTCGGTTGCTGCCAGTTCCAGTGACCCAGGCCACCAAACCACTACCAGTTCGGCCCAATCGGTCCAAACCATTTAGAACAATTTGGAACACGGTTAGCTTCACATTATCGTTCAAGTGCTTATGAAGATTATTTTTGTTTTTTAAGAAACTCTGAACTAAATATGAAATCATCTCCAGGACTTCTAAGTGTTTACTACAAAACCTCCCTAAATTTCACCTTGGAAAATAATGAAACAGATTGGCTGATGGTTGATATGGTAAAGGAACAATATTTCAGCAGGATTCATAAGAAGCCAGAATGGTGTCAAAATGACAAGAGCCTCATGATGTCTTTGGCTAAATGTGCTGTTTTATACTGTAATCTCATGAATGGAAGTACACAAATTCCAGCAATTGCATCTTGATATCATGATGCAGAAGTCATTCCCACTTCCCGATTGCACCTCCATAGACATGTCCGTGCAAAACCCAATTATGATTTCGAATAGCACTAATATTAATTTAGTTAATATTAATTTAGGTTTGGTTCAGATTTTCATCCACATTCAAGGACACGTATAAAATCAGCAATGCAAAACATTTCAACGGGATGCCAAAAAATACTGTCCCGCCTCCCATAAAGCAATTGATATGATCAGGATAAAGCTAAGGTTTAATTTTATTTTCTATGCCTATTGACTGAATTAAAATTAAAAATAATTATTACAACTCTCCAGTTATAGATTTCATATTTTTCCCTACCTCCACACTAAAAATTACAATTTGGCACATTTGTTTGAAGATCTTATTGGCTGCACCCAAAGGATTTGGAGAACAATGAAAGAGTCAAACAATACAAATGAAATTTCAAACTAAGAGAAAAGTATTTAAATAATGTAATGAATATTAAAAAGGGAGCTCTTTTTCTTTTGCTCCTTTCATTTCCTATGTATAGTCACTTGCTGCTTGCCTCATAAGATGGGCAATACTGTCCCAAGAACACGAACAGTTGAATGATTTTGCAACATAATATTTGTTAGCAAACTCTTAATAAAGCAATCTGATAGTTATATAACACACTTGCTTTGTTCAAAACACTTTGTCCTGGGCACCTCAAAACTGCTTAAGTCTGGAGAATGTACTTGCAGAAATTACCTGGAATGGTGTGATCCAGGGAGATTTGGCATAGTCTAGAAACAATGGAATGCTCTGGAATTAGCTAGAATGTTCTATTTCTGAACCAGTAAATTTTACATATTCTATTTTAATGCCTTTTACACTAACACAAAGTGTTACTTTGGTAGTTTGATTTATTTACAGAGGCAGTAAAATCCATCTGCTGACAATACTAGAAATTTTGTTATATTATATACCCCTTTGAATAATACTTCAATACAGATGGATGACAATATTCCATTTTTAAAATGACAATACTTTGTTTTGATTTCAATTGTCTTCTCATCCTCTTCCCTGAAATTCTGAAGCACAACTGTCTACAATACAAAGTAGCTGTATATAAATTCTACTGCCATGAAAAGGAGTGTTTTGATATAAATGTGTCTTTTGACTGTTAGTATTGCACTCGAGCATCTCAAGTGCCAAATTATAAAGTACTTTAAATGCAAATTGAAATGTAAGCTTTAACGGAAAATTATAGTGATTATCTGCAATACCTTTGCTAGCTAAATAAATGTTTGTTCTTCAGAATTGTATTCAAAATGTGTTTTGATTGAAGAAGGCTTGTCATCACAGTTAAATTGTATAGAGATCCAGTTATTATAGCTGCTAATAGTCTTCTCTTTCCACAAAGGATTATGAACTGGCAAAACTGTCCTCAGACTATAAAGAAAACACATTATTGTGGCAGCCTCATTCAGATGCAGTGGATTGGATTAACTATGTCTATAGCCAAGTTCAGAAGTGGCTGGGAAACTATTCCCGCCACCATTTTTGGTATTTTCCTTTCATTTTCCTTGTCTAAAATCAATAGAAGAGAAAACAGCTCAAACCGCTGAGGCGAGATAGATGGCTCTGTTGCTCTTTATTGCCATCTGGTGGCTTACTGGACTTTTGCAGTCCAGGTATGATTACCCTACTATTGTTTCCCAATTATATCAAGTGAAGAGGTGTAGATAGGCCAACAGAATAGTGTTATTTCATGCTGTAGATCCTGGATTTTCTTTTTTCTTTTCTTTCAAGTCACATATTTGATTTATGAAAACTGTACAACAAAATAAGGTTGGTTCAGAGCGATAATGAAGAAAATTATAAATTACAACAATGGGTATAGTGAAATAGATCAACCATGAATGCATGCAATCTCAGAAGGAATTCTTTCATTATGAAAAAGAAAGTCCAATTAAGCTGGTGCAAAAATAATAAAAAGAATGTAGTCTAAAATTTAGTTTCCTTTCTCCCCCTTTAAAATTTATCTAGCCTAGACTTCCTATACCAGGGGTCTGCAAAGTTGGCTCTTTTAAGACTGGTGGACTTCAACTCCCAGAATTCCCCAGCCAGCCTAGCTTGGGAATTCCCCAGCCAGCATCTGGGAGTTGAAGTCCACCAGTCTTATAAGAGCCAACTTTGCAGACCTCTGTCCTATACCATGAAGGAGGGAATAGAGAAGTCTTTTTCCATTCTGGAACAGACATTAGTCTGAAATGAAATTAGTCATGAAATATCCATTAAAAAAAAAAAAGAGTTAACAATTTCATTGCAGAAACTCTTCAGTACTTTCACTGCAGCCCAATTATACTCAAAGTGATAACATAATAAAATTATTAAAAATGCAGATAATTAATTGGCTGCAAATGATGTTTTAATGCCTTAAAATTAATGCATTTTGAAATACATTTTCACTTAAATATCTGCATGTTTATTTTTTCTGATGTTATTTTCCCTTTATCCCTCCCTCTCTTCTGTATAAATATGAAAAAGGTTTTTCCACATGTGCCTCCCCCCCAACCTCTTTAAAAAGGAATTAAACTTTGCCATCATAGTTTTAACACCTGGTTAATGGTTTCTTGATAATCAGTATATGAATATGAATGCCAAATATCTCAAAGAGGATAAGAAAATACTATTAAAATATAATGGGTTCTGCCACCCCAGGAGCTAATTTAACATACATATGTGATCTAAAACAATGCTAGCACATATAGAACAGAATTATAATAGTTCTCATGCAACAGCTATCTTTATAAAAATGTGATCTGACTCATCGGTTTTCTGGACCACTTTTATTACTTTAGGAAATAATGGAATAAATTGTACCTTTTTTCTGTTTTACCAGAATAGTGAAGTATTAGAACTATGTCATTATGGACTCACCAAATAAGAAATAACATAAATTTTGTTTTCTGGAAAATTACTCAAGATAAGTATGCAGACAAAGAAGTAAATAATGCAATAAAATTATATATATATATATATATATATATATATATATATATATATATATATATATATATATATATATATATATATATATATTATCAACACATCAATAATGTATGAAGGATGACTTCCTGTTCCGGCTTCTGGCGGTGATGGACGAGTCCTGGGACTCGTCCGCCGTTTTGTTCTTTTTTCTGCCCCAAACGGGGCGGGGTGCCCCCCGTTTTTTGGGGACCCTCCATAGGACTGGCTTGCCTGGACCTGTTCAGCCTGGCGGTGGCCGGGGAAGCGTCTTTGTCTTTGGTCTAGGTGGAAGAAGACATGCTGTGGGGGGCTTGGTTCCCTTCGCCAACAGAGGACGGCAACAAATGATTGATTTGGTGAGAACGGGAGCGCTTGGGCCAGATGGCTTTGCCGGGGCTTTGACGGCGAGGTGGAGAGTGAGTGACTTTAACTTTTTTGCTGGCGGCTTTGATTGAGAGAAATGTGGAGGGGGGTGTTTGCTAAACCACCCCCCCTCGGATTTATAACAGCGGCGCGCAGAAATGGCTCCTCGAACGCGAGGGAGCGGAAATTTCGCATCCGGACTTTTGCGGAACAAGTGAAAGTCTTTCGCGGCTTGTTTCTATACAATGTATCTAAGTCCGGCTTTATTGAAACAATTTTCTTTGGCACTTTCTCCTGCTGGCTGCCAGACTGGGCGGTGGAAGATGGCTGCCCTTTGTTCCTAAATGACTATTTTTTATGGAAAATTACCAACATCTCTTTGTGACTTGGACTGTCTCTCTCTACCAACGGAGGATTTTTTGGATTAATTGATTCCTTCCCAGGAGTGCCTTCTTTGTCTTAATAATTGACTGTGAAAATTGCTTCTCTCTCTGGACTCTATAGTTTTCCACAACTTTTCTGAACTTTTTTCCCTGGACTTGCTCCAGCGGCCGCACCCAAAAAACGCCATCTTAGTGGCACTGACTTTAACAGCTCACCATGGCTTCAAAAAAACAACCAGAAAATCCAGGATTGGAAGAAAGAATGACAGCTATGGAAGCAGTGTTACACTCCTTGGTGTTGGAAATTAAAGAATTGAGGAAAGATCATTGCAGCTCTAAACTTGAACTTTTGGAGACACAGAAAAAATTGATGCAGAATACACAGAAGACCGAGGAGTTGGAAGTGGGGCTGGCTGGGGCAAAGGGGGAACTTAAAAATATTAATACTGAAATTGGAGATTTGTCTGGTCATATGTCTAGGATGGATTTTGAGAGGATGTCATATTTTTTAAGATTTCAGAATATTTCTGAGGAATCTGGTGAATGCCTTCCTGATCTCATGAGTACAATTTTAGCAGACTATTTACACAAACCTAAAGATGAGATCAGGGGGGACATTGACCTAGTCTACAGAATAAATTCAGCATATGCCAGGATAAATGAAGTACCCAGAGAGATACATATTAAATTTGTTAGAAGGTCGACTAGGGAGGGAATCTTGAAGGCGCAGAAAGAGGGTCCGTTAATTTATCAACAAAAGGAAATCGCTATCTTGAAGCAGATCCCCAAAAAGATTAGAGAGGTGAGGAGGAAGTATTCCTTCTTATCTAAAAAATTGTTTAAACACGGGATTTGGTTTAAGTGGGCGATGCCAGAAGGGATATTGGTGTTCTGGGAAGGAGGAAGAGTAAGGATTAAAACAGTTGCTGAGGCGGAAGCCTTTCTTAAAAAACATTCCTCTACCCTGGGGGAAGATCCGGGAGGGGCAGAGGGGGCCACGGCCCCGCCCACTGGGGGCCAGGAAGGAGAACAAGAAGACACAATTGCTAAGAGACTTAGATCTAAAAAATGACTTTTATCTTTATTAATACAGTATAATTTTTATCTGGATGTTTGTACACGACTGCCAGCATAGAATTTAGAATTTATGATGTATGCATTTATTTTCACCTTGTAGTATTATTGAAAAATGTATTACCAATGTCTTATTAAGAAGCCCTGGAGGGGCCAACGATCTCGACGTGAAAGTTCTCAAAATATTTCTGTACTTCACCTTACCCTACCCTACTTGAAAAAATTTGTAAAAACCAATAAAACTTTTTCAATATTAAAAAAAAATGTATGAAGGATGTGAATAAACATAGAGGAATAGAGAACATCTTATTTCATGAGTTTTACTGGCAATACGAGCAGTATTAGATATGGGTATATTGATACATTTCTGAAGAATTGTGAAATCATACGAGGCAGATGCAGCTATTAATATTCACTACTTCAATGTTTGTCAACTTTAAGATGTTTGGACTTCAACTTGCAGAATTCTCTCACCAGCAGCTGAAGTCCTCACATCTTAAAGTTGCCAAGGTTGACAAATACTGCATTACTTCGTTTTTCTTAACAGTTCACAATAACGAGGCACAGATGCTCCAATGAAATGAGTGCCTGGAATGTTGTCTTATAAAAGTTATCTCGGTGATGATTGATTATTTGATAGTTCATGAATTTCTGAATAATATGTTATCTGGTCATGACCGCAAAATCTAGATAAACTTGTTCCTGGAGTGTTTGTTGCATGTATATTTTTTCACTACTTTAGCTTCACACATACTTAATAATATGTCGTAAATACCACATAAAAGTAATAGTAAAGTGTTTGATAATATGGAGAGCCAGACTCTTGAACTTAAATTCTAGGATTCTTTTTTTTACGTTCTGCATTTTCAACATGTTATCTTAAGACCATTCTATACATTGAACAGATATGAAAAAATAATAATAATGTACATGCGTATGTACTGAAAGTGGTGAAGTGGGAATCTAGAGATCTTAGACCAGGGAAAATTGTTATTTAATAATGTATCAGTTTTGTCCTATGATTCCAGGTATTAATCTGGAAAGATGTCTGAGAATCTTCTGCTGAATACTGAATACTTAAATGTCTGATATCTAAGATTGAATAATAAACTCTAATGTGAAAGTCTGCAGCTTGACTCACTCACTCTTATTTCTGTCACTATAAGAGAAGAAGCTAGAGGCCATCTTGACTTCTAACTATTGATCAGGTAGGTTACTAATACTTTGATCAAGCGCCAGAACTAAGTGACTATCAGGTGGATCAATTAGCCTAGGCAATGAACTATGTGGCTCAAGAGGTGGGACACAGTCACAACCAGTTCCCTCTATGCCTAGTCCTGATCCTAAATCCCCGAGTATTGCTGGAGCAGATACTGCAGATACAAGCCTCATTTCTTGAGAAAGATGATGGGAATTAAGGAAAAAAATGCTTTCTTTGTTCAATATGTACCACACATCTCCTTGTGATCAGTTAATTTATTCAGTGACAGAACCTGAGTAGGATCTATAATTTGCCTAGGAGGTCTAATCTGAAATAGAGACTGCCTGATCCATCAACCTATCAATTTTGGATGTTGTGTCCTATTCTCTAATATCTTTCATTCTATTAATCTTTAGAAAACTATTAAGGAAGCACATTATGTATTTTGGGAATAATGTCACATTACGTGTTTCTTGTTGAGAGTCTATCGGATAAAAAAGAAAATATGAAAATCTACATAACCCAACTCTTTTGTAAGAGCATCAGAATTCATAATAGTGTTTTTATCAATTCGTGTCAACTACATTAGATTTTTCTCTTTTCTGTCAGTGCAGATTTTTTTAAAAGCAAGTTAAGCTTCTAAAAATGGAGAAGTAAGGCCTCCTTTTTTCTTTCAGTCCTTGCAGTGGTCCCCAATGCTTTGTTCTCCCCAATCCCTAAAGTTCTTTTAAACCACTGCCATTAAGCTATCAAAGAACAATAGTAGTGTAAGGTATTTCATTCTGAAATGGGATAATGGCAGATTAACAATCAATGAAATTTAGAGGGTGTGTCTGATTTTAGTGTGCTTCAGTGAATCAATGCAATCTGTTTGCTTTGATATGGTAGACTACAGGTCAGTGTGTAGATATCTTTTCCAGCTTGTGCTTTAATTTCTTTGGGAAGGAGGGAAGCCTCCAACTTGACTTGGCAAGAGTTCAGAAACCACAACTATTCTGTGCATGGCCCGACCATTTCTAAAATACATTTTGCGCTTTTGGTAGATGTTGTAATGCTTTTAGCACAGTGTGAAATCTTGGCTTATACCAGTGTCTAAAATAAGACACTGTTGACTCTCATTTTGTGAGAGAGGATGTTAACTTATGAAAAGCCTTTAGTTTGGATGGACAGACAGACACAAATGCAGATTCAAATCAAATTTCAGCAAAGATGGAATTCTGAGATTTTACTGGTAATGTTTGGCTTTCACATGTGCTAAGTCTGGATTTCTTCTTGTTTCTCTAGTGTCTTCTCCTGATTTCAGAATGTACATGTGGCAGTTGATCTGTGGAAAAGTTCACAGATCTGAGTTACAATCAAGAACTATAATTTAATATCTTGGGTTTAGCACACATCTTGCTGATTTTGTAACCAATTTGACATTCTGCCTTTGCAGTGAGCGTATTTTTATTAGTATTTATACTCAAACTCACTTGTGGAAAGCAAATCCAACATTAACCTAGATTAGGGATTGCTCGCTGATCTTGTGAATCTAATTACTGATGAATAATAGGATTTTGAGAGAGCCATGCATAATGATACTATTGCAGATTACAAACGATGGACAATGATATTAATTTTAACATCCTTGAAATATGTATTAGGGAATGGTTCAAATGACTGCTTGGTGTTGTATATGGTGTATATGGAGGCTATATGGGGTTTTGATTCTTAGATCTGTTTATGATAATAGACTACTCTGTATTATTAATTTTAGAACAAAAGATTAATATTTTTATATTTGTAAGTATGTCTAAGAAAGTTGGACTCTTTCTATTTTCCTTTTATCTATGCCCTGCATTACTCACTCACTTCTTTGCTTCTATTCCCCCCCCCCTATTTTACACAAAGAGAGATGGGGGGTGAGGGGTGGGGCGGGCAAAGAGAAAGGCAGAGAGAGAGAGGCAGAGAGAGAGGCATACTGCTGGCCCTGTCAGCCCAATTGTTCTGGTAGGCAGGGTCCAGGAGAAGGGTCTTCTTAGCCATTGCATCTGCCCTCTGGAACATCTTGCTTCCTGGTCTAACCCTCCTGACCCTTCTGTAGGACTCTAAAGACCTGTCTCTGCCTGTGGTAAGATGGGCAATCAATACTTACATCAATTTATGTCTGTCTGTCTGTCATCTAAAGAGAGAGATGATTGTTCATTAGGCAAGAGATTAGGGGGTTTTAAGCATAGAAATAATTTTATTTTCCTGGCAAAGGATTCCTTCAATTCTTCACCTATAATATTCTTCACACTATTCCAAATTTCACCCTTTTGCTGTTGAATTTTAGCACATGATGTGTCAGACCATTTTTCAGACTTTGGAAGGCTTTTAAGAGTGGAAATGGGAGCATGCCATTTAAAGAGCTCCTACTCCTATTTAATGAGAGGGTGGGGGAGAATCACATCATTCAAGATGGTGCCAAATTTTAGCAATATGATCTTAGAGTATGGGAAAGCTGCATTATTGCCCTAGCATAACTGTAGTATATTTCCATATCTATTCTGGCAAATGTAATTAAATTTCTTTGGAATCTTTATTGCTGAGATCCATAAAAGAGCTATAAAAGTCAAAAATGTGGAATGGAATCTAGACACATCTGCTGTTTTATTACTTTGGAAATGACAAAACAAAGCCCTACAAATCAGAATACTAGAATATGAGGACTAGTTCCCTGTTGGTAGAAAAGAAGCCACCTGATCTCCAGGCCAGAAATGGCAACATTTTCTCAATGAGGCAGATTTTAGCCATTGATGGATAAATTTATTTCAGATATATTTTTCATTGTCTTTCAGAGTCTGTTGTTTTGATATTTAAGGGATGTTTAGAGGCAAATTGTCTCTGACCAAGCAATTATGATTATAGCTCTTAGAAGGTTATATATCCTCTGTGATTTGCCTAATCTAACTTTAAAATCCTGAAGCTCATATTCAGATGGCAGTTCAAATACTAATACTGTAACTAATGCAGATAGGAGTTGAAGGGTTGGACTAAGATTATAGAGAATCCACCCTCAACCATTGATGAACAGCTCTGTGTCTTTATTCTGTTAAATCTCAAAACATTACTACCGGTAGGAAAGAATAAAAGAGGGAATGCAAGATATGCCACTTTGAGTTCCCAGAGGAAAATCATATACTATTGAATTTTTAATATGCAAACTGATCCTCATTAATCACAGATTCTTATTTGTGAGTTTGGTTACTGACTAAAATGTATTTGTAACCTCCAAATCAATTGTCACAATGCACCTGCAATCATTTAAATTGCCTGACGTGCATGAGCCATGGTGGTGCAGTGGTTAGAATGCTGTATTGCAGGCTACTTCTGCTGACTGCTGGCTGACTGCAATTTGGCAATTCAAATCTCTCCAGGCTCAAGGTTGACTCAGCCTTCCAGCCTTCCGAAGTGGGTAAAAGGAGGATCCAAATTATTGGGTGCAATATGCTGATTCTGTAAAACCGCTTAGAGAGGATTAATATACTGTAAGTCTATTGCTATTGCTATGTTGCCAGCTGAAGTTGTAAAAGGGGATGCTATGATATCTTACTTCCATTTCATGCAGTAAACAAGCACTCTATTGGAGCAATGGTCAGTATTCACTAGTTCATTGTTCAAGCAATTTTCTAAAACGTAACTTTGATTATTCTCCCCCTTCTCTCCCTCCCTCTCCTTCTCCATCTCTGTCTCTATTTCTATCTATCATCTTTTTTATTATTAGAGAATCATCTGGTAGCTAGGCACTGTATTTATTTAGGAGTATACAAACATCACTGTGAATGGGGATATCATATGAATGGACAGGACCATTTCTTAAACTTTTCTATTTCAGAAGGATAGGCATTTTTGTTGGTTGGTTGGTTTCTATACTATGCTCATTCTGTAATAGAACTTTAGAAGTTTTCATATGGTTCCTGCATTGTCCACTTTTGAGGGGGAGGAAAAGGGTAGGAGAGTAGAATTACATTAATTCCTCCTTTATTCTTATTTCTTAAAGGGTTTCTACTCGGGTCTGTATATCTGGGTTTAAAACTTTATTTGCTTTTATTTGCATATTGTTTAATTTTGTAAAGAGCATTGATTAACTATTTATGTGTTTAAGATTAAAGGTTTTGTTATTTAATAAAAATCAAAGATATGTTAGGAATATCTGCAATATAAAAAGTACAGTAGATCAATGTTTCAATAAGAAATTAATGTGCACATGTAGCTACTGTTATTTGTAAACTTGTACATAAAATAAATTCGTAAATGTTGTTTTAAGTATTATATATACATCTAGATTTAGTCCTCTCTGGTTTAGAATAAACTATAGTTCTTTGCATAAATACATTTGTATTAATCTGATTGAAATTAATTCATTTAATGTGTATATTTAGTACCTATAATATCTGATACTTTACACAACAATGTTACACTGTTGAATGTAACTGCTTGGAAGTCAGTGGTCTTAATATCCATACAGTACAAAGAATAAACATATAGAAAGACATATTCTTGCAAACTCTCTTTGTTCTTTCAATGCCCGACTGCTAGTCTTTCCTTTTAGATATGCATGTGTAATGTTTCGGCCCTTTGCCAAAAATAGGCACTTAGCACTGAAATTCAAGAACCATGGAATTTCTGGAATTTGCTATCTTTCCTTTCTGGTGATGATGAAAACTGTATGAGTTTTTGTCTTTTGTTTAACCCACCATGTAAAAACTTAGATAATCTACGAAGCTTACATTACTATATTATATGCTCCACTGCCCTAAATCATACAATAAATCATGCATTTCATTTATTTAAGTTACAGCTTTTACTGAGTCTGTTGCACAAGAAGTCAGTTGCAACTTCCTAGTAGATAATATGATACTGTTTGAAACTGGAATGAACAATATGGAGAGCAGTAATTTGTTTATATGTTGTATTTAATAATATTTTATATTACCTTTAGCAATATTTTATAATACAGGAAATGCATGACACAAGGCAACACTACTGATAAAAAGCATTGAAGTAGAACTTAAATCATTGTCAACTAAAAAAAAGCAACAAGAAGAATGCTAAAAACAGTTTGAAGTGTTAGATGCATTCTTTTTACAAAAGTACTATCACTTGGGTCACCCTGTGGTGTGTTTTCCAAGGAGGAAGCAAATAGGGAAATCCTAAATCCCAATCTATTTCAATCATCTCATTTGCTGTGTGTTAATTTACCTCTGTTCAGTCTTCCCTTGGTTATATACTTATTTTAAATACTTTCTTTCATTTCCTTCCATTTCAATCCCAACACTGATGGCATTTGGAATTATAATAGTACATTTGACTATCATAGCCTTTCTCAAAGTTAGAGCAATTTGTTCAAATCTTCTTTCATTTTCATAGTAAAAACTAAGGATAGTAATTACAGTAGTGATCACGATGATGGCAAAAAACAGACATTATGAAAATTAAATAGTCTTACCTGGCTATGTATAATTATGTACAGTTATTCTTCTAGATAAAACCCAACATATACTGTAACGATGTTCAGTTCAGTCATATCACCCTGAAACATTATTATTGCCTGATAGAAATAATGTTGACGTATTAATAATTGTAAAATGATATAAAATCAATGAGTTTCTGAAATGAAAAGAAAAAAGAAATACGAAATAATGTATAGATTACTATTAGTCTTAAATATGACTTGTTATCTACTTTATTAATAGTCTGGTTTTTATTATGCTAATTTACCATTTTGGTTTCATTTGGACATGCTGTATTAGTATTTTAAGTTTTTGACTATAAATAAATACTTCACATCCTCTCACCCATATATCCATTTAGTGTTTCATCTATCTTTTCTTTCCGAATCTACAAATAACTGGCATTGTTGTAAGCAGGGGTGGGCTGGTACAGGTTCGTCTGGGTTTGGGAGAACCTGTGGCTAACATTATGGCCCGTTTGGAGAATCTCCAAATCCCACCCCTGGTTGGCCCCTCCCACCCATCCTGTCCCCTGCCAGGAGTCCCCACACTGCCCCTTTTGGATGCGAGGTAAGTCCAGGGTACACACGGAGGCACAGGGAGGGGAAAAACTGGAACTTTCTGTAAGTTCTGGAAGGCTGGAAAGGCCCATTTCTGGTCTCCAGAGGGCTTCTGGAGCCTGAGAGAGGCATTTTTCACCCTCCCAGAAGCTCAAGGAAAGTTTCCAGAGCCTGGGGAAGGCAACCCCCCCCCCCATGACCTGGTGTAGGAGTCTGACTAGGCCATGCCCACCATGGCCATGCCCACCCAGCAATCAGGCAGAGAACCCATTGCTGAAATGTTTGAAGCCCACCCCTGGCTGTAAGTTTTTGAAGGAAAGTCAATACACATCTCTCTTCCTCAGCCAGATAGAGAGCTCCTGTGAATAACTACGGCCAAACTGAACGGCTGGCAAAATTATTCTTCTGGGAGACAGTAGTGTTCTTCTAATTATTACTGGATATGTGAATCAAATCAGGCATGAATGAGTCCAAACATGTACCTCCAAAACTGATACTTTATTTATAATAATGTTTTAGGGTTTGGGTTTTTGTTTTAAGCTTACATTTTATCCAAGTTATTGTGAAACTCTAAGAATCTAGCCATTGGAGACACTCTACCACTAATTGGCACAGACATTCTTCCATAATTTGGTAGGATGTGCTGATTTGTAATATGATTCAAGAATTTACTTCCTAATTGAAAGGGCTTCCTAAAATCCCTTGCATTCCCAGCTTCTCGGTTTTCACTTGTTTCTTCTTATCTTTCACATGATATGTGTGATTTGTGTCTTTCATTGTCTATATAAACATATGGTCTGTTTTCCCCATATCACTCTCTCTCTCTCTCACACACACACACACACACACTACACTACACACACGCACACACAGAGAGAATATTATTTTACTTTGTAATGTTTATCAGTGCATTTTGGTTTCTACTATAACTAAAATACTTTGTTTTAAATTTAACTAGGTTCAAGATTTGTATATTTTAAGAGTGATGTATAAAAATTAGAAAAAAACAAATTAGAACTGCAGAAGTGGGAGAGGTGTGTGACATCAGCCTAAATCATTTTCTCTTTTGCTGGATGGCACAATAATCATTTCTGGGAATCATTCTGCTTCTATGATATTAGGAGCAATTTAAGAGATATCCTAGGAAGTCTTTTTCAAATCTTCTGAGAACAGCTTAGTCTTTCTTGACTACATCGGCCATGCAAGATCAAAGAATAAAAGAATCTGTTATTGTGTATTTCTAGTCTTATAAAAAGAAGCAATTTGTTTTTGAAGCTTGACAAATATTGGATCATGACAAGTAGGCAATATGTTTATATATAAAATAGCTTTTTAAAGAGCTGATGCTGAAGTGATTTAGAATAACAAAACCTGAATCAGAAATTATTAAATTAACATAATTTTCTTCAAACGATTCAAAACTACAATAATAAGCTTAAATGCATGGCACAATTACATTTTAAACAGACTACTGGGACTTAGAGTGCCAGTTTACAAGTAAATGAGTCAACAAAAGTATATCAAAATATGTAGTAAGTGCATTACATTGTCTAAGGGAATTGCTTGAAAAATTGAGTCTTCTACAGTTTTAATTTATGAATGTTAATTCTTCTATAATTTTGTTACTAATTAGCTATTGATTGTTGTAATATAAGAATTCTTGATTAGATTATCTCTTCATTTGGTATGCTAGATCAGTTCCTCTCCAAATTAAATCCTTATTTTCATAGGGTACAGCTTTATCCACATTCTGCTTCTTCATTTTAAATGAGAATTTTCTGATAGCCATTCTCTTTATAGTGTATTCAAAAACCATTGAGTCATTCTTGTCTATATATTTATTCATACCCATTTAAAAGTCTAGAAAGTTAGCAAAATATGACTTGCAGAAGCCATGGTGGTTCTTTTTTAGAATGGTATGCCCTTATTTTCTGTTTAATAAAATTTCTACCATTTGCCATAGAGCAAACATTTAAGTAGCTACCTGCGGGACCGCCTCCTACCACATACCTTCCTTAGACCTGTCCGCTCCCACAGAGTGGGCCTCCTCAGGGTGCCATTCGCCGGACAATGCCGACGGGTGGCCCCCAGGGGGAGAGCCTTTTCTGTGGCAGGGCCTGCCCTCTGGAACGACCTTCCCCCCGACCTTTGGATCATCATGGACCTACACCTCTTCCGCCGGGCACTAAAGACACATCTATTTCAAGAGGCCGGCCTGGCTTAATTTTAATGGATATCGTTTTAATTGATTTTAACCCTTTTTAATCTAAATTTTAGCACAGACCGTAATTTAATTTATTTTTAACTGTTTTGTACTGTATTGTTTTATATTTTTATATTTCTGTGCACTGCCCTGAGTCCCCTAGGGGAGATAGGGCGGTATACAAATTTGAAAAATAAATAAATAAAATAAAAGCTAGCTTAAAGCTATTTTTACCATTTTTACAGTATATTATGTCAACAGTCTGATAACTGATCAACCGTCATAGCTCAGTTATAAAGCATCAGTAGTTCAATAAACATGATTTATGATTCTTCTTTATTTTAAGAAACTGGGTATATCTAGTTTAATGAAAAGAAGGATCAGGGGAGACATGATAGCAGTGTTGCGATATCTCAGAGGGTGCCACAAAGAAGAGAGAGTCAAACTATTCTCCAAGGCACCTGGAGGCAGGACAAGAAGCAATGGGTGGAAACTAATCAAGGAGAGAAGCAACTTAGAACTAAGGAGAAATTTCCTGACAGTTAGAACAATTAACCAGTGGAACAGCTTGCCTCCAGAAGTTGTGAATGCCCCAACACTGGAGGTCTTTAAGAAGATGTTGGATAGCCATTTATCTGAAATGGTATAAGGTTCCTGCCTACGCAGGGGGTTGGACTCAAAGACCTACACGGTCCCTTCCAACTCTGTTATTGTATTGTATTGTATTGTATTGTATTGTATTGTATTGTATTGTATTGTATTGTATTGTATTGTATTGTATTGTATTATCTCTATTTATTGGCTGCAATATATTTCTCTCACAATCATCCCTTGCCCTCACTTAGTACCTAATCTTTGTATTCACTTTACAGATATGCATTTGTCTACCAACATTATGAGGAACATGCAATAGCATAAGGAAGTACTTGTGATCTAAAAAAACACTTTTTAAAATAATTTCCTAAAAAACCATTAGCATATATTATTTCACTTTTAATTTCAGTAATAATAAATTATCTTAGAAAGTAATAAGTACCAATCCATTTTATAGTTCTTGTTGTTTTCACATGAGGATAATGTAGATTGTATTTCAAAGGTACTATTTAACTTTGGTTTGTGTTTCTAAATTTAGACTAATTACCCTTTCTTGAAATTAATCTCACCAACCTCTTTTTGTGCGAATATTGCTGAAATCCTGATCAGTTCATAGGACTTAAAGAGAAAAGCAGGAGAGAGATTGTCCTTGTCTGGCAAGTTTCAGACACAAAAGCAGACATGTTAGTTAGACTTTGAAATGTCAGCAAACTAGGTCACCAAATAACCTGTGATAAATTTGGTCTTTGTACTTAAAAATAAGGAAAACGGTGTAATTAAACTGCTGGTGCTTTTGTCTTTTTCTACCATGTGTGGAATCACTTCAGCATAACTCAAACTGCTGTTTGGCTGTCACTTCTATTTTCTTCTGTCTGGCAATTACCCTTATGACAGAAAGGCATCCACTCAAACACAATAATATCTTTGACTCATTTCTACAGTCTGTAAAAAAAAAAAAGTTTGTTACTTGATATTAAGTAATCAACAGCTATCTTGCGCCTGCGCGAGGAAGATGGCGGTCTAGCTGAGAGCTCCGCTGGGCCATGGAGCTCGTTAGCCGCTTTTGGTAGTGCCCCAGCCCTCTAGTTACTATTTTGAGGGCTGGGATCGGAGAGGGACCCACCTGGACGCAGGGTGAGGTCTTCGCTGAGGCGGCTGGGTGGACGGCGGTGGCGGCGGCGGCGGCGGCGGCGGTGTGAGCGTCGGGCCGGAAGTCGGCTTCCCCGGCGTCCCGGCGTCCTGGGATGGCGTTTTCCGACGCTCCCCTGGCGTCCTTGGGATGGTGTTTCCCTGGTGCTCCTTTGGTGTTCCCCTGACGTCCCTGGCATTCCCAAGCGTCCCTGGGATGGCGCTGGAAGTCGGCCGTGCGCCTGGAGGTTGGAGAGCCCGGAGGGCCGGAAGAACAAACCCAGGTGCGGGGGCGGCGGTGAGAGAGCCGCCGTGAAGATCAGCGGCTTGAGGGCGGAGAGGGCTGTGAGAGAGCCTGGAAAAAGCCCTGATGTCGGAGAGCCAGAGGGCCTGGAGGGCCTGGAGGGCCAGGAGGATGGGCTTAGGTGCGGAGGCGGCGGTGAGAGGGCCGCCATGAAGACCAGCGGAGACCAGTGGCACGTCAGAGGTGGAGATGGCTGTGAGAGAGCCAAAACGGAGGTTGGTGCCCTGGGGATGGTTGCTCAATTGAAAGCAACAACTAAGATCTTCCGACCATGGACATCTTTCTAATATCTTTTTAACCCTCCCAAGGGAAAGAAGACTCTGAACGCTTTAGCTGAACTGAACCCCTACCGATGCACTTTAACCTACTAATGGAACTGATATTTTAACATCTATTTATCATTCTTAACATCATCTATCTTCATCTAAATGCGGCTAACGATGCACTTTTAAAACCCTCATGACCCATGCTTTCATGCTTTTATGCTTTTATGTATTTGAACTGCTCTACATTACATTCATTTATAATTATTTATGTATTTATTTAATTATCTATTTATGTCATGTATGATAGGCTAGACTTGTTACGACTGCGGGAGTCCCCGCTCTCGCAGGTTTGGCCCTCCGTTCTAACGAGGGCCCACCTTGATGAAGGATTTATTAATCTGGAGAGGTGGAAAAAGCGTAGGCTTAGGGTTTTTTTAATTTTTAAATTAATGACTATTTTAGGGGGTACCAGGGAGGAGGGAGGGTGTAGTCAGGTTGAGGCGGGTGAGGGAAGAGAGGGCCAGGCCAGCGGGCGACGGAGGGAAGCGGAAGGTTCCGTTAGGAGGGGGGAGATTCAAGTCGTCCCGACAGAGGGCATTTCCATCCAGAAGGTCGTGGGGAGAGGCAGGTCCGAGGGGAGACAAGTGTCATCCTCCCGGTTGGGGACACGAGGCCGTTGGCTACAGACGGTCAAGTGCCTCAACCCCTGCAGGCTAGGTGGCCAGGGTGTACAGAGCCAGGGCCTGCGGCTGATGTTCTGCAACGCCAGGTCCGTTGCCAACAAAGCCCCCCTCATTCACGACCTCGTGTCGGAGGGGGAGCCAGACCTGGTGGGAATTGCAGAGACCTGGTTGGGCCACGAGGGTGGACTCCCCCTCGTTGAAATGTGCCCACCAGGTTACCACGCTTTTCATCAGCCTCGGGCCCTGGGTAGGGGTGGTGGGGTAGCGGTCATTGTAAAGGAAGGTCTTGAGCCGAGAGAGACCATTGTGCCACAGACTACCGGTTGTGAGTCCCTTTGTGTGAAGTGGGGCCTAGGGAGGCAGTTGGGCTTGCTGGTTGTATACCTGGCTCCCCGCTATGTAGCAGCAGCCCTGCCCGAGCTCTTCGAGGTGATCGCTACGGTGGCAGTGGAGACCCCCAGACTTTTAGTCATGGGGGACTTTAATCTGCCATCGTTGGGCGAATCATCCGAGGTAGCTCGGGAGTTCATGGCTTCCATGACGGCCATGGACCTGACCCAACTAATTCAAGGCCCCACTCACGAGGGTGGACATACACCGGATCTCATCTTCGTCTCAGGCCAATGGACGAGTGATCTGGGTATAGGGGACATAGTCATTACACCCTTGTCATGGACAGACCACTCACTTCTCCGGCTCGACTTTCCGACCGCTGCTCCCCTCCGCGGGGAGGCGGGACCTGAGTTACCAATCTGGTTCCGCCCCAGGCGCCTGATGGACCCGGATGGGTTCCAAACGGCGCTTGGGCCAGTTCCTGTACCCCTGACCCGCGCCCCGATGGAGGACCTCGTGGCCGCATGGAATAGTGCGACCACGGGAGCCTTGGATCGGGTCGCGCCCTTGCGGCCTCTCTTGCGGCGGCGGAACACCCTGGCTCCTTGGTTTACCGAGGAGCTGGGGGTGATGAAACGCCGCAAGAGATGCCTAGAGAGTAGATGGAGGTCTTCTCGTTCTGAATCTGACCGGACACAGGTAAGAGCCCATTTACGGACTTACATTGTGGCGCTGAGAGTAGCCAAACGTCATCATTGCGCTACTCTCATAGCATCCGCAGAAAACCGCCCTGCCGCCCTGTTTAGGGTGACCCGCTCCCTCCTTCAACAGAGGGTGCGGGAAGCCCCGCTACAGGGTAGAGCAGAGGAATTTGGGACTTTTCTGCAGGAGAAAATCGCTCAGATACAGAACGAGTTAGCCCCCATTCATGGCCCAGTGGGATGCCACGAGAGAGATCTTGTTTGGGAGGAATTTGACTCCGTTACTTCCGAGGATATGGACAGGTTACGTGGGCGACTGCGAGCCACCACATGTTTATTGGACCCGTGTCCCTCCTGGCTTGTACTGGCATCCTGGGAGGTGACACGAGGCTGGCTCCAGGAGGTGGTCAACGCTTCCTTGAGTGAGGGTGCCTTGCCTGCTTCCCTAAAAGAAGCGATGGTGAGGCCCCTCCTTAAGAAGCCCTCCTTGGATCCAGCTTCTTTGAACAACTATCGTCCCGTCTCCAACCTTCCCTTTTTGGCGAAGGTTGTCGAGAGTGTGGTGGCACAACAGTTTCCCCGTCACCTGGAGGAAGTAGACTATCTAGATCCGCGCCAGTCCGGCTTCCGGCCCGGGCATAGCACCGAGACGGCATTGGTCGCGTTGGTTGATGATCTCTGGAGGGCCAGAGATGGGGGTTGTTCCTCCATCCTGGTCCTATTAGACCTCTCGGCGGCTTTCGATACCATCGACCATGGTATCCTATTGCATCGGCTGGGGGGGTTGGGGGTGGGAGGCACCGTTTTACGGTGGTTCTCCTCCTACCTCTCTGGCCGATCGCAATTTGTGTTGACAGGGGGGCAGAGGTCGACCGCGAGACCCCTCACATGTGGGGTGCCTCAGGGGTCGGTCCTCTCGCCCCTCCTGTTCAACACATACATGAAGCCACTGGGTGAGATCATCCGTTGTTTTGGGGTAGAATACCATCTCTACGCTGATGACACCCAGCTGTACATTTCTACCCCAAACCACCCCAACGATGCCGTAGCGGTGATGTGCCAGTGCCTGGAAGCTGTACGGATCTGGATGGGAAGTAACGGACTCAGGCTCAACCCGACCAAGACCGAGTGGCTGTGGTTTCCGGCTGCCCGATTCAACCAGCTCACTCCATCGCTGGCCATAGGGGGCGAACATCTTGCTCCTGTGGATGGGGTGCGCAATTTGGGTGTCCTCCTGGATGCCCGGCTGTCCATGGAAGATCAGGTGACAGCCGTGGCCAGGAGGGCGTTTTACCAGGTTCGCCTGGTTCGCCAATTGCGCCCCCTATTGGATCGGGACTCCCTTCGCACAGTCACTCATGCTCTCGTGACATCCCGACTGGACTATTGTAACTCTCTCTACATGGGGCTGCCCCTGAGGTGCACCCGGAGGCTTCAGCTAGTCCAGAATGCAGCCGCGCGAGCAATTATGGGGACCGCAAGGTCTACCCATGTAACACCGCTCTTGCGCGAGCTGCACTGGCTGCCTGTCGTCTTCCGGGTGCGCTTCAAGGTGCTAATCATCATCTTTAAAGCGCTCCATGGCTCGGGACCTAGCTATCTGCAGGATCGGATCCTGCCTCATACGTCCTCACGGCCGATTCACTCCCACAGAGAGGGGCTTCTCCGGGTGCCGTCCACTAGACTGTGTCAGCGGGCGACACCCAGGGGAAGGGCGCTCTCTGTGGCGGGCCCGGCCCTCTGGAACGACCTTCCCCCCGACATTAGGACAACTACGGACCTCCGCTCCTTCCGTCTTAAATTAAAAACTTACTTTTTCCGTCTGGCCGGCCTGGGATAGCCTCCTTGCCTTGGGATTTTATAGAATAGGTTTTAGTTTAATTGGGATTTTAGCACAGGGTTTATTTAATTGGTTTTTAAATTTTGTTGTTATATTTATTGTTGTTGTTTATATATTGCTTTTATGCTACCTGTGCACCGCCCCGAGTCCCCATGGGGAGAGGGGGCGGTCTAGAAATAATAAATTATTATTATTATTATTATTATTATTATATGTAGAACCTGATCATCACTGGTAACATCAGAAGCAGAACCTCTGAGGGGATTTAAAAGCACAGGAGTGTTTATAAGAAAGGAGCTGGCTCTCTTTGTATTATTACATATTTTAAAAGCTGCAAAGTCTCAACCATGCATGTTCAGCTCCAAAGTAATTAAATCTCATTGCATTGCCTTAATTCTTTTTAGGCATTCTAACCTGCTCTTTCTATGCACATTTGCAAGTGATGGCAGAAGAATTTTCTTTTCACCACCTTTAGACAAATGCAGCATGCACAGTTTTGGAATTTTAGGATTAGAGAAGTTGAGAGGACATGAAAACTGTCTCACTACCCCTAGACCTACCCTGATCATTCTCTGAATCTGTCAAAAGATATTTTAAATAGCAACCATTCATACAAAAAGTGGGTTTGCATTTGGTAAATTCTGGAGAACAGGTTACAGAACCCTGTTTTGTCCCAAGGGTGAGAAGAATGAAGATTCGGATTTGCTGATATATCATTCAATGATTTTCAATCAAGAAGCAAGTTCCAATAATTATCCAATAAAAAATGTGCTTTCTCCTTCATTTAGGCTATAAAAATAAAAGCCTGGAAAAGGGATACAACTTGGATCTGCATAAATTTCCTATCTGTCAGGGTTGATCCAAAGATAGAGCAGAAAAAATAGATTGTAAGTGGCTGCCGACAATGGTTAAGTGCAGTGATGGGGAATCTTTTCGGCACCAAGTGCCCAAACCAGAATGTGCATGCGTGTGTGCATGTATGTGTCCATGCATTCAAGCATGTGCATGTGCACGCATGTGTGCTGGAATGCCAGAAACCTGAAGACCAGCTGGCTGATGTGCATGTGCCCGCTGGCCAGCTGGTCTTCAGGTTTACGTGCAATCATGCCCGCTAGCCAGCTGGTTTTCGGGTTTCTGGTGCTCTGGCGCACAAGAAGACCAGCTGGAATAACGGAAACCAGAAGAACAGTTGGCAATGGCATGCATGTCCACAGAAAGGGCTCTGCATGCCACCTCTGGCATGCATGCCATAGGTTTGCCATCACAGGGTTAGTGTCTTCCCCTGTATCTAAAGGCAGCAGCTTAGTTTATTGAATACAGGAAGACCATAAGACATAACTCAACATTTTCCTGCTACTCTTGCCTTCTAATATATACAATCTGAAATATCTTTAATTCTCTGTCAATTGATAAACCCTACATCATATGATCAACAGTCTATCCTTACCGCCTCCATATGTTTTCTTTCTGACTTCAGTTGATAAGCCTTATGCTCTAGCAAATCAAATAAACTTAAGGATCTCAAGCCTCTGGAGTCCATCCACCATTGCCTCCTCTCCTTTCTTCAGATATCCCCATTGCCAATAACCAAACTTCAAACCCAAGTAAAACAAGAAAAGTTTGAAAAAGCTTGCAGCTGTAAAATAAGTTTGATAAATGACAATCAAAAGTGTGATCATATTACTTCAAAATCTATTTAGGTAGACAAACTTGGGGAACGCGATGATTACAGACTTTGTCAAACATTAAATATAACTTATTTAGGCCTTTTTCTGTGGTTGAATAAGAGAGTGCTTGTACAGTAAAGTTTTATGCAGTTGGCAAATATCCATTTTATGCCTAACTTCAAATGCATTAATGAAAATAAAAAGTTTGTTGTTCCACAAATGAAATGGTTAATGGGGGTATTATAAATTTAATAAACAAAAGCCATAATCTATCCATTTTCTAGCTAAGGGTGATTTTGCCTTGATCAATTTTTGTGTTCTTTAGAATCTCAGTTTATCCACAAACTGAGATCCATGCCGCTTTGATAAATCTAATTAAAAACATATATGCTCAGCATTTGCCACTACTTCAAAAATATCCTAGTTGGCCGAAGGCTGCAGAATTAAATGGTTTCTTTGGGAAAGTTTCTAGTCATTACAAAAAGTTTCAGAATTTCTTTGTACAGTTGCCTTCATTTTTTTCAAATTTTTCTATGCACCCACATTTTGATTCATGCAGTTAAAGCCATAGCATAACTATTTGGCAGTAACTAATATGGAACTGGAAAGAGTCCCAATGATTTGGCATAGGATTGCAGCCTAAATTTAGAATCATGCCTGTTCCCCAGTTTCATAGGAATAAATGCCACTCTGCTCTAATATCAGAGAAAGTCTTGTAAAAGTGATCTAGGTCAGTGAGCAAGCATGGTGATTACCCTTGTATTTATAGTCATATTTCTAAAACCAGATGTCTGGATGTATAATCATGGGAGAAGCTTCAAGGCTGTAAATTTTGGAAGAACTACAGTGTGGCTTATTCACCAAGAGAAATTGCTGATCAGTACCCACCAGTGGTGATGGTGCCGACCTAGAGCCAGCCAGGATAAATGATTTATTACTCAGCCAGTAACAGATATTCATTATAATCTTTAGATGCTGCTAGTTCATTCTGTTTATACAACTATTTAGCGGTCATTTATTAAAAATAAAATTCATGTATACTTATTGGAAGTACAACCTGGCAGGAAAAGAAGATTGGCAGAAATATAGCAGAAAACCCATGTGAACACCAGTCATATTTCTTATGACAGTAATATATTATAATTTTTTAAATAACACAGCAATATTAAATCTGAAAGGAATTTCTTAAGAAACCATCTTCTTCTTCAACTTCAGCAATACCATCACTGCTTAAGCCACAATTTAGTTATATTGTATAAAAGTTTTGGCTGTGTTTTTAAGTTTAAATAAATGACTTATTTAAGAATGCTATTTACAATTAATTAACTAACTAAATTAGCCTACCTCATATACAGATAAAATCTGTATCTTGTTATTTGAAGATTTCAAGTACCAATTCACAACTGTCTACTGCAGATTAAGGAAGATATGGTCCAGATATCTCCAGGCTACATTTTTAATTGACAAACAGATGACAATCAAAATCTCTTTCTCTATTGTAGATAACTGGTTAGAGTATCAAACTATTATTCTTTTGTCACTGATGACCTAATAAACACCATTGTACCAGTACCATCCATCAGTGTCTGTTTCTTTAAGCGTTTATAAACTTATGCGTTAAATTTGTCTAGACATCTTGTCTTCTTTCAACCTCTTTTTTTTACTGCCTTCGATTTTTCCAAGCATTACGGTCTTCTCCAATAGCATTATATTTCCAAGCTATATCAGGTTTAGCTTCATTATTAGTGCTTCCAATGAGCAATTTCATGAAGTATTGAATTGTCAAATTAATTTGTTTTAAAAGTTTATTCTTCTATTGAAATAAAATGAATATATGTATCCAAAGGCCTTTGCATATATTTATTGATTTCCATGATAACACAATCTGGCTATTTGCTTTCTTCTGTGTAATGCAGGGCTGTGTAATGCAGGGCTAACAATCAATGGATTGTTAGATGGTAGGAGAGGGGTTGGGGGTAGGAGACACTTTAGTCCCACCAAAGGTAGTTGGTAGTTGGATTTGGAAACTCAGATGTATGTCATTGTAGTGATACGTCCAATGGGTTTTCAAAGGAATATACAAAACTAATTTATCCTAGAAAATATAATGCTAGAAAAGATAATCAAGCATTGGATCTGTGAGAACTTAGAAATGACCACAGTGATTAATAGAAGCCTTCCTGGGTTTGTTGAAAGCAAATTATGCCAAACAAACCTTATTGCTGCCTTTGATAAAATGACTAAATTATTGGATCAAGAAAAAGCTGTGAATATAGTAGATTCAATAATAGTGCAGAAAAGAGAAACAAAGATGATAGGATTCCTGAAGACTAAACTGTACAATTAATGGTTAAGGTATATCTAGTCTAACAAAGAGAAGGATTAGGGGGTGACATGATAGCTGTCTTCCAGTACTTGAGGGGCAGTCATAGGAAGAGGTGGTTGATATTGTCCAAAGCACCTGAGAGCAGCAACAAGAAGCAACAGGTGAAAGCTTGTTAAAAAGAGATCATATCTGGAAAGTAAGTTGAAATTTCCTAAGAATTACAGCAATTAACCAATGGAAGGGTTTGCCTTCTATAATATGGGTTGGGTGGGACTCCATTGCTGGACAATTTCTAGAAAGGATTTGACATCCATTTGTTTGGGATGATATAAGCTATTATTGAATCTAAATATACTATATCCTGGGCAGGGTGTTGGACTGGAAGACCTCCAAGGTCACTTCCAAGGTCCCTTTCAGCCCTATGATTCAATGATTCTACCTTTTGCTGACTCAGTGCCTCTCACTCAAAAAAGATGAACAGGAACTGGTAGTAATTGTTATGTATTTCAGCATCCCCCACCTCAATGCTATTGGAGCTACTGGGTGTTAATCTGAGACATTCTTCATACAAAATAGGTGTACTTCCAATGCAATATTGCTCTTCAACATTTCTTCATAGAGATTGATCTCACTTGTCTTCTCCTAAATCTTTTTCAGTTTGTTTACATCTCTTTTAAAATGACATTTCCCAACCTGAACTTAAAATAGCACTATTTATTAGAACAGATGAATAAAGAGCCTTTTTTATACCTAAGTGAATATGTAAGTCAGTTGAGAATTACTGGATAGAACTTTGATGAGTGATGGATTATAAATAACGATAAAATATTCATAGTTCTATAAAATTACAGCAAACACAGTTCAACTGAAGGATAGATCACTTATTGAAAATATAATTTCTGATGCAGAGATTGGCTTCACAAGGCATGAGAAATCCCCTAAGGAGCCATTCATCTCAGAATAGCTAAGAAAGCTTTTGAAACTGGCTGAGATAGAAAAGGCTTATGAGAGCTGGACCACTTTTGATTGATGATTTGGCTGGGAACTTGAATCCACTCATAAATTATTGGAATATTCTGTTCTTTGGAGAAATACACATTTCAGCCCTTTAATAAAAACAGATACTCATTCAGACTTTGAAATGAAGTTTCATGAACATGAAAACTTGATCTGGTAGTTTAGCTAATGGCAAACTATCAGAGAGGGAGAGAATGAAGGAAGAAATATTGCTAGTGATAATGTCAAAAGATGCCATACTTATATAAATTAAATTATAGATCACTCAATTTGGTGCTGTGCTATAGTTTTAGTCACACCTTAATTTATTTGAAGTTACTAGCTGCATCGTCATCCTTAAAAGTAGTTGAGCCTTTACCTAAATGCATTCCTTAAAGATGTCCAAAACACTTTTTAGTTATAATCATAAATATAATTTTAAAAAATTATACTTATGAAGAAATCCCTTGCCTTCATTATTTAAAACTAGCCATTCCCAGCCACGCGTTGCTGTGGCCCAGTCTGGTTAAATGGCCAACCAATCTGTGTGAAGATCTACACCTGCACACACAAACATTACACACAACCACCTTATAATCCCCAACCTACCTACCTCTCCCTCTCTCCCTCTACCTACCTACCTACTTTGAAGTGAACAGCAGTTGAACATGGGTCAATCGGTCCTGAAAGATTGGCGAATGCCATTCCGAAGGGACGGGTGATGGCTTCCGTCGCCCTCGGCCTCTCTCTCTCTATCCCTCTACTGAATTTCTCCCTATCTCTATCCCTCTACCTACCTACCTACATACCTACTGTATTTCTCCTTGAATCTTATAGACAGAGTATTATGACATTTTGTATTATGCCATCGTGTATGTTCTGTATCCATCCACCTACATTTTTTACATTTCTGTTGCATGTACCTGGCACAGGTGTGACATCTACACAATCTATATATATCATTGGTGCCGTATTTGTAAGGAACATTGTGTGAAAATTTGGAAGCGATCGGTGCAGTACCTTCGGAGATTACCTGTTTTGCAGGACCGCCTCCTGCCACATACCTCTACCCAGCCTGTCCGCTCCCACAGGGTGGGCCTCCTTAGGGTGCCGTCCGCCGGACAATGCCGTCTGGCAACTCCCAAGGGAAGAGCCTTCTCTGTGGCAGGCCCAGCCCTCTGGAACGACCTGCCCCCCGACCTCCGCACAATCACAGACCTTCGCCTCTTCCGTCGAGCACTTAAAACATACGTCTTCCATGCGGCCGGCCTGACATAGCTATGTATATTATTGAATTTTTAGCTGGGTTCTTAAATTAAGTTTTAGCATGGGCCAAATTTACTTAATTTAATTTTAAACTTATTTGATGTTTGTATATTTATATTTATATTTTCTTATTCCTGTGCACCACCCTGAGTCCCATTTGGGAGAGAGGGCGGTATAAAAGTACAAATAAATAAATAAATAAATAAATAAATAAATAAATAAATAAATAAATAAATAAATAAATAAATAAATAAATAAATAAATAAATAAATAAATAAATAAATAAATAAATAATAGAACAAACTCATAGTTACATTTTTATTTATATACATGAGGATGTCTTCACTACAGTAAGCAATGTTGAGAATACTATTTACAGTGCTGACAATTTTATTTGGGAAAGTGGATCGTTATAATTAAAATAATTACGTTCACACTTAGAAACATTTGGGAATCTATGTGTTCTTGTGAAATGATAACTTTTTGAAAAAAGAAGAATCTTGTTATATCAAATCAGGGACATATATCCTGATTCTCTAAGTTTGATATTTTTGCAAATATATCATGCCTGATTTTAAAAAAAATCATTTACCAAGCTTGAGAAAATATTTTATTACATAATCCTCTAAATGTATGAAGTTTTATTTGCAGTTCTGTGCATAATCGTTTCCCTTAATTGTCTAAAGAAAAGTCCACCCCTACCTTAAAGTCTGTTGAGTCTTATCTGGCATCAGTTTACCTTGACCATTAGTAGATCACATTATTGTTTATAGGTTGCATGGAATAAACTTGCAGTGTTTTTGAACTCTATCTGGGATCCTAGTTTCCTGCACCTGACAGATTTCTTTCTAATATCGTGTTCTATTCTTGGAAAACTACATTGTAAAATGCCAACTGCATGTTTAAAATAGCTAAACTTCCTCGTGTGAAACTGTTAGACAGATTTCTCTGTATCTGTAAAAGATGCCTCTGAGTCATTGGCAAGACGTATATAAAGTGTCCACCTGCTTCAGTTTTCTAGTGTATGGTTTGCTTGGGTACACATCTTTTCACACCAGAAGATATTTCATTGCAAGCAATGAGTGTGAAGACTTTATCTGTGAATGTGAAACAGCAGCAGAAAAGAAGTGAGTAATTTTAAGGGGTGAATAAATGTGAATGATTGTGTGTGTGTGTGTGTGTGGGTATGAAAATGAAGAATAAAGATTCTGTGGTGGGTAAAAAAAAAGTAGTTTTGGAATAATGTTTAGGTGCACTTAAAACTTTCCATTTATTATTGCTGAAAACTGGACTAATTTGTGAAATTTACCCTGGTAATACTGCATGACTATATATTGTTTGTACTGTTTAACCATTCTTTTTCTTTGTTGGCATAGTAGATATTTTCAGTAGAGGGAATATTTTGCTTTTCTGTATAGCAAAAATTGTAAATATATTTTAGCATACATGCTATTGTTTTCAAAACAAAAAAAGAATTTTATAAACTGCAATACTGTGTGCAAAGCAACAATGTTCATGAGCTCTTAAAAATATTGCCATTATTTACTTTCTCCAATAAAACCGAATCTAAAATTTAATTCTAAAAATTGAAAAGCATATTTAAAAGACATATTAGTTTCACTATTGGCTTTCATTTGTTTTGTAAAGCTTTGTGTTTTAGGATCTAATTTTCTTTTGGTGATTTCTGTGCTACTGAATTAATTTGATCCACATACATGATAACAGTTTAATACAGCAAAATTAGAAATAAGATGATATAAAAAGCACATTTTTGTTGGGTTCCATGATATATTTTGATAAGTAAAGGAATAATTCATTTGTGATACATCTTAGGACAAGGAGTACTACATATTGATCCATTATAAAATAAATTTTCATTCAAGAAGTAGATTAGATGGTACCTTCCACAATTAGTAGGAGATTCACCAGCTTTCAAAAGCAGTTACATAAATTCACCAAGGATATTGGGAAAATATTATTTCAAGGCAATGATATAAACCTTTAATACTATTATTTTTTTTTAAAGTGTTTCTTGTTCTGAAGATTTCTTTATCATTTTGCTATATTCCGTATCATCATTCTTTGGTCATCAAAAGATGGCAGCTTGGTCTATTACAATGCTCTTATTGTTGCATTAATATTATTATGGTAAGTAATATCCAGAAAAAAACTAAGCATCATACTGTTATATTACTGAACCAGCATTTGCACTAGTGAGCACATCAGCAAAGGAGTTTTGTAGGAAAATAGATAAACTGAAAGTAGGTATGTAGTGTGTTTTGTGTCCCGTGTGAATCTCTTCCTGTTATTTCCTGTTATAAGATGAATGCAGTTTGTGATTGATGGCAAAGCCTATGAATTTTTCTGTATAACATTCTTTGGAAAATATATTTGGTCTAACTTGGCTGCATGAAATAACTTAGAAGTTCTTCTGATGCATTGTGAAATCTGGACATACTTGCAATCCAATTTAGCTCTACAGTTTTCATTCTTCTCCATCATAAATGCTAGGACCTTTTTTGCAATCCATTTTGCTAGACCTATTTTTTCTTAGTGAAGCTTTTATATTTTCCATCAGCTAGTCTAGTAAAAATAGGAACAAAAAGTCTGGCTAAAAAGTACTCTTGTACTTAACAAAAGTTAATTAGTCAATTAAGACTGATAATTTGTTTGCTCCTATACAGGCAGCATCTGTCACCTTTGCAATGAATATTAGTATCCACAGAATACTGTATCTCATGTCTTAGGTGATTAAACTCATCTTGTTTTCATAATTCCAATAAATGTTGCTGCCTCAAGGTGCTTCCAGACAAGGTTTCTATTGTGCAAGTGGTCCACCTTTATTCACATGGCCAAAATAGGACATCCTGTAATTGCCTCCTTCCATTTGTAACACATGTTGCCAACCGTGACGTTCATTTCTTTTCTCTTAAAAATAAACCCCTTAATGAGAAGAACATCTGGATAGTAAGAACAACAAAGACTCTTGTGGCACTTCAAAAACGATACTGTTGTATGAAGCTAGACTTAGCCCCTGGGCAAGAAATAATCCAATTAAAACAAGGAAGTAATGGAAGTGAACTGAACAAGGATACAGTAGGGGAATCCAATCCATTTTGGCACTTGGTCTTCTTTTGCTGGTTCCTGTGAATTTAACCCTGCTCTGTTCAGTTTTTAAGGAGTTAATGTGTGTGGATGGACAGAGTTTTGATTCCATTTATATTTATTTATTTATTATTAAATTTATACCCCGCCCTTCTCCAGAAAGGACCCAGGGCGGCACACAGGAATTAAAAACATACAAATATAACAAAATATAATTTGTTTAAAGATATTAAATACCCACCCTGTGCTAAAATCAATTTAAAAACCCCAAATTAAAACTGTCTAAGAGCAGTCACAACGGAAGGTTACGCTAGGCCGGCTTGATGGAAAAGGTGTGTCTTTAGAACTCCTTTCTCTCTACCACTCAGTTGGAACTTAGTCTCAGTTTTAGGGGAGCATCACAGCTGTGATGCAGCATTTTTTTAAACTGAAATATCTACAGAGGAATATATTAGTAGAAAAGTAGTTGGCAATAGTATCAGGTACCAATTGCTACCATGTGACTTTGTGAGCTAAAGGTGTGCCAAAAATAACAAACAATCTGGAAAGGTGATCTCTTGCTTTCAGCTATTTATATTATTTGTGGATTCTATGTTTTTAGTCTGAAAATCCTTGAGGGCAGAGGTACAGTGGTAATGAAGTTGTCACATGTCTCTATTTTTATACCACTGTATAATTTCTTTTCACTTTTAGAGTAATCAACATCATTGTGATTTCTAGGCTTGTCCTTGGAAAGAAGTCAGTTGAGTGACCTTGGGCTAGTCATTTTCTCTCAGTCCTAGGAAGGAGGCAATGGCATGTCACTTCTGAAAAACCTTGCAGGGACATATCCAAGCAGTCACTAGGAATCAACACTGACTCAAAGATAGACATATTATTTCTAAATATGTTTTCCTTGACTCATTGATGGATTTTCCTTGCCTATGACATATAAAATAATAGGAAAGCAGCATTGTTTTTTTTTTTCTTTTTACAAGGAGAATATATTATTAGGAGCTTAAAAGTAATACAAAGATGTAATGTGCATAATGAAATATAGTTGAATTCCAAGTGAAAAGTCTATTGCAATGCAACTAGTAGTATTCCTCAAAGAGAAATGATCAAAGTTTTAGCCAGGTAGTAATGTATCAGGGTATAATTAGCTAGGGAGTGCAGATGGAAAACTTAGATAAGTTTGGTTTCTGTGAAGCTTTGAGAGTTTTTGCTCATCAACTTTTGGTTAAAATCCATTTTTCTCCTTATTGGCCTGATATGCTTGGTTCTTAGGTAGCAATGCAGCTTAAGAAAACTATGGATAAAATCCATTTATTTGTTTTTTTTCCAATCATAAGCCATTGCTCCTTAGGCTTTAAAAATGGCAGGTGCACCATCAACTAACAGATCTGGGACACGAATCTTTAATCTAATGTCTAGTTCTATAATTTGAAGGATTCTTCCAAAAGGGATTTCATTAGCCTCCTTACTTATTTATTTAGCCTATGGCATACAATGTCAATGAAATCTACCAGACACACAATCCAGTTCTGATGGCCTAGAATGCTCATTCAGTCTGTTCAGAAATTATATGCTTATGCTTGGTGCAACGGGGGTGGGGGTAAACCAACTTTACACCTGCTAACTAGCAGTGCTCTGATTGCTGGCTCTTCCAGGCTCATCTGCTGGTTTCACCTTGCCGCATGTTGTGATGCCTTATATCCAGCCAGGTCCAGTGCCAGCTTCTACTTTCCAGACAGATAAATGCAACTAGGATTTTCCCATTTATCAACACGCAATATTGCACACTTTCAAACTGTTGGGTGGGTACGATTCAGTGAGCAAGCAATGAGAGCTCACTCTGTTTCACAGAGCCATGCTCAAACCACCAGAGTACAGTCCATTTCTGGCTGGCAGTTCTAGTGTCATTAAGCCTCTGCGTCACCACCCTATGTAGCATTCTATTTGTTATCTATTAAAATCAATCTATTACTGAAATTTCATAAAGCTAGAGCAGCCCTTTTCGGATGTGATAAGAATACTTCAGTGGATCCGTGCAGTGGGATTCAAATTTTTTTACTACCAGTTCTGTGGATGTGGCTTTGTGGACATGGCTTTATGGGCGTGGCAGAGGAAAGATACTGCAATATCCCCATACCCTTCCACTCCTGGGGAAAGGTTACTGCAAAATCCCCATTCCCTCCCCCCCCCAACCTGCTTTCCAGCTTCGTTCTCCTATACAGGGCAACAAAAGAAGATCAGCTGGGAGATCTCTGCAGCCCTTTCCTGTTTTCTATATCTGACAATCAAAGTCTTAGTTGAAAGTCTGGTAGGTTAAAGTCACTATCTTTGAGTATACCTACAATTTAGCCAGATTTATTTATTTATTTATTTTAATATAATATAATAATATAATATTATTTATTGATCTATTTATTCTGTCTATCTATAAATGCTCAGCCCTGACTCCACCCAAATAAAAGGAATTAGAGGTTTATAAAAAGAAAAAAAAACTTGATCTATCAATCTATCTATCTATCTCTATCTATCACCACCTGTTTAAATTGCCCATCTTCCGCACAGGAATATTGTATCGAAATGGAAATATTTTCATTAACTTATCTATTTGCATGTAATATATAGTAGGAATTAGCTTTTCTGACCAACAAATGCATGCATAGCCACCCAGTAGAAGCTGCAATGATGCCATGTGTATCGTGATGTCATTGTGCAAGTGAAATTTAACTTGTATCAGCCAGATAATGATGCAATATTATTTACATGATGATGTCATGATGCACATGACAACACTGGCCTTATATGTAGTATTTCTGCACAGTTGGTTCCCCAAGTCCCAGGTGCAGATTCAGAGCCTATTTGCTGTTTCCTCCATTTTGGAGATGCAGTTTTTGGGGTGCAGCCAGTCTCCATTTGTTGAGAAAATTGTACCTTTTCAGCTTGTCATCATAAGAACTTTGAAATAAAGCATTAAGTTTATCTTTTTTCCTTCCCCATGCTTTTAATAGAAGTTTTCCTTTTCAGACTGTTAAGTCAGCCAATCTAGCTTATTGTTCATTCTTTATGATGACTGGATTTTGATTTGATCCAATATCCTTGGATCAGCTTTTCCCATCCTGCCATCATACATTTTGGAAAAGATGCCTTATATCAACATTTGATGTTTTTAAAAAGCAATCAGTTTTGATATTCTGCCAGAGAGGCTTCCCAAACCAATACTATTTTCTGCTCTTGAAAAATGAACACAGGAGTGACAAAAGTTGGATTACTTATATTTCTGGGTCCCTAACAGATACTGGGGGGAAAACCAGATGAACACAGCAATGGATTTAATTCTTCCAAAACAGATGTTTTCATATTCTGAGCAGTATATAGAAAACGGATCTATATATTCTTAATATCTTAAGGAGGCATATAGAAAATCACACAGACTTTTATGCAAACAAACATAATAAGGATTGACAAAGAATTTAATATTTCTCTTGGGTAATACTTTTTTTTCTTATTAAGCCAAGGATCCCTTAACAATAACACTAATCTTATTTTGAAATAAAATGGTGTCATAATTATTGTACATTTAGCCTTAGACACCTATGTATGTAGTAGGAAAGTAAGGACCTTTTGACAGATTCTAAGAGAAGGAGGATGACAATGATGATGACTGGGATAATAATAGCAGCAGACTAAACAACAAATATTCCCAAATAAAAATCTATAGTAATATAGAAAATATAAAATGAACAAAAAGACATCTTTAGCAGCAAATAAGCATTTCATTCTTTATCAAATTGATTAACAAGTAATTTTGTTCAAACTGACAACATATCAACTGAATTAAAACATAATGTTCCTAAGAAAAAAGGAAACATCTTTGCTTGATGTTAAAAACATTATCATGCTAGATGGCCTGAAGGACATTCTCAATCAGCACCCCACAGTTGAGAAGACTTTCACAGTTATCATACAATACAATAGCAGAGTTGGAAGGGACCTTGGAGGTCTTCTAGTTCAACCCCCTAGGAAGGAAACCCTATACCAATTCAGACAAATGGCTATCCAACATCTTCTTAAAGACTTCCAGTGTTGGGGCATTCACAACTTCTGGAGGCAACTCGTTCCACTGATTAATTGTTCTAACTGTCAGGAAATTTCTCCTCAGTTCTAAGTTGTTTCTCTCCTTGATTAGTTTCCACCCATTGCTTCTTGTTCTGCCCTCAGGTGCTTTGGAGAATAGTTTGACTTCCTCTTCTTTGTAGCCACCCCCTGAGATACTGGAACACTGCTGTCATTTCTCCCGTAGTCCTTCTTTTCATTAAATTAGGCGTACCCAGCTCCTGCAGCCGTTCCTCATATGTTTTAGCCTCCAGTCCCCTAATCATCTTTGTTGCTTTTCTCTGCACTCTTTCTAGAGTCTCCACATCTTTTTTACACCGTGGCGACCAAAACTGAATGCAGTAGTGCATTCAGTAGTTCCTAGTGATATATCTAATTTCATTTTGCAGGAACATCTAGAAGAAGTTGCAGATCAGGGAAGCTCCAGGAAGAAAAAGAATCATTTTAGTATTTAATCCCCAAACTGTTTAGTTATTTAAAAGTTTGTAGCATGATTTGATTCACCTAGAAACAGTCCTAGAAATGGAAGCCTTTACACTATTAGCTTTACACTATTATATCCCTTGGTCCCATTTATTTGGAGCTTCCTGATGGGTGCTTTTTGTTGTCCCAAATTCAAGCAGAGGCAGATTTTTGTCATTTATTGGAGAGGGGAGGGGAATCATGGGTTCTTTCCCCTCACACATTCATGCTGGATTATCCAAAGCCATACCTGACTAAAAATGGAATTTGCAAATTATCAGTTTCTTAGGTTACAAGAAATGTTACATATTACAAACGTTACAGAACATCCGACCAATGGTAAATACTTATTTGTTTACGTGACTTATAGATTACCAAGGCCTCTTTAGCAAGTACTTAAGACTTGTAAAATATGAATAAATTGAAACAACCCATGGATGTTTAGATAATTCTTTTCCATGTATTTCAGTATCTATTCACATATAATATCTGAATAATGTTTATATACCTTCACTGCCCACTTTGTATATCAGAGAAAGGAGTTTTTATTGTTAGTTATCAAATTAAAATTCAACTGGCAAGAGAAAGTGTATAGTTGCTGAAACTTCATGAGATTGAAAAGTTATTTTTTAAAATAGATACGTATAGCCCTTTCTTCCAATTCCAATTGCTTCACAAAAACAAAAGTGGAAAAAAGTTAAGGAATAGAGTATATGTGTGGCTGGATAAGTGTGCAGTGATGGCTCCTGCAACGTTGCCTCCTGCAGCATTGCTTTACCTAAGGCTCTATCAGACTTTATTCCTCTCCTACTTCCACTAAATCAAAGTACTCACATAGGCAGGCCACAATCCACACAGCTCCCTACTTCATACAGCAGAGGAGGATATTAGAGAGAACATTGTTGACACATTATGAAAACAGAGTGGTGGTTGCTCAAAGCCACAGCACCACCTCTCATCTTCAGCTTTCATGTTCTTGCAATCATCAGTGTTTTGCTTTAAAAGCTCTTTTGGCATCTCTAGGCTACGATGACATCACCGCAATGGTATTTTTTGAGAGCTTGCCAAGTTACTTCTAGGGTTCCACTTTCAAGATTTCCAGCTGTCCAAATCAGCAACAGTCTCTTTGTATACACAAAACCACAGAATTGTAGAGCTGCAGCTTCCTTTGTCTAATGCCTGCTTGGGTATGCTTTTCATTCTGCCTCAAGTTCTGGTCTATAACTCCTGCAATTTCTGCTTTCATCTTTCTGGAACGGGTTTCTCTGTTATTCCCTTCTGTGCAGTCCTGTTTTCCAGATGCAGCACTTCCCATATTTTCAATTAATGCAAAATATAAGTTTCATTCTTCACTTCCTTCGTTGGCTTCCTGATCCAAATCACAGCGTATATTTCATTTTTTTAATCAGAGACATCATACTTTTCTGGTTTCCATTCCTACTGAAATCATATTATCTTTTGCAAATGCCTTTGCGAGATGCAATGCATTCTATTCTTTAGACCTTTAAGGCACACTTATAGAATGCATAAATATTAACCTAAAGGTATGTGAGACTGCAAAGATGGTTTATGCTCATTTTAAATAGCCAGATAATTATAATGGTTAGGGTTCCCCTCACACATATGTGCTAGTTGTTCCCAACTCTAGGGCGCACTGCTCACCTTCATTTCTGAAGACATTGCCATGGCCATGTGGCCGGCACGACTAAATGCCAAAGGCGCATGGAACTCTGTTACCTTCCCACCAAAGGTGGTTCCTATATTTCTACTTGCATTTTTTACTTGCTTTCAAACTGCTAGGTTGGCAGAAACTGGGACAAGTAAAGGGAGCTCAGTCAGTTACACAACACTAGGGATTCAAACTGCTGAACTGCTGACCTTCTGATCGACAAGCTCAGCATCTTAGCCAGTGAGCCACCTTATAATAATTATTATTATTTAAAATTATTATAAATATAATTATAGATAATCATATTTCCTTTAATTCCATATTGTCAATGTGCCAAAGTCCATTTTACAGCCTATCCTTTACATTCTTCTAACTACAACTGCTGAAGCTGAGAAATAATTTCTCATCATTTGAAAAGGAAACTCATAAAATAGAGAGTTTTAGTTTACTTTATTGTCATTGCACCTTGTACAATGAAATTAAATGCCATCTTCAGTGTACATTATAACTATAAAAACAAAGCACAAACACACATCTTCTGCATTCTATATAATTGAATTGAAAACCCGATATTGCATTAATATTGCACTATACAGTGGAATTCAGTATAATTACTCTGCTGGAATAGAAGCTGTTTTGCAGCCTATTTGTCCTTATTTTTATTATCCTGTACCATTTGGCAGATGGTAATAGTTCAAACGAAAGGGTGCCCAGGATGAGATGGATCTTTAAGAATATTTTGAACTTTCTTAAGACAGTGGGAGGTGTAAAGTGTTTCCAAAGAGGGGAGAGGGCAACCAATGATCTTCTGGGTAATGACTTTAACCTTCTGAAGTGCTGTCCTATCTGCCATTGTGCAATTGGCAAACCATACACAGGTGCAGTAAGTTAAAATATTCTCTATGGTGCAGTGGTAGAAGGTCACCAGCAGTTTTTCATTCAGTTATTGTTTCCTGAGAAGTCTCAGGTATTATAATCTCTGCTGTAGAGGTCTGTTTGGCTGCTGGTTTGGTGCGCTAAAAAGTGCGTATCGTCAAGGCTATAGTTTTCCCAGTTGCAATGTATGGCTGTGAAAGTTGGACCGTAAGAAAGGCTGAGTGCCAAAGAATTGAGGCCTTTGAACTATGGTGCTGGAGAAGACTCCTACAAGTCCCTTGGACTGCAAGGCAATCCAACCGGTCAGTCCTATGGGAGAGCATGAGGTCTAGTCCCACGTTAGCTATGAAAGCCAGTTGGCTGACTTTGGACTACTCATCTCTTTCTGCCCAACTACCTCACAGGGTTATTGTGCAGAAAATAGGAGGCATAACATGTGGATTACCTTAAGTTATTTTTAAAAATAATAAAGGTAGTATATAAATAAATAACACTGAGATTGGTCTATTTCTGAACTAATGACCCATTTTAAGGTGAGTTGGATAGGGTTGTTCTGTGTAAACCTAAGTAGCACTAGGATCTTATTTTTATATACATTAAAAACTACAGCACAGTGTGAGTGTATCTCTCTATCCAAAGTTCTGTACACATGAATTCTGTACAGAAGTGACAACAGATACATTTTCTGTATTTTCAGTTAAAAATATTGCAAAGTTGCTCTGAATTTGTTTGCAAAAAAAAAATGTTTTCCATCAAGGAATTGTGGATCCAATAATGGTTTTAGGTATAACAGAGTAACAACAGTAACCCCTGATATTTAAAATGGGCCACTGATATGTCAGAACATTTTTTAGCAATATAGGCAATTAAACTACTTTGCTGTTCATTGCCCTTTTTGACCTTTAAATGATGGTGTTTAGTTTTCTTGACTATTGGACATGCTTTTTATCATACTCTTTACATTCCAACCATGTTATCTTTCTCAAACATGAGGATAAAAATCCTTAGATCATAAGTCAGTAAACAAAGTAAGACCTTTGAGAAAGATCATGTTGTAAAGATACTTTTCAGAAGGAAATGAGTGCTAGGAAAGAAAATGCAGAAGAATAATTATTGCAGAATTCATGTACTCACATTGATATCGATTAACCCATAATTTACTAACTGAGAAAAGCTTCTGTTTCTTCAAATGGGATGGGTTTCTGTTTCCACAAATATTTGATTCAGACAGTGGTTTTTTTTATGTTTATCATGCTTGTATTTTACTAACTTTGTTACATAGGCTTTCTTCACCTTTGTTTTTCTAAAAAGATTGAATGCCATGGATCTTATTCCTAGACTGTTGATTGCAAGATTGCAGCTAAAACCCTTGGGGGTAAAATATCATTGGACATGTAACCTATTCTATACCTAGTTCTCTCTCTCTCTCTCTCTCTCTCTCTCTCTCTCTCTCTCTCTCTCTCTCTCTCTCTCTCTCTCTCTCTCTCTCTCTCTCTTCTTTCCCTCCCCCTCTCTCTGTCACACACACACAGAGGGAGAGAGAAATAGGTACCTTCTCAATATACTTATATGCTATCTTGTAAATACAGGTAATTGATACACGCAGAGACACACAAGATATGTATGATAATTATACTTCTCTATCTCGCATATAGCCTGATTGATTTTCATGTTTAACTTCAAAGGTTTCTACTATATGAATGAAAGTGCCTCTTGTCTAAAGATGAAAACGAATTCTGCCACATAGTTGGCTGACAGCAACTTGATTGAATCTGCCCAAACTGGTTCTGCTATAGCATGGATAACAGCAATAAAAAGAGTGCACTAGTTTCTGTCCTAGTCTGCTCAAGAATTCCAACCAAAATGTATAATTGTAAAGTGTATAATGTAAAGTGTAAATATACAAGAGTGTATATTTTTTTCCAAAAGTGGAAACATTGCACATTGGAAATGCATTTTTTAAAATTAAAAATGCACATTAAAGAAATATTTTAAATATTTTAAAAACTAAACATAACATTTTATAATTAGATAACACCAAGAATGTACACATTAAAAATGTGATTAGCAAAGAATACATCCAAAGAATGAGAAAATCTCTAAAGGTAAATTGAATGGTGGAAGCACCATCAAAATGTCAATACTTGAGCCATACCTGTGATACAATACGCTGATGAAATTGTTAACGGAAATGGAGACTCTGAACTGAAAAAAAAGAAACCTGGTGGCTAATCACTCTGAATTACATCCCCATAGTCATACTGATAGATTATACCTGGTTCAGAGGAATGGAGACAGAGGTTTACTTTTGAGAAAGAAAAGTAAAAGGCAGCCAAGAAGAACCATCGATGCAATTTAAAAATTGGAACTTACTAAATGTACAGGAATTAAAAAGTGAACATTAAAATCATAATAAAAACACAAGGAGAATGCTGACAAGGAAAAAAGCATTACATGGTGAATTTCTATAAAAGATCGAGGGGAAATGGATAAATATAAAATCTGACAATGGCGTACAACTGGAATATTAAAAAAGAAACTGAAGGCTTGGACTGTGCAAGAGCAAACTATTCAAATTAATGAGATCAAGGCCAGAATTTAAAAATCATCAAATGATTCAAAGTGCAGATTATGCAAAGAGGCAGAACAATCAAAAGATCATGTGTTCATCTCATGCAAGAAGATTGCATAAGTGCCAAAATGGTTGCAAAGTTACCAAAATGATTCATTGCAAAAATTATCAGATACCAATAATGAAAAAATGGTGGATATGTAGAGTTGAAAAAGTAGTAAAAAATGAGCAGGTAAAACTATTGTGAGATTTCTTAACACAAACTGTTAATATCCTGGCTCACATCAGATATAACTGGTTGAAAAAGTGTGGATAATTGATGTGGCAATACCAGAGAAATGTAGAATATAATACAAAGTACTCGAGAAGATCACAAAGAAGATCAAGATATGAAAATTGAAAGATTAGGGCACCAACTGACCATGATGTTCCAGTGGTTATTGTACACTGGATGCCACATCAAAAAAACATCTTTGACTGCACTTGGGAAATGTGCATATGGGCAAAATGTCCATCTGTCAATTGCACCACTTAGATCTACACATATACTATACTGATACATTACAGCTTCCTAAGTTCTTAGGGAAAAATTAATGCTTATGAATGAAAATCAAAACCTGCTAAAGAACTGTGATTTTATATTGTTGCATATGTAAAAATAATAATGTAAATAATGCATGCTACAAAGCAATGTTTCAAAAAATATCTCTAGAGCTCTGAAAGCCAGACAACACCTCATTTAGTTATTTTATAATTAAAGTTTGTTTTATATTTTATAACCAATCAAGTGCTCTTCCGATTACTAACAACCATTTTGTGCATAGACAAGCTACACTAGAGAGTATTGTGTGAACAATATGTTTGGAATTTTGCCCACTTAAAATACCTAAGCCAGTTCAAACTAGGAACACTTCTGAAATCTAGCTGTCACTGAATTGTTCAAGTACAGTAAACTCAGACAGAAATCCTTTACCAAATTTTAAAACAGGGGTCTCCAACCTTTGCAACTTTAAGTCTGAAGGATTCTGGGAGCTGAAGTCCTTCAGACTTAAAGTTGCAAAGGTTGGAGACCCCTGTTTTAAAAGACCTAAAAAACCAATATGCTATGACTAGGAATATCTGGTTAGGTGGGGAGATCCAGGTTCCGATTCAGCCATAGCCAACAAATTAGGTTGGTGACTTTGCTCAAGCTACGTCATGATTGATTCAAATTGCGGCAGGATATAAATGTAATAAATAATATAACCGTTGCTTTTGGAAAACATCTGACGAAATAATATCTATATTGCTATGAGTTCCTCAAAGAAAGGTGAGATTTAAATCTAATCAATAAAAATAAGTTTGGGCTGTGGGAAACATTTTAAGTATCCTTTTGAATGGTTTATACAGTTCTGTAATACATTTTATAGTTATATTTGATTTAATGCTTCCATGCAGTGTAGCTGTGTATTCTATATCTATTTCAAATCCCAAATGGATTATGTCTCTTATAAAGTTATAATATAACATATATCAATATCTTAGTTCCTGTTACCGCAGAAAGGGATTGAAAGGTCCCCCCAACATCTGCTAAAAATATTAGCTGCTGGAAACAAGTCAGCTGGGTCAATACTATAACATTTCCTTTGTAGTATTCTGAAGTACAGCATCATGCTTGAAAATAATATCTGCGCAGTGTAACACTTGCCTGTGACAGGATAGAGAATACTTTAGAATATTTGAAGTAACTCAATGCAGTTCTCAAAACAAACATACCTCTAAGATCCTGTAATGGAAAGAATGTCTGCTGGTAGGCACGGCAGAGCTTTAATTGAGACGTGTGATACAGTCTCTTAAGATTAAAAGTCATGCTTTCACTTGTACAAATGGCCCGTGACAATTTTGAGGAAAGATTATATATTTTTAGGCTTCAATACTTTTATTTTTGGCCGCATTTTGACAGGATTTTTATTTCATATGTAAAAAAAAAAAGCATTCAGCAAAAGAAACCAAATTCAATAGCTCCATTTGCACATTAATCATACAAAAATGACACTTTTTTTCTTCCCCTCAGTGTAAAATTTTAATTGCCCTTTTAGATTTCACAACTGAAAGTTTAAGTTTCTTGTTTAGTAAACTCACAAAGGAACTCATTAATAATCATCATAACACCATAAAGCAAATGTCAAATTTAACACTTTTCAAATGTTACCAAATCATTAAATTAGCAGGATAGCACCTATTGAGTATAATATTCATAATGAATATCACTAACTTGTGAACATCAGACTGGGTAATGGGGCACATATGAACACCAAGCTGTCTTTCACATCTATATATAGCATTTATAGCGGGGGTCTCCAACCTTTGCAACTTTAAGTCTGAACGACTTCAGCTCCCAGAATTCTCCAGCAAGCTTTAAAGTTGCAAAGGTTGGAGACTCCCGATTTATAGGATCCCCCAAATTTAAACATTTTTAAAATTAAAAAAGATGTCCAAATCTCAACATAACATTTAAAATTTACCCCTTTATGGTAGTCATTGTACAGAAGAGGAAAGGCACACACTTTCATGATAATTTCCAGTTACCTCATGCTGAATGTACAAAGTGCTGAAGCCAGGATAGCAGCACATTTGTGAAACAGCAATGCCCATGTGTCCCTATGTGTGTTAAAAAAAATTGACATAGGAGACTTTATCTAGAAATAGCAATAGCCCACAAACCCACCACCACACTCTGCCAGGAATTATCCACAACCAAAGACAAGATAAAGAAGGGTGAAAGAAACAATATAATCTACAAAATCAACTGTAGTAATTGCAACAAATTCTACATGGGAGAAACATTACATCAATTAAAAACCAGGATCCACAAATGCAGTCAAATGCCACAATCCCAAATCCTTAATCTTTACCCACACTGACATCAAACAGTGCCAGTTCACTTGGAGCAACACAAAAATCATTGGCCACACTACCACCCACCATGCTTGTGAGTTCATCAAAGCTGGCATATCACAAGCGATTCCATCAACAGACACATTGACCTACAACCAGCCTACAAATCCTTCAGAATCCAAATTAACCACACAGTTAATAAGAGACAGCACCGACCCTCATGCAAGCCCCCACAACCAACAGTTTACCACCCAGTGACCCTCACCAGATGTACCCTCCCCATATAAGACATATCACAAGACTGCCACTGATGACTCACACCTGACACATCACAAGACCCATTACAAGACCCTCACTTGACATCCCCACACCTGACCATCACTAGACCTACTGAACAACATATAATACTTAGATGATTTGCATCCCAAATTTTTTAGGAGTGTATTAATTTCTATCTATATATAATATGAAAATTTCCTGGTGAAGTTTTTGGATTAAAAGGTGGTAAAACACATTTAAGATGTACTTCTGTTTTGAGTTCATCAGGCTGGGCAAAATATTTGGTTGGATATAGACTAAATCCGTCATGCTTTGCAAACAAATCTGATTTAGCCAAACTATGTTAAGCATACTTTTACTGAATTAAAATCAATTGAACAAATTAACATAATTAACAGAAATCCTACACATTTCCTGTGGGGATAAAGAAACAATAATTTAATCTTAATCCAGCCCTTCTGTTTTAAAAAGTCCATTTTATCATGATAAACTACTATTAATTCTAATGAGTATTGGTTAGACTCCCATAATCCACAATTGGGTTTATAAAACAATGGTATTATTATGGATTAAAGAGAAGCAGAGAGAGGCCTTACAGGGGATTAGTAAACATTTCATGTTCAGCAGAATTAACATTCCAATCCAGCAGCACATATCAGAAGTATGCCAGTAATGCTTACTAAAAATGTTTGGAGGAAAAACCCGAAAGAAGACATGATTTCTTTGAACCTTTTAGATGTCAGTTCTATAGTTAGAAATGATAAAGCATTTTCTTTGCCTAAGGAAAAGAGGCAGATTTGTCTGGACATGGCTATCATGTCACAAAGCCTCAGTTATAGGATAGATGTGTAAAATGTTGGGTGGCTTTGGCCCATCTCATCTATAGTTACAAAATGATTGCTGATTCCTCTGTAGTCTGAGCAGCTGCCCAGTAGTATGGCATACACAAAGACTGGCATTTCTGCCGGATACTATTATAATAATATCTTAGTAATTAAGGAGCAATTTCTTAATAGTTTTTTCAAAGGAACTTGTTAAACAATAAGCAATTTACTCCAACAAAAACTATCCAGAGAAATCATGCATGTTAGTTAAAGCCCATCAAAGAAGATGCAGCAATAAAATTAAGTTTTTAAAAAAGATACTTTTAAAACAAGTAATTTCAATTCAGATTGATGAAAACATTATACTGACAAAGAGGCAAAAACATTATCCTGACTTAAGAGACAAAAGGCAGGTTAATGTAGCAAAAAATGCCAATGAGTCTTTCCAATAAGATGCTTTAAGAATTATTATTTTTTTAAAAAAATAATGATGCTCACATTTAAAGGCTCAGAATTTTTCATAATTGAGAAGGTGCTTTGCAGGGGGAAAAAATGCATGTGAGAAAAAAGAGAAATCCTTCCCTGCGGGTTTTTTTTCTCCCTTTCCCTATGATTGCAGCAAAGTTTAAGCAAAGTTCTGTGGCTCTCACCATATATTTCATGCCCTTGAAATACACTTCAAGAAATAACTATAAACTGTTAATGGAGGAAACATAGCCTTCAAAGTCATGGCTTTCTTTTAAGGATGAATTGATTTCAGTCATGCCTATGAAAGCTAAACTTGTCTTTTCAAGAATACATTCAAAACTTTGCTTTGCTTTACTGTTATTTCAACCTACCATGATACATGATATTTGCTGCTATTAAGTGAAAATTATGTGAAACAGCTGCAGTGACAGATAAGATTAATTATCTTTTGCATTGGTGACATTTAACCCTATATGTTGCTTGGCTGTCTGAGTATGCTTTTTCAGCAGAAAGGTTGATTGGATGCTTCACTGTAGTATCTCTGTAGTACAGGGGTAAAGTACAGCAAAGCTAGCTGGAGAAGTCTGGGAGCTGAAGTCCTTCAGACTTAAAGTTGCAAAGGTTGGAGACCCCTGCTGTAGTATCTTCCTCTGAAGTAGAGGCAAACATTTCAACCTGTACATATGGGCTTCCCAAACCTTGGCTACTGAGCTCCCAAAATGTTATCACATTACAGTTTTTATTAAAGAGTAAGGAAATTATTGAATACCCTGACTAGAGAGGCATCTTAGGCGGGGAGGCGGAACCTGGGCCACCAATTTGGTTCCGCCCAAGGCGCCTGATGGACCCTGATGGGTTCCAGACGGCGCTTGGGCCACTTCATGTACCCCTGACCCGCGCCCCGATCGAGGACCTCGTGGTCGCATGGAATGCTGCGACCGCGGGAGCCTTGGATCGGGTCGCGCCCTTGCGGCCTCTCTTGCGGCGGCGAGCCACCCTGGCTCCCTGGTTTACCGAGGAGCTGAGGGTGATGAAACGCCGCAAGAGATGCCTAGAGAGAAGATGGAGGTCTACCGGTTCTGAATCCGACCGGACACAGGTAAGAGCCCATTTACGGACTTACATTGTGGCGCTGAGAGTGGCCAAACGTCATCATTGTGCCACTCTCATAGCATCCGCAGAAAACCGCCCTGCCGCCCTGTTTAGGGTGACCCGCTCCCTCCTTCAACAGAGGGTGCGGGAAGCCCCGCTACAGGGTAGAGCAGAGGAATTTGTGACTTTTCTGCAGGAGAAAATCGCTCAGATACAGAACGAGTTAGCCCCCATTGATGGCCCAGTGGGGTGCCACGAGACAGATCTTGTTTGGGAGGAGTTTGACTCTGTTACTTCCGATGATATGGACAGGCTTCGTGGGCGACTGCGAGACACCACATGTTTACTGGACCCGTGTCCCTCCTGGCTTGTACTGGCATCCTGGGAGGTGACACGAGGCTGGCTCCAAGAGGTTGTCAACGCATCCTTGAGTGAGGGTTCCTTGTCTGCTTCCCTAAAAGAGGCTATGGTGAGTCTCCTCCTCAAGAAGCCCTCTTTGGATCCAGCTTTATTAACCAACTACCGTCCAGTCTCCAACCTTCCCTTTTTGGCGAAGGTTGTTGAGAGTGTGGTGGCACAACAGTTTCCCCGTCACCTGGAGGAAGTTGAGTATCTAGATCAGCGCCAGTCCGGCTTTCGGCCCGGGCATAGCACCGAGATGGCATTGGTCGTGTTGGTCGATGATCTCTGGAGGGCCAGAGATGGGGGTTGTTCCTCCATCCTGGTCCTATTAGACCTCTCGGCGGCTTTCGATACCATCGACCATGGTATCCTATTGCATCGGCTGGGGGGGTTGGGGGTGGGAGGCACCGTTTTACGGTGGTTCTCCTCCTACCTCTCTGGCCGATCGCAATTTGTGTTGGCAGGAGAGCAGAGGTCGACCTCGAGACCCCTCACATGTGGGGTGCCTCAGGGGTCGGTCCTCTCGCCTCTCCTGTTCAACACATATATGAAGCCGCTGGGTGAGATCATCCGTGGTTTTGGGGTAGAGTACCATCTCTACGCTGATGACACTCAGCTGTATATATCTACCCCAAACCACCCCAACGATGCCGTAGAGGTGATGTGCCAGTGCCTGGAAGCCGTACGGATCTGGATGGGAAGTAACGGACTCAGACTCAACCCGACCAAGACCGAGTGGCTGTGGTTTCCGGCTGCCCGATTCAACCAGCTGACCCCATCGCTGGCCATAGGGGGCGAACATCTTGCCCCTGTGGATGGGGCGCGCAACTTGGGTGTCCTCCTAGATGCCCGGCTGTCCATGGAAGATCAAGTGACAGCCGTGGCTAGGAGGGCGTTTTACCAGGTTCGCCTGGTTCGCCAGTTGCGCCCCCTATTGGATCGGGACGCCCTTCGCACAGTCACTCATGCTCTCGTGACATCCCGACTGGACTATTGCAACTCTCTCTACATGGGGCTCCCCTTGAGGTGCACCCGGAGACTTCAGATGGTCCAGAATGCAGCCGCGCAAGCAATTATGGGAACCTCCAGGTTTACCCACATAACACCGCTCTTGCGCGAGCTGCACTGGCTGCCTGTCGTCTCCCGGGTGCGCTTCAAGGTATTAGTTATCATCTTTAAAGCGCTCCATGGCTCTGGACCTAGCTATCTGCGGGATCGGATCCTGCCTCACACATCGTCACGGCATTAGAATGACCACGGACTTCCGCTCCTTCCGTCTAAAATTAAAAATGCATCTTTTCTGCTTGGCCGGCCTAGGGTAGTCTCTCTTCTATGGGGTTTTTAGTTTAAGGGTTTTTTAGGATAGTTGGTATTTTATAGTTGTTTTAGCGCAGGATATGATTTAATGTGATTTTAACTTTGTACTTTGTTCTATGTTATCTGTTCTTAATTTACCTGTGCCCCGCCTCGAGTCCCTTTGGGGAGAGAGAGCGGGTTAGAAATAAAATTTATTATTATTATTATTATTATCTTATTGACAATATTTAATCTTTGTTAAAATCAATTATATTTGTAAATGTGTAAAACCTAAATAAATCCCCCCAAAATCTGATGTAACTTTTGGGCATGTGTGACCTACAACAGTACTTTTTGGACAATAAATCTGGTACGCCCTGCCATTCCAGGAGATGCAATATAGAATTAATGAGAAAAACAAGATGATCCCTTAAGATATGTGCAACTCTCCAAAGAGAGGAGGAAAGGGGATTTTGGGAAATTGCTTAATATTGCTATTTTGATTTTTTTTCTCCCCTTTCATTCAATCATGGAGACTGTCTGCAAAAGTCCCTGCAGTTTTCTTGGCAAGGTTTTTCAGCAGTGTTTTTCCATTTCCTCCTAGAAAAGGCTTAGAAGACATGACTAGCGTAAGGTCACCCAGCTGGTTGTGTGCCTAACAAAGGACTAGAACTCATGGTCTCCCAGTTTCTAGCCTGATGCCTGATGCCTCAGCACTACTTCACACTGGCCCTCTCTTTTGAATATAGCTGCACAGTTTCAAACAGCCATGTAAGTATTGCGTTGATTGTGCGCCAGTGTGTTCCACAAAACTAAAATAGCAGGAGTTATGGAATAAAATAAAGGGATGCGGTGGCTCAGTGGCTGAGATACTGAACTTGTCGATCAGAAAGTTCGGCACGTCAGCCATTCGAATTTCTAGCGCTGTGTAATGGAGTGAGCTCTCGTTACTTGTCCCAGTTTCTGCCAACAAGCAGTTTGAAAGCATTGAAAAATGCAAGTAGAAAAATAGGAATCACCTTTGGTGGGAAGAAGGGCGTTGGTACTTACCTGATATGCCTCTTCTAATAAGGGGGGAGATAGCATCCATGTATGGGTTAAACCTATCCACGCTCTGATTGGACTGAGTCATAATATTAAATAATTAATTAAGTAGGCATGGTATATAACCCCCTACGGAGTAGCCACACCCAGTTTTCGACGAAGAATACAGACTCACCGGTACGAACCAACTCCTTTAGCAAGAAAAATCCAACAGTAACACTACCAAGAACAATAAGAGCCAGACTCCAAACACAGGCAGGGCTGAACGAGAAAGGGATGGGCCGGATGCTATCTCCCCCCTTATTAGAAGAGGCGTATCAGGTAAGTACCAACGCCCTTTCTCAATAAGGGTGGAGATAGCATCCATGTATGGGACATACCAAAGCCCTGAAAAGGACCCACGGGAGGGTCGAGATCAGACCTGCCCCAATGAAGGAGGGCGGACAGAACCTAGCGGCCAAAGTCGGCCTCAGCCGAGGCAAACGTGTCCCATGTATAATGCCACACGAAAGGGGATGGAGAATACCACGCTGCAGCCCTGCAAATTTCTCCCAGAGAAGCTTGCATCGCCCAAGCCAAAGTCGTCGTTGCACTGCATGCAGAATGTGCTGTGACTCCTCGAGGAACTGCCTCGTCACAAGCTGCCTAGGTGTTCTCAATTGCATTGACAAACCCATCGTCCCACACAGGAGACAGACACCTTCTTACCCAGGGAACCTGGCAGAAAGGAGACAAAAAGAGACTCCGACCTGCAAATAACAGCCATACAATCAATGTACACATGCAAGGCACGCCTGACATCCAGCAAGTGCCACCGGTCCTCCGAGGTCTGCGCAGACTCTGCAGGAAAGCTGGGGAGGACCACCTCCTGAGCCCGACGGAACCAAGGCCCCATCTTCGGGGAAAAGGAGGGATCCAGACGTAGGACAACCCTATCTGCATAAAACTTGCACAAATCCGAAAAATCTCCTTCCACAGTGTCAAGAGGGCACCTGTCAAAGAATTCAATACCTTATGTAAAGGAGTACCAAAGCACCCTTGAGAAATCTCTTGACTCTAGGACGTTGAGTCAAAGTTTGTGACCTACCGCACAAAGGTACAGAAGAAACTACTGATACCTGTCTCTCAATGGTATTAGGAGTCAACCCTTTGCCCAGGCCCACTTGAAGAAATTCCGGGACCTGTGGGATAGTGGCTTGTACTGGGTCAAAGTGGTTCATCAAACACCACTTACAAGCGCCCCAGGTTGCCCAGTATATGAGCCGCATGGAAGGTGGACAGGAAGCCTGAATAATCTGAATGATCCTGGAGGAAAAGGTGTCTCGTCTCTGAACGCTCCGCTCAAGCATTAGGCGTCAACTAGAGCCATTGAGGCTCCAGATGCTCCAGCGACCCCTGGCTGAAGGAAATAATCTCTTGATGAATCCTCCAGAGCCTTTCCACTATAGAGAACAAAGGTCGGCAAACCAGGGCTGCTGAGGCCAATGTGGGGCAAGCACCACCTCCGCCCCCTCCCGCAAGATCTTTTGAATGACTCTGGGAATCAGGGGCAAAGGCAGGAAGGCATAAAGGAGCCCCAGAGGCCATTGGCAGTGGAGAGCATCCACCCCCTCTGCATTCTGCGAAGGAACTGGGAATAAAATATCGGGAGCTGAGTATTGAGGGGAGTTGCAAACAGGTCGACCTCTGGGCAGCCAAAAGGGTCCACAATTGCCTGGAAGATAGCCAGCTGCAGCTGCAATCCTGAATTGTCCACCTCAATCCGACTGAGCTGGTCAGCCCTGACATTGTCCACCCCCGCTATATGTTCTGCGGTTATTGAGAGCAAATTCCTCTCTGCCCAAAGACCCAAGCTCCTGGCCCCCAGCATGAGGGACCTTGACCTGGTCCCCCCCTGCCTGTAATATGAGCCTTGGTGGCCATGGTGTCTGTGAGGACCAGAATATGTGTGCCCTTGACCGAAAAACGAAATGGTTTGAGATCCAGGTGGACTGCCCTGAGTTCCAACCAGTTTATGTTGTGAGCTAGTTCCGCTTGGCTCCATTGTCCCTGTGCCATCTGCATATAAGGGAGACTAGTATAGATCTATTTCAAACTATTTAGCTCTCATCAGCTAGTCATATCCCTACTGGGATTCTAACCAGGGCCGTATTACATTAGGCAGATGGTTTAGCCACTAAGCCACCAGGTTCTCCCCTGAAGTTGGATCCCCCCCTCCGAGTAGGTTGGTGTCTGAAGTGACTATGACCTCGGTCTGGGACCCTGAAGAATTCCCCCTTGGGTAGGCTAGATGATGTCCACCAATCAAAGAGCAGGAGACTTCCGCTGGCAGAAGAACCTGGATCTGGGAGCAGCTCATGAGCCTTAGCTGAAACGGTGAAAGAAACCATTGAAGGTCTTTATTGGTAAGGCAATGCCAATGGCAAGACACCATAGTGCCTAGATAGCTTTTGGCCAGATTGATCGAAAGCACCTGGCCTCGCAAGGTCAACCTGGTAATGTCTAAGTCCCTTGGGGCATCACTTATAGAAGAGGACTGTAGCAACAGGTCATCTAGGCCGCCTTGGATTTGCACACGTACCTGTCTCAGGAACGCTGCCAATGCCACCATCACCTACCTGAAGACTTGAGGTGCAGATGACAACCCGATGGGTAAGGCTCGGTACTGGAAGTGGTGCCCAAGGTAACAAAACCTGAGAAACTGTCAGTATTCAGGGGCTATAGGTATGTGCAGATAGACCTCAGTAAGGCTGATGGATGTGAGGATATCTCCCTGCCTAATACCCTCTAATATTGAGTGCAGTGAACGCATCTTAAACCTGCGATAACGCACATAGCGGTCAAACTATTTAAAATCAAAAATAGTTCTCCAGCCGCCCCAAGCCTTTGGGATCCCGGAGAGAAAGGACTAATAATCCTGATCCTGTTAAACTGGAGGCACCAGTTGGATAGCCCTAATGTCCAATAGGTGTTGAATGGCTTCCTGCATAAGTCACCTCCGAGTCGGGTTATCCGAGACCTGATGGTTGATTGTACCCACGCATCGGAGGTAGAGGAGTCCCAACAATCTGCGAAATATGCCAAGCATCCCCCGATGAGGGGAGAGCTGGGCCCAGAATTAATTCTTGCGGAAAAAGAGTGCCGCCTCCTTCGCCCCCATGAAAGGGCTGTCTCTGCTGTCCAGCCTTCTGCTGCCTATCCAGTTGATATCTCTGGCTGGGGGCATAGCCTCCCTGGTACAGCCTGAAACCTGACTGACTGAAATCAGACCCCTTAAAAGAAGATCTGTAGTCCTGACCCCAGAATAAAGGACCGTAGTTTGACCACAGAAATTGGAGCAACGGGGCTAGGGCACTGCCCAGAAATTGCCCTTCCTAGGAGCTGTAAGAAACACCTTCCATTTGCCCTAATTCTCAATTAAGAAAAGGTCAATAGACGCCCCAAAGAAGGACCCTCCAGCAAAGAGGGATGACGCCAGGCGTCATATGTGGCACGCATCAGCTTGCCACAGCTGCAGCCTATGGATGAAGCAACTGCCCTGAAGGCAAACCTGGCTGCGACTAAAGTGATGCCCGAAGAAAATTGGATGGCCACCACCAGTTTGTTGATGTCCTGATGTGACCTGAAATCTGCTATTGGCGTTTGCTGTTGAAGATCCTGCAATCAAAGCAAAGAAGACCATTAAAGAAGGAGGCAGTGGTAGCAGCTCTCACTGCCCAGGCAGCAGCCTGATGGCCCCTTTGTAAGGTGAGGTCAGCCCTTTTTGTCAATTTCATTGTAATTTTAGTACAATGACAATAAAGATTATTATTATTATATCATCATCATCATCATCATCATCATCATCATCATCATCATCATCATCTGGCTTCAGAGAGTGCTCTGGTTCCCTGGGCATGTTTGCAGATGCATGTATGGCTGTGACCGGTGCATCAACAGAGGGTTGCAACAGCACCTGAACCATGTCCTTGTCCACATTAATGAACATATTGCCGGTGGAAGTGGGCCAGATGCTGGAGATGCCCACTGGCACTTGACTAGGTCAAGAAGGACTTGGGGGGTGGGAACATGTCAGCCTCAATAGCCTGATCCACAAATATAGTCTCGGCAAAAAGGCCCAGCCGTACACCAGGGGTTCCGATGGCTTTTCGCCAAAATTGGCCGATGCCTTAGCTTTAAAGGGCATACACTTAAACAATGCTGAAACAAACTGAGAAGGAAGGCTTAGAAGGGCGTATGCCCTCATCCCCTGAAAGCTTCTCCTCTCTGATTTCGCCCTCTTCAGATTCAGACTCACTATTGTCCTGGGAAGAAACAGGGGAGACTCCTGACCATCTATCCCCACAGGAACTGCAGATGGAGGAGCACCCTGTGGCTGAATCTGAGGCCGTTGGGAAGCAGCAACGCTGCACTGCTGGAAAGCCCTGAACATTAGGTCCTGAAATTGCTCCCCCTCCCGAGTGGGGTAATTGAGCAGCACCAACCCCTGCGGATGTAGAGGGAAGAGGTTGAGGTGAAGCCCCCATGGGGCAGTGCGTGGGGGCGACTGCCAACCTTGGCCAGAACCCCAGGGGCCTGAGGAGTCAATGGGGATCCTCACATGGAGGGATCCTCTGCAGCTCTCCCAGGCGAAGAGAGTGCAGACTGCCTCACCTTAGTGCTCAGGACAAGAGAAGTCTTCTGGCTGCTGGTACTTTTATAAATGCTTTCTAGTGCCTCATGCCTCTGCTTCTCATACTTAAAGGCAGGCTTAGGGGATTTTGAACCCCAATTTGGCCCCTTTTGAGGCTTGTGGTTCCACATGCTCTTTCTTCCCCTTTGCCTTGTGGCGATGGGGGCAATTACCACTGCAGGAGCCTCTGTTCCTTCCGTGGGGCCACTGGTCGTAGCTGTGAGGACCTGACTCCACTCACTGTCCTCTGAAGCTGAGGCGGCAGCCATTTTGGTTCTTGATTCAGGCAGGCTTCAAAATGGCCATTCATGCCAAAGGCCCCTGAGAGAGGCTTGAATATAAAGTGAAAGCTCGGCCTTGCTGCAAAGAGCTTCCGCACGCCTGACCCCTTCTCCAAAACAGCCTTTAGAAGCTGACTTGGCTCTGTTCTTTTCCAAAAGGGGTAATAAAGAGGCACCATTCATTTAGGCCCAGTGGAACAGCCCTCACAGTTGACAGAGGCCTGTCAGTTGTGGGAAAGCCTGCACAGAATTAATTTGGTTCGGCAGAGAAGGCCCTGGGAGCGATCGCACTTGCGCGGCAGGCCGAAGCTAGCCGGGGAGCAGAGTGCGCACCTGCCGCAGCAGGGACAAGGCCTCACAGCAAAGCTGCGCGTACGGCCCGCCTCCTAATAGCGCTTGACCTCACCCTCCTCTCCTAACCAGCAGCAGCCACAGCGAGGAATGCTGGAAACTCAGGTGGGGGAGGCTCAGGTAGGAGGCTAGTATTAAGGCCTTAAAGGCAGCCAAAGGCCGGGGCCTGTGGCTGAATTGAGACAGGGAAGCCTGAGCCCTGGGCTGCTCCTGAAGGAGGGGGTCCCCTGTCTACTCACAGCGCTCAATGTGATCAAATCCAAATCTCAATCTCTGATTCAAACAATTCAATTCCATTCAATTCAAACAATCAAATAGGAGTTGGACACCGAATAGTCCCAGAGCTGGAACTGAGTCGGAAACTGGGTGTGGCTACTCCGTAGGGGGTTATATACCATGCCTACTTAATTAATTATTTAATATTATGACTCAGTCCAATCAGAGCGTGGATAGGTTTAACCCATACATGGATGCTATCTCCACCCTTATTGAGAATAACAGCATTCTGTGTGCCTTTGGCATTTAGTCATGCTGGCCACATGACCATGGAGATGTCTTTGGACAGCACTGGCTTTTCAGCTTTGAAATGGAGATCAGCACCGCCCCTTAGAGTCAGGAACAACTAGCACATACTGATATGTGTGAGGCAGTGGTGGGTTTCTGCAGGCTCGTACCTACTCGCGAGAGCCGGTTGGTGAAATTTAGAGAACCGGTGAGAGGGGGTTCCACCGGCGTACCTGGAAGTAAATCTGGCCCGCCGCTGCCAGTGACCCAACAGGAAGGAAAAGAAAGTAAAGGAAGAAAGGAAGGAAGGAAGGAAGGAAGGAAGGAAAGAAAGAAAGAAAGAAAGAAAGAAAGAAAGAAAGAAAGAAAGAAAGAAAGAAAGAAAGAAAGAAAGAAAGAAAGAATTTATCATCACAATTGAGTTCAAAATTTTGGTTGCTAAGCAAGAGCGTTGTTAAATGAGTTTCACCACATTTTAAAAGGTGGCCACTCCCACTCTGTCACATGACTGGCAAGCCACGCCCACAAAATAGGCCACACCTACAGAGTAGGTTCTACAAAAAATTGAAACCCACCACTGGTGTGAGGGGAACCTTTATCCTATGGAACAATATAAAGAAAAAATGATTACCAAAGAAATTTCTTTTTTTTCTCTTATGCTGGGCATGAGGAATTGCAAAAGGAGCCTGTGAATAAACCATCATTATTCTATCTTTACTTAGGCATACTGGGTGTGCAGGGTTAAAACACATTGTAGTCCTTCCCTAATTCCTGACATTGTACTGGACCATGTACTGCAGGCAGTATACCCCAGGGGTGGGTTTCTCAGGGCTCGCGGGGGTTCTCGCGAGCCCTTTCGTCAAATTTTCAGAACCCCATCGATCCCTTTGGACCGTGGACCCGGAAGTTATTTATTATTCAGCGTTTTTCCTACCCGCCTGCCCTTCCAGGAATACGAACTCTCTCACCTTAACTCTTTGGAGGGGATTAGTCTGGCTGACTTGGAGGGGCCCTGCCGGCTAGGCGCGGCGGAACAGCGCGCTAGGGTGCGCGAACCCCCCCCGCCCCCTGCCAGTCGCGCTAACAGGGAAAGTTTTGCCACGACTGGGGGGGGGGGTTCGCGCAGCGTAGCGCACTGTTCCTAGCCGGCAGCCTTTGAAGCCTTTGCTTCAAAAGTCTTTGCTCGCTCGCTTGCTCACCCATCGGACGCCAGGTTCCTTCGTCCGGTGGATGGGTGAGAGAGAGAGCGAGAGTAGCCGGTCAGGCTACTTCCAGGAGCTGAGGAGGTTTGTGGGGGGGGCGGAGACAGACAGACAGAGAGAGGCACAGACACACAGAGAGACAGGGAGGGAGGGGGGAACCAGAGAGCCAGAGAACCCGCTGGCTGTATTTACTCTCTCTCTCACCCATCCACCGGACGAAGGAACCTGGCGTCCGATGGGTGAGCAAGCGAGCGAGCAAAGGCTTTTGAAGCAAAGGCTTCAAAGGCTGCCGGCTAGGAACAGCGCGCTACGCTGCGCGAACCCCCCCCCCAGTCGCGGCAAAACTTTCCCTGTTAGCGCGACTGGCAGGGGGCGGGGGGGGGTTCGCGCACCCTAGCGCGCTGTTCCTAGCCGGCAGCCTTTGAAGCCTTTGCTTCAAAAGCCTTTGCTCGCTCGCTTGCTCACCCATCGGACGCCAGGTTCCTTCGTCCGGTGGATGGGTGAGAGAGGCTGAGGAGGCTTGGGTGGGTGGGGGGAGACAGACAGAGAGAGAGAGGCACAGACACACAGAGAGACAGGGAGGGAGGGGGGAACCAGAGAGTGACAGACACACACAGAGAGACAGAGAGTGGGAGGGAGGGAGAGAAAGATAGACAGACAGAGAGAAAGAGAGAAAAAGAAAGAGAGACAGAAAGGAAAGAAAGAGAAAAAAGAGAGAGAGAAAGAGAGAAAGAAAAGAGACAGAAAGAGAGAAAGAAAGAAAGAGAGAGAGAGAAAGAGAGAAAGAAAGACAGAAGGAAAGAAAGAAAAAGAAAGAGAGAGAGAGAGAGAGAGAGAACTTATGACCACAATTAAGCCCAAAAGTTTGGTTGCTAACCAAGACCATTGTTAAGTGAATTTCACATTTTCCAAATTGGCCACTCCCACCCGGTCACATGGCTGGCAAGCCACTCCCACCCGGTCACATGGCCGGCAAGCCACTCCCACAAAGCAGGCCACACCCACAGAACCTGTTCCAAAAATTTTGAAACCCACCCCTGGTATACCCTTAGTAGTTTTAGTAGAGCAAATTAAAATTGAATATAGCAATCTTCAAACTGGAGAATGTAGAAGTAAATAAAGAGGAAACTAGAGCACTTTAAACAGATGGGATTTAAGAAAATATGTCATACTCCTCTCCCCACCCCTATTTACTTTCTTGGACACACCCAATTTCTGCTTGTTTCTCCTTTGCAGCCCTTAACTCACTCTGCAAATCTTATACCTTCAGCTTTTTAAAAACGGTGTACCTATTGTTTATAGAAGGTAGAGCATCTTATAAGAACAATTATGAACGCAAATAGAGTATATGCATGAAATTGTATTTATGAAAATTGCTATTCTTGTTCAACTATTCATGCATGGAACTAGTTCTATAAGGTCCATTCATATTTAGGTCACAGACATGGTGGAGCAGTGAGGGTTACAGGTGTTTCTGAGTTGTAATCTGTGCATATGGATAGCAGGTTATCAAGAGTTTAGTCATATAATAAACCCATTTTGAAGGTTCAAACCTGTCAAACATTAAGACATGTTGTGTTCCAGTTACAAGGTTTTGTTTTCACTTATGCAATGATGTCAGTGCCAGACCATAACTGGGTATAAATTACTGAATGTCATGCTGTTGTATCAGAGAACACTATTTTGCAAAAGCATGTTTGTGCTCTCTTTTAACTTCAAAGTGCTCATGCACTGGTATATGTGTGTACTCAGAAATCAAAATGAGATAATTTTGCAAAGTTTTTATGTCAAGGAGGTGTTAACCATAAAGTTATTTATACAAATATTTGAAATTTTCCCAGTGTTGCCTAAAGGATTGAAAAGTACTTTAAAAATATAAGAAAATTCTAAAGAGTTCTGCTTTAAAAACAGGTGCTGTGGAAGTACTCCTTACTTTGAAAAATTCAAAGTATCATCAAAGTAATTAATAAAAAGCATTTTCATTGATTTCAAAGGAAACAAGCAAGTAAAAAGTCTGTTTTGGCCTGTCTGTTTGCTTCTCTTTCTCCTGGAAATTTTGTTTCAGCAAATTTATAAGGCTGACAAGTTTGGGATAGTTTCTACAATTGCTGTAATTTCTACAACATGGTGGTTATGCCGTTTTCTTAAGATCAAAGTGACCCATGTTTGAAATCAGCTTCAGCTATGAAAGCTCATGAAGTGTTAACCAGAGGTTCATCTCTTACTTCAATTTATTTCACATGGTTGCTGTTGTGGGGAAAAACTGGAGGAAAAAGTTCTATGTACATTGCTTTAACTTCACAGATAAAAGGCAGGATGAAAACCTAAAGAAAATAAACAAGTATTATACAGCTTTCTGTAAAGAAAAACAGATGCTTACACTAAGTGGAAGGATGCCAAGGAGAAGGAGAGGGGGGGGGGAAACCTTAATGGAAAAAAGTTATCAATTTTATTAAATCCGTGGCTTAAGGAGACACAGAAATCGAGTCCACATTAAGAAATAATGTCAACTATTAAAACCTTAATTTGCAAAGTTCAGCTGAGTTAATAAACATGAAAACTAGGAGGCAATGCGAAGTGTTAACTTGATTTAATTCAGTGCTGGAGCTGACACCTGTTGTTCTCAATATATCCAGATCTGCAACATGAGAGCTGTAAGAGGTAAGAATGCCAGTGAGAGCTGGCTGTGCGTTGCCATGTGGTCAGTGAAAGGAGGGTGAGATGAAAAAGAAATCTTCCAAAGATTTCACTGATATATTATTTCCCTTTCCCTGCACACTTGCTAAGATATGACTGTTATTTATCTGTATTGACCTGGGAAGGCCTTTCTAGTTAATTCTGGATCAGCGGGATCTGGATTTGGTGGGATCTGGAACTGATCAGGGTTTGGAGCAGTCAGCGCATGCTCAGAGGCACCAAATTCTGTTCAACTGTAGGCTTCGGACAATGACATTTGATAGTGACAATCAGTCTATGGGGGCTTTCTGCTTTCAGCTTTTTTCAAATGTCAAGTATTGATACTCCACTTTTGTGACTTCCTGATCCAAGTTAATCCCTGTGGCTGTAATCTGCTGTTAAAAGTATGAAATGTATGCTTATTTTCCCAAGTCCAATAACCTGGTGGTTTTAAAATTCAGCACTGGAAAACAATACTGATAGAGATTGCTTTTGGAACAGTTCAGATTTGGATGATGATCAGGGTTTTTTTTTCCTGTTTGTCATTATTCCTGTGTTGAAACTAGATGCCAACCCTTTCTGAGCCTGATTTCAAGTGCCCACAAAGGTGTACAAAGCATTACACAGCATCAAACCAAGCTACTTACAAGACCACCTACTCCCATAGAATGTGCCCTGCACAGTTAAATCAATGGGATACCTTTTGGAAGTCTCTGCATGGATACATTTGAATTAATTATACACTCTGCTTTCTTTGTTTCATAGTATAATGAAGCTGGAGTGATGGACCAAACTGCTAATGGAATTTAAGGAAGCATCCTTCTTATTAGATGGTGACTCAAAGCAGAGATTTTCTCAGATGTTTCAATGCAGCTGTTATGATATGTTTTAGACCCATCAGCTTTTAGCAAATGTGTTTTTCAATCATTGCAAGGGATTAAATACATATTCATCTTCTATATAAGAATTAAATAATACATTGCTGAGTATTTGTGATATTGCCAAAACTCCTTTATGTAAAGGGAAAACAAAAGGCGCATAGCTATGGTGTGTCTTCCTTGCCATTTGATTGCAATTCATGGATATTAAGTTTTGAATTGGGAAATCATCACAAGAGAAAAAACAGGAGTCATGTACGCTTTCTTAATTCTGATGGTCACTTTCTCCATATATAATGAAATGACTAATAGATCTTTGAACATAGAAGGGGCAGCAAAAAAGAGAGGAAGCAGGCCATTACAGAAGAGATTCTTACATTATCCTATTAGCAATAAATGGATTTTCAGAATTCCATTGTTCTTCTTTTTGGAAGTTGCTAAACTGTATATGAGAAAATAATCAGCAGGAAGAGTAGACATTTCCCACATCACATGAAGCTATGGCCAACACAAACTATTCTACATATTAGCTGAATTTGTCTAACCATTATTAGTTGAACAAACCTGGCTCTTTCATTCAAGTCAGGAATCATGATATACAAATCACAAGAGTTTTAGTTATACTTCATGCTGAAGAAATCAACCCAAGTATATGTCATTACAATCCAACAGGACTGCATTTTGAGCACATTACTAACTCTGGTAAAAGGACAAATTGGAAGATTGGTGAATAACAGCAGGGTGACGCTTCTGAAGAAAATAATAACCATTGTGTATCTGTTTTCCATTTCTTGGTTTACATGGTATTGTCTTGAATGTATATATGAACATTTTTGGAGAAGAGAGGTAAAATATATTTTTAAAAGATCTAGAATGCAGTGAAATTGCTTTGGTGATGAATATTTTGTCCTGTAGAATTATCTCAGTCTCCACTGAAAACTTTTGGTCTGCAAACCAAGTCACATAAGTAGAACATTCCTTCTCCTCTATTCTGCATTGATTAGACACTGAGGATTTATGCACTTTGAAAATGATTGGAAATACAAGCTTTGAACTTCATACAGGTGGGATTAAATCAGCCTGTCTTTTTTTGGGGGGCTTCCACATGAACCCAAAAGTCTTTATATATTGCCATCTTCTGTTACTTAAGGAAAAGAATAAGCTTTGCTGGCAGCCTCTAATTGAACAGTGGTAGAGAAAGACAACATCTGCAAAAAATTAATTAAACCTACAAATGCTCATTACTGGAATTAGCATACATCATAACCAATGCATAGATTTCTACTGATTATTGTACTTGGGAAGATTCAAAATGTGCTCATTTGGTGTTCCAGAAATTTAAAACATGTGTTGCCTGCTTACATTATAATAGTTTCTTCAAAAGAAGAAATAAAAGTAGAAAAGCCAGTTGTATATCCTCCCTGAATAACCTGAAAAGATGAAACATATTCATATCTTTAGGATTTGGCGTATAGAACATTAATCTATGAATATGTGGAATTGGGAAATGAAGTTGCGTATATCATTTCAGAAAAGAGTGTTCATTTATTACATATAGATGATTATTTCTGAAGGATTTCCAAAGGGATTGGAGATTTCAAAACTACCGTCTGCTGTGCTATAAAAGGGAATATTTGTCTTTAGAGGAACTCTACTCACATTTAAGGGAATTTTCTTGCTTATTGTTTTACCTACATGTGCTGGCTTATTCAGAGATGTTGATTCAGGAATGTTTTTGATAAAAATGAATTTTCATGGCTTGTTGTATAATATTAATTACGTATTTTCATCGAGATATCTCCCATACCTTGTCCTTACTTTGTTAAAATCCAAATTCTTCAAAAGGAAAGTTGCCACCAGTTTTTGAAGTTGTGACCATTGCAATATCCCTGCTGATCACCATTTGTGACCTTCACATCAAGCTTCTAACAAGCAAGTTAATAATAATAATAATAATAATAATAATAATAATAATAATAATAATAATAATAATATTTAATATTTGTAAACCGCTCCCTCTCCCCATAGGGACTCGGGGCGGTGCACAGGAAGAATAAAAAAAAACAATAAATATATACAAACATTTCTTTAAAAAACAAATTAAACCTAAACCTGTGCTAAAATTCCCCATTAAAACTAAGCTATACTAAAAAACTTCCCAATAAAACCCCAGAGACAGAGAGACTATCCTAGGCCGGCCAGACAGAAAAGATGTGTTTTTAATTTAAGACGGAAGGAGCGGAGGTCCGTGGTCGTCCTAATGTCGGGGGGAAGGTCGTTCCAGAGGGCCGGGCCCGCCACAGAGAGAGCCCTTCCCCTGGGTGTCGCCCGCTGACAAAGTCTAGTGGACGGCACCCGGAGAAGTCCCTCTCTGTGGGAGCGAATCGGCCGTGAGGATGTATGAGGCAGGATCCGATCCCGCAGATAGCTAGGTCCCGAGCCATGGAGCGCTTTAAAGATGATAATTAACACCTTGAAGCGCACCCGGAAGACGACAGGTAGCCAGTGCAGCTCGCGCAAGAGCGGTGTTACATGGGTAAACCTGGCGGTTCCCATAATTGCTCGTGCGGCTGCGTTCTGGACTAGCTGAAGTCTCCGGGTGCACTTCAAGGGGAGCCCCATGTAGAGAGAGTTACAATAGTCCAGTCGGGATGTCACGAGTGCATGAGTGACTGTGCAAAGGGCGTCCCGATCCAATAGGGGGCGCAATTGGTGAACCAGGCGAACCTGGTAAAACGCCCTCCTGGCCACGGCTGTCACTTGATCTTCCATGGACAGCCGGGCATCCAGGAGGACACCCAAATTGCGCGCCCAATCCACAGGGGCAAGATGTTCATCCCCTATGGCCAGCGATGGAGTGAGCTGGTTGAATCGGGCAGCCGGAAACCACAGCCACTCGGTCTTGGTCGGGTTGAGCCTGAGTCCGTTACTTCCCATCCAGATCCGCACGGCTTCCAGGCAATGGCACATCACCGCTACGGCATTGTTGGGGTGGTTTGGGGTAGATATATACAGCTGAGTCATCAGCGTAAAGATGGTACTCTACCCCAAAACCACGGATGATCTCACCCAGCGGCTTCATGTATGTGTTAAATGGGAAAGCTGGCAAGAAATCACAACTTACTATCATGAGACATTGTGCTTAATGATCACAGGTGATTCACTTAACACAGACAGAACTGACAAACTATCATAGGTAAAGCATGGTCATGTGACATTTCACTTTATGTCTATGCTACTTAATGACGACGCTGCCCATCCTAATTGCATTCATGGTTTGCCTGCCCCTGATGTACATAATATGGACATTTGTGACCCCAGCATCTTACCGCCTCAGAATCTACCCAAGGAAAAAGGCCACACTCGTTTTCACATTACAAAATAATTTAGCATATGATAGCAAAACTGAATATTATTTTAACTTGGAGCTAATTATTAAAGCTACTACGCTCACCTTTTCTTATGATGTTTATAATAATTCTATTTTAATATTGAAAAATCAACATAATGCTTACCAATACAAGCCACGTATCCACATTTTATAAGGAGATGTACAGCTCATTAGTGATTTTATCTTTTGTTAACCTCCATTGGAAAATTGCAGCAGAATTTTTTTCAATATGATAAATAGTTCCCGGTAAATAATTATATATGAATAACTTGTTATCACATTTTAAATGTGCTTGTGGATGCTGGAGGCTTTCATTTAAATAAAATGCAGGTGGGCACTTGAGGTTTGTTCTTCAAAATGTTACCCCCAATATAATTTTTTTTTTTTTAATATTGGCCAAGAAACCTAGGAACCCAAAGGCAGGTCCCTTAATGCATGGCTTTCATAAGTACATTGGGAATACAAATGAAAAAAAAAAGGTTGTATCTTGGTTTGATAAATGAAGTTACTGGGTTTCTATGATCACTGACCATCAAAGACAAACATTGGCCAGGGAATTTCCAGTGCTGCAAAGTTGCTAAATGGACTGTTAAAAGATAAGTGCTCTTTTTATTTTCAACAGTTTCCTTCGATATCAATAAAGGATCACATCTACATTTAGATATCTGTCTTTTTTGTCACTGACTCAAGTTCATATTTCTTTTCTGCCAAACACAATATGGACAGCACACAACTATCATAGTAGTTTCAACTGAAATGTTAAAGTGTCAATTTGAGCTGTTCACAGGAAAAGAAAATGTTCCTTTTGCATCTTCCAACAATAGCTAGAAAATCTGAAAGGAGTGGAAGTACTCAGACTCTCTGTGTTAAAGCCCAGAGATCAACTTATCTTAAAATTCTTTCATTCGAAATGTAAAATGAGAAGTTATATAGCTTCCTTTACATTATGAAATCTTTTTGTAGCAATCATTTTACCTTGTGAATTTTAACAATCATTTTTTTCCTTTGTATACCAAGAGACACTGTTTCTTATAAACTGAACCTTGATTTAGAATAAAGTATCTGTTCATGTTGTCTTGCACACTAAGATCTTCTTTTAAAAACGGCAAAATACTGTTTACCATGTTTCAAGGATTTTTGCAAAATGTTTCAAGCCCTGAGACAGACACACTACCAAACACCACATTTTGCAGTTTGCTTAGTATCCAGACTAAGCAACTAAAATTTGCTAACCACTCATACTCAACTATATGAGTGGTTTTTTTTGTTTGTTTTTGATTTGCCTTTTAGGACCATAGAAAAATATCTTACAACTTGAAATCAACTGTCCACTATAAGACCAGAAAAGAAGCAACAGAAGAATGTACAATTGTACATTTGTAAAATATCAGTTATGACTCACAGAGTCATCATTTTACCAACTACATTTCCTGTGGCTCTAGGAAATATATAAGTAGATGTACAGTAGATGTGTGTGATCCCTGATTAGGATTGAGAAGGAATCTATTAGTGTACAGTTTTGGTTTTGAGAACTTCTGCATATCATTGGTACTGATTTAGATATAATCTAATTTGATCAAAGAGATTACTACTCTTGAGGCCAAGAAGGAAAATACAAAGGCAGAGTTGGCAGAGTTTTCAAACTGTAGTTTGGGCAATGGGAAATATTATTTCTATGTATAATTTTCTGGAAGCTATCAGTCAGATGTTAAGAGATCAATTAAGGCTGCCGTAGGCATGTTTCTTGATTAGTACGTTTCTCTCGCAGAGAAAAGGGTATTAGTTTTCATATAAGTAACTTTGTAACAAGACATTCAAATTTCACCACAGGCTTCTCAAAGTTGCCTTGATTTTCTGAGTGTGTCTAAGCAGGTGGTGCCTACCTATTAAAACCTAAAGTGCTCTCTATCCTCCACTTTACAACTCTACAGACAAATCCATCATGCTCTTTGACATATGAATTCAATTGGATTAAAGCCATTCAAGGAGTACAGATTGTATTCCCACCGGGATGTTACAAATCATGGAGATTTCCTCCCATTAGTTTTAATTCAGCTTTTTCTCTCAGAAATGCACAAATTAAAAAAAAAAAAAGCTGCAGAACAGCACAGAGAAAAAAAATGATGTCACTGATGGCTAATACATTGTATTACTTGCAAATTTTATAATTATTCAACATGCTTTTATGCAAAGGATTATTTTAATGCTACAGAATTAGATCACAGGTGAAAAGCTATGTAGTTCTATAGGCTTAAATGCGCCTGTGCCAAAGACTATTTAACATTTGTGGTGTTTCTTGCTGAGAAGTAGTGTTGCAACATATAACACTTGTCTCGTACTAAAATATCAGGTTTAGCCCAAGAAACTACAAACTTACCTTTAGGAAAATAGTGCACAGCCATGCATATTTGCAAATTAAAGGAAATAACCAGCATATAGTTCCTAGTGCATGAAATGTAAATGTATTAGTAGATATATCCTTATACAAAAATAATATGTGCTGCATAGATTTTTCAACCATTCCTGCCTACTGGTAACAGACAGTTGAACTTTCTGAAAACAAGAAACCCTGTTACAAATTCTCATTCAGCCATGAATTTCAATAGGTGGTTGTGTACTCTTCACTATCTCTCAGCCCAAATCTTGCATGATAAAGTGATGGATCTGAAAGAAATATATATACCAGTGTGAGTCATTTGGAAGAATGGTAAGATACAAATGAAGTATTTATTTACATAACTTCTCCCTTACATACCTGGTTATCTGAATAGTATTTTGTCTTAAGGATATCACATCTGCCAGGGATTAACTGTGCAGTGATTCATGTGAAGGTATTCCCTAGTCAAATATCCCAATTGTAGAATTGTCTCCCTATTCAGTTATGGTAGCTGTCAAGCCTTTCATTGTCAAATAAAAACATGTCTATTCTTGTAAGCCTTTGGTTAAGTTTGTATTACTGTACTTTCTGCTTTTGGGTTAAAGTTCTATAAAATGAGATATTCTTCCTGTGTAAATAGATTTAAAGGTTTAAGGGTTTTAGACGGGTTTTATTGTAAGTGGATTTAAATTGTTGTAACTCTGGATTTTATGAGAAAAATGGGCTAGAAATGTTATGAAATGAACCAGTACAAAACAAGGGTTTTTGTAATTTTTGGTGATACGTGAAACATTTATATTTTTGATGCATAGAATATATCTTTACAATTTAAATACTAAATTTGTTGGTACAACAAATTAGATTTCAGTATGGAGTAAAGTAAATAAACTTGCGGGAAACAGTGTCTTAAGCTATTTATTATGATTTTTGCACATCTTCATATTGTCAACAATGGTGCCATGCAAAATGTTTAGCATCTGAGATAGGTCAGGTGAAAACGAAAGGAAGGAGGGAATCCTTCAGAAGTCCACGTGGAACAAAATATCCGAGTACTTATCCACAATTACTCTTTTGTGTGCTGACTTTAAATTATTTAACAGCTAAAATCAGTAATTCTAATATTTACTGCATGACACTGAAATGTTTCAAAGTAGTTAATCTATCTACACCAAGTAAAAGGTTTAGTGAATGGAGAAATTACTACATAGTCAAACTTTTATCTCAGGATGGGTTAGTTACTATTATTCTTTGTCAGCATTATCAGTAATGCTGATCCTGGACTATGGTGTCTAACAAATCAAATCTGACTTATTGAAGCAAACAATCAAATAACATTTGCATCATTTGTGTAATTTGCATATTATTTGCTAGTAGAAAATGTGCAAACTTAGCTTTCTGTGTTTTGAATTTCAAGATTGTAATGTATAGTAAACTAATATTTGATCAGGCATCTAGTTAGTCAGGAACTGGTATAGTGGCATTCCTTGTCTCCACCAGTAATTCCCAGAGATTTTTTGCCTTCCTTAACTGTTTTACTGCAAGCCCTCTGGGCAATGGTGGTAGTAGTAGTAGTAACAACAACAACAACCTTAACAATAACAACAAAAGTTAACACCTTGTTTCATAGGTAACAAGAGGTGATTCTCCCAGATTTTTGTCCGCACCCCAGGTATCCCAGGGAGCAAGTTTGGCACAAGCTGGATGTAAGACATATACAAGAAAAGGACAGCCTCCTTCCGCAGGTCGAATCCTTCTTAGTTTCCTTCCAACCCGCCGCTTTGGGCAGGTAGGTTTCCTCCTTGACTATAGGACTTTGGCTGCATGTGTGCATAATGCTGGCCTACGAACATCAGGCCCGGCCAGCTCCTACATGCATCACAGCCCAATCCACAAAAATGCGACCTCTGCTGCATAGGCAACGCAGGCGCCCATTGAAGAAATCTTCAGGGCAGCTACCTGGTCCTTGCCGTCCCCATTCATTCGTAACTACAAATTGGACTCCTTCATGGCTGTGGAAGCCTCCTTCGAAAGGAGAGTCCTGCAGAGGGTTCTGGTGGCTCCTGACCAACGGGATTCCTCTGCTTCCTACCCTGGGAATATATAGCTTGGGTATGTCCCATGAAAAGAAAAAAGTATGGTTCATTGACATTATAATTCCTGGTGATGAAGATAAAAATCAAGAAAAAACCACTAAGTACCGGGGCTTGCAAATTGAAGTTGAGCAAATGTGGAAAAAAAAATCACGTGTTGTCCCAATTGTAATTGGGGCCCTTGGAGCAATACCTAAAGGGCTACCTTGCTATTTGGAAATTCTAAATTTACCTGACTTGAACATTCTGATTCTACAAAAAACCACTTATATCCTCCACAGTTCCTAGGTCCTTGGTTAGGACGTGAGCTATTGAGCTATCAACAGCCCAAAGGCTGTGAATCTCACCAAAGATTAACCACACAACAACAACAAAACAACAACAACAACAACCCTATTTGGAACAGCTTATATCCTCCGACATTACCTTAACAGTTCTTAGGTCCTTGGTTAGAACTCGAGCTGTTGAGCTACCAACCAGCCCCAAAGGCTGTGAATCTCACCAAAGATTAACCATATAATAATAAATAATCCTTCTGGATTGTTCAGAAATATGAGCTCCAGCATACTCATTTGTTAAATAATTTTATTAGACTTATCAAAGAATAAAATAGAAATGAAAATTAAAATACTGGAAAGACAGGAAATTGAACAGGGGAAGATGGAAGTGTAGGATGGGGGGGGGGGAGAAAAGCATTAACTTTGAACTCTTTTCAGTACAGTAGAATACAACATCAAGTTTTTACTTTTGCATGCTTAATATGTAGTAGTGAGTTCTATTACAATACACTTACCTAATTTGCAAATACCAATTTCATTTTTTTCTACTTCAAGCACAAAATCCAGAAGTGGTTTCCAAAAAGAAACAAAGTTGGATGCATTATTTTCTTTGTTTAAAGCAGTTAATTTGTCCATCCTTGCCAATTCCATCAGTTTTTCCAGCCATTAGTATATCTTTCCATTTTTGCACATAGAAAATTATGATCTCAATATGTATAATAACAAAATTATGTTGTTTTCAGGGTTTTTGTCCAGTAAAACTAAAATAAGTCTCTGTTTGATTTTTATAATCATTTTGAGACTCTTCTGTATTAAAATACTCTTCTGTATTAAAATATCTTTCCTTTGTTACAAGTCCACAACAAATGATAAAAGGTTCTTCCTTTGCATTTCCATTTCCAACACACATTTGAGGCCCCTTTTTGTTTTTTCACAATTTTTCAGGTTTAAATACCATTACTGCATCATTTGATAAAATTTTCCTTTAAGTTATAGGTCAGTATAAATTCTGAACCCTTTGTTCATATATTTTCCCATTGTTCAAATATTACATTATGGCCAAAATTCTTTGGCCATTGAATCATACAATGCTTCACATATAAATCCTCCAAATTCAATTTCAATAACAACTTGAAAACCTTGGCAATAACATGTTCACCCCTACCACACAATACAATTTCAAATTCATTTTTGCATAGTCAAATTTATCAGGTTTTTTTGTTTAACTTTACATCTTTCTTTAAATTGTAAGTATATAAACCAATGACAGATGCTTCCTTCTGATTTCAACTCTTCCTTAGACTTAAGAGTAGGTTCACCTTGGTTAAAATGTTTTATTTGACCATCTCCACCATTCTGACATGTCTTTCTTTAAAAAGCTCCCTGAGGTAACATCCAAAGAGGAATCTTTGTAGAGAACTTTGTTTTGCTTTTATTCCAGACCCTTAGGATGGCACACCTAATAAAGAAAAGGTAAAGATAAAGGTTTCCCCTTTCCATTGAGTTCAACTCTTTGGGGCTGTACTCATTTTTCTGTCTTAGCTGAAAGATCCAGCATTGTCTGAAGATACTTCTGTAGTCATGTGGCCAGCATGACCATATGTGAAGTGCATTGAACACTGTTATCTTTCTACTGAAATGGTGCCTATTTATCTATTCACATTTGCATGCTTTCAATGGCTACGTTGGCTGGTGCTGGGGCAGCAATGGAGGTTCACAATATCACAGGGACCTCAGGTCTCAAAACCAAGCTGTCAGCTTTCTGGATGATAAGCTCAGCATCTTTACCTACTGAGCCATCGTACCTCTCTATGCCTAATAAGATGGTTCTTAAAATCAATATTTATTTTAACTGTCTCACACTATAAGAAGGCATTCCATCCAAACCTTATTCATGGACCTCTAATTCAAATAATCTCTTCTTTTGGAGAGTCAACCACTCTTTCATCCAAACCAAACAGCAAGCATATAGAAGTACAATTTCAAATCTGGTAAGCCTAAACCTCCTCTTTCTTTTTATCTTGCATATATACAAGATTTGTATCTAAGTTTTTTCCCTTCCATCTTTGGTAAGACATTCATCTTAATCACAGGGATTGTATCCAGTAGATATTTCTCCATCATTCTTTTATATGCATTATTTTCTCATGCATTGAAAAAAACCCTCATGCATTATGAAAGACTAAAAGAAGTCTGATGACTTTTGGTTTGGGTAAATGAAGACATTAAGAAGACAATACTGTGTTCCCTGGGGAAAAAATCCAGAGGGGTAGGATATTGTGGATCTCCTTCTCTATGGAGATCCATATAGAGAACAGTTTGGAGAATATCTATAGTTGAAGGACTCAGTATGTTTGTCTCAGAAATATTATCTTCACCTCTTCTCTGCCATTTATATTCAGATGATTCTAAGGTATTTTAGGGTAGATATAAGAAAACAATTTTCCTGAACCTGCCTATGATTTTCCACCTCAAATGAGGCAAATAGCAGTTTCAAGGTAACAAAGTGGTCCCTCGTCTATAAATGACTGCAGACTATCTCATCAAACAGATCTTTCCTCTTGAAGACTTTAACCATGAATTAGATACCATCTTTTCCCCAAAATAAGACACGGTCTTATTTTCTTTTGACCCCCAAAATAAGGACTTTGCCTTATTTTTGGGGAAGGAGGCCCCTTAACCTCGGTCTGGGGCCACAGATCAGCTGATCTAGAGAGGGCTGGACATTCTGTCTGTTTCTGGCATGCTCTTGCCAGCCCTAGTGTCGCTAGGCTTGCCTCTTTTTTTGCGGCTGCCTAAGAAGAAGCATGGTAGCTAGGGTATGTGGGAGCAGCCTCCATAAGGCTGTTCCGTGTGGATGGCAGGTGCATGTAGGGCGCATGAGGTATATCCCCCCAGAATGCATGTATATTTAAGCTTTTCCTAACTAGAATGGGGTGCTGGAGAAAACTTTTCTATTATAGACTGGTTTCATGTGTTTCAGGTTAGGTTGAGTTTGACTCCTAAACTACTTGATTTCAGATGAACTTTGACTAAGTCAATGCTTTACTGTTCAACTGCTAATTTCTATGCTTCATGAAATTGGGCTTGTCTATAGTTTTCATCAGTATTAAAAGTTCAAAGACATTTTAACAGGATCTGTTGGAGAAGCAGACCTCATTGTTAGAATAAGAAGGAATTGAGGTTTATGAGTGGGTCTGGCCAGTATATGAATAGTTCGATTGTATTGGCATGTTCCTGTGTTGCATTATACTCAGGCTTCTTATAAATATAGCAAGCTCCCATTCTCACTTGATCACAGCTGTTCTTCTGTGTGCAGCATCCTTAGTAATTATCCTCCTCTTTGATTTGTTTAAGCTGGGCATTACACTTAATAGCTGGGAATATGCACAAGGTTACATATTCTCATGAACTAGAAAGTGTCTAAAAACATAAAACAGAATAGAACTAAATGGCTCATAAAATTGGCTGTTTCAGAATTAGTGTGTGGACTATTCTGTTTTTAATTTGTTTATAAACAGTCTGGATTTAAAGATAAGCAGTTATATGGCCTGATTTGTTGATGATACCAAAGTCTGAACAGTACATAAAGTTAAACAGATTACAGAGATCTCAAAAAAACTTTATTCACTCTGGTGAATTAACATCAAAATGGCTAATGCCTTTCAATGCAAGCAAGTGCAAATGTGCTTTACATTAATGTGACCTGAACTTGCAATGATTGATCAGGAAAGGGGTCATAATAGAGAAGTTGGTGAATATGTATAGCTGTTGTAAAAAAAAAAGTGCATTCAATGCTTGGTATCCTTAGGAAGAAGATTGAAAATAAAATCAGTAATGCAATAATACTCTTATTCAAATCCATGGTAAGATATCACTTGGAATATTATATACTATTCTAGTCATCCTATTGAGAAAGGGTATTGTAAAACTGAAAACATACACACACATCTCTCCAAAAACTGCAAAGAAATTGACTAGGAACCTTGAATATGTCCATATGAGCAATATATACAATGCTTAAAGCTTTGTGCTTTGGATAAAGGAAGTTCAGGGTATGATACAAAGGATCATGTCATAAAAATATAACATTATGCATCTTATGGGAAATGTTGAATGAGACTTATTTCCCTTTCTCACTATGTTACTACTTGAAATGAATCATTAACATTAAATGTGTAAAAATTCAAAATCAAATAAACTAATTTATTGGCACAACCTATCAACACATGGAATTTGTTGGCATCTGATATGACAGCCACCAGGTCAGAGAGTTTCAAAGGTGAATTGGACATATTCATGGAAGAGGCTCTTTACTGTCTATTCATATTTCCTGCCTTCAGAATTTTAAGCATTCTGCTTCTAGGCAGCAGTAGTAGAAGAGGGCAGTCATTATCTTTCCAACAGTTGTGCAATTCTGGAGTGGATCTTGATGGATCAGTGGCATGGAATACTCTAGGAACACTCTTCTTGTGCTCTCAGTTTCATTCATTTGTGTGTGGCTCTACAGATGTTGCCTGCATATTAGATATTACTTTCTATGCATGGTTCATGGAGATAATGAAACGAAGATTAGCTGCCAAAATGAAGAATGTTACTCTTTCTTCAAACATCCATGATATAGACATTGGATTTGATTGCACTGAAATACGCAAAATACTTTTTTCATAATGTACACAACTTATTAACAATCCTGATTATTTATCATGTTTGTAAATCCCAATTCCATTATTTCACTTCCAAATTATTTTATTAGGACTTGCTTCAATAAAATTATTGACAATTCTCTCTTATCTGGTTGTTTTTTTCCTCCTGTGATGCTGAGAGGAAAAGGCAGCTGTTCCTTGAGATGAGAATGAATAATAAGTAATGATCAGCCAACTGATGCAGTCTTCTCTGATTTCTTCTGGACTGAAAGACATTTTAGCTTTTTTTTTCATTCTTCAACTGTTATCCTCATATTTGTGCGCTCCTAATATTTTTGAAAGATACAATGGTATAGATACATTAAAAACATGAATGTTTTTTTAGATGATGATAAAAGATGATAAAACTATGAGTCTCTTGTAAATGGTGGGACTATGTCTAACTTAAAATACATTTTAAAAATACTATTACCCGTGTATAAAAATTTACATTGCTGATGAATATTTGGTTGAATTTATCTGCCAACATTTTATACCTATATAAAGCTTGATTATTAATTATAAGTCATTTCATCAAAAGTGGTAGATTGCTTTAATGACCCATTCAAATTGCAAAGCAACATGAATTTTGACTATATAAAATATAATATAAAAACGTAATTAAAGGAATCTAAAAAAACAATTCAGTAAATACTATTTTTAAATATACTGTGGTAAAATCAGCACATAATGATTATAAATATTTATGTTCAGCCAACTGAACATTAAGATTTTTCACGGAAAATGTATTCCGGTCAATCCAATTCATAAATGCACTGCATTTTTGTCATATACAATACAATACAATACAATAGCAGAGTTGGAAGGGACCTTGTAGGTCTTCTAGTCCAACCCCCTGCGTGGGCAGGAACCTTATACCATTTCAGACAAATGGCTATCTAACATCTTTTTAAAGACTTCCAGGGTTGGGGCATTCACAACTTCTGGAGGCAAGCTGTTCCAGAGGTTAATTGTTCTTACTGTCAGGAAATTTCTCCTTAGTTCTAATTTGCTTCTCTCCTTGATTAGTTTCCACCTGTTGCTTCTTGTCCTGCCCCCAGGTGCCTTGGAGAATAGTTTGATTCCCTCTTCTTTGTGGCACCCTCTGAGATATCGGAACACTGCTATCATGTCTCCCCTGGTCCTTCTCTTCATCAAGCTAGACATACCCAGCTCCTGCAGCCGTTCTTCATATGTCTTAGTCTCCAGGCCCCTAATCATCTTGGTTGCCCTTCTCTGCACTCTTTCCAGAGTCTCCACATCTTTTCTACATCATGGCGACCAAAACTGTATGCAGTATTCCAAGTGTGGCCTTACCAAGGCACCATACAGTGGCATTAACACAGTGGCATTAACATATCCCTAGGGAGTATAAGTATTTACAATATAGTGTAGAAATTTTCTGTTTTGATAATGTTACCAGTTTGGCTATCAAGATATAAAGTATTTGTCTGTGATCTGTTCATAAAATGGTGCATGAAAAACCACATATCAAATTTGGGTGTATAACAATTTTATCATATAAAACCAAAATGCATTATTACAATGTTCATAAAAAATAATTGCAAGGAGATGCTGCAACTATAACATCTGGACCCCAAATTAGTTGGTTTGGAAACAGCCTGTTTACATTTGAATTGAAACAAACCTGTCTCATTTGACTCAAAGTTGAATCCAAATGTTATGGGAAAAGTGCAGCTAACATTGGACTTCTGGGGAAAGATATGATGAACTAAAGATAATTCCACTAAACTGATGCTGAGAACAGACAATGGAAAGAAAGCTAGTGAATAGGCTGGCTCTTAGTAATTCCTCTCTGGACAAGGAAGGACTTGAGACTGCCCACAAGGGTTCCAAACAGTTGAACCTCACAAGGAGATTGCAAAACATCAGTTTAAAACTCTGGGAGATGATGGAATAGCTACCTTGCTCAAACCATAGTCAATGCCTTTAAAAGAACACCGGTTTGCACATTTCTTTTCTAATCATTTTCAGAAATTGCTTTTTAACTATTATTAGGAACTTTTTGACTGAAAAGTCTGAAAATACCAGATGCTCCAACCCTGATCAATATTTAAATTTACTTGTATGACAAAGGAATGTTGTTTTTGCAATCCTTAAAATTTCCATGCTTATATGCCTTTTCCTCTCTTTCTACCAATCATTCCCTTTCTGTTGTCATGGCAATCAGTTTCAGGACATTGAGAAAAACAGTATCAATTGACAATTTGGGCTTTGATTTATAAGCAGAAATCCTAAATTCTAATTGGAAATGCTTCACTCCTTATTTTAGCGTTGCCAGCATGAGGCAACTGTTACATTCCATTGGCCATAGAACTCTTACAAGCCCCATTTATACTATCCCTTATTATAACTTGATGATTCTAATGATACTTTTTCTTTTCAGGTAGGCCTTAAAAAGAAAATTGCAATCCAGAAATACTAATGGTATGTTATTAAGAAGGTGGAAAAGAATCCAATGAAAATAGAGAAATAAAATTAGTGCTTGACAGAAACCTGGAAAAAGTTATATGGCATCCAAGAAACATCCTAGTAGCCAGAAATCAAAGAATTCAGAAATTCCTTAGTGTGATTTATAACTGTTGCTAGTGTCTCTTTTTAAATTCTTGATGGAAGAGAAAGAGCAGCAAGGTCAAGTAAATCACTATTATGTGAAAAAAGTGGGAAATGATGAAATAGGGAATAATTGTGCTGTTTTTACGGCTGCAAGGCATCTTTCTTGAAGATCATGGGCCAGGTGTGTTTCATGTTGCTCAACTGTACACAAACCGACAATTTTTCTTCCGAAAAGAATAAATTGACATCCTGTCAAGCAGCCCATTAGATATCTCTTGAGTAATGTTTTAAAAAGTAAAGGATGCCAGCTGGAGATATTGGGGGGTAATGATGAGGTAGTTCAGGTTTTTCACTTTTCTTATTGTTTGCATATGAGAAAGGTCAAGAATTGTACACATAGCATGCATTAACATTAGACTGGTAAATGTTTACTTGTAGAAAGAAGGATTTCCTGCATTCCATATATTGGATAATAAACTCTATCTTAGGTATGTTTATAAATGGGGATGACAATAATTTTTTTGCAGTGCATTCTTTCTTCCTCTCAGGAACGTTCCTATTTCGGATGACAATCAGTCACTTAGCACCATTCAGGAGGAACCCAAGAAGGCATTTTAGCTTCCATCGCATTTTTCTAGGTTTTCATTCCAGTTAACAGAATGTAAACACTTCTTAATAGACAAGGTAACTTCTGCCCCTTTATCGTTTTTCAAAAATCTGTAATTAATATGCAGCCCTTTGTTGATAACATAACATTTCCTTTCTTGTTTATCCAATTCATTAGCATGCATCACATACGTTTGTTATTAGAGGCAGTGATCCTTCCATAATGCTGAAAGGTATTTATAAATAAATGCATCAGTATAATTAAATATACAATAAACCAATTCATTACTATATTACATTATCCTGGCAATCATGAATATGTCTACTACAAAATGTTTGAGCTAATTCGGTTCCAAACAGCAATTATTGTTTTCTGTCTGAGAAATTACTTTTCCTTATGCCTTACGAAACTATTTCAATGTGTTGCTAGTTTCAAGATAAATTCCTTAGCAAGATGCACCTCAGACTGCCTGGTTTTAAAACCTTTCTAAGCAGGGAGGGTTGCTCCCGGTTCGGCCCAGTTCGGTAGAACCAGGAGGTGAATTCAGGCCTGGGTCGCAGAATCAGCAGCGACCTAGGCCTGCCACGCCCCAAACCAGTTCCCTCGCTGCCACTGAGCTGCCACTATTTTGGTTTTTAATGACTGCTTGTGCGCAGTTCACTGTAAATGCGCGAAGAACAATGTACATGTGTACAGCAGGCGTCTGGTGTGCATGTGGGTTACAAACCGGTAGTAAAACGAGCAGCAATCCATCCCTGTTTCTAAGGAATATGAATACGCACATGCACAAGCACATATACCTATTTTCTATATTAGAAATCTATTCTATGTACCTATATATTTTTAAGTTTTTCATCAGAATCATAATGATAGCTTTATGAGATTTGGGGGTAGTATGAATTTGTGACAGGAACACCATAGTGAACAACGGTTGATTTAACACAGTTGTAAAATGAGAACTAATTGCAACTATTATCAAATCTTGGAACTCGCCAGGTGTTTAGACTTCAACTCTCAGGATTTCCTAGCCAACTTTGCTATTGCTGAGAATTCTGGGATGTTGAAATCAATAGAATTAGGAAATCTGAGTTAGACTTGTAACAGGACAAATGACAGGAATAATTTCAAGATTCTATGCAATCTAAACATTTCCATGATTTCTAAATGGCTATTATAAATATGTTTTAATGTATTAATGTCATGTGTGAAACCTGGAAACTGAGAGCATCATTTGGCCTTCAAATAGCAAGCCATGTATGGGTAACACAACGAGGTGGATGAGAGCAGGATAAACATTAAATGAAATTTGATTATCAAATGTTTTTATTGAACCATGTCTAACAAACATTGAGTAATTAAATTGACATAAATTCAAGATACATAAAGAAGAAAATATGGAAAATAAAAACAACTATTAAAATATAAATAGACAAATATTGCAAATGCAGAAATTTACTATATGTGCAAAATATTATGATATTATAGTGTATATCTACTGAGGTAAGCCATAAAATTGGTTTAAATTTCATTAACTTGTGATTCCTGCCTCTGCTACCTCATTATTTTAATTTTGTCTATTTTTTCTGTTATAGCAACTGAATATGTCTTATTAATCCACATCTCAATTATTATGTTATTCGGAGATTTCCAATGTTGGACAATTATTATTTTAGCTGCTAAAATTAGACAGATAATAAGTTCCTTATTTTTAAATTTTAAGTTTCCTGTAAATAAATGCAGTAGGCTAGCTGTTCATTGTCAATGTAATCAAAATTATTTTATTCAGTGCACATAATACATTTATCCAATATAGAGATAGTCCTCATCTTAATGACCACAATTGAACCCAACATTTCTCTTGTTAAGTGAAACATTTGTTAAGTGAATTTTATCCCAGCAAACTTTCTATAGTTTTACAAAATAGAGTTTTTTTCTGTTGTTATGGCAGGAGATTCCTTTTTCAAATCAAAGCCATGTGTGGCATTTGTTGATTGATTTTTATTACAAACATTTATATCTCGCCTAACCTCTATAGAGCTCTAGAGAACTTAGAACATCAATAAAACCATGAAATATAAGCCAACAATGGTTGAGGAACCACAATTAAATATTTTAACAAGCAGTTTTCTATACACTAAAAGCATTCCTAAAAAGGAAGTCCTTTGTTAATGCTGGAAAGCTATTAATGAGGAAATGAGAGCCACTCGGAGTCCTTGGAGCTCAGTGAGAAATAAAGAGCAATAAATAAATAATAGAATGACATAGGCTTACTTGGAAGGACTTCTATTGCCTTGGATCAGCCACTGAAGAGGCTTCTCTTTTCCCAATCAGATGGAGTTGTGGAGTTTCACAGTGTAACCTGATTTCAGATATGGTCAGCTTCCTATTATATAAAGCAATGAAAATATTGTTGTGATATGCCTATGGCATTATATGACATAGGGGGCCATATAAGCCCCATAAATAAACAAATAAAATATCCTGATTCTAAAGAATTTGTGGCCTTAATGATCAAAATAGCAGTGGATTGGTATAACTGTTTTCAAAATGGAGCAATGATTGTACAGGTCTAATTTTCATCTAGATTCTCAACTGAAATAGTGGTCCAACACATACTGTGTTAACTCGAGCATTATTTGGAAAACCCCTATTTCTCCCCTTCCGTCATGCCCCATAGCAAAGTAGCTTATTAAATGGAGGACTGCACAGGGGAGTTGCAAAAGTAGATATATTCAGATATACCTTTTAAATCTTTTTTGTCCTGAAGGAATCCTTAAAATGATTTTCAGGTCTCAAAAAACCCTGCATAAAAATTGTAATAATACTCCCCCCCCCCAAGTCTTGACAATATCATTCACTATTAATTTACCCAATCAATGTTTTATAATGTTTACAATAGTGAAGCAATAGGCTAGCAGTTGAGTCACAAGATGGAAACATTTCCAATACTGTAACCACTAGCATTATGCAGTATATGAAGTACATGAAGCTAAAATAAAGGGTCGTTTTCATCATGATATCTTACTGAATCAATTGAAAAAGACTGTTCCATGTGTCCTCACATATATATCCCTATTGTCTATTTTCATCTATATACAATAACAGAGTTGGAAGGGACCTTGGAGGTCTTCTAGTCCAACCCCCCCCCCCCGCCTAGGCAGGAAGCCCCATACCATTTCAAACAAATGGCTATCCAACATCCTCTTAAAGACTTCCAGTGTTGGGCATTCACAACTTCTGGAGGCAAGCTATTCCACTGACTAATTGTTCTAACTGTCAGGAAATTTGTCCTCAGTTCTAAGTTGCTTCTCTCCTTGATTAGTTTCCACCTATTGCTTCTTGTTCTACCCTCAGGTGCCTTGGTGAATAGCTGGACTCCTTCTTTGTGGCAACCCCTGAGATATCAGAAGACTGCTATCATGTCTCACCTAGTCCTTCTTTTCATTAAACTAGACATACCCAGTTCCTGCAACTGTTTTCCTATGTTTTAGCCTCCAGTCCCCTAATCATCTTGGTTACTCTTCTTTGCACTCTTTCTAGAGTCTCCACATCTTTTCTACATCGCGGCGACCAAAACTGGATGCCGTATTCCAAGTGTGGCCTTACAAGGCAATATAAAGTGATATTAACACTTGCCGTGATCTTGATTCTATCCCTCTGTTTATGCAGCGTAGAACTGTGTTGGCTTTTTTGGCAGCTGCTGCACACTGCTGGCTCATATTTAAATGGTTGTCCACTAGGATTCCTAGATCCCTCTCACAGTTACTACTATTGAGCAAGGTACCACCTATACTGTACCTGTACATTTTTTTTTCAGAGTTCATTGTTATGATAGTTTCATGAAAGATGTAAACTGGGAGAAGAATTTGTAGGTGTATTTTCATGGTATCTTTTCTTGTCATGCATACTAGCTAAAAATCTGCATGCAGCTCACATGTTGATTTAACACTATAAATCAGGCTGCAATGTAAATTCATCTATTTCACCTCACTCATCCTGTCATCTCATTTATGGTGGAACTTCTGGCATAAACATGCTGAGCATATTTTACAACAGAATGTTTTATATGCATTGGAAGATGTAAACATCTTCAATAAAACCCACCAAAATAGATTATGTTTATGCATTAATCAATTAATGTTTAGATATAATAAGAATATAAAAATGTTCAGGTTCCACACATCTAATGTACCCTGTAGTCAGAAAAAGTTGAGAGAGAAATTTTATTTTATTTATTTATTTTATTAGATTTCTAGACCGCCCCTTCTCCCCAAAGGCAATGGTCTACTAGGGAAAGTATCAATTCTCAAATATTGGAATTACATGCAACTGCTTATAAAAAGCATCAAGAAGTAAAAAGACCAAATAACAGAACATCACATTGGAACAATTATGAACAAACAGAAATTATGTAACATTTTCTCTGCTTGCAGTGGGTGTCATTCCCCTCCTCTTTCTCTGGTGCTGACTATCAGAAAACTCTCAAACATTCGCATACCAACCATAGAGCAATGTGATATATCTTGACAGCAAGATCTGCATGAGGTGGAAAGGGGTAAAAAAACCTGTGGATTAATTTAACCCAGTATGTAGAAACTATTTAGAGCATATTTTAGTCAATGATGGCAGTTTTGGAAGCTTACATCTCTTACGTAGTGATATCTTAAGAGTATTGGACAATGACAGAATTTTAAGGATTGCAAGGTTTTTTGCAAACAAGTTAAAGTCTACTTTGCATACTCATTTGTTCATATTTGTATTGTTTTAGACACTATGAATTTGATGGAGTCAGAAATGAATGCAAACTCATCATCAGATTATTTTATGTATATTGCAGATTCAGAGCAAAAGCTGTCTGAAATCTTGCAATTTACCAAAACTTGTTCTGTGGATTTTATTCATATAATATACATTTTGGAAATGGTCAACATTTAATGGAATGAAGGATTTTTGGCAGGAAGATCTCTGTTGAATGAGGTAAATTTAATACTATGGATAAGCAACCTTTTGGTTGGTTTAATTTGCATGTGGAAAAAAACACCGGACTATGGGTAAAATACCTATAGCATTTTCCAGTAAAGATTTTAAAATCACCTGATAAGTAGAAAAATTTTGTTTAGCAGTGTGCTAATATGTAATTGTTACATTATAAAGAGGATCCTCAAAATTTAGTGAGATAAAGATGATTAAGTGTATTACCTTACTTAAATATTGGCACTGATTTGTAATTGTCACAAAATTATTGAGTAATAAATTAACAAGAATATATCTTAAGCATTTTAATTTTGGTGCAGCTTATAAACCAGTATTTTAGTATTAGATACACAGTAAAGCAGTCTACTCAGCAGTTTTGCTGCACAGTTGTTTGGTATTTTAATATTTTATTTACAAAGTAGTTTTATAATGTAATGCTTTTTTAAATGGCTACAGTATTTTTTGTATTTATAGAGCATTTTATTTTGTCACATTTTAAATACTTGGAAGTGTGTTGTGTATCCTTATCTGAGCTGTGTAAATTTTGTCATAGAGATGATTCTGGCTCAGGTACTGTAATAAAGGTATGTGTTTGTTCAACTAGACATTTCCTATTGATCTGATCCAGAGGAGAAATATTATCAAATGCCACATAGCTTTCCAGCCTAGCCTGTGGAATTTATTGCTAAGCCTATACTTCACCTGAAGGATGTACTTTGCTTGAAATATTGCTATTTTAGTGCTATTCAAAGTAGAAACTGACACTTTTCATTGAAAAATTACACTACTATTACTAAATAACTTATAGAATCATTATGTACTTTTTCTGACAGGATAGATTTCCAGACAGTTTTGCTAAGGATTAAAGCCTCGGTTTACATAAAAGAGAAATCTACAACACCTGAATGAATCTTTCTCATATTTCTAGCCTTCAGTTTATTCCATTCTGTTTCTAATAAATTTAGGATTTCTTTAACAAATTTTAAAATTATTTATTCTGATATATAGGTAGTCCTCAATTTATGACCAGAATTCGGACCAGAATTTCCATTGTTAAGCAAAGTGGCATTAATAGAAATAGCAACAGCACAGGTTTATATACTGCCCCATAATGCTGTACAGCACTTTCTGGGGAGTTTACAATATCAGCATATTGCCACAAACAATATGGGTTCTCATTTTACTGACCTCGGAAGCAGTGGTGGGTTACGGCCGAGTTACGGTCGGGCATACCAGTGCCTGCTGGGTTCACCAGGTACCATTCTGGTACGGTGCTTTGAAGGGCCCACCTGCCCTTCTGCCCTCCTTACCTGTATTTGACCCAACCGGGCCATTTGCACATGTACACGGAGCCTGCACAATGCTCTGTCGAACAGCGGGATCCCACCTGCAACAAATCCAGAACCCACCACTGTTCAGAAGAATGGAAAGCTGAGTCAATCTTTTTTTGTTTGTTTGTTTGAAATGTTTTATTGGTTTTAACAATTTATATTAGGAAAGGGATAGGTAAGGTAGTAGATAATATTTGGAGCATCCACATCGGGTTTGATAACCGCCTCCGAGTCTTCATACATAATCAATTAAAAAGAAATTATTAAAGGGAAGGGGTACATACATTTTAAAATCATAAATTTTCATATTATTTTATACATTCAATTACTTTGTACTATTGACATCCATACAGGAATTACCATCATAAAGAAATATAACAAAGCTGAGTCAATCTTGAGCTCCGCTGAGACTGAACTCCAGGCTCTTGGCAGAGTTAGCCTACAATGCTGCATTTTAACCACTGTGCCATCAGAGCTCCTGGTGGGCTGTGAGTTGCACCCAATTTTATGATATATATATTTTGCCACAGTTCTTAAGTGAATCATGTGGTTGTTAAGAAAATGTACCATTGACTTTGCTTGTCAGAAGCTAGCTGGGAATGTTTTAAAATGGTGATTATGTGACCCTGGAATGCTGTAACTTTCACAAATACATGCTGGTTGCTAAGCACCTGAATTCTGATTGTGATCTTGGGGATACTGCATTGGATAATTGTAAGTGTGAAAGTTGGTGGTAAATCATTTTTTTTTCAGAACTGTTGTAACTTTGGTTGCTAAGCAAACGGTTGTAAATTAAGGATTATCACACAGAGACAAAAAGATGCATAGACATATGAACATGCACATCTAGCATTCTGCTACTTTTGCCTGCTTTCTTTTCCCTCCCCAACACTAAGGTGCTCACATCCATGTTGACGTAGCATACACTATAACATCATCTTGTTTTCAAAGGGCTGTGTTACAAAGACATGATGGGCATGAATGCCACACTGGCTATGAAATTATCTTCCATTTCTAATTGTAGGACTCATCAGATGCAAAAGTGCTGGAACAGGTCCAGCAGGGGCGTGTGTGCGTGTGCGTGCGTGTGCATCTATCACAGAAAGCTATGCACTGGCATCCACGGGGAAATGAAATCAAACTTTTATTAATATCACCCAAGAGGCAATATTTCGTGACAATAATTACCATTGAGCTAACTGCTCCCACTTACAGGCTTCCTGGATACAAATGTTCCCAACAACCTTCAATACTTTTTTAAAATTCCAGAGAAATCTAAAAGAAAACATGAAAAAAGACTACTTACTGCACAGAACTTAACAGTTGTTTTAAACCTGTAAAATGGATATTTGTGACAAAATGAAATTATTATTATTTATTGGATTTCTAGACCGCCCCCTCTCCCCAAAGGGACTCGGGGTGGTGTACAGGTAAAAAATTAAAATTATGACAATCAACAATGCATATAAACTAAAATCGAATTAAATAATCCCCTGTACAAATTTATAAAAATTAAAAACTTAACCTTAAAACCTAATAACATAATTTAAAATTACAAACTGAGGCGGGAAGCATGGAATTAGCCCAGGCCGGCTAGTTGAAACAGGTGGGTTTTGAGTTTCTGGTGGAAAATAATAGTGTTTTTTTTTAACTAGTCCAAAGATTTGCGTTCAACAACCACAGTACACACCACAACACATGGCATTAAAAGGGATTTAAGGAACAGACATCAAAAAGACATTCATGAAACATCAGATAATGGTTTTTCAACCCTGGCATATTTAAGATAACTGGCCTTCAACTCTCAGAATTCTCCAACCTGTGTAGATTGAACTCTGCACATCTCAAAGTTGCCAAGGTTGAAAAAGACTGCACTAGATAATCAAATTGCTTATTGCCTCAGTATTGTACACCAACTGCCAGTTCATGACCAACTGGGCCTACTGCCCCACGTCTGGCTGTTTTATTTTTGCATTAGAAAATGTGACTTTCTCCGAGCATTTAAAATGCTGGGCTAAGACTCAAATTAGTGTGTGATGGAAGACTTTTATGCTCCAGTGGTGATGAAACTTGCATGGAAGAAGAATGCAGTCAGACGAAACCACAGAAATAAGCATATTTCTTCTTTAGTCCATTTGAAGCTTCCTTTCCCTTTTGGAATCTCCTCACTTAATGACTTATTGTGCTTTCTAAGGTCATTAAATCATTGTGCCAAAATAACAGTAATGAGGGCAGGGTTTATGAAACTTCAAGAGTTGTGAATATGCTACATGCTTTAAGTTACCAAGGGCATCAGTTGGTCTCTATGGCATTCTTTCTTTTTTCTTTAGTTACCTCCCAAATGCTGGCTTTGCTACAGTAGTGAAAGCAAAACAAGTTCTAGAGCAGGGGTCCCCAACCTTTGCAACTTTAAGTCTGAAGGACTTCAGCTCCCAGAATTCTCCAGCCAGCAAAGGAAATGTGTAGGATTTCTGTTAATTATGTTAATTTGTTCAATTGATTTTAATTCAGTAAAAGTATGCTTAACATAGTTTGGCTAAATCAGATTTGTTTGCAAAGCATGACGGATTTAGTCTACATCCAACCAAATGTTTTGCCCAGCCTGATGAACTCAAAACAGAAGTACATCTTAAATGTGTCTTACCACCTTTTAATCCAAAAACCTTACCAGGAAATTTTCATATTATATATAGATAGAAATTAATACACTCCTAAAAAAATTGGGATGCAAAGCATCTAAGTATTATATGTTGTTCAGTAGGTCTAGTGATGGGTCAGGTGTTCAGTAGGTCTAGTGATGGTCAGGTGTGGGGATGTCAAGTGAGGGTCTTGTAATGGGTCTTGTGATGGGTCAGGTGTGAGTCACCAGTGGCAGTCTTGTGATGTGTCTTATATGGGGAGGTTACATCTGGTGAGGGTCATTGAGTGGTAAACTGTTGGTTGTGGGGGCTTGCATGAGGGTCGGTGCTGTCTCTTATTAACTGTGTGGTTAATTTGGATTCTGAAGGGTTTGTAGGCTGGTTGTAGGTCAATGTGTCTGTTGATGGAATCGTTTGTGGTATGCCAGCCTTTGATGAACTCACAAGCATGGTGGGTGGTAGTGTGGCCAATGATTTTGTGTTGCTCCAAGTGAACTGGCACTGTTTGATGTCAGTGTGGGTAAAGATTAAGGATTTGGGATTGTGGCATTTGACTGCATTTGTGGATCCTGGTTTTTAATTGATGTAATGTTTCTCCCATGTAGAATTGGTTGCAATTACTACAGTTGATTTTGTAGATTATATTGTTTCTTTCACCCTTCTGTATCTTGTCTTTGGTTGTGGATAATTCCTGGCAGAGTGTGGTGGTGGGTTTGTGGGCTATTGCTACTCCTAGATAAAGTCTCCTATGTCAATTTTTTTTAACACACAGAGGGACACATGGGCATTGCTGTTTCACAAATGTGCTGCTATCCTGGCTTCAGCCCTTTGTACATTCAGCATGAGGTAACTGGAAATTATCATGAAAGTGTGCGCCTTTCCTCCTCTGTACAATGTCTACCACAAAGGGGTAAATTTTAAATAAGAATATTCAATGTTATGTTGAGATTTGGACATCTTTTTTAATTTTAAAAATGTTTAAATTTGGGGGATTCTATAAATCAGGGGTCTCCAACCTTTGCAACTTTAAGTCTGAAGGGCTTCAGCTCCCAGAATTCTCCAGCCAGCAAAGCTGGCTGGAGAAGTCTGGGAGCTGAAGTCCTTCAGACTTAAAGTTGCAAAGGTTGGGGACCCCTGTTCTAGAGCAAAGGATAATGTTAGCGTAGTTTTCATCGATACCAATTAAGATTTTTGCTCCAGCGCTGATCACTTTACCTTACAGCATTCACCTGATTTTTTCATTCTAATAGGGCTAAAAATATGGGGCATGAAAAAAAAAGGTTATTTTTCTGTTCCTTTGCTACTATCTAAGATGATCTGGATTTCTGCAACTTTGGAGCAGAAAAAGGAGCTCTTTTTAAAGCCTTTAACCAATTTAGTGACAACTTCTTGAACCAATAGCAGTTCCTACATGATAATCTCAATCGATTTGAATCCATGATACTCACTAGAATCATGAACCTTATTAGTTATTATTAATAGATTTTAAAAGAGCAGCAGAAGACTCCTGAGAATCTGGTGACAAATCAATCTAGAATTCTTATTCGGGACATAAATGAACAGTGTCAAATTATCCTACTTTGGATACATTATGCAACGTAATTTTCTAGATAAGGCTTTTAGGCTGGGAAATGAAGGAAAGAGAAGACAAGGACTACTATCAGCTCACACTCAGTTACAGCAATACAATTGCACACACACACACACACATAATCTCACTCTCAAAATTTAAGAAATTACATGAACTCTTTTGTGTAGGTTGTTTTGTAATTTCTGCATACAAAGTATAGTAAATTGAATCTGGGACATAGATATGCCATCCAAATAATCATTAGGACTAATGAAAACATTTGCCATCCAAGTAAATATGTGTGTTTGTGTGTGTGTGTGCACCCACGTGCAAAAATAAAATTGTTAAATTTTTTAAATTAAATCAAGGTAATCCAACATTAGATTACAACTATGTATACTGTAAGTAATGAGGAACTATAGTTTAAAGAAAACAGAATCGACTTGTTAAAGCATGAACAATAATGGGAGAACAAGGAGGGAAAGGCATAGGGATTCATAGTTTATTTCTATTTCAAGAAATAATTAACATACAGCCTCCCCTGCCATCTGCTTTGCTTTACCCCTATGAAAATTTGAATTTTGTTACCATATCCTTTCAGTGATGCCAAGGTATTGATTAGAATGATTGGAGTATCAATTTCAGCTATTGATGCTCCTTTAGCATCTTTTAAGAAAGGTTAGAGTTTCTCGTGTCTCTTTATTGCATATTTGTATGCACATGCTTCCTTAAATAAGGTCCTTTAACATGCCTAAACCAGTTACATGACAAATTGCTGACTTTCACTACTGTGTTTGCATTGACATAAAAATATTCTTCTGGAATTTCAAACCTTTTGAAGCACGACTTAACACGGGAAGTGCTGGTAGCGAAAGCAACTGCTAAGTCATTCTTACTTCTAGAAGCAAAGGCATCTTCGAGAACCCATTGAACCCAAGTTATTTATTACTGGTTCTTGACACTTTCTGATTTATGTTGACAGATGTTCATCTCAGTGACCCCTATGCATTCACTAACACAAGGACTAAACTGTATGTGTGTGTGTGTGTGTGTGTGTGTGTGTGTGTGTATGTATGTATGTATGTATGTATGTATGTATATATATATATATATATATATATATATATATATATATATATATATATATATATATATATATATATATGAAGTGGATATATTGTTACAGCTTCCTGTTAGGCCTATTCAAGGGAGGAGACAAACTTGTCATCCTTCTCTGTCCTTCGACTCAACCTAGAGACCATCCAGACAGAGACCTATTAAATTGCTGCTGTCTTTTTAGATATGTGTTAAATTTCTTTAAGGGATGATTAATAATAATTAATTAAGAGACCAGGATGGATCCATTTCGGGCTCCTTAGCCCTCGTCAGCTGGCCATACTTCCCTACAGGGATTTGAACTGGTGCTCTCCAGCATTCGAAGCAGGCTTCTTTATGCCTTGAGCTAACCAGTTTCCCTGATTACATCATCCTTTCTACAGGACTTTATTGATGAAGTGGATATATTGTTACAGCTTCCTGTTAGGCCTATTCAAGGGAGGAGACAAACTTGTCATCCTTCTCTGTCCTTCGACTCAACCTAGAGACCATCCAGACAGAGACCTATTAAATTGCTGCTGTCTTTTTAGATATGTGTTAAATTTCTTTAAGGGATGATTAATAATAATTAATAATATTAATTAATTATTATTAATCATCCCTTAAAGAAATTTAACATATATATATATATATATATATATATATATATATATATATATATATATATATATATATAGATAGATAGATAGATAGATAGATAGATAGATAGATAGATAGATAGATAGATAGATAGATAATTGTTACCACAACTTCCTGTAAGGGCCCCAATTAAGGGAGGAGACATGCTGTTTCCCTCTCTGCCTGTCGGCTCATCACCAGAGACCATCTAGACAGAGAACCAATTTTAGTTACGTTGTGTAATATTTTTTAGGTATGTGCTAGTTTTTATGAGCTGATCAATAAATTTAAATTTGAGAGACCAAGATAGATCTATTTCGAGCTTATTAGCTCTCATCAGTTGGCCACACCCCACTGGGATTCGAGCTTCTGCCTTAGATACATTACAGCCCTGGTTCGAATCCCAGTGGGGTGTGGCCAACTGATGAGAGCTAATAATATATATATGTAGATTTTGGTTTATTCGGGTCTTTTCCCGTGTAAAATTAAAGGTGTTTTTGCAACGTTTCGATGGGATTACCCCCATCATCATCAGGCTCTGGAAACCAGCTCTGGCCACTAAACGAGTCCCGGCCACTAAACGAGTCCCGGCCACTAAACAAGTCCCGGCCACTAAACAAGTCCCGGCCATTAAACAAGTCATGGCCACTAAACAAGTCCCGGCCACTAAACAAGTCCCGGCCACTAAACAAGTCCTGGCCACTAAACGAGTCCCGGCCACTAAACAAGTCCCGGCCACAAACACTGACACCAACATCAATCACTCTCAACAAACTCCATCTACCAACCAGGATGTGGCAAATCAACCAACCAATCAGTTTAAAGTAGTAAAGCCAACATTCCAACCCCTCCCACCTCCACTTACAAAAAACTGCCATTTCAAATACAGCTTTGCAAGAAAGCCAAGGCTGAAGCCTGATGATGATGGGGGTGATCCCATCGAAACGTTGCAAAAACACCTTTAATTTTACACGGGAAAAGACCCGAACAGAAACCTCTCACAAAACAGAAACACACACCAACAAAATCCGCAAACTTGAACAATACCAAAAACCCCTCCCCCCTACTAAACAATTCACTAAACAAACAGTACATAATATTTCAAACAGGACCCTCACCATAGCAGAAACCAAGGTCCTTTCCAAAGGATTTAACTTCGCAATCACCCCTAAACACATCCCCACAGAAAACATAATATGTGGAGTTGAAGCTTCCCTCACCAAAATTAATCCAGATGAAGCCAACAAAATTAGACTTGAAGTTACCAATATCCTATGCTCCAATAATCCACCCAAAAGCAATTTAGAGAAAGAAGAAATAAAAGCACTCATCAACTTGAAGAAAGACAACAACATAATTATTCTCCCAGCAGACAAAGGCAATGCCACGGTGGTAATGAAAACCTCTGACTACCAGGCTAAGCTATCCAACCTACTCCAAGACCCTGCTTACAAACTTCTAAACACAGATCCTACCACCTACCTGGAAAAAACCACCAAATCTAAAATAAAAGCCTCTCCCATCAGCAAAGAAATCCAGCAAAAAATCATCCCCAGAGAAAAATCATCCAGATGCCCCAAGCTCTATGGCCTCCCCAAGATACACAAAGAAGGAACACCACTCAGGCCCATAGTCAGCTCCATAGGCTCACCTCTACAAAATCTTGCCAAGTTCCTCGCAAAAAAATTACAACCCCATGCAGAATCTATCAAATCACATGTACAAAACTCCTTCCAGTTCATAGAGACGATCCAGAAACAAAATCTACAGCCCAGCGATCTACTCGTGAGTTTTGATGTCGTATCCCTCTTCACCCAAGTGCCTATAAAAGAAGCCTTGACAGCTATCCAGAACAAATACAACCCCCCCAAATACATCCTGGATCTAACCAACCACTGTCTAACTAACACATACTTCATTCACAATGGACAAAGGTACAAACAAATAGAAGGAGCACCTATGGGATCACCACTCTCACCAGTCATCGCTAACCTTTACATGGAACACTTTGAAACTAATGCCCTAAATAAATCAGAACACAAACCCAAACTCTGGCTTAGATATGTAGATGACACTTTTGTAATTTGGCCACACGGAAAAGAAAAACTAGACAACTTCCTCACACATCTCAACAGCCTACACCCCAAAATACAATTCACTATGGAAATAGAAGATAACAACCAACTTCCCTTTCTGGATGTCCTCATCTACAAAAAACCCAATGGCTCCCTAGGACACACCATCTACCGGAAAAAAACACACACAAACCGCTACCTAAACGCACAATCCCATCACCACCCTACACAGATCAACTCCGTAGCCAAGACCCTCATCTCCAGAACCAAACGCCTAGCTGACAAAGACCACCTGAAAAATGAATTACACACCCTCACAAAGGTATTAATCTCCAATGGATTCCAAAAAAACACAATTACAAAACTAATCCAAAAGCAGACACCCCCCAAGATCCAAAACACAGAACAAGACAATGGCATCGCTCTCCTCCCCTATATTAAAGGCACCACTGATAAAATCAGCAAAATTCTCCACAAACACAATATCAAGACATCCTTCGACACTAACCAAAAAATAGCTAACATCTTAAGGAACCCCAAAGACAAAATCCAGCTAGAAAACCAAGGAGTCTATGAAATACCATGCAAAGTCTGCTCGTCCACATACATTGGACAGACTAATAGGAGAATTAGTGCACGTATCTCAGAGCATAAGAATTCTGTTAAAAGACAAGTAAATACTTCCTCCCTCTTCCAGCACTTCCAAGCAACAGGTCATGAAATTGACTTTGAAAAAACAAAATTACTCTCCAGGACTGAACACTCCAACAGGAGAATGATTATGGAAGCTATTGAAATAGAAAAACATCCCCACAACATGAACAGACGCGATGATGCCTCCCGCCTGCCAGACATCTGGAAACCAGCTCTGGCCACTAAACGAGTCCCGGCCACTAAACGAGTCCCGGCCACTAAACAAGTCCCGGCCATTAAACAAGTCATGGCCACTAAACAAGTCCCGGCCACTAAACAAGTCCCGGCCACTAAACAAGTCCTGGCCACTAAACGAGTCCCGGCCACTAAACAAGTCCCGGCCACAAACACTGACACCAACATCAATCACTCTCAACAAACTCCATCTACCAACCAGGATGTGGCAAATCAACCAACCAATCAGTTTAAAGTAGTAAAGCCAACATTCCAACCCCTCCCACCTCCACTTACAGAAAAACTGCCATTTCAAATACAGCTTTGCAAGAAAGCCAAGGCTGAAGCCTGATGATGATGGGGGTGATCCCATCGAAACGTTGCAAAAACACCTTTAATTTTACACGGGAAAAGACCCGAATAAACCAAAATCTACATACCTATATATATATATATATATATATATATATATATAGGCCTATTCAAGGGAGGAGACAAACTTGTCATCCTTCTCTGTCCTTATTATTAATCATCCCTTAAAGAAATTTAACACACATTATATATATATATATATATATATATATATATATATATATATATATATATATATATATATATATATATATATATATATATATATATATATATATATATATATATGGATCTTTGAAAATACTGTTGATAGTTCTTTGCTAATATATAGTGTGTGACTGAGTAATGGTTCCCTGACAGTATAATGGTGTTTGTCTAGTCAAGGTAAATGACCGCTTGCATTTGCATACTTGCTATTCCCATTCGGTTGATATGGAAACAAGATGTAGCTAACAGAATTGAGAATACACATAAACTCTGGGTAAAATGCTAAATACTCTTTCTTAAGAAAAGGTTTCTATGAAACTGATGGGATGATAAATCTAAATAAATGATATTTCTTTCTTCCAGCATGGAGAAAGAGAAAAGTAATGTAATAAGCATCCTCATTAAGTGGTATATAAAGTGAAGATTGGGAACTCATTTGGTGTAGTGGTTAAAGCACCAGGCTGGAAACTGGGAGTCTGTGAATCCTAGTCCCACCATAGGCAAAGGCCTGAGCTCACTCCTCTTTTTGCCCTAGAAAGCAGCCAATGTCAAGCTACTTCTATTTAAACCTTGCCAAGCAAACTGCACTCACCAGGTGCCAAAAAGCTTACCTGGAGCCACACAAAAAAAAAGGATAAATATGTATTTTGTATAATTTGTGTTATGTCTTTACAAAAATACTGACTTATTAAGTGTATAATTTTGAAAATGGAAGCTATAAAAATGGCTAATGAAAGTTTTCAAGGATGTTTAACTGGCGAACTTACAAGGATATAAAAAGAGAATGATACATGAAGATATTTTGTTACTGGAAAATATATTGTAATTTTCTATTGCTTAATAACTTCGGTTTGTAAACCTTTGCTACTTACTCCTACTATTCTCCTAAACATGTTTAATATATTTTGGATGCTGATAATCAATATATATAAATGGATATTAAAATTATCAGTTTTATCAAAAAGTAGAAACTATTGTGTATTTTTTGGAAATTATAGGAAAGCAATAATTTCATCCCAAAAATTCACACTACAAATACTTAAGTCCTGGTATGTTGAATGATAGAGATGATGTGGGACTATATTAACTATTTTAAGCATACTTCTAAAATAGGACAACTCAATTTTTACTATCTTCTTCTTTGGAAACATTTCTAATAAAGACATCCATTTCTGATTTTGTTTTCATTGAATTTATGTAGTCATTTTATTCAACTTACCATTCACCTCATAACCTCAAAAGATTACACTGATATTTTATTACCTCTATCATTTAAATGTTTAGAAATTTAGCAAAAGTAAAACAAAAAAATAATAATTTTCAATGTCTTTGCTAATTGTGACTTTTTAACATGAATAATAAATCTAGTCTAACTCTAAGTTTTCTATGATTCTTATTTTCACTGCAAAGTCACACATAAAAACTGCTTACCCTGATTTGCTCCAATGAATCACTAAGCTACTTTCTTCTTTCCAAATTCTAGAGATGTAGAACTGAACCAATATGTCTTGAGCTTTTAGATGAATTTTCACATGTTGAGAGAACATTCCTTTCCCGCTTTCCTCTACTAAAATGTTTGTTGTGATGAAACACAATAAAGATCAGAGTAGTAATATAGTTAGTATCCGTTGTTGTTTCTATTTCTGTCTAGGAAGTGTAGTAAAGCATACTGAATAGATTTACTACTGATGATAAACTACTTTATAATTTAAAAAGACAAGATCTAATTCTCTTGTTCTACTCTATTGCTTGTTATCTCAGAAGTCGCTAATTAATTTTTTTGTCAGGAGTGGCATAATATAATCACAGTCTTGTCATATTCTTATTAATATTGTAATTAATCTAATTGGGTAGAATTAGTTGAATTACTATTAGATGGTTACTGACATTTGTACTATACCCTATTCCTTAATTGTTTGCAAACAAATTGCATCACTTAAAAAAAAACCTGCAATGAATCTTTGATAATAGACATATACATTTTTCAACTGTTTGAATAGTACCGTTTTTTTCTCAGACATTTACAACTTTGTCCTATCCAAGCCTATGGTTTGGAAATGGAACTCCAGGAAAAGTGAAACTTCAATTTGAAAAAGTTTATTTCTTCTTCTTAGGTGCTAAATGTCCACACATTTCCTGATGGCATTAATGGTATATCCAATTGCACATCTTGGCATACAACTAGCTGCACAGTGAGTCTGCCATCACCATAAAAACACTCTGGAGATAAGATAATTAATATCTGACACTAAAGGAAGCTTCCGAGAAGCTTTTGGTGGTGGTTCATAAATCAGGTTTTGTACAAAAGTGCATCACTTTTTTTGGTTTGAGAGCTATCTTAGCCACTGACAGTCACATTAGGAGCACATTTCAAAAATATATAAATAGAATCATTTTTAATGATTTGCTTTTCCTTCAAATACATATTTACATTTAGACACCTAGTTCTTCCATTCAGATTTTAGATGTAATGTCCACCATAATCTCAATGTTCTTTATTCCTAGCATTCATTTACTTTGTAAAAGAATCCCTCCACTGACCCCCAAATCACCTATGATGACAAGTTAGGGTGTGATTCAGTGGTGGGATTCAATTTTTTTAACTACCAGTTCTGTGGGCGTGGCTTGGTGGGCATGGCAGGTGAAGGATACTATAAAATCTCCATTCTCACCCCACTAGAGGGGAAGGTTACTGCAAAATCCCCATTTCCTCCCAATCAGCTAGGACTCAGGAGGCAGAGAATAGATAGGGGCGGTGCCAGTCAGATGTGGTATTTACTGGTTCTCTGAACTACTCAAACTTTCTGCTACCAGTTCTCTAGAACTGGTCAGAAGGTGCTGAATACCACCTCTGGTGTGATTCTTCAGGGGTCACATCAGACTTTTGGGTATTCTGAATATGGCTCAGAGGACATAGGTTGGCTCTTTGGCTTAGAAATTGATAACAAACTACTGGCCAGTTCCATTTATAACAGAAGAGTCCAACGTATCCTGAGTAAAGCTAAGACAGAGAAATTGACAAAAGTTAAATGTGTTCAATTTAAGGGTAAATAATATATTACATAATTATTATTATTATTATATGGTTACACACACACACACACACACACACCCCTATTTAATATTTCCCTCTTCTCTTACACTGAAAATTACAATTGAGAGGAATTGTATGTTGGACAATTGTATGTTGGAAAGTATCTCTATGGCTATGGGATATCAGGCTATGACTCACTGATATAGTCTTCCAGTTCTCATGGCTCCTAATAGCTTCTCTAAAAAAAATTCAACAAAGTTGTTGCTTATTAACTCTAACGACATGAATCTCATCATTTTGTGGTATGATATGTATATAAACAGGTTGCTTCTACTCCTGTTTGAGAGAATATCCCACTATAGCATTGAAATATGTGCAAATTACACCTATTTAATTTATAGCTATTATATTAAAGCTATGATTTTTTACAGGCTGATTTTGTAGTTATTTTAGTTTTTATTTCTACTCCAAATAAGCAATGTTTCTGAGATTCCCATTACTTCATGCAGACCATAGCGGAGCAGATACTCATTTCAGCAGTTTCCCAAGTTTTCATTATGTATTTACAGTTCTTGAGGCCAGTTAGATGACATTCCGTCTAAACTACTCCCAAGAGACATTCATGTTCCCAGGCCACCCCTGGTATTTAGGGACATTTTTTCACCCTCTGTTTCCAAGCAAGCAACACTTTTTATGGGATCTACATTTTATCTACATTTATCTACATTCTCATAACAGAATGTTTTTTCCCCTTGCCCTTATCTTCCAAGACATATTCAAAGGTTAATATAAGGTTGACATGTCAGGAATCTATCTCAAGCATTTAGCAATAATCTGGACTACTTAGATGTGCCACTTTGTTAGCTGTTATCTGTGGCTCTGAGTAGTTTCTATTAGGACAAAATGCTCCCAGCAGCAATATTGCTTTCATCTGTAAAAGCCCCTGGAGATTAGCATTAGGTAGCAAAGATTAAACATGAAGTTCTCAATAAGGGTGGAGATAGCATCCATGTATGGGTTAAACCTATCCACACTCTGATTGGACTGAGTTATAATATTAAATAATTAATTAATTAATTAGGCATGGTATATAACCCCCTACGGAGTAGCCACACCCAGTTTCTGAATCAGTCCAGCTCTGGGACTGTTCGGTGTTCCAACTCTTGGTGTTCGGCCTTCTGTGCTTATTTCTGTCAGGATTGGTGGCATTGTGAGTAGACAGGGCCCCCCACACCTCAGCAGCAGCCAACTCAGCAGCAGCCAACACCTCAGCAGCAGCAAACTCAGGTTTGCCTGTAATTGGCAGCCACGGGCCCAGGCCTTCGGTTGTCAGCCACCCCTCTAGCCTCCTGCCTGAGTCCTTCTATTGCCCGTGCCACGTCTTCTGTCTTCCAAAGCTGCTGCTGTCAAGCAAGGTGTGGGGGAGGAAGATTTCTGGCGCTCAGGAGGCGGGCCGCACCCACAGCCTCGGCTGTTAGGCCTTGTTCGGGTGAAGAATATTAATTGATTCTGCTCTACTTACCCCTCAGGGGTGGCGTGCAGGCTTTCCCACAACTTACAGGCCTCTGTCAACTGTGAGGGCTGTTCCACTGGGCCTAAATAAATTGTGCCTCTTTATTACCCCTTTTGGAAAAGAACAGAGTCAAGTCAGCTTCTGAAAACTGTTTTGGAGAAGGGGACAGGCGTGCGGCAGCTCTTTGCAGCAAAACCGCTCTTTCACTTTATATTCAAGCCTCTGTCAGTGGCCTTTGGCATGAATGGCCATTTTGAAGCCTGCCTGAATCAAGAACCAAAATGGCTGCCGCCTCAGCTTCAGAGGACAATGATTGGAGTCAGGTCCTCGCGACTACGACCAGTGGCCCCACGGAAGGAACAGAGGCTCCTGCAGTGGTAATTGCCCCCATGGCCACAAAGCAAAGGGGAAGAAAGAGCATGTGGAACCACAAGTCTCAAAAGGGGACAAATTGGGGTTCAAAATCCCCTAAGCCTGCCTTTAAGTATGAGAAGCAGAGGCATGAGGCACTAGAAAGCATTTATAAAAGTACCAGCAGCCAGAAGTCTTCTCTTGTCCTGAGCACTAAGGTGAGGCAGTCTGCACTCTCTTCACCTGGGACATTAGGGCTATTCAACTGGTGCCTCCAGTTTAACAGGATCAGGGTTATTATTCCATTCTCTCTGGGATCCCAAAGGCTTGGGGCGGCTGGAGAACTATTTTTGATTTGAAATAGTTTGACCGCTATGTGTGTTATCGCAGGTTTAAGATGCGTTCACTGCACTCAATATTAGAGGGTATTAGGCAGGGAGATGTCCTCACATCCATCAACCTTACTGAGACCTACCTGCACATACCTATAGCCCCTGAATACTGACAGTTTCTCAGGTTTTGTTACCTTGGGCACCACTTCCAGTACCGAGCCTTACCCATTGGGTTGTCATCTGCGCCTCAAGTTTTCAGGTAGGTGATGGTGGCATTGGCAGCATTCCTGAGACAGGCACATGTGCAAATCCAATGCTGCCTAGATGACCTGTTGCTACAGTCCTCTTCTGTAAGTGGTGCCCCAAGGGACTTAGACATTACCATGTTGACCCTGCGAGGCCAGGTGGTTTCGATCAATCTGGCCAAAAGCTATCTATGGCCTACCACTAGGCTGATTCAAACTAGTTTGAGAGAGTTGGTTTTCCAGGTTCTCAAGGAATGTAGTGTATCCTTAGCTACTTTGTCCAAATTGTTAGGCACTATGGTGTCTGCCATTGGCATTGTTCTCTGGGCGCGCCTTAACAATAGAGACCTTCAATGGTTTCTTTTGCCATTTCAGCAAAGGCTCATGAGCTGCTCCCAGATCCAGGTTCTTCTGCCAGCGGAAGTCTCCTGCTCTTTGATTGGTGGACATCATCTACCATACCCAAGGGGGAATTCTTCAGGATCCCAGACCGAGTCACAGTCACTTCAGACACCAACCTACTCGGAGGAGGGGGTCCAACTTCAGAGGTGAACCTGGTGGCTTAGTGGCTAAAGCATCTGCCTAATATGTAATACGGCCCTGGTTAAAATCCCAGTAGGGGTATGACTAGCTGATGAGAGCTAAAGAGCTTGAAATAGATCTATACTAGTCTCCCTTATATGCAGATGGCACAGGGACGATGGAGCCAAGCGGAACTAGCTCACAACATAAACTGGTTGGAACTCAGGGCGGTCCACCTGGCTCTCAAACCATTTCATTTTTCGGTCAAGGGCAGACATATTCTGGTCCTCACAGACAACATGGCCACCAAGGCTCATATTACAGGCAGGGGGGGACCAGGTCAAAGTTCCTCATGCTGGGGGCCAGGAGCTTGGGTCTTTGGGTCAAGAGGAATTTGCTCTCAATAATCACAGAACATATAGTGGGGGTGGACAATGTCAGGGCTGACCAGTTCAGTCAGATCGAGGTGGACAATTCAGGATTGCAGCTGCAGCTGGCTATCTTCCAGGCAATTGTGGACCCTTTTGGCTGCCCAGAGGTCGACCTGTTTGCAACTCCCCTCAATACTCAGCTCCCGAGATTTTATTCCCAGTTTCCTTCGCATAATGCAGAGGGGGTGGATGCTCTCCACTGCCAATGGCTCTGGGGCTCCTTTATGCCTTCCTGCCTTTGCCCCTGATTCCCAGAGTCATTCAAAAGATGTTGCGGGAGGGGGCGGAGGTGGTGATGATCATCCCACATTGGCCACAGCAGCCCTGGTTTGTCGACCTTTGATCTCTATCAGTGGACAGGCTCTGGAGGATTCCCCAAGAGATTATTTCCTTCAGCCAGGGGTCGCTGGAGCATCTGGAGCCTCAATGGCTCTAGTTGACGCCTAGTGCTTGAGTGGAGCATCCTGAGACAACAACTTTTCCTCCAGGGTCATTCAGATTACTCAGGCTTCCCATCCACCTTCCATGCGGCTCATATACAGTGCGACCTGGGGCGCTTTTTGTAAGTGGTGTTTGACGAACCACTTTGACCCAGTACAAGCCACTATCCCACAGGTCCCAGATTTTCTTCAAGTGGGCCTGGGCAAAGGGTTGACTCCTAATACCATTGAGAGACAGGTATCAGTAGTTTCTTCTGTACTTTTGTGCGGTAGGTCACAAACTTTGACTCAACGTCCTAGGGTCAAGAGATTTCTCAAGGGTTCTTTGGTACTCCTTTACATAAGGTATTGGATGCTTTGACAAGTGCCCTCTCTCGACACTGGAATGAGATTTTTCGGATTTGTGCAAGTTTTATGCGGACAGGGTTGTCCTACGTCTGGATCCCTCCTTTGTTCCGAAGATGGGGTCTTGGTTCCATCGGGCTCAGGAGGTGGTCCTCCCCAGCTTTCCTGCAGAGTCTGCACAGACCTCGGAGGACCTGTGGCACTTGCTGGATGTCAGGCGTGCCTTGCATGTGTACATTGATTGTACGGCTGTTATTTGCAGGTCGGAGTCTCTTTTTGTCTCCTTTCTGCCAGGTTCCCTGGGTAGGAAGGTGTCTGTCTCCTGTGTGGAACGATTGGTTCATCAATGCATTGAGAAGGTCTATGCGGCTTGTGACGAGGCAGTTCCTTGAGGAGTCAGCACATTCTGCACGCAGTGCAACGATGACTTTGGCCTGGGCGACGCAAGCTTCTCTGGGAGAAATTTGCAGAGCTGCAGCATGGTCTTCTCCATCCCCTTTCGTGCGGCATTATAAACGGGACACGTTTGCCTCGGCTGAGGCCGACTTTGGCCGCTGGGTTCTGCAGTCTGTCCGTCCTCGTTCATTGGGGCAGGTCTGATCTCGACCCTCCCGTGGGTCCTTTTCAGGGCTTTGGTATGTCCCATACATGGATGCTATCTCCACCCTTATTGAGAAAGAGCGTTGGTACTTACCTGATATGCCTCTTCTAATAAGGGGGGGAGATAGCGTCTGGCCTATCCCTTTCTCGTTCAGCCCTGCCTGTGTTTGGTGTCTGGCTCTTGGTGTTCTTTGCAGTGTTACTGTTAGATTTTTCTTGCTAAAAGAGTTGGTTCGTACCGGTGAGTCTGTATTCTGTTCTTTGTTGAAAACTGGGTGTGGCTACTCCGTAGGGGGTTATATACCATGCCTAATTAATTAATTATTTAATATTATGACTCAGTCCAATCAGAGTGTGGATAGGTTTAACCCATACATGGATGCTATCTCCCCCCTTATTAGAAGAGGCGTATCAGGTAAGTACCAACGCTCTTTCTGAGATAATTTAAGAATATTTACAGCTGTTTGAATATCAGGTGCTGAGGAGATGTTACATTAATTCACAATAGATAAAATGCAAGGAACTTGTACTTATTTATTGTATTTTTATTCCCTCTTTATCCAAAGCTTTCAAAAACTTTATGGAATTCCTATCTAGGTACATTTACAAAAACTATGCAGTAAATGTGGTCAGGATTGTGATTACGATCTCTCTCTTGCTCACTCTCTTATCTTTTTTGTCTTGATCTCATTTATTGCCTACTTTTTGGACATACAACTCCTAGCAGGGATTTTTTTTTATGCCTTTAAGTCAGTGTTGACTCCTGGCAACTCCCTGTTTTCTTTGCAAAGTTTTCAGAAGTGGTTTGTCATTGCCTGTTCTTAAGGCAGAAAGCCTTAACTCAATTTGCTTTGTACCTAAGACAGCACTAAATTTCCAGGAGACTGGACAGAATGAAAGTTTTTCATCTGAATAGGATCTAGCCAGGGTCATTTAAGACAGGGTTGAACTCTGAAAGGTCTGAGGCACCAACCCAAAAATCATTTACCACTGCCAGAACCCATCCATATGTCACCTCTCAGGAGGCCTTAACCTGCCAGGCGGGACATGGATCTAAAACATGGGTGGCCAAGCTCACATCCTCTAGGATTGTCTCACTTCCTCAGAAGCTGTTCCCAATTAACTAGGAAAAGACCTACCTTGGGAATTTTCATTGGGCCAGTGTTGACACTGTTATCTTATTCTGAATAGATCTAAGTGATTTTTATCTGCCTTAAAATCATCAAATTCCTCAGCATGTCACTGTGGATAAAACTCTGAGTCCTATTTCTCCAAGAGAAATGTAGTCACCCAGAAAGATCCCCAAGGCAATTATTTACAGTTGCAGTTTGTGCAGAGAGGCATTACTCTTTGATCACATGAATCAGGCTTTAACAATAGCTCTTACCTGTGTTCAGTTGAGCTTGTTCTTTGTCTTCCTCCACTGCTCCTCTAGGCATCTCTGGACCCACAGCTTTTCTCTCATTCCATCCATAAACCACAGGGAATAACAAGATCCACAAGATGTGACAAGCCGGATACAATCCTGTCCAGGACCTCAGTCACCTTCTTATTCCAGGCAGCAACTAGTATCTCTGCAGGACTGTACAGAAGATCCTCAGTTATAACTCTTGTATCCTTCTGAAACCAGTCAGAGTCCATTAGTCGTGGGGCAGACCTATTTTTTACATCCCATTTCCCTGCAGATGGGTACAGCCCTAGAGAAGCTCATAGTCACCAGACTATGATCTGACCATGACTAGGGGACCAAAACTGGGGCACCACAGGGATGGGTTGCTGCCGGTTTTACTACCGGTTCACAACTTGGGCGTGTGTGTGCTGTTTCATGTAAATTATTCTGCATGAACTGCACACACGCAGTCACTGAAATCCAAAATGGCGGTGACCCAGCAGTGGCAAGGCCTGATTTCCACTACTGGTTCAGCCGAACCGGGCTGAACTGACAGCAATCCTGGTCCACCAATGCTAAACCCATTGCTAATTTTAAACAAACAAACAAACAAACAAACAAACAAACAAACAAATCAAAACAGACACTAAGTAATTTACACTAAGTCACTAAGTCACTAAGGAGAAACACAAGCAAAGCACATAAATTAAAATACAGTAATATATATAATATATATATATATAAACAAGGGAGACTAGTATAGATCTATTTCAAGCTATTTAGTTCTCATCAGCTAGCCATACCCTTACTGGGATTTGAACCAGGGAAGTATTACATGTGAGGCAGTTTTAATTGCCCAGCAAGGGTATGGCTAGCTGATGACAGCTAAATAGCTTGAAATAGATCTATACTAGTCTCCCTTGTTTATTTATTTGTCAGCACAAACGTAAATACAAATGGAAACAAAAGGCAACGAAACTAATAGCTTTCTGTCTGCATGGTCTCTTGTGATGAGCCAAAAGACAGAAAAGGAAAGCAACTTGCTTCCTCCCTTAATTGGGGCTTATCAGGGTGTTGTGAAACATATATATATATATATATATATATATATATATATATATATATATATATATATATATATATATATATATATATATATATATATATATATATATATATATATATATATATATATATATATATATATATATGAATGAAGTGGATATATTGTTACAACTTCCTGTTAGGCCTATTCAAGGGAGGAGACAAACTTGTCATCCTTCTCTGTCCTTCGACTCAACCTAGAGACCATCCAGACAGAGACCTATTAAATTGCTGCTGTCTTTTTAGATATGTGTTAGATATTTCCCTTAAAGAAATTTAACATATATATATATATATATATATATATATATATATATATATATATATATATATATATATATATATATATATATATATATATATATATATATATATATATATATATATATATGTTAAATTTCTTTAAGGGATGATTAATAATAATTAATTAATATCCACTTCATATATATATATATATATATTTGCAAAGGGCAGAAGCCAAAGCCTGATGATGATGGGGGTGATCCCATCGATATATATATATGTATATGTATATTAATCAGTCCTTAAAAATCTAACACATATCTAAAAAATTCACACAACAGTAATCTCATTGGCTCTCTGCCCAGATGGTCTCTGGATTGAGCCGACAGGCAGAGAAAGATGACAGTCTGTCTCCTCCCTTAAAGGGGCCCATAACAGGAGTTGTGAAAATATTCTCTCTCATATATATATATATATATATGTTTTCTAGTATGTGTATATATATATATATACACATACTTGTGTCACAACACACTGATATGTATATATGTATATGTGTGTGTGTGTACACACATACACACACATACATACATACACACACACAAATAAATAAATAAATCAAATAGTTCTGGGAGCTAATTAATTGCTATAAATTGTCAAAAATAATACAATATTCACTATTTTTCAAAAAGCTCCAGACAGAATAGTAACTGTTGCCCCAACTGAAGCTGAGTGAAGTTCTTCTCTGTGAGCACGGTGTGTACCATATTTCAACAGAACCAGCACTTCTATTCGAAGCAAAAGTGAGTATTTTAATTTTACAGATGAGCAGGTTTTTTTTTATCAGAAGCAATATAACTGGGGGAAAATAGCATATTAAAAAAGTTGGATATCTCCAGAATGAAAATACATGGATGAGTGGGCTTTTTTTGGCATTGAACACTTGGATGATAATGGCATACTTTGCATGGTAATCATTTATGATTATTTATCTACTTCTTTCATGTCATTGCAATGCTTTATAAATGAAGTATAATAAGGCTGAATGAGTTGCTTGCATTCTAATGAAAGAATATAGCAAAACAATGACTAATTTCATATTTTTAATATATATATTTAATATAATTAAAATTTAACATACTTTTATTAGTTGAAAAATAAGTATTATATATAGTCTTTCTTAATGTTACTTTGATTTTTCAAATAAAGAAAAATAAGAGTATAATGATATTTTGATTTTTTTATCTCATAGATCAGGATGTTTGTCATTGTTTATTTTCTGCTGCTTCATTTTCGGAAGCCATTAAATTACATTGTTTCTGCAAAACAGTTGCTTCTTAGAGAGATAAAGAACCCAGAGGCATTCCTGAGAGTAAAGATAATTCTGGAGACAAGCACCTTGGTGCATACCAGCTTCCAATTTATGTATTTTAAATTAATCTTTTTAAAAAGCATACTAAGGGGAATAGGAATCTTCTGAGCATGAAGAGCTGGGTTTATAAGCACATCTGTATCTATGTGTGCTATCCTGGAGACCGCAGAATTATAGGAGTAGTAATCAGGAAAGGACACCTCCTCCTTGCAGATAGCAAACACAAAGAAGCAAGAAGAGAGAAGGCGGAAAATAACATTTGTGTTCTCTCTTTCTCTTAGAACAGGGGTCTGCAAAGTTGGCTCTTTTAAGACTGGTGGACTTCAACTCCCAGAATTCCCCAGCCAGCCATGCTGGCTGGGGAATTCTGGGAGTTGAAGTCCACCAGTCTTAAAAGAGCCAACTTTGCAGACCCCTGTTTTAGAACAATAGACTGACCTTGGAACCATCCACTCAAATGTACAGTACTCTTGCTGTGCTATTATGGCTATTGGCTTTTACAACAGAACCCATTCTTCTTAAATTCCATTTACAGCAGGTAATACTCACAACTGTGCAATGACACTAGTACATATCTTAAATATGTATCAGCATAACATACTGTATATATCCATAAATTGATGTCATGCAGGCAACAATATAAAGGCTTGTAAGGTAGTCATTATATTAAACATTTTAAATTGCATGTAATAGCATGAACATTTTACATACTTATTTCTGTATTTTAAATTAATCTTGTGCAAAAACTATCAGTCGGGTCTCCCTTTATAAACATGTGAGATATTTGTATTATATAACTACTATATAAATCTCAGACATCATTAACTCTGGCTTGTTATAATGCTCTGCCCGCAGCAATCTTGGAGGCTGGTATAAAATAAGTCCCATAGGGGCTAAGACTGAGGCCATATGTGCCATTGGCGCAGTAGTTAGAGTGCAGTACTGCAGGCTACTTCTGTTTCCTGCTGGCTGCCTGCAATTTGGCAGTTCAAATCTCACCCGGCTCAAGGTTGATTTAGTGTTCCTTCCTTCCCAGGTAGGTAAAATGAGGACCCCAAATTGCTGGGGGCAATATGCTAACTCTGTAAACTGCTTAGAGAGGGCTGTAAAGCACTGTAAAGCGGTACATGTCTATGTGCTATTGCTACTGCTATTGGAACCACAGCTGATATTCCTGCTGTATTATACCTTCAATAATGACTCATGGACTCATTTTATAATACCTTATTTGACAAAATAACCTAGAAATTCTAATCTCTTTTATATGCAACTATTCTTATTTATATACAGTTTCTTTGAACATAGCTACATTGTGCTGTACTGTGTCCTGTTTTGTTTTATTCAAAATTTAACTTTTATTCTGGTCTGTGATTGTAATAAAGATTGATTGATTGCAAAACCTAATTACAATTTAGCAATGGTCATGGGAATGCAATATGTGGCCCAGGTACACATAAGGCTGATAGCCTAATTTACCCCTCTATCTTACTAAACTGTATTATATAAACATCTTGTTTGCCAAGTACATGATATGCAGCAGGAGCCAATTTTTATGGGCCCGTTTGATGAGACTATGACAGAAGATTCTGACATGTAATAGGAATATATAATGAATAGGTTATTATACATTATAAATTTGCTGAAGCTAGCTGAAAATGCAAATGGTTTCGAAGTTCAAGTAATGAAAGTCAGGGACTATCATAGCAAAAAAAATCCAAAACCAAACATAGATAAATCAGTATAGTACAGTACAGAGTTTGCATTACTACAAATGACCAGACTAAAACTACATTTTGGGCATGTTATACAAAGACTGGTGCTCTCTTTCTTTATTGGGAAAGGTGTAAGTAAATAGAAAAAAACAAGAATAACCAAAAGCAAGTTGGATAGACTCTATTTATCGTGCCAAAGGGTATTAGGGCACCTTTGGAAAGTCTGAAGGATCAGATTGTGAACAAAATTTTCCAGGGAAAAATCTATTTGGTCACTAAAATGATGTTGACTCAAATACAAATAATTAATGATGATTAAAACATGTTACAATTTCCAAAAAGCACAGAAGCATTGTAAAACTAATTGATTTTTTTTTTGTAATACAATTCATTGCAACTTAAATGTAATTTTATCTTTTGCATTTGAATATAAAGGTGTTAATATTTTATTGTTATGCTTATATAGTAGTTTATTCAGTTTTTCCATTCTTAAAGTGAAATATGTTTGGATATCATTACACAAGTGTATTCATAATCCCCAGAGATTTTCATGAAAACATTTTTCACATTTCAAAACCTTTCCAAATTTTTTCATTTAGATATTATGTCCAATGTGATTAGTTTACAACATTAGGTACATTTCCGTTTTGATGTGAATACCCAAACTGAGATTAACTATAATAGAAAAGTTATATGTACATTGCATACACATTACAAAATTTGATAAAAACAATTGGAACTGAAACCAAAAGTCAGCAGCTTTCATTTTGATAAGAAGAAAAAAATATTTGCATTGTTAGGTATCTATGCCTCCCCCCCTCTTTTCATTATCTGTGTCCCTATTTCAGCTGTGAAAAAGTTGGAAACAATGTAAAAAATGGAAATGCCATATTTTAGAGTTATGCTAGCACCATGACAGACATCTTTTGTTCCTTTTTGGTTCAGATCTTACCTTGCTCTCTTAGAGAAAAGAAATAAATCATCTTTCCAGGTATTTCATTGCACATTATTACCTCTTGATGAAAATCTAGTGACAATGATGGATCTACAAACTGTTGATGGAATGATGGAACTGCAAACTGTTTCAGGACAGGCAGAGTACTACTCAGCTGGACAGATGCATTAGTACAACCATTAGTATGTCTGGATGGAATCTTAAGTTTTTTTTCGCCCTCATCTTGTCAATGACCCTGTTCAAGCCCTGGCTCACAATACTAAACATCTCTCCCGCTTAGATAAAATAGAGAGGTATAGCATGGTCAGCGGCTGGCGTGCAGTTTGCCGCTTGGGCCCTGGTCGCGCGCCAATCATGCTGTCTCTCAGCTACGGAGCGATCTGACATCATAGCCGGCGCCGCCGCTGCCGCGACTTGGCTTCCATTAACCTGTTGTTCCTGTTGGTAGATGGCGCGCGGTTTGACGCAAAGACCCTGGCCGTGTCCTGGCCTTGCTGGCCTTGGCTGGCTTCGACCAGGGAGCGGCCTGAACATTGTGGCTGCACTGCTGCTGTCGCCGCCCCACCTCCTACCACCCACCTCCTATGGATATGTCCTCATTATTCTTCATTCACTTATTCGTCGTTCCTCCTCCTGTGTTCCTGCTATGGTTTTGTTTATATGGCCCTCTCCTGGACTCCCTCGTTTATCCTGCTTTGTCCTACTGCTATTTTGTCGTCTCGTCATCCTGCCGCTTCGTGTCTTGGTCTCTGCGCCCCGTCGCCATTTTCCCCCTTTCATTTTGCCATCTTGTCTGCCTCCCCCTGGCCATCTGTTTCTGCTAAAGACCGTAGTGACTGGCCTGGTGGCTTTCTAGCTAAGTTCTCTTAGGCCTGGCTGGAGCCACCCCCGCCTGCTGGTAGCCCAACTAAGACCATGGGCCTAATGACATCTTTTATCATGGCGACATTCTCTCTCCAGACTTCTACCTCCACTGACTAGTCAATGTACTCTGCAGCAGACCTCCTCGCCCTGCAGGAGTCCCCTCTCTCGCAGGTTTGGCCCTCAGTGCTAACGAGGGCCCGCCTCGATGACGGATTTATTAATCTCGAGAGGTGGCAGAAACGGAGATTAAGGTTTTTTTTTAGGGGGGGTTTAATTTGGCTTTTAAGGGGTCCCAGGCAGGGGGGAGGGTTATCTGGGAAAAAGGACATGGGTAAGGGAATCAACCCACCAAGTAATATCTTCAGGTCGGCCCGCGGTCTTGACGGGGAGGCTGTAGGGTCCGATATTGGGAGAGGGGCAAAGGTCGATTTAACAGAGGGCTTTACCATCAGGACGGTCTGGGGAAAGGGCAGATATGGCAGGAGCTGGAGACCATATCAAGTGTTGGGAGTGTGCACCTGCTGTTTGCAAGCGGTTGCACACTCTGATCTCCAGAGCTCCTCCTGCAACCCAGGTGGTCAGGGATCTCAGAGCTGGGGCCTTAGGCTGATGCTGTGTAACGCCAGGTCCGTGGTTAACAAAGCCCTCCTCATACATGATTTGGTGTCGGAGGGGGAGCCGGACATGGTGGGTATCACGGAAACCTGGCTGGGCCATGAGGGAGGAGTTCCCCTCGTAGAAATGTGTAATTCATGGCCCCACGCACATCGGGGACACACACACTGGATCTTGTTTTTGCCTCCGGCCAGTGGCTGAGTGCTCTGGGGTTAGGGGAATTAGTCATCGAACCCCTGTCATGGTCGGATTACTCTCTCCTCCGACTCGACTTTCCAACCGCTGCACCCCACCACAGGGAGGCGGAACCAGAAGAGTTAAGATGGTTCCGCCCCAGGCGCCTGATGGATCCTGTAAGGTTCCAGACAGAGCTTGGGCCAATGCCTGAATCTCTGACCCATGACTCGACTGAGGACCTAGTGGCTGCCTGGAATAGTGCGGCCACGGGGGCCTTGGACCAGGTCGTGCCTTTGCGGCCTCTCACTTGGCGTCGATCTACCTTGGCTCCTTGGTTTTCCAAGGAGCTGAGGGAAATGAAACGCCAGAAGAGATGCCTAGAGAGCACTTGAAGGTCCACCTGCGCCGAACCTGACTGAACATGGGCAAGGTCACATTTGCGGACCTACCTTGTGGCGATGAGAGCGGCGAAGCTGGATTATCTCGCCGCTTTCATCGCATCCGCAGATAACTGCCCTGCCGCCCTGTTTAGGGTGACCCACTCCCTCCTTCATCAGAGGCCGTGGGAAGCCCCATTGCAGGGTCGGGCAGAATTTGGATCTTATCTGCAGGATAAAATTGGTTAGATCCGGGGCGAGTTAGCCTCCAATTGGGTTGGTCCAGACGGGGTGACGGAGACAGGCCTTGAGACTATTGTTTGGGCTGAGTTTGACCCAGTGACTCCTGATGGCATGGACAGGATACTGGGGCGGCTGAATGCCACCACATGCTTATTGGACCCGTGTCCCTCCTGGCTTGTACTGGCCTCCCGGGAGGTCACACGAGGCTGGCTCCAGGAGATTGTTAACGCTTCCTTGAGTGAGGGGCTCCTACCGACCGTCTTGAATAATAATAATAATAATAATAATAGTTTAATTTCTTGACCGCTCCTCTCCCCGTAGGGACTCGGAGCGGTGCACAGGGAAACTAAAAACCATAAATATACAATCAAGAACATCTTAAAAACAAATTAAATAGTACCTGTGCTAAAATACCCAATCTAAACTAAAATTCCCACTATACACTAAAACCCCATAGAGAGAGACTATCCCAGACCGGCCAAGCAGAAAAAATATGTTTTTAATTTCAGACGGAAGGAGCGGAGGTCCGTGGTCGTTCTAATGTCGGGGGGAAGGTCATTCCAGAGGGCAGGGCCCGCCACAGAGAGAGCCCTTCCCCTGGGCGTCGCCCGCTGACAAAGTCTAGTGGACGGCACCCGGAGAAGTCCCTCTCTGTGGGAGCGAATCGGCCGTGAGGAAGTATGGGGCAGGATCCGATCCCGCAAGTAGCTAGGTCCCGAGCCATGGAGCGCTTTAAAGATGATAATTAGTACCTTGAAGCGCACCCGGAAGACGACAGGCAGCCAGTGCAGCTCGCGCAGGAGAGGTGTTACATGGGTAAACCTAGAGGTACCCAGGATTGCCCGCGCGGCTGCGTTCTGGACCATCTGCAGTCTCCGGGTGCACCTCAAGGGAAGCCCCATGTAGAGAGAGTAACAATAGTCCAGTCGAGATGTCACGAGAGCATGAGTGACTGTGCGAAGGGCGTCCCGATCCAATAGGGGGCGCAACTGGCGAACCAGGCGAACCTGGTAAAACGCCCTCCTAGCCACGGCTGTCACTTGATCTTCCATGGACAGCCGGGCATCTAGGAGGACACCCAAGTTGCGCGCCCCATCCACAGGGGCAAGATGTTCGCCCCCTATGGCCAGCGATGGAGTTAGCTGGTTGAATCGGGCAGCCGGAAACCACAGCCACTCGGTCTTGGTCGGGTTGAGTCTGAGTCCGTTACTTCCCATCCAGATCCGTACGGCTTCCAGGCACTGGCACATCACCGCTACGGCATCGTCTTGAAAGAGGCGGTGGTGAGGCCCCTCATCAAGAAGCCCTCCCTGGACCCAGCAGTGTTATCTAATTATCGTCCGGTCTCCAACCCTCGCTTTCTTACGAAGGTTGTTGAGAGTGTGGTGGCAGGACAGTTCCCCCAGCACCTGGAGGAAACTGCCTATCTAGACTCGCGCCAGTCCGGCTTCCGACCTGGGTACAGCACTGAGACGGCATTGGTTGCGTTGGTGGAGGGCCCGGGATAGAGGCTGTTCCTCTATCCTGGTCCTGTTAGATCTCTCAGCGGCTTTCGATACCATCGACCATGGTATCTTATTGTACCGGGTGGGGGGGTTGGGGTTGGGAGGCACCGTATTATGGTGGTTCTCCTCCTACCTCTCCGATCGGTCGCAATTTGTGTTGGCAGGAAGGCAGAGGTCAACCTCAAGGCCCCTTTCATGTGGGGTACCACAAGGGTCGGTCCTCTCGCCCCTCCTGTTCAACATCTATATGAAGCTACTGGGTGAGATCATCCGTGGTTATGGGGTAGAGTTCCATCTGTACGCTGATGACACCCAGCTGTACATCTCTACCCCTGACCACCCCAACGATGCCGTTGAAATGATGTCCCGGTGTTTGGAGGCCGTGCGAGCCTGGATGGGGAGGAACGGGCTCCGACTCAACCTGTCCAAGACCGAGTGGCTGTGGTTTCCGGCGCCACGACATAGCCAGTTGGTTCCATTTCTGGCTATAGGGGGTGAGACACTGGCTCCCGCAGAAAGGGCGCGCAACTTGGGTGTCCTCCTGGACCCTCAGCTGTCCTTGGATGACCATGTGACAGCCGTAGCCAGGGGGGGCCTTCTATCAGGTATACCTGATACGCCAGTTGCGCCCCTTTCTGGATCGTGGCACCTTATGCACGGTCACTCAAACTCTAGTCACTTCCAGCCTGGACTACTGTAATGCTCTCTACATGGGGCTTCCCTTGAGGTGCACCCGGAGGCTTCAGTTAGTGCAGAATGCAGCCGCGCGGGGGATTTTGGGAGTCTCCAGACACTCCCATATAACACCTCTCCTGCGCGAACTGCACTGACTGCTGTGGCTTTCCGGGTGCGCTTCAAGGTCTTAGTGACCATCTTTAAAGCACACCATGGCATAGGACCTGGCTACTTGCAGGACTGCCTCCTGCCACATACTTCCACCCGGCCTGTCCGGGACAATTCCGGCTGGCGACTCCCAGGGGAAGAGCCTTCTCTGTGGCAGGCCCAGCCCTCTGGAATGACCTGCCCCCCGACCTCCGCACAATCACGGACCTTCGCCTCTTCCGTCGAGCACTTAAAACACACTTCTTCCATGTGGCTGGCCTGACATAGCTATGTATATTATTGAATTTTTTAGCTGGGTTTTTAAATTAAATTTTAGCATGGGCCAAATTTATTTTATTTAATTTTAAACTTATCTGGTGTTTGTGTATTTACATTTTTATTTTTTATTCCTGTGCACTGCCCTGAGTCCCATTTGGGAGAGAGGGCGGTGTAAAAGTACGAACAAATAAATAAGTAAAATAAATGGTGTTACTTTCATATGGATGGCATCTCAGCTTAATCCCTGGATGATCACCCACCACAGTTTCATGTAGATGTTAAAGAATCAAATAGAATCCTGAAGAATTGGATAACTCAACAATCATGAGGCAAAAGAGTAGCTCCTCTGTGGCACCTTCTGGAAATAAACATCCAAGTAGGAATGAAACTACCATAGTAGTTTCTACAGCTCAATTTTGGCAATTTGTCTAGGTTGATAGCAATAAAAGATGCTGAGAAGTCCAGGCCAACCAACAGGGTCACACTCCACCTGTATTTTTCTTTGCACAGGTCTTTCTATGGGTGACCAATGCAGTTTCTGTTTCATAGTCAGACCTGAAGAGTAGAATGAAGCTAATCTAGATTGAAATCTGAAACATAGAATAATCATTTAATTCAGCAATGAAAAAAACATTATCAGGTTTCTTTGTATAGCTTCTGAAAAGACCATGAACCAGAGACTTTTGATCAGACAGACAAAACTAGAGTTATAGCAGCAAAACAGTTGAGAATAGCAGGACATGTTAAGCCACTAGATGGTATCAAAAAGGTAATATATTATTTCCCTCTTTGCTGCTGTCTAGTGGCCATCACAATTTTGGAGTCCCAATCTGATTGCTCCACAGTGAACTAAAAGCTAACCAGCTGATCTTGGTTCACACAATACACTAAATCATAGAAACCCTATTGAGAGTTTATACTAACCAGGCTTAGTGTATTGTACAAATATTTTTTTCACTGCACTGCAGGAATACAGCTAGTGATAACAGTACAGGAAAATAACTTTCTGTGTTTTCTGTAATTAGCATCCAGTGGAAGATTGGGAAAGAAAAGTCAACTAAGATTGCTTATTTAAAAGGTACATTAAAGTAGCCGTCCAAGATTTCAAGCAATTCATAGCTAAATTTGTTCTTTAGTAGCTGTATGTTCATATTTCTATAAAAAGCTAAAGGAGAAAATATCTGGTAGACCAAACCAAACTTATATATGCAGGACAATCGTTTCAAATTTCCCCCTGAATAGTTTCTAATTTTGCTAAGCTTGTTATTTTTGGAAGATACTGATTAACATCACTTTTAAGTCCTATCAGAAACAATTTAATAAATGTGTTTGTTTTTAGAGGTATATAAATAATTACACAACCCCTTTTAGACTAGATTAATTTGATGCTTTGTCAAAGCGCTTTATCCCAATACTTACATTAGCGTGATGAAAATCACAGGCTGCTGTGAAAAAGTATTAAAACTCCAGCAAATCTTGTGACTCTCCTGGTGAAAAAGTAAAAATATCTTGAATCTGCTATTTTGTTCCCTCACCTAGACAACTGTGAAAGCAGTTTTAGTTATGTAAGAGCTGAAAAAACATTTATAGAAAACTTTTGATACACTTGTACAATGATAATCCTTATTCCCTAATATTTTCCCACTGTCTTCAGAAATATATGCAGATTAGAATGAATACAAATGTTTTAGGCTGCCAATGCTACTAATCAATTAATGAGTCTTCAAATGCTGTAGCTTAAGGGTAATTTCCCCCCCTCCTGCATCAGAGGAGAGGATAAAATCTAGTGAACACTACTAAACAATAGAATAGAAAGAATGGCAGATGTTGCTGTGCTGGCAAGAAGAAAAATTAGGAGACTTCCCATAGAAAAGAAGGAGAAAGTGAAAGCCAATTTTTTTCTAGTTACCTTTGGGTGTTGAAAACTTGTTTTTGATTCCAGGAGAAACTGGTGAAAAACTCTTGAAGTGGCGATTCAAGAGATGATGTACTGAAACAATAAGCAGCAAATGGAAGTTAGTTCATCATAACTTTCCTTGGAGAAGGCTCATTTGGCCACCCGACAGGAGAAAAAACTAACCTGACACAGTGAGAAAGCCAGTTAATATAATTATCCCTTATACGTATATTTAATAACTAGCTATACCCGGCCATGCATTGCTGTGGCCCAGTCTGGTTAAATGGCCAACCAATCTGTGTGTAGATCTACACCTGCACACATACACCCAACCACCATATAAGCCCCAACCAACCTACCTACTGTATTTTTCTCTCTCTCTCTCTATCTATCTATCCCTCTACCTACCTACCTACTGTATTTCTTTCTTTCTCCCTCTACCTACCTACCTACCTACCTACCTACCTACCTACCTATTGTATTTCCCCCTCTCTATCCCTCTACCTACCTACCTACCTACCTACCTACCTACCTACCTACCTACCTACTATATTTCTCCCTCTCTATCTATCCCCCTATCTACATACCTGCCTACCTACTGTAGTTCTCCCTCTCTGTCTATCCCTCTACCTACCTACCTACTGTATTTCTCTTTTTCCCTCTATCTACCTACCTACCTACTGTATTTCCCCCTCTATCCCTCTACCTACCTACCTACTGTATTTCTCCCTCTCTCTATACCTCTACCTACCTACCTACTGTATTTCTTTCTTTTTCCCTCTATCTACCTACCTACCTACCTACTGTATTCCCCCCCTCTATCCCTCTACCTACCTACCTACCTACCGTATTTCTCGCTATCTATACACCTACCTACCTACCTACCGTATTTCTCCCTCTCTGTCTATCCCTCTACTTACCTACCTATTGTATTTCTTGCTTTCTCCCTCCACCTACCTACCTACTGTATTTCTCCCTCTCTGTCTATCCCTCTACCTACCTATCTACTGTATTTCTCCCTATCTATCTATCCATCCCCCTACCTATGTACCTACCTACCTACCTACTATATTTCTTCCTTTCTCCCTCTACCTACCTACCTACCTACCTACCTACCTACCTACCTACCTACCTACCTACCTACCTACTGTCTCTTTCTTTCTTTCTTTCTTTCTTTCTTTCTTTCTTTCTTTCTTTCTTTCTTTCTTTCTTTCTTTCTATCTATCTATCTATCTATCTATCTATCTATCTATCTATCTATCTATCTATCTATCTATCTATCTATCTATCCATCTATCCATCTATCCACCTACCTACCTACATACCTACCTACATACCTACCTTATTTCTGCCTCTCTATCTATCCCTTGGGGGTCATCTAGTCCAACTCCCTGCTAGGCAGGAAGCCCTATACCCATGATGGCGAACCTATGGCACGGGTGCCACAGGTGGCACATGGAACCATTTCTTAGGCCACTCGAGGCATTGCCCTGTCAGCTTCAGTTTGTATGTGTGCCCTGGCCAGCTGATTTAGGCCTTCTTTTGAGGCCATTTTCTGTCCTCTGGAGGTGGGGGAAGGCTGTTTTCACCCTCCCCAGGCTCCTATAAACCCTCTGGAGCCTGGGGATGACGTAAAAAGCATGCCAAATGCAGGTGGTCATGCACATAGCATTATGGATGTGACACACCTGTGCACATCGCCCCTGCACTCCCCCTGCTATTGGCACGTGAGCCAAAAAAGGTTAGCCATCACTGCCCTATACCATTTCAGACTAATGGCTATCCAACATCTTCTTGAAGACTTCCAATGTTGGGGCATTCACAACTTCTGGAGGCAAGCTGTTTCACTGATTAATTGTTCTAACTGCCAGGAAATTTCTCCTCAGTTCTAAGTTGCTCCTCTCCTTGATTAGTTTCCACCCATTGCTTCTTGTCCTGCCCTCAGGTGCCTTGGAGAATAGCTTGACTCCCTCTTCTTTGTGGCAACCCCTGAGATATTGGAAGGCTGCTATCCTGTCTCCCCTAGTTCCTCTTTTATTAAACTGTATTTCTCCCTGTCTCTCTATTCCCCTATCTACCTACCTACTGTAATACAATAATACAATAGCAGAGTTGGAAGGGACCTTGGAGATCATCTAGTCCAACCCCGCTGCTCAAGCAGGAGACCCTATGCCGTTTCAGACAAATGGTTTTCCAGTCTCTTCTCTCTTCAGTGTTGGGGCATCCATAACTTCTGGTGGCAAGATGTTCCACTGGTTAATAGTTCTCACTGCCAGGAAATTTGCCCTCAGTTCTAGGTTGCTTCTCTCCTTGATTAGTTTCCACCCATTGCTTCTTGTTCTGCCCTCAGGTGCCTTGGTGAATAGCTTGACTCCCTCTTCTTTGGGGCAACCCCTGAGATATTGGAAGGCTGCTATCATGTCTTCCCTAGTCCCTCTTTTATTAAACTGTATTTCTCCCTGTCTCTCTATTCCCCTATCTACTGTAATACAATAATACAATAGCAGAGTTGGAAGGGACCTTGGAGATCATCTAGTCCAACCCCGCTGCTCAAGCAGGAGACCCTATGCCGTTTCAGACAAATGGTTTTCCAGTCTCTTCTTAAAAACACATCCAGTGTTGGGGCATCCATAACTTCTGGTGGCAAGATGTTCCACTGGTTAATAGTTCTCACTGCCAGGAAATTTGCCCTCAGTTCTATGTTGCTTCTCTCCTTGATTAGTTTCCACCCATTGCTTCTTGTTCTGCCCTCAGGTGCCTTGGTGAATAGCTTGACTCCCTCTTCTTTGGGGCACCCTCTGAGATATTGGAAGGCTGCTATCATGTCTTCCCTAGTCCCTCTTTTATTAAACTGTATTTGCTGTCAGATGGGTGATTCTTTGTTACAGTTTGGTTCAGTCCGTATTAAACAGTTTAAAGCAGCTGCCTGCCTCCGTTTTTTTTTACCTCAGAGAACAGTCCTGAGCAGAATTTCTCCCCCCCCCCCCCTATGGGCCACCTGGGAGTTTGCTATCCTCTGTGCCTTTTTGGCCCCAAGAGGCCGCCGTATGAGGCCTTTTCCAACACTCACAGTTGAAAAGCAGTTTGATGGGCGTGGCTACAGGCATGTTAAATCACATTTCAGTGAGTACATTTTTTTTTGTGTAATTTGTACACAACACACGTGTGCTAGGCACAAAATGATTTGGTATTCTATTATCCGAAGTGCTTCGCTACATTGTGTGAAAGTTTGGTTTAAATCGGTTTGGTACTTTTTGAGATTAGTGGATTCGTACAAACTATTTTACATTTTTATTTATATAGATAAGCATTAATTCAGAGCTGTGGTTTCAAACTCTGGCAGGCCATGGGACCTATTAGTTTAAAAAAATCTTAGAACTTAAATAATAAATAATTGGCTAAGTTTGAATGAACTTTCCTTAGATCTTACAGTTCACAGTTTTAAAAAATCCCAATAGAGTATAGTAACAGCAGTGCATACACCTTGTAGCAATCCTCTAGTTTGAAGCCACGCTATGGTTCTGTTTCAAGAGAGTGAAAGACTTAGCTTTTAAAACGTTGCTCAATTATAAATCAAACCTGTTTATTACCTTTCCACTGTTATTATTATTATTATTATTTAAGGGAGGGATGGATGGTAGCACTAAGTTATTTTACAAGCCTGAAACTGAAAGTTAGGTGTTTAATTTTACTTTTTGGTTTAATAAAGGCAAAAAAACAATCACAAAGAAAGTGTCCTGCAAACCTACCATTTCCTTGTGACAGTCCCCAACAAAGCAAATGGGCTTTCATAGTTAAGGGTGAATTTCAAGGGTAGTCCCAAAGGTACTTTTTCCCTAGACATTTCAAGGGCAGATTTCAACCTAGGCCTAAAATGATGCATATTATATTTTATTAGAGATGTGCAGAGATTTTCTGGTGCTCACAGCTGGAGGTGGCTGATGGGTAAGAAGTCTCTATCCCTGTTCTGTCCATCTCTTAGCTCATTTAGTTTTTATAGTACAGTTTTAACAGTATTCTAACCTGTGTAGTTTTAACATTTAACATTTTAATTATTTTTTACTTGTTTTATAACTTGTAAGCCAGCCTTAGTTACCCTTGTAGGGGAGGACAGCACAATAAATAAATAAATAATAATATTAATTTGGTTCACTTTGTGGGGTGCATCCGAAGCTCTGGAAAGGATCTGCTCTCAAATTCTCTAGAATGATCCATAGATCCCTAAATATGAACACTCTATTTTTTTTTGTAAGTGGTTGTAGTATCTTTCTTTCAGGTAGATTGTTCTGAAATTTTAATAGAGGAGGAAAGAGGACAATGGAAGCAAGATATCAAATGGAAGCTAAATGTAGGTATGGAATATGATCAAGAGCACTGGATATCTAAAATTTGAACTGATCTTTTAAATGTCTGTGGAGATTCTCAGTCATCCAGGTTCTTTTGGAACAACTGATGTTGTTCTTTTGGAACAACTGATGTTCTTTTGGAACAACTGATGTTGTTCTTTTGGAACAACTGATCTTTTTGAATGTTCTTTTGGAACAACTGATCTTTAAAAAGACTCATTTCATTAGATAGTTTACTTTTAGTTTCATACCTGCTGTAAGGACCTATCCAGTCATGAGGTAGAATGAGATACAGCCTCACATAACATATGATATATACCATAAAGGGCCTGTAGATTTTGATTTTATTATTATAATATTGAACATAATTGTTAGGAATAGATCCAATGGGATTTTCTAGCTATAATGCCCTAGGGCCTAGGCATAGTTAATTGTCCTTAATATCCATCTGGGATTAAATGTTTGAGGAGTTTCCTTTTATCACTTTAACCTCAGACAGCAAAACATTTTGAGCTGGCCCTTTCTGCTAGAGAAGAAGACAGCAAAAAGTAAGACTATGGTAGGCAAATTCTCTCAGATTTTATTAAGCCACAGAAAATTTGAAAAAGAATGTAGGAAGATCATTTCAGATTCCTTGGCCTTACAGATCTCAAAGCTGAAATACAAGACTTGCAAGTTAATCAGACAAATGCTGCATCACCTAGCATGAAAATTAATTTCCAGATGATTCTCATCTATTTTATGCTTTAAAGAGTCCAATAAATTTCAATAAACTATATTTCATTTTATTGCTTTTCTTGAAACATGAATCGTGTCCTTAAGGAAAATGAAAATTTAATGTCTCTTCTACAGGAACACTTGATTTTAGTAGAAACTGCTGTTTCACTGCCCATCATATTAACATATTTAAGGCTGTGTACTTTAGGAATTGAAAAGAAAGATTCTCTGTACTGTACAAGATACTGTAGGACGTTAAAGATAACGAACTTCTTTCTTTAAAAGTTGCAATCATTTCTGGTGCTTTGTTAATGACATATGACCGTAACATATGACACTACTTTAGAATAACTACTTGTGGCATGCAAATTACTTGCTTACTCTGTCACACAAATGAATCTAACAGGAAAACCACAATAGAAATACTTACTGTAGCAGAGCAGAATAAATAATGAGAAATATAAAAGTTGAGGAAATCACTGCTCTAATGCAACATGACCAGCACAATCCTATAGGCAAAAGTCAGAGGTGCCCAATGGAAACAACCTGATAAGTCTACAGAAGAATAGCTTCCTTCTCAATTGCCTTCTGGCTAATGCTATGAAAATAATACGTGAACCAGGGCAATAGGCCAATTGTGTAACTTTAACTCTCACCACTTTTCATTGTTGAACTGTATTCCTGTCACCACAGTATCAATTTTGTAGCAGAAGGATGAAAAACGTTGGCTTTCCGGATGTTGCTGAAAAGCAATGTATAGTTTTAAGCATTTGTACAAGAAATCTTTGAAAGGGGTGAGTTATGCCAAGTTATTTATCCAAGGCTATTTATTGAATGTATGTCTATATATTATGTAGGAGATCTATCAGCATTCCATCCCACTGAGTATAGTCATTCTTGAGTTATATTGGGTCCCAAGAGTCCCCCGATAATAAGGAAGAGGTATTGCTTCTTCAGGAGCAGAAATGTACTCACCAGCCACCCCTCAAGGAGGAGCAAGAAGCAAATACTTCTTCAGAAGTGGAAACAGTTGTAAGTAAGAAGCTGGTGAAACACACAAACCATCTTATCTCACTCTAATCCTAGTGAACAGAAACACTCAAGTTTAAAAACTTTCCCCAGTGCATTTTGAATCTTCAGGTTATAATTTCAGCTCCAAGGACTTCTGGAATAATCTTCCATCTCCTTGTTCATCCCTTTGTCTTCTCCTAAGAATTGTGATATGGCCTGGCTACAGAGACCAACTATACTTCAAATAAAGTGTGCCCATTCACTGAATCTTTCCCCATTGCTTTTTCATCTTCTCCTAGAGCAGCTACTTCTCTGCCAGAAGGATTTACAACTAATGTAGTAAGAAAGAGAACACCTCTCTTCTTAGGTTTTCCAAAACATATTTTTGCTGTACATCTTCAAATCTTTAAGTTCTGAATCCAGAAGCAAAGCAAGACATTTTATTCAGTGAAAGGACAAGATGGGAGCTCTACTCCATTGTAGATGATAATGATGATGATGATAAATAAATAATACTAATACTAAAAATAAATACCTACAAATAGAAATAGAATGACTGTGGCAAAGGCAAGCAAGGATAGTACCAATAGTAATAAGTACAATCCCAAAACAACTGAAGCACCACTTGAACACCATAGGAATTGACAAATTTTCCATCACTCAATAGCAGAAGGCAGCTTTACCTGGAACAGCTTCCATACTGTGACAATATCTGTAATACTGATCTGTAATCAGTTTTGCCTATCCCAGGTCCTTGGTAAGGACTCAATAGGTAGACAAATATGCCAAACCCAGTCTGAACATCTTGCTGATTGTGCAATGATGAATAATGATGATAATGATAAATTAACTTAGCAATTCATTCTTGCTTTGTAATTGGTGTATTGAATTCATCACTCTTAATACTTTAGGAGTATGGCATCCAAGAGCAGGTAAAATTACAAAAAGCGTTTATAGAAATGACCAATTGAGTTTATATTCATAGCAGAGGCAGGACTCCTTTTCTCATTTTAAATGAAATATAATATTTTAACTGATCTGTTTAACATTCATTATAGAACCCATGGCTGTCCCTATCATTATATAGCAGGAAGATTTGGAGAAATTGCATTGTATAATTCAATGTCAGCAAATAGTTTATTAAATGTGGTTATACATTTTTGCTATTGGGGAGAAGAAAGGGACTTACGTAGCATTTTGTTTCGGATGCCTTGAACTGGTATCAGCCAAAGTTGCCTCTTGATCAACAACAACAAAAACAACCAACATCAACAACGTTGGTCAGAGAGCTGTTTAGAAGAGTCACCTATGGCCCTCATGGCTCCTCTTGTGATCCAGGGGGTTCAGGATCTGAGGGCCTGGGCATTTGGCTGATGTTGTGCAACGCCAGGTCCGTGGTTAACAAAGCCCCCCTCATTCATGATCTGGTTTTGGAGGGGTGTGTGGACCTGGTGGGTATTACAGAGACCTGGTTGGGCCAAGAGGGGGGGTGCCCACTAGGTTACCGTGCATTTCACCAGCCACGAGCCCAGGGTCGGGGTGAGGGGGTGGCGGTTGTTATAAAGGAGGGTCTCGATCCGAGGGAGGCCACTGTGCCGCAGACAGCCGGCTGTGAATCTCTATGTGTGAAATGGGGTCATGGGAGGCAGTTGGGCCTGCTGATTGTGTACCTAGTTCCCCGCTACGTATCAGCAGCCCTACCCGAGCTTCTCAATGTGATAGCGGTTGACATCCCCAGGCTGTTACTCATGGGGGATTTCAACCTGCCATCGATAGGCAAGACATCTGAGATGGCACAGGAGTTAATGGCCTCCATGATGGCCATGGATCTGACCCAGTTAGTTCATGACCCCACCCACACTGGAGGACACATGCTGGACTTAGTTTTTGTCTCCGGCCAGTGGTTGAGTGATCTTGGTTTAGGGGAAATAGCTGTTGAACCCCTGTCATGGTCAGATCACTCTCTCCTTTGGCTTGGCTTTCCAACCGCTGCACCCCACCGCGGGGAGGCGGAACCGGAAGCGATGAGTTGGTTCTGCCCCAGGCACCTGATGGACCCTGAGAGGTTCCAGATGGAGCTTGGGCCAATACCTGAAACCCTGACCTGTGACTCGACTGAGGACCTAGTGGCCGCTTGGAATAGTGTGGCCCTGGGGGCCCTGGACCGGGTCGTGACTTTGTGGCCTCTCACCCGGCGCCGAACCACCTTGGCTCCCTGGTTTTCCGAGGAGCTGAGGGTGATGAAGTGTCGGAAGAGATGCCTAGAGAGCGGTTGGAGGGCCACCCGCTCCAAATCTGACCGGACACTGGTAAGGTCATATTTAAAGACCTACCTAGTGGCGATAAGAATGGCGAAATGTAACTATTTCTCCGTTCTTATTGCGTCTGCAGATAACCGGCCTGCTGCCCTGTTTAGGGTGAACCACTCCCTTCTTCACCTAAAGGCGCGGGATGCTCCCTTGCAAGGTTGTGCGGAGGAATTTGGGTGTTATCTGCATGACAAAATCGATCAGATTTGGGACGGTTGGCCTCCGATTAGACTAGTTCAGATGGGCTGACCGAGGCAGGTCTTGAGAATGCTATCTGGGAAGAATTCGATCCTGTGACTCCTGAGGACATGGACAGGGTGCTGGGGCAACTGAATGCCACCACATGTTTATTGGACCCGTGTCCCTCCTGGTTGGTACTGGCCTCCCGGGAGGTTACACGAGGCTGGCTCCAGGGAATTGTCAACGCTTCTTTGAGTGAGGGGTTTCTGCCGGCCTCCTTGAAAGCGGTGGTGGTGAAGCTCCTCCTCAAGAAGCCTTCCCTGGACCCAGCTGTGTTGGCCAACTACCGTCCTGTCTCCAACCTTCGATTTCTTGTGAAGTTTGTTGAGAGTGTGGTGGTGCGGCAGCTCCCTCAGCACCTGGATGAAGCTGTCTATCTGGACTCGTGCCAGTCCGGCTTCCGGCCTGGGTACAGCACAGAGATGGCATTGGTCGCGTTGGTGGATGATCTCTGGAGGGCCCGGGATAGGGGTTGCTCCTCTATCCTAGTCCTGTTAGATCTCTCAGCAGCTTTCGATACCATTGACCATGGTATCATGCTGCGCCGGCTGGAGGGTCTGGGGGCCTTCAGAAACACTGTACAGAGGCCTAAAAGGGCCAAAAGAAGGCACTGAGATAGCAAACTCCCAGGTGGCCCATACAGAGAGAGAGGTGGAGAAATACAGTTTAATAAAAGAGGGACTAGGGGAGACAGGATAGCAGCCTTCCAATATCTCAGGGGTTGCCACAAAGAAGAGGGAGTCAAACTATTCTCCAAAGCACCTGAGGGCAAAACAAGAAGCAATCGGTGGAAATTAATCAAGGAGAGAAGCAACTTAGAACTGAGAAGAAATTTCCTGACAGTTAGAACAATTAACCAGTGGAACAGCTTGCCTCCAGAAGTTGTGAATGCCCCAACACTGCAAGTCTTCAAGAAGATGTTGGATAGTCATTTGTCTGAAATGGTATAGGGCTTCCTGCCTAGGCAGGGAGTTGGACTAGATGACTTCCAAGGTCCCTTCCAACTGTGCTATTGTATTATTGTATTATAGTAGGTAGGTAGATAGGGGAATAGATAGAGAGGGAGAAATACAGTAGGTAGGTAGGTACATAGATAGAGGGATAGATAGGGAGAAATATGGTAGGTAGGTAGGTAGGTAAGTAAGTAGGTAGGTAGGTAGGTGGATAGATAGCTAGGGAGAAACACAGTAGGTAGGTAGGTAGGTAGGTAGGTAGGTAGGTAGGTAGAGGGAGAAAGGAAGAAATACAGTAGGTAGGTAAGTAGAGGGAAAGACAGAGAGGGAGAAATACAGTAGCAGGTAGGTAGGTAGGTGGATAGATAGCTAGGGAGAAACACAGTAGGTAGGTAGGTAGATAGGGTGATAGATAGATAGGGAGAAACACGGTAGGTAGGTAGGTAGGTGGAGAAAGGAAGAAATACATTAGGTAGGTAGGTAGGTAGGTGGATGGATAGATAGGGAGAAACACAGTAGGTAGGTAGGTAGGTAGGGTGATAGATAGGGAGAAACACAGTAGGTAGGTAGGTAGGTAGATCGAGGGAGAAAGGAAGAAATACAGTAGGTAGGTAAGTAGAGGGATAGACAGAGAGGGAGAAATACAGTAGCAGGTAGGTAGGTAGAGGGATAGATAGATAGGAAGAAATACAGTAGGTAGGTAGGTAGAGGAATAGAGAGAGAGGGAGAAATACAGTAGGTAGGTAGGTAGAGGGATAGAGAAGGAGAAATACAATAGGTAGGTAGGTAGATAGAGAGAGAAAGGAAGAAATACAGTAGGTAGGTAGGTAGAGGGATAGATAGAGAGGGAGAAATACAGTAGGTAGTTAGGTTGGGGGTTATACAGTGGTTGTGTGTATGTGTGCAGGTGTAGATCTACCCACCAATTGGTTGGCCATTTAACCAAACTGGGCCACAGCAATGCGTGGCTGGGTATAGCTAGTTATATAATATATTTTAATATATTTATGTTTTGTATTGATTTTTATTGCTGCCTGTACACCGCTCTAAGTCCCGAAAGGGAGAAGGTGCGGTATACAAATCTAATAAATACTAATACTAATACTAAATACCTAGAATCCTAATTTTCTTAATTTACTCTTTTGTTAACTCTGCAACACTATACCCACTCAAAAGAAATACAACATGTGATGGAGAGTTGAGGTGTCCATACCATAAGTGATACATGATGCAGTGGTAGCGGCATGTTATTTATGTTCCAAACTGGTCAACATCTTGCTGGGCTTGCAGCCATCATAACTGCAGCACAATCTGAACTTATGTTACCTCAGCATGCTGTCACCAGCTTTGTGGTAGTACAGTACTGTAAATTCATATGGAACTGAGAGCTAAGGATCTGGGGATCAGAAGAGAAATATCTCCAAAAGGTGCTTTGTCTGTGGAAAGCCATTTCTTCACTGTGTGTCAGTAAAGGACTGATTGGGCTCAACTGGCTATTTCAATTGAAGATAAGGAGTGTTCACACATTTCAGAATGAAGCAGACTTTTAGCCCTGTGCAGCCCTTTTGAAAATTAGATGTCCAGACAAGTATTCCCACAGTTACTTTTTCTTAAACTTCCTGGACTGACTTTCTTTTTCAACATAGCCATATTAGTTAAGTATATAAGATATTTATATACTTTTATTGAACTCTAGTTTATCATTAGATGATTGGCTATCATTAAAAAAAAAACATTCCTCCAGGGTTTTGCGACAAATTATTAAAATCACTGAATGGTGGACTGCTGGTTTTCATTTGGTATCTGCATGAGTAAGGACTCAAGGAAAAAGCAGCAGATAGAATGTGTCCACCCACCCACCCACCCTGCAATATTATTGCAACAATTATTAAAGAATTCACAACCATCAAAGTAGACAACTAAACTAATAATTGGGGCTCCAATGAAATACTAAAAATAATAAATAGCAAATATTTCAGGAAATATATTTGTGAATTAGCAAGCTGCAATTTAATAATAATAATAATAATGATAACAACAACAACAACAACAATAACAACAACAATAATAATAATTAATAATAATAATAATAATAATAATAATAATAATAATAATAATAATAATAATAATAATAATAATAATAATAATAATAATAATAATAATTTAATTTATAGACCGCTCCCTCTCCCCGGGGGGACTCGGAGCGGTGTACAGGGAAATTAAAAAATACAATAAATATACATAAATAACTAAAAGGCAAATTAAACAATTATCCCTGCGCTAAAATTCCCAATTTAAATTACTTTGTTTGCTTTCTGTATATCTATAGCCAATTTGCAGCAAGTATGACTAAAGCTTTGGTCTCGTAGGGTATTTGTTGAACATATTTGAAAGTAAACAGTAGAAACATTATTTGCAAACAAATTTGCAAGTGGCAAAAGTGTTTCCATTAGTAAATGTATTCATAAGAAATGTGTATAAATCTATGTATTACCTTAAATGACATCGCTGGCCTAGTCTTCTGCTTCTGAATTAAGGTACTGTTTCCTTGGCAACTGGCATGTAAGAAGTATATCAGCCTTGTGGCTTTAAACACAAGGCAATTTATGGCTCCACCTTAAGATAAGTGTCAGAGTTCCACTTGCTAAACTGAATGGGGTTTATGCACAGAAAAAGGATGGAGGATTCTGAGTGATTTAGAATTCTTGGCTATATTGTGTAAACATAAAATAGATCTGATATAGTGAGATGATCGCATTTGTGCAAGCACAGCAGGAGAAGAATCAACAATTCAACTTACTGGAGGGCAGTAAGGCATTTTCTTTTGCTTCTGTTTAATAGTAGCAACTGTGAGAGGGATCTCGGAATCCTAGTGGACAACCATTTAAATATGAGCCAGCAGTGTGCAGCAGCTGCCAAAAAAGCCAACACAGTTCTAGGCTGCATCAACAGAGGGATAGAATCTAGATCGCGTGAAGTGTTAATGCCACTGTATAGTGCCTTGGTAAGGCCACACTTGGAATACTGCATACAGTTTTGGTCGCCACGATGTAGAAAAGACGTGGAGACTCTGGAAAGAGTGCAAAGAAGAGCAACCAAGATGATTAGAGGACTGGAGACTAAGACATATGAAGAACGGCTGCAGGAGCTGGGTATGTCTAGTTTGATGAAGAGAAGGACCAGGGGAGACATGATAGCAGTGTTCCGATATCTCAGAGGGTGCCACAAAGAAGAGGGAGTCAAACTTTTCTCCAAGGCACCTGGGGGCAGGACAAGGAGCAATGGGTGGAAACTAACCAAGGAGAGAAGCAACTTAGAACTAAGGAGAAATTTCCTAACAGTAAGAACAATTAACCTCTGGAACAGCTTGCCTCCAGCAGTTGTGAATGCCCCAACCCTGGATGTCTTTAAAAAGATGTTAGACAGCCATTTGTCTGAAATGGTATAAGGTTCCTGCCCATGCAGGGGGTTGGACTAGAAGACCTACAAGGTCCCTTCCAACTCTGCTATTGTATTAATGCAAGAGTGTCTGTGAATTTGATGAGTGATTCAATGAACAGAATAACTCAAATCAAGCATAGGTAATGTAAAGCTTCCAATCATAGACTTATGTCATATTCACTGATGCCTGGAGACAAGCAGATGGAATTCCTGCATCTCTTGACATTTAGTTTTCAAGTTCATATGTCATAATTGAGTTTATATCTGCTTTTTAAGCAGAATGGTCTGCTACTCTTAGTGCACATTTTAAGACTTCCAAATTCAAGGGATCCAGATCTTCTAGTTCCTGGTCAGCCCCTGCCTTTGCCATAACATATAGATCAATAGATAGGAAACATAAAGAGCTTACTGGCCAGTTCTTAGCAAAATAATGAGAAAGTTCAGAATAAAATAGTTTTTCAAGGATGTTCCAGAGTGGACTATATTAAGAACAAACTCAAAATCGTCCCTTCCCTTCCCTTCGCATTCCCCTTCCCCTTCCATTCCATTTTTTCTCCTTTTACTTTTTATTAGCTTGTTAGTTCTTATGGTTTCTGCAAAACTTTTAATAGCAATATTTTTAAAAAGATAATTTAAAATTCAGTTTTATCTTTTTTTTAAAAAAAAGAAGTTTTACAATGACAATAAAGATTATTATTATTATTATTATTATTATTATTATTATTATTATTATTATTAATTTCATTTTGGGAACCTATATCTATTTCTTTCAGGGATTTTGAAAGCATTGAAAGTAGAAGACATTAACCATGCAAGTTTCAGTCAGATAGCTAAATTTTTGAAATATATTCCTGCACTTTTTAAATGCTGATTCTGCCTCTGATTCTAGCAGTTTGGAAAGGGAAACCCACATTGTTAGCTAGCTTATGACAGCATGTTAATGGTGTGCTCTTAGACCTGATTTTCATCCATTTATTTGTTCATGAGGGGGTCCTTGGTGTTCTGAGCTTTGTTGTTGTTGTTGTTTGTAGATATTTCATTGCCAAAACTAGGTAATATCATCAAGGCTAGTGCTAGATTTATTTGTTCAATTTATATCCTTTTTTCTATTCATGTAGCCCTCAAGGCAGTTGACACTAAATAGAGTAATAGGATCCAATAGATTGGATTACTTTTGCATACTTTATGGTGAACATGAGCAGAGAGTCACAAAGATGCACCCTGACTTTTCCCATGTCTTAAACTACAGTGATGTCACTCATGTGGGGAATATAGGAAGACATTTTCATTGATCTATATGAAAAATATGACCATGGCACCATTTTTCCTATGTTAAACTGAGTAAATTTTTCATTGCAGATCTATAGGTATAATGAGGAAACTCTTATATCCAAAAACTATCACTGAAGTATGTATGTACATGTTTGGGGTGGTAATAGGTTTTAGGCTACGAATGCACATTTTATAAGAATTGTTTTCAATGTAACTGGATTATTGTTGAAAATTAATAGCGACTAGTAGCTTGGCATCCATGACTTTGGGTCAACGTTTTGATTGTTTTTAACATTTGTCAAAGCTGTGTGTGTTGCTCAGTCAGTGGCGTAGCGTGGGTTGTCAGCACCCGGGGCAAGGCAAGTAATTTGTGCCCCCTAACCCCTGGATTTTAGCACTCGAGTCTCTTCCACTCCATCGCCCGCCACAGGGCCCCCGCCCGCCGCCGCCCCCTCCTCGGCAGCGGCTGTGGCACCCGGCGGCGAGGCAACCCCTTCGCTCATCCTTCTCGGTGCCTTTCTAGCCCTCCCCCGGGGGAAGCAGCGGCATCGAGGACGGGGAGGGCGCAGCATGCGGAGCGGCGGGGAAGCGAGAAACGGGAAGGGGGGAGAGGAGGGGTGCAGGAAGATCCGACGGCAGCGGGGTAGGGGAGGCAGCCGCAGCCGGCAGGTACCCGAAAGAGCTGGCCTCCCTTCGATCCGGAGAGCGCGACGCCTCTCCCGCCCTGTCAGCTACATCTCCGTGCATTCACAAGACCGCTGCTGAATCAGCTGGAACGCGCGAGCTCTCCCCACCTTCCGCCCGCCGAGCTCTCTTCCTTTTCCCTGCGATTTCCCGCCCCCTCCCGGTTTCCTGGATTCCGGATCCCCCCTCCCCCGCCCGAGAAATAATACTAATAAAAATATGAAAAATCCCCTAAGATCCTTTCCCCAAGGAAGAAGACGGGGCGACGGGGAGAAAACGCCTCCTCTTGCAGCCGCTCTTGCTTCGGGCGACGCTTCTCCGGTCCCCGCGGCGGTGGCCACATTCCCCGGCTGCCGCTGTTCCTGCCTTACTCGATCCCCTTTCCCGAAGCGACGGGGAGCTGCGAGTGCGAGCGCGCCCCCCCAGATGTTGCGCCCGGTGCGGCCCGCACCCCCTGCACCCCCCACGCTACGCCACTGTGCTCAGTGATTAAATAGTCTTTGCACTCATGGAACATTTAATTTCAGGCAATTCTCTCCTGATCCTGACTGAAACCCAAGCCTCAAATCTTCTGGTTGCAGGATTCTTTTCTGCAAACCTTGCTGTTTGCAAAGGACTCTGTGTAACATGAGACTCATCCCATTTCCCAGCAGGCAGCAAGTTAAAGATCTTCATGGAGGCCAGCTGCAAAGACAGGTGTTATTCTGCTTTTTCTTTCTATTTATGCTTGCAAATAGGTTTTCAAACAACAGGAAGAAGGAAGGAAGGTAGAAAGGGAGGGAGGGAGGGAGGGAGGGAGGGAGGGAGGGAGGGAGGGAAGGATGGATGAATGGATTTTATTGGCTCATTATCTCATTATTTCATATTTAAAATTCTATTCAATATTACTTACTGTATCTTCACTTGTTTGTATCCTCTTGGGTACCATGATTTCCTTGTCATTCCTGGAACTGAATGCTTCCATTTGCAATGTTGCTATATAGATTCCTGATAGGAAGATCAAGACTTTTGTTCATCTGAACCTGGGCTGGGGAGTTGATTTTGGATATGGATGAGAGCCAAATCTCTGCCAAATATGAGAGTGTTGGTGTTCTGACCTCACTTTTTGGCTTGATCCAGCCAATAGATTAGATGGCAATAGCATTCTGAGCTAATCTGATGTAATGGAATTTTCTGATTGTACAAGTTTCAGCATGAGGGTTTTAGTGTTTGGAATCTGTTTAAGGTTTCTCCTGAACTTCTGTTCCTTATGCTTTCTACAGCAACAGATGACCTGTTACTTCACCATGAAGAACCTGATTAAGAACAACTGTGGAATTGTTGCATGCAGGAACACCTTGTGGTAAAGATGGGTAATGTTCATTTTCCATCCTGTGGTCTTCTGGTAGCCACAGCAGAGTTATGGTCAACAAGGAACCTTTTCTATGAATGTACATATTGTCCTAAGTATCATGAAGAAAAATATAGAGAAAAAAACACTGAAACACATGTGAATATATACATACATGCATACATATAAGATCATATCTTTATAAAGAAATCTCCACATTGAAGTTAAAAAATAACGATCCCGAATTCATTAAGTTCACAAATGCAGGAATTAGGTTTTTATTTCTTTAAAACAATTTTGCCATAATCATTCATTCAAGATTCCACAACATAAATAGCATTCTTCAATCATATCACATCTTTCCTTGAAGCAGATGTATTGACAACTTTGAACTTGATCTCAGTTTCCTACTTTCTAGCCTGGTGCCTTAGCATGAAACCAAACTAGGTCTATCTCAGGAAAAGGAGACAATGACAAAGTATTTATTGCTGCCAAGAAAATTGCACAGATATATCTGTTTAGCCCATGCCACTAGGTGCCAGTCACTAGGAATTGAACTGACTCCTTTGATTAAAATTGCAGCTCTTGTTGGCTTTGTGTTAAGAGGAACTGATAGTATCCATGTAATTGCCCTCTGCTGAGGTGCTGACGTTCATACTGATACTTTTCATAAAGAAAGTTGATCTTCATTTTGGAGGTTTTTTTTTTCTTTTTCTTTCTTTTTTAGATCCAGATGGGATAAAAAAAGAGATGGATAAAAGAAGAAAGATGAAAGACAGATATACATGCAAGAATTTATATGAGCCAATGCATAATGCAAACATAATTCCCAAGGGTATTTGAATGTTGTTCATGGATTGCTTGAATGTGAAAGTAATACCTGACCACCATTTGTTGAACATTTTTTTTTTTAAAAAGAATGAATCCTAGAACCACTATAGGAGTGGTATTTAGGCCTGACATGCTTTGGAAATATTTTTCTTTCTGAAAGACACTGTAAAAACAAAATAGAGACTCCATTAAAATTACTTATAACATACTGTACATATATTGCATTTTTCAAAAAATGGGCATCATATAAATTCTAATTTAAAGATGTGTAAAATACTGTATGATAGCCTCAGGTTATGAACGCAAATAATCAAAGATGTGTGTGTGTGTGTGTGTACATATATACATATAAAGCCAATATTCTTGTCTACAAATGTACATGCACTTCAGAAAGTAAAACAACTCCATGCCTAGTCAGTCTTGGTGGAAATCTTTTCACTTTCACTTTCATTTACATTAGTGGCAAATATTTGCAACACATTTTAAGAACATTTATGTTACTTGTAGTTAATTATTTTATTAAGTTCAACACATACATGCCTTCCTATCTTTTTGGGATATGGACATGATCTACTAAACCCTATTTTACATCATATATTATCTTTGGTTCTTAAAACATCTCATTCAGAAGCCTTCAAATTTATTCAGACACAACTTCCTAGGTTTTTCTACTCCTCTCAACTCATCAACTGTACTGTACCCTAGTTCAGGGGTCTGCAAAGTTGGCTCTTTGAAGACCGGTGGACTTCAACTCCCAAAATTCTGGGAGTTGAAGTCCACCGGTCTTCAAAGAGCCAACTTTGCAGACCCCGGCCCTAGTATATATGCCTATCTATCATCTGTCTGTCTGTCTGTGCCTCCCTCCCTCTACACACACAAATATAAATACATACATACATATATATGTGCGCATACGCGCTCACACACACACAATATATGCATGCATGCATGTATGTATGTATCTTACAGGCTGCCTATCTAACAAATATCCACCTTCCCAACCTAAGACAATAGGGAACATTTGCTAAAGGCTCCTTCCTATCAGAAATTACAATGTATTCTCTATGGCTGCTCCCTTTCTTTGGGGGGAAAACATCTGACTCCTTATTGCAAGACAAGCATCATTCTCATAGCCTTCTAGAGAATATTTAAAACCTGGCTTTCACTGAAGGTCTCTGGTTAGACAGCTAAGAGAACAATATTATCATTGCTCAAAGGTTTCATTGGTCTTTTTTATATTGCACTTTATGTTGCATTTGACTTTGTATACCACCTGCAGCCTCGGAAGTGATGTAAATAAATCTTGTGAATCTTATCTTGTAAATAAATAAATAATCCTTAATCTATCATGCACTTACAGTCCTTTCGTTTGAATAGCCAAATTACCTATATTTGTTTTGTATTAATGACTCTTCTTTCTACTCAATCCATATTCCTTCAACACCCATTCCTTCATTCCTTGACCTCAACTTTTGTTATTTTAATACAAACATTTCTTAAGCAATTTATTCTCTGAGTTCTTTATTCTTCTTCTGGTATAACCAGCTTTCACTTCCATATAGTATCACACCTCTGCTTCATTGCAAATTTAAAGTTCACAGCTATTTTATATCAATTTATATTTATATCCATTCCTTTGTTATGTATACATTTGAACAGATTTACACTTAAACCATGTATCAAAAAGGGGGGGGGAAAGACTCATCTTCTCATCATTTTCTGTTTTAAATTACTTTCCCTGTACCCTCTCATTTTATTCCCACACAATCATTTGTATCATCTAACAAATTATTTCCCCCATGCATATAAAACATGTTGAAATGTTTTATATGAACACAGTTTTAAATTAATACAATTTCCCACAATTACAACACTTAGTTAGCACTGACATAAATTAACTAGTTTATTGGAATGCAACATGTAACTATCACCAATTTATAGATTCCTGATTTTCATCCATATCCACAGTAACACCCCAGCTCATTCTTTCTGGCATATATTTTAGCCCTTTTGTTCATAATTATAATCACATTTTCATTACCTTGCACATATTTATCATCTCCACAAAATCAAGCCATGTACATTTAGATCTATTGCATAATTCACCTTTCTTTTAGTTTCACAGAAACACAATGTTTATTTTTTAATATTTTATTTCATTTACTGACTCATACTCATTGACTCCTCTTACACTCCAAGTAGCAAGTTATTCCTTCACTCATTATTTTGATGAATTGATTTTAGTAAATGCTGTTTACTAAGTCTAAAAGACTAGTTACCAATCTTAGCTATATAAAATATTTACTATGTATATCAACCTCCTTTATAAATGAACATACTGTATGGAAAGAAAAAAAGCAATTATAAAGAAAACAATGCCATCAAGTTAATTAAATGGATATAGAAAGAAAACAGATTATTGAGATTAAATTACCTTGTCTTGATTCCAGAGCAACTCAAGACATTTGCTTAACAGAATGCTTAACAAAATGCATCATTAGATTTTGGCTTTTGAATATTTTGTCCCAGTTGAATTTACCAATAGTTGGTGGGCTATTTTTAAAATTGTTATATCTATTGCGTTTCTAATTTTGGTTGGATCCAATCTCCTAAGAATTATAAATCTATGCCTCTGTAGAGAGGCAGCATATGACCCATTTAATTCTAACAGCACAATTCTGATGGATAAGAATTGAGGTTTGCCTTGATGGTCGCAGTGTGTAGCTAATTTATTTGATGGGTTTCTATGAGCCCCAGGAATACAGTTTCATGGCACAATTGTGTAGCTGCCAGCTCAGACAACTTAGGTAGCAGTATACTTTGTTCAAAGTAATGAACATTACTGAATGCACTGTCTCAAAGTCCCCTGAGCAGCTTTGAACTGTGTGATCGTGATTGCTCCTTGACTTTTCATTAAGCTACTGTTTCTCTCAAGCCATTCCCTGAAGTGGTGATTGAGAACAGGGCTGTGCCAGCAATACATTGTCATATGTCAAGGGACCTTCAGTTTTATGGCCTATGTGAAAGCAGCAGGTCTTGTGCATTGTGGCCAAGAAAATGGAGAGGAAGAATAATTTATGTTTATTTAAAGATGAATCGCAAATGCAGCTCATGAAATCTAGCCCCATGCCATTTGTTTTCTTTGGCTTAAATAATTCTTTTTAGTTAAAAAATATTTCTCAGTTCTGTCTAAGATTGTAAAAATGACTTAATGGCTTTCCTTTCCCATTGTCTGTCTTTTCTGCTCCAAAGGTTTACAGTATTTGGGAAAGTATATGAAAACAGAGAAATGGATTAGTAGTTGTAGTGCAAGACTGATTTATACAAGCACTTCATCATTCTTACAAGGAAGGAAGGAAGGAAGGAAGGAAGGAAGGAAGGAAGGAAGGAAGGAAGGAAGGAAGGAAGGAAGGAAGGGCATCATACAATAGTTGCACAAATTTGTTTCCGACATATTTGGAATTGAGAAATCAGCTGTCTGTGAGAAGGATTTATTCAAAAGTTTGCAAATTTTAGCTTTGCTTCATTCCCCTCTTCAAGGCATACCCATTCACTTCAAGATTTATCACTTTTTAAATTCAGATATGCTCTGAAAATCAAATTACAAATGCAAATTTGTAAGAGGAGAAACAATGACAAAACAATTGATCTCCTTAACAGATATCAACAGTGGGATAAGCACTCTGTAGCAATAAAATAAAATAATAAATGAAATAGAGAGGGGAAGAGATGTCCATATGATTAGCACCAATAAGCTATTTCAGACGGCAGACTCATGGTTTGCAAACAGCTGGCACAATGTTTGGCACCAAATAACTTATTGCAAACAATAAATAGTTGACTCCCACATGTGTGTGCATATTCTTAAATATATGTATGTGACAGCTGGTACCACCCTTTAAGATACTGTTGCTACATTCTGCACAAGGAGCTAAGAAAGCTACACTAGGAAACATTAAGCTAATATATTTATTGGTGGCTTGTCAAGGCATGAATTGTTAGGGCTACGGTTAGGCTTTTAAATAGACGTTTAATCTTCCAAAATAGAAAAAAATAGATTTAGTTCAATGTAACTGGTAGCACCACGGTAATTTTTTTTAAAAAAATCATCCATAGTGCACTTTATTTCTAACGGACTCAAGCTCAACCCGACCAAGACCGAGTGGCTGTGGTTTCCGGCTGCCCGGTTCAACCAGCTGACTCCATCGCTGGCCATAGGGAGCGAACATCTTGCCCCTGTGGATGGGGCGCGCAACTTGGGTGTCCTCCTGGATACCCGGCTATCTATGGAAGATCAGGTGACAGCCGTGGCCAGGAGGGCGTTTTACCAGGTTCGCCTGGTACGCCAGTTGCGCCCCCTATTGGACCGGGACGCCCTCCGCACAGTCACTCATGCTCTCGTGACATCCCGACTGGACTATTGTAACTCTCTCTACATGGGGCTCCCCCTGAGGTGCACCCGGAGACTGCAGTTGGTCCAGAATGCAGCCGCGCGAGCAATAATGGGAACCACAAGGTTCACCCATGTAACACCGCTCTTGCGCGAGCTGCACTGGCTGCCTGTCGTCTTTCGGGTGCGCTTCAAGGTGCTAGTTATCATCTTTAAAGCGCTCCATGGCTCGGGACCTAGCTATCTGCGGGATCGGATCCTGCCCCATACATCCTCACGGCCGATTCGCTCCCACAGAGAGGGACTACTCCGGGTGCCGTCCACTAGACTCTGTCAGCGGGCGACGCCCAGGGGAAGGGCTCTCTCTGTGGCGGGCCCTGCCCTCTGGAACGACCTCCCCCCCGATATTAGAACAACAACGGACCTCTGTTCCTTCCGTCTGAAATTGAAAACGCACTTTTTCTGCTTGGCCGGCCTAGGGTAGCCTCTCTACTATAGTATTATAGGGTTATAGGGTTTTAGTGAATTGGCATTGGGAATTTTAGCGCAGGGTTTTACTGTTTAATTTGCTTTTAATTGTTTTGTATATTTATGTATATTTATTGTTTTAACTTCCCTGTGCACCGCTCCGAGTCCCCTTGGGGAGAGGGAGCGGTCTAGAAATTAAAATTATTATTATTAAATTATTATTATCTCTTCCATTGTAGTAGAAAACATCAGCAGAGACTTGAAGCCATTTAAAATTATTGGAAAGCTTCTATCTGTTGAGTTATCAAAAGCTATGCAGACAAGCTGATAACATTTATTTACAAGTTAATTTATTTATAACAAGTACAGTTATTTGTATATCCATCCATCCATCCTTGCTAGTTTGGCAAATAGTTAAGATGATTAAAAGGTTAGAAATGTGAATTAAAGTTGATACCAAAATGTTTGCTAAATCATTTAGCAATTTAAAAATGGGTAAAGAGTTGTGCAACCAAATTCAGTTCCCCAAAAATAGTCTACATTCCAGAAACTGGAAGCAATCGAGAGAAGCAGGTCCACCCAATGTTCCATTAAGATAGACTTCTGGCAGCAGAGACCTATTCAAAAGGGAGTCTCTTAACTAGTGGAATAGCATCTTAAAAGTCAAGCACTAATTACTTAAGGATCAACCTAGATCTTAGGACAACTTAACTTTAATGATGGACATCTACACAATTACCTTTAGATTTTTGAACTGTTGTTAATAAATTTTGTTAATTCTCCAATATTCCAAGAATATCAGTTCTACTTTTTCTGAAAGCAAAACAAACAAACAAAAAAATTAATTGTAGAAAATGTTTCTGAAACACGGATTCTTTACAGCAGGGGTCTCCAACCTTTGCAACTTTAAGTCTGAAGGACTTCAGCTCCCAGAATTCTCCAGCTAGCTTTGCTGAAGTCCTTCAGACTTAAAGTTGCAAAGGTTGGAGACCCCTGCTTTACAGCTTTTATCCGCTAGGTCATCCTCTTTGTTTCATTGTCTGCTTTCAGTTTCTCCAGTTGGAGAAATGATACTTCTCAGTGCTTTCCTTCAATATGTTTCCTACAAAAATAATTATTCATGTCTTTTTCTCCTTTTCCTCTCTATGAAGCCAGAAATCTCATAGCTGCAAGGTTCTATCACAGTAATATGATTTTAAACTTCCTTAATAAATCCTCCATGTTGTTCTGAATCTTAAGCATCTGTTTGTAATTGCCTGGATGTACCCACTCATGCATACTTTGATAAATATGAACCCCAGTGAACAAATTAAAGGATCCTCATATTTCCCATACATCTGTCACATATTTGAAAATATAGTCCTTTTTTCTATGACCTTTTCCATTTTATAAACTAACTGTACTTTCAATATTCCCTTATAAGGTTTATTTACATACCACTGTCTTTATTGGTCTTTTCTGAACTTACTCAAATTTGTCTCTGTCATTTTTAAAGCAGAGTACCCAGAACTATTATATAGTTCTGATGAAAGGTATTAAATACAACTAGTACTTTCAAGCCCATGGTTGTATGAAGGGGAAACTCATTGCAACAAAGGTGAATTACGCATCCGCAATGCTATATCATCATCATCATCATCATCATCATCAAAAATGTTTAAATCTGATAATATCATGCTTAGCCTGCCCTCAAAGCGTATGATTTTGATACGTTAAGTCTTTATTTTTTAACGAAATGAAAGGCTTATATCCCAAATTCCTTCTCGCAGGTTGTTGTTAATATGGCATTACTTAAGAGTATTCTTTTTAAAATATCTTCATTTCCTTCTCTGAAGCTTAAGGACCTCTGGAGAAACATCTACAGACATTCCAATGAATCTCAAAACAGTTTTATGATAAAATCTGAGCCCTCATTACACCCTTCTGATTGATTATGCAGGGATTAATTTAACTACATTAAGATATTGTTATGGACAACTGAACTCCTTATAGTTTATATGAAACAATGGTTAATAAACCACACTGCGGACAATATTTATAACTTTAAAGTTAAAATGTGATATTCCGATGGATGTCAAATAGCATTCCATCACAGGCAAACATTGGAGTTATTCCTAAGCACCCACATAGATAAATTATTCAAGCCTCTGTTCCTTTCAAGATTTCAGTTTGTCCAACTCAATTTGTTTTAACAATTACCCTGAAATAAACAGATAGAAGAACTTTTAATTTTATCTAGATCTTGCCCTACTTGTTTTATCTTCTTTGTTTCATTTATAACTAAAATAGCGTTCCTTGCTTTAAAACACCTAATGAACTCTTCACATATTAACAACATTGCAGTTAGATGGAGAAAATATAGTTATAAGGAATTACGAGACTGAAGTTAATTTCAGACGTTTTAGGCATAAGAAGAAAAGATTTCCTCCAACCTCAGTATAACAGTCTCATTTCCTGCAGGATTTGAAGCTTCTGTGTTACATTATCTAGAGGCAATGCTCACTCAGTGGCCAACTGCCCACTACTGCAATATGTCCAACTGAAACATATGTCAGGAAGCAAAGAAAGTTTGTGGAGTGATCAGCATTCCGCCCCCTCCCCAGCCCCATTTTAAGCAAAACAAATTTCAAAGCAAAGGGGCTGGAAAGGGAACCAAAACAAAAATTGCTTTCAATGAAATGAATGACGTATTCTTCTACTATGTCTGTAGAAATCAGGAAACATTTGGATTTTATTCTCAGTTGGACGCAGTCCATGAAAGTTCAGTTAAATGTAAGTCCTTAAGCAAATGAAATTCATTTCCTACCCATGGCCTGGCAAAATGGGCTGCGTGTTTTCCAGATATCGTTAGTAATGAATCTTCTTCAGCCAAGCTAATTTTTTCCTTTTGACTGGTCTTTAATCTCTGTCGTTTAAAACGTGTGGATTCAGATGCTATCTCTATAGTGATGAATATAGTTGACCTGGCAAGCCTTCATTAATGAATATGTGAATGTTTAAACCAGGAAGAGAGATAATCCAAGGCCTTGCTTTTTTTTGATATGCCTCTCCCAACTGGGAGGAAATTTGGAAATCTTCCAGTAATGGATAGAATGTAATTTAAATTCACTGCTTTCTTGTCAACATTTTAATTAGTTCTTTTCTTTATGACAGAGGATTTCCAGTAATTTGCCAAATTTCCTTAGCTGTTATGCTTATGAATAAACATGCTCTTACAGTTATTTTTCATTTTTGATCCACACATTACCTTTTGAGTTTATAATTATTGAATTGTTAATCTACATTATATTGTCTTCCAGTATTTGAAAGTGGTTGCAACTATGATTGTATGTGTATCATGTTCTAATGGAAATATAAAATATGCATTTACATCAGATGTTGGAATGAGAATATATAAAGTAGCAGCAAGTTTTGTCTTGATGTTGCTATGCATATATCTCCATTAAACTGTAAATTCTGAGCCCAGTTATGCTTGACTTCCTGGTTTTGGGGTGCTTAATAACAAGATTGATGTCAGTGTTCCCAGGTAGACTAGAAACATGACCAGATGAGCTAATTCTATTTTATTTACATTAAAAGAATTTTGCATTTTAAAGTACAAATATACCATTATTTCCTTTACAGTTTGAGAATTGGGGGAGCGATCCTTCTGAGCCACTTTCTCTGCTCCTTATAGAGCTGTGGGCCATGCCATTTTTTTATATGATCATTCCCTAGGCAGCATTTTTTGCCCTGTCTAAGTTTTACTCTCATACTGTTACTTTAAAACCAATTTCTGCAAGTTTCTCCTTGAAGAGCATCTGCAAGATTTAATTGACATAAAACGTAGCAGTTAGACTGCTAATTACTGCAAATCTGATACCTGAAATTGAAACGTATATATGTATGTATGTATGTATGTATGTATGTATGTATGTATGTATGTATGTATGTATAAAACAAGAACAATTGCTTTCCAAACTCAGATCAAAATAAAGGTTTTAACACAGACATTCCCATATTGTCTAGACCCGCAAACCTCTGGCACGCATGCCAGAGGTGGCATGCAGACCCTTCTCCTCTGGCAGGCGCACCAGATCATTGTGGCGTTTATTTATTTATTTATTTATTTATTGGTTTCTGTTTCATGGGCTTCTGTTTTTCTGCAAACGATGAAACAGAAGCTCACAAAAGAAAAAGATCTTACCTGTTACTGTGCTGCTGGCATTGGGATGTCCTGACTCCCATCGGCCCACTGGTCTTTGGTCTCTGCTGTGCATGCCCACACATGCATGCACACATGTCCTTGTACAAACATGTTAATGCATGTCCATGCATGCACATGTTTGCACATGTACATGGTTGCTCATGCCCCCGTATGGACGTGTGCAATTTTCAGGTTTGGCCTGCACGCATATGCAGTTTGGGCATTGGAAGTCTAAAAGGTTCACCATCACTGACCCTAACTGTCTAAGGACCTATCTATACCATTATTATGACATTCAGAAGCAGCTTTTTAAAAAAATACTATTGCACAGAGAAATGTATTTATCAAGTAGGCAGACAAAGCATTCTCTTTCCTGACTGAGGAATGAGCTTTCTTCAAAATTAAGACCAATCCTTACTTTCAATTTTTCATAAGCAGTTTAATTTGACTTTGTAAACTCCATTTATTAGCACTAATATTGATTTACTGTTATTTTAGTATTTTATATGGTTTCATTATTACATTATGCTTTTCATTTATCTAATCTGTTGCCCTGGTTATATTCGTGGGAAGGTAGGTAAAGAAAGTTTCTAAATAAATATCACTGGAAACCAACTCTTCTGATTTTTGGAGGGTATTTCTATTAACTCAAAAAATATTTTAGGAAAGTAAACATGTTTTGACAGTCTGCTTCAGTGAAAGAGTTGATGGGCTATTAGCATGGCTTCTGGAACAGATTTGCATTCCATATATATGTTATGAATCCACATTATAGGCAAGTGAAATGTCATATAAAAATACATTCTTCAAAACAGCAAGAGAAGAAAATATATATTTTCCAGTTCCAAAACTTGTTTGCCAAGTTTTAGCCCAAAGCAAATTTTTATGGCTGAGTTACAAACCTCTGAAAATAAGGGTTTATAATGGAAACACTGACACAACACCGACTATAGTGGCACAGACGTGGCCGTTATAGTATGCACTAGAAATAGCAAGAAGATTAGAAATGACATTTTGGATGCGGGACCTTTTTGGGCTTTGGGAAACCTAGTTTGGGTTCTATTTTCCCCACCCTACCCCCAGAAAAAGGCTTTCTCTGGTGGAATATTATCTCTAATCCGATTTTCCATTTCTGAAAATGTTTAATTAAAACCCTATTTCATAAAATGTATTTAGGGAGATTATAGTTTTTCCAATTTCAAGTATTTGCTATTATAGAGATCTTGAAGGTCTTCTAGTCCAACCCTGCTTAGGGAGGAAACCCTACAACATTTCAGACAAATGGTTATCCAACATCTTCTTAAAAACCTCCATTATTGAAACATTCACAACTTCTGCAGGTAAATTGTTCCACTGATTAATTGTTCTAACTGTCAGGAATTTTTTTTTTCTTAGTTCTAAGTTGCTTCTCTCCTCAATTTTTTTCCACCCATTGCTTCTTGCCCTACCCTCATGTGCTTTGTAGAATAACTTGACTCCCTGTTTTTTGTGGCAGTCCCTGAGATATTGGAACACTGCTATAATCTCTCAACTAGTCCTTCTTTTCATCAGACTAGACATATCCAGTTACTGCAACCGTTTTTCATGTTTTAACCTCCAGTCCCCTAATCATCTTTGTTGCTCTTCTCTGCACTCTTTCTAGAGTCTCTACATTTTTTTACATTGTAGCAACCAAAACTGAATGGAGTATTCTAAGTGTGGCCTTACCAAGGCATTATAAAGTAGTATTAACACTTCACGTGATCTTGATTTTATCTCTATGTTTATGCAGCCTAGAACTGTGTTGGCTTTTTTGGCAGCTACTGCACACATTGCTGGCTCATATTAAAATGGTTGTCCACTAGGACTCCAAGATCCCTCTCACAGTTACTACTATTGAGCAAGGCACCACATATATTGTACCTGTGCATTTTGTTTTTCTTGCCTAAATGTAGAACCTTACTTTTTTCACCATGAATTTCATATTGTTAGATAGTGCCCAATGTTCAAGTCTGTCAAGATCCTTCTGTATCTTAAGCCTATCTCTTGGAGTGTTGGCTATTCCTGCCAGCTTGATGTCATCTGCAAATTTGATGAGTTCCCCATCTATCCCTTCATCCAAGTCATTGATGAAGATTTTGAAGAGTACTGGGTATATAGTTACATGCCTATTGCTTCCCCATTTCATTTCCATTGTGAATCTGATTTCAAAGGACTGCCCAGTCAGCTTCAGCTTAAAGAGAAAGAGATAACTCCAAAGAAGTGAGAACAGGAGTCATTAAAATGGCCATACATCATTAGAGGTTGAAAACCAGGTTGGAATGCCATGCTAGTCACTTATTTTTCACCCTTAACTTCCTTTAATGGGGAAAAGTAAAGGGCAGCGTGTGTGAAATGAAATCTACAAAGCTATATGCATTTTTTAAGTTATTCTTTCAAAACAACAGGATGATGGAAATAAATTATGTACAGGGAATTTGGGATTCTGTTTACTTGTTAATAAAATAACTTTCCCAAGCTAAAGAGAACAGGACCATATTTGGTGTGAGGGGAGACGCCAGCACAAGAAAGATTGTGTATGAAAATTAGCCAGGGACTATGGAGTAAAAAATAAATTTAAAAAATCCCAAATTACATCACTGCATTCCTATGCAAGGAGAGTTGGGCAGTAGAGTCACCGATGCTCCCTGCTGTCTTCTAATCTCACCTTCCTTCTCCTTCACAGACATGTGACACAGAGCAAAAAGCATGAAGTCTCTCCAATCTTTTCAATATGCATGAACATATGAGCATTGCTGGTAAAGAAGTTTGAAAGAACTCCAGAAGCCACCCTTTGCATTCTCCTATATTACAATTATCTTTTCATCAAATGCACCTCCCCTTGAGGTGCACCCGGAGGCTCCAGTTAGTGCAGAATGCGGCCGCACGGGGGATTTTAGGAGTCTCAAGACACTCCCATATAACACCTCTCCTGCGTGAGCTGCACTGGCTGCCTGTGGCCTTCCAGGTGCGTTTCAAAGTCTTAGTGACCATCTTTAAAGCGCTCCATGGCATGGGATCTCTCTGCTATAGGGTTTTATTTATTATTGGGTGTTTTAGTTATAATTGGGATTTTAGCACAGGAATTGATTTAATTCGTTTTTATGTATTGCTGTATATTTATTGTTTTATTTTCCCTGTGCACCGCCCCGAGTCCCTGTGGGGAGATGGAACGGTTTTATAAATTCAATTAAATAAATAAATAAATAAATAAATGGGACCTGGTTACTTGCAGGACCGCCTCCTGCCACATACCTCCACTCGACCTGTCTGCTCCCACAGGGTGCCACTCCTTAGTGTGCCGTCCGCCAGACAATGGCAGCTGGTGACTCCCAGGGGAAGAGCTTTCTCTGTGGCAGGCCCAGCCCTCTGGAACGACCTGCCCCCTGACCTCTGTACAATCACAGACCTTTGCCTCTTCCGTCGGTCACTAAAAACATACTTCTTTCATGCGGCCGGCCTGGCATAGCTGTTTTTATTACTGATTTTAGTTGGGTTTAAATACAAGAGAAGGAACTACGTGTTCTATTTATTGCGGTATTCCTGGTTTAGTGACACAGAACATTGAGCTAAGTAAATTTAGAATGGTCCTTAGCTAATGGTCTAAATGTATTAGGAAAAGGCCACTCAAATGCTTGAACTTTCATTAATAAAATGTTGGTATAACCAAAACAAAAAACCCACAGACAGCATAAAACATATAGCATATACCCATTGGCACATTTATCCAGCAAGTAAGTTCCAGAGGAATCTGATATTGAAGTGGGAAAAGTTATACTATGGGGCCTTGGTAAATTATAATGCAATGGAGGAAATAAACATGTTCACTTTGATCATATGACACCAGCTAGGTGGCATCTGGATTGAGCAGTGAGTGTAAGACAATCCCTGTAGTCAGACCAAGTGACTTTACAGTTATACAATTATACAATAGCAGAGTTGGAAGGGATCTTGGAGGTCTTCTAGCACAACCCCCTGCTTAGGCAGGAAACCCTATACCATTTCAGACAAATGGCTATACAACATCTTCTTAAAGACGAAGTGTTGGAGCATTCACAACCTCTGGAGGCAAGCTATTCCACTGATTCTAACTGTCAGGAAATTTCTCCTCAGATCTAAGTTGCTTCTCTCCCTGATTGGTTTCCACCCATTGCTTCTTGTCCTGCCCTCAGGTGCCTTGGTGAATAGCTTGATTCCCTCTTCTTTGTGGCAACCCCTGAGATATTGGAACATTGATACCATGTCTCCCCTAGTCCTTCTTTTCATGAGACTAGACATATCCAGTCCCTGCAACCATTCTTCATTTGTTTTAGCCTCCAGTCCCCTAATCATCTTTGTTGCTCTTCTCTGCACTCTTTCTAGAGTCTCCACATCTTTTTTACATCGTGGCGACCAAAACTGAATGCAGTATTCCAAGTGTGGTCTTACCAAGGCATTATAAAGCGGTATTAACACTTCTCGTGATCTTGATTCTATCCCTCTGTTTATATAGCCTAGAACTGAGTTGGCTTTTTTGGCAGCTGCTGCACACTGCTGCAGTTCAGTGATGGAGAACATTACCAGAGGCATGATTTGATTTTTATTAGCCTTATCTAGAGATACAGGAAATTAGAGTTCTTAGCAGTTGAAAACAGGACTATAATAATAGGAAAGGAAAATATATATACAAAATAGTACTGATTTTATATAAATAAATCTAAAGATAATTGTAAATAAAACTTTAGATTTAAATTTAGATCTTTCTTAAATTCTAGATTAGTTATATTTAGAAAGTCATTAGCTAAAAAATATCCAAATTCTAATCAAAAGCTTCATAGGAACAAGATAATTTTGAATATGTCAGTACAATGAAACAAAACTATATTTCTGGTTATATTAGCATCCCTTCCCGCTCTGCATGTTATAGTCAATAATGTTAATTTCCATAACAATATTAAAATATTATATGATATGGCTCTATGATAATCAAAAACTACTTACAAAGGCACTCAACAGAACTGATTATTGGGGAATTCCCCAAGCACGCCTGCAATCTTTCCAGATCCATCCAGTAACTAATGAAGCAAATCCTTTGTGGGAACCATACATAATATAATCCTTTTAAAATTAAATAAAATATTGCATATATTGGAGACATAACTCTTAACAAAATAGGAGGTGGAGATTTACCACATATTAAAATGGAATTATAATGAATATAGTTAATTTATAAGCAAATAACTTTAAGTGTGAAAGAAAATCAAAGTAGGAATCATAGGCATGCTGTTACAGTATTCTAAAACTCTATGTAGAGCAGGGGTCTCCAACCTTTGCAACTTTAAGTCTGAAGGACTTCAGCTTCCATAATTCTCCAGCCAGCAAAGCTTTGCTGGCTGGAGAATTCTGGAAGCTGAAGTCCTTCAGACTTAAAGTTGCAAAGGTTAGAGGCCCCTGATGTAGAGGACTGCACATCTTTTATATTTAGTATCTTTATGCAATGATCGTCATTTGTGATTTTTTTTTTCAAAGTCTTTCAAACCTTATTGCAGAAAAACATGCCCTACATTTATAAGCCTCAACTATGAGGCTTATGTTTTAATTTTTTAAATTTTATTTATTTAATTTTATTTTTCACATTTATATACCGCCCTATCTCCCTTGCGGGACTCAGGGCGGTGCACAGGGAGTAATAAAATACTATAACACTAAATGCAGTCAAAATATATTAAAAATAAATTAAATTAGAAACCCGTGCTAAAAACATAAAAAACCCTTGCTTAAGATCAAATTTAAAAACTATGCCATTAATTGTTTAAATGAATTTATATTCTTTTTTGTTGTTGGGCACCCACTTCATTCTCCTGATTCTGTCCATAGTGCTCTGGCTTCCAGTATATCAAACAAGAGCCAAGCACTATTCTTTTGCTGTACCTGACATACAGAGACAGCAAATATTTCCTATGAATATGCAATCCTATTTAGATTTCTACAGTGCCATGCAAAGCAGTTTTAATCCTATAGACTGCTATTTCTCAATCTTGGCAACTTTAAGATGTATAGACTTCAAATCCCACTATTCCTCAGCCAGCAATAGGTTGAGGAACACTGATATAGACAACTTTGTGTTAGAAGTTATCATCACATTGTGATGAACAGTTTTTACTGTCAAAATTGAACTTTGGAATAGATGCATTTGTGGTCTATAGTGTTGTCAAAATTAGCTTTCTGTGACAGATTTGACTTTAAGAGGAGGGAAAAATTTCTGTTTGGCTGAATGTTCCTAGAGATAGAGCTCAGATGCTTAAACATAATGTTATAAGAAACAGCAGCATATTTGAATAATTCAACCAAATTAAATAAGTAGTTTGAGTAAGATTAGTACTTTAAAACTAAATATGTTATCATGCATAATTTATATAATACATGGCATGCTTTGTATCTTGCTAAAATGTCATTTATCGTTTCCATGGTTTATAAATGGAAGATCTTCTCATTTTTTACTTTAAAAAGCTAAATTGTTACTTAGTAAAAGATGTGTTAATTTGCCAGATTTAAGTTTATACTATATAGTATAACTTATTATTTGGACTAATAAATGCCAGATTTTATGCATACTGAAAACTTGCCTTCATGAACAATTTCACTTAGTAGATTTGGAATCCTTTAGCAATTGGGTGGTTTTAGGGTCAAACTATCTAGGAAAATATGGAATCCCCTTTTTTATATATATATATTGATTTATGAAGTCAAGCTGTGCAATTGTATGTTAACATAATTTCATCCTTAAAATCATGTTCAAAATTTATTTATATGCACAAAAATTACGCAATTAAGAAAAATCTTCCAATAACAATGTATCATGTATGTTATTCAAAAAATTAAAAAATGTGTTTGTCTTGTGAAAAATTCAAACTCTGAACCATCTCTTTCCCATCTTACAAAGTAGCCTTGTTAACAAGGCTTTTACAACCACTTAAATAAGTCAGCTGCATACCATTTAGAATTTCTTGCTGGTACTTTGATGCAAAAGTAGTAAAATGAACTCTTTTCTTCTATGTCTGAAAGATGCTTTTTCAGGAAGCAACTGGACTTTCTTGTTTTTTCTTTTTAAGATGTTTCGCTTCTCATCCAAGAAGCTTCTTCAGGTCTGATCGGATGGTGAGGAATGGAAGGATTTTTATTTCTTTCAGACAGCTGGTCATTTATTGGTTTATCTGTAACCTCGGGGTGATCTGAATCAGAGTAGAAATGGGTGTGGAACTTTCTTGGGACTGTGTTGTAGACAGAAGATAGGAGATGTTGTACCCCACCCTCTCAGCCCTCTACAGCAGGGGTGTCAAAGTCTATTTCACTGAGGGCCTACATTGGGGTTATGTTTGACCTGAGGGGCCAGGGTGGTCACAGTCAGCATGATGTTACTCATGTCAGGGGCACCTGTGATGACCCAAGTGCTCTATTAGCAAAAACGGGCAACCATGCTCCATTTTCGGCTGCCATGGCTTCCTGACCCTAACCCTCTGCCCATGAAAATGGAGCATTTCACTGCCAGAAGCACTGCAGGCTGCTCCATGCTGTTTCCAGGGTGGCCCCATGGGCCAGATCTAAATATCCTGTGGGCCGGATCTGGGCCCCGGGCCTTGAGTTTGACACCCCTGCTCTAGAGGGAGGGCTGTTCAATTTTAACATCTTTTACCCCTCTTTCAACCCTGTGGTCAACCCAAAAACCAAGAAAGCCCAGCTGCCTTTTGAAAGGGCACCGTTGGGACAGCCATGACCTTGGATGATTGAGTATCTACAATACAATACAATAGCAGAGTTGGAAGGGACCTTGTAGGTCTTCTAGTCCAACCCCCTCGTGGGCAGGAGCCTTATAACATTTCAGACAAATGGCTATCTAACATCTTTTTAAAGACTTCCAGGGTTGGGGCATTCACAACTTCTGGAGGCAAGCTGTTCCAGAGGTTAATCTCCATAGATGTTTGGAGATACTGCAAGCTGCCTGCAATTTGGAAGTTCAAATCTCACCCGGCTCAAGGTTGACTCAGTCTTCCATCCTTCTGGCTATTGAGCTGGTGAGAATCGAACTGCCAAACTGCAGGCAGCTGGCAAACAGCAAAAGCAGCCTGCAGTACTGCGTTCTAACCCCTGCATCACCACAGCTCTTATTCCCTTTCCCTTTTATGTTACTTTGTACTTTAACGTTTGATTCTGAAATTTAATAAATACATTTAAAAAGATAAATAAATAATTTGGAATCTGTGATAGTACACTCAGCTATTTATTCTTCAATGGCAGATAGGACCGTGCTACTATTATTGTAGCTGACAGTGCAGTAGTTCCTGATCATATATTAGTTGGTTCAAGAAAGTCATTAACATTGTTGGTAACTTGCTGTAAAAGAGAACATCTTGTAATTAACTACGGAATGGTAAAGATTATGACCTTTTCCGAAAAATATGAGAAGCTGAAATGGAACAATTGTGCAAAGCAGGTAGTTTTTTTTAATTGTATCCAGGCATCTGGTTCATAGGTTTCACAGTTAAATAATATACCATTTGTCATTTTATTTTCTATTATGATTAGTTGATGTTGGGTTTTACATAATGCAATAGTGAAAGAGATCCTGCTGTGTATTAATTATTCATTAAAAGTGTTTTAATTATCTATATATGCACCAAGGCTTTACTAGGTTGGATGCTTGTTTTTTAATAAAAAACATAAATTGAAACATAAATAATTAGATTCCTAGCATATTAAAAGGAAAAATATATTGCTGAAATACAATATATGTAGCTGGCCATAAAATAAATATAATAGTTACAATAATTGATAGGAGTCTTCAAATATATTTTGCTCGGTTACTTCCTTTCTAATTCAAGTGAGTGTTTGTGTGGGTCTGTCTTTATATTGTGCGTACACACACACACACAAGGAGAAAGAATGAGAAATTGAAGATAGAGATAAAATTGGGTTCCCAATTTGGTAAAAACATTACTTGGGCATTTGATTTTCTTTCTACCTCTTTTTTTTTTTTTTACATAAATCTACATATCTCATATAAGGAAGGTGTGATAAGGTTGGGGCAGAGAGTAATAACTGATAAAATTATTCATAACCTCTATAATACATCAACCAGACTAAAGTGCAAGAAGATCCAAAACATTGGCATTGACATCAACATCATTTAAACATAGGTGAATATATTTCTTGTACATAATAATTGTGCATGGTTTTAATCCCTCATTCTATCCTACATTATTTCTATTTTAATCCAAAACATATACATCCTTTCCAGAAACACTACTTACGTTTTTTTGAACTAAATTCTACTTCCCAATTTCAAACTCTAACTCTCATAGGCAGAACTCATATGACTTATATTAGTAGTCACAGTTACTAACGCTTATCATCAAGTCCAGAAGTATGGAAAAAGCAAAGGACTGCTGAAGTGGAGGTCATAGAACTGTTCCATCAATATTATTCATATCAAAAATTCCTAAAGTTCCTGAAAGGGAAATAATTTTGAGTTCAATCCCTGCTTTTTTTAATGACTCAAGCTTCTTTCTCTAAAGTATTGCATCAGTACAGGAAAGGCAATACTTTTGAAAATCATATTCCATTTAGTATGAATTTCATATTTGTAGTAAAACACATCATTCAATTTCAGCCTGTCTTCCACAGGCTGGCAGCATTTCATAGGCAGTGAATGACACAGCTATGACTTAGGGCCTGATTGTAGCTTTTCTAAACAATGGTGCTTGGATGCTGACTTTATTAAGCTTCACAAGCTTTTTCTTGGTAAGTGAATTGAAACATTTCTGTTCCACCTTCAAGGACTGAAGAATTGTGGCTGCATTAAACTAGAACGACATTCCTATAACTTATCAAGGTTTATTTTAACAATTTATAATAAAAGAAGTATTGCTGTGATTCAGGAAATCTGATGCTCATGTATAGTAGGTGCTACATTGGGAAAATAGAATTTGAAGCATCCAGACTGTCTGGTGGCCAATATATTCTAGATGATGGATGAAGAACATTGAAAAATAGGGCGCCAAGCTCAGGCTGGTTTTCTGTTCAGAGATGGACACATAAAATCTAGTTTTTCTGAATATTTTTACCCTGCTGGTGTATTTCTCTTAATACAAATAATTGATTTTGATCAACATTACAATACAATACAATAGCAGAGTTGGAAGGGACCTTGTAGGTCTTCTAGTCCAACCCCCTGCGTGGGCAGGAACCTTATACCATTTCAGACAAATGGCTATCTAACATCTTTTTAAAGACTTCCAGGGTTGGGGCATTCACAACATTACTGCACCCACTTCTCCAATGTTGTTGAAAATGGTATAATGGCATTTACAACTTCTAATATTTATTTTAAATATTAGCTGCATGTTCTTTTCCTTTGTGTAATACTGAACTCTTTTGCATCTCTCTACTATTGCTTCAAACCACATGCTCCTTTCGAAAGCATCCCTCTCTCTAACCACTCAATCTACCATTGAATAGAGGAATGGCATGTTTTTTCATTTGTTTATCTTGTTTATCTTATTAAACAAGAATATTATTTCCATTTGATGCAATCAGACGGTTGGAAGGATCTTGGAAGGACCTTAGTGTTTGGAAGAACCTTGGAGGTTTTCTAGTCCAACTTCTGTCCAGAGCTGGAATCCTCAGACTATCCCAGACAGATAGCTATCCAACTTTTCCTTGAAAACCTCCATTGTTGCAACATCTATTATTCAGGGATGTAGATTGTTCTATCACTTAATATCTCTTATGGTCAAGAAATTCTTCCTATTTTGAGCTTGGAACCCTCTGTAAAGCTTCCACTCACTGATTTTTTTTCTTACCCACATTTTCTTGTGTGACATCTGTCCAAGCAGGTGTCTACTTAGCCTCCTTTTCTTTAAGATGTATTTCCATTTAATAAAAGATCAAGTCTGTAATACAATTACATGTAATCAGTTGGGATATAAACTCCCTATTTGCTTATTTTTGATTAAATTGGCAACAGATGATACTGTTTTTGCAAATAGTTCTAATAGATAACACTGCAATTTTTACTTATATATTTTAATCTATAAAGATTCAAATAAATATGCATAGTCCCAAAGCCTAAATATTTTCAGTGAGGAATTGAAAGGTGAAAAGTAACTAGGATCTGTGATTAAGGCCATTCTTGCTTTGCCTCTGCAGAATCATGATCCTGTAGCTCCTGCCCAAAATCTTTTGCAGTAAAAGAGAACTCCAATTTCATCAAGGAGAAGCTTTTTCATGAGTGTTCCCCAATGTAGTGTCTTTCAAATGCACTGCATTTATATTCCCATCATCTCTAGTTAAAATGTTGTCTTGAAATAATAGGAGATGCAGTCCAAAACATCTGGAGAGCACCAGCTAGAGAAAGGCAAGTATTTGTCTATATTGAATAAACAGATGTTAAGAAAACTCCTGAACTTTCAGTTCCAGTCTCGTGTTGGACTGAGTATTTTAGCAGAGATCCTCTTTAAGATTCTATCTACACAACACAGTATTATCAAATGTCTGGACAAGTATTACTTGTGCAATGCTGTGGAATGTTTGAATATAGGTTACAAGTAGACAGTTTCTCTCCACCCTGCTTTGTCTAACATCTGCATACAAAGCAGACTTGGAAGCAAAAAGAGGCATATATTTTGCTTGCTGTTAATCTTCAATTACCTAAGGATGTCTTCTTGCATTCACTGTGGACATTGTTTGCTTATTGCTTTTCATTTAATACTACATTATGTTAATATAAAACAACAACACCATAACATGCCTAATATTAATTTATATTCCTGTTATGAAACTTTTGTGAGAGCCACTAACAAAAGAAAAACTGGAAAGATTTGTTCATGGAGCTGCAGAAGCACCAGTAATGAAAGCGAAGTCACAGTATTTTGTTAACATGAATAAAAAGGCTTCACCGGCAGTAGTGAACATGTGTGGAGAAGTGGGAGGCCATTAAACTGACTGGAAAATATAACGCTCCCTACATTAATGAAAAATTTAGTCAGCTTTCTGATGTTCAAAGTGACTGGCATATCCTTTCCTCTGTCCTTTTTAAGCCATGGTGGTTGTCTGAGTCAGAGATAAGCTATGTGGTCTAAGGCAAGTATCAATTAAATTAGGGGGGTGACGCGATAAATCAAAGGATCAGATATGCGGCCGAGAAAGCAGCCAAAAATAAAAGGCAGCTGGGATGGCAAGTGTAATCCCCTGTCTTTAATGGGTTAGCAAGATTGCGGAAACAAAGCCTGAGTTAGTTAGTTATACAAAAAACAAAAATTCCCTACTGGTTATACAGGACATCTGATTTAGTTGAGCTAATAATCTGCAGTTTTTTGTTTCCATGTTACATATATTTCTTGGATGCCTGTGGAATCCAGACATAGGACCAGAAATAATAATGGCCAAGAGAATGACCATATTCATTTTTATACCAGAAAATATTATAACCAGTCTATATCCTGGCTGTGGTGCAGCAACATCTCTGAGAGGAATTTGTAAATTATCCCCTATTCAATTCAGCAGTTAATTTTAGAAGAGCTGTATCCTGAAAGACAAAGATTGTTTTCATTTAGGAATGTTTAAGCAGAGCAACAAATCAGAAAGCATGTTGTGGATGATGGAATCTGAAATCTCGTATATTTGACTAACATGAACCTTCTCATTTGACAGAGAATTCCATTATACTTTTCTTTATAAATAGCCATATTGAAGAGAACATTCCTGTTCCTTCTGCTCTACCCAGCACAGGTGAAGAACTGCTAATTAAATCTTAGAATAGGAGTGGCTGAGGAATAAGAATTCCCTAGCAACCATATACTGGCAGGGATGCTGCATAATTACCATAATATTTGAATACTCAAGAAAAACTCAGTGGATGCATACAAAGAAGCTAGAGGAAAACGTCTTGCTGAAATAAGAAGAGGGGGGTGTTCTGCCAATCATTTCTTGGCCAGGTATTTAAGAAGGAATGTAATTGTTTGAAATCATGGGATGAATAATGTCCTACGTCTTACTGGTGCCAGTTGCTAATATGACTGTTACAGCAAAATGAGAAGAATGGTGTTGAACTTATTAGATCTGCTCCTTTCACTCATCCTGTCATATGTACTCTTTTTTGGGGGGGGGGGATAACTTTGCCTTTTACCTAAAGCTGTACTATTGCAAAGTTCCATCTAAGTGGAGATCTAACGGTTCCATGCTGCAAATTTTTATCCTATTATTGGATGGTAAGGAAAAGGTCAGCCAAACATGAGCAACCACAGGAAAATCAAAATTTGCCGGATAACAGATACAATATCAGGATCAGAATCCTATGCCTTTTCTATGTCCATTGGGCAGGACTTCCATCATGGATCCAGAACTGCTATCTACTGCTGCCAGTTAGGGAAAGCTCTTTTCTTTCCTTTTTTTTGTCGATAGTAAAATTCTAAGTAAGGATATGATGTTTATGTTTGACAAGATCAGCCTGGTTCCCAAGTCTTGGCAAGACTGAACTCACAACAGGCTGAAATCCGTGAATAATATCAAATCAATTAAATTGTTTTTTTTAAGAACAAAAGTAAACTACAAATTGATTCCTAGCAAGTGGCAAATAAGTGATTAGTAAGTAAAATGCCAGTAATAAACTGGCAATGTCTATAGATGAACAAATATTTATTTTCACTAAGTTCACATTTTTAAAGCATAGGATTGTTTCCTCTTATCATTGCATGAGCTTGCATGTAAGCTGAAAATGGGGATGGGGATGAAGAATGGCTTCACCAGAATCTGATCAGTCAAGAGTCAATAGGATTTGATAATACAGGTAGTCCTTGACTTACAACTATAGGTTTAACAACTGTTCAAAGTTACAATGACTGAAAAAAGTGACTTACAACCTGTCCTCACATTTATAACCATTGCAGCACTCCCATGGTCATCTGATCGAAATTTGAGTACTTAACCCTAACCCTAACTCATATAAGCGTTGTTATTTTAGTAGGATGTTTTATTATACACTGTCCAGAGGTCTTCAGAATTGGCAGCACAATAACATTGTGATGATAGATAGATAGATAGATAGATAGATAGATAGATAGATAGATAGATAGATAGATAGATAGATAGATAGATAGATAGATAGATAGATAGATAGATATAATATTGGGGTACATATAAATAAAATAAGACAGAACAAGATGAGTTGATCACATTGAATCAATCAGATCACATAAATCAAATTGTATGAGGAAAACCATTTTACTAATTTTGGAAGTTTCAAGGAAGCAATAATGAAGATGAATGAAAAATGATGTCTTAGCAGAAAAAGCCTGAAGATTTTAAAAGTCAGACAGAACTTGGTCTTCCCAATGTTTAATTTCTGCTTCATTGATAAAAATATTGTAGTTGTTGTTTTATGCACTGAAACATAGGAATAAGCAAATATGACACATTTATAGATGGGAGATGATAGGAGAAAATAATTAGAATGGCAAGAGCATAAGGGCTACTAAAGTGGAATAGCTAATGATTCATTGAATTTGATCATTTTTGCTGGAATAGTAGACTTCGAAGTAGGATATAGCAAACTAAGAATACAGATTTGGATAGTGATCTTGATACAGACACACAAATGATTCGAAATTGGGGTATATTTTATTTAAAACTATCAGGTAGGTTCCTCCATTTTATGCTTTCTAGGAAAATGTAGGAACTAATGGCAGCCAATAATTCTTTTACAGTTGGCTATTTCGGTACCAGTGACCTTACATCAAGTATGTGGACTGTAGCTCATTGTCTATAACCAAGCAGACAATAGCTGTCATACTGAGCTTATGTTAAGATCACTAAATCCTATGATCAAATGAATAGCAGGTATTGTGTTAAGCATCATGTAAATCCAAATTGTACAGACAGAAAAGCATATATATTTTCAAAAGTTAGGGCAGGGATTCCAGAAATATTCTGCCTCTCTTATTTTATGCTCCTGAGTCAAAACATCTACTTACTCCATTCACAACTTTCTGTTTCATAATCCTCCAAATTTCTATTGTTCTTACAAAAACTACACTACCTCCTTTTATAGATATTCAAGAACATACTGTAGAAAAGACATCTAGGGGCTAAATCGCTGCTACAGGTACCATTTTGTTAAATTCATTTAGGTCAATGAATTTAATACAGTGCAATGAAGTTATTTATACCCTACCAACAAAATTAAATTGATGTGTCAAATTTAAAACTGGGAATAAATGATGCCCTAAAATTTATATAAATATTTCCATCCTAAATGCTCGATTGAGGCTTCCAGAGTTAAAAATGAAGGATTGAAGATGGCTCTCTGAAAAGCAGAATTGATATCAGTGGGGGAAATAAAAAGCCAGAAAATAGATCAGCTCTTTGATAATTTCTATCTAGACAAGGAGAGCACTTGAGATCACTCACAAATGCTCCAGACAGCTGTTCCTCATGAAATGGATTTAGAACTCTGGGAGACTAAGAAATGGTTGACAAAGGAATAGCTATCTTGCTCAAACCATGATCGAACCCTTGAAAATGACTAACTTTGGATACGCCCTTTTCTAACAACTTTAAGGAACTCTTCATTAATTAATAATAATAAATAATAATAAATTTTTATTTCTAACCCGCTCTCTCTCCCCAGAGGGACTCGAGGCGGGGCACAGGAGAATTAAAAAACAATAAACACAGAGTACAAAATTTAAAAAACACAATTAAACATATCCTGCGCTAAAAACATCTATAAAAAATTGCTTTTCAGCTGTTAAAAATGCTTAGATTGATACATTTGACAGTAATGGGTAAGTCCTTTAATAAATAAACAGCAAAACATATTTTAACATTGGACATATTGAAGGATATTTTTGAACAATACACTCAAAATATTTTTTTACAATTTAAAAATTAAAAGATATATATACAACAATGAATTATGAAAGTGACATGGCTAATTGTCCTACATTGGATTTTCAAAACAGTCTGTCAAAGTTTTGAAAAATCTCATGACAAGAAGCAAAAGAAAAAATGAAAAGAAATAAATTTCAACGACAGTATTTGAAGGGACTAAAAATTAAGATTGTTAATTGTAAAACAAAGAAATATAAAATTGGTTATTTCTGGTAACCCTTTAATAGACTTTTGCTGATACTAGAACTGAAAATGATGATATTTTATGGATTTCTTTATAAATAAAAAGAAAATGTCATCTGTTATATTTTAAGAGGATGCGATAAATTACTAGAATTGTTTACATTTGTTGAGACAAAGATAGAAAGTCTTTTTTATGTATTTATTTTCTTTTTCTTTGCTATATTCATACTTTTCTTTCTCTGTTTTATTTTTTCCTTTCTTTTCTGCTCCTTTTACTCTTTCTATTCTTCTATTTTTTTAGTTTGTATCACCTATTACTATTATAATTAATAATCTTTAATAAAATTACTATGTATAAAAGCAAATGCTAGATTGGGTGCTTTATTGGTCAAAAGAATACCAGGAGAATTTGTTGTCTGGAATTTGACGTCACCAGAAAGCTGTAACTTGGGAAGATGTATCTTTGACATAACTTTCAAATGAAATAATGTAAACTTTTGTCTTAATCTGTCAAAATGTTATGCTTCCTAAAATCAATTTACAAAACCAAAAACTGTAAAACTACAAAAATACAAAAACCTGAATTTTAACTATATAGCTGCTTGTCTGAAATATTTCTTCAGGAAGCTTTCAATCCATCAATGCCCTGGAGGGTTAGACAAACAGGAACCTAGAGTTTTATGGAACTGTTGTTATGTATGTTACCTAGGGAACTAGAGCTGGAATGCTGAAATGTGTTTTCTCTCTTAAGCCCATATGAGGGTCTTTGCTGTTTGGGAGGGGAGCTTACTTGGGGTTTCATCAAACTAGATGTTTATCAGAAGTGATAGGGGCTCGTATTCTTGCCCAGTTTAATTTGGCACAAGATGCTTTCTCTCCCTTTCTGCCAAAAGGAATGCTCTGACAACACATTATGCATTTGTAGGCAAAACACATCTAGTTTAAAATGCAAAAACCGTAGTGTGCTGTTATCAGATACCTCTATTATTTCTAAAACAGACTTGTTAGGAAAGTATTATATGGGATATAATTTTATGCACTGTAACGTGGTTTCTCATTTATCCATATGCAGGTCCACACACATATACAAAAGCCAAAGGATCAGGTTTAGGTATATCATTAAAAGAAAAGTGAAATGTTTTTTTTAAATACTCTTTTAGTTTAACATGAGAGAAAGTATTTTTTTTAAATTAAATTTATACCCCGCCCTTCTCCAAATGGACCCAGGGCGGCGCACAGGGATGTTAAAATACATACAAAATATATAAAATATATAAAATTTAAAAAACTTATTCTAATAAATAAACCCTGCGCTAAAAAACCGAATTAAAAGTCCCAAGTTTAAAACTATCTAATAGTCAGTAATGGAGGTTACGCTAGGCCGGCTAGATGGAATAAATGTGTCTTCAGACACTTGCGGAAGAGGCGGAGGTCGGAGATGGTACGGAGTTCAGGGGGTAAGTCGTTCCAGAGGGCTAGGCCCGCCACAGAGAAGGCTCTTCCCCTGGGTGTCGCCAGTCGGCATTGTCCAGCCGACGGCACCCTGAGGAGGCCCTCTCTGTGGGAGCGTATCGGTCTGAGGGATGTATGGGGCAGGAGGCGGTCTCGCATATAACTAGGCCCCGAGCCATGGAGCGCTTTAAAGATGGTCGTTAAAACCTTGAAGCGCACCCGAAAGACCACAGGAAGCCAGTGCAGCTCGCGCAGGATAGGTGTTATGTGGGAGTGTCTAGGCGCTCCTATAATCACCCGCGCAGCTGCGTTCTGGACTAGCTGCAGCTTTCGGGTGCACCTCAAGGGGAGCCCCATGTAGAGAGCATTACAGTAGTCGAGTCGAGAGGTACTATTCCATACCAAAAAAATCCCCACCTTCTTAGGCTAGGTATGTCATTTAATTTAATTTATCAATATAGTTTACTTTAATTAGCTGATCTGTTTATTTAATATATTTCAAATAGTTTTGCTGATTTCTTGAACCTGCCAATAGATTGTTATTAGATAGCTGAAATAATTCACAGAAACCAGCTAATAACTTGTGCAATGCTTTCTTATAATTTAGACTTATTCTCAATGGGAGCCTTTTCAAGATATGGAATTTTTCATCCAAATGTTCATCTTCAGTTTTCTCTTTCAAAATCTGGCCTTGTGTTATAAATCATTATTTGTAAATACTGAGATAATGATTAAATAAAACACATGGCTTACTGAGATGTGTGAAAGTCTGTTGAAAGATGGAACCATCTTATTTTTATAAGACTCTGTGAAGCAGTCTAAATTCCTACCATCTTGAAGTCCTTGCTTCTGGAAGAGTTCAGTTCATTTTCATTTTTCCTTAAGACAGTTATTTTTATGGACTTTAAGGGGAGTCCATGTAATGACTGGAGTGGGCTTTGAGGTGGATGGTAACCAATTTCACTGGGAGGTCATCTTGTCCAGCTCCCAGTGAACCCTGTCTGAATCACAAAGCACAATATATAATGCTAACAAATGGAGCTTTTAAAAACATAAATGTGTCTATTTTAAGCAGCTTCTATTTCATGGAACATAGATTTTTTTAAATGAATTTGTCAAAATCAGAGCTTTTTAAAAAAAAAATTATGCATGCTTAGGGAAAAGCAGGGATCAAAGTCCAGATTGTCTTTAAATGCAATGTAATTGCAAGATAATAGAAAAGGGGGACAGTGAGAAGGAATGATAGATATAAGCACTATTGAATATTTTTATTTTTGGGGGAATTAAATCATACAATTAAGTACTGTTATTATATAATACTGAATATTAGTTCACAGCATCTGTAAGATCATTTGCTTTTAAAAATACATTTCACATTAAAGTTTGAAACAGCTATATGCCTTGTATTTTTCTTTTCCCTTTGAAAATATGTACAGTTGTATTCAGTATCTATTTACCTTTACATATAGCCTACAATTTTCTTTGCTGTCTCAAAATGTCTTGACTTGGCCATTCTGTATCTGTTGACATTGACAAGAATCCACCAGCAGCAAGAGGATTATAAATGATAATTGCCAAAATAAGTTATTTTCATTTTGTCATAGTGCTATTTCTATGGATCATACAGTAATTGCACAATTTGGTTTGACGGGCAGGTTCTTAGGAGTAGCTAACATCTAGAAAAGTATAGTTAGCTTATAACTTCAAAGTGAATTCCACAGTCAACATCTGGATGTAAGTCATGGACCTACAATTGGCTTAAACAGATCTTTCATTGCTGGAATTATTATGCATTTCTTAAATCAATAAACTGAAATCACAATTGTGTTTGAAAATTGCCAAGTAAATGGAATTAACCTAGGAGCCTAGCAGTTACTCAGGTTATTGAATATTTTAAGTAGAATTCATATCTAACATATTTTAAGTAGAATTCATATCTAACTTTAAGAATAAGATTATTTTGTTTGTGTTAGAAGATCTAAATCTCTTTGATAATGATTGTATTTCAGAACTGCTAAAACCTATTGAAAACCATTATTTCAGAGTGATAGAGAATAGTGAAAAATACTGAAGTAATTGGTTCCTTATGAATGTTTACTGAATTGATCTACAATTTTAGCTTTACTGAGCCTTGTCACTGAGGTATTTCAGAAACAGAGCATCAATCATGATTTTTTCCCTTATTTAAAAGATCAAAAGTATATTAACTTTTGATTTGTCATTTTAAAGATCACTATACATGACTAAGTAAACTATCATCAGATCAGCAATATTATATACAGACTTAAAAGTATCAGAAAAGAAATAATGACATACATATGCACTTCTAACATCAGGTCTCATATTTTGCCAGGGTAATTACTAAGTTCTTGTCAAACATGCTTCCTTGTCTGAAAATTTTATTAATTTTTATTTAGACTCTAGGCATCCCTTCTTTCTAATTCCTTCCCCCAAAGTAGTTTTGTTTGTTTGTTTGTATTAATTTTTATTTAGACTCTAGGCATAATTGTTCAAAGAAATTTTGGGTCAAAGACACAATAAGTATAATTTTGCAGTGTTTCCTTTCTTTCTTTCTAATTCCTTCCCCCAAAGTAGTTTTGTTTGTTTGTTTGTTTGTCCATCCCTCTCTCCATCCATCCATCCATCCATCCATCCATCCATCCATTTTTGTTTTCAAAGCTCTTTTGAGCTGATGAAAAGAAAGTTACTGATCATTTTCACAAACAAACAAAACAAACTTCTAATAGTTCAACTTCAAATAATAGGTATTTTCACTCCTGCCTGGGGAATTGGAGATACAATACAATACAATACAATAGCAGAGTTGGAAGGGACCTTGTAGGTCTTCTAGTCCAACCCCCTGCGTGGGCAGGAACTTTATACCATTTCAGACAAATGGCTATGTAACATCTTCTTAAAGACTTCCAGGGTTGAGGCATTCACATGTAGATGTAGGTATATATTCACATGTAGATGTAGGTCAGACTGGTTAACATACCAAACATGTCCTTCCAAACAGAAGATGTTTGAATCCTTGATAGATTCCCATTTAAGTAGAATTTTAGGAATCTATGTTCACTCTTACTTTCTGATGTAATCAAATAATTTAGCAGCATATCTGGATTTTACTTTTACTTTACTTTTGCTCTACTTTTCTACAAAAACCCATGGTAGCATGTAAGCTTCCCATTTTATTTTTTACTATAACCTTGTTAGATAAATCAAACTGAGATTCAATGATTGAATAACAGAATAACAGAGTTGGGAGGGACCTTGGAGGTCTTCTAATCCAACTCCCTGTTCAGGCAGGAGACCCTATACCACTTCAGATAAATGGTTGACCAGGCTCTTCTTAAAAGCCTCCATTGATGGACCACCCACAACTTCTGAAGGCAAACTGTTCCAATGACGACACATTAAGTCTGGTTTATCAGCCAGTTACAAATCCATCTGGTGGTGATGCTGTCTATCCCACATTTTTTTTTATCTTAGCAAGAAGCAGGTTGTGGTCTACTTTGTCAAATGCTATACTCAAATCCAAGTATACTATGTCCACTGTATTTCACTGCTCCAGTAATTTAGTCACTTTGTCAAAGAATAAAGTAAGGTTTGTTTGGCGCAAACTGTTTTTCACAAACCTGTCTTGATTTCTGTTATAACTTTGCTTATATTAATATTATGTGGATTTCATGATTTCTATTCAGGTTGACAATGGCAGCAACAGCAGATGGTAAAAAGATGGCAACAATGGCAATAAAGCCTTCATGCCTTTGAGTTAGGCTGAGATCAAGTAGGAAATTGGGAATTCACAGTCAATACTACAGAAGTTCCTGCCGAAAGAAATTGATGCTCTTTCAATGTAAGCAGGTTAGAACTCCTTAACTCAGAGAATGCCATTTAAATTGTCTTTAGAATACTGCCTTTCAAGTCACATTATTCCACACATGCACACAGACTCACAAAAACGCAGTTCTTCTCCTGCAGCCAGCCTTTGAAATGGAAAATTTATATTCTGTTGAAAGGGTTGGTGTTATAGTAAACAGCTAGTGCCATCATTCTGCTAGTATTTAGACTGCAATTAAAACTAAACCTCACACAGACATGCTGTTTGCAACAAGCCTGCTCCCTTGGCCTCTCCTTGACTGTTATTATATACTTGGTGTTCTCCCTCCCCCTTGCCCTTCTGCCAAAACTATCCCCTCTTCTATTTTGCTATCAGGCATGTGAAGTTGGGGATCTTGCAAACAATTATATAACATGTGATTGTTTAGGCGCAGCACTGCAAGAATGTATCTGGAAGGCCAAAACAGCATCTTGTGCTTAAATTCCTTGAGATCAATGAGGTCATTTTCTCATCGTCTTCTCCTCTTTTCTGTATTTGCCACAGACATGCACGCCTCTAACAACACCCTCTTTCTTCATATTAGAAATAGAAACACATCCTCTGCAGGAATTTTCCACTTAATAGCTTGTGCTTTCCTACTAGGGGCCTCAGTACACCAGCACTGCAATGCTGTATTTCTTTCCACTGCAGTCTGACATTTTGCAGTTTGCACAATAAGCTGTATTCAGTCATTGCAGATTTTTAAAAACACATCCCCATTGGCACAGAGGACATAGCTAGACCGAAACATATTTTGAGCAAGATCTCTTTGCAGAGAGCATTGTCAGATGGTAATAGTCTTTTATAGCACTTTCTTCAACTCCCACCTTTCAGACATAAATATCAAGATACAGCTCTCCGTTTGTGCCTTGCTTTTTCAAGCAAGCATGAAAAGGCAATTCGATGTTCCAGAGCTGACTGTAATTGTTTGCCTTGAATTATATCCTTTACTTCACATGTGCAAACTGTACATCACAGCCTGACATTATGATAAGGGGAAATATAGATGGCTTATAATCTCAGCAATAAACAAAAAAACAACAACAACCCTAGCTTTCAAATATGCTGAACAGTCTGTCTGGAAGTCATAGCATCTGTAAGACAGTTTGCTTTTAAATGCAGTGGTTAGAGGATGTCTCACCCAAAAATCCGAATTGGTGAAGCAAATAATTGAAATTGTTTTATTAGGTGGACTAGGTCATAAAAATGATGACATATCAACCTTTTCCTCCTCCTCCTCCTCCTCCTCTTCTTCCTCCTCCCCTGGATGATGGTTTTGTCTATATTTACTCCTCTTTTGCTGGCATTCTTAAATCAGAGTACCTCAGGGAACACAGCCATATTTACTGATGGAGCAGAGGGTTTCACTCTCTGGAATGGTAGATTCTTCTGACAGAAAGACAATCCCACCCCTTATTGGCTGGCATTTGGATAGAAATCAAATCAAGGTTTAGGAGAAGAGAAGGAAAGAACGGGAAAGTAATAATGAAGAAGCTAGAAGATGGGCAAGACTCTGTGTGTGTGCATGAATGATTGATGGTTTGCAGGACACCTAGGGTATTTCTTTCAGAGGGTATTACTTCCACTGTTAGCCAAGAACAAGGCCTGTGATGGGGGGAGCAGCAAGAGTTGACAGCCTTCTGTTGATCAAAGGGACATTGCACTGAACACCTTCCTAGCTATTTTTTATTAGAAAGACAGGAGGGCTTTGCCATTCTAACAAGGAAAGGGGGATTAAAGATCAAAAATAGAAAAGGCAGAATTGTATGGGCCTTTTGTGTGCATATATTTGTATGTGTTTATAAAAGCTGTATATCAAAAACGGAGAAAGAAATAAAATACAATATTTTCCCAATGAGTTACATCAACTTCCTATTTTTAATGGTCAAGTTTTCTGATTAAGAATAACTAAGGCAAGGATTCTCTGTGTGTGTGCGTGCATGTGCACATTTAAATATAAAGATCTTGTCCCTCTGTGGGGAACTTGGTTGTTTATAAAATCATCTTTTAGCCTGATTAACCTAGGAAACAAAGTTTAAATGCACTGCTGGGATTCTATTAGGATCATTCATTCAAACAGACAACACGGAGAGGTATTCAAAATGCACTTCAACAGCATAGCTACATTTTGAGCTGCAAGAACAATTATCTACTACAGGACAGATAAGAAATATTCTTCCTGCATAATTTCTTATATCTCTAGAAAAATTACATATTACAACTCTATAGAATACTGATAATTCTTTCTCTCTTACAAAACAGGTTATTGAAGTTACATTAAAAAAAGAATATTTCTGCCAAATTAATATTGAACTATATTAGAAAAACTCAAATCTGGAAAAATTGAATGGGACAGATGTCTTATTTTGTTTTAGAAATAGATTGCAATTGTCCATGTTCATGGCACTTTGAAAGCATGAATTGCTTTGGATCCTGAAATTACACCAATCGAACTCTTTCAGCAAGTTACAAAATCTTCATTTCTTCTTAAACAAAACACAAGATTAGAAGCTATTTTACAGCAAGTAAAATGGAGAAAGGGAATACTTGTCCCTGCTTTTCATGATTTATTAAAAAAAACTTTAAAACTATCTTTTCTGTGGCTGTATTTGGTCAGGATTAATTAGTCAATATATAACTTTAATATGGATAGATTGGTAGTATGATCTCTTTAGTAAAGGTGATCTTTAAATGGTAATATATATAAAATTTTCATTGATTTACAAACATGGTCAGTCCTCTTACATCTGGAAGTTTGCTTTATTATTTTCTTAAGAGGATCCTGTCCACTGTTATCAGTGTTCTGAATTCCAGTATTCATATTGCTATTTATTTTACCACTTGCAATTTTTACTGAATTAATTTTCTGGAACTTAGAGCTGAGTGTGTCTCATAGGTGTTTTTCTTCTTCAAAAAAAGAAAAAATTGGAGTAATTAGAGTACTTTTTCCTTCAGGAAAAAGAACAAAATGTTTCACTTAGTTTGAAAAAAAAACATTTTCTTCTTCCTCTTCCTTAAAGAAAAAACAGTTCAATCGCCTTTTGGGGGGGGGGGAGCACCTTTGAGACAACTAGGATGACTGGATGACATAGAATCTCCAACGGCAGTGGTAACCAGATTAATTCAAGCTCTAGACTTTGAATGTAAGAAGACAGTGGTGGACTGTCTGGAGGGCGCCTTTGGACTACCAATAATCTGAACTGCACTGAGAAGTTCAGCGTTATTTGGATGATCAGTGTAACTCAGCAATAGCTCCTCTCCATTTAGAACTGGATGGCTGAATAATAACAATCCTTTAATATATATATGTGTGTGTGTGTGTGTGTTAGGTTTTTGAGCTGATCAATAAATAAATCAGAGAGACTAGGATAGATCTATTTCGAGCTTTTTAGCTCTCATCAGCTAGCCATACCCTTACTGGGATTTGAAAAGGATAGCAGTATGCTTCCTCCCTTAATTGGGGCTTAACAGGGTGTTGTGACACAACCATATACTTATCCTCCTGTCTCAGCTGATCAGGAAGAGAACTTGGTGGCTTAAGTGGGTAAGGCTTCTGCCTAACATGTAATACAGCCCTGGTTCAAATCCCAGTAAGGGTATGGCTAGATGATGAGAGCTAAAAAGCTCGAAATAGATCTATCCTAGTCTCCCTGATTTATTTATTGATCAGCTCAAAAACCTAACACACATATAAAAAAAGTACACAATGGAACTCATAGCTTTCTGTCTAGATAGTCTCTGGTGATGAGCCGAAAGGCAGAAAAGGAAAGCAGTATGCGTCCTCTCTTAATTGGGGCTTAACAGGGTGTCGTGACACACACACACACACACACACACATATATTCTTGGCTTGCTGTCTAGATGGTCTCTGGTAATGAGCCGAAAGGCAGGAAAGGAAACAGTATGTCTCCTCCCTTAATTGGGGCCTATTAACAGGTTGTTGTGAAACAATTACATACACACACACACACACACACACACATATAGAGGTAATTGTTTCACAACAACCTGTTATTACTAGGCCCCAATTAAAGGGAGGAGACATACTGTTTCCCTCACTGCCCATCGGCTCATCGCTAGAGACCATCCAAACAGCAAGCCAAGAATTACGTTGTATAATGTTTTAGATATGTGTGTTAGTTTTATGAGCTGATCAATAAATTAAATTAGAAGAGACCAGGATAGATCTATTTCGAGCTTATTAGCTCTCATCAGCTGGCCATACCCCTTACTGGGATTCGAACCGGGGCTATGTTGCATGCAAGGCGAGGAACCTCACACTTAAGCCAAACCAGTTCCCCTATTACATCAGCTTAGACAGGGTATATTAGTATAGGTAATTGTTTCACAACAACCTGTTATTACTAGGCCCCAATTAAAGGGAGGAGACATACTGTTTCCCTCACTGCCCATCGGCTCATCGCTAGAGACCATCCAAACAGCAAGCCAAGAATTACATTGTATAATATTTTAGATATGTGTGTTAGTTTTATGAGCTGATCAATAAATTAAATTAGAAGAGACCAGGATAGATCTATTTTGAGCTTATTAGCTCTCATCAGCTGGCCATACCCCTTACTGGGATTCGAACCGGGGCTATGTTGCATGCAAGGCGAGGAACCTCACACTTAAGCCAAACCAGTTCCCCTATTACATCAGCTTAGACAGAGTATATTAGTATAGGTAATTGTTTCACAACAACCTGTTATTACTAGGCCCCAATTAAAGGGAGGAGACATACCAGTTCCATACTAGTACATACCATATTAGGCCCCAATTAAAGGGAGGAGTATGTCTCCTCCCTTTAATTGGGGCCTAGTAATAACAGGTTGTTGATCAGCTCATAAAACTAACACATATCTAAAATATTATACAACGTAATTCTTGGCTTGCTGTTTGGATGGTCTCTGGCGATGAGCCGATGGGCAGTGAGGGAAACATTATGTCTCCTCCCTTTAATTGGGGCCTAGTAATAACAGGTTGTTGTGAAACAATTACCTATACTAATATACCCTGTCTAAAACAAAACAAAAGGTGTTTGCAAAAACACCTTTAATTTTACACGGGAAAAGACCCGAATAAACCAAAATCTACATACCTATACCCGTGAAAATCTATGAAAACATATATATGAAGATATATATATGAAGAATAATTATCACAGCTCCTGTGAAGAGGTCCCTTTAAGGGGAGGAGACTCAACGTCATCCCTCTCTGCCCTTCGACTCAACCCAGAGTCATCCAGACAGAGAACCAAATTAGATTACTGCTGTGTGACATTTTTTAGATATGTGTTATCTAAACGAAGAGGGACCTCTTCACAGGAGCTGTGATAATTATTCTTCATTTAAGAGTCCTGTAAATTGGCTGATATATCAGGGATACCAGATAGCTCAAGGCATAGAGAGCTTGCCTCAAATGCTGGAAAGCCCTGGTTCAAATCCCAGTAGAAGGAGTATGGCCAGCTGAAGAAGGCTAATAAGCCTGAAATGGATCCATCCTGGTCTCTTTATTTTGAGCCCTTAAAAAATATAACATATATATATATATACAAACACCCGCGAAAACCTCAGAAAACATATATATATATATATATGTAATTGTTTCACAACAACCTGTTAATAGGCCCAATTAAGGGAGGAGACATACTGTTTCCTTTCCTGCCTTTCGGTTCATCACCAGAGACCATCTAGAAAGCAAGCCAAGAATTATATTGTGTAATTTTTTTTTTTAGATATGTGTGTTAGTTTTATGAGCTGATCAATAAATTAAATTAGAGAGAGACCAGGATAGATCTATTTCAAGCTTATTAGTTCTCATCAGCTTATTAGCTCTCATCAATTTAATTTATTGATCAGCTCATAAAACTAACATATATATATGTGTGTGTGTGTGTGTGTGTTAGTTTTATGAGCTGATCACACATATCTAAAAAAATTATACAACATAATTCTTGGCTTGCTGTCTAGATGGTCTCTGGTGATGAGCCGACAGGCAGGAAAGGAAACAGTATGTCTCCTCCCTTAATTGGGGCCTAATAATAACAGGTTGTTGTGAAACAATTACATATATATATATATATATATGTTTTCTGAGGTTTTCGTGGGTGTTTGTATGTAGGTCTTTGGTTGTTCGGGTTTTCTCCCACGTAGAATTGGAAGTATCTTCACAACATTTCGATGAAGTCTCATTCATCATCTTCAGGCTGGTGCTTCCGGCTTGGTGCTTCCAGGTTAATTCCATGCTTTCGTAGATATATATATTTGTTCCACAACAATTTATTGATCAGCTCATAAAACTAACATATATATATATAACTAATAAAAAAAATATATTACACAACGGAATTCTTGGCTTTCTGTCTAGATGGTCTCTGGTGATGAGCCGAAAGGTAGAAAAGGAAAAGCAGTGTGCTTCCTCCCTTAATTGGGGCCTTAACAGGGTGTTGTGGAAACAATTACACTAATCTAACACACACACACACACACATATGTGTGTGTGTGTGTGTTAGTTTAGTGTGCTAGTTTAGTTAGTCTCCTCCCTTAATTGGGGCCTATTAACAGGCTGTTGTATATTTCAATTGTCACTGAATGTTTTTAGTTTCTACACATATAAGGAGCAGAATCATACCCATGCTCTCTGTGAATGTATGAGTTCATCATAAAATGATGTCCCTCCAGTTCTACAAGCAGAGAAGCTATTGTGGAGTTATATTGTTTGTTCAAATAATGCTGGATTTCTTTTTAAATGATTTTGTTTTTCAAACAAAATGCATTTACAAAAGACTATGCTACTATAGTAAAATCTTTTTAAAAACCTTCTTAATAATTTCATTATAAATATGATGAAGAATATCCCACTGAATATGTTTTGTTGTTTGTATGTTTTGTTGTTCTGATCCAACATTTATGGTTAAGTACTGCCAGTAGGTAAAGGGTAAGATCTAAAATAAAGCAGCAACATTTGCAGTATATAAACTGTATCTCTTTGTTGGTTTTTGGATTTGTCTGAATTTTTGTAGCCTAGATCCAGTAATTCTGGTGGATTCAGAACTTTCTGTTTGTGGTGTCAGATTTGTTGGTCTTTAAATTGCCTTATTTTGTTGCAATATTTTATTTTCTCTCTCTGGAAATTTAAAATGAACTAATTCAAGAAAAATGTCTAAAACATACCTCATTATGGATTCATTATTCTAATTTTCTTGTTTAGAGATCATGACCTGGAAATGCCTACAAACAGCTGTAGGACACAACTTTGTTATATGCTATATGTATTACCACAAGTTTTTCACCTTATATTAAGCCTGCATCTGCAGATAGATGAATTAATTAACAGAATCAAATTCTTATTAATTCTACATTATACCATAGTAAGTTGGCCAAATGTAAACACCTGCCACAACATATTGACATTTTGTTCTTTTTCCCAAGGTTAGTAATTACAATCCTGAAGAATGGTGGTGGTAGGATATATTTGACCTTTTATAATTTTAAATTACTTTTTCAACTCTATATTCCCACTTTTTTTTATTGGTGGCATACGATAATGTTTATAACCATTCTAGTGAATCATTTTTTTTTACTTTTGGCCTTGATTGGATTAGTTTGAATGGCTTAATCTTAAACAATTCAAAACCAGTTTCTTTTTTAAATATTCCAGTTGTAAGGCATTGCCATATTTTATATTTATCCATTTCCCGCTTAACCTTTTGTAGAAATTAGAATGTAATGCTTTTCTATTGTCATAATTATCCTCATTTTTAAAATTATATTATTTTGATATTCATGTTTTGTTTCCTGCACATTCAGCAAGTTCCAATTTTTGACTTGCATCAAATGAGTGTCTTTGCCATTGCATACTTTTCTTGTTTGAGAGTTTGTTTCAGGGGTGGGTTCTGGCAGTCACTACTGCCGGTTTGCTTGTGGGCGCTTTGCACCCGTGAGCTTGATATGTGCTGCATGCACATGCGCAGTGCAATAAAAATTGCTGTGCGCATGCACAGAGGCAAAAAACAACATGGTGGCACCTATGGCACTGCTTGGAGAACTGGTTCAGGGGCGTGGCAGGCTGGTTCCAGCATCCCAGGCTGTCAAACCACTACCGGTTTGGCCGTACCACTCCAAACCAGTAGGAACCCACCATGTTTGACTTGAAGTCAATTTTCACCTTCACTTCCAGCAATATCACTATGAGTATGTAATACATAGTGAATAATAATATTTCTTGTTTTTGGGTCCAAACTGTCCTGTTAAACTTGTGACAATTATTAATTGTAGCAGTGTATCCTATCTCAGATATTGATGGCTTTGGTAGTGTTTCCATTATTTAATGTTCTCCTTAATTCTTTTCTCACCCTTTGGATATATTCTTTACTAATCAAATGTTTAACTTCCTCGTGCTTAATATTATCCAACTGTAAAGTGCTGAGACCCTTTCAGGCATCATCCTGGTGATTTGGCTATTCATCATTTCTATCCATTATCGTTCATGATTTTACTGAAATGTATTGCTACCGCAGCACATTTCTCTAGTCTGGACCAAATTCCACTGCTATATTTGTGCTAAAATTCTTATGGGGTTTATCAATGATGATTTCAATCTCTGATTTCTCATAAAGCTTCAGATTATGCACATAAAGCAAATATGATATTTTAGCAGCATGTTTTGTTGTTTGATAGCAAAGATTTATTTTCTTTAAAATGACTAAAAGTGAGAATATAGTAATGGCAAATAATAAGGGTGAAAATGAGTCTCTACTAAAGTTGGCAAGTCCATTCCCCCACCCCCTATTTTTTACCATTCTGAGCCATAGTAAAATCTTTCAATGGCTATATACTGCCCTGTGGTTGGTTGCTACCGGCGTTACTACTGGTTTGCTTAGCACACACTTCATGCATGCGCACTCCAGACATGCGCAATGGAGCAAAAATTAGTCAGAAAAAAAGGAAAACTGCAGAGGAGTGGCAATTCAAGCTGCCGCCCTGGATCAGCTGAGCTTCAGAAGCTGGAATAAAGGTACCTATAACCAGGAGTGAGCAGATGGGCCCACTTTTTTAAAAAACAGAGAATCAGTTCATTCTCTGTCTGAAGGCAGCACTACTGGTTCAGGAGAACCAGTCCGAACCAGTAGAAACCCACCATTGATACCGCCTGAAAACTCAAGCTGTGCATATACCCTCTAGAACAGGAGTCCCCAACCTTTGCAACTTTAAGTCTGAAGGACTTCAGCTCCCAGAATTCTCCAGCCAGCTTTGCTGAAGTCCTTCAGACTTAAAGTTGCAAAGGTTGGGGACCCCTGCTCTAGAACCAAGCTGAGAATATTGGGCAGGTCCGATAGCTGATCAGCTTCTTCAAAAACTGGCCAAGATACATCCAATTCAGAAATATTTTGCTAAAACCAAGAAACCCTGAATAGACAAAGCAAACATAATTGTGGAACAGTTCATATCTGTTCCTCATATCTTTACATGTTTGTAACACTTTCAATATTTTATTTTCTTCAAGCGGACTTTATTTTCAGTAGCAAAATCCAGCAGTTTTGCTGGCGGTACTGCCAGAAAAGGAAGGAAGGATAGCTGATGAAGTTCAAAGCACATTACTAATTTCCTGATTTTTCCCATGAAGACATCTTCTTTCCTATACATAAGATTATGCCATCAAACCAAGTTATGGGAATGGAATTTTTCCCATATCATTCCAGTTTAAGTATTTTGGCAGAAAACAATATCAAAAGAAAAAAAATGCACTTGTGTTATTCATGTTCCCTTGTGGATGCATTACTAGCTCTTTCAGATGAACGCTGATAAGGAAGTAACAGTGTTTACATGGCATATCTAAAAAACACAACATTAACCTCCCTGGAATCTCTCTCTGGGCTTCTCCTCCCTATTTTTTCCTGTGAGTGATTTCATCATGTACAATTCCACCCTTTTACTAGCTTGATTAGGAACATGTTTTTGTACTACCGCTATTACTACTACTCCCCCTCTGTATCCTCCATTCTACATTCCCACCCAGCTTAAGTTATGAGTCATGATAAATATATGCATTTAAATTAATACAAATTTGTCTTCCTCCTGTCCTTCACCTTGCTACATACAATATATCCACCCATGCACTATTTCACTAGAATTTTCCCTCTTGCTTCCCATAAGCATTTTACATTTATATCTTCATAATATAAATCTTGGCTACCTCATTTTGATGGCATTTAATGTAATCAGACCACACAGATACAAAAGGGCAAAGCAAACTAGATGTTGACTTACCAGTGAATGGAGGAGCAAAGTTCATTTTTACTCACGAGTTCATCCTCTAACAAACATTCATTGCAGAAGATATCTTTCTGTGAATACTTGTTTATTTGATAGCAAAAAAGGAAGTTATGCATAAGCTGAAAAGAGAAAAAAGAGTGATATTTGTCACATGTTGTGTTAAAAGAAACTCTGAACAAAATGTGTTCACAAACTTTGTCCAATAACTAAATCTATGGACACTTTGAATGAAAAATGAGAATGTTTCTATAGATTTATTGAAGCATTTAAGGATAGCAAAAAGAAAACTATGACCTCTTTTTAAACAGACTTCCTTGGTATGAGTTCAAAATTTGCTTGGGAAAAATATATTTTACTTTAACAAAGTTCCTGGTTTCCATTGGATCTTATTAATTTATTACATTATAACTTCTAGGTAATTCTTCTATAGTCTACCATTACCACCACATTATTCATTCCCAATTTGTGTCTTCTACTAAAAAGAACAGTATTTACTAATAAAAGTATAATTCAAGAAATTGATTGATTGATTTACTTATTTGTTTGTTTGTTTGTTTATTTGATTGATTGATTTTAAGGCTGCCTGACTTCAAAAAGACTTGGTTTACAATATTCTAATACATTATTTGAAAGCACAAATAAAAATGAAACTACCCAAAGAAAACAAAAATGACATTACAAAATCATCATGAATATTCTAATCCTAAATTTGGAAAGGGAAACGTTCTACTTCCACTCAAATTAAGGCAGATATATATATAAGGATTGTTCAAGTCAGTCTTCCAAGTTGATATTCTTAGATCTTTTGGACTGTAATCATCATCTGCCATAGTCAACATGGCTTCAGAATAGATTAAAAACTGCACCTGGAAACATTTAAAGAACCCCAATTTTAGTTCCTTGTGAATGGCTTGAAGTGCCCCATATGGTTTTGAATTGATTGTAATGAGTGTTTGAACATCTTCCTTACAAAGAAGGTGAGTAATATTCTAAATTAATTTGCAGAAAGAATTCCTTAAGAATATAAAATTTATTGCATCAATCACCATGTATTAAATGTTTGCATTTCCTTTTTCTAATTTGTTAATCAGATTGTTGCAGGATACTTTGTCACATGCTTTGCTGCAATCAAGAGACAGCATATCTACAACATTCCTTTAATCTTCTGAGGAAGTTATCCAAACAAAACATGAGATAAGATTAGTCTGGTAACACTTTTGAAATCCCACTTTTGGAATTCTATTTACCATTGCTCTGAGGTTAGTAAAACCTACTTTTCTGAAGTCCAAGATGTGCATTAGACTATCCCATGGTTCCAGAAATCAAAATCATCCTGATTTGCACATCCAGTTATTTGCTTGTAATGTGAATTTTTTATTCCCTGTTTTCTTCCATGGACTGAAAGGATAGAGAATATCTATCTATCTATCTATCTATCTATCTATCTATCTATCTATCTATCTATCTATCTATCTATCTATCTATCTATCTATCTATCTATCTATCTATCTATCTATCTACCTACCTACCTACCTACCTACCTACCTACCTACCTACCTATCTATCTATCATCACTTCTCTAATTAAGAAAATTTATGTCTTCCCAAGTCACCCACAATGACTCCAGGTGACTTAGAGAAATAAAATATTAAATACATAAACAGCAATAATCACATAAACCATTCAATCAGTTCAGTATCATTTTGTGTTTCCCAGCCCCACTGGCAAAAAACATGTTCAGGGCCCTTCAAAAAGATATCAAGATCTTATCTCTATGGGAATGATGTTTTGCAGGAAGAAGAAAACCTTGGAATCAAAGAAATGCCAAAATCCTATCCCCTCCCCCTAAAAAAAACCTATAGTCAATGGGAATACAAAGGTAATAACTATAAATTAAATATTTATTTCCAGTATAGGGTTCAAAGTCAATCTGTGATGGAACCTGGGGATATAAAAAGAAAAATCAACTTTGAATCATTGCTATGCAATAAGTAGTGCAGGGGGCAACCTCTGTAAATTTTCGTAGCATTTAGCAGTTATTCAGAGTGTGTTTTAGTCTGGCAAGAGTCTGTCTGTATAGCAAACAGTTATAAAGTAACATTGTGAGCTTTGTATGTGTTGGTCTTGTTTTCCTATGACTGTCAAGAGACCCATCCAGTAGTGACTTTATTAACATTTCTTTAGATTCAGTGAAGTTCCTGCATTATGTACCCTCAAATCAAAGCTTGTCGTATATTTTGTGATTCTTTTAGATCAGTGGTGTCCAAACTTTTTTCAAAGAGGGCCAGATTGGATGAAGTGAACATGGTGGAGGGCCGAACATTTTTCCGAACATTCTTTGAACCATTACAATTAAATGCAAATAAATTATTTTATGCCGTTATGCCAATGTCATTTCATAACATTAAGATCAACTGACAGTTGAGTTTTCACAATGTATTGAAAATAAATTTAAAAAAAACTTACCTACCTCTTTCTCTTTCTTCCTCTCTCTCTCTCCATTTCTCTCGCTCTTTCTCTTTCTTTCTTTCTTTCTCTCTCTTTTTCTCTTTCTTTCTGTCTCTTTTTCTTTCTCTCTCTCTTTCTTCCTCTCTCTCTCTCTCTCCATTTCTCTCTCTTTCTCTCTCTTTCTCTTTCTTTCTCTCTCTTTCTCTCTCTCTCTCTCTTTCGCTCTTTCTTTCTTTCCCTTTTTCTCTTTCTCTCTCTCTTTTTCTCTTTCTTTCTGTCTCTCTTTCTGTCTTTCTTTCTCTCTTTCTTTCTCTTTCTCTTTCTTTCTTTCTCTTTCTCTTTCTCTGTGTGTGTGTGTCATTCTCTCTGATTCTCTCCCTCCCTCCCTCTCTCTGTATGTCTGTCTCTCCCTCTTTCCCCGTCTGTCTCCGATTCAATCCCTCCCTGTGTCATTCTCTATCTGTGTCTCTCTCCGTCTCTCTCCCTCCCTCTCTTTCTCTCTGTCTCTGTCTGTCTCTCTGTCTTTCCCTCCCTCCCCTTCTGTCTCTCTCTGTGTCTGTCAGTCACTCCCTCTCTCCCCTCCCCTCCCCTCCCCCACCCCGGGAAGCAGCAGAAGGGCCGGTATGCCGGAGGTGTGGCTGGGAGGGAGGTGGACGGAGGTTACGGACACCTCCTCCCGCAGCGGGCGAGGGAGCAGGCGGGGTGAGCACCCAAGGCTACCGTCATCTTAAGCACCACCGAGGCTGTCGAGGGAGCCGCGATGGAGCCGCGACCGGCTTCCCTGCCTGACGCCTCTGCCGGGCGACAGCCTCGGTGGGGCTTAAGATAACGGTAGCATTGGGTGCTCACCCCGCCTGCTCCCTTGCCCGCTGTGGGAGGAGGCGTCCGTAACCTCCGTCCACCTCCCTCCCAGCCACACAGCCCCAGAGACAGAGGGAGGAAGGGAGGGCCACATTTACACAGAGCAGGGAGGGCTGTTGGAGGGCCGTATTAAACCGACCCCCGGGCCGCAAATGGCCCCCGGGCCGGACTTTGGACATGCCTGTTTTAGATGTACAGTATATTCAAAACAGGTGACGTTTAACAAAAGGAACCAGCTGAATTAGTCCACATAATGTTGCATTCTATTACCTTTAATGTGATGGACTGTACAGCTGAAAAAGTGTGTGTGTGTGTGTGTGTGTGTGTGTGTGTGTGTGTGTGTGTGTGTGTGTGTGTGTGTGAAACATCAACAGTAATACTATGCTTCCCACATTCTGCAGTCCAGAGAGGGGCCAAAGACAAGAGACTGTACCATCTAAACTGGATAGGGAAGGAAAGAAAAAGTTTGGGGTAGCCATACTCTAGAATGTCTCTGAGTATAACTATTAGGTTAAAAGATTATAGAATTCTGTCTATAGAACCAGGTGTTAGCAAATAAATAACTGGATTTAATTGGACCACACTGTGTTGTCTTTAGGATTAGGCTTGACACTAACTCAATCACCATTGGCAACTTACAAATAAGGTTTAAAACAGGAGTCAAAAATAAATTGTATCTTAGGCGGCATGTGAGCATCCTTTTTGCAACTCCAGGGCCCATAAAGTCAATCCATATTTTCTTTTGGGAGGGGGGTGGGAAGTTGAAATGAGCAATATACACAGGCATCGTAAACCTTGTAGTATTTGACAATATCGTTCTCACCCTTTAAGAACAAAAACACATCTAAAACTGGGGTCTTGTCTCAATCTCCTTTTGAAGTATAGGTCCCTGAAGCTCTTTTACTAATTCTAAGTCCAAGTGCTATTGCTAATTGCATCCTTCTACGTTAAAGAAATGGTATTCCCACAACATGCACATTCTTTTCCATCTTTGGAAATCAATTGCTTGTAGTCTTCAGGGATAAGTATATTGTGCATTTTAATTTGAAAATTTATTAGAAAGACCAATTCAGGGGTAGTGTGACATACTGGCTGGAACAACTTTTCTCAGTGCAAACTCTCTTCTAAGAACATAAGGAATACATGAGTATTCCCCAATATACACAAATGATCCTGCTGCTTTAGGACAGTCTTCCAAGCATGATTCAAAGTAATATTTGTCACCATTATCCTCCAGGCCCTCCATAAGGTCCTCCAGGCCCTCCATAAGGTTATCTTTCATTTTCTTCCAACTAACCAACCAACCAACCAGATCAAATAATCAGCTCCATTAGAATAATGTCCTATGACAAGGGTCTGCAAAGTCGGCTCTTTTAAGACTGGTGGACTTCAACTCCCAGAATTCCCCAGCCAGCCATGGCATGGCTGGCTGGGGAATTCTGGGAGTTGAAGTCCACCAGTCTTAAAAGAGCCGACTTTGCAGACCCCTGTCCTATGAGATTGACTCATGACAAGGTATGAGAATCAAGCATTCCCAGTAGTGGCTCCCATTCTCAGTAGTTTTTCAATAGAAATTCAATCATGTTTGTTCCTTTTCACCTTCTGTGAATTGTGAAGACCTCTATATTTGCACATCTTGCTCTGTGATGTAAATGTTGTCTTCTGGATGCATGGTATTTGCATTTGTTGGTTTTTATTTTTTCTCTTTTTATTTTTATACATATTTGGGGAAGGGTCCTGGTGTTGTTTTTTCTATGCTTATAGACAGCTGCCTCAGAGTCTTCAGAAATGAGTGGCATAAAAGCTAATTAAAATTCCCTTTAAGCTAATTAAGTAGGTAAATAAGCTAGTAAATGAATGTCATACACTATTAATGTTATGAATTTATTGCATACTGTTTATTTTTTAATGATGTATTTTACTGTTGTTATTTGCGTAATACATAATTATATAGTCTAAATAAATATGTCTCTGCTTGTTATTTGTGTGTATGTGTTTAAAAAAAACGTGATAGTTTGTTCAGCTTTTGTAGACAATTAACCTGATTTAAAACACAGCTATGCTAATAACTATGCTTATCTTTGTAATAAACAATTTGGCAAGTTACTTTGGATCCTTCTTTTCTGTTGTGACTACACATTACTGCTCGTCAATAGAATCCATTATAGATGTGTGCATTTAACAATAAAATAAAATATTGGAGTAAATTATATTTATGATAGCAAACTTTTGAACGTCATCCATCAGATTATTTCAATGTGTCTAACATCCCTATGTTATAGGGAAAGAATTCCCAGGAGAATGTAAGTGAGAAAGGAGGTTCCTTATTTGTTATACTAGATTATTTATTATTGAAGTTTGTTCACTTCAGATTGAAAAAACATTCTTCCCTGTTTATTCCATGTAGACACTACAGTTTCTTTATGCCAAGTCAAATGTTTATAATTATAGAAAGTTTTTTTTACCCTTCTGTAAAAAAAGGGTTCACTTCTGTGGTCCACTACTTAGACGGCCTTTGGATTTTACAAACCCCATTGAGTGCTGTGTTATGAGCAGAAAAACAAACTATGCCACTGACCTTTCCCATGACCTTGACACAAATTCCAATCTGCATTGATCAGAAGAAGGGAAATATGAATGGGATCTGTCCCTTCCTCCTTTTCACCATGCCTCATTCATTTCAAAGTGACAGAGGCAGAACAAAAAACCATAAGTTAGGAGTGAAAGGCCTTTTCTTAATAACAACATTCCCTTGGGGGCCTCACATTCTTTTCTTTCTGCATTTAAAGAAGCCAAGTCATTTTGTTCAAATGCTATATTTAACACAGTGTTATTGACAATTTTAAGAAATTGCATATTGTCCAAATCATACTTTAAAAGGCTCATCATTTTAAGAAATAAAGGACATGGCTTCTTTTTTTAAAAAAAAAAAAGTTTTCAAACCTCCCACATTTATTAACTGTACAGTATAATTTGTTTACCCCCTTTTAAAATTATTAAAATTCTGTAGTGTACTATAGTTTATGAAAAACAAGAAAATAGTAGCTAATTTGGGGAAAAGTTACAAATTCACTAAATAAATAGAAAAAACTAAAAATCTTAAACCACCTTACGACAATACCAAACTATAAATATGTTTGTTGGTATGCTAATTTTTTTTTTTAAAGAGGTATGTTATTTTACATATCGCTTTCTTTAGAAACTGAATTGATCTCCATGCCTATTAGGTTAACTAAGAATAAAGCCCTGTGCAAATCTAATCCAAAATAAGTGAATGTAATGGGGCTTAGTCCCAGGTTACTGTGCACCAGCATTGCAACCTAAAGCAAGATAGTGTTAATGAATCATAATTCCAACCATGGACAATGTTTGTATCCATTAATAGAAAGGCCATGTCTCTTGGCGGTTAGTATATGCTAATTCACTGGAGAGGTAATGAAAGAGAACAAATATCTTAATTGCTTGGGAGTCCAAAGGGAATCCAAATATAGTTTAGTAATGTAATTGTGTTAATATCATCTATTTCTGCCCCTGGCTTCTGATGCTGCATTTCTCAACTCTTATCTTGGAACTGCATTTTTCTTTTCTTTTCTTTTTCTGAAACCAAAAATAGTAACATCTCCCCCCTCCCATTTTTTAATTCACTCAGTACAAATCCATTGATTGTCCAGAATACAAGTCATGTTAATTGCCCTGCTCTTCCACTGTATTTCCTTTAGTCAGAATTTTTTTCTCTGCCTCTATCCTCCATAGCTTAACATTTTTGAAGGGAGTCAATACCTTGCCAAAGACTTCCGTGACTGCACTTCCTTTAATAGTTCCAGGGCTCTCTATATCTTTTTTTTTTTTTTTGGTAAACATTTTCAATCATCTTGAAAGTCATAAAAACTGAAGCTTTATGGTAACAAAATACTTATTTGTCTCTTTAAGTGCTTGTCTGTAATTCAGTTTAATGTGGCTGCACTTCTCCATGGTTTCTCCTTGCCTAGAGGAGGTTTGAATCGATTTAGTCATTGTGCTAGTCTCAGTAACAAAGTACCACATAAAACACAGACGATGAAAAGAGTAACTTTCCTCATAGGGGAAAAAAAGCACATTTATCAATGAAAATAAATTTTGTATGCCAGGTTTATATTTGAAAGGTGGAAAATAGCACTAAATAGAAGAGATTGTGAGAATTATAGATGGGTATAAATTCTTGTCTAAATCTCTTCTTTATTACCTGAAATAAATATGTTAAAAATAGTGGTTACAAAAAAATTACATAACTATATCTGCTGAATAGTCTCTGTTCAATATGCAGATTACTTAATCTGATTAAGGTTTTCTTGACATATTATGCCTGAGAGTGCAATATCTCACAATTTCATTATTTTAGAACAATGAACCATTGGGAAAAATCTAATAAATGTCAACTTTTTAGCACTGCTTCTTATACTGGGCTTTATGTTCTGTTCTGATATCTGACATTTATATAAAATTGCTCTTTTCCCCTTTAAAAGGAATGGAAACAGCCACTGAAAGAATTATTAAAACATACTTCTATGTTTTTTAAAGTAAAAACATAGCTGAATATAAAAAGGGAAAACATTTTCATTAATATTTGGTTTCTAACTATTTACCTAGTATTAATATACCTACCTATCTACTTTTATGGTAACTATAGAGAAAGAGTGAGAGAGGCACAGTACAATTTACCTGAAAAGAAAACTAGTTTTATCCCTGATACATTATAATCTTTGCATATTTTTCTTGATAGGGCTTTGTCTTTCAATACTACATAACAGTCTGATTTAATGTACTATGATCTTTTTTATGGAAATATTGTGCACGCTATATTTAATGCTTGCAAGTGGTTAAGAATTTGTCTGGTTTGTGACTGGGTAATATCTGAAGGTATTCTGATGGCAGACTTAATGAACCTATGGACACACCTTTCGTTTAGTAGATCAGAGCACAACTTGGCATTTGGCTATGCTTTACAGAAGTATTGGAGGCCTATCCTAAGCAGGCAATTTTCCTCTACAAATCACACCCAGAACAGGAGTTTTATGAATCAGGATACATTAAGAAAATAGTTTCTTTTCTTTTGTTACATTGTTCTGTGACAATCTATAAAACATAGACTGTTATCATGGAATTAATTTGTTCCGAACATAGATAAGCATAGTTTGACAACTCGTGAAGCTTTCCTAACCTGCTCCTGAGTTGCCATAGGCAGAGGGATGGGGAATCATGCCTTGCAGCTGCATCAGGGGGTCTCAGGGGGTTTTTAGCTCATAAATTATTGTCCATTTTAGGGGGTACCAGGGAGGGGGGAGGGTATAAACAGGCAGAGACGAACGAGGAAAGTGGGGGCCGGGCCAGCAGGCGACGGAGGGTAGCGGACGGATCCATTAGGGGGGGGAAACACAAGTCGTTCCAATGGAGGGCATTCCCATCCAGAAGGTCGTGGGGAGAGGCAGGTCCGAGGGGAGGCAAGTTCCATCCTCCCGGTTGGGGACTTGTAGCCGTTGGTTACAAACGGTCAAGTGTCACAACCCCCGCAGGCTAGGTGGTCAGAGAATACAGAGCCAGGGCTTGAGGCTGATGTTTTGCAATGCCAGGTCCGTTGTCAACAAAGCCCCCCTCATCCATGACCTTGTGTCAGAGGGGGAGCCGGACCTGGCAGGAATTGCGGAGACCTGGTTGGGCCACGAGGGTGGACTTCCCCTCGTTGAAATGTGCCCACCAGGTTACCGTGCCTTTCATCAGCCACGGGCCCTAGGCAGGGGTGGTGGGGTAGCGGTCATTGTTAAGGAAGGTCTTGAGCTGAGAGAGACCACTGTGCCACAGACCACCGGTTGTGAGTCCCTCTGCATGAAGTGGGGCCTAGGGAGGCAGTTGGGCATGCTGGTTGTATACCTGGCTCCCCGCTATGTAGCAGCAGCCCTGCCCAAGCTCCTGGAGGTGATCGCTACGGTGGCAGTTGAGACCCCCAGACTTTTAGTCATGGGGGACTTTAACCTGCCATAGGTGGGCGAATCATCCGTGATAGCTCGGGAGTTCATGGCTTCCATGACGGCCATGGACCTGACCCAATTAATTCAAGGCCCCACCCATGAGGGTGGACATACACCGGATCTCATCTTTGTCTCTGGCCAATGGAAGAGTGATCTGGGTATAGGGGATATAGTCATCATGCCCTTGTCATGGTCAGACCACTCACTTCTCCGGCTCGACTTTCCAACCGCTACTCCCCTCCGCGGGGAGGCGGAACCTGAGTCATCAATTTGGTTCCGCCCCAGGCGCCTGATGGACCCTGATGGGTTCCAGGCGGCGCTTGGGCCACTTCCTGTACCCCTGACCCACGCCCCGATGGAGGACCTCGTGGCCGCATGGAACACTGCGACCACGGGAGCCTTGGATCGGGTCGCGCCCTTGCGGCCTCTCTTGCGGCGGCGAGCCACCCTGGCTCCTTGGTTTACCGAGGAGCTGGGGGTGATGAAACGCCACAAGAGATGCCTAGAGAGAAGATGGAGGTCTACCCGATCTGAATCTGACCGGACACAGGTAAGAGCCCATTTACGGACTTACATTGTGGCGCTGAGAGTGGCCAAACGTCATCATTGTGCCACTCTCATAGCATCCGCAGATAACCGCCCTGCCGCCCTGTTTAGGGTGACCCGCTCCCTCCTTCAACAGAGGGTGCGGGAAGCCCCATTACAGGGTAGAGCAGAGGAATTTGTGACTTATCTGCAGGAGGAAATCGCTCAGATACAGAACGAGTTAGCCCCCATTGATGGTCCAGTGGGATTGCACGAGACAGATCTTGTTTGGGAGGAGTTTGACTCCGTTACTTCCGAGGATATGGACAGGTTACGTTGGCGACTGCGAGCCACCACATGTTTATTGGACCCGTGTCCCTCCTGGCTTGTACTGGCATCCTGGGAGGTGACACGAGGCTGGCTCCAAGAGATTGTCAATGCTTCTTTAAGTGAGGGATCCTTACCTGCCTCCCTTAAAGAGGCCATGGTGAGGCCCCTCCTGAAGAAGCCCTCTTTGGACCCAGCTTTATTAACCAACTATCGTCCCATCTCCAACCTTCCCTTTTTGGCGAAGGTTGTTGAGAGTGTGGTGGCACAACAGTTTCCCCGTCACCTGGAGGAAGTTGATTATCTAGACCTGCGCTTTCGGCCCGGGCATAGCACCGAGACGGCATTGGTCGCGTTGGTCGATGATCTCTGGAGGGCCAGAGATGGGGGTTGTTCCTCCATCCTGGTCCTATTAGATCTCTCGGCGGCTTTCGATACTATCGACCATGGTATCCTATTGCATCGGCTGGGGGGGTTGGGGGTGGGAGGCACCGTTTTACGGTGGTTCTCCTCCTACCTCTCTGGCCGATCGCAATTTGTGTTGACAGGAGAGCAGAGGTCGACCTCGAGACCCCTCACATGTGGGGTGCCTCAGGGGTTGATCCTCTCGCCTCTCCTGTTTAACACATATATGAAGCCGCTGGGCAAGATCATCTGTGGCTTTGGGGTAGAGTATCATCTCTACGCTGATGATACTCAGCTGTATATATCTACCCCAAACCACCCCAATGATGCCGTAGCGGTGATGTGCCAGTGCCTGGAAGCCGTGCGGATCTGGATGGGAAGTAACGGACTCAGGCTCAACCCGACCAAGACCGAGTGGCTGTGGTTTCCGGCTGCCCGATTCAACCAGCTGACTCCATCGCTGACCATAGGGGGCGAACATCTTGCCCCTGTGGATGGGGCGCACAACTTGGGTGTCCTCCTGGATACCCGGCTGTCCATGGAAGATCAAGTGACAGCCGTGGCCAGGAGGGCATTTTACCAGGTTCGCCTGATACGCCAGTTGCGCCCCCTATTGGATCGGGACGCCCTTCGCACAGTCACTCATGCTCTCGTGACATCCCGACTGGACTATTGTAACTCTCTCTACATGGGGCTCCCCTTGAGGTGCACCCGGAGACTTCAGTTGGTCCAGAACGCAGCCGCGCGAGCAATAATGGGAACCTCAAGGTTTACCCATGTAACACCGCTCTTGCGCGAGCTGCACTGGCTGCCTGTCATCTTTCGGGTGCGCTTCAAGGTGTTAGTTGTCATCTTTAAAGCGCTCCATGGCTCGGGACCTAGCTATCTGCGGGATCGGATCCTTCCCCATACATCCTCATGGCCGATTCGCTCCCACAGAGAGGGACTTCTCCGGGTGCCGTCCACTAGACTATGTCAGCGGGCGACGCCCAGGGGAAGGGCCTTCTCTGTGGCGGGCCCAGCCCTCTGGAACGACCTTCCCCCCGATATCAGGACAACTACGGACCTCCGCTCCTTCCGTCTAAAACTAAAAACACATCTTTTTCGCTTGGCCCGCCTAGTGTAGTCTCTTTTATGGTTAGGGATTTTATTAACTAATTGGGGGGTTTTAGCGCAGAGAGTACTGTTTAATCTACCTTTTACTTAATTATTTATTTATATTTATTGTGTTTAACTTTGTACTTGTTTTTAATTCCCCTGTGCCCCGCCTCGAGTCCCCTCGGGGAGAGAGAGCGGGTTAGAAATAAAATTATTATTATTATTATTGTTGAGGAATTCGCACCTCAGTCAAAACAAAACACATCCTAGCTGCCCGAAGTCAAGGCCATCTCCATGGAGACCCACAGTGGCTGGAGGGACTGACTTCTACGACCCACAAAATTGCTTTGTTGGGGAATGTGACTGATGACAGACCTTGGGAGGGGTGGGAAACAGGATCAGAGACAAGGCGCAAACCAAGTGGCGCAAACCAACTGGCTTCACTTAGTCCCTGCCAACATGGCACTCCTAATAAACAACTGGGTTTTCTTGAAACTTTGTTTAAAAATCCTGCTTTTATTAGGGCATTGGTCAGAACCCTGACATAGTTATTATTATTATTATTATATTTTATATGTGTGTGTGTGTGTGTTAGTTTTTATGAGCTGATCAATAAATTTTAAATTTGAGAGACCAAGATAGATCTATTTCGAGCTTATTAGCTCTCATCAGTTGGCCATACCCTTTACTGGGATTCGAACCGGGGCCTAGCAATTCAGCCTAACTGGCTCTACCTTATTGCATCAGCTGAGACAGGAGTATTTAGTATAGATAATTGTTTTCACAACTTCCTGTTAGGGCCCCATTAAGAGAGGAGACATACTGTTTCCTTCTCTGCCTTTCGGCTCATCACCAGAGACCATCTAGACAGAGAACCATGAGTTCCATTGTGTAAATTTTTTTTTAGATACGTGTGTTAGTTTTTATGAGCTGATCAATAAATTTTAAATTTGAGAGACCAAGATAGATCTATTTTGAGCTTACTAGCTCTCATCACCAGCAATTAGCTCTCATCACCAGCTCTCATCACCAACAATACCAGCATATATATATGCTGGTATTGTCTTCAGGTGTTTTCCGGTGTAAGTATGAAATTGTTTTTGCAACGTTTCGGCAAGATCTCACTTGCCATCTTCACGCTTCGGTCTGCGGTTACGAAGGCGTCACCCTTCCTTAAATCTTCGTGGTGGTGGTGGAGTGCTGACTGTTGTTGTGAGTGGGTTGATTGGCTGTGCAGCTGTATCATGATTGGTAGATTGATGCTGATTGGTCTTATTTGTATGTTTCTCCTTATTTTGAATTTCAACGGCTTGGATGGAGGGTGGAGCTTGTCTGTTGGTCAGTGCTGGTTTCCAGATGTCTGGTAGGTGGGAGGTGTCATCACGGTTGCTCATATTGTTAGGTTGCTTCTCTATTTCGTTGGCTTCTCTGATTAGTCTCCTGTTCAGCTGTTCAGCCTTGGAGATCAATTTAGTTCTTTGAAAGTCAATATCATGTCCTGTAGTTTTGAAATGTTGAGGTATTAAGATGATTTTTTACTGCATTCTTATGTTCTGTGACATGTGCACTTATTCTTCTGTTGGTTTGTCCTATGTAAGTGGCCGGGCAGATTTTAGAGAAATAGAGAAGCAACCTAACAATATGAACAAATGTGACAACACCTCCTGCCTACCAGACATCTGGAAACCAGCACTGACCAACAGACGAGCCCCACCCTTCATCCAAGCTGTTGAAATTCAAAATAAGGAGTTCAAAATTCAAAATTCTGCCTGGAAGGCTCCTAGGGTGGAGCTGAAAGGCTAAAGAGAAGCAATATGCTTCCTCCCATATTTGGGCATACCAGGTGCTTTGACATAACACTGTGTGTGTGTATGTGTGTGTGCGCGCGCACATGCGCGCATGCGCACATGCGTGTGTGTGTGTATGTATATGTATACACATACACACATTCATACATACATACATACATTTTCATTTGTATTTATACATTTTATAGACCACTCCTATCTGTTATGACTTTGGACAGTTTACCTAATGTAACAATGACAATATAATAAAAACACAGAATGCATCATCAAAAACAATTTCAGTAAGCACTACTGTTTGAGGACTTTGATAATCACATTCTTCCTACCTGTAGACTTATGTCCCTATTACTATTGCTGCTGTAACTGTTGTCCTTTTCTCCCAAGTCCTATGACTGATGTCTTCAGCCAAACCAGCTCATAATAGTAGTAGAAGGATTGCCATTTTCTTGTTCCAGCACTTCAGTTTTGTTGGTGAGAGGTGTGTTCTGCCTTCTTCTCTCCACTGAGCTCTCTTCTTTTCTCTCTTTCCTTTTGACTTTGTTTTGTGCTTGGGGTTCTTGATGCACCCTAGTCCAGTTTCCATTGGTATTCCAATGGATCTATTGGATCAGCTCCATTGAAATGTCCAGTCTCCATTTGCCATTTTGCATGTAAGGCAAGTCCAAGCTGTGACATGACAAAACCAATAAATGTGACATAACCTGTTAATTTTCTTGCAATGATCATGGAATAGAAGAATGAGAATGGCTTGGATTTTTTCTTAAATCCATTATTTTGACCGATCTGGAGACCTAGTTGTTTATATTTTTATAATTTATTTACACATGGTTGCATTGAAACTTAATAACAACAAAAATTACAAGGATTAACTCACAAGTAATCAATGCAAAATAAAAACCTTTCCTCAAAAGTATTCTTTAAAAACATCTATTCAATGCCCATGAAAACCTATGAAGGAAAAAAAATCAAATCAGAAATGCAGCCAAATTGCCTTTTAAATTACTTAGCTTTATGGTAGTACTGGTGATTTTATAAACAGCAAATTTCTATCAACCCAGACCAAAGATAGGGGCAATATATACTAGAGAATATTTTTATTTCATTACTTCACTACAGGAGGACTAATTTCCATCTACATTTGTGGTATTAAAGTCTTAATAGAGCTGTACCTTCATTTTCCCCAAAATTTCATCAACAAAGATGCTGTTAGATCCAAGGAACCAAGAATGGCATGTTATTTCTGAGTAGTTCTTTATTGTTGTTCACCTATAGACAGAATCTTGCCAGACTAAAGCAATTATCAACATAATTATTAGATACACTCTGTGTAATTCTGGAGTGGGGTTTGCCATTGCCTTCTTCCTGCTTATCAGACATTCCCAAGTCCACTATCTCTTTGTCCACTTAGAATGAGCCTCCTTCCTGTGACTCGAGACTACATTCCAGCAGGATTTCCAATGAAATTCCTTAAAATGTTACAAAATGGCTAATCTGGTGGCAAAGTGATCCTCATCTGCTTGAAACATTTGTCTTGCTTTTCATTGGCCTCAATAATGTTTTATATTATGAGGACGCATTCTCCATTAAAAATGAAATAGACATTTTCTTGGGGGTCTGATTCTCACTAGATGTCAGTCAATCAGCCCGATGATGCTAGGCCTTCTCCCTTTTCCATTATTGAGTGCTAGCAAGTACTACTGCTTTCATGCACCACACATGTTTCCCTTTTGAGGTTTACCCTACTGAATCATTGGGAAGCTAATTCACATGCTTTTCTTGTTCAGAAGGTAGAATCTCTGAAAGAGCAATAATGCTTCATCTCATAAAAAGTTATGACTTCTATCCTAAGTGTTAACAAGAAATTATTTTTTAATTCCACAGATTGTTTTTTTTAATGATGTTCCTACTTTTAAAGAAAATGAATAGTTATGTAGATGTGCCGTTCAACAGCTTTTTTGCTTTCAAAACTCATGATGAAGGACCTATTGTTACAAACAAGTTAGTAAGATAATTATAGTAGTTGAGATTTGTTTCCTTAGATACATAACAGAACCCAAACATTTTGGTTGCAATTTTGTGGCCATGGCTTCAGAGTTATATTTGATTAAAAATGCAGTGCTGCTGGATTGCTTCGAGCCAGGGAGTGCCTGATATCACTAAAAACGTCTTAGAAGTGCTACTAAGTATTATTGCAACATATTCTATTTAAAGGGATATTTAGTATCAACTATAAACCCAATACCATATATCACTTACAATATCTCTGGTGGCCGGAACAGAAAAAATTATCTGATATCAATCAAAAATTAAATTAGTGGGGAGAGAGGAGGAGGGAGGGGGGAGGAAGGGGGAGAAGGAGGGAGAGGGAGGGGGAGAGAGGGAAAGAGAGGGAGGGAGGGAAGGAGGGAGAAATATTACTTTAGAAAGTAATATCTAATAGTACTTTAGAAAGCAAAGCAATTGCAGTGAGGAAGGTGCATATTTATCTTTACTGCAGCAACCATTTAAAAAATAACCCCAGCTGAAAGACTTCTTTCACTTTCTAAACTTTCCAAAGAAAATCAGTGTTAAAAGGCTCCCTTGCTCTGAAGGATTCCAGAGCAAGGATAGATAACTCAAAGTAGAAAAAAATGTTGAAGAACTACTATGTATTCATCAAGATATTAGATATTATTCATCAAGATATTAGTGGACTAGAGGAATGCTGTCAATATAATTTACTTGGACTTCAGCAAGGCATTTGATAAAGTAGACCATAACCTACTATTACATAAAGTAGAAAAATGTGGGTTAGACAGCATCACTATCAGATGGATTCGCAACTGGCTGACCAACCGCACTCAACGTGTAGTCCTCAATGGAACTGCATCTACATGGAAGGAAGTATGCAGTGGAGTACCCCAAGGCTCTGTTTTGGGCCCAGTACTCTTCAACATCTTCATCAATGATTTGGATGAGGGGATAAATGGGGAACTCATCAAATTTGCAGATGACACCAAGCTGGCAGGAATAGCAGAAGATAGGCTTAAGATACAGAAGGATCTTGACAAAGTTGAACATTGGGCACTATCTAACAAAATGAAATTCAAAGGTGAAAAAAGTAAGGTTCTACATTTACACAAAAACAAAATGCACAGGTACAGTATAGGTGGTACTTTGCTCAATAGTAGCAACTGTGAGAGGGATCTTGGAATCCTAGCGGACAGCCATTTAAATATGAGCCAGCAGTGTGCAGCATCTGCCAAAAAAGCCAACACAGTTCTAGGCTGCATAAACAGAGGGATAGAATCAAGATCACGTGAAGTGTTAATACCACTTTATAATGCCTTGGTAAGGCCACACTTGGAATACTGCATTCAGGTTTGGTCGCCAGGATGTAAAAAAGATGTGGAGACTCTAGAAAGAGTGCAGAGAAGAGCAACAAAGATGATTAGGGGACTGGAGGATAAAACATATGAGGAACTGTTACAGGAACTGGGTATGTCTAGTTTAATGAAAAGAAGGACTAGGGGAAACATTATAGCAGTCTTCCGATATCTCAGAGGGTGCCACAAAGAAGAGGGAGTCAAACTATTCTCCACAGCACCTGAGGGCAGAACAAGAAGCAATGGGTGGAAACTAATCAAGGAGAGAAGCAACTTAGAACTGAGGAGAAATTTCCTGACAGACCAAATAATCAGTGGAAGAGCTTGCCTCCAGAAGTTGTGAATGCCCAACACTGGAAGTCTTTAAGAAGATGTTGGATAGCCATTTGTCTGAAATGGTATAGGGTTTCCTGCCTAGGCAGGGGGTTGAACTAGAAGACCTCCAAGGTCCCTTCCCTTTTTTTTAAACCACACATTTGCATAGTATGTCTGGAAAGTCAAGGAAACATGTGTAGGACTGGATTAGACATGCCTTATTAATGGGAAGACTATTGTGCTTGCTAATACTAGAATTGTTCATGACATCTGCCTTGCAGGAGAGGTGGTTTTTTTAATCACAGTCACCTAAGGCCACCAGTCTCCCCTCCACTTCTTAATTCCCCTTTAAACATTTCAGCTTGTGAAGCTCTAAATCAGGGGTGTCAAGCTGGCGGCCCATGAGCTGGATGTGTCACGTGCAGGCCACACCCACCCCAGCTCCGCAAAGGGCATAAACATTGCGATACATCACATGACGGCAATGGGACTTTGTGAGTTTGACACCCGTGCTCTAAATCCTTCTTCTCCTGAACAGTCCAGATTTCAAACTGTATCGGAATATTTTAAGTTACTCTTTCAAGATTGATGGTATTTTTTACCAAAATCTGTCTTTAATCTTTCAGAATATAATGATTACTTTTATAGATGTATTGTTTTATTTAGTTGTACATTCCCCAGAATCACTTCATTTGATATTGATGGCCATTAAAAAAAAGATTATTATTATAAGTAGTTGCACAGCCAGGCAGATGTTAAACTGGATTTGGCATTTTTAATCCATCTTTTGAGTCCTTCCCAAGGACCTAGGAGAAACCAATGTTTTTTTATGGTGGGAAAGATATTGTCACAGGTTGTAGGCTGTTCTAGGCAAACTTGCGTTTTGCAATTAACTGATGGAGATTTTCTCAATGGTGATAGTGTTCAAATGGTGCTCTAGTTACTTACTAAATATACAGGGGATTTTGCATGGGATAAAATCATATGGGATATGGGCTTATATGAATGTATATCATTATATAAACTGAATATAAAAAAGCATGTAGTGAAGAACTGCTTCCAAGACCTACTGAAAGAAAGACATATTGTTAAAGTTATTAATATGAATTGACTGAGTTTGCTATTGATGAAAAAAAGGCTGCTAGACTTATTTAAAGTTGTAATCTATTTGGTGAATACTTTAATTAACTACACCTATATTTGTTAATGATAGTCTTCTGTTCAACAATGCTGAAAACTAACAAAGATGAATTACAGAAAATCATGAATTGGGGATCAACAACAGTTTCAATAGCTGTCAAAATATTGCCATAAAGGTAGATGTAAGAGGAATATAAAAGGAAATTTGAGTATGGCTTGGTTGGAGAACATTTGGACATTTTCATGCTGTATTCAAAAGCAAAATACCAACTTGCTTAAATAGGAAACTGTTTAATGAGGATACAGCACCTGTGCTGGCATATGGTAGCACAACATCAATGTTAAACACAAAAACGATACGGACCTTGAAAGTTACAGAAATAAGTAAGGAACAGCAAATGATTCTTTAGATCAGCAAATGCAATATGACATAAACAGCTGTAGGGGTATACAGCTTTCTCTGTATGTGAGATAGGGGGAGAGAGGGAGGAGAGAGAGAGGAGAGAGGGAGGGGGAGAGAGGGAGGGGGAGAGAGAGCTAGCTTCCAACAGATAGGGGTATGCAACATAATGAAGAGTGTAGTGCACAGAATTGGCAGTTGGCTGGTCACACCATAAATGGATCAATGCTGGACAGTAACAATCTTCATTGTATACCAATAGACCTTAAAAAACTCAGAAAAGACTCAAATAAATACTGGGTGGATCAATATTAATTGGAAAAGATTTGCAGTGTGTCAAAATACTTGGAAAATAAACATGAAGGTTCACTGCTATTGCAAGCCGGAAAATAGCTGCAGAAGCAATTCCAATTCATCCACTCTTTGTGGTGGCAGAATACAATTCTTAGGTGGAGTAATGTTCCTTATAAGTATTCTGTACTTCTGATCTCTGGATTTTATTGGTCACTTGTTCTGTTCATTTCTATAGAATGCCCAAAAACTTCATGTAGCCTTCATGTAGAGATCAACTACTCTACCTAACCTTGTTCTCTCTAACCAGCCCTGTCTGCCTAATCAATGTTTAATAGACACTATATTTATAATCTCCCTACCAGTGGCGTAGCGTGGGTTGTCAGCACCCGGGGCAAGGCAAGTAATTTGCGCCCCCTAACCCCTGGATTTTAGCACTCGAGTCTCTTCCACTCCATCGCCCGCCGCAGGGCCCCCGCCCGCCGCCGCCCCCTCCTCGGCAGCGGCTGTGGCACCCGGCGGCGAGGCAACCCCTTCGCTCATCCTTCTCGGTGCCTTTCTAGCCCTCCCCCGGGGGAAGCAGCGGCATCGAGGACGGGGAGGGCGCAGCATGTGGGAAGCGAGAAACGGGAAGGGGGGAGAGGAGGGGTGCAGGAAGATCCGACGGCAGCGGGGTAGGGGAGGCAGCCGCAGCCGGCAGGTACCCGAAAGAGCTGGCCTCCCTTCGATCCGGAGAGCGGGACGCCTCTCCCGCCCTGTCAGCTACATCTCCGCGCATTCACAAGACCGCTGCTGAATCAGCTGGAACGCGCGAGCTCTCCCCACCTTCCGCCCGCCGAGCTCTCTTCCTTTTCCCTGCGATTTCCCGCCCCCTCCCGGTTTCCTGGATTCCGGATCCCCCCTCCCCCGCCCGAGAAATAATACTAATAAAAATATGAAAAATCCCCTAAGATCCTTTCCCCAAGGAAGAAGACGGGGCGACGGGGAGAAAACGCCTCCTCTTGCAGCCGCTCTTGCTTCGGGTGACGCTTCTCCGGTCCCCGCGGCGGTGGCCACATTCCCCGGCTGCCGCTGTTCCTGCCTTACTCGATCCCCTTTCCCGAAGCGACGGGGAGCTGCGAGTGCGAGCGCGCCCCCCCAGATGTTGCACCCGGTGCGGCCGGCACCCCCTGCACCCCCCACGCTACGCCACTGCTCCCTACCCATCTTAATTTTTCTACTTAATTTTAAGGACAAAAATTTCAATTTGAGTTTTAGGTCATGTACGATTTGTGCTCTCTGCTTTCCCCTCAAAGCATATTATATAAACAAGAAAAAAGGTTTTAATTTCTCTTTTTACAAAATTGTTTCTATAAAATTTCCATTTGCACCATGGCAGAGTTTTGGAATAATCCATTGGAACTAGACCTTCTTGTCCTTCTCTCTTTGAACAACAGCCCAACTTTTTCGTCCTGTTCCCTGTGAACCATAGAACTAGCAAAGCTACATTTCCCCCCTAACTTTTCAACCTTGACTCTCAGGGCTAGTTTTCTTAATAGTATAGGATTGTTTTCTTATGAGAACATTAGTGAAGTTTCACAGAACTGTTTTTTTAAAGCCTCACAATCATCACAGCAGATATGCCTTTGTTTAATCTTCTCAGTTTTCTTAACCAATTTATTATTGTGGAACTGTACATATGGAACAAACCATACTGTTCCATCTTATTTCCAGGTACAGATCATGACTTCAGATCATTTTCTTCTGGGGACTTTTATTCTTTCTTCCACCCTATTTTTATTCTGTTCTAAAGTTTCTACTATTCTAACATTAATCATCTCATTGTCAGAGTTCCAAATAGCATCCAAATATAAATCAGAATCCAAGGCAAAGTATTGCTCAAAGTTCCAATTGATTAAGAGAGCCATGTTGGCACATCTGGGAAAACCTGAATCTGAAAGCTTCCTGGTTTCCCCACCTAGTTGAAAGTTCAAGATCTTGCCTCCACAGCCACAAGTCCATCACATGGTCCAATTTTCCACTGCCACACTGGCAGTTCCACCCATCCAGTTCCGGACAAGTGCAGAGGTGTGAAGACAAAGGATGACCGTAGCTTTCTAGAAAGAATTTTGTTGTGGCTACATTTATCTCACTTCTACAATCTCCCCTTCCATTTTCCCACAATAGAAAATGCATAGTAGAATAATAGAAAGTGTAGTACGCCAAAGATCCAGAAGAAAAGATGGCTGTAGGCCTAACACTGATATTACTATGAATTATTGTGATTTATAAGTCAGTTTTAGTTATGATTCTTCTGTTTATAATTGGTTCTTATCTTGACCTTCTCATTTGCTCTTGACCCATTAAGACATGGATTTCTATGCAATCTTAGTCTTCAATGCATCTTAGTAGAATCAATAGAAGTCCCTCATATTCTGTTCTTCAGGTTTAAGCCTGAAATTGGTCTCTTATTTAATAGAGGTTGCCAACCAAATTAACCTCCTTGGACATCCCAACAGAAGAAAAAGATTTCAGTACCATTGTTATGCAAGGAACATGTCAGAGTGCTTCATTTTGCATTTTATATTTACATACGCACCATAAAGAAATAGAAGTGTAGTGATTTTTTGTAGAAACAAGTTGAAAATTGCATTTAAAAACTATATTTAAAAAGTTTGAATAGTTGTCTTGATTTTTTATTAAAGGAAGAGCTTGATCATTTTTTTTGAACCACAAATAAACAATTTCCAGAATAATAGCCAAAGAATCAGGAGGCAACTTAAAAACTAATAAATGACATGATTGGATGTGGGTGGTTTTTCTTCTAGGCTTTTTGTTCACTGAAATGAATGGCACTGTAAACAGGAGAATGCAGAGAAATCTGATACTGTTAGGATATGTCTGTTGTGTTTTAACCAATAGATGAATTAATTAATTCATTTGATCATTGCATAGATACAGCCCCCTTCATTCCTTTTAGAAATAATGTGCTCATTTAATTTCTCTAGTGGTTCAGAGATCTGTATTTAAATATATGATGACAACAGACGGTACTGTCTCTATACATATTTAGCTGCTAAATGAACAGGGAGAAGCATAAGGCTTGATGAACTCTGTTTGTTTGCTCTTTTGAACAACTGGAAAATAGATCCCAACATAACGGGAACTTTGGCATCTTATTTGTGAAACAGTTGAACAATTGGAAATTATTCCAAGCACTTAGCTAATTTTGGTGTTGTGACAGTGATGTTTGATAAATTGAAATGCAATTAGATAATTCAAGAATAAAAGAAGCTCTGCTTGTTTTATAAGATGTTTCAGCATTTTTCAAAATAGCCAAAACAGATTTTCAGTGGGTTTCTAGTGATTTAAAACTTTCCTATGTTTTTTTACGGTAAAGACATCTCAACCTCTCTTGGGTTTAAGATAGCATCTTTAAAGGGCATTGTGTACCTAGCTGACACAAATAAAATATTTTAATTATAGTAATAAGAATTTAAATTTTGTTTCATGCTCCATAATGTTAAATTTGGCATGCTGCAGAGAGGAATCTGCACAATAGGTTTTTCTATAACTCATTTAGACTGTTATGTTCATGTCAGTTTGACCTTGTAAAGAACACATTGTACTTTGAGAGTCTAAAAATGACATTCTAAGCAAATGTTCCTGCCTAACAAACTCTTTCTATAACTTTAGTTTATAATTTATTACACTGCAAAAGAAAGAAATAACTAAGGCCCAGTGTCTCTCTGTCACATAATTTTGCACCGTAGCACATACACAAAAAGACTTGTTTTGGGGGGGAAATGCTTATGGATAGAAATATTTACATCCTGTGCATTAGACTAGACCAGGGGTCTGCAAAGTCGGCTCTTTTAAGACTGGTGGACTTCAACTCCCAGAATTTCGCAATTTAAACACCTGCAAAATAGCATATGTCAAACAAACAAAAAGAGCATACTATGCTTCTGAAGCTTAGTATTGTTTTGGTGTCAGTTTTCTATAAACCTAGGGTAAGTAGTCATATAAAGGCTTTTTTTCAATAATGGCAGTAAGAAACAGACATGGCAGATGTGAGAAAACAAGACAAACAATTCCATCAAACATGGAAAATATGATGTTTCCCTCCTAAGAATATATCAACCATGTGGAAAATAGAAGTGATGGCCAGACACACAGAGGAAAAAGTGACCATAAATAGAATGAAGGCTTTGAGGGATAACTCCATATAGTTTGTTGCGTATTTATAATTTGGAGTAATAGTAAATTATTTTAATCTACATTTTTTTCAGCATTTTGAAATTGAGATTCATGAACTTAGTGAATTGCTAGAGTCATTTGTGTCGTGGTATATCATGTGATGATGGATCATGCAATTGGGCTTGACAGTATTCCTGATGTTAGAGTAAAAGCAATATTGCTCTTTTCACTTACATTTCCTTTAGTTCTTGCTGATGGGAAATTCAGGCATTGTTATTCTTCTTTAATATACCTGATAAGTAGCTAAGGATCACATACATATATATTTCACTGTTGACTAACTGAAGGAAGAGGATATCAATGGATCCTGACCAGTGGTGGTTTTCAAAAATTTTTAGAACCTCTTCTGTAGGTGTGGCCAGCTTTGTGGGAGTGGCTTGATGGCCATGTGACTGGATGGGAGTGTCTTGCCAGCCATGTGACTGGGTGGGCATGGCCAACTTGTAAAATGTGGTGAAACTCACTTAACAACACTTTTGCTTAGCAACCAAAATGTTGTCTCAGAAACTCTGGCATTTGAAGCATGTAAGTCTTAAAGCTGTCAAGTTACAAGACCCTTGCACCCTTAACCCTTTAGAAAAACAACCCCAGGTGTTAGATGGGTTCACAAAGGAGTCCAGACCGGTAAGATTGCAAGGCTTTATTTGTTAACAGCAACGATGAACAAGTCAAACGGCAACGAAGTAAAAAGCGCGCGCCTTCTGTCTGACAGCTCCTTTTATATCGAGCTGTCAGACAGAGAACCAATTGGCGCGTCTCCCGCTCTCGGCTGCAGCCAGTCGCGTCTTAACCAATCAGACGCGACTGGCTGTTGCCGGGGAATTCGAGCGGCTGTCAGAACACAACACTCCTTCCCCCCCAGTGAGTACGCATGCGGGCCCATTAGCATACATACTCGCCGAGGTAGGCGGGGCTGCGTCGACTCCGCCCCGAATGCCTCAGTGTTTCAACAGGAGTCGAAGGAGGAGGTCCTGCCCGTGGTAGCTCCTCCCGGCCGGGGGTGTAGCTCCGGGTGTCATCATCGCGGCCTAGCGTTTTCCCGGAAGCCATTGAATCAGGTAGGCGACCGCAAGGGGGCGTGCCGCTCGGGTTTGAGTCGAAATCGAGCCCCTGGCGTGCAGGGGTCGGGTAGGCCGGGCTTGAATGGGCCTGTTGATTTTTTGGGTCTTTTGTGGCTGGGCTTGGAGTCGTGAAGCTGTCGGGTTGCGGGTGACCCAGAAAGGGCTGTTCGAGCTCCGGCAGCCCCGGGAAACGTCCGGGGGATTCAAAACTGCCCGGTGGCTGCGGCGGAGCATGCATCCTCCCGGTGGTCGGGCCCTTCCTCGTCCGGTGGTGATGTCTGCTCTTCCAGGGCCGGGGACGGGTGGCGGCGCCTTAATTGATCCAAGTGGCGCCGCCACTCGGATCCATCGGGCCGTCCAACCCTGTAAGAGCAGGGGCCCGTTAGTTCTTTGATGGTTGCGGGAACCCATCGCGGATCCCCCGCGAAATTTCGGGCGAAGACGGGGTCGCCCACGGAGAAACGGCGGGGAGGGGGAGCCCCCAGGTTGCACGGCTGCACCTCATTGTAGAGGGGGTGCAGCCTGTCCAATTTGGTTCTCAGGCGGCGGCCCATCAGCAGCTCCGCGGGGCTTTTCCCTGTTGCCGGGCAAGGCGTAGAGTGCTGACCCATGAGGTAAGCATCTACCCTTGCGTGCCAATCCCCCTTGACCATCCTCCCGAGGGCCTCCTTGGCCGAGCGGACAGCCCGTTCCGCCCGGCCATCGGCGCATGTCGGATTCCCTGGGAGGCCAGGAATTCCTGGAAGGTGGTGGAGTGGAACTGCGGGCCGTTGTCGGAGACAAGGGTGTCCGGCAACCCGTGCGTAGCGAAAAGGCGCCTGAGCGCGCGCACGGTGCTCTCCGCGGTGGTGGAGGCCATCAGGATGACCTCTGCCCAGCGGGAGTAGGCGTCCACCACCACCAGGAAGGACTGGCCGTGAAAGGGGCCGGCGAAGTCGATTTGGACGCATGACCATGGGGACCTGGGGGTGTTCCAGTCCCGGTGGGGGGCCGAGGGCGGAGCGGGGCGAGAGGCTTGGCACGCCTGGCAAGTGCCCACGAAGGCGGCCACCTCTTCGTCCATGCGCGGCCACCAGACATAGCTCCGGGCCAAGGCCTTCATGCGGGCTATGCCTGGGTGGCCGTTATGGAGGGATTTGAGTACCTGACGGCGTAGTGATGGGGGAAGGATGACCCGATCCCCCCAAAGCAAGCACCCGCTGTGGAGCGACAGCTCCAGCTGACGGGTCTTGAAGGGCCGGAACTCGGTCGGCAGGGCAGCTGAGGGCCACCCCCGCAGAACCCAGGTGGAGACCCGGGAGAGGATGGGGTCGGCCCTGGTCAGCGCCGCCACGTCCGATGACGTGAGGGGGAGATCCGAGTCCGCCACAGCAAGGACGGAGAGGGCCGGCACCGGCTCCTGATCCGCCTGAGGGAGGGGGCAACGGCTGAGGGCGTCTGCGTGCCCCAGCTGCTTGCCCGGATGGTAATGCAGCGTATACTCGTATGCTGTGAGAAATTCCGTCCACCTGGTCATCCTGGGCGAAAGGATGGGGGGGGTGGGCCGGTCACTGGCCAGAAGCCCAAGGAGAGGCTTGTGGTCGGTGAAAACGGTGAAGGAGCGGCCGTACAGGTACTCATGGAATCTTTTAATCCCGGACACTACAGACAGAGCCTCCTTGTCGATCTGGCTGTAGTTGCGCTCCGCAGGAGACAGAGTCCGGGAGTAAAAGGCGACGGGAGCTTCTGAGCCATCGGGCAGGACATGGCTCAGGACCACCCCCAGGCCAAAGGGGGAGGCGTCCGATGCCAACGTCAAGGGCATGCTGTCAGAATACTGCACAAGCACGGCCTGTGACGTCAGCATCCCTTTGACAGCCGCGAACGCATGCGCTTCGCGGCTCCCCCAGCGCCAGGCCGCTGAGCGATCGAGTAATCGATGGAGCGGCTCGGCTAGTGACGCCTTGTGGGGAATGAAGGGCGCATAGAAGTTGAGCAGGCCGAGGAATGCCTGTAGCTCCGTCTTGGAGCTAGGCGTGGGGGCGTTGCGAATTGCCTCGACCTTGGACGGGGTGAGGTGGATGCCTTGGGCATCTACCACAAAGCCCAGGAACTCCACCCGCAGCACAGCAAATTTGCATTTGCTGCGCTTCAATTTGAAGCCCGCGCCCCTGAAAACAAGGAGGACCTTCCGGAGTACGTCGGCGAGGTCTGAGAGGCTGGAAGCAGCTATCAGGACGTTGTCGAAGTACGGAACGACGCCCGGGAGCCCATGGAGCAGCCGTTCCATGAGGCTCTGGAAGATCCCCGGGGCAACGGAAACGCCGAATTGGAGGCGGCGACAGCGAAAAGCTCCTCGGTGGGTGACGATGGTCTGGGCCTCAGCCGCATCGTCATCCACCGGCAGCTGCTGGTAGGCCTGAGCCATATCCAGCTTCGCGAAGATGCACCCCTGCCCCAAAGAGTGGAGCAGGTGCTGCACTACCGGAACTGGATATGGGTTCGCCTGAAGCCCGCGGTTGATCGTCGACTTATAGTCAGCGCAGATGCGAATGGACCCGTCGGGCTTGATGGGGACCACTATTGGGGTCTCCCATCTCGCCTGGTCGACGGGCTCCAGCACGCCCTGCGCCACCAGACGATCAAGCTCCGCGTCAACCTTTGGCTTCAGGGTGAACGGCAGCCTGCGGGCCTTGAGCCGAATTGGGGCAACCTGAGGGTCTAGATTGAGTGAAACTGGGATGCCCTTGTAGGAGCCCAGGGCACCGTCGAACACGTCCGGGAATTCGGCCAGAACGGCGTCCACGGGTGAGGTGGCAGGCACCCGGTGAACCCGTTGGATGGAGAGGCCTAGGGCGGCAAACCAGTCCAGGCCTATGAGCGCGGCAAGGGGGCGCTCGACAACCAAGATGGGTAGGAGGCCGGTAAAACGCCCGTACTGGACACGGACTCTGTGCTGGCCCTTTACTGCTATGGGGTTGCCCTGGTAATCCCGGAGCAGGGTCTCTGGCTGGGACAGGTCTCTGGCCTTAAGGGCTGGGCAGAGGCCCCTCAACTGAGGCCAGGAGATGAGGGACCGGGACGAGCCCGAGTCGACCTCCATTGACAGCGGTCGGCCCTCGAGGAGAAGGGAGGTGGAGATGCGCCTACGGTTGTTAGAAGGCAGCGGGGTGGCTTCCAGGAGGTCATCGGTCACGAAGCAGTCGGCTGCAGGTTGCGGCCGACGAGCCGGCTGGCGTTGGCCGTAAGTCGGGGCCTGGGAGGCCAGGGCAGCCACTGTGCGGGATGCCGGCGGGAGGTTGGCCCGGCAGACGCGGGCGATGTGGCCTTTCCTGTCGCACCGGCGGCATATGGTGTCCCTGAACGGGCAGACGCTCCGGAGATGGGTACCGCCGCAACCGATGCAGGCCGCGGCCGGTTGGCAGCCCGGCTGAGCTCTCGCACGGCCCCTGCCCGCGGCTTGGAGACGCGCCACTTGGTCGTAAGGCGGGAACTCCTCCGACGGGTCGAGAGGGGCCAGTTCGTCGATCAGGCAGGCCCTCGGGGAGGGCAGCGGTTGGGCGGCCTGGCTCTGGCACATCTCGGTGGTGGCGGCGGCGGCTAGTTCGGCGGCCTTGGCCTTCTCGATCGCCTGCTCCAAAGTGACGTCCGAGCGGACAAGCAGTCTGCGGCGTAATTTAACGTCCTTGAGGCCGCAGACAAACTGCTCCACCAAGGATTCGTCGAGGAACGGGGAGGCAAAGTCGCATAGCATGGCAGATGTGCGCAGGGCTTGCAAAAAGTCAGCGGCCGATTGGGCGGGCTGCTGGCGGCATTGCCGGAATGCGAACCGGCGTGATATCTTTGACGGAGCTGGGGCGAAATGGGCCTTGAGGCGGGCTAGCAGCGTGTCCCACTCCATGTCATGGGCGGCTGCTGGCGCGGCGATGTTCCGCGCCACCGCGAAGACGGCACAGCCGGCGCAGCTCAGAAATAGGCCCAGCTTCCTAGCCGGGGTTAGTTCACCGTGGTCGCCCGCGAGGAGAAAACAGTCAAAGCGGGCGAGGAACGCGGCCCACGATTCAGCAGGCGCGTCGTAAGGCGCAAAGGGTGGAAGGGTGGCCATGGTTTGGCTGAGGTAATGTCTCGAGCGCAGGCCGAAGGAGAAGTGACGGGGTGTCTCTTCGTACCCATAGGGAGAAGAGCCGCGTCGTGGAGGAATCAGTACCGGGCCCCAGTCCTCGTCGCCAGTGTTAGATGGGTTCACAAAGGAGTCCAGACCGGTAAGATTCCAAGGCTTTATTTGTTAACAGCAACGATGAACAAGTCAAACGGCAACGAAGTAAAAAGCGCGCGCCTTCTGTCTGACAGCTCCTTTTATATCGAGCTGTCAGACAGAGAACCAATTGGCGCGTCTCCCGCTCTCGGCTGCAGCCAGTCGCGTCTTAACCAATCAGACGTGACTGGCTGTTGCCGGGGAATTCGAGCGGCTGTCAGAACACAACACCAGGGGTGTTCAAACTCGACAGCTTTAAGACTTGTGAACATCAACTCCCAGAATTCCTCCTCTCGCTCTTCATCTTGATGATGTCTGGATGGGTGAGGGAAGGGAGCAGGAACCGGTTCTAAAAAGCATTGTAGATTTGTGGAACCTCTTCTATAGAAGAGGTTAGAACTGGCAGGAACCAATCCCTGATCCTGACATACCATATTTTTCGGAGTATAAGATGCACCTTGTTTCCTCTAAAAAGAGGCTGAAAATCTGGGTGCGTCTTATACATCGAATACAGCATTTTTTTGCCTCCTGAAACCCTGCCCCTTCACCAAAATGGCGGTGCGCATACCCTTATGGAGACTTCCAGAGAGCTCCTGGGGGCTGGGGAGGGCAGAAATTATCAAAAAACAAGGTGTTTTTGCCCCCCCCCCCCAGCTCCCAGCAGCACTCTATAAGCCACCATAAGGCTATGCATGCTATTTTTGACCAAAAAAATGGCCAGTTTTATGAAAAAAGGGCCGTTTTTCCTTGTTCCCCCCCCCCCGAGCACTCTGCAAGTCCCCTCAAGGCTGTTCATGCCTTTTATTTGAAAAAAAACAGCCCATTTTCACGAAAAATGGATCATTTGGGGGAGGTTTGCACAGTGCAAAAAGGGGTCCCCCCCCTTTTGGAAAGCTGTTTAGTTAGAGTGATTGATGAGAATTATTTTGGTCAAGTACTGTGATTTCCTTCTCCAGTACATGGGTAAATACACCTGGAAATATCTACCTACCTACCTACTCTCTTCCTCCCTACCTATCTACTGTTTCTCTCTCTCTCTATTTCTCTCTCTATTTTTCTCTCTCTATCCCTCTACCTACCTACCTATCTACACTCTCTCTCTCCCTACCTACCTACTGCATTTCTCTCTCTCTCCCCTCTATCTACCTATCTACCTACTCTCTCTCTCCTTCTACCTATTTACTGTATTTCTCTCTCTCTCTATTTCTTTCTCTATCCCTCTACCGACTTATCTATCTACACACACTATCACTCCCTACTTACCTATCTACTGTATTTCTCTCTCTCTCCCTCCCTCCCTCTACCTACCTACCTAACTACCTACCTACTCTCTCTATCCCTACCTACCTACTGTATTTCTCTCTCTTTCTCTCCCTCTCTATCCCTCTATCTACCTACCTACTTTTTTAAAACAAATGCCTCTTCAAAACCTGGGTGAGTCTTATACTCCGGTGCGTCTTTTACCTAAAAATACAGTACTTTAGTCCACTAAATACAGAGCATAGGAATCTCTTTCCTATCTGTGTAGGAACTAATGCTACCTAACATATACGAAATTACATAATAAAATCTAGGGGCCCTTTATGACTTTAGTTATTAAAAATTGTAAGCCTTTCAACACATTTTGGATCCCTAACTTTGAAAGCCGATTTGGACTAGTCATGTGGAATATGGACACATATCAGAGTATGTGAGTACCAAGAGAGTAAGAGTGGTGAGATATATTATTTGTGAATGTTAGAAATACAGTATTCAACCTAACCAATAACAATGGATTATTCTGTACATATTCTACTTAATTTTATTAGAAACAAAATGAAATGTCTTTCAAGCCAAATTATTTTAAGCCAAATTCCTGATTTCCTTTGCTGAGAAACCACATCCAGCAGTAATTCTGGAACCCACAAAAAACATTCAATACTGTTGCTCTGACACTCAGCTGGACAAACTGGCAAAGCCACTGTAAAGTTGTAAATAACTAAATTTGTGGCTCATAAAATCACTCTCCCTCCAGATGTGATGCAGAAACCACCAAATGCCTGACATTGTCTTGAGATATAAATCTCAGTTGGGGAACCATAAAAGAAATTGCTTTGAGATCATTTCTGATATAAACAACGTTGATAGTCATGATTTGCTTCAATAATATCAGTTGGCCACAGGCATTTTACACACACACACACACACACACACACACACACACACACATCACTCGCTCACTGCACACATACATACAAGCAGAGAAATCAAAGGAAATATTTAAATTGTATCACATGAAGTGTGAAATATAAATTCTATGCTTAATTCCCCACTCCCCAACATCTGATGCCATTGAAAGAGATTAATAGCAGAAAACAACTTATTTTATATGCTGTATGGTTATCTTTTTAGTTTCATTTTAATATCTGTCTGTGTTAATAAAAGCAAATAAAAAAGGTTCTTCTTCTCAAAGGACTGCTTATTCACACAAAACTCTTTCAATGACGTATCAGTTGTAATCTATTCCAGATTCTTGCTAGAGTAATGGCTTCATTTTCTTAGATGTTTAACCGGGAAGGAGGGAAGTTAATCTGATTTTCTAAAACTATATGATTTTGATATCTGAATGCAAGAGGACAAAAATGCATTCAAAGTACAATAGTTCGCTCTCCCTTTTTTTAAAGGCATTTTCTCTTACCTAAAGTCTGGTTGTCAGCTATAGCTAACAGAAAAGATATCTTCCAGGTTCATGAATTCTTAGAACTGAAAAGGACCATTTAATGCCATTAACTTCCAGGACTTCCTCAGTACTGGAATCCACTGTTAAGACATCCCTAACAGATGATTCTGTAAGCTGTTCTTGAACATATCTAGGGAAGGGAAGCTCACTGCCTTTCTTGGAAACTGATTCCACAGTTGTGCTTCTTTATTATTAGGAAACTTTCCTATTTATAGCCCTTGGGCTGTTTCTCAGACTTTACTTCTATAACAAAGGCCTGTGGCAATGGAAGCAGACTCTGAAGGGAGTCCGTTTCAAGTACTGCTAGGAAGAAAGGGTAATTCCTTTCCAGGGATTCCATTATGCAGTGAAATTGCTGAAAAACAATGAGGTTTCTGGAGTGTACACCTGCAGGCTGTACACACTAATATTCAGATGTTTGTGGCTGCATGTATCACAATCAGTTGTTGAATCCCAACACCACAACCACAAATGGCAGAACTGCTCTCGTAGCGGCACCTTCAGTTATCATATTTTTTTATGATTTATGGAAATATCAAGATCCCTCCAGGCTCTTCTTGGTCTCTCAGCAGGCTTCATTACCATGGACCATTGTATAGTTCTGGATCAGCTCAGAGAATTATAAATGGGTAGCACATATAAGGAAAATCTCTACAAAATGGTTTATAGGTGACAACTGCCCCGGGCAAGATTGGCCAAAATGTTTAGCAATATGTCCCAAAACAGTTGGAAATGTAAACAAATAACTGTCACATACTACCACATGTGGTGGACCTGCATTAAGGCAAGGAAAGTTTAGATACAAATTCATATATGGTTAGAAAAAATTAACCAGACAACATATAGAGTTTAAGCCAGAATTATTTTTATTAGGTATTATATCAGATGGCTATGATAAAGGGACAATATACCTAATATTACACAACTTGACTGCAGCAAGAATTGTGTATGCTCAACAGTGGAAGAGTGAAAACACTCCTTCAGAGGAAGAGACGATAAGGAAGATATTAGTCTGTGCGGAAATGGACAGACTAACACTGAAAATAAAAGATAAAGGAGATACAGAATACTATGCTACATGGAATAGATTCAATCAATGGTTAGAAACACGAGGTAGAAGTTGGAATGTGAAAGAATCAGGTTAGGTAGACATGGAAAGACATACTATGTATGTATTAGATTGTAGGTAGTAAAATGATAGATGTTAATATCTATATACCGGGAGAATAGGGCGGTATATAAATTCGAAAAATAAAATAAAATAAAATAAATATTCTAGAATATGATGGTCAGAAATAACTGTGCAACATTAGCACTGTTTAAAATAGTATAGGTGCTATTTTGTTTTTACCTTTGTTTAATGGCAAGTAGAATGCCAAGACCATTTCGCTGTATTCAATATATTTATGTGTAAACAATAAAAATATATTTTTTTAAAAAGAATGGGCAGCACAGTGATTTAAATAGTATTATTTTAAAAAATCTGATATTTATAGTTTGAAATTTTCACATGAAACATATTTCTAGGGTGTTAGACTGGCTCTCTATACTTGAACACCTATTTAAATTTAAATTCCCAAACTGTCTGTCTAGAGCAGCGGTTCTCAACCTGTGGATCGCGACCCCTTTGGGGGTCGAACGACCCTTTCACAGGGTTCACCTAAGACAGGGGTCTGCAAAGTCGGCTCTTTTTTTTTTTTTTTTTTTATTGAAATTTTTATAGTCTTTTACAATATTTCACCCAGTGCTGTACAAAACAAAAGGAAGAGTATCAAGTATCTTCTATTATCTTTAAGATCTCCAAAATCCACGTTCTCTCGGTACAGGCGTCGAGACGTCCAAAGTTCCAAGTGCATAGTCCACAAATGGCTTCCAAGTCTTCCAAAAAATGTCTTTTTTATAAACCCCCTCTCTAAATTTAATATCGCACGTCATTTTATCATTTAAGGCTAATTTCCACATTTCACAGTACCATTCTTCTATTTTAATATTTACCTCTATTTTCCAATATCTTGCTATTACAATTCTACCCATTATAATCATAATTCTAATCAATTCTTTCTCATGTTTTGTTAACTCTGGTTCATTAATTATCAATAACAATATAGTTTCTGATCTCAATATTATTGTTCTTTTCGTCATTTCACACATCGTTCTTTCTAATTGCTGCCAAAACTTTTTAATTTTCACACATTTATACCACATATGTTCATAAGTTCCCAATTCCGTATTACATCTCCAACATTTATCATTTTTTTATCTATCAATGATAATCTTAATGGGGTCCAATACCATTTCCAAACAACCTTAAAATTATGTTCTTTAATCCTTATAGACAAAGTCCTCATAATCCGACTCTTCCAATTCTCATTCCAATCCAAATCCAATATTTTAATCTTAAGGTCTTCCTCCCAATTCCTTTTCATTACCATTTGTGGATTTCCATCGGAGTTTATAATCTTATATATCTTACTAACGAGTCCTTTTAACCCAGTTTCATCCTTAATAATTTGAGATACTAAACTTTCAAATTTAGTTTTACTTCTATCTATTTTACATATTCCCCTTACTTTCGTGGTCCATTTTTCTACCTGTATTTTTTCAAACCAATTTAACTCCAATTTTTGAATTACTTTTTTTTTCCTACTCTCAATTCCTAGAGCTCTTAACCAATTTACTATATTTCCTATATTTTCATCCTCAATTACTTTATCCCGACTTATATTAGTTTTAATCGGCCAACTTTCAGTTGTCTTCCCCAAGAAGGCTATATCCGGTATCAGTTTTTTAACAAATTTATTCCAAATTTTACTCAGCCCCTTTAACCAATAACTATTAATTGCCTTTTTTGTTTTTGCTCTATCTAAAAACCATATAGACCCAAATCTCTTAATATCTTTTAACTCCAGATCTCCCCAATGACCATCTCCACCTTTAAGTATTTTTATCACGGTTCTGATATTATACGCCCGATAATAATTAAGTAGATTGGGAATTCCCAATCCACCTTCTTTTTGATTTTGATACCACATTTTCTTCATTAGTCTTGGTCTTTTCCCGCCATTACAAAATTTATCTAATTTCTTCTGATATTCTTCTATATCTTTCTCTGTCATATTTAATGGTAGCATCTCAAATAAAAAATTAAACTTTGGTAACAACATCATTTTACACATTGCAATTCTGCCAAACCAAGACAACTTTATCTCTTTATATTTATCTATCTTTTTCTCTACTTCCTTCAGCATCACCTCATAATTAATTTTTTTTAATTCTCTAACTTTAAGTGAAAGTGTTATCCCCAAGTATTTCAATGTATTCTTAACTCTTATCCCAAATTGTTCTTGCATACTCTCCCACTCCTTACCATCTTTATTCATTAATAATTCAGATTTTGACCAATTTACCTTTAAACCTGTCATTTCTTCAAATTCTATCAAATGTTTATTTATCCTCTTTAAATCTTTCTCTATATCTTTCAAAATAATCAAGGTGTCATCCGCATACAAATTTATCTTATATCCCTTGTAGCCTTCCAACTCTTCATCTGCTTTTATCAATTTAATCAAAACCTCCATAACTAACAAGAATAATGTTGGAGACAAGGGACATCCTTGTCTCGTACCTGCTTCCAATTTAATCTCTCCCGTCATTGTTCCATTCACCTTTACCTTTGCACTACTTTTTTGATACAATTTTGAAATAACATGTATAAATTTATTACCAAAGCCTAATGCCTCAATAATTACCTTAATAGTATCCCATTGTACAGAATCAAAGGCTTTAAAAATATCTAACGATATTATACCTATTTCGTCACCATTATTTTCAGCTACATCTATAATATTCAATACTCTTCTAATTATATCACTCATATATCTACCTTTAACAAACCCTACTTGATTATAACTTATATATTTATCTATAAAACTATTTAATCTATTACTTATAATAGCTGTAAATATTTTGGCATCTTGGTTGATTAAAGAAATGGGTCGGTAGGACTCGATCCTCTCAAGGTCTTTATCAGGTTTAGGAATTATAGATATTACTGTCTTATTCCATGACATCGGGACTTCTCCACCATGTAAAATTCCATTAAATAGTTTTTGCAGTTTTGGTATTATTAGTTCTTTAAAATCTTTATAGAATTCAGCAGGTAATCCATCTTCTCCTGGGGTCTTCCCTAATTTTAACTCTTGTATTATTTCGCTGATCTCCTCCTGTGTTATGTCTCCTTCCATCAAGTCTTTATATGTTTGATCTATTTTCATAGCATATTTTCCAAGATGATTCTTCAATTTTTCTAAATCAATTGATTTCTTTAAATATAATTTTTGAAAAAAATTCCTAGCTACTTCACATTTCTCCAATCTCTTATAACACCTTGTACCTTTTTCGTCTATCAGAGAACCAATTTCTCTCTTTTGAGTTTTATTTTTCGCCATCTTTGCCAATAACCTAGAATTTTTATTACTAAATTCAAAAAAATCCCTATTCAAATATCTTAAATTTTTTTTAACCAATTCAATATCTTCTTCTATCAATTTAGTTTTTAATAAAGTCAATTCCTCCAAACATTTTTTATCTTTCGTAAGTGAGAATTGGTTCTCCAATATCTTAATTTGTCTTGTATCCTGATCAATTTTAGCTTTATATTCTCTATATTTCCTGCTTGACAATTTAATACTTTCTCCTCTAAATATTGCTTTCATCGTATCCCAAACAATTTCAAATTTAACCTCTTCATTATCATTCAATTCCCAACTTTCCTCCCATTTTTTGAATATCCATATTTTATCCTCCTCCTTTTTATACAATTTTTCATCATATCTCCATCCTCTTTCCTTTTTCTCAAAATTAAAATCTGTTTCCATCGTAACTTCTGCATGATCAGAATCCTTAAAAATTCCCACATCTATTCTATCTACTTTATTCAGCAAATCTTTAGAAACAAAAATATAACCAATCCTTGAATAAGTATTATGTACCTTAGAGCAAAAGGTATACACCCTTTCAGAACCTTTCAACTCCCTCCAAACATCTACCACGTTGTTTCGAAACATCCATTTGTTTAAAATTTCCCCTTTATTTGTTTGTCTAAAGCGGGTGGGATTATTACTATCAATTCTATCCCTAATTAAATTAAAATCCCCCGCCACAATTACTTTCCCTACACTTTCTGTTTCCAAAATCTTAGTAATTTTATCAAGAAATCCCTTTTGTTTTTCATTCGGTAGATATAAATTAACCAATGTCACTTTTTGCTCATTAATATTCCCTATAATTATTAAATATCTTCCTTCCTCATCTCTAATTACTTGTTTTTTCTCAAAGTATACCCTATTTGATATCAATATCGCAACTCCTCTAGCTTTGGAAGTCCCAAAAGATTTTTCATAAATTTGCATACCTTTAATATTCATTCTATTAAAATCCTCAGATTTTTGGTGAGTTTCCTGCAAAAATAATATGTCTGGCGAATCCCTTTTAAATTTAAGCTCCAATCTTTTTCTTTTTATATGATTGCCTGTACCCTTCACGTTCCATGTCATTATTTTTATAAACCGCATTTAAACGGTAACTTTTTTAATCCTGACCCCTCCTCTTCCTTTATGTGCACACCCAACACCAAACAAAAAAGACATACAAAGACATAAAACTTTACAAACAATATATAACAAACAACATAAACATAAAACCCAAATATCAAACACAACAACAACAAATAACAAGTAATCTTCATCCCCCACATCCTCAGTCGGGTATCGCCTCTATATAAAGAGTGTGGGGGAGTGGGACATGCCGATGGTCGGGTCACCTCTTCGGGCTATTCTTTAGATTCCACTTTCAAAAAAAGAAGACAACACTGGCTTCGCCCCGGACTCAGCTTCCTGCTTTTTTCTAAGATCCTCCTCCTTATCTGGCGTTCGCTCGGTATCTTCACGAATTTTCTTATGCTCAGAGACTGCCGGAGAGATTTCTTTTCGTTTTAAACTCTTAGGATCCTGACCACCAACTGCGCCTTTTTCTTCCAAGGTTGAGGGTTCCTCTTGTATTCCACCCATCTTAAGCATATAATCTTTAATTTCTTCAAAATCTTCCTCTTTCTCAATCAGCCCAAGCTCCCGAATTAATCTTATTACGTCTGTTTCTGGGGTAATAGTATGCATCCTTCCTTTGTAAAAAAATTTCAGCTGCTGTAATGGCCTCCAATTATACTTGATATCATTGTCTCTCAAAACCTTTGTAACTGGTTTTAAAAAAAATCTCCAAGATCTTTCTTCTCTGGAAATATCCGGAAAAACTTGAATTTCTTTCCCCTCAAATTTAGGAACTCCTTCCAGTTCTCTTATTTTTGCCATAACCTCTAGTTTATCTCCAAGGTTTGCAAATCTTACTAAAACATTTCTATTTGCCCCATTTTGTCTCTTATAACCAATTCTAAAAGCACTTACTAGGTCTGCTGCCATATATTCAACTGATCCAAAATCATTCAACCATTTTAACACCCTCTGCTTCAGATCATCCGGCCTATTTTCTGGAATATTACGTATAACAATATTATATTTTCTAACGTCCTCCTCCAAAAGACTAATTCTCTTGTCTTGTTGCTGATTTTTATAAAAAATTCCCTCTATCTTACGGTCAATCTGCGCATCATGTGCATGAATTTGTTCAATTTCATCTTTAATGAATTACACCTCCACGTTTTGCTTTACAAAATTAACATTCAATTCGCTTATCTGTTCTTTAGCTTTTTGAACTTCCAGCGTGATGTTCTCCATATGTTCAGTCAGTGTGGTTAATTTTTCTCCAATTGTATTTAAGGCTCCAAAAATTCGTTCAAGTTCTGAAGGCTGTTGAGTCGTCATTTCAATTCAAAAAACTCTTTTTTTAAAAAAAAAAGAATTATACCTCTTTGCCAAGAGGGTCTTTTTTGAAGAATAAGGGCAGTGTCCCAAATAAAATAAAACTGAGCCGGCTTTTAATGCACCAAAGGAGCCAGAAAAAAAAAAAAGATAGGAGGGCTTCCCCAATTTATTTAGCTTCTTAAGCATCCATTTTAAGTGTAATCCAAAAAGCTTGCTCGCTACGTTCAGCTAACACAGCCCACTTAAGAAAATTCAGAAGTTCAAAAGGGTTGTAATCCACATGCCATCAACCAACTTTCTACTATTTACTTAGTCTTCAGCCTGTGTTTAATGCCTTGTAGCGAGACAAAGAGCATGCAAATCGTGGTATTTGCCAGAACAAAGGGTGGCCCCCCTCTTACCTCGGCCGCCTTCGATCAACCCTCTGTCTCCACGGAGAAATGAAACTTTGAAATTCGAGCAGTTCGGGTTGATCAATCGCTTTAGAAAAACAATTTACTAGTCCCACCGTCCTTCCAAAACAGCTATAAACCTTTCTAGCTTCTAACGGTGCGTTTTAACCACTTTAATCCACATTTTTGTTGAGAAAAAGCCCTGCGAAGTGGAGGAAAACTCCCTCTCTCTACTCGAGCATCGCCACGCCCCCCAAAGTCGGCTCTTTTAAGACTGGTGGACTTCAACTCCCAGAGTTCCCCAGCCAGCATAGCTGGCTGGGGAATTCTGGGAGTTGAAGTCCACCAGTCTTAAAAGAGCCGACTTTGCAGACCCCTGACCTAAGACCATTGGAAAACACATATTTTTGATGGTCGTAGGAATCAAGACACCGGTTGGGGATCACCACAACATGAGGAACTGTATTAAAGGGTCACAGCATTGGGAAGGTTGAGGACCACTGGTTTAGAGACCTTTACTTTATGATCTGCGGCAGTACACAGATATTGTAAGATAATCTTGATGAGCTTTGCTATTTTCTACGACTGATATTGTCCAATGAATTCTGCCACATAGATTATTATGTCATATTCAGTCATAAGGCTCAGTCCAAGAACAAGTGAATGATAATATTTTCTGAAATTTGGGGAATTGGTGGAATAGTTGAAATGTTCAAACTAGATAATGGCTGCTCTCATGAGATACATCTGCTAAGAAGATAAAAGTAGAGGTAAAGGTTCCCCCCGCACATATATGCTGGTCATTCCAACTCTAGGGGGAGGTGCTTAACTCTGTTTCAAAGCTGAAGAGCCAGCGCTGTCCAAAGACATCTCCCTAGTCATGTGGCTAGCATGTCTAAATGTCGAAGGTGCACGAAACGCTGTTACCTTCCCACTAAAGGTGGCCCCTATTTTTCTATTTGCATTTGCATACATGGTTTTGAACTGTTAAGTTGACAGAAGCTGGGACAAGTAATGGGAACTTACTCCGTTAACAGCGCTAGGGATTTGAACCGCCAAACTGCCGACCTTTCTGATCCACAAGCTCAGCGTCCTAGCCGCTGAGCCACCATGTCCCTCTCTGCTAAGGAGAGGGACTACTATTTACAGAGTGGCAATAATGGTGATTGTCCTTAAGAAAACACTCATTTATCAGTCAATAAATTAATAAAATTGCTCTTATCCATTTCCTATAACTCTTCCTCAAAAGTTTCCTCTCAGCCCAAATTACATTTGCCCCCCCCCCTTTTTTTTTCATGACTAGGAAGGCACCCTTCCAAATAAAGCACTGAGTTGCATGTACCCATTATTTTATTTTCTAACAAACCTGTAGACTCTATAGGAAGCCCAGAGGCATTGCTTGGAATGCCAGAGACTGAGGACTTAATTTGCAATATGTCAACTTCCCACTTTGTTTGTTTTTAGTTAACGACTCAATTGAAAACATTCAGTTGTGTTGGAAGCCAGGTGGACATAAAAAAATGTTATGTAGAGGCATACTGGTACCTATAGGCACTATGCTGCCAAAATCAAATGTTACTACATACATCTTTCCCTTGTGGCCCAATAATCAAAAGTAGTCATGATGCCTGAAATCATGTTAGTTACATTTTAATCACTCAGAATAAGAGACAATTGGGAAACTGCATTTTGGCACCCTTTAGTATCTAAAATTAAAAACTTGCAAAAATCCCAAATCACAATTCATAAAGTATGCATTGTGTGCAAATACATATAGGAAGTTGACTAAAGAATATACAATATGTGCCATTACTGATATAAACCTTATGCTAGGGGGTTGATATTTCCATATTGCTAAATTTTTAGGGTTACATAATGAATAGTGGCAAAATGCTTCTCTGCGGATTTTTGTAGTACTGGGGATCTGAAATAAAAATTATGAATAACAACATTACTGACAGAGGTGAGTCTTTGCTATCAGAAGTTATGGGATTGTAAAATGTGTAGGAGAATGTGGAATTGGCTGGATCAGAGCAGAAGTCCCTTAGTAATTGCTGAAATGCTTATACTGAAATCCATATTTCTGTCTCTGAATAAGGAGTTATCACTCTTACACACTCTTTTTTCCCCTTTTGATTGATTCTTCATTTTCCATAGCTGTGTAGCAGGCTTTCCATAATAGTTGTACTGATTGGATTTGGTCAGTAAAGATGAACAAGAGGTGCAAAGCTTTTGACTAATTTTTAAAATGACTTTTTTTTTTTGCAAACCAAACTTGAAATGTTAAGAATTCAAATGTAAGAAAGAACAAAGCTCACACATTCCCAAATCGTTACATATATCTAACTAGTTAAAGAGCTTCACAAACAGTGCAATGCACCAATCTTTTCAAGCAGCTTGTCACTTTGGTATTTTGCATTTCAACCATTGCTTCTTTCTAAGTAGCACTCATGAGATCTCTGAACAGCTGGTCAGCCATAATTAGAGTCCAAATGTTTGCAACACAGAGCAATAGGCACACCATCCTACAATGGAGGCACTGCTGCTTTTTGGTGATAGTTGAGTTCTACTTGCCTGGAAAGGGCTCATAAAAAGAAACTGGTTTTCTTAAAAAAAATAGTTTTTAGTTCTGTAAAAACAAAACAGGAAGTTCTAAAGATCTGTTCATAAATACAAATACCTCAGTTATAATCCTATGAAGTAACTTTGCTATTACCACATAATATTGTGCCACCCTTATTGCATCTGCAGATAACCGCCCTGCCGCTCTGTTTAGGGTGACCCGCTCCCTCCTCCAACAGAGGCCGCGGGAAGCCCCTTTACAGGGTCGAGCAGAGGAATTTGGGATTTATCTGCAGGAGAAAATCACTCGGATTCGGAGCGAGTTACCCTCCATCGTCAATGGCCCAGTCGAGCGTGCCGAGGCAGTTCTTGTGACACCATTATGGGAGGGGTTTGATTTTGTTACTACCAAAGATATGGACAATTTGTCAAAGAGACTCAGGGCCACCACATGTTTATTGGACCCGTGTCCCTCCTGGCTTATACTGGAATCCTGGGAGACGACACGAGGCTGGCTCCAGGGCATTGTCAACGCATCTTTGAGTGAGGGATCCTTGCCTGCCGCCTTGAAAGAGGCGGTAGTGAGGCCCCTCCTCAAGAAGCCGTCCCTGGATCCAGTATTATTAGAAAACTATCGTCCTGTCTCCAACCTTCACTTTTTAGTGAAGGTTGTTGAGAGTGTGGTGGCTCAACAGTTTCCGCGACACTTGGAGGAAGTTGATTATCTAGACTCGTGCCAGTCCGGCTTCCGACCCGGGCACAGCACCGAGACGGCATTGGTCGCGTTGGTTGATGATCTCTGGAGGGCGCGGGATAGAGGATTTTCCTCTATCCTAGTCCTATTAGACCTCTCAGCGGCTTTTGATACCATCGACCATGGTATCCTATTGCGCCGACTAGGGGGGTTGGGGCTGGGAGGCACCGTTTTGCGGTGGTTCACGTCCTACCTCTCTGGTCGGTCACAATATGTGTTGGCAGGGGGGCAGAGGTCGACTTCGAGACCCCTCATATGTGGGGTGCCTCAGGGGTCGGTCCACTCGCCCCTATTGTTTAACACATATATGAAGCCGCTGGGTGAGATCATCCGTGGTTTCAGGGTGGGATATCATCTGTACGCTGATGATACTCAGTTGTACATATCCACCCCAGACCACCCCAATGATGCCGTCGAGGTTATGTCCCAGTGTTTGGAGGCCGTACGGATCTGGATGGGTAGTAACAAACTCAGGCTCAACCCGTCCAAGACTGAGTGGCTGTGGCTTCCGGCACCCCGTTTCAGCCAGATTATTCCAACTCTGGCCATTGGGGGCAAAACACCGGCCCCCGTGGAGAGGGCGCGCAATTTGGGTGTCCTCCTGGACTCCCGGCTGTCTATGGAGGACCATGTGGCAGCCGTGGCCAGGGGGGCGTTCCATCAGGTACGCCTGATGCGCCAATTGCGCCCCTTACTAGACCGGGGAGCCTTACGCACAGTCACTCAAGCACTCGTCACATCTCGACTTGACTATTGCAATGCTCTCTACATGGGGCTTCCCTTGAAGTGCACCCGAAGACTACAGTTAGTCCAGAATGCGGCCGCGCGGATAATTACGGGAGCGCCCAAACACTCCCATATAACACCTGTCCTGCGCGAGCTCCACTGGCTTCCTGTGGTCTTTCGGGTGCGCTTCAAGGTCCTAACGACCATCTTTAAAGCGCTCCATGGCTCGGGGCCTAGTTATATGCAAGACCGCCTCCTGCCCCATACATCCCTTGGACCGATACACTCCCACAGGGAGGGTCTCCTCAGGGTGCCGTCGGTCGGGCAATGCCGACTGGTGGCGCCCAGGGGGAGGGCCTTGTCTGTGGCGGGACCAGCCCTTTGGAACGACCTGCCCCCTGAACTCCGTACCATTTCTGACCTCCGCCTCTTCCGCAAATGTCTGAAGACACACCTCTTCCAACTAGCCGGCCTTGCGTAACCTCCAACACCGCCAGTTTTAAATGGGGATTTAAAATGGTTTTAGCACAGGCCCTTAATGTTTCTGTATTTATGTTTAATTGATTTAATTCTCTGTTCGCCGCCCCGACTCCCTTTGTGGTGAGATGGGTGCGGGTTATAAATGTGAAAAATAAATAAAATAAATAATGATATGTGGAAAATAACAAAAGCATACCAGGGCATTCCATAAATTGTTTCTGGATCAAAAGCAGATTTTAGCCTTTAGTGACAGTCTTAAATAAAAGGAAAGCGCAAATACATCAAATGTAAGTGAAGTCCAAACAAAGAAAAGTTAAAATCATTAGACATATGTGCCATTTAATTTGACACAGTCTAATATTTTATGGTTAGAACATGGAACATTGCTTCTCTTGGAAAATTTAGCATAAGGTATTATTAACACCAGGCCTTCATGGGGATGTTTATTCCAATCATGTAAAGATTTATAGTATTAACCATTAGCTCATTCGCAATCTATACATAAGAATACAAACAGATGTGGAGTTTATAAAACAAAACATCAGGAAACATTCAGAAACACAAATGACAATATGTTGAATTATTCAGGTCTTTTGAGGGAAAATAAAAAATAACATTATTAATATGTTGAACGCTAAAGACAACCATAATTAGTATTAGTGGTTACTTACAAAAATTAACATTAACAAAACCTTATAGCATGCCTTTACTCTGGAATCCCTAACCTTTTTTTGGCGGTTGGGCATTTTTAGTGTTTTGAGAGCATAGCATAGCACAGAGCTGTCATGGCTGATATTTGTTATATTACTATGGAGAACTAGTTTGTTGGAAGAAGTTCATTATCAAAAATATTAAATTATACTCAAAACTTTGGGGCCTTAAGAATAATGTTTCAGAGATGAAAAAATATAATTTCAGAGAAATCGTAATTTAGGCAATTTTTGAGAAAATGATGTACTCTGTTAATTGGTAGAGGTCACATTATTTCTGCCTTTGGAAAATTATTGTGAACATTGAAAAGTCAGTCTTCTCTAAAAAAGTTACAAAATCAGGTTGTGATACAGTTGTAATTATGTTTTTTAATATATGTTTACTTTTGTATTTTTTGCTTTTGTTTTTACATGTTCATTTTTATTTTATCTCTGTGTGAAAATGGATTAATAAAAAAACTATTGGAAGCTGATTATTGTATGGATTAAGTATTCCTGGAAATATGTCCTGTATCAGATTCTAAAAAATGCTTAATAAATCCGTCATTGATTATTTTTGAAGGGGCTTTGTAGTAAGGGAGAAGCAAGATCATGTAATGGGATCCATAAAGGTCAGGTTCATGTCAATGTTTAAAATATGTATGGTAATTATTGTGTTATTTTTAAGAGTGAAAGCTTGAATTTGTAGACATTTGTATAAATCCTCTGGTTTTTTTCCATAACTAACTAAAGCAAAAGGCAAAAAGTTATTATCAAGCTAATCCATTTGAAGGAACTTTAAAACATATTGCCCCAGAAAGATGAATTATGGCAATCTGTAACATAATAAAAGATGGGGAGTGATAATTATAATGCTGAAAGAAGACATTGGAGACCAAATACTGTTATTTCCCAGTTATTATTAAACTATCTAGGACTGGTTGCTACAGAGTTTTCATTAAAGGTAAGATTTATCTCTAGAAATTTCAGTGAGGGATCACAGACTAAGCAAAGATATATCAATCATTCATGTAATATTCTATATCTAAAGCTGTTCTCCAAAATTTAGGAGCACATTATATGTACTGTTACTTATTATTTCCTCTTACAAAAGACTCTTTCCCAAAATTAAAATTACAATATCAACATTGTAACTCCTTTCCTTAAAAAGGGGGAGGGTGAATTAATTTAGCACTGAAAGAAATATGTTTCATAAGGAGCATAGGAGACACAGGAAATTCTTGCATGCAACAAGTATTTGTTGCATATAGGTAGTAATAATATTAGAAAAAATTCATTCAAAGTAGTGAGAATAGCAATATGTTTTGCTCTTCTTTCTTAGGTCTCTTTCTTTTGTCCTTGTTTAGTTTCCCCAACTGTTGATAAATAGCAAACCAGCCAACCAACAACAATTGAAATGACGATCACAACAAAACTACTAATCTTTTGATGATGCAAAGTTTAAAACTATATTCCTAGATGAATAGGATTAGGGCCACATTCAAAGATAAAACAACTTTTATTTATAACATGTTTCACGTAGGTGTTGCTTGGTTGCTGTTGTTTCTTTGGGAATGGAAAAATGAATATGTTTATAACAGTTGTGGGATTCAAAGAGTTTAGCAACTGGTTCTCTGCCCTAATGACCAACTGGGTGGCATGGCCATGGTGGGCATGGTCAGGGAGTGTGACAGGCAGCACTCAGCTTCCTACCCTCCCGGCAGCAAAAAGGGATCAGGGGTGGTGCCCCCACTGCCCCCTATTTTGGGCCTAGTAGAACTCCCTGCAGTCTCCTGGGCGCAAAACCAGGCTGCAGGGAGGCCACGCTGCACACCTCCAAGTGGAGGGTTGCAGGTGGTATGCCCCAGTACGGGCGTATCGGTGCCTGTCCAGAGCACTGGGTACCGTTTCGGTATGGTGCTCTGGAGGTCACACCCACCCGCCCACACTCCTTACCTGTTTTTAAACTCTTCGGGGCTTCTGCACACATACATAATGAATTCAGTACCTGTGCACCACTCTGCCAAGTAGCTGGAGCATCGTGGAGGCTCGCGGATGCATTGCTGGAGGGTAAGACGCATACATGCACTGCACATGTCCATGTGGATGATGCCAGGCCCATTGCAATCATATTGGTTGGAATGGGATCCAGAATCCACCACTGATACACCATTTTGGGCCTAGTAGGCCTCCCTGCAGTCTCCTGGGAGCCAAAACAGGGCACGTAGGAATTCCTAGAAGGCGCAAGAAGGGGAGCGGAGGGACCAGCCAGGAACTTAACAACCAGTTTGGCCAAAGTGGTGTGAACTGGTTGAATCCCACCATTGGTTATATAACAATGTTGTTTAAGAAGCTCAAATTGACTTCCATGATGGAACACCATGGGGAGGTTGGGGGAAACCATAGTAAACATAAACCAAGATGATTGGCAGCTTATCTCTTTAACACCAACTTCATCTCTATGGCAGTATGGCTGAGGAAAATGGTTTGTAATGTTCAAATCCTGTCTGCCTTAATGCATATAATAATAATGAAAGTGGATCTCCTTGCACTTTCCAAATTTCTGTGTTTCTGGGAGGTCAGGTAGATCATCACAATGGTGACAGGTACAGATAGGTATAACAGGAACACAGGGAATCACTATTTGTAAGTGAACCTGCTATCTGATCCTTGTTACCATCTATCTGGCTATTGGAATTTTAAGGGCCCTGGGCTCTAGCTGCTGCTTATAAAGGCCATGTTGTTTAGTGACAAACCTGCTTTGTATCACTGAGACCTAGCTGGGCTTAGAGATGCCAGAAATGGATTATGTCTCTTAGAATTGTGCCCACCTAGCTTCTAGATCTGGTGACAACAATGGTGGGATTCAAAATTTCTCCCCAGAACCCATCAGAGAAAATAAACAAGCAAAGGCAACAACGGAAAAGACGGGAAAGAGGAGAGACGAGGAGGGAAAGGAAGAAAGGGTAAAGTAGAGAAAGTAAGGGTGGGGAATTAAGAGTAGGAGAGAAGATAAGAAAGAAGAGAGGAGAGAAAGAGAGAGGAAAGAGGGGAAAAAGGGAGAAGAGAGGAAAAATGAGAGGAGGAAACAAGAAGGCAGAGAACGGACCTTGAGAAAGTAAGAGTGAGGCTGTTGCAAAATAAGATGGAGTTGCAAAATACGATGGAGACACGGGGTGGCAGAAAGCGATCCAAACTGTATCATATAGTATATATGTAAGAATGTGTATAGAGATTAATGATGAATAGATAAATGTTAAATAGTATGTATAAGAATGTATATCAATGAATGTTTTTGAAATGGAAAAAATAATAATAATAAAAATATTAGAACTGAAAAAAATTTCTTGCTACTGGTTCTGTGGGCGTGGCATGGCTTGGTGGGTGTGGCTTGGTGGGTGTGGCTTGGTGGGCATGGCAGGAGAAGAATACTGCAAAATCCCCATTCCCTTCCCACCCCCACTAACCTGCTTTCCAGCTCCATTCTCCTGTGCAGGGTAACAGAAGAAAACCAGGCCGATAGCTGAGACTCAGGAAGCAGAGAAGAGATGGGGGCGGAGCTAGACAGAGGTGGTATTTTTCGGTTCTCTGAACTACTCAAATTTTCACTACTGGTTTGCCAGAATCAGCTGAATGCCACCTCTGGTACAACCAAAATCTTGGGGGGGGGGGGGCACACAGTTATAATTATCTGTGAATTTTTGAAGTCTCTCATAAGCTTTCAGATAGCCATTCTGACTCTACCTTGGTTAAATCTGTATAATTCTTGCCACCTTGATCCTGTCCCACTGGATGTGTCTTCTATCTATCAAGCCTAATGGGTAAATTATAAATGGCCTTCCTTTACAAAAATACATTAAAGATTACATCCTAACATGTTTTATCTACATTATTACTTGGCCCCATTAGAGAACACAGCTTGAGTGTTGACATCATTAATCAGAGATCAAGGATTGAATATTTAAACTATTGCTTTTATTATAATTACACTGGTGCACAAATAAATAAACAATAAGTTATTATAAAATATTATCAATGCACTAAAAGAAAGCAAAACTGGTTTTCAAACAACATCTTATTACTTGAAAAGTATCAAAGTACATTTAATTACATTTTACCTAAAAATAATCAAGTACAAAAATGAAAAGAAATTAATATGTATTCATACTGTGTATATAGAAATGGTTAATATATGATTACAGTTATTATCTATCTACTTCATACACATTTCAGGTAAGTACCTGACATTTCTAATGAAACATGGAAAATAAGATGACATTAAGTTTTAAAGTATTGGTAAACATATTACAGTGGAATGGACATGTTATGGTTTCATTTTATTTAAAAACCCTGTCACTTATAAAGGTTGGGCCTTTGGCCCCTGTAAAAAAGAAAAACAAACAAACATTATTTAATACCATCAGTTAAAAATTAAGAAAAGAATAGCAATAAACATATATTTGCTAATATACGTAAACACATTTTTAGTGCAAGAATTAACAAGACCTGTGACCTTACTGTGCTTTCTTGAAATCACAGTGCACTTGACACAAATTGCTACACTAGAATGCTTAATTTTAGAAATGTAAAGCAAAGTTAAGTGCATACCAAATATTTTCCATATATACAATTAGTGTAAGTGTGTGGATAGCTATGCATGACTTAGATGTCATAGGGATTGCATATATCAATACAGCCATTTTAATGTGTTCACATTGCTAATACTGTTCAACCTCCACGCACTAAAACGGTAGAGCATAGAAAATGTTCAAATAACATTTGGTTAGGGGGGATCCACGTCATCTCTCCAGGAGAAGCATCCTTTTAAACTTGGAAAAGACATGTCTGTGTTTTCAAAAGAGGTGAATTATTTGAGCTTTTCTGTTACTGACAAATATCTGAAAACTTTCAGAAACTACAGTATTTCATCATTCAGAAAATCTTTCTATGAAATCCAAGTGGATAAAACTGCTTCTGCCTTTCTGCCATAACTATAACTTGGAAAATCAGGACTGTTAACAGGTACAAGGTGTGGGGGTGGGGGGAGAGAATTCCATGCAGAAGAGGCATTCATTTACCTTTTAAACTGATTTCTTCTTCAAGATGAGCCTTCTTAGGTATGGAAATGTGTAGAAATCTCACTTCAGAATGATAACAAAGAGTTATAATTCACTCACAAGATGTTTGGTGGTTCAGACCTGATCAAGTAATTCAAATATAATGTATGCAGATATGGTTTAAAATGTATATTATGTTAAACATGGGTGTTTTGATGTGGATGTAGAGTATAAAAATAAATCAAACAGCTTGAAAGGGTTGGGACACCTTGTCTTGGGAAGAAATCAGTTCTGATTTTATTTTCAATTTTCCTAAGGTTCACAGATATGAATGCATGGGTGATTTTCAGAAAGCATTAATTTTGTAATTCCTACACATGGAATAAGGTATCACCTTCTTCGCAAGTATATCTACTGGGCAATTGCCAGCTTTGTGTGGGTTAGGGGCTCAAATAGCCCCATGACTGATGCTGATTGGATTTAAAAACTCTTGATAGGGTCAAAATAATTGAAAGAAGAAGGAACAAAACTATGAATGACTGATTCACAGAAAGGAATGGGTTGGGTAGATATGTTACAGGTGTTGTTTTTCAAATTTGAAAAAAAAATCCAGAATGAAGTCCAGAACAAGATAACATTATGTAACTAATAAAACTTCATGAACATTGCTGTAACATTGAGTTCATGAACATTGAGTTCACCAAATTTGAATGGTCATGTGTTCCATTTGTTCTGGGAAGAGTATAGACCTTCAAGAAGTATACCACAATATGTGGCCTCATCAGAATTGCAAGGAATTCTTGTGTATTGATGGTGCCAGAACTGAAAATGGAGTTACTCAATCAGAATACAATACAATACAATACAATAGCAGAGTTGGAAGGGACCTTGTAGGTCTTCTAGTCCAACCCCCTGTGTGGGCAGGAACCTTATACCATTTCAGACAAATGGCTATCTAACATCTTTTTAAAGACTTCCAGGGTTGGGGCATTCATAATTTCTGGAGGCAAGCTGTTCCAGAGGTTAATTGTTCCTACTGTCAGGAAATTTCTCCTTAGTTCTAAGTTGCTTCTCTCCTTGATTAGTTTCCACCCGTTGCTTCTTGTCCTGCCCCCAGGTGCCTTGGAGAATAGTTTGATTCCCTCTTCTTTGTGGCACCCTCTGAGATATCGGAACACTGCTATCATGTCTCCCCTGGTCCTTCTCTTCATCAAGCTAGACATACCCAGCTCCTGCAGCCGTTCTTCATATGTCTTAGTCTCCAGTCCCCTAATCATCTTGGTTGCCCTTCTCTGCACTCTTTCCAGAGTCTCCACGTCTTTTCTACATCGTGGCGACCAAAACTGTATGCAGTATTCCAAGTGTGGCCTTACCAAGGCACCATATAGTGGCATTAACACTTCACGTGATCTAGATGCTATCCCTCTGTTTATGCAGCCTAGAACTGTGTTGGCTTTTTTGGCAGCTGCTGCACACTGCTGGCTCATATTTAAATGGTTGTCCACTAGGACCCCAAGATCCCTCTCACAGTTGCTACTATTGAGCAAGGTACCACCTATAATGTACTTGTGCATTTGGTGTTTCTTGCCTATATGTAGGACCTTACTTTTTTCACAATTGAATTTCATTTTATTAGATAGTGCCCAATGTTCAAGTTTGTCTAGATCCTTCTGTATCTCAAGCCTATCTTCTGGAGTGTTGGCTATTCCTGCCAGCTTGGTGTCATCTGCAAATTTGATGAGTTCCCCATTTATCCCCTCATCCAAATCGTTGATGAAGATGTTAAAGAGTACTGGACCTAAAACAGAGCCTTGGGGGACTCCACTGCATACTTCCTTCCATGTAGATGCAGTTCCATTGAGGAGAATAATGGATATGAGAATCAAGAACAAAAGAAAACTTGACATTGTCAAAATGAAGATGAAGTGTACCAGTTGAATGTTTTATTAGTACGAAAACCTATGGTAGGTAGACTGGAGAATGCCACTTAAATGCAAATGATATGCAATAATCTATTCAGTCTGGGTATGGAGTGACAGTGATATGTAAAAAGACATATAAGTATTAAAAGACATATTACATTGATGGCTATTTCATAAACATCAATGTTACATTAGTATATGGATTTACTATAGATGCTGAGAAATGTTATAGAAGATTTCACGATGCTATCAAGAAAGACTGTGGCATTGCTACTAGGCAACATGAAGTTTTCAATTGTTTCAATAGAGTAAGGCAAGGGAGATATTTTTTTTATCACTCCCACCTACTTCAAGTACCATAAATGAAAACTCAACACACATGGATATAATTGGATGAATAACTCTGGAATAAAATAGTGTACATAATGGAGTACACTATCTAGTCAGCCCGGGCACTTCTAAGTGCACCTTCAAGAATAGTGCACTAGAACCAACAATGAATTATTAATGTGACATATAAATGCCAGACTTAAAAATAATATAGAAAGTTAGTGTGCCAGTAAAATATGATATGAAAAACGTTAAATCAGAATGTGAAACCAAACTTAGAAACAGGTTTACTCTACTACGCAAAAGAGAAATTGGAGGACTATGTGAAGAAATGACACAAAGGCAAACCTGTGCTTGCTGCTTAATGATGTCCATGCATGTCTTGATCTTATAAACCAAAATCACAATGTCAGTTCTTCCATTTTTGCTTGAGTTAGTTCTTATGACAAAAAAGCAGTTATCTAAAGCTGCTGCTGGCACATCTGCAACCAGATCATTTTTAGCATTATAGCATTATGCCAAGCAAGAACAATGCATTTTCCTGTATTCTTTTTATCTGCTTGTGTTCTATCACTGAGGGATATTCATGTTGTGGGACTAGGAAGTGGAAAAAGACTCTCAGGGAGCCCTTCTCCATGTTGTCATTGGAGGCTCCATGGGTGAGGCAGGTGGGTTGATTGATAATACTGTAAGTTTAGAAAAGGATGGAATGGATGCTTGACAGGATCAACGGCAACAAGTTGGGAACAACATATGTGGTAATGGTTGAAAATATATAAACCTATCTTTTCTTTTCTGGATCAGTGAGCAAAATGGGTATATGAAGAAGAGCTGGGGACAAGCAGGAAACATGTAGAAAGAAGCCATTGGAGAGCAAGAACTTAGCTGAGAAGAAGGAAGAGTTGAAGCTTTTTCTATCAGGCTCAACTCCAAGTCAGAACCAACTAAGGAGGCATAATGCTCGACTTACATCTGGTTGCTCTGTGGTCAATGGATTTCTGAGTAATTGCAAATCTAGAACCAGGCCAGACTTCTTAGGACATACAGTATGTAGACAATTTATGGCCTTCGTATAGCTCCCAGCAGTCCTCAGTATCAGGCATGTTTGCCAACCTGTGGGGCTTGTTGGGAGTCAGCAACCTCTGCAGGACTACATGTTGTGTATTGTGTATTATACCTTTGGGGAACAAGTCCTTAGACAATTCTTTAAAGACATTCCACATAACAAAATCTTGTGTGCTTCAGAAGAATGGATACATTTTGCCAGCTTTCCAAATAAGCTATTTCAACATTTTCTTTCTTAGGAAAATAAGAGAATTTTTAAAACTTAAGTAACATTTTCTTTTCTTGAAATGAAAAATTCCTTCGATATGTTTGTAACAGTTTTCTGACATGGGTCATGAGTGCACATGAGCAGGTGAATCACATACCCATTTCAGTTGTTGCATATGCACAATGTGGCAATATGGATTTAAACATCTGTCTCTGTGTTAATGATATTGATAAAACATAAATAATCTTGCTTAAACAACCTACTATACACACTTATAAACCTTTCACTTTTTAATATCTGATACAGAAAGCATCAATTTGGACATTAAAATATTCATTAGTTATAAAATATTTAAAAACTTTATTTTTATTTCAATCTGGAAAGAAACTATTGATAAAGTAATCATTGATTTCAGCAATATAGTACAAAATAACCTAGTAAAATTTTATGGATTTTTTTTTCTTTTTGGTCTTATTGTTCAGCAGTTGCACTTGTGGCATGCTGTCAATATCATTTTAAACTAAAAAGCCAATATGATAATAAATTCCAATGACACTTTTTTTTCTTTTCAGAGAATATAATATTCTTACAATGATTGTTAAAAGAGGACCCTTTTCATGCTGCCAAACGTTTAGAAGCATAGATAAAAATTTAAATATATAAAATATATGTGATCACATCAACTCTACAGCAATATGGATTCTTTTTTAATCTTATCCTACACAGTGCCTTCTGGAAGATACTTTAATGCACAAATCTCACCCTCTTATCCAGAATATAAACCATCTCTTTCTCCTGTTAAAACCAAGAGGCCATAATTCTTTGGTCATGACATTATAGTCTAGTAAGATGGGTGTGATGTCACAGAGGACTATGACCCAATTACAGGATCAACCAGGAATATGACATTGTGCGACTTGAGAGAAATGTGCTCTACAGATCCAACCCAAGGGTCAGATATTCCAAGATGAAGTCAACCTTTCATATTGACTTTAGTGAGACTTTACACTAACTCATTCTACCTAGACATGGAATGTAGTATCTTACAAAAGGAACATGAACATTGTGAACAGATTTTTGTTACTTTTATCTTCAATAACACAAAACAAACAAATCATTTTAAGCTTCTAAAAATGACAGAAAACAAATAACTCATGTGATGTACAATATTTAGTCACAGTGAACCCTGGTCTCCGCAAATCATTTCAATAGAAGAAGAAAAGTTCTCCATAAAGGTAGTACATGTACAAGACATATACATGTTTAATCACCCTAACTTATTGGCATTGCTAAAGATATTTACCCTGATCCAGTTATGTAATCCATGTCAAGAAGCCTATTTCTATGTGCAGATGCCCCTTGCATTTATCTTTATTCTAAGTAATGATCAATGTAAGTAACGATCAATGCTTTCAAGAGTCTCACATCCAAATCCATTGGTCAATATGCAGCATTCTTGCATATTTTATGCACTGCAAAGCTAAACTAGCAAGCAGAGTTTCCTGCTAACTCATAATCTGTATGGGAAGGGTGAGGTGACTCACTTCCAGGCATCTTCTCCCTACCACTAGTTCTCTTTAAGGAAAGTGAGCACAAGGGTTGTGCAAATATTTGATTTAGAGATTTGATCTAAATGCATTTTAAGTTATCTGTTCAAATAAATTTAAAATTGGCTTTATTTTTGGAAATCATTTTAAACACTAAACTGGATCAAACTGACAATGTGGACTGAATCAACAGATAAAATCAGTTTGCTAATCCATGCAGCTGAACAATGTTTGGTGGGAATGTTCTTTGTGCAGCATCTGTTTTCAAAGGTTATTGGAGGATATCCATCAAATACCACAATCAATTCTCCAGCCATACGAGGAAGGCTGGTGTAAGTGATTTTGCCCATCTTTTTAAATAAATCAATATTTATGAAATTTGTAATTGACATTTTGTATAATGTCAATTATTTTTTTAAAAGTGCAGAATAACCACATTGAGCATCTAAGCAAATACTGTTTTACCTGCATTAGTTGCACTTAGATTCTAAGTCTTTTTATAGAAAATGCATCTAATGAATCCACGTGAATCTTTAATTTAATGACTTCAGCCCTAGCACCAGTTTGAGTTGAATATTTTACTGTTAAACCAAAAATGTACATCCACATGCTTTTGTAAAGAGACTAAATTGGACAGATGAGAAAATAAAAATATATATGTAACACAGAAAAAAGTTAGAGAGTACACAGTTAAAACATTTCATACATATTTGCATTATATTTGAAAAAGTGTATTAACGGGTTTTCTTTTAAAGAGATATGGAAAATATTTACATCTTACTCTTTTTCTTGGTCCAAAAGAATCCTCAAAAAAGGCGCATGCCTTCATTTCTGTGGGAGACATAGACTGGGGTCTGATGGAAGGTACCATTTAAGTACCGTAAGCTTTCTCCCTAGGTAGTTCTTCGCCAGAATTTAGATTCTAGCAACTACCTTTCTAGAAAGATAGTCCAACAGTGCAGTCTTCAGGAATGTATGGAAGATAATCCCCATGGGCATATCATATTGCAGTATCCCAGAAAACAGTTTGTTGCTTAGAATATGGAGGAGGGCTGTATTTCTTGGTTCCTGTGCTTTTTTTCCAACTTGGCAAGATAGGCATGCTGTCTTGTTTGCAAAGCCCTTTCTCTGATTTCTGTCGTGCCTTAATTTCTTTGCACAGGCAACGCTTTTTCTCAATCATTTCCAGCATTGTATGGTCTCCATGAAACCACTGCATGCATGTCACCTATTAAAAAAAGGCACAAGATTTAAACATGGTTGATGAATGGTACTGGCCATTGAGTAAAATCAGGAAACAGTTACTTAAGGAAACAAAATATTTAAAACAGTGAAATAAGATAAAGTGAAGGACAACATATAGAAGAATGGTTTCAGATGTATAAATTGGTAGCTGTAATTTTACAGTCTTCATGTCAATATTATTCTAGATTAGCCTTCCCCAAATTGAATACTTCTGACTTTAAGCCTCATGAATCTATTGTTTGCAGTAGGAGAAGGTATGGTTAAAATTGAATCTAGGTTGTAGTGTAGTGTACACCAAGAATTTAATAGGGTAGGGCAGGGCAGGGCAGGGCAGGGCAATAGAATAGAATAGAATAGAATAGAATAGAATAGAATAGAATAGAATAACAGTGTTGGAAGGGACCTTGGAGATCTTCTAGTCTAACCCCCTGCTTAGGCAGGAAACCTTATACCAGTGATGGCGAACCTATGGCACGGGTGCCACAGGTGGCACACGGAACCATTTCTTAGGGCACGTGAGGCGTTGCCCTGTCCGCTCCAGCGTGCTTGTGTGCACTGACCAGCTGATTTAGGCCTTCTTTTGAGGCCCTTTTTCGCCCTCTGGAGGCTTCAGGGAAGCTCCTGAAGCCTCTGGAGGTGGGAGGGAGGTTTTTTTCACCCTTCCCAGGCTCCTAGAAAGTCTCTGGAGCCTGGGGAGGGCGAAAAAAACACACCAAAAGCAGGGGGTCGCACACATAGCATTATGGGTGTGGCACGCTCATGCACGACCCCCTGTACTCCCCCCACTTTTGGCACTCGAGCCAAAAAAGGTTAGCCATCACTGCCTTATACCATCTCAGACAAATGGTTATGTTTCAGACAAGTGTGTGTGTACATGTCTGTGTGTGTTTAAATAATTGTAAACTAAAATAAATAAGACTGTTTGAAAAATCTTGCACTGGAAAGAAAATGCCTGTTGCTAAACCATAATATGTTCTAAATGAGTTTGGGGAAAATATCTGCCATAGATAGAATAAGATGCATTTATAAATAAAAAAAGCAATTAACAGAATTCAGTGTTTGTTCCTAGTAGCACAGCTATCTAATTCATTTCATATCTAATTCAGTTATGTCAGATTAATTGATGATATTTGTACAACCAAGCATTGTATCTGAACATTTCAGGTATCAAATCTATTTAATGGAGAGTTACCAAAGCTTTCCTTCAAAAAGTGCCCAACTGCAATATAAATTATCATATGTTGTGTTAATTGGCTTAAGTGGTCCAGTTGGTAGGTGTGTACGTAACTAACAATAAATATTATTTGTTTTTCACAAATAAGCATAGATAACAAATTTCATTGTAATTTTAGTACAATGACAATAAAGATTATTATTATTATAATCTTCAGAATGAAAATGAATTATTTTTTATTTTATTTATTTATTTTATTAAATTTATACCCCGCCCTTCTCCTTGTTAGGACCCAGGGCGGCGCACAGGCATTATTTAAAAACACAAAATACAATAAATATCTATTAAAAAGTATTAAATTAATAAACCCGTGCTAAAACCCAATGTTAAAACCCTTGCCAATTATAAATTATTTTCTTAAAAAGTCAGAAATGGGGGCTATCCTAGGCCGGCTTGTTGGAATAAATACGTCTTAAGACGTTGGCGGAAGAGGCGGAGGTCCGAAATAGTACGGAGGTCGGGGGGTAGGTCGTTCCAGAGGGCCGGGCCCGCCACAGAGAAGGCCCTTCCCCTGGGTGTCGCCAACCGGCATTGCCCCGTCGACGGCACCCAAAGAAGACCCTCTCTGTGGGAGCGGATCGGACGAAGGGATGTATGGGGCAGGAGGCGGTCTCGTATATAGCTAGGCCCCGAGCCATGGAGTGATTTAAAGATGGTCATCAGCACCTTGAAGCGCACTCGAAAGGCCACAGGCAGCCAGTGCAGCTCACGCAGGAGAGGTGTTACGTGGGTTTGCCTTGTGGCACCCATAATCACCCGCGCGGCCGCATTCTGTACTAACTGTAGCCTTCGAGTGCACCTCAAGGGGAGCCCCATGTAGAGAGCGTTACAGTAATCCAGCCGGGATGTCACAAGCGCTTGAGTGACTGTGCGAAGGGCTCCCCGGTCCAGTAAGGGGCGCAACTGGCGTATCAGGCGTACCTGATAGAACGCCCCCCTGGCCACGGCCGCCACATGGTCCTCCATGGACAGCCGGGAATCCAGGAGGACGCCCAAGTTGCGCGCCCTCTCCACGGGGGCCAGTTGTTCGCCCCCAATGGCCAGTGTTGGACTTATCTGGCTGAACCGGGGTGCCGGAAACCACAGCCACTCGGTCTTGGCCGGGTTGAGCTTGAGTTTGTTACTACCCATCCAGATCCGTACGGCCTCCAGACACCGGGACAGCACCTCGACGGCATCGTTGGGGTGGTTTGGGGTGGATATGTACAACACATCCTCACGGCCGATTCGCTCCCACAGAGAGGGGCTTCTCCGGGTGCCGTCCACTAGACTTTGTCAGCGGGCGACGCCCAGGGGAAGGGCGCTCTCTGTGGCGGGCCCGGCCCTCTGGAACGACCTTCCCCCTGATATTAGAACGACCACCGACCTCCGCTCCTTCCGTGTAAAATTGAAGACCCATCTCTTTCGACTGGCCGGCCTTGAATAGTTCTCTCTGTCTTTTAACTACAATTATTTTAATGGGTTTTTAATTTATATTTTTAGCATGGGTAATTTTATTTAATTCTATTTTAAGTAATGTTTGTATTATTGTATATTGTTTTTAATTATGCCTGTGCACCGCCCCGGGTCCCTGTGGGGAGAGGGTGCGGTTAATAAATCCCAATTTATTTATTATTTATTTATTTATATATAACTGGGTGTCATCAGCGTACAGATGGTATTCCACCTCAAAACCACGGATGATCTCACCCAGCGGCTTCATGTAGGTGTTGAACAGGAGTGGCGAGAGGACCGACCCCTGAGGAACCCCACATGTGGGGGGCCTCGGGGACGACTTCTGCCCTCCTGCCAACATCCATTGCGACTGACCAGAGAGGTAGGATGAGAACCACCGTAAAACGGTGCCTCTCAGCCCCAACCCCCCCAATCGGTGCAATAAGATACCATGGTCGATGGTATCAAAAGCCGCTGAGAGATCTAATAGGACAAGGATAGAGGAACAACCTCTATCCCGTGCCCTCCAGAGATCATCCACCAACGCGACCAATGCCGTCTCGGTACTGTGACCGGGCCGGAAGCCGGACTGGCGCGGGTCTAGATAATCAACTTCCTCCAGATGTCGGGGAAACTGTTGAGCCACCACACTCTCAACAACCTTCACTAAAAAGTGACGGTTGGAGACGGGACGATAGTTCTCTAATAAAGCTGGGTCCAGGGATGGCTTCTTGAGGAGGGGCCTCACCACCGCCTCTTTCAAGATGGTGGGCAAGGACCCCTCACTCAGAGATGAATTCACAATACCCTGGAGCCAGCCTCGTGTCACCTCCCAGGATGCCAGTACAAGCCAGGAGGGGCACGGGTCCAATAAACATGTGATGGCTCTAAGGTTCCTCCGCAACCTGTCCATATCCTCGGTAGTAACAAAGTCAAACTCCTCCCAAGATGTTATCTCAAGACCAGCACCGGGCACCTCGACCGGATCACTAGTGGAGGGCAGCTCGTTCCGAATCTGAGTGATTTTGTCCTGCAGAAAAACTCCAAATTCCTCTGCTCGACCCTGCAGAGGGGCTTCCCGCGGCCTCAAATGCAAGAGGGAGCGGGTCACCCCAAACAGGGCGGCAGGGCGGTTTTCCGCGGACGCGATAAGGGTGGCACAATACTCACGTTTGGCCACTCTTAGTGGAGGGCAGCTCGTTCCGAATCTGAGTGATTTTGTCCTGCAGAAAAACTCCAAATTCCTCTGCTCGACCCTGCAGAGGGGCTTCCCGCGGCCTCAAATGCAAGAGGGAGCGGGTCACCCCAAACAGGGCGGCAGGGCGGTTTTCCGCGGACGCGATAAGGGTGGCACAATACTCACGTTTGGCCACTCTTAGCGCCACTAAATAAGTCCTAATATGGTCTCTCACTAGTGTTCGGTCAGATTTGGATCGAGAAGATCTCCACCTACTCTCTAGGCGTCTCTTACGGCGTTTCATCTCCTGAAGCTCCTCGGTAAACCAAGGAGCCTGGGTGACTCGACGCCGCATGAGAGGCCGCAATGGCGCGACTCGGTCCAAGGCCCCCGTGGCCGCACTATACCATGCGGCCACTAGATCCTCAGTCGAGCCGTGGGACAGGGACACAGGTACTGGCCCAAGCTCCCTCTGGAACCTTTCCGGGTCCATCAGGCGCCTGGGGCGGAACCAACTCGGTGTCTCCGGTTCCGCCTCCCCACGGTGGGGTGTGACGGTTGGAAAGTCTATCCGAAGGAGAGAGTGATCTGTCCATGACAAGGGTAAGATGACTAAATCCCCTGTTCCAAGATCACTAATCCAGATCCAGCGGGTGTCCTCCCTCGTGCGTGGGGCCCTGAACTACTTGGGTCAGGTCCATGGCCGTCATGGAAGCCATGAACTCCCGAGCTGCCTCGGATGTCTCGCCCGCCGATGGCAGGTTAAAGTCCCCCATGACCATAAGTCTGGGGGTCTCCACCGCCATCGCGGCGATCACCTCGAGTAGCTCGGGCAGGGCTGCTGTTACATAGCGGGGAGCCAGGTATACAACCAGCAGGCCCAACTGCCTCCCTAGGCCCCACTTCACGAAGAGGGACTCACAGCCGGTCGTCTGAGGCACAGTGGTCTCCTTCGGCTCCAGACTTTCCTTAACGATAACCGCCACCCCCCCACCCCTGCCTAGGGCCCTAGGTTGATGAAATGCACGGTAACCTGGTGGGCACATTTCCACAAGGGGTAGACCCCCCTCGGGGCCCAACCAGGTCTCCGTAATTCCCACCAGGTCCGGGTCCCCCTCTGACACAAGGTCATTTATGAGGGGGGCTTTGTTCACCACGGACCTGGCATTGCAGAACATCAACCTAGGGCCCCGGCTCTGTAATCCCTGACCGCCTAGCCCACGAGTGGAGTACAGGGGGTTGGGGCAAGCGATCACTCGTAGCCAGCGACCACGAGCCCCCAACCCATGATGAATTAAACAACACCCCCACCCCAATTAATGCTATATAAACTATTGCTATTTACTCTGGGGGGAAATTAGCAAGGTAGGACTTACCTCTAGCTGCATGTGCTGCAATGAAAGTTCTCAGTTTAATATCTATTTATTTTATTGTTTTTCCTGTATTGGGGTATAAATGTTTGTAATCTGAACTCCATACTTACTGGAATTTCTTTTAGGATTCTTAAGATGTTGCCCTGTCCCTTTTCTCTCCCAACCATATTTTCATCTTCACCATATTAGTGGTGAAAAAACCCAAGGTTTTGTTCTGCAAAAAGTCTATATCACAGAAGGACCATTACATAATAATGTTAAAGCTAATTTGCTGGAACTTCTTTCCCAGTGTTGATTCCTCAATTTCCCAATTGTTTTCCTGTTATGAGCAAAACATTTCTGAGTCTCCTGACTCAGAAAGCTCTGGCTTCTAATGATTCTTGCTTGAGTTCTTAAAGAAAAGGAACAACCTACCCAAGTTTTTAAATTTTAGACACCATAATTCAAACAAGAAATTAAGTATTAGCACAAAATATTTCTTTGCTTATAGTGAAATCCTATCTACTTATAAATATTGTCCACATTAATGCTGCAAATGTATGTAGACAGCTATACCTTAACATGTAATTTCAATCTTTTAAGGTATAATTAATCAATCAGGTTCACTGATTAGCTGATTTAATTATATGTCCAGAATCATGCTTTTATTGCTAGTTCATTTCAATGAAACGTTACTTCATACTGTCTGAATTTCAAGAAATGATTCTTCTTTGTTGTGTTCAGCAGTAAAATAATTGAAGATATGTCATAAAACAATTACCCTTCACTAGCTGTAGATAAATATACAAACACAACACAACTTAAAAATATGGAGACACTTCTGTATTGTATGAAGTAAATAAACAAACACCAATTCAGAGAAAAGGTGGAGTTTAGTACAGCAACCATATTTGAGTTGCAAAAATCTGGGCAATTGACAGTAAAGTGTTACAATTTTCTGTACTTCTTTGCTTAGAGTTGATGCCAACTAGAGTAATATAGAAGCCCAGTAAATAAATAAATAAATTAAATGCTTTCTCTGACTTCAAACCATAACAATGTGCCCAGAATAAGTTTTTAAATTTAGTGGTCTAGATCCCTGCATTATGTCCCAAGCATGACCTTGAGTCAGAAATGATAGAAATAGAGTATGAATAGTTACAATTAATCACTAGCCAAAGTTATCTTATTTTCCTGTGGTTCTTGGCTCCATGAACTCTTGATAACATTTGCCAATCATTTGTTGAAATGAAGATGTTTAGTACTAGCCAATATTTATGATAGATGATAGATAGATAGATAGATAGATAGATAGATAGATAGATAGATAGATAGATAGATAGATGATAGATAGATAGATAGATAGATAGATAGATAGATAGATAGATAGATAGATAGATAGATAGATAGATAGATAGATAGATAGATAGATAGATAGAGTGACAGAGATAGAGTTGATAATTGCATGTGAACTGGAGACATGCATAAGTACTGGCAACATTCTCATGCAGTTAAAAGTAGTGCACAAAAGCATTTCTCTGAAGTACCTCTATGTTTTCCCATTCATACAAAGATCCCATATGTGGAATATCAGTTTCTATGTAAGACTGGGCAAGTTGAGACTACTAAGCAAGTTCTTCTCTAATATTTGCTTCACAGAGAAACATTCAAAGAATTAGAACTGCAGTATGTTACAAGATCCTTGCTGCTTTATGTTATCTTATGTTGTTAGACCAATGGGCCATTGTGGAGCGGGGAGGACACCGCACAGCCTAGCTTGGGGACTAGAGAGTCGTGTATTTTATTTATTGCCTGAAGATAAAAACAGGACCAGTTCACAGCAGAATGTGTTTGCTTTTTACCATTACTGGTAGTCCCTGTTCAGCTTTTGCAACTGACAGGAGAAAGGATTTGTAGACAGCAAGGAGGCTGATGATGTAAAGTATTCCAATCTAGGCAGTATACTACATCAGCTGCTCATGAGAACTGTAATTAAAGCTGTGGTAAACATCTTTCCACTTTCTGAAATGAGGGTCATTTTGCATACATGAAAATATTCTTTCCTTTGTCCAGCAAACTGCTTTTAACCCCGCTGGAAAATAACCACTGTCTTGAAATCCTTTAAACACACTTGTCACATATGGTGAATGTATTTGCCTATTTCCCTCATTAGATAAGCATTGCATAGTATAAGTTTCTGCTTCTGTGCTTGGATTACCTTTAGCATTTTTATTAATGCTTAATAATTCTTTGAATTATCTTCTGAATTTAGAAGACAATAGACATGTAAAATTATGAAGCAAAATTCTATTCTCTTACAATCATAGCATACTTACATTTTTCGTAAATAGTGACAATGATAGGAATGTCTCTACTGTATTTTTATAAATTCAACAATTACAGAACAGAATAGCAGAGCTGGAAGGGACTTTGGAGGTCTTCAAATCCAACCCCCTGCTCAATCTGGAAACCCTATAATGTTTCAGACAAAACTTCCACTGTTGGGGTACCCACAAGTTCTGGAGGCAAGTCATTCCACTGATTAATTGTTCTAACTGTCAAAAGATTTTCCCCCCTTAGTTGTTTTTTTCCTAGATTGGTTTCCCTTCATTGCTTCTTGTCCTGCATTCGGATGCTTTGAAGAATATGTTGGCCCCTGCTTCCTTGTGGCAGCCCTTTAGATATTGGAACAGTGCTATAGTATCAATGATAGCATCTCTCTCTCTCACACACACACACAAACATATTCAGGTTTGTTACCAACAATGCTTAAAAAGACTATAGCAATAATATAACTATTAACATGTGATTAACAAAATAAGACAATTGTTAAATATAACAATGTAATAAAGAATAGAACAGTTCACAGCAATTCAAAGATAACTTCAGTCAGGCCATTTATTAGTCAACTCTTTAAAACATCAGTTACCCACTAACGCTGGCAAATTATATTTTGGAGAAAAATGCTAATTAGTTGATTACAATATTAGTCCTTTTATATTAATTTAAGATAAAGACACCTGCATTATAAGAAGCAATAATTAAATCCTATTAGACCCTCCATTCCAAAAATCATTTTTATAAACACCTGTTATCAATAAATCAATTTGCGATTGAAATTTTAAAGACTGAATAGAATAAGGAATGTGTATAAAAATGGGAAACAGTTTTAATATTAAAAATCTAAATATTTGATTACAGTTTGTTCAATAAAAGTTAATATTTTAGACATTGAATTTGGATACCATTGTGTTTGTATTAAAAAGAAATTAATAAATCCTCGTATTACTGAAGATGAATCATGGATAACACTTCATTTGCGCATCCTAAAATTATTGTGTTATGTTATGTTATAAAGAGGTAAAGATATAAATTAATTTGATTCTGAAGCAAAGTTTAATATTGTCAAATATTCTTTTTAGCTCTATTGACAACTGTACAATAGAATAATTTGTATCTGTAAATGACTTGTTATCTGAATAACCATGGCTTATCAACCATCTGAAAGAAAGCCTTCTCACTTGTAATGGTCTTTATGTGTTTGAAGAAAGCACATGGGAATCCTTGGACAACATGTTATCCAGCCCTTTAGGATACGAAAACTTTAGCTTGGACAAGGCTTTGGATACTCACCAGAGAGATGCATATAACATTAATTTTGATATCCTTTTGGTATCATAGATTTTTTTTTTACTTACTCTGTTTAATTATTCTGGATTTCAATCTCTGCTACTTTTTGCTTTGGAATTTTGCTGTTTGTTAATGTTTATAATGTGAATTTTTAACTATTTATTGTGTTTCTATTTTGATTTTTTTTTTTAAAGATTTAAATGAAGGGAATAAAATGAAATATACCAGACAAGATTTTCAAATCATTTTTGTAATCTTAAAAGCAGGGTCTTTTCTTAAGTAAATTGGGGTATGCTTTTTAACAAAGAAAATTTATTTTCTAAGTTATTAAAGTTGTAGGCATTTGCAGATGGGGTGGGGATGATGACCTAATTGTCACATCATCATCATCACACAAATTGTGGGACTTACATACTGTTCTTATTTGTACTATAAGACCAAGATGCGTAAGTGGATATTTTGACATCATTATGGTTTGTCATGAATACTGCTGTCTAATGCATCATGAATTTACAGAATAACACTGACTAGAACTAAAGCAGCTTCTTGAATGACAAGCAAAATATTTTCAAAGGAAAAAAAAAGTCCAATTGCCTTTTGGAGAAAGCATATTTGAGACAACCATGTGGATGATGGAGAATCTCCATAGAGATTCAGTTTATAATATACTGTGTATACAATATACACTGATTCTATACATTTCTTTTCCAAACTTCCTGAAAATATTTTCAGTTTTAGAATGATGTTCAAGCATTTTCAATGTAGAATTTTGCATCATAATGACTGCTTCAGCATTCAATAATTATCAAATTGTTCATTAATCCCTGGAATGAATCTCATTCAACTGATAGGGATTTGGGTTATGTTTCCCACGCTTGAATTCCACAATAGGTTTAGAAGAATATTTTTTCACACTTTGTATTGTTATTGGTTCCCCAAATCCATTCCTTTATGCTATCCTAAAAATTAAAGAATCCAATAATCTAGAGACTATATCTAATTTTCTGAAGCACGTCATCAATAGGATTAACTCAAGAGATGGAAGATCTTGTGCTGTTGTTATATTATGAATAAAGGCAAATATATTTGTCTCAGGATAATTATGCAAGATCAAATCGGGGTCAGTCGCTGGGACCAGAGATTTACCCTTCCAAGCTTCCATGGGCTCCAGCAAAAATCTGAAAGCTTTGAAGAGTAAATCCTTGGTCCCAGTGACCGATCCATATTTGATCTTGTTATATTGTGTGTATGTGCATCTGTGTTGTTATATTGTGTGTGTGCCTTTGGATGGATAGATGGATGGATGAGTAGATGGATAGATAGATGGAGGGATGGATGGAGGGATGGATACTCCTTTTCTCTCACACCATCTATCTCACTACCTCTTTTTGTAAAGGTTTGGCCTCCTTCCAGCAAGAAAATACATGAGATAGCAATAATTTATTGCACAGTTCTGTAAATCCATCAGTCTACCTGTAAAAAATCCTGAAGGACAAATAATATAATTAACATTCATTGAATGGAAATTATTATCCTTAAACAGTAAGTATGCTTTATGTTAGTACTGATAGTTCCTAATAAAGACTGGAGGCTTTAGAGCAGGGGTCTCCAACCTTTGCAATTTTAAGTCTGAAGGACTTCAGCTCCCAGACTTCTCCAGCCAGCAAAGCTTAAAGTTGCAAAGGTTGGAGACTTAAAGTTTGCAACTTAAAGTTGCAAAGGTTGGAGACCCCTGCTTTAAAGCACTAATGTGTCCACTGTGAAGTGTGATGTTACTGATTATCTGGAGGTCCAATAAGTAAAATATGGAGACTGGCCAAGCTTTTATCTAGAGCCTTTTGTTGGCAAGTGTCCCGTTGGAGGAATGAGGTATTGAAATAAAATTACAGAAAATGCTCAGGGCAAAGTATACTGTATATCACTATGGAAACATATTAGTAGGGCAACAGCTACTTTTCCAAATAATATTTACTTAGTGGGTTACTGTGAAAAGAGATATGCTGGGAATTTTGACAAATTCCATCATATTAGATACATTTTTACTCAATTTTGATATAGTCTACCCAAAGTGCTAAACAGTGACAAATGGTCCAAAATTCAAAATTAGCTTATATTTGTTTTATTGCTGTTTTCATTTGGATTTGTTTTCAACTTGCCTAACAGTTTCCGAGTTTTTGGGATGTCTATACAGCTATGTTTCTTTTTCTTTTTTCATCCTGAACTGTCAGAGAAGAAAGAGGAATTACAATGGCTATCTGTTGAGGGTATCAGTGATATTCCTGAGATTATTGTTCTTTGATATTTTACTTAGTTTCATGTTAAGGCATTCTTCATTTTACCTTTTTCTTAGGAAAAGTAACAGCATGCAACCGGTTAGTCAACTACAGGTAAAAATGTGTGATGAAGTGTTAGCCCATTGAAGCTTCACGTCAAACAATGATCAGGCCAGAAGTTTTTCATTTTTATTTAAAATATAAAAGTGCTTAGCTATAACAATATGCAGAATTGATTGAATAATATTTCTGTCTTTGATACAGCAAATAATTCCATAAACTATATGCTATTAAAACTCTCCTGTTTGTCTGTAACCTTTAACCAAGCAAAACAGCGCATCATAGGGCAATTATTTTTGAACCAAGATATCTCAGACGGGCTAACTTACCGAATGCATCCAAAATCCATGATTCCCATAAAATTTGGAAAATAATTTATGGCATAAAAATTATCATAAAACATTTTATCACATAATACAAATGTCCTAAAACATTTTATCACGTTTTGACACAAAATGTCACCAAACTTTTTCTGTGGTTAGCTCTTGGTGTTTCACTCCGCCATACAATTCAAATCAGGCTATTTTCAAGTCAGATATGTCTCTGAATATTTACCTATATTTTAAAGAACTTGAAGGTAGTACATATATATGTACTAACACACACACACGCACACACACACACACACACACATATGTGTGTGTGTGTGTGTGTGTGTTAGTTTTATGAGCTGATCAATAAATTTAAATTTGAGAGACCAAGATAGATCTATTTCGAGCTTATTAGCTCTCATCAGTTGGCCACACCCCACTGGGATTCGAACCGGGGCTGCAATGCATACAAGGCAGAAGCCTAGCACTACAGCCTAGCAATACAGCCTAGCCTAAACTCACACACACACACACACACACACACACACACACACATATACTTGTGGCTTACAATTCAAAAATATATTGTGGTCAAACTACTAAAAACATTTAAAGAAATAGAAACATCCAAAATAAATATACATACTTGGCTAGTTAGGAATGCTAGGCAATGGGCCCTTGATCAGATCCAGTGCCTGGAGCTCAGAATATAACCAGGTGTTTTAAGGCCTTACAGAAAGCTAACAGGGCCATTCTTATCTCCAATGGGAGAATGTTCCATAGAGCAAGCAGGGGCCACTGTGGAAAAGGTCAGTTCTAGTACTTGTCAGCTCTTTGGCTGATGGGATCTGCAGGATGTCCATTCTGCTCCAGCTGGTTGGATAGATTGAGGCTCTTGGAAGAAGACAATCTCAGGTGAGCATGATCAGGAATGCTCATCAGTGCCTCAAGTACATAGCAACTACTAAGAATTTTCCCGTATTAACCCAATTTCCCTCTCCCTTTTAATCTACCAACTAAAACCCAGGTCTGGAGAAATGAGTAGGTCTTTCTATGTGATAACTCTGACTATGGCTGAGGCTAAGGCTGACTATGGCTAAAGCCTCGCATGGAAGCTATAAGCAGTATTAATATAAGTAGCCAGTTTTTGTTCGGGCACAGGTATTTATATAATAGCAGAATAATTGATACATATTAGGGCATCCACTGTGACAAGTTATATATTTTTACTAATGTGTGAATTGGTTTATTATTTTTATGTTCTGTTGTTATTGTTTGTTTAGAAATGGGATATCATAGAAATAATGTAAAGTAATGAATATATACATTCTCTCAAGAAGGTGCCAAGTCAAATCCTTAGTTTGTTGTTTCTGGGCTGATTGTCTCCTGATGACATGTATTTGCTTTCTTTATCTGAAAATCTCATCAGTACTACTTTGGTCTTGCTGGTCTTTATATTTGTTTTAAATGCATGTAGGTTTTTTTCCTCAGGTCATCTGAGAATATATGTGAAACACCATTCTGCAGGGAGCTTAATTGAAATGGCCTGAACCCCTCTTGGATTTAAAGGGTTATTGTAGAAGTTTTAAAAAAATAGAAAAGTAATCATATTTTAAAATTCTCATTTAAAATACATAAAGTTTTATTTTCATTGTTCAACAAGACAAAATGAAGATTATAAATTATCAAAAGTGAGTGCTGGCATCCATACTTGATTATAACTTGCATACTACATATAATGTATATGAAGAATTCAAACATTTCAATGATAGACTATGAAGAGACACATGTACATATACAGATATATAAACAAACTATACAATCATACATACATGGGTGAATAGATATACATAATTATGGGCATACAGTATACAGACAAAGTACTATACAGGTGCCGTAAGTGCAATATACTGTATAAGGCTATACAAACATTTGAGGGAATCTGATGAAATCATGGTCACCATGGCAACAAGGCTAGAGCAGTCTGTGATGTAACAAAGTGATGGTGATAAAAACAGAATCTTTTCACAGTATGCTGTGTAGTGTCTCCCTCTCTCACACACAGATAAATACAGAAAATCCACTGTATTCCCATATCAAAATGATTAAAAAAATGCTGTTATTTCTTAAAAAATGGAAATGTATCTGAGATGAAACAAATGATGTTCTATTTATATCATATTCTCAATTGGCTCTTTATTTTCCTTAATAAGACAGGGGACAGGACACACAATCCCTTTTTTTTAACAAGCTTCGGCTTTATCAGTTTTTATTCTTGTGTTCTTAAATGTATGAATAATATTCTACAAAATTATTGCCCTGAGTTAAACATAAAGGTACACTAAAAAAAAAAAGGCACAGCATTTCAAACAGAGGTGGAAAAAGGAATTTGTCTGAAAGCAATTCAACAATATTGTGGGAAGTCATTTATTTCTTAGCTTGCTAAAAAAACAAAACACTACAAAATGCAAGCAACCTAATTTCAAATCTTCGTTTTGTAAATGACAATACTTTAGACTGTGTAAAAAAGGAAGTCTTAAAGCATCACTTCGCCAAAGCAAATTAAAAATGGGCAATGCACCTTAATCAGCATATTTTGATTTTTTGGGAAATAAAAGATTCCACAAATGAAAATTTTCACTTATCCGGGAAGTTAAATCTGACCTCAAATTAATCAATGAAACAATATATCTACATGGTCAACAACAATAATCTTAATAAGCTGCAATTCTTTACACGTAACATGTATTAAGTTGAATTGAATCAATAGGACTTATTCTAAGAAGATATTCCTATAATTGCACGTCTAATTATTATACATTGTTTCAAGTTTATATGTGTGTGTGTATATGCACATTAGTTATGTCTCCTAGCAAAGCATATATCTATATAAACATTTATGTACAGAAAAAAAATGTGTGATTCAAACTTTTTAAAGATTGTATACTTTACACAACTGTATTTAAGTTTACCTAGGACTGCACTATAAATCATGAAGAAAAAAAAGATTGAAGAAATATTGCTGAGAGGCCAACTCAGAGATTAAACATTAACTTACCGTATTTATTTACCGTATGTATAACGCGCACCCCCTAATTTTCGATTAAAAATCGGTATAAAATTTTGTTTCACTTTTTCTCAGCTCAGACCAAGCATTGTAAGTGACAAACGTTGTTGAACACGTGCGGCCATGAACCCTCGTTTATAACGCGCACCCTCGTTTATAACGCGCACCCAAACTTTGAGTTCTTTTTTTGGTAGAAAATTTTGCGCGTTATACTCGAATAAATACGGTATGTTAATTATGTTAACATAATTATGTTTTAGCGCAGGGTTAAGTTTAATGTAGTTTTTAGGAGTATTTTGTATATTTGTATTTGTTTTTAACTTTCCTGTGCACCACCCCGGGTCCCTCTGTGTGAGATGGGTGCGGGATATAAATACGAACAAATAAAAATAAATAAATAAATAAAACTTGTTTTATACCCTCAAGAGTTGCTACTTATGATAAAATGTTATCTGTGATTCCTTGCTGTATATTGTCATAGAATATTCAGTTAATTGTAGCTTAAAAGAAAAGGGGACAAACAATGGATTCCAATGAATAGTTTTTCTAATAAAAAAAATTGATGGATTTCTGTCATTGACAAAGATTAGGCATAACAGGATAATTTTCTAAAAATGCTTTTAAAATATTTATTAATTGGAGGTAATGGGTAAAAATCAGCCAATATTGCTTTCTAGCCTCCATGTATCCATTTAAAGATCTGAAAAATGACTTATAAAGCAACAAAGCTGTGAGTAAATAGGCTACCTTTACCTTATGTGGATCCCTCTTAAAAAGGTTCATGATCATGTATGCCACATCTACATGCAGACAAATTATGCTGCAAATATTGTTGAAATTGAATTGAAGCCAGCCCACTCCCACTTCAGGGCATAAGTTCCCTTCCATTCAGTGGCTCAGTCCTAGAAACATGTCTGTTATGTCACTAATTTGTTGGTTGATAAAAACAACTATCTGAAATTGATTTAAATCTTTATATATTGTATCTTGCTGAGATTGAATAGTTAGAAGTGCAGGAGCAGAAGTTAAGGAACCACAGGATACTACAAGTAGTTTAATAGCTATTTCTATGTATTCTTATTCCCCCCCCCATAGACACACCTTTTCTGTCTGCAGTCTTAGGTATGTGCTGAATTCTTCTTTTTTTTGTAATATTGCAATTTCTACTGTATGCTTATCTTCCTTCTGTCCTTCAAGAGCCCCCAAAGTTAAACTAAATATAGCAATTTTTGAAACATTTACATTCTACTTTCTCTTATTTCCATCTTCTATCTGACTGGCTGATCATAAATCATTTCAGAGTCTTCTGTGGGAATTCTTATAACATTTTCACAATGCCATAGACTTGCATGTGGCCTGTCTTTTCTGCCATGAAACTCTTGTCAAACCAGCTTGAAATTAGTCTCAGTTATTATAATAATCTATATATCCAGATTTTCAGGTTTTCATATGATGGGCAATTGCAGTTGTAATATTAGAATTCAAAGGACTTGCAATCCAAAGATACACGGCAGAAGTGTACATTATTATTTCAACAACCAAAAGTAGTTCAGCTTTCTTGGGTATGAAACTCTACTTAGTTCTTTTTTTAATTATGTCCATTTAAAGATGGCAACATTCAATTAAGTAGTGCATTCCTCAAAATTTAATGTCTTCAACATATATGGGGGAAGGGGATAGGAAAGACTCCAAGAACAAACCAGCTGTTCATGCTATCAATCAAAATATTGGTGATGTATTTTTATGAGTTGTAGAAATTTGCTTTATTAGACCAGCTAATTGTTAAGAGGGTTCTCCTGGGACACCCAGACACACATCTCTATCTGCATGGCAGACAGTATTCTCTATGTGCCAATATTAGTCACACGATTCCTGGTTGTTACATAAAAGGAGAATCAGCTTATTCTATTTTAAAATGAGAAGGGAAGCAGAGGAAAGGAAATCTATGTCGACACTTTTATGAGGAAACGTATCTAAATCGGGATCAGTTTCAGATAACCAATTTCATTGTAATTTTAGTACAATAACAATAAACATTATTATTATTATTAGTTGAATAGAAAACTATAAGGCAGCTAAATGCTTGCTGCTGTGGTTGAAAGCAGATTTAAAAATGCTAGGTTAAAAACTACATTTTTCGTATACAAGCAGTTGTCTTTGGGAGGGGAGTAGATAGTATTAAAAGAAAAAAGACCAATTGCTCCCTCTCGTGGTTATCTAAAATACTATATAACATCTTCTAACATCTTAGAATCTTAATTAAAATTATATTGAGATTCTGCAAAAAGGTTGGGTAGATTCTAAATTTTAAGATTATATATTTTTTATGTTAAGAGAATTTGAAGGAATTCAGTCACAAAGGAATGCCTGAACTATGTCTGAAATGATAACCTTGCTTAATGGGTGGGTTTTATACATATTGCTAAGTTCTAAAAAAATTTTTTAACTTGTCATTCATCATGTTATGTGGACATCATGCATTTTGAAAACATGTTTTATTGTATGCTGTGAAATGGAAATCTATATTACAGAGATCAGCAAAAACATAAAAGTCCAGTCTAAAACAAAGACAATAAGATGTGACAATATGATGGAAATATCAAAGACAGGTATAATCAAATTCATTAAACTTTTAAAGATATCCCAGAGAACCCGTTAACTGGTTATATCAAGAAAATGTGCCATGTTGCCACAATGAATGGTGCTTTACTTAATACTGTAAGTAATAGATTGTAATATATAATTATATGGGAATTTTTTTTAATCATCTTAGTTTTTATCAGAGGGACTTATTTTTTGCAGCATCACTGTTTCACATTTTTAACTCATATTGATTCTGTAATACAGATTCTGTAGAACTATCTGTAGTACTATGGATAGTGAATTATTGTCTCTTTCATTTTCTCTTGTCTTGATTCTCATCTTCTGACCCAACAGATTTCTCTATGAAGTTTTCTTTAGAACATTTCAGGAATTTATTTATTTTATTAAATTTATACCCCACCCTTCTCCTAAAAAAGGACCCAGGGCACAGGCATCATTAAAAACATACAAAAATATAAAAATCCAAAATTATTAAAAACCTAATTAAATATTCCCTGTGCTAAAATTAATAAAATTCTAAAATTTAAAAATATTCCTATAAAAAGTCAGAAACGGGGTTATGCTAGGCCGGCTTGTTGGAATAAATAGGTTTTAAGACGTTGGCGGAAAAGGCGGAGGTCCACGATGGTGCGTAGATTGGGGGGAAGGTCGTTCCAGAGGGCAGGGGCCGCCACAGAGAAGGCTCTTCCCCTGGGCACCGCCAACTGGCATTGCCCGGCCGACGGTACCCTGAGAAGGCCCTCTCTGTGGGAGCGGATCAGTCGAAAGGATGTATGGAAGATCAGGCTATATTGATAATGAACTGATTAGGTTTTCTTCATTGCTTATGGCACCACCAAATTTCACATTCTCACTCCATATTTCTGAACATTTAAAAGAAACCATGATTTTTTATCATTGTCTGAAGTAATAAACAAGTACAGATACAGGTGTCATAAAGATTAGTGAGTTTCCAAGCATCAGAATTCAGATGACCATGGGCATGCTGCAATAGTTGCAAGTGTGAAAAATTGTCATAAGTCACTTTTGAGTGCCATTGTACTTCTGTATGGGCACTAAATGAAACTGTTTAGTTGAAGACTACCTATACTGTCTTTCTTCAGGCTACCTATTGCTTCAACTGCAAGAATTCTCAAGTAACCAGTATTACCACCAGGCATTGTGCTGTGCATTTGTGCTGGCAAAAGCCAATTAATCTGGGTTGGTAGAGTGATGTCTACTTATTCTCTGTAGATATGGTTAATTATAAAATGAAAAGTAGGACAGTCACACACACCCTCTTTAGCCACTTCTTAATAAGTGCAGAAACTCCATCCATAAACAATTTATTTGAAATTCTCGTCTTGTTGAAGCATTTTTAAAGGAAAGTGTCTTTTATAAAATTAAATAAAAATAGGAACAAAAAACCTCCAAGCTTATTTTTCTTCCCTGAACCAGTTAAAACATCAAAACATAAATTGAAGAGAAGTTGACTTATTCATTAATCCAGGTAGAAAGCTTTTGAATTCTTGATTTTTAAGGGAATGAGCTGAATCATATAAGCTCAGCTCTATTTTTTTTCAAATCCAATTTCTTTAGGTTTCTTATTTCTCAGATGTTTAGTTTATCTCTCCTATTTTCACATCAGTTTGCAATTCTTTCTATGCAAATGTAGATGAGTTTCTATGCATATTTCTCTTAATATGTATATGTTCACTGAAGATTTCCCTCCTAATAAAATGCCCCTTAGATATGTTTCTAATCATTTTTTTCAATCTAATTGTAGCATCTCTACAAATTTTTGTATATCTTTTTGACTGGCAAAAATAATGCATATTCAGAATAGAAAAATTATAATTTTAAAAAGTGAAAGCTGTAGTAAAAGTGAAATTGATCAATAAGTTAAGATTTCTCATTTCCTTTCAAGGACCTCACTTTGTATTGTAAAAGACATTTAATTTTTACAGGTAGTTTTACTTCTCTTGGCATTGCTTTGCTAGAACTAATATTTATTAAAAGCATGTGATTCCACTTGTGCGATTATTTGATAGAGATCATTGCATTAGTTCAGTTTGAACTGTTGGTTGAATCATTCAAACTGATTCATAATGTTTTCATAATGATTTGGAGTATAAAAGTCCTCATGGGCATGTGCAAAGAAATCCATATCAGGTCAATTCAATTTAAATCAGTTTGAATACACTGAATATGAATTTAACATTTATATTTAGAATAAGCATCTTAGTTGAGAAACGTGATTCAGTATGGAGATTTAAGCTAATTCGCTTTCAACTGAAACTCCAAATCAAATATTCACACACCCCTAACAGTTATGCTGTTCAGTGAAGCATATGACAGTTTCAGTAGCCACTGACACATATTTCAATAGAATTAGAAAACAGCAGGAATGAAATTCCCTGCTGCTTTTACAAATGAACCCCACTTCCCAAAAGGCACTTACAGAATAATTCTCAAAGTGTTAAGTACCAAGTCAACCTTGGCTAAACTCAAAAAACTATGTAGGGTCAGACATGGTTGCCATTTAAATGGAAGCCATGAGAAAGTCTTATGGTTATAGCCTTGATAAGACTCTAGAAGAAGAATTCCAGAAGATTCTGGCAAATTTCTTGCCAAGAAAAACACATGCCTGACTCAATTGAGATTTTAAGTTTTAAAATCATGTTTGCTCAGTTTTTCCCTATCCCTGGCATCCTCTAGATATGTAGATTTAACTCTCAGAATTTTGACAATGACTATGATGGCTGAGAAATTCTGCAAATATAAAGAGAGTTTAATTTTTAAAAATCTACGCTTCTGATAGGGTATAAGATTGATTCTTCAAATGGGCTCATATTTCCATTGGGCATTTGGTTCCAGAAATACTACCAGACTGGTGAAGGTTTCTAATTACTCAAAGTGATAGGGAATTAAAGAATCTAAAAAAACCCTATAAAACATTGTTTTTGCTTCTTAGAAATTCCTTTCCCAATCCTGGTGACAGTTGGTATTTTCATGTCTCTAAATTAAAAGCCATTCAGTGCTTTTGTCCGGCACAATATGACAGCTAAAAGGAACCTGTGCATTCAGAAGCAGAAGAATAGAGGTGCCTCCTTCTTTGAAAGTGGAGGGAGAAATAACACTTTAAAACAGCTATAATAAAAATTTGAATATGAAAGAAGTGAAAAGCCAGATAAATTATTCTCTTTTAAAAATGTGGTTTACACCTCAGAAATATGGTAGGAAAAGCAGCACTCTTCCTGTGGATGGTGACTTTTAAATTATGATTAATGTTTAATTATGTTCAGATACTCTTTAAACTTCTAGCTCAAGAAATTATTCCTGTAGTATCATGGTGCTCTTGTTAGTAGTGGTAGTATTGTAAACAACTGCTTGAAAGTTTAGAGCCAGTTTTATCATATTCATTTCTGTAATACATTTCTCCCAATATACACATTTTCCTATCCATTTTTCTTAACAAACACATCTTTATGCTATCCTTTTTCATATGCTGCTTGCAGGTTGCTATGAATATATTACTGCATATAGAGTTTGATCCAAAAACTGCGCCATAAAATTAAGGGGGAACCAAAGAATAACTATGTCCATTTTTGCATTAATTCCAAAATAAGAACTACAGCATTTTGGAATAAATTTCTCCTTATTTGATATGCCATTTGACTAGTATATGAAGTTCTTCCGAAATAAATGGAGAAAAGATCCCATGGCAAGAAAACATATGCTTGAAAATATCAACATTAATAAGTTAGTATTTGATTTTTCCTCTTTTTTAGGCAAGTCTGAAGTGTTGATATGTGCTGAAAATAAAATAATTGCAAGTTGATTGATAATATATCAAAATAATGTGGCTGTTACTAATTAATATTACCATTTATTTAACTATTTATTTAATAGTTATAGCTAACGAGAACAATAAGAAAAAGCTAACAGATTTATAATGCAATAAGAACATTTCTGTCATGATCAGGATAAAGTTTTAAAGCAGGGGTCTCCAACCTTGGCAACTTTAAGACTTGTGGACTTCAACTCCCAGAATTCTTCAGCCAGCAGAGCTGGCTGAGGAATTCTGGGAGTTGAAGTCCATAAGTCTTAAAGTTGCTAAGGTTGGAGACCCCTGTTTTAAAGTATTAAATGACAGGACAGCAACATTTCTTATCATAATTTTATATGTCTGCTTTATGTCATAGTGACCTAGGAATAATGGGATTTCTACTACAAAATACCTGGAAAGACCAAGTTCAAGAAAACTAATTTATAAAAATAAGATCCTGCACATTCGATATTTGCCATAAGATGGAGCCATTGGCCCACAAAAACTATTTGAAACTCAAAAAAAAAAAAAAACCACATATATTTACCAATAACTTATATACGCTTCAAAGCGGTTTACAGCCTTCTCTAAGCAGTTTACAGAGTCAGCATATTGCCCCCAACAATGCTTTCTGACACTTTTGGAAACCTACCAATGATCCTTTTTGTTCATTATAATTATGAAGTGTTTCAAAAAGTAGTATACAACTTTTTCAATTAGGAGTTAAATCTAGTACTAGTCAAGGAGACCTTTCCTAACATATTGAAATATCTCTGCAGAAAAATCTTTGTTCAGTTCTGGGGTTGCAAACTTCTTGAAGTGAGAGGATCTGGCTACAATGACTCACGTCCTCATGGCCATATTGTTGGGTTTGTGCAACATACTAAAATGTGACAGCCTTTGAACAGACGTTATAGTCGGTTTTTAGTACAGTAGTCAACATTATGACTGGAATTCATGGCAGGGATAATTTTAACATTTGCTATTCCATGGGCCAATACTGTAGGTTTTTGGATACAATGTAAGCTTATTAGTTGTATGTTAGTTTCAATTTATAATGCTTCTTTATCTCTTGGTACATATTAGGCAGACTGATGCTATAAGATTGCCTTAAATCATCCTGTTTGAGAGGGAGAAGCTGATAATAAAGTGGGTGGGTGATAAGGCCAGAAAATTTCTTCTACATAGCTCTGTCATTCTTCCCCGGATACCAGAGTGGCCCACTTGCTTCTTGATCTTATAGAAATTGGTAAAAGCATCCCAGAGTATCTTGAGACATTGACTATTCTACCATTTGTGTTTAGCACAGCATAATTGTCACTTATCTATTTCTATTTTTGTAATATGTATATTTTAGGATGGATGTTAAGTTTTTGTTTGGTTGCTGTTATAAATCACCGAGATTCACTAAGAATTTGGGAAATGAAGATGATGGTGATGATAATGATGTATCAGTGCCCATATAATAAATCCACATCAGCATCTAGATTTGACATATGAAATTATTGATAATTAGAAAGCTGGTATAAACAAAAATGCTGGAAATTATATATATTTTATAAAAGAAAGCTAAAATGGAAGGGAGCTCAAGAACTTTATAAGTTCAAGCTTAACTAAAAATCTACAAATGTGAAGTCCAGTTAGTAAAGTAGGAAAGCTGGGTTATATGTGAATCGGTACTTACAAAAACACTTTGTAAGTGTTTTTATCCCATCTAGAAATAGTGCATCTGAGTTATAATTAAAAATTTCAGAAGATGGTTCATTTATGACATTCAGTCATATAAACTGGTTGTTTTAAGTTAATCTTGTAGCTGTATTTTTACTATTCATAGTGGATGTTATAGGCCCACCATATAAAACATAGCAACTGTAATGCTGGATCTCCTTTGAATTCCTTTCGTCCATTGCCTCTCTAAACTGGTTAAAATAGAAAAGTGTCTTTACCATTTTAAGTCTCATCATAGATTTTCAAAACAAATATAAATCAAAAGAGGGATTAAATATTGCCTTCATACTTTGGATTTAAGGAAAGACATTAATAACACTTGTGAAATAAGGCCCTGTTCCACCAGTTTTTGATCCTATAACATGCTATGACATCCTTGAATATGCTATTTCATAAGTTAACTCTTTCACTTACATAAACATGTCATTGGATATGATCTCAACAATCATATAATAAAGCTAAGAATGTCTTCTTTTTCCCCTCCATGTTGTATACATGGTTTGATGCTTCTTCTCTGCAACTTCTCCAGATGCAGAACTTCAGCATATTGCAAATAGCCATTTTTACACTGGATATATATTTTATTAAGTACCTATTCTATCTATCTACATCAATTCCCAACCTTGCACTCCATTTTATAGTATAGTTAATGTGGCTACATATCCAATAAAATATATAGCAAAACACTAAAGGGATATGCTTACTGCTGTAATTTTATGGCATGAGTGTTCATTTCAAAATAATGAATGGATATGGGTGACATACCATCATGGCAGGAAGAATATTTTGCAGTAGTTGTTACATATCAGGTTTGGGACAAAATCACTTTGCCAGTCTGCTAAATAGATCCTGCTTGGGTCCATTCTTTCTCCCCAGATGGTCTAAATTGCCTTTTTCTATCTCTTAAAGGGGTAATTTGTGGGACATTCTGCACAAAGTACAAGTTTGTAAGATAAGACTATCACATCTAAAGCATAAAACAAAACCTCACTTCAAATAGCAAAAGAGCTCATTGGGATAAAGAGATTGTCGCCTATTCCGTTTCCTGCTGTGTTAGTTTGAAGGGTTTAATGAAGAGTTTTCAAAAGTTTTGAGGACCTGCAAAGCATTCCAACCAAAGCATTCTGTCACTTTCTTCTGCTACCTCTAGGTAGTCCTCAACTTATGATCACAACTGGCACTTCCATCAATAAACAACGAGGTTTTTAAGTGAGTCACATTTTAATTCTACAATCTTTTTTCTGTGGTCACTAAGTGAAGCATGTGGTTGTTCAGTAAAGCTGGCTTCCCCCATTAGAGTTTGCTTACTGGAAGCTTCCTGGGAAGGTCACAAATGGTGATTATATTGTGCACTGCAACTACTGTAAATACATGCCAGTTGACAAGCACATGAATTTTAATCATGTGTTTGCAGCAATGCTGTTATAACTGGGTGAAATCATCAGTCACTTTTTTCAATGCCATTGTAACTACAAGAGATCATTAAACAAATGGTCATAAGTTGAGGTGTACTTCATTCAAATTTTCAAAACCTAGGGCAGTATTGTATCTATATGAGCTGGTGGCAAACAGACTGAAACTTGAGACACATTTGGGGAGCGAATAGCTGCTTTCTGTTATGAGCAGAGAGTCTCAAATGCACTATTTATCTACAACACATGAATATATTTATTGGGAGTAAATTACACTAGAGGGCAATATAACTGTAGAGTCGAAATGTGGACTAACATATAGAAAGAATCATAAACCACCTAGAAAAAGCAGCTGAACAATTAGATATGGTCTACAAGTCACATTAATGAATCACTGTATTGAGAGAGAAAAAAAGCCCAAATGCTTCTTGATAAAAATTGAATGAGACAACTTTTCTTTCTCAGCATGTAAAGATTGCTTAGATAAGCTGCAGGGGGGAAAAGTTATCCCTAACAGCTTTTATTCAAAGAATTACATTTACTTTAACGTATAAATTTTCTCAAACAGTTTGAAGACTATACAAATTTGCATACTGGCACACAGCAAAACCTGCCCAGTACCCAAATATTAAATAACATGTATCCTTCCATTGGAACCCCATTATTGAAGGAAAATACAAAAACATGTTCAAAGAACACATCAATCTCTCTATTATTCATAGTCCATGAAAATTCCATTAACATCTAGACAGCTTATTGTAAGGTCTTTACTATTTCATAAAAACAGGATATTATGGATCAATCCCAATACAATTATATGCAACTTAAAGTTTCAAAGGAACAAAATTGCTTCTGATAAATAGAAAATAAACCTTTTATTAAGTTGTGTGTTTTTGAGTATGTATGTGCATGGATTTATGTGTGTATATATACAGTATATATGCACACACACACAATCATGATATGTGTATGTATACACACACATACATACACACACACACTAATTCTTTTTAATTATCCATGCACTTATCTCAAAATGACAGAATACAAAGAGATTCAAGTTCAAACTGTGTATACAAAGTCACTGTCTAGTACAAAATGGTATAGACAAGATGCTTGAAAGAAATATACATTATATAAAACACAAATTTATAAAATGCTGCTTTTCAGCAGATTTTTTCAGAAAAGAAAATTACTACACAGGACCATATTTTTTAAAAAAAACAAAGCAAGTTATTCAACTAACTACATATAGAGTAAAAAAGGATACATATTCATATTACAGAATGGAGACAAGTAAATGTTAAAGAGGAGACCATTGCAAAGAAAGCTTGAAGCTAGAAACGATAAGATTTCTTTGCTTATGAAAGGGAGACACACACACATATATCATAAAAACAGAAATCAAACCAAAACACGCAGAAGAACAATTTACAATAACAGATGGTAGACAAACACAGAAGGGAGAACATTTGGCATGTTGCATCACAGGAAGTCATTCACGATTGGCTAACGATGGTACCTGGCTCGGTTGCAGTTCACTGGCTTGCCTGAGAGGAGGAACAGAGGGAGGAGGAACACCTGATGTGGAAGCAGATCTCCCTAATCTGCAGCTTGATTTCGGTTCTGGAAAGGAAAATGAATGGGTTAGAGAAGACTTCTGCACTCTCTTAAATTAAGGGTCCAATCTGGATAAATTGTAGCTCCAGGCTTCATGCAGCTCTTCAACTTTTTAATCATGGCTGATGATTCCTGGCAATGTTTCCTGTCATTTCAAGTTGGATGAGCTGTGAAAACTCTAGTCGAAATGCTAAAAGAAGCCTCTCATGGGTGTGCTTCTCTCCCAACACTTAATCCTGCCTACTCATATAATCGAGTGATGTCCCTCAAATATTAAGGCTGACTTTTATTTTAGATGACTAACCACAGGCTTTCAAATATAGGGCAGCACTGTCTGTGTTGGTTTTCTTCACTTGTTTTCTTTTTGAATTTTTGATGTGTTTCTGCTTATTTCGCAATAAAAATTGTGTTGCTGAATTTCCACATTTTGCACTGGATTTTATTGTAGGCTCAGAGGAGGATTCAGGGTTGAAAAAAGGTCTAGGTGGCCTTATGTGTCCTATGGGAAACCCACTTCTGTTACTAAAAAAGGTTAGAATTTTCAAACTTAGCTAAAACATTGCTTTAAAACCTGAGTCTCAAATGTTGATCCAGTGCCTTTTTTCTCAGTTTCCCATCCGGTGGCTATATGCTAAAGGTGAACCTGAAAAGGCTAAGATTCACCTTTCCTTAAACTGCTATTGGAGAGGAGTTAATATAAGATTTTTTTGGCCACTTTTTCATCTCTAAAAAAGATCTATCTTTTGCTATTATGCTTTATTTTTTAATTGACTGAATACTTTCAGTAATAGCAGCATCTGGGTGACCAATGCATCTTGGCTTAGACACAAAGCAGAGTTAGGCCTAGTTATTACACTGATGAGAAACTACCAGTAAATACCATGAATATAGTTTAAACATCACAGAAAAAGACGTGTGAAATCAGATCTGTATGGTTGCCAAGAAAACTGCATGAATGTGTCTATGAAATCATCAGGAGTCAAATGTAACTTGAGAGAGACTATATCTTTCAATGGTGTCTTGATAACTGCCATGCATAAACAACATATGTGTAGAATTGGTAGCTGTGAATGTTTAATGAAATTTGATTCTTTATCACTGTTAAATTGAAGAAATTAGAAGCCTTTTTTATATATATAATTTCCATTGTCTATGAGGGTTCTCAGTCATCCAGGTCATAGTTGTCTCAAAGGTGCTTTTTTCAAAAGGCAACTGGACTGTTTTTTGAGGAAGAAGATATTTTGTTTCATCAACTTCTTGGATGAATATCTTCTTCCTCGAAAAAACCAGTCCACTTGCCTTTTGAAATAAGCAATTTTGAGATCTAATTTCCATAGTTTTCCTTCATTCCAATAGAATATGAAGTGGTCAACTTAGTACTTAACAGTTATATTATAAATATGTATAGATTTAGTAGCTGTGCATGCTTGATGTTTGACCATCACCTTAGGCCATTGTATATTGCTGATCGTAAAAAATAAAAATAAAAATCCTACAAATCTTTGCCTACCACAATTTCTGAGTTGTGTATAATAAAATCCAGCCTTTTCAGCTGGGCATGCACATCACCCTAAAAGATTATTATGTCTATAATAACAAAACCCTTTCATCTGAAATCAAAACCCTTTCATCTTTAAAGCGCTCCATGGCTCGGGGCCTAGTTATATGCGAGACCGTGTCCTGCCCCATACATCCCTTCGGCCGATCCGCTCCCACAGAGAGGGCCTCCTCAGGGTGCCGTCGGCCGGACAATGCCGACTGGCGACACCCAGGGGAAGAGCCTTCTCTGTGGCGGGCCCTGCCCTTTGGAACGACCTATCCCCTGAACTCCGGACCATCACCGACCTCCGCCTCTTCCGCCAATGTCTAAAGACATACTTTTTTCATCAAGCCGGCCTAGCCTAACCTCCCATGGGGACTTTTAGAAAAGTTTTAAATTGGGGTTTTAATAATTGGTTTTAGCATAGGACTGGGATTATTTAATATGTATTTTAAATTATTTATCTATTTTCTATTTTGTATATTTTAAATCTCCTGTGCGCCGCCCTGGGTCCTCTGCGGAGAAGTGCGGGATATAAATGTAATAAAATGAAAAAAATGAAATGAAAGAAAGAGAGAGGTGGTGCTTGTTCTTCTTTAATTTCCAGGATGATATGCCTGTAAAAATGTCAAGTGCTCTCATTTTAGAAGTCTCTTGTGAATGCTCCACCCTCTTTTCTTTTTTTTTGCTTCCAAAATAATGGGAAAAAAATCTTATTTATTAGTATAAATTAATTGTTTACAAGAAGTAATAGGACAAATGGAAATGTTTTAATTCTACCAACTCCACTTTTCAATTCAATTCCACAAATGCTACTGTTCATATGATGAATGTTATTATATTTATCCTACACAACTTGGGAGCTTCCAGATAAGTTCTACCATTGCTACTATTGACCAATACAACTAGAAACAAACAGGCTGGGGAAGGCTGTAAATTGTACTCATTCCTATACAATATTCAAAATCCTTACTTATGTAACTAGGAATGAAATGCTGACATTTGCATTCCAACAATCTTGCATGTAATTTTCCCCCCTTCTGGTTTACTCTCTCATTTTCAGGATATTTGGATATTTATTTTGTTGGGTTTTTGTGCTCATTATATTATTGTGTAGAGAGAGTGTGGTGCGGGTTTTTTTTCTGTCCATCTCTCAAGCTTTCTACAACTTCTTGGCTTCCTATACTTCCTCCCCATAGAGAGGTCCCACTCCTTTGATTTAATTGGTTCTCCAATAACTTTACCAACTTAAAAAAGTACTACAGAATACTTCTAATTTAGGTCTGTCCTATATCCTGGCTAGAAATTATAAACAAGAAGCATTTTGTGAAAATTGGAATGTTGTTTATACTTAAAAAGGCCAGTGATTTGCTAAGGACCTAATTTAAACCATTAGAAGTTTCAGAGTTCAAATTGTCATACTGTGTGTTGCCAGTTTCCAAAACTAAATAGTAACATCTATACCAAGAGTGGGCAGCTTGCAGCCCATGGACCAGTTATAGCATGGACCAGTTTTTTGCAGACCTTGGAGCAATTTAGAAAGAGTTGGAGTGGTTGGCACCAAAGATATTGATTCCTTGGTAGAAGGTGAAGTATTGAAGAGCTGAAGTGCAGTCTTAATTCTTAGGGTTTAGAGTGGTGTGTTGGTATAGCAGTTAAGGTGGTGCTCTCAAACTCCCAACCAGATGCGTCACATACTGGCGACACCCAGGGGAAGAGCCTTCTCTGTGGCGGGCCCAGCCCTTTGGAATGACCTACCCCCTGAATTACGTACCATCACCGACCTCCGCCTCTTCCGCCAATGTCTTAAGACATATTTGTTTCAACAAGCCGGCCTAGCCTAACCTCCCATGGGGACTTTTAGGTAGTTTTAAATTGGGTTTTTAAAATTTGGTTTTAGCGCAGGATAGGTTATTTAATAGTTTTTTAAATTATATTTATTGTATTTTGTATGTTTTTAAATTTTCCTGTGCGCCGCCCTGGGTCCTTCGTGGAGAAGGGCGGGATATAAATTTAAAAAACTAAACTAAAAAAACTATACTGGCCACGCCCATGCCCATTTTAGCAAAGGGGGAGAAAGTCCTGATACATCATGTGATATTGCCGTGACGACCAAAGTTTGACACCCCCGAGTTAAGACATCAGGCTAGAAACTGGATGTCTATGTCTACCCTTGCCTTAGGTACAAAGCCAACCGGGCAAAACACTCCTTCTGAGCCTCATGATGTTCAATGTTTTGAAACATTTTCTATACTTATTACATAACTCACTGAAGACCTTTTTATCTGCAGAAATGATTCTACTCATCTCCTAAGTACTGTATGTCAACAAAATTGCAATTGCTAACTACTTCTGAAAAAACTTGCCAAGAAAACTTGCCATGCAGTCTCCGAGGATCAGAGTTTAGAAAGTCAAAAAATAGTAAATGCATATTTTTCTTTAAACTCTTCACCATCACCACCATTCAGATGCATTTTGCTGTTTTTGCATGTTTAAGAAGATAAAATTGATTCTACAAACCACAACAATCATGCTGTCACAATACTACACATTAGATATGCGCAGCATTTCTAACATGAATTTTTAAAAAACATAATATCACTGCTTTCCCTTCCAGAGAACACATCATACTAATTCAATTTGACATAGGAAACATCCCCACAGACATGAAACAGGTAGGTCCTTATAGTCCTTACAGATCATTAGGAAAATTCAAAGAGTTGTAAATATTTTTCATATTGCAATTATTTTAACTAATATTGAAATTAATATTTTGCAGGCAAAATTACTTAACAGGATTTCCTTTTTAGAAAAAAAAAGAATCCTATATTTTAATTTAGGACTTAGATTGTAAGATGTTCTAAAGGATTCAAATCATAGTAGTAGTAATGATAATAGCTATAGTAAAAATAACTGAGCAATGATGTAGACAATCAAATAGACTGCACTTTAGGAATACTTTCTTATTTGCCAAGAAAAATATGTAGCATTCTTTAAAATAAATATTTACGACATTGTGACATTATGCACTCATTTTGAAGCATTTTCTATACTTATTACATAACTCACTGAAGACCTTTTTATCTGCAGAAATGATTCTACTCATCTTCTAAGTACTGTATGTCAACAAAAGTAGGAAGGTTGGGGCTGCTTCTTCAATTTCAGCTGACTCTTTTATCCAGCATGTGGAATAGGCTAGATATGTCATTTTTATACAATGGGATATGAGGCTCTGGCTTTCTATGTAGTGACAGAAATTAGAATCTATCACAGTCCATACAAAGATCAAAACTTCTCCACAACTGCAATCAGAATTATTATTTTTGGACAAATACTCCTTGCACATCATTTATATTTCATATATTTGATTCAGCAACATTGACCAACACCAATACTGGGATTATGTATATACACCAAAGGTGGTACTCAGCAGGTTCTGACCAGTTCCAGAGAACCTGTAGTGGAAATTTTGAGTAGTTCGGAGAACCGGTAAATACCACCTCTGACTGGCCCCATTCCCATCTTTTCTCTGCCTACCGAGTCCCAGCTGATCGGGAGGGAATGGGGATTTTGCAGTATCTTCCTCTGTAGTGGGGAGGGAATGGAGATTTTAGAGTATCTTTCCCCTGGAGAGGGTTGGGAATGGATATTTTACAGCAGCCTTCCTCTGCCAGACACACCAAGTGTGGCACCAAGTCACACCCATAGAACCAGTAGTAAATTTTTTTGAATCCCACCACTGATATACATATTTCTGTATACAGGGATAGTGGGGGGTATAATCATATATATTCATCTATTAACTATTCTGAAGTGAATTAAAATCACATTTCAAAGAAGAAATGGGAAAGAAAGAGCATCCTTTTCTTTTCCACAATTTTATCATAACTTCTAAGTTTAAGAATCAGGTAGAATAGATCCCTCATTGTTTTCTGTTTTGCAGATGCTTTGACAAGTATTTGGCAAGCATTCTGTTTGGCTAAATGATTTGCTGAGTGATTTGGCAAGGTCTGGAGTATAAAGTTATTAAAAATATCCAGATATAGGCAACACAATATTGGAAGTACCAGTGTTTGGAAATGAGATGCAGTGCATGTTTCCAACAGCAGATGGCAATGCAAAATACCATCTCCTAGCAGCTATAAGCTTTTAGAAAATGTTCTTCAAAATATCCACCATTAAGCTCACTAAAGAATTCCATTTTGTGAACTCCTTGTGGTCTTTACTGAAAAAGCAACAGCATATTCTTAAGGAGGTGGCATGTACACACAAAAAATCACTGAAATCTATTTCCTTTCTGAACTCTGGTGGAAGATGTCTTAAAACCATCAGAGAAGAAACATCCTTGCAACATTATTGAAGAGCTACAAAATACAAGAATGAACATAGCAGTCAAGGGCAGCATTACATTTGCAGATTCAGTAGGAAATTAGTTTGCTCTCAGTGGTACAGTATTGTAGCATGTCGCTTATAGTGGGAAAGGAAAAAAAATGGATCTAATTGGCCAACATCACAAAGTAGCAACAATCAATTCTACAACAGAAGGATAAGATGAACAAAACTCAGATCACAGCTGTGTTTTAGGATGGATGAAGATTTGGAGGGAAGAATGGCCTCCTGCTTTAAATTTTCATTGTAGTGGAAACATGAAAACTACCAAGAGTTTCATGTATGTATGTATGTATGTATGTATGTATGTATGTATGTATGTATGTATGTATGTATGTATATAAGTATGTAAGTATGTATGTATGTATGTATGTATGTATGTATGTATGTATGTATGTATGTATGTATGTCTCCAGACTACTGATCTGCTTTTTATACTTCTAATCTTTAGTTCAAATTCCACACGAAAAAAACTGATACTGTTTTTCCTACGGATCTATTTCCTATGGATGTATGTAGGTAACAAAGCTTTACAATGTTCTAGCTTCAAAGAGAAAATGGCACCTGTTAATAGTTCAATGTGTTTTTCCCCCGACAATTCTGCTGCCGCTGGATAGCTTGGGATCCCAGGAAAACATAGCCTCCGCTGTGACTAGTATTAGATAGTTTTAAAATGGGGGATTTTAATTGGTTTTAGCGCAGGTTTTTGTTATTTAATAGGTTTTAAATTTGTGTATTTTGTATTACTTTTGTATGTTATTTTAAATTCCTGTGTGCCGCCCTGGGTCCTTTTGGAGAAGGGCGGGATACAAATTGAATAAAATCTAAAATCTAAATCTAAAAGATGCAGCAACTTTAAGCATTGTCCTCTGGTGGTCCATTTGTACCCCCATGCATATACCATTTCCCCGGAATGAAGCAATGCAAACTTGATAGACAGCATTAGTCTTCTACTTGTTTAAGTTTATTCAGCTCATTGTGTTTCAGAAAGCATGATCATAGAATTGGGTCCTGACTGGGTAATTTCAGTTCAATACCTGAGCCGCGGTGGCGCATTGGTTAGAGTGCAGTACTGCAGGCTACTTCTGCTGATCATCGGCTGCCAGCAGTTTGGCAGATCGAATCTCTCCAGGGTCAAAGTTGACTTCCATCCTTCCAAGGTGGGTAAAATGAGGACCCAGGTTGTTGGGGGCAATATGCTGACTTTGTAAACTGGTTAGAGAAGGCTGTAAGGCACTGTGAAGTGGTAGATCAGTCTAAGTGTTATTGCTATTGCTACATTTGAGGTTGAGCTAGAAATTGCAGCTGTTCCAAATTGCCATGGCTGGGTTATTGCTAATTTGCTAAGTTTGAAGTGCTTGTAATGACATACAATGCCTTATATTGTTTGTAAAGTGTGAACTCCCTTTTGTGCCTGCCTAGCAACTAAAATCTAGTGGGGATATATTCCTGAGGCTTCTTTATATGCCAGCAATGTACTAGCCATAACATTATTCTGGTTGTGAAATTCCCTCTTGCTCAGAGAACACTTGACTGGTGCTGAGAATGTTAAGGTAATCTCTCCACTGGACCTTTTGTTAAACAGGAACTCCACTGTCCTAGCTCTTAAACTGGTCAACTTTTAAGCAGTTCATTTTTAGATACTTTTATTACATTTGTAAATGTGTTTCATTTATTGTAAATACTTTAATTTATTTTCCAGCTGGTGATCAGTTTTGTAACACTAAAAAGCAGATGAAAAATATCAAAGAAATTAAAAAAAAATCATTTAAATTTTCTCCAAGATATTCTCCACTAGTAACAACCTACAACAAAATGCATATGCACATAGACTACAAAGATGTAGTCAGTGTTTCATACTTCTTCAACCTATTCATGAGAAGACTTAGTACAGAATAAATAGTTATCATAGTAACAGAGGTGCTACTGTTGAGGATATAATGAGTAAGTAATGTGCTATCCAAATCAATTATATTCAAGCTCATTTCATTTTGTGAACAATCTCAGTTCATTGATAGACTTTTTTTTTCTTTCATAGATTTGGATTCTAGCCAGTTTTGGGAAGGGAGGGAGGGAGGCAATATGTGTGCATGCACATTTGTGCACATTAGAAAGTGAATCTACTTTATGTTGGTGTTTGATATGTTTTATATGTTTGCTTTCTAGTCAAGACATAAGAGTAGTTCAAGTGTAATCCATCATATTGGACTATATCCCAAAATATTAAATCTTCAATCTATTAACTAACAGGCTAATAACAACATACTTGGAAAGTGCAATTGCTTTTTAAAATTAGGGCAACATGCATTCACTTTTTACTCCCATTTTTAATGTTAACGATCTTGCTAGGTAGTGATAGTGACTCAATTTTATCAAACAATATATGGTGCACCATTTCTTGCTCTACTGAAGATATTTCAGATTAAAATCTCATTTAACTCAGTTAATATGGCTAGTGGTAAAAGATAAAAAGAAATTATTATATTATATTGATTATAATATAAGAGAAATAATCCTAAAGCGAAATAATAAGATATAACAATGCAAAACTTTTGGAATGCACTCAGTCTTTAACATGTAGTATTCTGGCCACTAGAGAAGAGGACAAGGAAGAAAGAAAATCATGGAGTTGACCTTGATAGGTCTCTTCAGAAATCATTATATACAAAAAGGGTGGAAACCTTCCTTAACCACTGAAAAGGGAAATACTATAATATTAGAGAGTCAAAAGATACTCAAAATGGCTTCTTCCTAATGTACTGGCATATAAGAGCCAACAGAATTAAACACACAATCAAACGTACAATGTAGGGTTAGAGTTATCTCAATAAATCTATCTTCCTGTGTAATTTTCTGAGCTGGAAAAATGTGACAGAGCAAAATGGTATAAGTCTAAAGCAATTAGCCAAATTTTCACATGCTTTTAGCAATTTCTGTCCAACATTTCCTGTGAAAATGCCAACAATACACAAAATATGGTGAGTTTTAATTTTAAAAATACTAATTTATCTCATTAAATGGAATTAAAGTAAGAATTATTTTACTTTAATTCTTGAGAATTAAAGTAGATTGCAATTAGATAAGCATTTCCATGTTCTTGTTTAGTCTATACTTTTGGCCAAAGAAAGATAATTATCTCCTGATTACATTTAGTTGAAGTACCATCCATGTTGAAGCAATCTTGATTTTTGTGAATTTCACAAATCTTTTCACTAGAAATCCATAGTACTATTTGTTTATTGTAATGCTATGCAAATGGGTCTAACTATACCTACCTGAACTATTATTTCCTGCCAACATGGTTGGACTAACAGAAGACCTTCCAAGTCGGTTAGACACAAGTGATGGTCCTGGTGTTCCATCCCATTCCTGAGCTTTTATTGGCTCTCTGGAAGATGACCCATGATGAACTCCTTTTTCTTTGTTTTCCAGCTTTGGTAATGGTTCGGTACTGTGACTTCTGATCTTTAATTCCTCTAACGGTTCTGCAAAATAGGAAAAGTTCATACTCTATTACAAAGTGCTAATTAATTGCATCTATACACTACTTTTTCCCAGGCAAGTAAGCTACAGCTTGAGCTCTATTGTAAATGTACTGTAAAAATAAAACCATAATAAGTAAAAAATTAAACAAATTAGTCAAGTATTATAGTTGCTTCGTATTACTTGTGACCTATTTGGATGGAAAAACTGCAGGTAAAGTTAGAAATCTATTTTATTTATTTTGTCTCCTACCTTTATTATTTTTTTTGCAAATAATTCAAGGTACATTCAAATATTTCATGAAATCATCTGGCGAGTATAACTCTTATGTACATTTTCTCACTGATATATAACATTCAAACTGAGGTCAATTCCTGGTAGTATTTCCATGCCACCTTTGCTGTGAATATTTTCAGAATAATTTTTATTACACAACATGTTTAAGTGAAGCATAATAAATACTAACTAAATTGCATTAAGCTCATATCAAAACCAATAAGATGTCTCACCAATGGAAAGACTGAATGGGTGGAAACTAATCAAGGAGGAAAGCAACTTAGAACTAAGGAGACATTTCCTGACAGAACAATTAATCAATGGAACAACTTGCCTCCAGAAGTTGTGAATGCTCCAACACTGGACATTTTTAAGAAGATGTTCGATATTTATTTATCTGAAGTGGTGTAGGGTTTCCTGCTTAAGCAGGGGATTGGACTAGAAGACCTTCAAGGTCCCTTCCAACTCTGCTATTCTATTCTATTTCTATTTCTATTGTTTCTATTTCTATTTCTATTTCTATTTCTATTTCTATTATTTCTATTTCTATTTCTATTTCTATTATTTCTATTTCTATTTCTATTTCTATTATTTCTATTTCTATTCCAAATAATACTATCTACCAATTCAGAATACTGGCATATTTTCTCTCCAATTCTTCTGGATGAAATACTGCAAATACGGTTAACAATATCAACCAATTCTGTTCATTTAAGGTCATTGCTGTGCAGCCATGCAGTTTGTCACCAACATATATTTACATGACAAACTTCCCTTCTCAGTTTATTTAAAAACTAATGAAGCTACAAGAAAAAAAGTAGCCTGAATGGATCTTTAATCCATCAAAGATTAAAGATTTACCCACATACTATTTTTCAAAATATTGTACAAAATATTGTGTAACAAAATTGTTCAAAAACACAGCTTTAAAATCACCAATATTTTTCTAAATCTTAAAAAAAAGTGAGGACATAAAATAGAGAAAATCATTTAGAGAACAATATTGTTTGTATGTATAGTGATGTATTTGTTTCTTGAATTAATAGTCTTCGATCAATGTGAAAAGACATTTCGTTTTGCTTAAAGTTTGAAATATCTTGCTTCATCTAAATCCATTTTTGTGATTTTTCTCTTGGTGGCCTTTTTGTTTTTTGTTTTACAAATTAATCATCAAATTGATCATCAAATTGATCATTTTTTTTGTTTTGAAAAAGTTGTATTGGGTTTTACAAATTTTATAAAAATAGAATAAGGGAATATAAGGAGTTACAAAGACATTTTGAGAACCTCTATGTCGGAAGTGTCGGCCCCCTCCGAGGCTTCATAAAAGAAAATAGATAATACAATAAATTTTTCATTTTTTCTACAAAGTGGAAAGAGATACAAATATTTCATTTTAAAATCTATGCAATCAATCATTTGTAAACATCCAAATAAGAGTTGTACTATACAGCAATAAAGTCACTTGTAAGATCTAAGTCTTTTGGCAATTGTATCTTCCTCTCCCTGATCTCCAGTGGGTGGAGCCATGGCCCACTCTGTTCCCCCATTTTCGTCCTCCAGGATTGGGGAGTGTTTTTTTAAGAAAGGCTTCCGCCTCTGCAATTGTTTTAAATCTTACTCTTCCCCCTTCCCAGAGCACCAACATTCCCTCGGGCATCAACCACCTGAAGCAGACCCCCTTTTTAAATAATCTTTTTGATAAGAAGGAATATTTCCTCCCTATCTCTTTAATCTTTTTCGGAATCTGTTTCAAGATGGCAATCTCATTCTGTTGGTAAATTAAAGGACCGTCTCTCTGTGCTCTCAGGATCCCCTCCCTTGTTGACCTTCTTACAAATTTAATATGTATCTCTCTGGGTACTTCATTTATCCTGGCATATGCTGAGTTAATTCTATAAGACATCCTTTCAAAATCCATCCTAAACATATGACCAGCCAAATCCACTATTTCATTGTGAGAATTTTTTAGCTCTTCCCTTGTCACAGCCATCCCCCCCTCCAGTCCATCAATTCTTTGTTTATTTTCCATTAGCGCTTTCTGTGTCTCCAAAAGTTCTAATTTTCAACTGACATTATCTTTCCGGATTTCTTTAATTTCTTTCATAATGTTTTGAAAAAATTTTCTCTATTGTTGATAACTGTGTAGCTTCCACCTCTGTTTCTTTGGGTAACATTGAAGTAATTTTAGGTTGATGTAGCTGCTTTTTTGAAGCCATAATGAAAGTTTTAAGTCCTTGTCACTAAAATGGCATCTGTTGGAGAGGCAGTCCGTGAGGCAAGGAGAGAGCAAAAGCCAATGTCCAAATTCAAAGTTCCGTTTGGTTATAATCCCGATGTTGCCATGGATCTTATCTGTTTTGCCTTAACGAACTGAAAATTCCTGTGGCAGGAAAGGAATCTCAGGACAGCCTGTGACTGCGCATGCATGCAATTATTTTCAATGCTAATTGGAGAACGTAATTTATGACAAGCAGTGGGGAGGGGGCATAAGGGGGTAAAGTGCAGAAGCCATCCAATTATTGCCAGACCTGGCTGCAACCGAGGCTCGCCATGATGTTATATTCAATAAACGGACATTGCTTTGAACTTTTACGTGAGGCCATAAATCATTTGAAGTTTCTCATTGGGAGCTTGACACCAGAGAGAAAACAAGTTCTTAAAGGCAATCAGATAAAAAAAACAAAGAAGGCACATCAGGGAAAGGTCCAAGTAATCAATTATGTTCATCCATTAATAAAAAGAGAAGAACAGTCCTGAACACAAGGGAGTGTCAGCAATTTTCCAAGAAAAGTATGTCTCCTGAGAACAAAGGAACGCCATCTTCCCCCGCCCTCCTGGAAGCCTCTGAGAGCTGGTGAAAGTCATTTCAGTTGTTGCCAGACTTCAATACAAAGTATCCAGAGATCGTAAAAGAAAGACTTTCACTATGGTTTTTTTAAAAAAACCAGATGTTGATTCCTCCGCCTCCCCAAGCCTGGGGAGCATTTCTAAACGCTGCTTTTTTTCTTTTCCGAGGTTTTTTTTTACAAACTCCCCCCTCCTTCTTCTTTCAAACTGAAAGTTGAGAGCATTAAAACAAAATCACTCACGATCCACTTTGCAGCCAGGAGCCCCTGTGTTGCCTCCAGCCCCGGCGTTTCAGTCCTTCTTTAAACGCGATAGCTGTTCCGGTTCTCCATCGGTGAAGGGGACGCCCCCCCCCCCCGCGACTCATTCCTCTGTGCCTAGGTCGAAGCGGGGGCCACCCCCTCGACAGCCGTCAGGGTGGGGGGATCCCCCGCAAGCCGCCCGTACAGCGGGGGCTCTTTACAAGAGCCCCCTGCCCCCGGGGGCCCGCAGAAGCAACCAAGTGGCGGACGAGCACAAGATCCGACCGTCGCCTTCGGCCAACTGAGACAGAGCAGGAATCAATTAATAACTGAGTACATCCATCCATATTCAGGACTTATCTCCTTATACCCTATTTTTCGGAGTATAAGATGCACCGGAGTATAAGACGCAAACCAGGTTTTGAAGAAGCAATTTTTTTTAAAAAAGTAGGTAGGTAGATAGAGGGATAGAGAGGGAGAGAAAGGGAGAGAAATACAGTAGGGAGGGAGGGAGGGAGAGAGAGGGTAGGTAGGTAGGTAGGTAGGTAGGTAAGTAGAGGGAGAAAGAGAGAGAGAAATACAGTAAGTAGATAGGGAGGGAGAGAGTGTGTGTAAGGTAGGTAGAGTGCTCCTGGGGGATAGGAGGGGGCAAAATGAGGAAAAAATGGCCCATTTTTTTCATGAAAATGAGCCTTTTTTGGTTAAAAAAATAGCATGCATAACCTTATGGAGGCTTATAGAGTGCTGCTGGGGGCTGGGGGGGCAAAATCACCCTGCTTTTTGCTCATTTCTGTCCTCCCCAGTCCCCAGGAGCCCTCTGGAAGCCTCCATAAGGGTATGCGCATGACCATTTTGCTGAAAGGGTGGGGTTTCAGGAGGCAAAAAATGCTGTATTCGATGTATAAGACGCACCCAGATTTTCAGCCTCTTTTTAGAGGAAAAAAGGTGCGTCTTATACTCAGAAAAATATGGTAGTTTTACATATTTATCACTTCTATTCCAGAAAAAGACTAACTAAAGTTATTTGTGAATATTTGAAACATAAACTAAGATTTCAGTTTTTACCCATGACAACGCATTCTGCCTGTATTACAGAATTTTTACAAATGCCAATGGAGGAAAAAATTGAAATAGAAGGAGATGAAATAATGAAATGAAATGAAAACCACACCTCAGTTGATTGTTAAAACTCAGAAATGGGACATTTTACTTTCACTTGGCAATGAGTGAAAGCCTTTGAAGTTTATACAAAGTAGAAATTCCATACTGTGGTTCCATCAGGGATCATTGTGATCCCAAGATTTTGTTGCTGCTGTTGTAAGATAAAGGTTCCCATCACACATATGTGCTAGTCGTTCCCGACTCTAGGGGGCGGTGCTCATCTCCGTTTCAAAACCAAAGAAACAGCACTGTCCGAAGTTGTTTTCGTGGTCATGTGGCCAGCATGACTAAATGCTGAAGGTGCATGGAATGCTGTTACCTTCCCACCAACGGTGGTTCCTATTTTTCTATTTGCATTTTTACATGCTTTCGAACTGTTAGGTTGGCAAAAGCTGGGACAAGTAACCGGAGCTCATTCTGTTACACAATGCTAGAGATTTGAACCACCAAACTGCTGACTTTTCTGATCGACAAGCTCAGCATCTTAGCCACTGAGCCACCGCATCACTTTTTGTGCCCCTTGTGCTGCTGTTGTAGAGGCCCGTAATGCTATGGAACTCTGTATATGGAGGATTATATGACCTCTCACATTTCCAGCAGTCTGTTCAGCAGGGAAAACAAGTCTGTTAACAAGTCTTGAAAGTTGCTTTTTCTTTTCTAATGCAGATCCCCCCCATTTTCTTTTATTTTTTTGTATGCATCCCAGAGTTTACATATTAGGGCAGATAATGAAAATTGCAAACCAATGAACAAACAAGAAAGTTTAGTATAAAACTAGATCTAAGCCTTTTAGACCAGTTTTCATAATTATTTATGGGCAAAGTAAAGGAGAAGAAAAACACACCCATTTTTTTCTAGGTGGACATAATATTAATGTAGATTAATATGTTAATAATGTTACTTTCCCCCACTTTTTTTAAAAAAATTGTAAAATGGTAACAGCATTGGAAACCTGAATTCCCCATTGCTGAGGGAAAAATATGATTCACCAACAAAAGGAAAAAAGAAAAAGAAAGACCGTTAAAAAAAATCTGTAAAACAGTCTTATTTCCCCCCCAAAGTAGAATAGAAACATTAAGATATCAGACTTTGTTTTGGCAAAATGTCTCTTAGTAAATTTTGACTTAACTCTGCACAATAACAGCAGGCAGATACATCAGAGCAGTTGAAATGCTTTATCTAAAATTCTTATTATTCAGATGAATATACTCTACCTGATTGATCTGGCACAAGTTTTCCAAGAAATTATTAACTGATATAATGTTATTGTTATAAACTGCAGAACAGCTTTTCACTAAGCAAACAAGGTATAATTGAAGCATCTCTAAATGAGGGCAATTCTCAGCTAGTCTTCTCTAAATAATCCACAATGTATCAGATAACAGCGCTTGTATTATTCATTCATTTTTCCCTGCTATCTGTTATAAATCCAAATAGATCAACACTCATTTTAGCAGAAAGCAGTATTTTATGTAAGGTTATATGTAGGCCAGTGTTTTAACTAGCTGTACTTCCAAGCAATGCTGCTTCATAACAAGGTCAGCCTGTTTGAGGTTTCATCCTATCAGGCCGAGCAATTCTTTAGCCTTATAAATTGTAAATCCCACCAACCCCTTCAGCATTCTTTTGGCAATGAATTCATATAAGCATTTATTAAATGGCACATTTCTTAGATCATGGATTCTAGAATGGCAAAATAGCTGCTTCTGGGTCAATATCATGATTTTGTATGAGTTTTGTTTGCAAGTCTGTCTTTCCATTACAGTAATGTAGTTGTAGTTGTTCTCAGATCACCACCAAGCTTTTTCTCCCAATATCCTGACTTCTTTGGTATTTTCTTTTAAAAGAATGATATAGTTAGCAATTCTGCTTCTGGATATCCATTTTAAGGATTTCAACAGCTTTTAAACTCATTTTCCAAATAACTTGTCCAGCTGTGGGATCCTTCTTATTGCTCTAAGAATTGAAGGTGGGAAAACGCATTTTTGTTGTTTGATGGTCAGTTTTAGATTCCCTTAAAAGATGAACTCCTAGTCACTTTGCCTTATTGTTCTTGTTATTTCCACTTCCTCAACTAAGTTTTACCCACTGATTGTATCAAATATACACATTGTATCAAATACACTCAAGCTGATTCTCTTGTGTCTTCTACCTTTTGAAGGAGAAAGTTGACAGCAAGGAGAGTCAGGTATTTCCTGGAAGGATAATCTATGGAGATTATTTTTCCAAAACAGGGTAAAGTCTTTCACTCTTACAATTTCATTTCTTTGCAAGATCTGCATTATCCACATTTTCTCCTTGGTTATGCAAGTAATAATAGAAATCAACAACACTATTGATTTTATTTGTCCCTTTACTTACTATATCCCATATATTCTCAACAGCAATGCAAGTATAATCATTTGGATGTCTGGGTAGGAATCTAGTATATTTGCTATGAGCATTAATTAAAAATTAGAATGAAAATTTATCAATTGTGTTTCAACAGCCAGGCACGATGGAGAGCAAAACAAGTCTCCAGCTGCTTCCTACTGTGCTTTCCTGCCACCTAGATACTTTATATGTGGCATTCAATCTTTGAGTGGATTCTTAGATTTTCCCAATTCCTAATCCCTGCCATGCGCTATCCCAACTCTTCTCTATTTATAGATTGAACCAGCTGTGGTTGCTACTAACTCTGTCTTATCAGTCCACCATTATTTATATCAAGTAGCAACATCCCCTTCTCAAAGAACTTAAGTATACTTAAGTTGGATTGCCATTTTCTTATATCTACAATACATTATAAATGACCATTGTAATGGAATAACAAGAACAGCTCTTTCATATATAATACAGTTTGATTATAATGTTGAGGAACTTTTGAATTCGTTAGCAAATTGGCAAAGATCTACATAGCAGCTGCAAATCAAATTTGCAATTCAATAACACCCAGATGCATACATATTTAAGGAAAAATGCTTCTCTATAAACTGATAGCTAGCATTGCCAACAACATAGAGTTAGATTGGGGTCTCTTTGGTTCAGTTCCCTGCTATATCACATAATTATTTGGGTGAGCTTAGATCAGTCAGACTTTTTCAGCTCAATCCAATGAAATAAAATTAGGGTTTTTTTCAAGTCTTATCTGAAGCTGCATCTTCACTACATAAAGATAGACAGTGAAAAGTAGAAAGCATTTCAAAAAGATAGGTGGAATTGGACTCCATATTTTTGGGAAGGGAAAGAGTATCATTTTTTTACTACATAATTGGAATTATCTAACTTCTGTTTACATTCTTTTCATATCTTTTTTTATTGTTGTAAGCCTCCTAGAGTATGGCAAGATAGATGGAAAATAAATTTAACAAACAAATAAATTAGTTAGAACAATTAATCAATGGAACAACTTGTTTCCAGAAGTTGTGAATGCTCCAACACTGGATGCTTTAAGAAGATGTTGGATAGCCATTTGTCTGAAGTGGTATAAGGTTTCCTGCCTAAGCAGGGAGTTGGACAAGACCTTCAAGGTGCCTTCCAACTCTGTTATTCTAATTTCTATTCTAAATGGCAAGAAACAGTTAAAAAGGAACATGTATTCATGGCTAAAGAGGTATGAGAGAACCTAAAGAGTTGATCAGTTAGAGGCATTTTACCCAAGGAAACCTGAAGCTGATGCTGCCTAAAGATGATAAAATACATTGACAGTGGAACCAGTTCTGTTTAGTGCTTCTGTACTGTATACGACAAGCTTCTTCTTCATTGGATGGTGCAAGTTTTAACAACTGGCTAGATGAGTGGGTTAGATATTTAGGTTTTTTGGAAGTTATATTCAAACGATATGCCAGCTGATAGGCAGAATCAGCTGATCACCTCAACATGTTATTGTTGTTATTGTTATTGTTTGTAACCATTTACAATGATTATTCCAGTGAAATCCTTAAATTACTTTGTAATGATTTTTCCAAATTTGTAGCTTTTTAGTTGTTATTTTTTTGCTGGGGGGGGGGTTTAGGGGGACAGGGAGGGACCCTCATGTTTTACTCCTAAATCAGAGATGACTATTAAGCCATCATATCTTTGAGGATTGAGAACTGAGATATTAATTAACATTAATATTACATAATCACGGATACAATGTATATCTTTTACATAAAGTATGTTTTCAGTGATATCAATGATAATAATAATAATAATAATAAATTTTAATTTGTAGACCGCTCCCTCTCCCCATAGGGACTCTGAATGGAAAACTGAAAGTGATTAAGTTCATTTATATATGTAGCTACTTCTAACCATATAAATGACAAAAATAAGTTATGCAAAAGCTAAAATATTCAGGCTAGAATGATGAAGGAAAGGCCATAAGACACTCCACCCCCCTAAAATCCTAGCCTCTATAGGGAATTATTATTTGCAGGCATTTTCCAATCAGTTGCCAGTGCATAAGAAATAATGGAAACAGCTTAGCTAGTAAAATCCTCAGCATGTTTGCTCTTAATGCAGTAATGGAACAAGGTGAATGCATGAATACGGAACCTGAGGGACACAAGTATAGAAATAGATGATTATGCTAAGACTAAGGCTTGGGGAAAGTGGAACTTGGGGGGGGGGGTAATCTACTGATTATGGCATAGGGTACTACATGTTACTCAAAATAAGGGGCAAATCTGCTGATTGACATTGCAAATGCAAGTAAAGCAATATTAATAGATATTGATAAGGTCATAGGAGACCTAAGAGATGTTGATTTAAGGTGGACTTATGGAGAAGTACATATAAAAACTGTACTGTTACAGAAGTGCTCTTTGCACAGACCTAGTGGGCGTGATTCCCCTGTGTCCTTTTTCTGTGCAGTATAAAGCTTTTGCAAATCATCTTGGTTTATTGGGCATTGCATAGCGAACAGAACTACTTTATGGGACAACAATTTAATGAAGAAAATCTTATTACCTGACTTGTGAAAGCCACTACATGGTACAAAGAATTAATAAATGAATTTTACTGTTTGAATGGAGTGGATTTCTTTTCTGGATAGGTAGGTAGGTAGGTAGGTAGGTAGGTAGGTAGGTAGGTAGGTAGGTAGATAGATAGATAGATAGATAGATAGATAGATAGATAGATAGATAGATAGATAGATAGATAGATAGATAGATAGATAGATACTCGTGATTGCTTAAAAATGAATAAAGGACAAAGGAAAGTCTCATATTTAAATTAAACCTCTGTTTATTTAGAGAATTTTAAATTGTATGAGTTTATTTAAAATAGTTTTAAATTAATACATTGGATATTGTTGTAGTAAAATTAGAACACATTTTATTAGCAATGGATTTGTGGTTTCCTATTAATAAAAATTATTTTCAGCAACATTTTCTGTCAAATATACTTCATCATTTCTTTGCTACCTCACTCTAATTATTTATAGATATTTTGACATGCTTCTTTATCTCTCACTTTTACACACACAAACAAACACACAAATTGCTTTGTTATTATTCATTATTCTAAATCCAGATTTGATTGCATTGCACAAAATCACAAATCTGGTATTGTTTTCTACTAATTGTTGTGCATTTTAATTTCAATACACAAACACACAGACACACACACAAACACACACAAACACACAAATGAAGTGTGATTTTTTTTACATGATGCACTGTAAGCTGCCAAGTTACTGTACAAAGATGCAATATTTTTCTGTGAAATATTTTTCAGTGACTGATTCTTTCAGTTTGTCTCTCCTCATACACATCAATATAAGATAACCAATTCCCACAGCACTATTTCAACATTCCTGCCCATCTCATGGTTGAGTGGGTTGACTGCATCTTAACATAATAAGAGTTAAAAGGGACCTTGGAGTTCTTCTAGTCCAACCCCTTGTTCTGACAGGAAACCCTGTATCATTTCAGACAAATGGTTGTCCAATCTCTTCTTAAAAACTTCCAGTGTTGGAGCCCCCACAACCTCTGGAAACCAGCCCTTCCACTAATTAATTCATCTAACTGTTAGGAAATTTCTCCTTACTTCTAGATTGGTTCTCTCCTTGATTAGGTGCCATCTTTTTCTTCTTGTTCCGCCTTCAGTGCTTTGGAACACAGCTATCATGTCACCACTTCTCCATCTTTTCATTAAACTAGACATATCCAATTGCTGAAATCATTCCTCATATGTTTTAGCTTCTAGTCCCCTAATCATCTTTGTTACTCTTCTCTGTACTCTTTCTAGAGTCTCAGCATCAACCAAAACTGGATGCAGTTTGATTTCGTGTTAGGAAGAATAAATGATAGAATTAACCTATAACTAAATGAAAATATTCATATTTTATATACCAAACTTACAATTTCTTTGTCACCACTTAAAAAGAAAATCAGTAGTTGGTGAGACATAATAAACCTCGGTTTGAGGCATTCAAATTACAGTACTAAGCTAGGTCACCAAACTATCCCATATGGAATAGTGAGACAACTTTCTACATTTACAGAAGTGTAAAGAACAGGAGTGAGAAATTTATAAAAGAGAAAGATGTGGCTTCATAATATATAAATCTTCTAAAATTTGGCTGCCATTCTACAAAGAACACCAAAATGAACAGTTTATTGGGCTCAGCATATTTTCTGTGCTATTTTTTCCTGTCCAAAAGACATACTGTATTGCAGGTTGATTTTTAAACTACAGAATTAGAAAATAAACTCTCAAAAATATGTCTCGGCTCTACTGCCTTCAAGATAGCTCAAAGTCATTCATAAATGGTTTTATAGGATCTCCAGGGAATAGTATATCAGACATACTTACTTTGTAATACTGTTAAAGACTTAGTGTTCAATTCCTATCTTCACTTTATTCATTTTTCCAACAATCTCTCTCTGACATGGAGAAGATAATCAGAAACAATATAATATGAAAGACTGAGGTGCTTTTTATGTTTGCTGTGTTCTTTGTGTATTCCTGCTTTCTTTCAAATTAACTCTGCCCTCCACCCCAATCTAATCTGATTTTGAGGACAAAGACCTCAAAATCTAAAGAAGCAATTAAGCCCCAAGACATTTAAGGATGCCAGTCCTTACATTTATTTACTTATTTACTTGCTAAAAAGCATTCTAAGATGCGATGGTTTCTTTTCATGGTTTCATTAAAGTCAAAGTTTAAAATTATATTTAAGCATTTTAAAACCACAAGAAGAAACAAGGAAAGATGACAGTTGAGTAATGGTAACTCAGTACCTGCTTAATATTTCAAAACAGATCTGGCAATCCTTCAAAAAAAACACCCTCTGCTTATAAGTTAAGCTTCATGATTGATTAAATGTGTAGGGCCCTGCTGCTTTCTCTGATTTGCTTTGGATGACAGTGTAAATCTACAGGAGCCAGGTTCTGATCAAGATCACTTGCATAGATAATTTCCACCCAGTCTTTGCTTTCAAAATCCCTGTCAGTATTAGGCGAAGGGTGTGTTTGTGTGTGTGTGTGTGTGTGTGTGTGTGTGTGTGTCTGTGTCTGTGCCTGTGTCTAAAAAAATCAAACTTGGTTTAGAGACATTGTTTAATGTTTCTAATATTTTATTTGCTTCTCATTCTTTTCCAGATCCCTCTTGTACTTGGATTTCATGTATGGACACATATTTAAGGATTCCCTTTGATGGTGGCCATAATTTGTACCATAGGTTATGTGTTTTGTAGTTGAAACTGATCTGCAGTTGTTTGTAAATAATATATTATATCAATGTTCAGAAATCATCTTTATGAATTTAGAGAAAATTCTTGAAAAAGATGGTGTTTTTTCCCCAAATACTCACCATTTGATAATATATCAAATAAATGAAACTTTTTCATTTTAACATGCGCCAAATTATTTCATTGCTACTGAAATTCAGTAGGGGAATACCTGCATTAAGGGTGAACAAACTGCTGAATTTCTGTCAGTTTTAATTTATATCACAATCTATGTCCAACCTTCACTTTTGGATTATTAGGAAGTCAGTTCATGTTAGAAAGACATGATGTAAATATGCATGTAAGATACAAGTTTCACAGTTGGATGTTTCATAGAAGAACAATTATTTGAAAAGAATAATAAGTAACACTTACTTTCTGCAGGCTCTTTAGATTTTCTTCCACTGGAAGATTTCCTCAGTAGGCTTCGTCCTGAGGTAAAAAGGCTGGTTAATTCCTCCAGAGGACTAGTTGGTGTTCTAGAACGTGAAGTACTCTGTGATGATGACCCGTAGGTATTGACAGAGGCATTTATCATTTTCCCTCCTTCATGCAATATGTTTCTGGCAGTAGAATGAGGCACTGATGGAGAACTTCTTGAGAGACTTCCTGAATGTACAGAATCATAAGGAGGAGGTCTTTTCAGACTTAAAGGAGTAAGTGACCGACCCATACTCACAGGAGAGGGAGAGGCTGAGTGGCTTTTGGAATAGCCATGGGGAGACTGTGTTCTGTATAGGGTAGAAGGATGAGGAGGTGAAGAGGAGTGCCCTGGAGTACTAGTTCCATGAGAAGCTGTCTGGTCTTTCTCTAGTTTTTGATGACTTGGAGTATGAGATGGCAGTGAGGATGGAGAAGCTCCAGTTTGCTGTTTAATATAACACACATTTTCCAATACGGGAAGCTTTGTGACTTCCAATGGTGTTAAAGGAGATTCGTCAGAATTTGGGGAACATTGCACTGGTGCAGGTGGGAATACCAAGAGTGGTGGTCTATGAGAAAGCAAATTTGGAAATGGTGGTGGTATATCACAAATCACACCTTTAGGAGTGGATGGCACTGAGGACTTGGTGAAATCAAGGTCAGGCACTGTAGGAGTAGCACACTGAGAGGAACAGCTGTGATGGTCAAACTCACATGGACACTTTGAATCTTGGCCTCCATCCTCAAAGATGGGATATTTCATTTCTTCATATACTGCCTCATTTTGATCTTCCTCATCTTTTTTGAAGTCTCTTAATATATTTCCAACCATTTCAATATAAACTGGCTCTTCTTCCTCTGTATCCAGAGCAGGACTGCTGACTTGTGTCAAAGAAGCATCTCTACTTAGCACAGACTTTATGGAGCCATGCTTTTTGATATAAGTTTCATCAAAAGATGCACTTAATTGAGTGTTTGGATTCCGCTTTGGCTTTGGAGGAGGAACCTTCTTTGTGTATTCATCACTGTGAGGCCTTGGCTTGGTGGATACTATAAGGCAAAGACAATACACATTAATTAGAAAATTAATAAAAACATTGTGTATTTTCAAAATGCTTGTTGGAAAATGCCTATTCTGTTTTGATGATTGATTCTTTATGTAAATTCTCCAGAACTACCTTGTGTGCTGAAATATATATTTAATGAAACACAATGGAAATAACTTACCAAGTTCACTGATTGCTTAGATGTGGCAATGTTTAATCAAAAATGATATTGCTTGTTCATACTTTATGAACATAAGAATAATCATATGGTATCATCCATGGTATCTAATTCAGCATTCTGTTCTGCACTGAACAAGCAATGGAAAGAGTACATGCACTTAAGATCAAGTCTGGCTCATGCCAATTTCCCCCTCCCCCCCAGTGGCACCCAGTCCTCCACCCCCAGTAATGATTTAAAATTCATGTTAAGAACTGAAGAACACCTTACAAAAATGTTGTTGTCTTATTATTTGAATTCTTCCATTTTTTCCCCTCAATAAGGCACAGGGAACATGATGAACATGGGCCTAAATAGCCTACTTTTATGGAAGTGAATGCAATTTTATTTGTAGAATGACATAATTGTACATGTATTTTTCAAATATTTCCAAATATTTTCCACTCATAACCTAAATTAGTATCTAAATACATTTTACTATATCCACAGACAGTTAACCAAAGGGATTGTTTAATCAGAGTCAGCTTTATGGCAGAATTAGAGATTAACAGGACATGCTATTATTTTTACGTTAGACAAATTTGACGAATTTGTGCAAAATCAGCATAAATTTGAAAGTAAATGGAAAGGTTAATTCCGAATCAAGATTTTGTAGCAGGCATTGGTCTTTTCTTACCATGAGGTTACTGGACTATGTTTTTTCTTTGTGGAAGAAGATGTTTCACTTCTCATCCAAGAAGCTGTTTGATGAGAGTTAGAACTGATGGAAGTTCTTGGATAAGAAGCGAAACATCCTCCTCAAGGAGAAAACATAGTCCAGTTGCTTTTTGAAAAAGCACCTTTGAAACAGCCATGAGATAACTGAGAATCTCCATAGACATGTAGAACATCACCATTTCTCCTAATCAAAATATATGGAAAAAACAGATGACTTTCTTATGTGAGTCTAAAGCAGTGGTGGGTTCCTACTGATTCGGCCAAACCGGTAGTGGTTTGGCAGTCTGGGTAGCTAGAACTGGCAGTGATACAGGCCTGCCATGCCTCCAAACCAGTTCTCTGGTTTGGGGATGCCACCATCTTGTTTTTCAGTTCTGCGCATGCACAGAACAATTTTAATAGCGCTGTGCCTGTGTGCATGCACAGCGCGCACATGAGCGAACCGGCAGTAGTGCCTGCTGGATCCCATCCCTGGTCTAAAGTATTGATATGATATTCAACTACTGGACTCAGCCAAGACTTATTTTATGCCCAAACAAATCAGATAAGTGGGCAATTAGTCTGCCTGCAACTCTCATAGGTTTGGATTTCATGAAATGGAAATTAGAGCAATCTTGATGCAGAATTTGCTATAAGATGGATGACTACATAAATGTTTTAAATAAAAAAGAAAGAAAGAAAGAAAGAGAGAGAGAGAGAGAGAGAGAGAGAGAGAGAGAGAGAAAGGAAGGAAGGAAGGAAGGAAGGAAGGAAGGAAGGAAGGAAGGAAGGAAGGAAGGAAGGAAGGAAGGAAGGAAGGAAGGAAGAAAACCTGACTGCTGTCTGAAACACATTTCCAGTTCATTGAGTTTTCTATACTATGCAATAAACATCTTAATAAGTAAGCTTTCTTTAGATGTCACATGCCTCCTTCTAAGAAAGGTTGTATGAAATGACCTTCAGGTTCATCCAAATCTGCACCTCTCCATTCTTTGAAAAGGTCCTTCCTTTCTTTAGCTCCCCTCAGCTTGCCATTTAAGCATTATGTTAAACGCTTTATAGCATGTTGAATATAGAATGGTTTGAAATGCACTGTGGTAGCACCTGGCATTTCCTCACCTGGTGTACAATGTCATTTTATGCCACACAGAGAAAATGCAATACAGTCAGTAGCATAAAGGTTAGTTGATTGTATCCCCATGCTTAATATAAAAGATCACTGAATAAAATAAATATTCTTCCTTCATATCATGTTACTAGACTCATATTCCTTTTGTGAATGAATATATGAAGACCTTTAATTAAACAAAAGAAAAAAGCAAAGAAAAATGCCCCCTTTTCTTCTAGGGAGACTGGGATATAAATATTCTATAATTTATTTTAAAAGAACTGTGATATTCTTTTGCTGTTTTTTAAGCTCTATAGGAATAGTAATATTAGGAAGAACAGAAGGAAAGCAAAAAGAGGGATAAGGGAGCATCTCTTATTTGGAAAAACATGGTCACGCGCTAATGAGAAGAGAAATTGGGGCATTGTCCTAAAAAGGAGCTTTAACAAGACAGATACGGTAAAAAGAGAGAGGAAGAAGGTTCATAATCTTGTGGGATGAACTTGCCTTCTGATTCCTATTTTCTCAAGGACCCCTTCCTTTTCTCACTGGGGATGATATTAGTTGAAATATCAAACATTGTTTGTCTTATCTTGGGATAATTCTTCTTGAAGAAATATGTATGGTGCTTTGATTCCAAAATTCAATATTCCTTGAGTTGATTGTAATAGGGTGAGGGGGTGAGGATCTGATTTGAAGGCTAAGGCTGGTAAACATGGGAGATTCAATAACATGTTCCTAAATTAGTTGGGATATCCCAATAAGATATTCACAGGGGCTGTTCATCTGTTAAAAACAACAATGGTGCATTTCTGCATTCCTAAATTGAAACAGGACACAACAATATTATCAGTATGTTGGCAATTCAGATCTTTACATTTCAAAGCCAAACCAAACTGGAGGTACTATGATCCTTTGCCCCAAGAATAGTCCCTCTAACAAAAGCTTAAGTTCTCCTTTTTTTTTTGAAGTAAATAATGAAGAATCCATCAGGTAATGTTTTTCAGTTGCACCCCAACCCAATAGCAATCTTATGAGCAGTATTCTGGAAACAGACAAATTGGAACTGTTCTGAAAGGCATTGGAGAATTGAGCAGTTACTCTCTATTTGCTATTTCTGCATTATTTATTATTTTTTAATATTTGATTTTTATCACTATGTTATGCTCTTCATATATTGTTGCATGTTTAAACTGTGTAGGTTACAGCAGTATATAAATGAAACAAACAAAGGACTACAGCAATTCTGTACACAGAATCATGGCAACAAATTATGAAATGTAAATGACATAAGTAAGCAATCTTTCTGCACATTTCTGAAAACTTTTAGCATGGATGGTTCAAGTGTGTATATGAGACATTCTGTATGTGTCTCTATGCAGGATTTTTAGTGTCTTATTGGCAATGAAACAGTGAAACAATTAAACAGAGAGATGGCAATCTCTTTGACTGAAAAACATACAATGTTGTGTTAATACTTTGACATTTCAGTAAAGGGCAATATTCTTCCCATGATAGCACATAAACTCCCACGAATAACCCATCCTAGTCAATAGCCATGTTTAATGATAAATCACATTCTCCATGGTTTTCTTTTAGATATAGAAACCTATCTAAGATGATTCCTGCCAAATTACAATCTGTGGACTGAAGAATAAATATAAATGAGTTAATAGCCACCCCTGCATTAACATAGTTGCAAAACACCAATTTTGCATGCTTTATACTTTCTTAAGTACATATTTTCTACATTCATGTATAGGCCATATATCTGAAATAAATGCTCCTTTCTCCCAACTATACAAAAACAATATGAGTTCATGTTATTTTCTTACAATACTTTTTTTAAAAATTGTACATTTTGTATAATTCATTATTAAATAAAGTACAGCCAGACGGCTGTCTGGAAACTCTAATAATGAACTAAAGCTTCAATATTGCATTTTGCAATAAAATACAAAACTGATGATTGGAAAAATTGGAGGCAATTGAAAAATAGACTGACAAAACACCAAGTGACCCAAGCAGGAGCATATAAGAACAAACACACAAAAAATATTTTCCGATAGCCCTGAAAAAATTGTGTTTCAGATTATGAAATACAATCCCATCCAGACTGGAATTGGGATTCTAGTTAGCATTCAAACTTTGTCTCGTCATATTTATTTATTTATTTATTTATTTATTTATTTATTTATTTATTTATTTATTTATTTATTTATTTATTTATTTATTTATTTATTTATTTATTTATTTATTTATTTATTTATTTATTTAATTTGATTTGTATACCACCCTTTCTCCCATAGGGACTCAGGGCGGTGCACAGGGAAAATAAAAGGTACATTTAAATACAGTCAATAGATAAATTTAAAGTTAAATTAAATAAATTTAACCTGAGTTAGAATAAACTTAAGAAACCCTATTAAAATGATAGTAAAAACAAACTATGCCAGGCCGGCCGCATGAAAAAAGTAAGTCTTCAATGCTTTACTGAAGAGGCGAAGGTCTGTGGTAGTGCGAAGGTCGGGGGGCAGGTCATTCCAGAGGGCTGGGCCCGCCACAGAGAAGGCCCTTCCCCTGGGAGCCGCTAGTCGGCATTGTCCAGCGGACGGCACCCTGAGGAGGCCCTCCCCCTGGGAGCGGACAGGTCAGATGGAGGTATGAGGCAGGAGGCGGTTCTGCAAATAACCAGGACCCATGCCATGGAGCGCTTTGAAGATGGTTACCAAAACCTTGAAGCACACCCGGAAAGCCACAGGCAGCCAGTGCAGCTCGCGCAGGACAGGTGTTATATGGGAGTGTCTTGGTGCTCCCAAGATCCCTCACGCGGCCGCATTCTGCACTAACTGGAGCCTCCGAGTGCACCTCAAGGGAAGCCCCATGTAGAGAGCATTGCAGTAGTCTAGGCGGGAAATGACAAGAGCTTGCATGACTGTGCGCAGGGCGTCACAATCCAGAAAGGATCATAGAAAATTCTCATAGAATTTTTCAAATCTTTCTTTTCTAATAAAAATGGTTTTAATATGTACCGTATTTTTTGGAGTATAAGACACACCAAGATTTTGAAGAGGCAAATTAAAAAAAAGGTTTTTGCACTCTGCAGACCTCCCAAAAATAGCCCATTTTTTTGGTGAAAATGGGCCTGTTTTTTGTCAAAAAAAAGGGCATGCATAGCCTTTAGGAGGCTTAGAGAGTGCTCCTTAGGGCTCGGGGGGGCAGAAATGAGCAAAAAATGACCCATTTGTCTCTCATTTTTGCCCTTCCCAGCCCCCAGGAGCACTCTGGAAGCCTTCTAAAGGCTATGCATGGCCATTTCTGCAAAGGGGGTGGGCTTTCAGGAGGCCAAAAATGCTGTATTCAGTGAATAAGATGCACCTAGATTTTCACACACACACACGTTTTTTTTTTTAGGGAAAACAGTGTGTCTTATACTCCAAAGAATATGGTACATTTTTCAATGTGTATAGAAGGGTTAGGGACATGGGGAATATGAGCCCCAACATACCTTAATATATAATTTGGGTCCTAATTTGTTCAGAAAATCTCATGTAAAGGTAAAAGGTGTTATATTTCATAAGTTGCAGTAGCACCAGTGGTGGGTTCCTACCCATTCAACCGAACCAGTAGTGGTTTGACAGCCTGTGTCACTGGAACTGGGGGTCAGGCCTGCCACACACCCCAAACTGATTCTCTATGTGGCACCATAAGCATCACCATCTTGTTTTTTGCTTCTGTGCATAATAATTTTTTTTTCATTGCACATGCGCATGCAGTGTGCAGTGCAGCCATGAGTGAACCAGCCATGAGCGAATCAGCAGTAGTGACTGCCAGAACCCACCCTGCTGAGATGAATGAAACTGGTACATATAGAGGTGTGCCATAAGAAGCACAGAAATAAATTGACTGTTATAAAATTACCAATATCCTCAATGTATGACCACAGTCAAGCCCAGAATAATGGTCGTAACTTATGCCAGTCACTAAGCAGTCACCATGTGATTACATCATATTTTACAACCTTTTTAATGGTAATCATTAAGCAAATATGGACATCTCCTGAGGAAATAAAAAGAAGTCAAAGTTTTAAGGTGAGATAGGACAATAAAGGAGTCAGACAATTTAATTTAATTAATATAACTTATAAAATGTAGGCATTACCCATCTCCAAACTCTAGGATAGGGTTGTCAAACTCCCAGCCCGTGAGTTGGATGTGTCATATGCTGGCCACGCCCACCCCTAGGTTAGTGAAGGGAAAAAAGTCCCAACATGTCACGTGATGCTGCCGTGACAACATGAGTTTGACACCCCTGCTCTAAGAGGTATACATTAAGACCAAACAGAATAGCAAATACAATATAATGTTTATTAAAAAATGGAATGAAAAGGGAAGAACAAGAGTTAATTCAGGATAACAACCATGACACCCTCAGACAAATCTGACAGGAGGCCCAACCATTCTAACGCTAACTAATTTAAAATTACAAAAGGTAAACGAGAGACAAATCATTCCTCTTGAAGTGCCTGGAAGATGACTCATAAGTAAGAGATAAAGGGAGACTTTACAAGGCTTTCCCCAACATTATGTCCTGCTGGCACGTCTGCTTGCAGCTTGAGAAAATTCTGTCCATGAAGGAAATGAACCTAATGCTATCTGGAGAGATAACTTAAGCCAAGAAAGTGAGGAGCACAACAATGTGCAATCCATGGGGAAGGAGTGGTTCATGAGTGGAATAACCAATGAGTAGTACAATTAGATTTGGGTTGATGCTATCAGGAAGATGCAAGAGAAATTGACTCAAAAATCAAAGGAAATGGACTTTTACAAGACAACAAGGTTGTTGAATTGTGTGTTTGTGTTTGTGGTTTAAAACCTTTTAAGAGTTGCCTGGCAGTGTGTGACATGGTAGGCTACATTCTCTGTCCCCCCCCCAAAAGAAATCTAAGTGCCACACTCATTTCTATTGAGTTCAATAGCTTTTGTTCTTATTTATGTATTTAATCTGGTTGTGAATTTTATATCTCTGTGATTATTTTTAGATAATAAGATTATTCAGACATTGATACTGAGACCAAGAAAGTTAATTAAGTTGTCCATAAGACATGACTTGATCAGAATCTAATGTTATTGGATGATATTGGAAATAGCTAATGAAATGCCATTATGTGGTTATGCTTTAAATTTTGGAATATTCTATGCAGAAGGACGTTAAAGCAATTATAGTCAAATGAAAATCGAGGCATGATGATAGTAATATGTATAAATATATTTGATTTAAAACATATGATTTGATATTTTTTATAGGTGATGATTGTGGAAGATGCACGAAAGCTTTTTGTAACCAACTGATGCACTTTCTATAGTATGTAAAGAAAGAGGATTTTCTGTTTTGTGTTTGTTTAAAAATAAAAAAAATAAAAATATGTTATTAAAAAGAAGAAGAAGACATGACTTGGGATTTCAAGAGTGGGGAAAATATGAGATGACCATGCTGGTGAGAGAGTTAGCAGACTGAGTAGAAGGAAATTTGGATAGGAATTAGAAAAGAAACTACGGAGCCCAGATGTTTGGAAGTTCCTCTGGGGGATACTATTTTCTTGAACTCACAACTGCTAGTATGTGATTAAACAGGGCAACCCAAAGAACCAGAAAAACAAGTGCAACATTATTTTTATCCTAGCAAACATACAAAATCTCTTTCAGCATCCAGGGGTTCAGGGTTGAAAAGAGCTTTGGGTTGCTCCAGCTGAGCTAGCTGTAAGTAAATTTAACTATAAGGCATTTTTCAAAGGAGATATTTTTGGAATTCAAAGGAACAGCAGAGTTTTCAAACAAAAATGTGGCTTCTGTAGTTTAATGTAGATACTATACTTATCTATTATCAGAAATCAGGGTCCCTTTTCCCCTCCTTATTGGGTGAATGGAAATATGACATTACATTCTTCTATTTCTTTTCAAGATTTTAATGCATAAGGAAAAAGGACAATAAAAATAAAAATAACAGGTTTGCCATTTTCTATTCTGCCTCAGCTATTTACCAGCTTTTGGAACTACTACAGAGGTAATCTGCTGTGCAGTTCAATTCAGAAAAAAGTACACAGCACAAAGGACAATTAAACACTTACTCTTAACCAGAACACCTTCATTCTTTGTTTTCTTTAAAGCCCAATAAAATACTGGTAATAATCACGAAAGGCAAGGGTTACTGTTTTCATCACCTTCTACTGCCATCTGACAGCGATTCCAGAGTTTTGACACCCAAATCTGGAAGCATCATAACCATGCCTGATGTGATGACCCAGGGCATGGCACAAAAGCAACACAACCAGAGAACAGGTCTAACTCCCCTTTATTGCTCCACCTGTACCCCCAAACATTCCCACATTTACTACAAGCCCTGGAGAAAAGCCCTTTCTGCAAGTACCCTCCCATATCTAATGGTGGAAGTAAAACTGCTTCATCACTTTACTTTGCTTCTTCTCCAACATATCAATCATCTAATTACACAACGGAACTCATGGCTTTCTGTCTAGATGGTCTCTGGTGATGAGCCGAAAGGCAGAAGAGGAAAGCAGTATGCTTCCTCCCTTAATTGGGGCCCTAACAGGTTGTTGTGGAACAATTATATATTTTTGATTGATACATTGATCCAATCTGCTATTGCCCCTTTTAAACTGGGGTACTCAAGAGCTGCTATATATATGTGTGTGTGTGTGTGTGTGTGTGTGTGTGTGTGAGAGAGAGAGAGAGAGAGAGAGAGTTTTATGAGCTGATCAATAAATAAATCAGAGAGACTAGTATAGATCTATTTCGAGCTTTTTAGGTCTCATCAGCTAGCCATACCCTTACTGGGATTCAAACTGGGGCTGTATTGCATATCAGGCAAGAGCCTTTAACCATTCAGCCAGCCAGGCTCTCCCAATTGCATCAGCTGAGACAGGAGGGTTAATATCTATAATTATTCCACAACACCCTGTTAGGGCCCCAATTAAGGGAGACATACTGTTTCCTTTTCTGCCTTTCAGCTCATCACCAGAGACTATCTAGACAGAAAGCCATGAATTCCGTTGTGTGAATTTTTTTTAATTATGTGTGTTAGTTTTATGAGCTGATCAATAAATAAATCAGAACAATTATATGTGTGTGTGTGTGTGTGTTTGTGTGTGTGCACGCACGCATTACAGTAAGGCTTGTGATGTAACAAAAAGACTGATACTTCCTTCCAAAGGTGGCATTCTTAAATTCCTTCTGCATTAGTAGAAGGTAAGTATGAATTTAAGGATAAGGATCAAAGAGAAAATAATGTTATGGGATGGTAACATAAATTAAATTTAAAAAAAATATATTCAGCAATAAAATATTTAGCATCTCTCAACTTTTAGTTGACTAGATGAAGATAACTTCAGTGGAATACTTTGTCAGTGATTGTTTCTTTAAGCATACAGTATATCCATGCTTCTGATATAAGTGATAATATTTATTAGCTGTCAGTTTCTTTTTTTATTGCTTTTGATTCTTCCAATTAACAGTGTCTTTTTCAAGGATTCTTACCTGGAATTGTTTGTATTCAAGTTTTAGGTTCATTGCTAATGCTTCCAGTAATTTCTGTTTTTTCTTTGTCTACTGTTAAATTATTTCTTCTCTGTATAGTCCAAAGGAAGCTCAATTTTCTCCAGCACCACAATTCGAAAACTTCGTTTTTATTTCATTCAATATGTCTAGTGGTCCAGCTTTAATAGCCATATGTTACAAGTGTGTTAAAATGGCATTGACAACATATACCTTTGTTGTTGTCAGTATGATGTCTCCAACTACATGATCTCTGTTCATTGTCCCTTTGGCTAGGAGTTATTAGACATGTGGTCTAAAACATCTGGAGGGTATCAAATTTCACAGTCATAATTTAACACGCTATTATTCCATTAGTTCTCTATGCCTTGTGTTAAACTTCTTCTGAATTTCAATTTATCAATGGGTAGGAGAGGGAGGAGGGGTGATTACACTTATAAGTTACTGTATATCAGAGAATTTTCAGCTCACACTATGTAATTGCATGTTTTACCACTGGAAAACATGGCAGTCATGTCTTCCTCAAAAGTCTGTTGACTTTTGAAGGGCCCCCATGACCCATATACTGTAGATAGATGCACATGAAGTGCCTTGATACAGAGAAACATTACTAATGAACTTCATGTCCAGAATGAATTTCCCACATTTTGGCATGAGTATTAATTCACATTTTTTTCCTCCCCAGCACAGAATTTGGCAAGTTGCTAAGAGCCTTTACTGATTAAATAAATAAATAAATATAATTCAGTTCAGCCATGTTTCTTCAATTTATTCAGTAACTCTGAATTTGAAAAGAGCGTTTTATTTTTTTTCTTTAATACTGGGTTTGTAAATATAATTAATATGCTTTAAAATCACTGAGGGCAATATTCAAAGTTTTGAGAATAGAGTTTTACTTTTACAACAGAATAAGCTTTTTACTGGTAGTTCCTCCATCTGTCTGTCCAGATTTATCCCAATAGGGTCTCTATACATTCCAAAGTAGATTTGAATGGGGAATTTATTTTGCTAACTCCTTGTTTCACTGGTAGGGGTAATAGAATTAGAAAATAATTTTATTGTTTATTTTGTACATGCATGCTGTTGTAACCAATCTATTTATGGTAATATAAATAAATCCTGAAAGCCATGAAGAGAAAAATAATAGCGTGGTAAGAGAAACATATGCTACAGCCAATCCATGTAGATAAATTGAACATTAAAAATATTAAGATTTATGGAGACAATCCACATTCCTAGGGATGCTTCTCCCATCAATACATTACAGAGTTATCCACCCATCCTTAAATCAGAAAAATGCTATGGTATGAAATTCTTGAGCCCTATTCAATCTCCATTGTCTCTCCATCTAGTCATCACCATTAAACTACATTTTCTGTAAAATAATGAGGGGAGGGGGTGGTGGCAAGAAATGTGATGTGTTTGATACTGCTTTTCAATGGAAAGACAACTTTAATGCCAGTACAGCTAAGAATGACTTAAGCCTGTTTCAGTCATGGACCAAGGACAAGATGAAGCCAGAACAAACATGATGCTAGGGTATATTTTTGAGTACAGATGAGAACATGGCCTTAGGATAATTACCAGACAAAACCATGGGGCCAGTAATATTCTAAAGTCAGAATATTTTTTAAAATTCTGTTTGATGTGATGCCATTAGCTGATGCTAATATTATTATTTTTAATCAATTGCATTTGCAATTGCACAATATCTTAGCTAAACAAATACCAGTGGTATTGTCCTGCTTAAGTTGAAAAGTATTGGCGATATTAACAAGTGACTGATTAAAAATAGATTCAGAGCTAGAAAAAGAGTAGCTACAGATTAAGGCTTTACCTGCATTCCTCCTTACCCTATCCATGTCTTCTTCTATGGAGATTACCCTATCAACGTTTATTTCTACAAAGAAAGCAGACCTATTCAGCTGCTACTGAGTAAGAACGGGCAGCATGTGAATTCTTTTGTTAAGTGCCAGTGATACAAATTCCTTGTACTCAGTTGTGTATTACCTGCTTGTGGGCTCATCCACACACAGCTGCTTTGCCATGCTTTTTCCCCAATTTGAAACCAGGATGAAATTGTTGGCAGAAATCCCAGTGTAGCCATAATGCACATCTGGGCCATGCTGTGGGGCTGCCTATATAGCAATTCCACAAGACCTAATAAGAGTAGTTATTTATCATTTTCTCTGAATTAAATTTAAAAGAGAACTAACAGTGGAAAGAGTGGAAAAAGCCACTACCAATCATTGTAGAGGACATATATCAGGATGGTGCTTGTAAAGTCTGGGCACTCTATCCAATTAATTTTTTTTAATTGCTCCCACAAGATATTGGATGGTAACAAAGACTTCATCTTTCCTGGTTGCAAGATACTGAATTTGTGACAGATGTAATTGTCATATCAAACTCCCCTTCCAAAAAAAAATACCTTTTGGTGTGTTGAAAGTAATGTTCCAATATGGAGTTCTTTAGTATCTCCACATAATTTCTCCCAAATGACCTATTAAATTGTCAATGTATCAACCAACTGGCCACTGGATGGCAGTAAAGAGGTAGAGGAGTTTTCCTTTCTCTCTATTGCCATCTGATGGATTTAAATTGTGTAACCATGAGGCAGCCCCTAAATAAATGATGTTGAAGAATTTGGAGTTTGAGCCAAAGGTGCTGTTCAAAAGGCAACTAGACTTTGTGTTATTCTTTCTTTGAAAACATTTTGCTTTTCATCCAAGAAGCTTCTTTAGCTAGAAGCAAAATGTTTTCAAAGAAATCCCTTATTCCATCATTCACCCAGTTACCTCACAACAATATCAGAAATAATTTTTGCATTGAACATAGAACAGACAAAGAAAGTTTGTGCAAGAAGCTGACGCATAATTTCTAGACTCTAAAAATACACCCAATCATAGTTTGCTAAAGCAGAATTTAAGAAAAACACTGGGTTATATAAATTATGAATACTTCAGGAATTTTTTTTGATGTCAACTATAATGAGAAAGATTTTGAGAAGTTAATTTCATACATAGATACAGTACTTTTTTTTAGACCTATTTAGATCCGTTCCTTCGTTGTATAATAAAAACAAATATAGCAGATGTTGTGCCCACATCAGACGCCTTACAGCTGCATATATCTCTCTGACATTGGATGCAAATCATATGGATTGCTACAAATTATTATTCTATATTTTTAAATGTGATAGAAGGCAAAATTATGGGCTTTGTGGAAAATTGTGAATCAGAAAATGCAAATGCCTATTATTTCGGTTAGCATATTAATCTCAATTTGCTTAAAGATTGCACAAATATTTGAGCTACATTATTTAATGGGACCAAATTAAATCTAAGCTATTTTATAAAGTTTGAACAATATAAACAAGACTAAACTTTGATACATCAAGAAAAATAATATTTATTGGCATGCTAGAAACAGTGTTGGGCAAAAGCCATAAAACATTATACAACACCTAGTCAAACTTTCTTATAAAGAACTAGCTGTTCCTGGCCATGCGTTGCTGTGGCCCAGTCAGGAGGGACACAACCCGAGGGTGGAGTTTCCCCCTCTCTCTCTATCCCTCTACCTACCTACCTACCTACCTACTGTATGTCTCCCTCTCTCTCTCTATCCCTCTACCTACCTACCTACTGTATTTCTCCCTCTCTCTCTCTCTATCCCTCTACCTACCTACCTACCTACCTACCTACCTACCTATGTACTTACTGCATTTCTCCCTCCCTCTGTCTATCCCTACAGCTGCCTACCTACCTATCTACTGTATTACCCCCTCCCATTACCTCCCTACCTCCCTACTGCATTTCTCCCTCCCTCTGTCTATCCCTATAGCTGCCTGCCTACCAACCTACCATATTTCTCCCTCTCTCCCTTTACCTATCGTAGTCTCCCTGATTTATTTATTGATCAGCTCAAAAACCTAACACACACACACACATATATATATAAAATGTCACACACACACACACATATATGTACGGATTTTATTACACAACTATTTTACCAGAGTTACCGCTAGCATTGGTTGAATAGTGTCACTTGCTTTCATTTTTAAGAGAACACTAACTACTGAACAAACTATATTCTTACTTAGAAATGAGAAATTGATATCTTAATATTATGATGTGTCAGAACACACAAATATTCCATCCTGCATAACTGAACAATAATCACACATTGAACAGAGGTGAGAAATTCAGAAAGTGTATTTTGATCTGCTTTTCAACACTGTTAAATACAACTTCCTCATCAGGAATCACTAGGATATCTTCACTACAAGTATTAGTAATTAGTTTCTGTGGAAAACATTGTTCTTAAGTTGCTAACTGTATGTCATATATTTTAACAATGCACAGACAAGTCTTCACACAGTACCCACAACTTCCTTGAATACAAATGAGTATGTATATGGAACTTAAAGCATAGAAAAAGCTGATAATATAAGAAGTGAAACATGTTACTCCAACCATAACTTTTAATCACAAATATACAACTCTTCTATGTTGTGTTTATGTAAAATGAGGAATTTTTAAAAACACAGGAATGTACAGCATGAAGTATAACAATGCAAATATTGCTTTTCTAAATAATGCAAAGACTTCCACTCACTAACGCCAAGCCGAATGATTTTTCAGAAAGTCTCTAGAATAACAAAAATGACACATAGTGGAACAAATGTAAGAAAAAATAATATATTCTAAATTGTGAAATGTTTATAGATTTACAGATTTACAGAGTTAATCTTGCACGTCATCTAGTCCAATCACCAGCCCAAGCAGGAGACCTTACATCTGCCTCTACCTAAAATTGAACTCACATCCTCCTGATTGGGAGGTGAGAGCTCTACCTCTAGGTCACAGCAGCAGGATTTCTAGGCCATAGCAGCAGGATTAATTACATCATATATTTATGGATTGGGTATTTCTTTCTTTTAGCTCATTGAAATATAGGGGTATTAAATAGCTATAAATGTATAGAAACTCTTACAGGTTCTACCTGTTCCATAAAGTGTACCCATAATACTCTTTTAAGCCTGGGTGTCCCCAACAACAGGAAAAAGAATTAAAAACAGTGGAGAAAAACTACAGATGCTTTCAGGAGGTCTAACCATTCCCATCATGTGCAAATGACATTTCTGGTACCAATGTCACCACTGCTTCTGGGAAAACCCACATCTCTAAGGCTTTTTGGAAGGCTAGAAGATAAAGGCAGGGGAAAGGGTCTTCTAAAGGATAGGAGTGAGCTTCCAAGAAGGTATGATACCATAAGATAAGAATTTGGTTACCAAGAAGATAGGTGCCATAAGATGGCAATATTTAAAGGACCTGGATGTCTTCTCATTCACCTCTCCTGCGTGAGCTGCACTGGCTGCCTGTGGCCTTCTGGGTGTGCTTCAAGATTCTAGTGACCACCTTTAAAGTGCTCCATGACAAGGGACCTGGTTACCTGCAAGACCGCCTCCTGCTGCCAAATACCTCCCACCGACCAGTCTGCTCCCACAGAGAGGGCCTCCTCAGGGTGCCGTCGGCCAGACAATGTCGGCTGGCGACTCCCAGGGGGAGAGCCTTCTCTGTGGCAGCTCCTGCCCTCTGGAATGACCTCTCCCCTGAATTACGCACGATCACAGACCTACGTCTCTTCCGTCGGGCCCTGAAGACACATCTATTTTGTGCAGCCGGCCTGTCATAGTCTTTTAATTGGGTTTTTAGTATTAGGTGTTATAATTAAGAGGCTGAACTATTTAATATTTATTAATCTGCTGTTTTAACTTTTCTTTTTCTTCTTTTTATTGTGACTCTAGGACATGGTGCTCATTTCCATTTCAAAGCCAAAGAATCAGCACATGGAAGGCTATTACCTTCCAACCAAAGGTGGTCACTATTTTTCTACTTGCATTTTTATGTGCTTTTGAACTGCTAGGTTGGTAGCAGCTGAGACAAGTAAAAGAAGCTCACTTCGTTACATAGCGCAAGGGATTTGAACCGCCAAGCTGCCAACCTTTCTGATTGACAAGCTCAGCGTCTGGTTAGTTCGGAGGTGAACAAGAATGACAAATGCTCACATTTTAGTGATAGCATTTACTATTTTATACCAAACCATCCATAAATCCATTCTGTTTTTCAGAAGTGGAAAAAAACCTTGTTCTCACCCAAACTTGCAATTTTTTTCTCAGACCTCTAATTCTATGCTATCTCTTCTTTCCTTTAGTCTTCTCTCCTTTTCCACGAATCCACCTTTCCTTTTCACCTATTATTCTTATTTAATCTTTTTCCACCACCCAAATAAATCCAATATTTTACATGATAGCACATGTTCATATTCACCTTTGGTAGCCTGTTCTTATTACTTTTTCACTCTTGAATTTTAAATGATAAACTCCCTTGCAGCTAAAAGGGATAAGTTTTGTTTAGGAAACTCTGCAAAACAAATGTATCTTAGTGTGACATTTATCTTTAAAACTAGCATATTAGTAGCTGAATTAACAACAACAATAAGAAAAAAATCACATCTATAAAAACTTTTCAATAATTTCTAAATTTCTGAATTCAGCTTTCTTCTGCTAAACGTATGCATATACATGTATATCAGTGGTGGGTTTCAAATTTTTTAGAACCTACTCTGTAGGTGTGGCCTATTTTGTGGGCGTGGCTTGGCAGCCATGTGACAGGGTGGGAGTGGCCACCTTTTAAAATGTGGTGAAACTCATTTAACAACGCTCTTGCTTAGCAACCAAAATTTTGGACTCAATTGTGATGATAAATTCTTCCTTCCTTCCTTCCTTCCTTCCTTCCTTCCTTCCTTCCTTCCTTCCTTTCCTTTCCTTTCCTTTCCTTTCCTTCCCGTTGGGTCACTGGCAGCGGCGGGCCAGATTTACTTCCAGGTATGCCAGTGGAACCCCCTCTCACCGGTTCTCTAAATTTCACCAACCGGTTCTCGCGAGTAGGTGCGAGCCTGCAGAAACCCACCACTGATGTATGTGTATTCATATATACAACCAATATTATTCTTGGCACTGCTGTACTTTTCAGGAATTGCCCTTCCATCCTTTAAAGTGGCAGGTTGTGGGCAAAGGGGAAAGAAGAGGGAACATATTAGTCACATAAATGGTTTTTTTAAAATCACTTTTGGATCTCATCTACATTACTGAATCATCAAATAGCAAACATTTTATGATATGATGAGTATATGTCAGTAAGTGAATCGCATATCACATTTCCCCCCCAGGAATAAAAAATAGGAATTCAGCATTTACCTTCAGTCCTGTCCGGCAACTTTATACTCTTACTTGTTGTTCCAGCATTTACAGTTTCAGAGGATGTGCTTAGTTTGGTACTGGGGTCTCGTTTGGGTTTTGGTGGTGGTTGCTTCCGGGAGCAGCTACTGCTATCGTCATCAGTGCCTCCAACAGAATGAAGCGATTGGGATCTTACGGTAAAACCACTTGAACAAGGGTGGGGAAGCCTGTCCTGAGGTGCAGGCATCGTCATAAATCCCATACGAAAATGTTTGCCTATGTAGCTTCCCTCGTTTGCTTTCCCCACTTCACCACCTAAGCTGTAAAGAAAGCAAAAGCATACAGATAGATGTTTTACCAATCAATCAATGAACTTTAGCATGGTTATTGGCCAATTCAAAGAAGACATAATCTAGGGAAAAAAGCGAATAAATGTTAATTCAATTCAATTCAATTTATTCAATTTATATACTGCCCTTCTCCCTTCCGGGACTCAGGGCGGTACACAGCCATAGTAAAAAATAGGTAGTACAAAAGCTAAAATGATATATTAAAATGTATTAAATGTATTGGCCTGTCATAATAAATAATAAATGTCATAATAAAGATAAGGAATTATAGTACGAAGTTGATGTGGTCAAAGTCCATATTTTATAAATGGTAAAACAAAGCAGCCACTAAGGAACTATTGTTTAATTACTGTAATCATAGTCAGATTTCATGATGTTTAAAGTAGGTAGTCTTAAATTGGTCATAATACTTGTTCTAATATTTAGGAAAAGCATTGTTTCACTATAACATAAACTTGCACACCTCTTATTTCATGCAAACAATTTCATGTAAACAATGAACAACAGCTAGTACTTTGTTTAAAAACCATTCTGAATGGTTATTAATTTCACTTAATAAGATTTGGATTTAAAAGATGAAAATTAAAATTGCAAGTGGAATGTGAGATCACTTATATTAGGCATGAGTTATCTTTTCAGGAATCTGTAGTTTTCCTTGCTTCCTCCATTTTAGATAAATGTCCAAATCCTGCCAGTATGAATTCCTTCCATTTTGTTTTTGTCCTGATCAAGAAAGTGGGCAGGTACACTACAGAGTGATGGAAAAATATGTATTTAAAAAAAAAACATTCCCCACTATTTGACAACTATGAAGCAAGCTCAAAAATACCATATTCAAACATTTTAAGAAAGAGAATAAAGTTTATAAAACACAACACCTTTTTCAGGGTTTCCCCCCCCCAGAAAAGTAGAGAACAAATTTCAACGTATTACCATCTTAAAAATAATAATTGGGACCACTACATGTTGTAGTTATTATGTGAGTTTTGGTTGACTTTACATTCTTTTTTGTCCTCCTCATTAAGTGGCTTCCTCCCTGGATTTTTCTTGATAGAAGTTGACTCACAAGGTCACAAACGGTGTTCATATGTTTCCTGGATGCTACAACTATCTTATATACATGCCTGTTTGAATCTGAATCATGATCACGTGATCACCTGGTTTCTACAACAATGCTAAGTGTGAGAACCAGCCGTAAGTTACTTTTTAAGCGCATTGAACAGTCCCTAAACAAATGGTTATAATCCTTGTAATCAAGGTAATCCTTGATTACCTATAATTAAATACTCATAGCTGGGTATTTAATATAAGTATCATTGCTGTTAAATAAGCAGGAACATTCAGAGGGCTTTGTGAATAGCACCTACATCCTCCAGTATTCCAATATTGATTAATTTAATTTTTTTAAATATATACAATACAATAATACAATAGCAGAGTTGGAAGGGCAGGAATCTTATACCATTTCAGACAAATGGCTGTCTAACATCTTTTTAAAGACTTCCAGGGTTGGGGCATTCACAACTGCTGGAGGCAAGCTGTTCCAGAGGTTAATTGTTCTTACTGTTAGGAAATTTCTCCTTAGTTCTAAGTTGCTTCTCTCCTTGGTTAGTTTCCACCCATTGCTCCTTGTCCTGCCCCCAGGTGCCTTGGAGAAAAGTTTGACTCCCTCTTCTTTGTGGCACCCTCTGAGATATCGGAACACTGCTATCATGTCTCCCCTGGTCCTTCTCTTCATCAAACTAGACATACCCAGCTCCTGCAGCCGTTCTTCATATGTCTTAGTCTCCAGTCCCCTAATCATCTTGGTTGCTCTTCTTTGCACTCTTTCCAGAGTCTCTGGAAAGAGTGCAAAGAAGCCTCTATATTTTTAAAAATAGTTTAGGATTTGAACAACACTTGGCATACATTATCACTGCAGTAGGTTGCTGCTCAGTCCCAGAAAAAAATGCCTACACAAAATAGTTACAACCCTGTTACTATTCCATTTCTTAAAATGCTGGAATTCTGCCAATCTCTGCTTGGTATAAAATGGAAAGATTAACCTCACACTTCTTTCAAACAACTCATCAATTGGATTATTCTTTTTAAACTAGAAAAATTTAAGCTGAGGAAGCATGGATGCAGCACCTGTCACATCAAATAATCTCTCGCACACAGACCCACTTGGTTCTTCTGCATATTTGTATCAGAAAGCTCTGCATTTTTTCCTAGGATTATGCCATTTATTTGTTTTAGCTCCCACCCCCATTTTTTATTTTTTTAAAAAGAGATGTTTAAGTAGGCATTTTCAATAGCTGTTGTAGAGTGGCCATGAACCGAATGATAGACTGCCACAGTTCTTTGTGACATCGGTCTTCTCATTAGATACTATGATTAGGAAGATTTTAAAAATATTAAAGACTTCCTCCCCCATAGTCAGTAACATGTGAAGAGATACATTAAACTCATATGGGTTTATTTCTGAGGAGGCTCATAATAGATATCCTGTAATTATAAAGCTGAAAACCAATATCTCAATGATAATAGGACTAAACAATGAGATGAAATGTAACTCAATAGAGAACAAAAACCAATGAGATTTTTTTCTATTCTTTTTAAACAACACCTCAGCGGTGAAAGTAATGCTCACAATTTGGAGAGTGAGTGGGTGGGATCAGATTATGATTGTGCAGATACTAATACATATAATTGTATAAAATATTCCCTAAATACTCTCTTCATTACTTCAAATGAAGCACGCTTAAAACCTTAGTAACCAACTTCTTTTCTGCTTTTTGTTGTATCTTTTACTTTATATCTTTACATTCCACTAAGAATCAGCCTGCTGAAATGTTAGTAAATTCTATAAAGCTAGTATAATATAGTCATGCAAACAAATTGGCATGTTTTCACAGATTTCTAAATCATACAGTAATTAGTTTCAGTTCCTCATGAATGTTAATGCTAAAAGAACAAAAAATAGGATATTATAATGAAAGCTGAAACTACTTTTGTTTCACCTTTAAAACATCTAAAGGTAAAAGTATACATGTCCAATCATGTCTGCCTCTAGGGCATGGTTCTTATCCCCATTTCTTGACTGAGGGAGCCAATGTTGTCTGAAGACCATTTCTGTGGTCATGTGACCAGCATGGCCATCTGCCAAAGGTGCTGTTACCTTCCCACCAAAATGTACCTATTAATCTACTTGCATTTGCATGCTTTAGAACTATTAGGTCAGCAGGAGCTGGGGGGAGGAATGGAAGCTCATCCCATTGCGTGGTGCTTGGGACTCAAACCCAGACCGTCAGCTTTGACAAGCTCAGCATCTTTAACTACTGAGCCATCACATCCAATCTTGAAACATATATTCTTCATTTTACCAAGATCCATTCTTGCAGAGTTTTCTTATCAGAACAATTCCATTTGGCACTTTATTTAGTAACTTATCATTTTGATCTAGGAGCAAAAATGCCATACATAGAAAAATTTGTCTTTCTCCTCTTTCAATAGTATAGGAATGCTGCAGTACCAATTCTAGGAGGTACCTTGTGTTGAGTTGGAGAGATACTATCTGGGCCATAACCACCCAGGAAGCTTCATCATCAATTTAGACTTTAATCTGGACTCCTCAAGTCCAACACAACATTGGAAACCTATACACTGAATGAGTATAAGAATAAATCTGAATGAGTCCATATCAATCAATAGAAGTGGAAATTCTTAGATTAATGCTACATACACCATATAGAAGCTTATATAGTTGTATATTCTGACCACTATTTTTTCCACAAGTTTCCATTTAGAAATTTGTGAAAAGTACTGTTGGGTTTTCTCAGTTGACCATAATTGAAACAGCTATAGCTTTTATCTTATTTCTATACATTTTCATTGTGCCCAGAAATTATCATTAAGGGTCAAATATATATGTAATTTCCTGTTTTTTTATATTGTTGACTTGGTCTTTTAACATTGATGTAAGGAGAATTAGTTGATCAGAAGCCTGTCTGCTTTTCCTCTTTTATAGTATAGGAAACAATGCAAGATTAAAATGTGTTTTTCTGCAATAGAAAATGAGGCCAGATAATATAAATGGTTATGTAGATGATCTCATTCTGTTACTTTTGACAGAACAAGGTCTGTGATCTTCACTATTCAAAAGATAAGCTCTTGCTTATTTCAAAATTCTATTACAGGAATTTCAGCATTCTGAAAATGCTGCACAGCTTATTAATATATATAGAAATATAAATCCAGAATATTCCCTTAAGAGCTTTCCATTCAGACTTGGTCAGGTTCAAATTGTATAAGTTGCAATGAAGAACTGTCTGAAATCCAATACAGAATAACGCATTTTGAAAAGAAGTATACTAAAATGCAAAATGGGGGGATGGGGCGCGCAATTTGGGTGTCCTCCTGGATTCCCGGCTGTCCATGGAAGATCAAGTGACAGCCGTGGCCAGGAGGGCATTTTACCAGGTTCGCCTGGTTCGCCAATTGCGCCCCCTATTGGATCGGGACGCCCTGCGCACAGTCACTCATGCGTTCGTGACATCCCGACTGGACTATTGTAACTCTCTCTACATGGGGCTCCCCTTGAGGTGCACCCGGAGACTTCAGCTAGTCCAGAACGCAGCCGCGCGAGCAATTATGGGAACTGCTAGGTTTACCCATGTAACACCGCTCTTGCGCGAGCTGCACTGGCTACCTGTCGTCTTCCGGGTGCGCTTCAAGGTGTTAATTATCATCTTTAAAGTGCTCCATGGCTCAGGACCTAGCTATCTGCGGGATCGGATCCTGCCTCATACATCCTCACGGCCGATTCGCTCCCACAGAGAGGGACTTCTCCGGGTGCCGTCCACTAGACATTGTCAGCGGGCGACACCCAGGGGCAGGGCTATCTCTGTGGCGGGCCCGGCCCTCTGGAACGACCTTCCCCCCGATATCAGGACGACCACGGACCTCCGCTCCTTCCGTCTTAAATTAAAAACTCACTTTTTCTGTCTGGCCGGCCTAGGATAAGTCTCTCTGTCTTTGGGGTTTTTATTGGGAAATTAGTATTGTTTAGTTTTAATGGGGAAATTTTAGTGCAGGTTATGTTTAATTTGCTTTTAGAATTGTTTGTATGTATTTATTGTTTTTATTCTACCTGTGCACCACCCCGAGTCCCTGTGGGGAGAGGGTGCGGTTTTATAAATATTAAATATTATTATTATTATTATTAAAAATAAGAATATGTATTTCAGACAGTTCATTCTCTAGTAATCCTATTGATGAATACTTGCTTTGGAATTGCATTTTTGATCATGGTGAGAATAGTTATTATGAAAAATAATCTTCATAAGATTCAAGCTTTGGGACTTTGACTATCCTAGACACTTAACCAGCGTGCTTTTGGTTTTGTGCTGGACTGAGGTTAAAAATCTATATGGAGATTTTTCCCATGAAAAAAGAAGCTTACAATACCATATCACAAATCAAAATTTTATCAAAGATCAATTTATTTATTAATGAATACAGAGAACCTCCATGGCCCTGACCCAGGAATTTCAACAAAGGTTCAAGACATTTTTTAAATAATATACAGTATCTGGAGTCACATATGCATTTTCTCACTTTGGAAAAAGAATATAAGCAACTTCTCCTCCAAACTAATTAGCACATTCAGATTTTAGGGAGCACAGGATACAATCCATTAGGAACATTTTCCTGTGTGAACCCACTGACAGCTGTACAAAAATATGGAAATTCGTAGTAGATTGTGCTTGATGTTTTCCAATTCAATTATTTAAATCTAATGACATTTCTTTCTTTCGTTGACAAATTATCTGAGAATTAAGGACTCAAGCTTCTTTGAAATCTCTCTTTCCATTAACAATGCATATAAAATATTATATGAGCATATATTTTATATGTGTATGTACTTATGAAAACATAGCTTTTTTACTTAGTGTCAGAAAAGTTCTTTCAGGATTAGCATAAATTGGAGCTGTAAATTGGAATGTGTCTAAAAATTGAAACGGCACTATTTTTAATCCAGTCAAGACAAGATTCTTCAGTCCATGAAGAATCCCATTAATGGGAGGAGAAAAATAAAGAAGGCTTACATCCTAACAGCTGCACATAAGCTACTATTGAAAAAAAATATAACTATATTACAAGCTGATCTTTTTTTCAGTCTTGTGCACAGCTGTGTGCATAAAACACATCTTTTTAAAATGCAAAGTATTTTGAGTTTATTTAGATTATTTTTTTCTGAATAAGGCTCTTGATTTATGGTGTGGCTGTTGGTTTTCTGTGTCATCGGTACTATTTCTTTCCCAAGGAAAATGTTTGTATGGCAGAGTACATCTTTACTCCCAGTCCTATTTTTTTTTTTTTTGTGAAAAAAAGTTTTATTGGTTTTTACAAATGTTAAAAACAGGAAAAAGGTATAAGGTAATAAAAAGATATTTTGAGGACATCTATGTCGGAGGTGTTGGCCCCCTCCGAGGCTTCATACAGAAAAAAGATAATACAATAAATTTTCCATTTCTCTACAAAGTGGAAAGAAATACAGATATATCATTTTATATATTCATGCAATCAATCATTTATAAACATCCAGATAAGGGTTATACTATATAGAAAAAAGTCATTTGTGAGATCTGAGTCTTTTAGCAATTGTATCTTCCTCTCCCTGACCTCCAGTGGGCGGAGCCGTGCCCCCCCCCCCGTTCCCCCATTTTCAACCTCCAGGATTGGGGAGTGTTTTTTAAGAAAGGCTTCCGCCTCTGCAATTGTTTTAATTCTTACTCTTCCCCCCTCCCAGTCCTATTTTTAAAACAGATTCATGAAGAGTCCTAAATCTCATGCATTTAACCCATACAACCATATATTTCAACCAATAGAGAGTTAAGCACCTGACTATAGAGTGCCAAATAAAATAGGATTATATTCCATTCCATTGCAGAATGGCATCTATACGTCTAGAATGGAATCTAATTCTCATTTATTTCATTGCCAATTTTCATTGGCTAATCTCAAAAAAACATTAGCAGAGATTTGATCTGGTAATATTTAGAAGAAAAACTATCAAGAAATCTCCAGATTATGGTCTGATAATAAAAAAAAACACAAGTTCCACACAGGCCAATGGCCAACCATTTCCATACTATTACTTTAAAAATATCATAAATATAATTATCAAGATGTCACATGCAAATGAAAGGAGACTTTGAAATTTTCTTTAGTTTTTCTTTTATATTGAAAAAGTTTTATTGGTTTTACATTTTTTCTATAGGGTAGGGTAAGGGATACAAAGAAATTTTGAGAGCATTCACGTCAGAGTCGTCGGCCCTTCCGAGACCTCAAAATACAGAGTATAAAATAACAAAAAAAAACATTTTTCATAACACTACAAGGTAAAAGCAAGTACATATACCTAAATTCTCAATTCCATGCTGTCAGACATTTACAAAAATCCAGATAAAATATTATGCAAAATTGTTCAGAAAAATCAAGGCAAAGTTATTTTTTCGATCTAAGTCTCTTGGCTATTGTATCTTCTTTTTCTCCTCCCTGGCCCCCAGCGGGCGGGGCCGCGGCCCCCTCTGTCCCCCCTGGATCTTCCCCCAGGGCAGAGGAATGTTTTTTAAGAAAGGCTTCCGCCTCAACAACTGTTTTAATCCTCACTCTTCCTCCTTCCCAGAACACCAGCATCCCTTCGGGTGTCACCCACTTGAACCAAATCCCGTGATCAAATAAAATTTTTGACAAGAAGGAAAATTCCCTCCTTGCTTCTCGAATCTTTCTAGGGATCTGCTTCAAGATAGCAACCTCTTTTTGTTGGTAAATTAATGGACTACCTCTCTGCGCTTTCAGGATTTCCTCTCTGGTTGACCTTCTAACAAATTTCACATGTATCTCTCTAGGCACTTCATTTATCCTGGCATATGCTGAGTTAATTCTGTAGGCTAGGTCAATGTCCCCCCTGATCTCATCTTTAGGTTTTTGTAAATAGTCTGCTAAAATTGTGCTCATAAGATCAGGGAGGCATTCACCAGATTCCTCAAGAACGTTCTGAAATCTCAAAAAATGTGTCATTCTTTCCATATCTATCCTAGACACATGCCCATTTGTTTCCCCAACCTCTTTAATAACATTTTTAATCTCTCCCTTAACCCCCACCAACCCCCCTTCCAATTCTTCAGTCTTCTGTGTGTTTTCCAGCATTTGCTTCCATGTATCCAATAGCTCCTTCTTGAAATTGATATTTTCTGCCCTCTGGGCCTGAATTTCTTTTACCAAAGTTTGTATAACAGTTTCAAGAGAAGCCATCCGTTGTTCTAAACTTGCCAGTGCTGTTTCTTGAACCATGATTAACTGTTAAAGTCAATGCCACCAAAATGGCGTTTTCAGGGTGGGGTTGGTGAGACTAACCGGGAGCCAAAAGTTCTGATCAAGGTTGAAACGTTGTAAAATTCAGGAACCAAGAGAGAGACAATTTTCCAACTCAATAGTTATAATAGCGAAGGTACTCCAGAAAAGAAATCACAAATCCAGCAAGAATAAAATTCTTCATTAATATCCAGAGAGAGTCCCAATTGCAAAGAGACGCTGGGAATTTTCCATAGTTGAAATAATCAGGCAGGGGCAAAGAAAAGCCACCTTCCACCGCCCATCTCAGAGCCCAGAGGAGAGAGTAGAAAAATAATTTTTTTTTAATCCAGCCAGACCTAGAAACAATGTTGCAAGTAGCCGCATACCACTTTCCCTTGTTAGAGACAGTCCGGATTTAAGATTTCCGCTTTCTCTTCCAGAGAAGGAAATTTTCTTTAGTTTTTCAACTAGATTATTACATCTCAGCTACAGAAAATTATTGAGATTTTTGTAGTGATACTATAAACCAAAATGGAGGAATGCAGAGATTTTAAGGGAATACTAACAATAAGATTATTAACAATAATCTTACAATTACAATAACAATAACAATAAGGAACATGGTGGCTCAGTGGCTAAGATGCTGAGCTTGTCGATCAGAAAGGTCGGCAATTTGGCAGTTCAAATAACATAACAGAGTGAGCTCACGTTACTTGTCCCAGCTTCTGCCAACCTAGCAGTTTGAAAGCATGTACAAATGCAAGTAGAAAAAATAGGAACCACCTTTGGTGGAAAGGTAACAGCGTTCCATGCGCCTTCAGTGTTTAGTCATGCCGGCCACATGACCACAAAGAACGTCTTCAGACAGTGCTGGCTCTTCGGCTTTGAAACAGAGATGAGTACTGCCTCCTAGAGTCAGGAATGTCTAGCACATATGTACAAGGGGAACCTTTACCTTTAACAATAAGGTACAATGAAAAATAGACGTTCTTCCTTCCTGCCTCAGTTTGGAATAGGAAAATCTATTCCAAACATGAATGTGACAAAGCTCCTATACAAAAAGTAGAATCTATTCAACTGCCCAGCTTTGCAGAACTCCCCTGTGCTAGTATTAGGTTTTGGCTGACTTTTTGGCAACACCAAGATGCCAAAAGTTGCCAATGAAAAGCTTTTGCATTAGGAAAATTTCTGCATCATCTCTTTGGTGCTGTCAAGGTTGCCTGATTTAGGTGGGAAATGTTACAAAAAACTACCAAATCAAAAGCAAAACATTAAAAGCTCCACGTTCAGTGAAACCTCTAAGCCTTGAGTGGGCCATTATCTGTGATCCTCTGTTGCAAATAAAATGAATTTCTGCCTGAAAAACTCATAATCATGGATCTCCAAGCTCATGTAGAATAACTGCACAGTCTGAGACATTATCTGTAGGACCACATAATGCTTACCTCAAAGTGCTACAATGGTCTTGGTTGACTGATGGAGGAATTTTGTCCCCCATATCTTAAAATTAATTTTCAAATAAAATTGATCTTCCTGGCTGTCAAGGAGCATCTTTTCTCAATTCGGTTAGAAAATATTAATCATGGTTCAATGAACCAGATCTTTTGTGAAACTTTTTCATTTATCATGTAGGTATCTTTGCTGCTCTGCTTAATTTCCTTCCCTCTTATTGAATGTTGTTTAAGGGCTGTCACTGCATGTTCCTGACCCAAGATCAAAAGGGCATTAAAAATTAAAAAAACATTTTTATTTCTTATTTCTGAAACAAAATAAGTTGCTTTGACAATGCTCACTCCTGAAGAAATTCTTATACACAATGAATAATAGCAACAGTTTATCATGTACTAGCGCTAACATGCATTGTCCCATTATACCTTAATATGTAGCCTGCCTGTTTTTTTACTACATCAATCCAGATTCTGAAGACTAAACGTACAATATAAAAGTCATATACTGTATTGCTCAATCTTACATAATTGCAAGCACCAGATCATAACTTGTAAAACTAAGCGAGAAAACTCTAATATTAGTCACTTACTCTTGTCCTCTGTGCATGTGAATCTAAAGACACATGACTCTAATATGATAAAACTACTCCATCCAATATTGTAGATCACTATTGACAGCTTTCAGACTTGTTTTTCATCCAAGCCTAAAAGGCTGCAGGGTCTCGCTCACTAACATTCAAATTTTCCTTTGAAATATGTGCTGGAGTTCTATTTATAGAACGTCTTTATTCATAACAAAATCATAGCTAGTGCTACAATGGAATATTTAATCCTTTATGCCTTTATTATGTATTTTAATACTGGTGAGTTTATTTCTTGATAGAAGGGAGTGTCTTCAATTGGGACTGTCACATGAAATATTAAAATAAGATCTCTGTTTCTCTCTCTGTTTGTATGTATATAATGGCATTTATTTTATACCATCCTATTATTCTGTTCTGGATAAGCAACATGATACAGAATACAGGCAATGAATAAGACATAATAAAACAAAGATGCAAAAAATAAGTGATAATAATTAAGCAAAATGGTTAAATCCGATTTACATCACCCTTATTCACTATTTTTCCATATTTTTTATTCTTTATGTTTTTTTCTGCCATACCATTCATATGTGATCTTTATTTCTAAAAACAATCACTTTTTTTGTATTCAATTCCACAACATTGTCTCAACCCATTCAACAATTTAATCTTAATTCATTCTGGGAATTTTTTCAAAGTAGTTATTCACTTTCCAATCAATATATATTGATTCACTAATTTACTCTTCATACTGTGTCTATTTCCAATATATTAGTCCTACTGCTTCCACTTTGGATATTTTTTTAATCATCTTAAATATTTTAATGTAAAATTTAAAGTATATAACGATGTACAGAGAGATACTGTGTACACAACACAGACACCCAAGCTTTTGTTTCTGACACACTATGTACTTATCACATCGCTTATATTGTATTTTATATAGTAAAGTTCATTAGACAATACAGAAATCAAAATACAGTAAGAATTTCTTATAAAATATTCCATCAACTAAATTGGCTACTTTATATTATGCATTATATGACCATATTGTAACATTTTCCTTCCCCACTTCTTTTTGGAGAAGGGGAATAGTTATTACATACACATTATTTAAGTATACAAATATGCCTGTTTTTGTAATAACAAATTATTTTGATGCATTTTGATAAATATATGTTTCTTTCTGAAGATTTATAATCCAAATCAGTTTGCCCATGTCTTGTTTCGTTTTGTTAATATAGATTTTTAATATAGATTTTTCTTTGACATGCATGGATTTCCTTTCATAGTCAGTAAATAAAGTTTTTACATGCCTGTTCTTGAAGGTTTGAATTTTATTTTATTGGGGCGAAAAGTTTGTTATGCTTTCATAAATATTCTCTGTCTAGAATCTTTTACAAATCGTTACTATTTTATAGATAGACAGATGATAGATATAGAGCTTCCCAAATACAGCAAAATAATGTAGTCTCATTAAGTATCATGTTTTACCTCCTGAAAAAAAAAAAGTATTTCTTTCTTATATCTTTTGGCGTCACATTGAATTCATCATCATCCCTGTGGCTTGAAACTGTTTCAGAGAAAGAAATAGGAACTTGTCCACCACTCTTTTAAATTAATTTTTAAAGGAAATCCAGGCAGCCTGAAATAAACAAGCTTTGCAATTAACTTTGAGTGAACTATTCTGCACCTCCTGCAATGGTTTGAAATATAAAAGACCAGCCTTTCTCAATAAATCCAATAAATCCAAAAGTCCCATGAAAGATTGCTAGAAGCTCCACAAAAACAATCATTTTTGAATTTCATAACTTAAGAATAGAATAGAATAGAATAGAATAGAATAGAATAACAGAGTTGGAAGGGACCTTGGAGGTCTTCTAGTCCAACCCTCTGCTCAGCCAGGAAACCCTACACCACTTCAGACAAATGGTTATCCAACATCTTCTTAAAAACTTCCAGTGTTGGAGCATTCACAACTCTGGAGGCAAGTTGTTCCACTGATTAATTGTTCTAACAGTCAGAAAATTTCTCCTCAGTTCTAAGTTGCTGCTCTCCTTGATTTGTTTCCACCCATTTCTTCTTGTTCTGCCCTCAGGTGCTTTGGAGAATAGCTTGACTCCCACTTCTTTGTGGCAACCCCTGAGATATTGGAACACTGCTATCATGTCTCTCCTGGTCCTTCTTTTCATTAAACCTGACATACCCAGTTCCTGCAACTGTTATTCATATGTTTTAGCCACCAGTCCCCTAATCTAACTTGTACAATGCTAGTGTTCAAAGTAGTGAAAAATGTATGTGTTGCAACTATGTGCCATCAAGCTGCTGCTTTGCTGTTATAAACACTATAAAACATATATTACATTAGACGTGCATAGTCCTATGGTATTTTTCAAACTTATTGAGTTTTTTATGCAGAGGTTCCCTATGTCTTGAAAATTCATTTAAAGGTTTCATCTGAATAAAAAGTTGTGAAAGACTGGTTTGTATTATATATGTGTGAATGCTGTGCTATTACTTTTCTCTACACAGACACAATTACCCTCCAATGTATCCTCTGAATTGAGAAAGTAGTAATTTATTTGAAGAACAGAAGAATTTTGCCTGGAACCTAAGAGAGCAAAGTCAATTCAATTCAAAGTATATTTTCCCATTCTGACTTGAGCACATTTTGTACAGCTGGGACACTTTTAAAATCAAATCCTGATAAAGATAATCAAAACATGGAAATGAAGCAAAATTAGTCATATTTGAGCCTTACTCAGAACGGGTTTGGTGTTTTCTTGAACCATTTCAGAATAGAATAGAATAGAATAGAATAGAATAGAATAGAATAGAATAGAATAGAATAGAATCACTAATTCTGTTATTATGTTGCTCGGTTTTGGCACAATTCATTAACCGTTGAATTATATGATTACCAGAGAAAATTGGGATTAAAACAAGAGGCCCATTGGGTATTTGGCTATAAATAAAGGTCTAATAAATCAAGATGGTAGCTATGATCAAATTCCACCCCATTTTAAATCCATTAGCCAGACTGCCCTCTTGAACATCTTAGTCCCAAGTGAGGTCAGTTCCAATTTTCCCGACCTTCCATAAGAGCTTAAAGAACTGGCTCTGCTAGTTGGCTTGAGGTGCCAACAGAGTATTGTGGTTCATCAACTGCCAGAGGAGATGGCAGTTGAGTCAGAAGAGTCAGAAGAGATGGAGGGGATGCCTAGGTTACCATCAGAGCTGGCAAAAGGCTTTGAGGAACAGGAGGTCTCAGAACCAGATGCAGAGCAGGGCCCATCTACTCACACTCAAGTGGAGATTCAACTGTTTTCAAGGCGTCAAATGAACAAGGGGGAAGAACAGCTGGGCCCTGTCCCAGATGCGCATATGCACAGAGCAGTATGGAAGGGACAGTAATGCAGGACAGAGGCCCACCTATCTAGGAGAAGAAGAAGACATTAACAAACACCTTCCTGGTTGGGATATAAGGAGGAGAGGTGTGGGAGGCGTGGGTGTCAGAGACAAACGTTCATGCTCCAGAAGAGTTCTCTCCAGTGGATTCCTTGCCAGGATTTACTTGCCACTAACCAGGTTGGTCAGGACTTTTGGGTTGGGGTTGAAGCAGTGGTGGGATTCAGCCAGGCTGCATCTATTTGGGAGAACCGGTTGTTAACTTTCTAAGCAGTTTGGAGAATCGGTTGTTGGAAGAAATTTCATTTTGCTTTTTTCCATTTTACAGGACTAATCCTGTAAGGAAGGCAGGAAGGAAACATTCTGGTGTTGTTTCTAGCTTGATCTTTATTGCCTTACTTACAGAAACTGCCTCTCCTTATTCATTTTAACAGCTAAGGCGAAGCACTCATCGATGTGAGTGATGTTGATTTGGTCACACCCACCCAGTCGCAAGACCACTGAGGCATGTCTGCCCAGCTGGTCATTAGGGCAGAGAAAATGGTTGTTAAATTATTTGTATCCCACCACTGGATTGAAGTGCTAATTGAGGCTCCCTGCTCCCTGCTCCCTACTTCCTACTCCCTACTCCCTGGGGAACTGTTACAGTTTGTGAATCACCTATGAATGTGTGACCTGGAGCTTTGTCAGTGGATGCTGTGAATTCCTGCCTTTCTAAATAAAAAGGTTTTTTCCCCTCGTGAGTAGGCTGTTGAGTGGGACTTGTGAAGGCTGGGTCAGAAGAGGAGCTTCAGGTTGGGAGTGTTTGATGAACAACAGATCCCTCCCTCCCCTTTCATCATATTCCCTTTCCCCCATCTTTTTAGCTAGCTTGATTTTACAGTATTTCCTGTACAGCATTTCTATTATTACAAATTATATAGTTTTATGTTTTAGTACTGTAAGCCACCCAGAATTATTGTGTGTCAAGATGGGCTGCTAATAAATTTTACAAACAAACAAACAAACAAGCCGTTTGTCAAAATTACAAGATGGACCAAATAGGAACATGACCAGATGAGTTGATTCTACTTAATTGTAGGCTACCTTAAGAGAATTTTGCAAGTCTAAAGGTGCAATTATTTTCTATGTTTTTTACAGCCTGATTAGGAAGTGTAAAATTAGGAAGGGTCTCTTCCAAGACTCTTGCCCCACTTACTATTCTAATATAAACTACATTGTCTCTTGTCTGAGCTTTCCCTAGACATTATCTCTGGCACCTACATCCTATTATTCCACTGTCCTGATTTTTCTTTTCACTAGACCTGCAGATGTACCTAGAAGTAGTTCAGCTCTCCAATACATTTACTTTAGATTATATTGACACTGAGAATTCTAGGGGAGGGGAGTGCCTTGCAGTGCCAGTCTCAGTTCATCCTTCTTGTTTTCTCCCTTTAATGCCTGAAAAGCATTGGACCACACCTGATTCCCAATTATATAAAGAAAATGCAGAAAGCACCTACTTGCTGCAGGAAGATTTGTACAGGTAGCAACCGAGATAAAGATTCTGCAGGAAAAAAAGGTGGAGCTACCATCACGATAAACTGCAGATTATCAGGCAACTGATGGTAAAGGAGAAGCAAGCTTGGAGTTCAGAAAACCAAAAGCAGACAAGCTGAAAGGGGAAGTAAAGCCCAGCAGCCTTACCACTCCAGCAGAGATGCTGAGAGCCTACAGACATTTAGCAACCGGTGAAGCATCTGCCTTCCACCTTACTGCCCTCAGCAGAGACTGGGAAATTATACAAAGCTAACTTTGCCACAGTGCTGTAGCATAGCTACTGATGGGAACACTAATTTGTTGGTGGCTAAAGATTTTTTAAAATCTCAGGCAACAAAAGAAAACAAAAGTGTTTGTTGCATTGTTTAGAAATTATACAAACACACTGGCACAAACATAGAGTTTAGTGTAATATGAGTGTAAATTTAAAGGTTAGGAAACAGGAAAATTTGTTAAACCTTTTACATAAGAAAATCCTCCCTGTAAACACAGAGAAGAGAAAAACAATCTATTTGTTAGCAGTCTGTACCCTTTCCCAAAAAGAATCTCACAATCTCAAAGATCTTATTTTCTTCCAAATGTAAGCATTTTGAATATTACATCTTACTCTCTAACTCTTAAAATAACAATAGAAAAATTGACTTTATCACTTTATCAGCTGTCAATGATATTGGGCCCATATATGATGCCAGTGGATCAATTCTGCTTAGTCTGTTTTATCTGCCTGAATGAAAAGCCCTTTTCCTGAACCTCACAGACATTCATGTAACAGACAATTGCAAACTTTCCTTTTGGAAGTGCTTAAATGATTAATAGTGATATAGCTATTATATTTCATAAAAAAGATTATAAGATTAAATCTACTTCTATTTGATTTTTTTTGCCACCTTGTAGAACAATCTGAGTATACTTTCCTCAAAATTCAGTTGCCTTCATTTAACTGACATTTTATTAGACTATATCCTTTTTCCAAGCTTTACTCCTCACTGTGGGGAGGCGGAACCGGACATTCCTATATGGTTCCGCCCCAGGCTCCTGATGGACCCGATAAGGTTCCAAAGGGAGCTTGGGCCAATTCCTGTGGACTTGCCCCGCGACTCGACTGAGGACCTAGTGGCCGCATGGTTAAGTGCGGCCACGGGGGCCTTGGACCGAGTCGCGCCCTTGCAGCCTCTCTTGCGGCGACGAACCACCTGGGCTCCTTGGTTTAAAGAGGGGCTCAGGGAGATGAAGCGCCACAAGAGATGCCTAGAGAGCAGATGGAGATCTTCTCGCTCCGAAGCCGACTGAACACTAGTGAGAGACCATATTAGGACTTATTTAGTGGCAATAAGAGTGGCCAAACGTGAGTATTGTGCCCCTCTTATTGCATCCGCAGATAACCGCCCTGCCGCCCTGTTTGGGGTGACCCGCTCCCTTCTCCAACAGAGGCCGCGGGCAGCCCCTTTACAGGGTCGAGCAGAGGAATTTGGGATTTATCTGCAGGAGAAAATCGCTCGGATTCGGAACGAGCTACCCTCCATCGACAGTGGTCCAGTCGAGCGGGCCGAGGCTGTTCTTGTGACACCATCTTGGGAGGAGTTTTATTTTGTTACCACCGAGGATATGGACAAGTTGTCAAAGAAACTTAGGGCTACCACATGTTTATTGGACCCGTGTCCCTCCTGGCTTGTACTGGCATCCTGGGAGACGACACGAGGCTGGCTCCAGGGCATTGTCAACGCAACTTTGAGTGAGGGGTCCTTGCCTGCCGTCTTGAAAGAGGCAGTAGTAAGGCCCCTACTCAAGAAGCCGTCCCTGGATCCAGCATTATTAGAGAACTATCGTCCCGTCTCCAACCTCCACTTTTTAGTGAAGGTTGTTGAGAGTGTGGTGGCTCAACAGTTTCCGTGACACTTGGAGGAAGTTGATTATCTAGACCCGTGCCAGTCCGGCTTCTGACCCGGGCACAGCACCGAGACGGCATTGGTCGCGTTGGTTGATGATCTCTGGAGGGCGCAGGATAGAGGATATTCCTCTATCCTAGTCCTATTAGACCTCTCAGCGGCTTTTGATACCATTGACCATGGTATCCTATTGCGCCGACTGGGGGGGTTGGGGCTGGGAGGCACCGTTTTGCGGTGGTTCTCGTCCTACCTCTCTGGTCGGTCGCAATATGTGTTGGCGGGGGGCAGAGGTCGGCCTCGAGGCCCCTCATATATGGGGTTCCTCAGGGGTCGGTCCTCTCACCCCTACTGTTCAACACATATATGAAGCCGCTGGGTGAGATCATCCGTAGTTTTGGGGTGGGATATCATCTGTACGCTTATGATACTCAGTTGTACATATCCACCCCAGACCACCCCAACGATGCCATCGAGGTTATGCCCCGGTGCTTGGAAGCCGTACGGATCTGGATGGGTGGTAACAAACTCAAGCTCAACCCGTCCAAGACTGAGTGGCTGTGGCTTCCGGCGTCCCGGTTCAGCCAGATTATTCCAACTCTGGCCATTGGGGGCGAAACACCGGCCCCCGTGGAGAGGGCGTGCAATTTGGGTGTCCTCCTGGATTCCCGGCTGTCTTTGGAAGATCATGTGGCAGCCGTGACCAGGGGGGCGTTTCATCAGGTATGCCTGATGCGCCAATTGCGCCCCTTACTGGACCGGGGTGCCTTACGCACAGTCACTCAAGCACTCGTCACCTCTCGACTCGACTACTGTAATGCTCTCTACATGGGGCTCCCCTTGAGGTGCACCCGAAAGCTGCAGCTAGTCCAGAACGCAGCCGCGCGGGTGATTACGGGAGCGCCTAGACACTCCCACATAACACCTATCCTGCGCGAGCTGCACTGGCTTCCTGTGGTCTTTCGGGTGCGCTTCAAGGTTTTAACGACCATCTTTAAAGCGCTCCATGGCTCGGGGCCTAGTTATATGCGAGACCGCCTCCTGCCCCATACATCCCTCAGACCGATACGCTCCCACAGAGAGGGCCTCCTCAGGGTGCCGTCGGCTGGACAATGCCGTCTGGCGACACCCAGGAAAGAGCCTTCTCTGTGGCAGGCCCAGCCCTCTGGAACGACTTACCCCCTGAACTCCGCACCATCTCCGACCTCCGCCTCTTCCGCAAGTGTCTGAAGACACATCTATTCCATCTAGCCGGCCTAGCGTAACCTCCATTACTGACTATTAGACAGTTTTAAACTTGGGATTTTTAATTCGGTTTTTAGCGCACGGTTTTATTTATTAGAATAAGTTTTTTAAATTTTATATATTTTGTATGTATTTTAACATCCCTGTGCGCCGCCCTGGGTCCATTTGGAGAAGGGCGGGGTATAAATTTAATAAATAAATAAAAATAAACTTACATTACCTGCAAATTTTATTATCTAGTTCTAGTAAAAGATAAAAGTGATATAAATAATTTGTTCATTTGCAATTATTATTAATGAGAAATGGAACTTCAGATCCAAATACAATAAGACACCCTGCAGATCCATTCTAAGTGAATCAATTTATTTTCTGTTCCAAAACGCGTATAAATTTCCTTACCAAGTCCTTGATAAATATTCATAATTTAAAATTATTTTCATTTCAAATAATCATTAGTAGTCTCATCCATTTCAAACCTAAATATAAAGTAATAGAGTTAGACTTGCTAAAAAGACTTTTTCCCATTTATTAATCTATTTTTCAAGAAATATTCACCAAAGTGTTTCTATTTGGATATTTTCCCCCCATGATCTGGTTGTTATTAATATGGTTAGTTTAAGTTGCTATTAGCACTGTTTATCATTTTTCAGTTACTCAAAATAAGTTTTTAAAATTTATTTTTCGTGCTGGTTGATTTTTTTGTTTCTTGCTTTTCTTGGGTGCTAATATTTTCTTTATTTTTCTGATTACTCTATTTTTAAAAGACTTGTGTAATTTAATTATAAATCTCCCTGAATGGGGCAGGGGATGATCAATTGGGAAAGGTTTGGCGATTGAAGATTAAGCCACCATATCTCGAGTTCTTAATAGTGCATCATTATGAAGAAGTTATAAGGGTTATTACTACTAGTTTCTCTCCCATGTGAGCGACCACTATCCCATCTCTGCTAGCATTCTAGGAAAGATGCTGAGAGTTATACCTTTCTCATTAATCACTCTTATGAAGATGGACAATTATACTCCCTGATAATGGAATGGTGAGGCTACAGAAGCACAGCAGTTGCTGATGAATGAAGCCTAGCAATTATTTGCAGAGATCTGCAATCCTCTTTCCTATAAACATTAATTATGAAAAAGATCTGTTACCACAAGCAAAATGCTGACACTTTGGAATATATATGTTATATGTGCATGTTTGCTGGAGAAAAGATTTATCATATAATGATACTATGAACAATATAGTGACCACTTCTTGTGGGCCTTAAAATAGTATATACGAGACCGCCTCCTGCCCCATACATCCCTTCATCCGATCCGCTCCCACAGAGAGGGTCTTCTCCGGGTGCCGTCGGCCGGGCAATGCTGGTTGGCGACACCCAGGGGAATGGCCTTCTCTGTGGCGGGCCCGGCCCTCTGGAACGACCTACCCCCCGACCTACGCACTATCTCGGACCTCCGCCTCTTCCGCCAACGTCTTAAGACATTTCTATTCCAACAGGCCGGCCTAGCATAGCCCCCTGTTTCTGACTTTTTATGTATAAATTGTAATTAGGCAGGGTTTTAAATGGGTTTTTTAGCACGGGTTTAATAATTTAATATGTTTTTAACGATGTATATTGTTTTATTGTGGTTTTAATAATGCCTGTGCGCCACCCTGGGTCCTAACAAGGAGAAGGGCAGGGTATAAATTCGATAAAATAAAAAAAATAAAAAGTAGAAAGGCAAATACATAGTGACAACTCATCAATAAACAAATAAACAGGTATTTATTTCTACCAACCATTTCTTTTATTTACAATGCTGTTTTTATTTATAATCTGACTCCTTTGAAGGAAACTCTTAAACATTAATCTGCCCTAGTGCTTTGAGGTGGTGAAGTCCAGGGGTGAGTTGTTACTGGCATTACTGCCAGTTTGGCATGCAAAACCTTTTGCGCATGTGTGCTCATATGAATGCCAAACGCACACTCTGCATGTGTGCACATTTGCATCTAAAAAGGTCTGTGTATGTGCACAACATTAGAAAAGGGAAAAAATGAAATTTTTGCAATGAAGAAAATCAAGGTGGCGCCGCCGCTGATAGAACTAGTTCGAGGGAATGGCAGGCCAAGTTACCACCTCTTCGGCCAAACTGGTCCAAACCGGTAGGAACGCACCTTTGGTGAAATCTTGCAAAAGTTTTTCCAAGATAAATTTTTATATGGTAAGCAGGATTTTGATTGTCTCAATTCCTGAATCACATTCCTCTTTGAACATTAGCATTTGAATAATCACTTCATTATGACAGATGTGATCTAAATGTATGTTTTTTTTAAAAAAAAATCTACTGATTCTTTTGCAGGTTTGGGTTCAGGAAGATGTAAACTGAAGGGGGGAGCAGGCAGTCAGGAAGATGAATTAACAGCAGAAGAGAAGATAAATAAGTCAATAGCACTGCTCTAACTTCCTGGCAACATAGCTTTGTGTAATAGAGCACAGAGATAAATGGATGTAAAACATTGAAGCAAAGCATAAAAGAGAGAATAAAAATTATGAAGTACTTCATGGATGGAAAAGTATATGCAGTGTTAAAAAAAACAGAACAAAAACCTGCAACAATACTCATTCAGTAGATTTATAATATTGAGTATTTGCACTGCACGTTTACCAATAGCTTTTTGGGTTGTTGTCTGAAAATGCAATGCCATTAAAATCTAGATCTTTAATATAAATAAATGTAAATGAAAATCCGAAGAAACGACCGGTGTTATAACTTAGAGATATCAGCCTGGATCATTTTGAAAAGTTGGAAACTAATGTTCTGAAAATTTAAATTTGGGTCTAAATTTTATTACAACAATTTTTTATCTATGGCCCATATAATTCACACAGTGTTACTCTATGTAAAAGACTTTGCATCTGAATCTAAAACAGCTGATTTATGGCACTTGGCTTCCAAAGGTACTCAAACACCTGCCGAAGACTGGAATCAGAAACTAAATCAGAGATTCCACTAGATAGTAAAGCTGCTGATACAGGGGTGGTATTGATTTACCTTCCCTACCAGTTTGCAAATGTGAGTGTGTATGTGCACAGCCTTCAGCGCATGCACTTTTGGTTAAAAAAAGGGCCTAAATGGGATGCCATAGAGCTGGAGCAAGTGGGTGGGGCCACCCATGATTTACGCTACTGGTTCAGGTGAAACAGTCCGAAGAGGTAGAATACCACTTCTGTTGATATACCAGTCAGATCTGCAAGCTGTTCCTACAATGAAATTTAATATGCAGAGACTCATATTCTCATACTCTGTTGGCCACAGGCAAGATGTTTCTACAGATTACTATTTGCTCCGCCAACAAACTTTGATGCTGATGTTGCTGTAGGTCAAAAATGAAAGAGATTGCTACTGTATTCCTTCTAGGTCTCAGTAATTGTAGAGAACATTACTTTGACAAAAATATGACCATTTTGATTGTTTTATACTTTAAACATGGTACCAAAATCATAAATGACAAATGTGCTTCCAAAATTGGACTTCACTCAAACAAAATAGAATTCTAGTGGCATTGTAGCAAACACAAATTGAAACTAACAATATCTGCATCTCTAGCATGTATTGTTACAATGAAGATGTAGAATAGTGGTAGTCAACCTGGTTCCTACCACCCACTAGTGGCGTTCCAGCGTTCATGGTGGGCGGTAGGGGTTTGTCCGACACTGAAGCACATTCTTTTTTTAAAATTAATTGACTTCCCTATTTTATATATCACTATTACTGTGGAACCACTGGGTGGTTAGAAAATTTTACTACTAACAGAGATACAAAAGTGGGTGGTAGGTATACAAAGGTTGATTACCCCTGATGTAGAAGATATATACTTAAGAATTTCTTTGTCTGTTTGATGCTTTTTTTGGTATTAGTTGTTGTATTCTAGTTGATGGTTTTGGACCAGCAGTTATGAAAACCTTGCAGGAACTTGCTAGATATGAATTCGAGATCTCTTTCACTTCCATTGTTGGAAACATGCCTAATCAGCAGTTCCTTTTTAGTAGCAGTAAATTCTGAGAGATCTCTGAACTTTTTGGCTGAGGAGATTTATTTGTTTAATAGGCTCTTTATATTGCCAGCTGCCCAATTAATTAAAAGGTTGGGAACTTTGGCAAGCTGACTAATTTTAGAATGGAGAAAGAATAAGAACTTAAAAAAAATGTGACATTGATGGGTGAACATAATTCAGAGGTATTTAGGGAATCTGTTAGCTGGGCATTTTGAGTGCAGAGTTTGCATGCATATTCTGATCATCCAGCATTTAAGTACAATGGGTACCAGCTAAACTCCGTGTCATATAGTTGTTTGCAAAAAAACATTTGGAAAGAAAACATTTGTAGAATTCAATAGATAAATAAAGTCTGGGTGCCTATAAGACCTCCCAATATAAGCATTATCAAAGAAGCACAGGATTATGAATGCTAATTTTGCAGTCATTTGAAGATTTCCACTCTAGATGGCTGATTTAATAATTAAAAGTGCTGCCAAGAATGAGTCCTGTCTCTCAAAAAACTACTAAATATTTAACACACAGCTGAAACTTTCCAGGAAACATTTCATGTGAAGAGTGTAGAGTGGTTTGTGTTGAATTTTTTATTACAAAATGGTGCCTAAACCTTCAGCTGCTAAAAGTGTAAAACGAATGCTGGCATTTCTCCCAAGACATGTACCATTACATCCCCCTGATTTGCTTTGGTTTTCGCCCCTATTGCTATGTTTTTAAAACTACTACAAATTAAGGAAAGCCTATTTAGCTTTCTTTTACTGTCTTGTAAAAGAATGTTCTATCTTGTTCAGTGTGTATTTGTAATTCCACTTAAAAGAACCCAGGAGAAAACAGCTAATACGCTAGATTGAAGCTTCAGTTTGACCTATGTAGGTAAATCTCTGCATAATGTAGGAAGGCATATGTCTTCATGTACTGTAATTTTAAAGCTATATTTTTTTAATTGAAATTTAAATTATTATTTAAAATTTAAAGCTAAAGAACTGAATATTAAGATATTTTTAGAGCAACATTTTTCTGTTCTAACATGTTCATAAGAAGCATAAAAAAAATGTTCATAAGAAGCATAGCTTTGCATATGCAATTGGGATAGGCTACGAAAAGCAACAAGATTTCTAATAACATTCCCCCTGAGGCTACAGATATACTAATAGTGCACCTATTAGTTTACATTCATTTTGTACAATTTCAGCAATAGCTGTAGGGTCAGTTGAAGGTCTGAAGGTGCCCAAAAGAAATTGTTCCTTGGTGGATTCATTTCTCTGCCAATGAGCCCCTTCTGGATTGTCTGTCTGGAACATATGAAAGCACCCCAAGAAAAACTTGTTTGTATCTAGCGACTACGCAGAAGCTTCTACAAATAGTTTGCAAAATGTTTTCAATGCCTTGGAAACTGCAATCTACATAAAAACCTCTAGGAAACAACACGAACTTCATTGGTTCCAGTATACACAAGTAGATTTATTGATGTTGTAAAATGCCTGAGTTATTCCACAGGGACAAATGAAGACTTTACTGGTTTACTGACCTATTTTTACAAGAATCTGAGAGGTTCTTAAATCGCAATAATTTATATGAATCTAGTTACCCTAGATATTTAGAAGTTAAAAAAAAATTGAATGACTGGTTTATCAGTGACAATGATGCCAATTCAATTATACAGTTGATTAATAATCAGTAGAGCAGAGAGGAAAAAGCCAGTACTTCTTACTGCATCATTCAAAGGCAGTACTTCCTACTGTATCAGAAATTATATTTTATTATCACAAAATACATTTGATTTTATAAATTATGACTTTCTGTTCTCTTATGAATATTCTTTATATATTTTCACATTAAAAATAATAATTGTATGAAAAGATGTTTCTTTAATCAAAGTATATACTATTTCTTCTTGTTGTGCTATATCTGTCATCAGATGTTGGCAATCATGTTGGCAATCCTATTTTTATGAACAGCTGCACAAAAATGTGCTGCTGAGTTTTGTCCAAACCAGTCCCTTAGATTTTGAAGCCATCATGTTCTTCTTCTGTCTGGACCTCATGTGCCTTCAATCTTTTCCTGGCGGATTAAGTGAAGTACAGTATGTCATATTTTTCCGAGTGTTACCTCACATGTCCAAAATATTCTAACTTTCGCTTTTTAATGGTTTGATGATTTCCCCTTGCTTTCCCAGGCAGCTTTCCCACGTTTTCATTTTTGATTTTGTCAACACAGCTTATACGTAACAACCATCTGTAAATCCACAATGTACTATTCAGCCGTTGTTTTTCTTCTGTTCGGTCATATCTGGTTTTAGGAGACTGCTAGACAGGACCTAGCAATTTTCTTAGTAAAGTTTTCACAAACGGTTTGCCATTGCTTCCTTTCTAGAGATGTGCAAAAGTAATTTATTTATTATTTATTTTATTTTATTAAATTTATACCCCGCCCTTCTCCTTGTTAGGACCCAGGGCGGCGCACAGGTTCACCCAAAGTGGGAGTAGAATTCATGGTCTCCCAAGTACTAGTCTGATGCCTTAACTACTACACCAAAGCTCTACTACTCAATTATGTATCTTATTCCACCTATGTGACTTGCAAAGTTAATTAAGAGAAAATGATAATCACTTTATGTTTTTTTTAAAAACAAAACAAAACAATAGAGAGGCTTTTTGCTTAGTTTGTCATCTGTGAATAATTACACTGCTCACATTATTTTTAACACTCTTCCAAACTTGTTTTCTTTTGAGCAGTAGTATTTAAGTTTAAGCCCAGTGAAATAAAAATATCAACATCGAATGAATCTTGATTCTGCAGAAGAAAACACTGTATGGTTTTCAGTACTATTTCTTGCAGATCTCCCTGCTCTCTACAAGGGAATGGGCAGCCACTGCCATCCTTCACACATTTACCTGAAAATAAGTTCTGTTGAACTGAATGAGATTTGGTTCAGAGTAAAGATGCTTAGAGTTGCAGTATGAATGAACTGCTGGCAATCAAGCAGTATCATTTGTCTTAATAGATGCCCCAAAGACATAGATTAAGTTGCAAAACTCTCTCTATATCTAATAGATTTCATACACAAATAGACACTTATAATAAAAATTGGCTAATTCATTCAAATATCTGCATATTAGCTGCAGGGTATTGTTAGGATTAAAAATTGGTAGATATCTTAAACTAGGTCAGACTGTTAATTTAATTCAGCATTAGGAAGTAAATGGTACTTCTGCTCATTGATGTGTTCATAATAATCTCCCTTGGTGTCCAACCTCACTTGAGTTTTTAAAATATATAGTCTAATTAAAAATAAATAAATGATAGGAAGTTGGCCTATCAAAAAACCCAGCTTCCAGTATTATATTTATTTCCAAGAATCTTTGGTTATAGAATATAGCCTTTTTTTAGTCATGAAGGGCTAAATCAAAAGCTTGCTAAACTCTCCTTAATTCCAAAACAGTATGATCAAAGTAACTAGAGAAATAAATTCTTGACATAGCCATTTTGTCAAGAGTTTGCGCATGCGCGAGTAATGGAGGCTCCATGCTGAGCGCGGCTGGGCCTGAGGGGTCTTTTGGCCCTGGGGGGTCGTCGCCAGCCCTCTTTTTCCAGCTTTGAGGGCTGGCCTTGCAAGTTGGTCCACCTGCCGACCTGCCGAGGGATTTTCGGCCCGCGGAGAGCGCGGACGGCGCGGCGGGCGAGGCGAGCGAGTGGGGTAAGCGCCGGGCGGCGAGGCGAACGCCGCGCGGCGTCGGGCGGCGAGGCGAACGCCGCGCGGCGTGGAGAGGAGAACGGAGAGCGCTGGGCGGAGAACGGAGAGGCGCCTGGCGGCGAGGCGAGCGCCAGCGGCATGGCGAGTGCTGGGTGGCGAGCTCCGAATGTCCCGGAGCGTCGGAACGGCCCTGGTGTCCCTGGCGTCCTTTGTTGTGGCCCTAGGTCGCCCGAAGAGGAGGTAGGCCGGGCGACCTGGGTGAAGAACGAGTGGAGGCCGGGCCGGCTATGAGCTGAAGATCAGGCCGCGCGGAAATGGCAACAGGCCGCGCGGCCTTCAACCGGCCTGTGCAGCCCCAGCGGCCTTGATACAGCCCTGGGACGCCCAGAGAAGAGGTAGGCCAGGCGACCAGGGCGAAGATGGAGGAGGCCGGGCCGGGTGTGGGTTGAAGATCAGGCCGCGCGGTAACGACAGCAAGCCGCGCGGCCTCCACCCGGCCTGTGCAGTCCCTGCCCAATCCATCTTGATTTGGGCCGGTTTGGGAGCTAGGGACGAGGCAAGGATGGACTGATGATCAAATGGGCCGAGGAGTGGAAAGGCGGGATGAGAGAACTATCTGGGGGAAGACTATTTCTGCCATCTACTACCCCCCCACCCCCGCTGGAGAGACTTTTTCCACCCCACCTGGACTACCTGCCGCACTTTATCATCTAGGCGGGATGAGAGAACTATCTGGGGGAAGACTATTTCTGCCATCTACTACCCCCCCACCCCCCACGCTGGAGTGACTTTTCCACCCCACCTGGACTACCTGCCGCACTTTTTCATCCACCTTACCTTACGCTTTTAAGTTTTAGCTTGCTGTATTAATTCCGACTTGCATTGTAACATCGTAGACGATTCCCCCCCCCTTTCTTAGAACCAGTGCCGTTACTATGCTATTGTCGTACTCCAGAACAGAGCTCCTTGGCTTGCGAGAGTTTCCCCTCTCGCAGGTCTGGCCCCCTCATCTAACACGGGCCCACCTCGAGGATGGATTGATAGATCCTGAGAGGTGGGCGAGGCGCAAACTAAGGGGGTTTTTATGCAAATTTTTAATTCGGTTTTTAAGGGGTCCTGGGGTGGGGGGAGGGTTTATGCAGTCAGAGGGGGGTCAAGTTATAGGGCCGGCTGGCGGAAGTGGGATAAAGGAGGAGTCCATTAGGGAGGGGGGATCAGGGGTCGTCTCTGTTGAGGGCCGTCCCATTCGGTTGGTCTTAGGGAGGGGCAGGGGCGGTGGGAGACAGGATGTCCATCATGGGTTGGGGGCTCGTGGTCGCTGGTTACGAGTGATCGCTTGCCCCAACCCCCTGTGCTCCACTCGTAGGCTAGGCGGTCAGGGATTACAGAGCCGGGGCCCTAGGTTGATGTTCTGCAACGCCAGGTCCGTGGTGAACAAAGCTCCCCTCATAAATGACCTTGTGTCAGAGGGGGACCCGGACCTGGTGGGAATTACGGAGACCTGGTTGGGCCCCGAGGGGGGTCTACCCCTCGTGGAAATGTGCCCACCAGGTTACCGTGCATTTCATCAACCTAGGGCCCTAGGCAGGGGTGGGGGGGTGGCGGTTATCGTTAAGGAAAGTCTGGAGCCGAAGGAGACCACTGTGCCTCAGACGACCGGCTGTGAGTCCCTCTTCGTGATGTGGGGCCTAGGGAGGCAGTTGGGCTTGCTGGTTGTATACCTGGCTCCCCGCTATGTAACAGCAGCCCTGCCCGAGCTACTCGAGGTGATCGCCGCGATGGCGGTGGAGACCCCCAGACTTATGGTCATGGGGGACTTTAACCTGCCATCGGCGGGCGAGACATCCGAGGCAGCTCGGGAGTTCATGGCTTCCATGACGGCCATGGACCTGACCCAAGTAGTTCAGGGCCCCACGCACGAGGGAGGACACACGCTGGATCTGATTTTTGTCTCTGGACACTGGATTAGTGATCTTGGAACAGGGGATTTAGTCATCTTACCCTTGTCATGGACAGATCACTCTCTCCTTCGGATAGACTTTCCAACCGTCACACCCCACCGCGGGGAGGCGGAACCGGAGACACCGAGTTGGTTCCGCCCCAGGCGCCTGATGGACCCGGAAAGGTTCCAGAGGGAGCTTGGGCCAGTACCTGTGTCCCTGTCCCACGGCTCGACTGAGGATCTAGTGGCCGCATGGTATAGTGCGGCCACGGGGGCCTTGGACCGAGTCGCGCCCTTGCGGCCTCTCATGCGGCGTCGAGTCACCCAGGCTCCTTGGTTTACCGAGGAGCTTCGGGAGATGAAATGCTGTAAGAGACGCCTAGAGAGTAGGTGGAGATCTTCTCGATCCGAATCTGACCGAACACTAGTGAGAGACCATATTAGGACTTATTTAGTGGCGCTAAGAGTGGCCAAACGTGAGTATTGTGCCACCCTTATCGCGTCTGCGGAAAACCGCCCTGCCGCCCTGTTTGGGGTGACCCGCTCCCTCTTGCATTTGAGGCCGCGGGAAGCCCCTCTGCAGGGTCGAGCAGAGGAATTTGGAGTTTTTCTGCAGGACAAAATCACTCAGATTCGGAACGAGCTGCCCTCCACTAGTGATCCGGTCGAGGTGCCCGGTGCTGGTCTTGAGATAACATCTTGGGAGGAGTTTGACTTTGTTACTACCGAGGATATGGACAGGTTGCGGAGGAACCTTAGAGCCACCACATGTTTATTGGACCCGTGCCCCTCCTGGCTTGTACTGGCATCCTGGGAGGTGACACGAGGCTGGCTCCAGGGTATTGTGAATTCATCTCTGAGTGAGGGGTCCTTGCCCACCGTCTTGAAAGAGGCGGTGGTGAGGCCCCTCCTCAAGAAGCCATCCCTGGACCCAGCTTTATTAGAGAACTATCGTCCCGTCTCCAACCTTCACTTTTTAGTGAAGGTTGTTGAGAGTGTGGTGGCTCAACAGTTTCCCCGACATCTGGAGGAAGTTGATTATCTAGACCCGCGCCAGTCCGGCTTCCGGCCCGGTCACAGTACCGAGACGGCATTGGTCGCGTTGGTGGATGATCTCTGGAGGGCACGGGATAGAGGTTGTTCTATCCTTGTCCTATTAGATCTCTCAGCGGCTTTTGATACCATCGACCATGGTATCTTATTGCACCGATTGGGGGGGTTGGGGCTGAGAGGCACCGTTTTACGGTGGTTCTCATCCTACCTCTCTGGTCGGTCGCAATGGGTGTTGGCAGGAGGGCAGAAGTCGTCCCCGAGGCCCCTCACATGTGGGGTTCCTCAGGGGTCGGTCCTCTCGCCACTCCTGTTCAACACCTACATGAAGCCGCTGGGTGAGATCATCCGTGGTTTTGGGGTGGAATACCATCTGTACGCTGATGACACTCAGTTGTACATATCCACCCCAAACCACCCCAACGATGCCGTCGAGGTGCTGTCCCGGTGTCTGGAGGCCGTACGGATCTGGATGGGTAGTAACAAACTCAAGCTCAACCCGGCCAAGACCGAGTGGCTGTGGTTTCCGGCACCCCGGTTCAGCCAGATAAGTCCAACACTGGCCATTGGGGGCGAACAACTGGCCCCCGTGGAGAGGGCGCGCAACTTGGGCGTCCTCCTGGATTCCCGGCTGTCCATGGAGGACCATGTGGCGGCCGTGGCCAGGGGGGCATTCTATCAGGTACGCCTGATACGCCAGTTGCGCCCCTTACTGGACCGGGGAGCCCTTCGCACAGTCACTCAAGCGCTCGTGACATCCCGGCTGGATTACTGTAACGCTCTCTACATGGGGCTCCCCTTGAGGTGCACTCGAAGGCTACAGTTAGTACAGAATGCGGCCGCGCGGGTGATTATGGGTGCCACAAGGCAAACCCACGTAACACCTCTCCTGCGCGAGCTGCACTGGCTGCCTGTGGCCTTTCGAGTGCGCTTCAAGGTGCTGATGACCATCTTTAAATCGCTCCATGGCTCGGGGCCTAGCTATATACGAGACCGCCTCCTGCCCCATACATCCCTTCGTCCGATCCGCTCCCACAGAGAGGGTCTTCTTCGGGTGCCGTCGACGGGGCAATGCCGGTTGGCGACACCCAGGGGAAGGGCCTTCTCTGTGGCGGGCCCGGCCCTCTGGAACGACCTACCCCCCGACCTCCGTACTATCTCGGACCTCCGCCTCTTCCGCCAACGTCTTAAGACGTATTTATTCCAACAAGCCGGCCTAGGATAGCCCCATTTCTGACTTTTTAAGAAAATAATTTATAATTGGCAAGGGTTTTAATTATTGGTTTTAGCACGGGTTTATTAATTTAATACATTTTAATAGATATTTATTGTATTTTGTGTTCTTAAATAATGCCTGTGCGCCGCCCTGGGTCCTAACAAGGAGAAGGGCGGGGTATAAATTTAATAAAATAAATAAAAATAAAATAAATAGTAGCTGTTTTTCAAATACATTTTTTTCAAATACATTTTTAAACAAAAACTGTATCCTACGTATTCTTCCTGATGTGACAGATTAGCATTGTTTTCTATCAGTGATAACAGCTTATAGTTATGGGTTGCCTGAGGCTCCCATGGAACCAGATGGCTCCATTTTTTAAAATTCTCCTTTCACTTTGACTGTATATTGACTATATGTTACTATAGTTTTTATATTTGCATTATTTGTTTTTATATTTTTTAATCTATTTGTTGGGAGACAAATGACATCCAGAGTCACATTTGGTGGTCAGATGGGAGGCTATATAAACAAACAAATAAGTAAACATAGTCAAATCTGACTGGATATTTGGCCAGCAAATCTCTTCTACATCATTACTGGTCACTTGTAGAAGAGATGGAAGCTACCACCAAACCTGGCGTGAGATGGGGAAATATCATCAACACTATCTGAACTTAGGAGGAATGTGCAAATTTAGAATGTGCAAATTTTTTTAGCATCAAGATGACTTTCAAAAGATTCCAGCTTATCCAAAGCATTTGAAAACTCAGTCAACCAAATTTGCTCATGCATAAAGAAGAATACAGCTCTTTGTGTGTTTGTTTGTGTGAGTGAGTGTGAGTGTGTGTGGGTGTGTGTGTGTTTGTGTAAGAACTGACATAAACTGAAATTTATGTCAGACAGCAAGCTTTTCATGTTGGATTAATTTGATGCTCATGATTTCCTGACTCAACAACACATAAATCATGCCAGCCATCACACAGTGACAACAGTCCCTGCAGTTGTTCTTTTATATTGCACCACATGTAGTGGGAGGTGAATGCAAAGCAGCTGGTATTTGCATCAGACTTAGGAAGAAATAGTTTTCAGATATAAATTCACCTTGATTCTTCATGGTGAAAAATATATCAATAATTGCACCACACTAGGGAAAGAGAAGATCTGTATTTCAGCTTCATATGTTGTAAGAAGAACATACAAGAGGTTTAAAATATTCTTTATATCATGTTATATTAATTTTGCTTTGTTTCTGTTATCTGTTTAATAAATTACACCCTGGAACATATTTTTTAAAAACTTAGGAGAATATGGATTCTTCAAGAGTGCATGAATTTGAGACTTCAGGATGGCAAAATGTTATTCGAATTTGAGATTTAAGATTTAGAGGCAACATGAGTTGGAGATAATTTGTTCAAGATTTAATTTGCAAACCAGAGACACTTAGGTGAGATGAGTGGTGCAGAACTTTGATAAATAAACAAATAAACTCAAGCAGCAGTAAAAATTGTTATAAACATTGAAAGTGATTGTATATTCGTATGTATCTGTTCCAGAATTTGTAAGTTGGCTTGATTAAATTTGTCAACTCTAAGCTCTTGAATTAGATTTATTAGCAAGGAGAGGAAAAATCAGACCATATGACTCCATGTGGTCTAGGTTTAATTCGTTATTCCAAAATAGTATTATAACAAAATGAAAATATATCTATATAAATAAAAATGTAAAATAGTTTGTACGAAGCAGCTAATCTCAAAAACTACTGGACCGATTTACCTCAAATGTTCACACAATGTTCCCAAGGACTTTCGATAATAGAATACGTACTCATTTTGTGGCTAGCACATGTGTGTCATGTGCAAGGTATACAAATGTAAAATGTACCCACTGATCAGGTTTTCACCTCCCTGTAGCCCCTCCCATCAGGCTACTTTTCAACTGTCATTTCCTCAGCAACGTATGGAGGCCTCTTAGGGCCAAAAGGCACTGAGATAGCAAACTCCCAGGTGGCCCATAGAGAGAGAGAGAGAGGGAGAAATACAGTTTAATAAAAGAGGGACTAGGGGAGACATGATAGCAGCCTTCCAATATGTCAGGGGTTGCCACAAAGAAGAGGGAGTCAAGCTATTCTCCAAAACACCAGAGGGCAGAACAAGAAGCAATGGTGGAAACTAATCAAGGAGAGAAGCAACTTAGAACTGAGGAGGAATTTCCTGACAGTTAGAACAATTAACCAGTGGAACAGCTTGCCTCCAGAAGTTGTGAATGCCCCAACACTGCAAGTCTTCAAGAAGATGTTGGATAGCCATTTGTCTGAAATGGTATAGGGCTTCCTGCCTAGGCAGGGAGTTGGACTAGATGACCTCCAAGGTCCCTTCCAACTCTGCTATTGTATTATTGTATTACAGTAGGTAGGTAAATGGGGGAATAGATAGAGAGGGGAAAATAAGGTAGGTAGGTAGGTAGGTAGGTGGATAGATAGAGAGGGAGAAATACAGTAGGTAGGTAGGTAGAGGGAGAAAGGAAGAAATATAGTAGGTAGGTAGGTAGGCAGGCAGGCAGGTAGGTAGGTGGATAGATAAATAGGGAGAAATACAGTAGGTAGGTAGGTAGGGGGATAGATAGAGAGGGAGAAATACAGTAGGTAGGTAGGTAGAGGGATAGATAGAGAGGGAGAAATACAGTAGGTAGGTAGATAGGTAGATAGAGGGAGAAAAACCAAATGCACAAGTACAGTATAGGTGGTACCTTGCTCAATAGTAGCAACTGTGAGAGGGATCTCGGAATCCTAGTGGAAAACCATTTAAATATGAGCCAGCAGTGTGCAGCAGCTGCCAAAAAAGCCAACACAGTTCTAGGCTGCATCAACAGAGGGATAGAATCTAGATCGCGTGAAGTGTTAATGCCACTGTATAGTGCCTTGGTAAGGCCACACTTGGAATACTGCATACAGTTTTGGTCGCCACGATGTAGAAAAGACGTGGAGACTCTGGAAAGAGTGCAAAGAAGAGCAACCAAGATGATTAGAGGACTGGAGACTAAGACATATGAAGAACGGCTGCAGGAACTGGGTATGTCTAGTTTGATGAAGAGAAGGACCAGGGGAGACATGATAGCAGTGTTCCGATATCTCAGAGGGTGCCACAAAGAAGAGGGAGTCAAACTTTTCTCCAAGACACCTGGGGGCAGGACAAGGAGCAATGGGTGGAAACTAACCAAGGAGAGAAGCAACTTAGAACTAAGGAGAAATTTCCTAACAGTAAGAACAATTAACCTCTGGAACAGCTTGCCTCCAGCAGTTGTGAATGCCCCAACCCTGGAAGTCTTTAAAAAGATGTTAGACAGCCATTTGTCTGAAATGGTATAAGATTCCTGCCCATGCAGGGGGTTGGACTAGAAGACCTACAAGGTCCCTTCCAACTCTGCTATTGTATTGTATTGTATTAAAGGAAGAAATACAGTAGGTAGGTAGGTAGGTGGGTAGAGGCATAGATAGAGAGGGAGAAATACAGTATGTAGGTAGATAGAGAGGGAGAAATACAGTAGGTAGGCAGGTAGGTAGATAGGGAAAAGATAGAGAGAGAGAAATGCAGTAGGTAGCTAGGTAGGTAGCTAGCTAGGTAGGTAGAGGGAGAAAGGAAGAAATACAGTAGGTAGGTAAGTAGAGGGATAGACAGAGAGGGAGAAATACCGTAGGTAGGTGTATAGATAGATAGATAGATAGCTAGCTAGATAGATAGATAGATAGATAGATAGATAGATAGATAGATAGATAGATAGATAGATAGATAGATAGATAGATAGATAGGGAGAAATACAGTAGGTAGGTAGATAGAGGGATAGAGAGAGGGAGAAATACGGTAGGTAGGTAGGTAGGTAGAGTGATAGATAGAGAGGGAGAAATACAGTAGGTAGGTAGGTAGGTAGGGGGTTATATGGTGGTTGTGTGTATGTGTGCAGGTGTAGATCTACACACAGATTGGTTGGCCATTTAACCAGACTGGGCCACAGCAACATGTGGCCGGGTATGGCTAGTATATATATAATTTCAAATATGAATGTGTCGGAGAATTGATTTTCTTTTATATTTAGAATTATATATGATTTATTGTGTGTGTTTAGTTTAGTTCAGGGAAATTTTTAATATTCATTTATTTTTGCCTCTGGCTTTGTTTTTGGGGGGATGGGGATATTTCACAAATTTCTTAGAGTATATTTTTTAATAGGTTAAATTTTGTAATGGAACTTTCTGACCCTGGAAATGGAAATGAATATTTCCAAAATATTACATAACATGAACAGATATACATGTTGATGATATCAAGTAAATAATCACTATCCTCTCCATCAAACCAAGACTTTGTTAGACAGAAGATCAAAGGGAGTATGAAGACGTGCCTTACCATGCAATACTCACTGATAAATGAGGGCCTGAAACACATCCAGTCTCCAAGATTCTTAGAACCTAACTCACTGTTTCTCAAATTTGCCAATGTTAAGTTGTGTTGGCTTCAACTCCCAGAATTCTCCAGCCACTAATGTGAATCCCTTGTATATTCACTTATAGAGTAATATTACAAGTGTGTTGTTATATAATTACTTAGCATATAATTATATGATAATATTAATTATAATGTTTTGACATTTAATAAAACGAAATCTTGGTTCAACGACTTCACCACAGAAGCACTTCCAAATATTGTCTAGGCACTCCTTTTAAAGCAAAAATGGCACGAGATGAGAAAGGGACAGTATAATTGTGCTGAAACTATGTGAGCTAATGCAAAACAGTGCCTAATTTAATTTTTTTTTTTTAAATCACAAATAGTTTAAAAAGTAAAATTGTACTAAATATTGAAGAGGCTGCATACCTTGATTACTTTCTATTCTAGGCTGCAAATCTAGGCTGTTGGTGTGTCTTGTCAAGGTTATCCTCTTTTTTGAATAATGTTTATGTTCAACAGAGGGAAAATATTCTTTCTGTGACTTTCTCTGGTATATCGATCCGTTTTATCATTTATTTGTTTATTATTTATTTATTTATTATTCAAGCGTTGACTGCTGACAACTTCTTAGACCAGGGGTCTGCAAAGTTGGCTCTTTTAAGACTGGTGGATTTCAACTCCCAGAGTTCCCCAGCCAGGATAGCTGGCTGGGGAACTCTGGGAGTTGAAGTCTACCAGTCTTAAAAGAGCCAACTTTGCAGACCCCTGTCTTAGACTAATCCTTATCATTTTATTGACAAAGTTTTTCAGAAGTCCTTTGCCATTGCAATTTTCAAAAGAAAGGGAAGAAGAGAGGGATATCTGCACCTTCCTGAGAAAATATGCTTCACCCAAGATCATTCAGGTTCTATGGAATTAGAACTCATGGTCTCCTAGTTTCTAGTCTGATGCCATAACCACTACACCAACTGGCTCTCTATCATTATGAATGTATTATCATTACTTTATACATATTTGACTATGCCATAAATAAGCATTGGCATATAATATATAAACTAACAGCACCCTTTCTATCTTATACCCAGTCACACGATGAAAATGACTCAATATAAATTAAGGTAGACAAATAACAGTAAAGCAACTCAATGAAGTTTTTATTTTGGTAGACTCACAGCAAATAAAACATTAAAATGGTGGATATATAGGCATACAGATCAGACAAACAGATAATACAATGCAATAGCAGAGTTGGAAGGGATCTTGGAGGTCTTCTAGTCCAACCCCCTGCCTATGCAGGAAACCTTATACTGTTTCAGACAAATGGCTATCCAACATCCTCTTTAAAACTTCCATTGTTGGAGCATTCACAGATTCTGGAGGCAAGCTGTTCCACTGATTAATTGTTCTAACTGTTAGGAAATTTCTCCTCAGTTCTAAGTTGCTTTTCTCCTTGATTAGTTTCCACCCATTTCTTCTTGTTCTACCCTCAGGTGCCTTGGAGAATAGTTTGACTCCCTCTTCTTTGTGACAGCTCCTGAGATATTGGAATACTGCTATCATGTCTCTCCTAGTCCTTTTCATTAAACTAGACATACCCAGTTCTTGCAACCGTTCTTCATATGTTTTAGCCTCCAGTCCCCTAATCATCTTTGATGCTCTTCTCTGCACTCTTTCTAGAGTCTCCACATCTTTGTGGAGTTGAAAGTTAAGAAATAATAAACAGGCCCCTTCAGTTGAAGATAAAGATAAGACAACAGAGGATATTAATAATGGATCAAATGTGGGGAAAAAGCAGAAAGAAGGGAACTTTGAAAAGGGAACCTGAAGATTCTGAGCTCCATCTCGATCTCCAAGAAGAAGAGAGGGAAAAAAGGATTGATGATGGATGTAAGAGGAGAAATTATTCCAGAAGCACATCTGATAACCAAAGATAAACAACTTGTAATAACAGAAGGAGGGCAACGATACCATTTGAGAGTTGTCTTGAACAGTAAAGTGCGGAAAAAAGTTTACAACAACCTTACAAGGGAGAATAAAAGAAGATTGAAACCACAAATGGCAAGAGAGATGAGACTACTTCGCTATTGGAAAGATACTGGTTGATAATGAAAGCTGACAATAAAAGATTAGCCATTCCTTGATGATTAATAAGTTACTCTTATGTAGAACACACTCCTAAGGTGCAATGTTATTGGAGCAGTGGTGGATTTCTGCAGGTTCGCACCTACTCGTGAGAGCCGGTTGGTGAAATTTAGAGAACCGGTGAGAGGGGGTTCCACTGGCGTACCTGGAAGTAAATCTGGCCCACCGCTGCCAGTGACCCAAAGGAAAGGAAAGAAAAGGAAGGAAGAAAGGAAAGAAAGAAAGAAAGGAAAGAAAGAAAGAAAGAAAGAAAGAAAGAAAGAAAGAAAGAAAGAAAGAAAGAAAGAAAGAAAGAAAGAAAGAAAGAAAGAAAGAAAGAAAGAATTTATCATCACAATTGAGTCCAAAATTTTGGTTGCTAAGCAAGAGCGTTGTTAAATGAGTTTCACCACATTTTAAAAGGTGGCCACTCCCACCCTGTCACATGACTGCCAAGCCACGCCCACAAAATAGGCCACACCTACAGAGTAGGTTCTAAAAAATTTGAAACCCACCACTGTATTGGAGGCTTTGGGAAATAGTCAATGAATGCCATTATGTGGTTATGTCTGTAAGTGAGAACTATCAGGAAAAAGCACGTCTAAATAATTGTGGCTAAAGGTGAATTTTGGTACTGTATAATGATATTTAATACGATTTATAAGTAATGATGGTGGAAGAAACGCACAAGAGCTATATGTAACCAATCAACAGCCTTTCTACAGAATGTAATGAAGGATAATTTTTTTTGTATTTCTGTTTAATTAAAAAAAACTTGTTATTAAAAAATGAATAATAAATAGAAAAAGAGAACCATTTTGGTGTAGTAGTTAAGGCACTGGGTTTGAAAACAGGAAACTGTGAGTTTTGGTCTTGCCTTAGACATCTGCGGGATCGGATCCTGCCTCATACATCCTCACGGCCGATTCGCTCCCACAGAGAGGGACTTCTCCGGGTGCCGTCCACTAGACTGTGTCAGCGGGCGACACCCAGGGGAAGGGCTCTCTCTGTGGCGGGCCCGGCCCTCTGGAACGACCTTCCCCCCGATATTAGGACAACCACGGACCTCCGCTCCTTCCGTCTTAAATTAAAAACTTACTTTTTCCGTCTGGCCGGCCTGGGATAGTCCCCCTGTCTTGGGGTTTTACTGGGTAAATTTTAGTTTAGTTAGTTAAATGGGATTTTAGCACAGGCTGAGTTTAATTTGGCTTTTAAATTGTTTGTATATTTTATTGATGTTTGTATGTTTTTTTACTGTTTTTATTCTACCTGTGCACCGCCCCGAGTCCCCATGGGGAGAGGGAGCGGTTTATAAGTATTAAATGATGATGATGATGATGATAGTGACATTGGTTTCAGTCCTAGGAAGTAGGCAGGGGAAAAATACTCTATCAAAACATAGGGACTGGAGCAGGCAGTGATCAAGATTGGCTTGAAGAGACAATCTCTCTTCCTCCAAAATGTATGGATTTGAGTAGGGGCCCACGCAATTCCCAAAACAGCATCTGAAGAAATCTGGATCTTTTTATCTTCTTGCCTTCCAAGTGAAATGCCCTAAACATTCATTCCGGCAGAAAAGAAATTAGCAGACTAGTACTCCCCCAAGGATTCTTGAGAGGCAGGCTTGTGAGGAAGATAAAACTCATTGGGCTGGCTACTCATATCAGCATCAGGGAGCACACTAGAGCACTTCACTCCTCCCTCCCTACCCCATATTTCTTGTCCAGATGTAAAAGAAAAGTTACAATAATGTCAACGAATCCCTCTCTTTAATGTCCACAAACCCTGCGATCTATCCACTTGATAATAAAGAAATAAAGGACTGAAATCAACACCGGTATTAATTCCTCCTTCCCCCCACTTAAATCTATGCATGTAATGCATTGCATGAAGAACTCTGCAGACTGAAAAAAGCAAAGCACCAGTAGGTAATCTATATAAATAGATGATTTATTTATATATTTATTTTCCCTTACATACAATGGTTATTCAAAAACTATTCAGAGGTTATTCCAAATGTCCATTAACAAAATTTAAAATAAAAAAATTGAATGTTTTTATTAAATTTGTATAAGGTTGAATCAAATCAATCCACAGCTGAAATATAATAGTTGTAAAAGGTAACTATCCTTCTATAGATAAACTCAGTGAAATGAATGGAGCGAATGTAATGTAGCAATATTTTTTGTTTGACAGACAGTGTAACATCCCTGGCCAAAAATCTGCCTATCAATGATATCCAGGCAATGTAATAGTTCTTGTAGTCAATGAACTTTTGCACTGTGAAATCTACATAATCTTTCAAAATTCATCTAGGCAGTGGGTGTATATTAGGATTAATTCCTCTCTTCAATGTTAACAGTTGAAAGAGCACTAAGGACTGGATTAGGGATTTTGGCTTAAAATCAGCAGAGTTCTTAAGTCCCGATGTGGCATGCATATGAGATAATATAAAATGCTGTTTAGGCACTCTGCTATGCAGTTATTTAATCCTACAGATGTTAATTTGAAACAGCCCTTCTACATAGAAGAGGAAAAGAGAAAAACACATATTATATCATAACTTTACAAGCTGATAGCAAATTTTCTATTTTGCATTACATTCTGTCTATTGGTTATTAGGTAAATAGAAACCTAAAAGAAAATGGGATATGCTATTTCAAGTCTTTTGCGCAAACAGAAAGAGCTAAAAATTTTACTATTACTTTGAATCGCGTAAAGCCATACCCCATAAGCTTCCTTTTATTGAATGCATTATATATAATAACTACGGTTTGAAGGTTTAATTGGAAGATTAATCACTGAGGGCAAATTGTAACCTGAGAGTTGAGGTAATTGGTGGAGGATTATTTTAGTTCTGGTACATTACTGAAAAAGAAAACTATTACAGATGAGTTTGTTTATAACAATGAGAGGTATTACATAAGACATAATTCCCTTCTTTGTTCAAATATTTCAAAAGGGGTTTTCCCATTCTTTAATATGCAGATGTGTTTCAATGAAATCAGTAATTTAAATACTAATCAATAAATATTTTTCAATTAAATATCAGAATACATTGTCATATAATAAGGTAAGAAACTGTTTTCTTATATGACGGGATTTACAACAATGTATTTTCTTTTTCTTTGATTATTTGTATAGAATTTATTTGTTTAAGAGAGTCATCTGCCAACCCATCTTATGAAATATAATTCAGAGGAGTGCATAGCAAGAGTTTAAAAAAAAACACCTTCCTGGCACCCTGTTACTATACTGTAGTTAATGGGGTTTAGTCCCATAAATATAAATACATTTTGGATATAAATTATTTTATTATATGTACCAGTGGTTCTCAAGCTTTTCTTCATCAGCCCCCCCTTTAAATATCTTTTGGGACCACGGACCACAAAGACTTAACTCCAGATTTAAATCATAATGTTTTTTCAAGCCTTTGTGGACCCCCTGGGATGGCATTGCACCCACCCCAGGGATCCACAGACCACAGGTTGAGAGGCACTTTTCAATTTGAATAACCTCAAAGTGCTACACAGTGCAAGGAAGCAAAACAGTAAACTGAGAATCAAGTGTCTTTTATGCAATTGCTCCTCTGATTTTCACCAAAGGAGAAAGCAATCAGCCCAAACAGCCCAAACAAGTATTTACACATTGGATAGAAAGGTTTACAAGATATAGTAAATGAACATGGTTCATGACAGAGCTTGTTTGCTTATTAAAGAATGGTCTAATCTTTTTTATTTATTATTTTAATATTGAAGGTGCCAACTATTACTTTAATTTCTCCAGGCAGTTTACAAAGAAAAATATACATTTAAAAACAAAAGTGTAATAAATGCCACTATGCCTGGAGCAGTGGTGGAATCAAAAAAATGTTACTACTAGTTGTGTGGGCATGGCTTGGTGGACATGGTGTGGCTTGGTGGATGTAGCAGGGGAAAGATACTGTAAAATCTCCATTTCCACCCCACTCCAGGGGAAGGTTACTGCAAAATCCCCATTTTCTCCCAATCATCTGGGATTCGGGAGGCAGAGAATAGATGGGGGTAGGGCCAATCAGAGGTGGTATTTACCGGTTCTCTGAACTACTCAAAATTTCCACTACTGCTTCTCCAGAACTGGTCAGAACCTGCTGAATACCACCACTGGCCTGGACGTTGTTTAAATTTAGGACCCTCTATGAAGCAGAAGAATCTTATAATTTTAGTAACCTAACCACATGGTGAGTTCACTCACTGGGTTTGTACTACAACAATTTTCATGGTCAGAGGATTGCATGCAAACCCTGCTGGGTGCTGGAAACCTCAGATTCATCAATGACAGCCCTTCGTCCACCAACTCCAAGACTTTTCAGGCCTATCCCCAGGTAAGCACTGAAAATTATCTGGCCACTTTAGGGGCTAGAAAGAATCGGAGATGCTTCCTGTCTGCAAGACGACTCTCTATCAAAGTCAGCCCCTCATGAATAAGTGGCAAGACATGAAAGAAGTAAAGATCTTCATTATCAGCAACTGCTGAGTGAGAAAAAGCTTTAGCCATGTGTGCTCATTGAGAAGAGGATTCAAACCACACAGGGATTGCCTTCTGTTACTGGAAGCAACTTTGGCATCTGGCTTCATGCTTCAAGTTTTGTGCTTTCTTGCTCTTGATTCTTATTACATTCTCAATCTCAGCATGTTCTTTAGCTTTTCCCTTGATCCTTTCAGGGCATTGTATGTTTTCAGATTATGGGCTGTCTAACATAGATTTATGTCTCTTTCTCAGCCAACACAGAGCTGCTATCACTCAAGCGGCCTACTCCTCTCTCACCTGCCTATCCAGATACTGTCCTCCTACCTTTACTTCACTCCCTTGCCACCTCTTCTCCAATCAAGCACTACTCAGTATGTGGCAGCTCTTCCACAAGGTTCCATAAGGATCACTGCAATTGCATCAGGACTAGCTCCCACCCTCTCCTTGCTCCCTCCTACTGTATCTCCTACAAAAGTCCTCTCTCCAACATGTGCCTTGCACACAATTGTGCACACTATGTTTGCATTGCCTGCCTGAGTGCACAAACATATGTCGCCTCCAGAAAAGCAGGACACAGAGGTAAGGCAATCTAAGTGGCTTACGCATGGTGAGGTATTTGGTGATTGTGTGTGGCAATAATTCTGTGGTCTCTTCAATGTTGTGAGTAGGATTTTAGGTTCAGCTCCAGTATGTGGTTCACTGGTTTCAATATGTATTTCCCTGTGAGAACTAGCACCAGGGCACCTTTAAGATTGCCTTCTTTTCTATGTCTCTTCTGAGAGGAACTGTCTGTGGTATTTCATTTCTCAGCTTGAGAAATGTGGCACTCTAGACTGAAGTGGAAAAAAATATCCCTAATTGGTAAGGAAACCATATTTTTCATGCTAAAAAATTTTTTCAGCATGTGTGAAGTAACAAATTTCCTGAATGAATAGGTAATTTATGATACTGTTAAAGTTTATACACATCATTTTTTTTAATCTTGCAAGCTTTCCTTTTTTGATTGGCACATCTGGGGACTCATATTTCTATCAGATTCTGACTGATGTTTTTTAACTGAAAATGCCAATGGATTTCTTATTTTTTTAGTGTATTAGCACTATCTGTCACAGTTCTCTATGGTAAACAGTTCCTAGTTTATTGGTAAAGAAAGTGATGCCTATTCTTTAAAGTACTATTGTTATAACATTGACTATCTAGGCCAGGGGTAGTCAACCTTTTTATACCTACCACCCACTTTTGTATCTCTGTTAGTAATAACATTTTCTAACCGCCCACCGGTTCCACAGTAATGGTGATTATAAAGTAGGGAAGTCAATTAAATTAAAGGAAAGTGCTTCAGTATTGGACAAAACCCCTACCGCCCATCATGAAAGATGGACTGCCCACTAGTGGGCGGTAGGGACCAGGTTGACTACCACTGATCTAGGCCTTCCAAATCTTGAATGCAAATTTTGGACCACCACTAGATGTCAGCAGAGAGATACAAAGCTCTATTTCTAGCCTAACCTCCCTCTGGGACTTTTAGAAAGTTTTAAATTGGGTATTTTAATAATTTGGTTTTTAGCATAGGATCAGGATAATTTAATATATATTTTAAATTATGTATTTATTTTTTTGTACTTTTGTATATTTTTAAATTTCCTGTGCGCCGCCCTGGGTCCTCTGTGGAGAAGGGCGGGATATAAATATAAATAAATACAAATACAAAATACAAATCTATTTCCTTACTTCTATCTAATGGCTGTGTGAATTTTTTCCAGCTCAGATATGATATGCTTCATTAATCTATAAAAATATTTAATATTTTACAATGAGGGTTTAAAAAGTTTCTAATTAAACATGTATAATTTTAAGTGCTAAGAATACTAGCAATCATATTTGGTGTAATATTTAAGATACTAGGCTAGAAATTATGAGATTGCAAGTTTGCCCTAGGCACACTTGCTGTGTGACCTTGGGCTAATCACTGTCTCTCATCCCTGGGGAAAAGACAATTACAAGCTATTTCTGAAAATCTTCACCAAAAAACTGCAGGGACCAGTCCAGTACTGGTTATGACTGGATTAGAAAGGGATGAAGCCATCTTATTTTTCTAGTGGCTAGCAGAAGCTCTTCCTTCATTTTCTTTTTGTTTTTCCTTAAAATGGTAAACTATGGAATGTTGTATAATCCTTTGAGGTGACTGTTCTATGCAGAAATGAAGATGTAAGGGATTGTGCCATACATGTAAGTGGTATGTTTTGTTTCTTTGAAGAAAAAAACGACTGCCGGTTACGGAAAAGGTAAGATAATCTATTCATGAAGTTAGTCAGATTTTCAAGTCTCCTTCTTGCCAGTTACCTCTTTCCAACCTCTTTTAACAGTCAAAATGGCAGCATTGCTTGGCAAGAAACAGAAAATGCAAACTGTTCATACAAATACAGTGAATTACCAAGTCATTTATTTTTCTCTCTTTCCCTATGGGATAAGAAATTATCACAGCTTTTACAAAGTACAATTTATTGTAACCCTCTCATCCCCTTTTGTAATTGAATAATGAAATACGAATTTATTTGTTAGGCGATGAATTGTTGAGAAATCAGTGCATTTTTTCATAACATATATCAAAAGCAGTAAATATTATACTTCATTTGTTCATTTATTTTGTCTTGGGAAATGAAAAAAGGGCTTCATATTTGCTTCATCTCATCTTACATTAGTGAAAAATGGTTGGTCCAATTATCTGCAGTACACTAAAGTGGTCCCTTTTCCACTATTATAATAAATGGCCTCACAGAGAGAAGGAATCTCTCTGTGAGGAAAATATGCCTATGGCCTTCCAGGACTTTTACATTTCTATAAAGTAAAACAATTATCCTCAAAGCAATAAATCCAATTGTAAGGTAAAACAAGAGGAAGGGAAGGAACAGTATCACAGTTAGTAGGATGTAGTGATTTTTTTGCTTTTTGTTTTAAATGTGGTACTTCTCATGCTATAAAGTTGTCTAGTCTACAATTTACATTGCAAAAATATAGACATCATTACACTTTCATTGCACTGATATACTCAAAAGAACTGATATTTTTAATTTATAGATCATGAGAATAGCTTTCCTGTAGTTTAGTAAGGAAACTTTGCAGGACTACCCTATTAAAACAGTCTGAATTATACTGTATTTAAATTGAATTAAAAAGCACATTTATTTGATGATCTTCATATTATACAATGCATGCTGAAAGGTGAATGTGAATTTAATGTGTTTTTTTTCAAAAATGTGATAATGATACAAATTTTTCAAGGGGTATTATGTATTTAGACTCTGACACTTTTCAGATACATAATAATATATGTAAGTACTTGAAATTGTACAAATGAGTACTTTAGAGAAACAAAGTTGTAGGGTCATAGTCAATTTAATTATCTCTTTTTAAAACATTAAGTGCCTTTGGTCCTTCAGATTACACAGTGTATGCCAGTAACAAATAAATCATACTCTTCCTGTTAAAGTGATATAGGAACGAAAGATTCAGAATTCTCCTTCAATTTTCTGAAACAGAATATGCTGTCCCATTACGGTACATTGTTTGCTATCACTTCTACCTTATTCATTGTTGAAAAAAGAAGATGATCTGGTATTTCTCCCAATATCAAACATTTACTTAATTATTTGGAATTGGACTTGGAATAATTTCTGAATTTAGCAGAAATAAAGAAAGGATGCATTTTCCTGACAAGGTCCTTTACTCTGGATACATGTGTCATCAGGTCATAATCTTCATCTGAAAATGAACTATGTAAGTCACTTTCTCATAATTGTGCATGACCTCAAATTGTTTTTCGATTGAGTCGTTTTACATATTCAGATACCAGCTGAGTAATCAAGTGATGAGAAATCAAATGACAAGCTACTTTTGATTAATTATTTTGTTCTAAGAATCTTGCCTGAAAGTACATGATTAGAATAATCTCTTCATAATAAATATTCCAGTGACAGAAAGGAGGCACTGACACCCTAGGAATTAACCTAGGAAAGATGAAAGTATTAATAGTTTATGGAATTACTACAAGCCTTCCTTCTTGAACTTGTCCTGGGTAAAATGATCCATGCAAAGGAAGATCAGTCATCAATGAGATGCCTAATCATAAATATACCCCGTTTCCCTAAAAAATAAGACCTCCACGGATAATAAGCCCAATTGGGCTTTGGAGTGCATGCGTTAAAATAAGTCCTTCCCCCCAAATAAGCCCTCCCTGAAAATTTTGCAACACAGCATCCATGAGGTGAGCACACTCGCTGCCTCCTGCACCTCAAAAAATAATAAGACCTCCCCCAAAATAAGGCCAAGCACTTATTTCAGGGGGGGGTCAAAAGAAAATAAAACCCTGTCTTATTTTTGGGGAAACACAGTACTATACATATTTACAAAAGAATTCATGACTTGGTTTTTAAGAAATGGCCTTCTTGTGCTCTTAAAAAGACAGAGTCAATTTGGAATGAAGGAAATGAATATTCCCAATGTATGCACTGACACCTCTTTCAACAAGGTTCTTTGGACAAAAAGAACAAGAAATGTGTCCTAACATCCCTGTGTACACTTATCCCAAAAGCATACTGAAGGTGATCCCCTATGTACACTGGTTACTTACATGCCAAGTCATCATTTTCAAAAGTCCAAAGATTGTTAATGTGGTTGAAAACTAAATTTAAAAACAGCTACAAAGAAAATAGACCTGCAAGACAATATTACAAAATTGAGTTGCCACTCAGAATCCCTAGTGCTGTATAATGGAGTGAGCTCCTATTACTGGTCCCAGCTTCTGCCAACCTAGCAGTTCAAAAGCATGTAAAAATGCAAGTAGAAAAATAGGAACCACCTTTGGTGAGAAGGTAACAGCATTCTGTGTGCCTTCAGCATTTAGTCATGCTGGCCACAGGACCAGGGAGACATATTTGGACAGTGCTGGCTCTTTGGCTTTGAAACAGAGATGAGTACCACCCCCTAGATTCGGGAACAATTAGTACATTTGTGCGAGGGGACCTTTTTTACTTAGAATAGTCATTTCACCAGTTTCTTTTGCCCTTTCCAAAATATCCCATGTTCTTCCCCTCAAACTGTTTCCACTCTTAAAATGTAGCTGCTGTTCCCTGAGAAGTGGAAAGGTTCAATTCTGCTGCTTAGATGCTTCCCTTTAGATTTAGAAAAAAACACCAAATAATGCATATCAAATCAAAATCAAAATCAAATTTTATTTGTATACCGCATCCTCTCCCCAAGGGGACTCGGAGCGGTGCACAGGGAAAAATTTAAAATACTATTAAAAATACATACATAGAATAAATACAATAGATAAAAACGAATTAAATTAAGATTATCCCTGCGCTAAAATCCCCAAGTTATAACGCTAAAATTCCCTAACACCCTAAAGGTAAAGACTAACCTAGGCCGGCCAAGCAGAAAAAGTGTGTTTTGAGTTTTTGACGGAAGGAGCGGAGGTCCGTAGTTGTTCTGATGTCGGGGGGAAGGTCATTCCAGAGGGCTGGGCCCGCCACAGAGAAGGCCCTTCCCCTGGGCGTCGCCCGCTGACAAAGTCTAGTGGACGGCACCCGGAGAAGTCCCTCTCTGTGGGAGGGAATCGGCCGTGAGGATGTATGGGGTAGGATCCGATCCCGCAGATAGCTAGGTCCCGTGCCATGGAGCGCTTTAAAGATGACAACTAGCACCTTGAAGCGCACCCGAAAGACGACAGGCAGCCAGTGCAGCTCGCGCAAGAGTGGTGTTATATGGGTGAACCTAGAGGTCCCCATTATTGCTCACGCGGCTGCATTCTGGACCAGCTGAAGTCTTCGGGTGCACCCCAGGGGGAGCCCCATGTAGAGAGAGTTACAATAGTCCAGTCGGGATGTCACGAGGGCATGAGTGACTGTGCAAAGGGCATATGACATTGCAGCACTTGTTACTGTGTGCAATTTCCATGTGGTGTGCTGATACGAAGATTCTGACTAAAAGCTGGTACTCAAAAATCTGAGATTGCTATTAGTCTAGATGACATCCAGTTATCTGTTGAGTTTTGCAGAGACAAGAAAATGCCTAGAAATAGGGAGCATTTTGCTGTAGAAATTCTCTTTGCTCAATTTAACATAGATTATGGGCTTCCACATCAAGAATGCTATTGTAGCAGAGAACAGTTTTTTCTTGCTTTTCTGTGTATTACACTACAGATTTAGTGTAGATTTCAGACTTTACTGAAAAGTCTAAAAAATGTAGGTCCACTTCCAAAAAGTGATTCCTAACTCCGGGGGTGGAAGTGGTACTGTGTTGTAATACTATCAGAACTGAAGGACACATCTTGGGGTTTCTACTAAGCCTTTTGATAAAGCAGAATACAGAATAACAGAGTTGAAAGAGACCTTGGAGATTTTCTAGTCAACCCCCTGCTCAAGCAGGAGACCCTTTTCCATTTCGGACAAGTGACTATTCAGTCTCTTCTAGACTAGGAATGAATGGAAGTTTTCTTCTTCTGTCTAATTTAACAGAAACAGAAAAGCTCTTGCATCTGTTCTTGAAGTTCAATATGGCTGAAAAATTGTAGGTCCTACTTCATAGTCCAACACCCTATGAATGTTATTTGATAGCTACTGCTCTGGATGTGTCCTCTTCAGGTGGGATGCCAGCTCAGAAATCCTCTTTCTCCTGAAATGTGGGCATCAAATCATTCAGATGTCTTGAAAATTCATCTCTTTATCCAGACTTTTCCAGCTTTGAAAGACATGTGATTATCTCCCACTCCTTTGAATGAACATGTTTCTATTTATTTACTAAACAGATTTATATAGCCACCAAACTCACATACAATGACTCTGGAGAGCATCCTTCAATTCATATATTATATACCTGAATTTGTAGTATACAATTATATATCTGTGTTTATTGTAAACGGATTTAAGATTCTGCAGCCGGTTTATAAATACATCAAATTATTGTAATAAATAACTAAATAATCAATGAACCAAACCATCAAAAAACACATGAACACAAAAAAAGCTAATGTGCATATAGTTCACTCCAATTTAACATTCATACTTTCTGCACTGGAATGCACTGGATGTCCTAAAAACATTTAAAAATAAATGAATGAATTCATATACTAGATAATTTAGAAAAAGTAGTAGAAGATAGATAGATAGATGATAGATAGATAGATAGATAGATAGATAGATAGATAGATAGATAGATAGGTAGATAGGTAGGTAGGTAGGTAGGTAGGTAGGTAGGTAGGTAGGTAGGTAGATAGATAGATAGATAGATAGATAGATAGATAGATAGATAGATAGATAGATAGATAGATAGATAGATAGATAGATAGATAGATGATAGATAGGTAGATAGATAGATAGATAGATAGATAGGTAGGTAGGTAGGTAGGTAGGTAGGTAGGTAGGTAGGTAGATAGATAGATAGATAGATAGATAGATAGATAGATAGATAGATAGATAGATAGATAGATAGATAGATAGATAGATAGATAGATAGATATCTTAATAAATACTTTCTTCCCACCCACTCCAATGCATAGACACACAATAATTAGCTTTATTCACATTACTAAAACTTCACATTATTTTTAGGTATTTTTGTTTGTTTATTTTGATTTCATTGGTTTTTATCTCCTTCATAAACACAGTAGGCAATTCTGTCCATATTCCTGCTGAGGTAGATAAAGAGATATAGTAAATGACAAGGTCCCAGGGATTAAAAACTAACCAGTTTCTAGAAAGTCCCTTCTGAGCTCTTGCGGCCTAGGAGACAATTTGCTACAAGACAGTTACTTGGTGGGCATCAACTATAATAGGCCAATTGGGACCAAATCCTTCAGCTATTTAGGTTTAAGTCTATCCTGGGGCTACTATCAGAGCAACTTAGAAAGATGATTATACACAAAATGGGCCAATATGGTTGCAGTTTTGTTGCTTGTAATGAAGCCATCAAAAAGCTGAGCTTAATTAGAAATTCAGCTAACTTCCTTCTGAAGAAAAGAATAACAAGCATTTATTTAGGTAAAGAAGGGAAATGAGTTTATATCCACTTTCCTTTACTCTTCATTAATTCTAATCTCAAACTGAGGGATATTTGCTCAATATGGAGAAAACAGACTTATCACCACTCTTAAGGTTTGTGCCCACACTGGTTGCAGGCAGAACACAAAATGGCAACAAGACCACATCAACTGCCAAATGGTATCCTTCAAGCCATATGTTGTAGATATCTATCCTTTTTCCTTCTCAGTTTATTGGAGATATCTCCATTGGAGTTTATTGGAGATATCTCCAATAAACTGAGAAGGAAAAAGGATAGATATCTACAACATATGGCTTGTGTCTAGCCAGAACAGAACATCAGTGAATTTTGAGTGCAATTGCCATCCACTTTGTTCAGTATAGACCACAGGCTTTCAAACTTGGCAACTTTAAGACTTGTGGATTTCAACTCTTGAATTCTCCAGCTGAATTGAAGTCCACAAGTCTTAAAGTTGTCAAGTTTGAAGACCACTGGTCTAGGGTTTACAGGTAATCCTCAATTTATTATCATTTGTTTAACAAACATTTGGACTTACAACAGCATCAAAAAGGGCGCTTCAGCTATATTAAAAGGGATGCGGTGGCTCAGTGGCTAAGACACTGAGCTTGTCGGTCAGAAGGTCAGCAGTTCAGCAGTTCGAATCCCTATCACTGCATAACAGATTGAGCTTCCATTACTTGTTCCAGCTTCTGCCAACCTAGCAATAAAAAATGCAAGTAGAAAAATAGGGACCATTTTGGTGTGAAGACAACAGCACTCCATGCACCTTGGGTGTTTAATCATGTTAGCTACATGACCAGGGAGATGTCTTCAGAGAGCGCCAACTCCTTGGCTTAGAAACAGAGATGAGCGCTGCCCCTAGACCGAAACAACTAGCATGCATGTATGGGGGAACCTTTACCTTACCTTATCTATATTAAAACATCAGAAAACCCCATTTTCATTGTTAATTTGTATCCTATCCTGTCCTATCCATCCACCTATCCATCCATCTATCTATGTAATATCTATCTATCCTTTATCTCTATCCATTCGTCCATTCTATCAGTATGGCTGCCATCTCAACAAATTACTCTGGTCAGTGAACACAATTAAATTAAATTAAAATATAATCAATTACAATGATAAAAAATTAAAATATAAAGCAACCAAGAATTATCAAACCCAAATCACTAACACAACCAAGACGTTGGTCTCTGCATGCACTCAGGACCCCAGGTCCAGCCACAGAACCAGGTCTTTAAAGTCTTTAAAAGGTCAGCAGGATTTGAGCCATCCTAATCTTTGGAGAGAGAACATTGACAAAATGGGGATTATTGCAGAAGTCTCATCTAGCCCACCAACGGACATTCTTTTGCTAATGGGACCTGAAGCATGCCCATTCTGCTGGACTGGATCAGAAAGGTAGAACCAAATGGGGAAAGATGGTCCCTGAAACAACTCTATACTTACCCATGAATGGTTTAAAGATGACAACCAGCACCTTGAATTGTACTTGGAAGCACACTGGCAAAATGCAGCTCACAGAGCAGTGAAGTTACATGCACAAATAAGCAGCACCATTTATACAAGCACTTCTGTCTTCTGGACCATCTGAAACTTCTGAATGCTATTCAGGGGTGTGAGGCTATAATCCAGTTCAGAGGTCAAGAGGACACAAGTGACAATGAGTAGAGCTTCCCAGTCCAGGAATAGATGTACCTGATGTACAATCTGAAGATATGCAAATATTCTCAACATTACCCCCCAGGTAGTACACCAGGTCTATGTGAGCCAGTGCCACCCCACTGAAGACCAACAATGAAAGATTCCCAGCACCAGAAAGTCCAAACACCCAAAGTAATTAGTTTTGCTTGGGTTGAGCTGAAACCTGAAATATCCAGGCCCCCACAGCCTTCAGACACGAGCAAAATCTCCATGACATCTTTCTGGTAGCTTGAGATGAAGACATAAAGCTGAATATCATCAGCATATTGGTGATATACCTCACTCTAAACCATGAGATGACCTCATCCAATGGCCTCATGTAAATGTTAAATAGGAGGAGAGAAAGGACCAAGCCCTGCAGCAACACACAAAGTACTATTTTTCCAGCGAAATAATGTTGAGAGATGAGAGTCATTCTTTCTTTTTTTTAAAGCTGTAACAGAATGGCTAATATGACGCTACAGCTTCTTTGAGTGACCTTGCAGATAAGAAGCTAATTTGCAAGCTAATTAATGAAATGTTAACAGATTCTTTTTTCTATTTGGATCTCAACCTTCTCTCCACTCCCCAAAAGTGGCACAAATAAATATGCTAAAAATAGGTAGCTCCATATTCAGCGACATTTGCAAGGAAATGTAGCTGCTAGACAAACAGGGATGAAGGTCTAATTGATTTGAATTGTAAATTGAATGGAGGCTTTTCTGAAGTTCAAATGCTACATCACAAATCAAAGAAACCATTAATTCCATTATGCAGCACTTTTCAGAATGGGTTTCCTTGATGAAATAGAGTACCCAGAGAGTAGCAACATACCCAACAACAAAGACCAAATAATTAGTTATGTTTTATTAATATAAACATTTATACTAATATAACATTAATATAAACCATGACTAATGTTTTATAGCATAAAACATAATGTTTTAAAAAAATAATTTTATTACATTTTGAATACAAACAGTAATACACACAAACATTGAACAAAGACAGAGTTTAATGCCTCCTCCACTTTTAGCCTAGTTCATCCCAAGCTGATAAATCTTATACACATCCTACAGTCATCTTATAAATCCATAGTTCTAAATATTTCCCCTACACTTATAATAAGAGCAAAGTTTATATAAAAGAAAGATTCAAGAACAATCATTGCAATAACTATTTCTATAAACCAAATCTTAACCGCTACTCCCATTAAAATCTGATACTCTTGTTTCCCAGCCATAAATACCAGAAATCCCAACTTTTATTAAAAAGCGATTCACTTTTCCCTTTAAGAATATATGTCATCCTGTCTGCTTCTGCACATCGGAGTATCTTATCCAGCACCTGTTGGTCTGTCGGGATTTCCTTTGATGTCCAATGTTGCACTTATGTCATAAGTGCCGCTGTCGTGATATGTATTAATAAGTACCAAGCATCTTTAGGTATTTCTCTTGGCTTTATCCCCAGGAGAAATATAACTGGGTCCAACTGAAAGTCAAATCCTGTAATCTCTAGCAACCAATTTTTAATAGTAGTCCAATACCTTAACCTTCCGGCAGGTCCACCACTGGTGGAAGAAGGTGCCCCTGGCAGAGTCACACTTCCAACATTTGTCAGATATAGCGGGAAACATTTTGGAGATCCTTGCTGGGGCCAGGTACCATCTGTTTACCATTTTGTAAATATTTTCTTTAATGCCGTCGCTAGTGTGAGTTTAGCATTTTTCATCCAAATTTGTCTCATTCCATTGGTTCTATCATTCAGCCAATATTCTTCCCCCAAGCAGTCATAGTATCTTTTACAGGGTCCCCTTCCATCTTGTGAAGCAAAAGAAGATTGTAAACTTTTGAAATAAATTTAATATCATTGCCCCAAACAATCTCATCTAGTTCCTGTGGTGATATGTCTATTCCAAATTCCTGCTTATCCTCACTGAATCTTGAGTTCATCTGTAAATATAACCACCACTCTAATTCAATTCCCTCAGTGAATAACTCCTCCTAGACTTTAAGTTCCCCCGAACATCTAAAAGATCTTTGTATCTCAAATTCCTATTTGGGTTATGGAGCGTTGAGTACTTTACCGCTTCTAAGGGGGTGAACCAGCAAAGGATCTTCATATATATCAAACCTTTCACCTTCTGCCAGGATTTTATCAATATGCCTCTAATATAATGGTTAGAAAACATTTTGTATTGACTATCCTTCTTTGGCCATAAATAGGCATGCCAGCCTTGGGATAAATTATACCCTTCAATAATTAGAACCCGTCTTCTTGAGAGCCGTATACAGTCCCTAATCCAAGCTAAGTTAGTGGCATGATAACAAAACTCCAAATAAGGAAACATAATCTTCATACCTGATTCGGTTACCCTAACTTAAAAAAAAAATTCATTTATGTAGCAATTGTTCTGCAATTATAAGTCAACAAGTACAGCTGCTATATAAACACAAAGACACAACATATTTATTTATCAACTTCGATAAAGCCTGACACAAAGTGACTTTGGTTGACTCACTGAAATAAAACAAACAACAATATACACAATTCAGATTTTAAAAAAGCAGTTATCAAGAATCCAAATAATATATTTACACCTTACAAGAGGCTTCAATCACTCTAACCTAAAGCCTGGAAAAAGAGCAGATCTTTATCGCCCTCTGAAATGCCATCACGATGAGAGCCACTTAGATCTCAAAGGAGCCTCATTTGAGAGGGCAGACACCACTACAGAAAAATCGCAATTCAAGACTCCCAACAGATGGCACTGCTTGATTTATGAAATGTTGATCATGTCAACCCTGTTAGATCAAACATGTTGACCTGATACCATGGGAAATAGTTGGTCCCTCAAATAACCAGCCCCTATGCCATGTATAGATCATAAACTTTATTTTGAATTGTACTTGGAAGCAAACTGACAATCATTGCAACTTGAAAAGCATGGGCAATATATGAGCTTATTGAGTCCTGTCACTACTTATGCTGTGCATTGTGAAACAATTGAAGCTTTCAAAGGCAGCCTTGTGTAATAAACAAGGCATAAAGTGACTAGGTCATGAGTGACTGGCTAAATGGTCTCCCAATCTAGGAAAGGGTAGATTTGGCACACCAAATGAAGCTTTGCAAAAGCTTTCCAGAGCTTTGCAAAGATGCGCAGAGCTGCCATCTTCTCATGGAAATTGTGAGAACAGGAAAACTCTCAAGTTGCATTCCATATTTGAATAGGAAGTGCTGCTTCATCCAAAAATAAATATGGAATATTTCCAGGTCTTCCATCTGGGAGCCCTAACATATACAGCTGCTTAGTATTGGTTGGACTGAGTCACATATGTTCCTCCCCATCCAAACTTGCACAACTCAAGGCACTGGGAAGGAATCTTGACAGTCTCATTCGTTTGGCCTGGGGTTGAAAGGGATAGTTGGATATCATTGCCCTACTGATGATACCAAATTTCAAAGCAGGGGATGACTTCACCCAATGGTTTCACATAGTTATTGAATAAAAGGGGGGAGGAAGTCAAGCCTTGTGGCACCCCACAAAGGAAGAATTTAGGGGAAAACCTCTATTTATCTAACAAACCCCAACCAAAATCTATTGGAGACTAGAAACTGAAGAGAGAACATCTTCCTTATCCACAACCTCTGGACTCAAAAGGATGCCATTTTTAACAGTATTGAAAGTCACTGAGAGATTAAGGAGCATAAGAATAGATCGAACATTTCAATTTTGGCTTAACCACAAACCAACTACAAGCATGACAAGACTGTTTCAATAAAGAACTGAATTAAAAGTATAAAAACAGTCTGCATTTTCTATATTTTGCTGCTTTTGGGGGGGGGGGGAGTGTATTTATTGGTATTCCTGTACTTCCACACAACATATGCCTATGGCTCAAAACTTAAATAATTGCCAATCTGCATAAACTCATTTTATTTCTTGGTTTTCTAGTTCTTTCATGGAAAAAGTCTCCCTCTAATAACCTTTTGATCTGTGATGTATTTAATCTCTTCTCAAAAATGCAACTGCATATCATCAGTGACAGAAATAACCTTTACAATAATACAAGAGGCCCAAGAGGAAACTTTGTTAGTGTTATAACTATCATTTTTTGATAAAAATCCATCAATTCTAAGGCAAAGTCTTTATAATTTCTTTCTATTTTGCTTTGGTCAGTTTTATTATAGTATAATATCACATTTGAGGAAGGCCAATCTGGAATGTGTCCATGTTGCTGTCATGTGAACAAAAACTTCTATCCTCATGACAGAATGATAAAACTATAATGTACCTTTGTATCATTTATACAAGGCAGCCAAATTTAATTCCTATGGCAAAATATGTATTCACGGCAAATTGGTTAGAGATTTGCTTTGTGAAATATTGATCTTTTCGCTTCCACCAGCTCTCCTTCTTTGACTACCTTTTAAAATTCTGCACTGCCTTTCCCTCTCATTGATCATGCACAGTTTAACCTACTGTCCACTTGATGACAAATGAACCATTTAAGCAATGGCTAAAAGATATGTCCAAATTTGTCTGGCAAGGCAAGAAACCAAGAATTAAATGCAGACTGTTGCAGGATGGTAAAGGAAGAAAAGAGTTAGGACTACCAGATTTGAAATTGTATTTTGCAGCTTATTGTTTAATATGAATGAAATAATGGGTGACTTTGAAAAATAAGAGGTTAGATTAGAACAATGGGGGATTCTATATTATAGTGGGAATGTTGATTTTAGAGTGTTTCACAACTTTCTTTGGTATATATCAGCGTTCCAGCGTATCAGCCACCCTCTTGTTTTTTAGTTCTGCGCATGCGCAGAACAATTTTAATTGAACTGTGCATCCAGCGTACACATGCAAAGTGCGTGAGAAAGCAAACCGGCAGTAAAGCCTTTTATTTTCTTTACTTTCTGTACTTTTATCTTTCACTGTTCTTGGCTTTTCTTCTTTTTAATCCTTTTTTCTGCTTGTTTTTTATTCTTTCTTTAAAAATTCAATAATGTTGTATTATATTTTTTTTTTAAAGCCTACTATCAGAGCAGGAAAAATTAAAAGACAATTATTTATCTCAAATTATTTATATCAAATAAGTATTTTCTCATTTATTTTGGTGATAGAATTAACAGCTTCTTTATTTGAATAAGTTTACCTCTTTTTGCAACCTGTTTTATAGCTTTTATAATTTTTGTTTCTGTGCTGGGAAAATTTCTATTTTCAGTTTCAAATGTATTCTCAGTCTCTAAGAAAATCACAATGAGCAAATTAATAAGCCTTTGGACTACATGAGAAGATTATTTGAACATTTATAAATTAACAGACTACCTTTAGTTTGGGGAAAAATAAAAAGAAAGAATGTTAAGGTTGGGCATACTGAAAAAAGGGAAGGCTAAAAAACAAAAGGCTTAACTGGAATTCCAGAGACATACCCCAAAACTGCATCTGAACATTTTAACAGCAAATTGTAATAAGTACTACGACCTAGTTTATGTTGATTGCTTTAATGATATAGCATGTAAAACAGAGGCATGCATGAGAGTTGAGCCACTATATAAGTCAAACTAAGTAACTAAGTAACTAACCAACTAGCTCTGTCTTCTTAACCTATTTCTGCATCTAAGTTATTATGGTACACCAAGCAGAATCAGATTTAGAAATGTCCACAATGTTAATTTCAATTTTCTCTTTTTCAAAAGCAGCAACAATTAGGAATAGATGTTAATATTTATCCTCTGGTTCTATAGGCTTTGATGCCAATAAGCTAAATAAAGTTTAATTAAAGCAACATTTGCTTAGTGTGATGTGGATGCTGCCTTGAAGCACTGTTTAAAACAAATAAACACACAAAGCTTCTTAACTACTTGATACGCATCCCTTAATATTGCCATTGCCTGGAAAGATTTGAGTAATGTTCAGAAATTAAGCCATAGTGTGGAATTAACCAAAGATGTGAAATATTGCATATATCCTGATATTCAAGTCAAAGTCATAATTTGTTGCATAACATTTAACTTTTAATATTTTTAAAAGGAGAGCTCACATAATTTCATTGCTACTCATATGATTTGTAAACAAGGAAGTTTTCAGATATGCAGAATCTTGAAACGTTTGAGCTATCTAGTGTTACTTTGCTTGGTCTACTTCGATATGTATTATGAACACATTGCCGTTCTATTCAATGGATATCTGTTTTGTACAGATTTGGGTTATCAGAGGAAGCTTTTTGTTTCATAATTTAAAAGAAATCCAGAATTAAGGAAACAGGGAATCAACCGGGAGAAACAGTGTGAATATTTAATCAGCTTTCACATTTGCAAAAAAACCCCAGGTCTTGTTCACTAATTATGACAAAGAGGCTATTATGAGTATTTCCTTTGAGCCTTACTCAAAATTAGTTCTATTGATGGGGTTATCTCCTAGCTGTAAGAAGAAATAAGGAGAAGAAAACCATCAGAAGCCATATTTGAAAGAGCTTACCTTAATGGATATCAGGCTACAAAAATTCTATTCCTAACTAAATTTTGCTTATTTGTTCTATCATTCTATTATCAACTTTAAGCCAATCTTATATAGAGATAGTTATTAAACTGTCATGTGTTAATATTTTCATATAAGCATACCATCACAAATAAATGACTTCTGGACAATCTGGATAAAATCACTGTTAAAACAGAGTTTTTATATCTGTGTATTATGCAATAGTGACAGATTTTATTTTCCTGAGCTCCAAGATCACCGCAGATTTAATTTCTACAGCCAAGAAATTAAAAGACGCTTGCTCCTGAGGAGGGAAGGTAGGGCAAATCTAGACAGCATACTAAAAAGCAAAGACATCACCCTGCCAATAAAAGTGCATATAGTCAAGGCTATGGTTTTCCTAGTTGCAATGTATGGTTGTGAAATTTGGACCATAAGAAAGGCTGAGCGCCAAAGAATTGAGGCCTTTGAACTATGGTGCTGGAGAAGACTCCTGCTTGTCCCTTGGACTGCAAGACGATCAAACTGGTCAGACCTAGAAATCAACCCTGACTATTCTTTAGAAGGCCAGATCCTGAAGATGAAACTCAAATACTTTGGCCACCTGATGGGAAAGAAGGACTCACTGGAGAAGAGCCTAATGCTGGGAAAGATTGAGGGCAAAAGAAGAAGGAGTAACAGAGAATGAGGTGGCTGGTTCGAGTCACCAAAGCAGTAGATGTGCGCTTAAATGGACTCTAGAGGATGGTAGGGGACAGGAAGGCCTGGAGGAATGTTGTCCATGGCATTGTGATGGTCAGACATGATTTTGCAATTAACAACAACAAATTATGCAATAAAACACTATTCTCTATCATCTGTCTGTCTATCTATCATGTCTGTCCATATGTCTGACTGTATCTAAAGCCAAACCTTATTTCAGACAGCCTATAATGGTCAATAAATATCTTCCAGCCCAATCAACCTCACAAGTAGATGTAAGGGAATGTACAACTGGAAGAGAGAATAATTTTAGTTGACACCTTGAACTTATGGAGATAAATCTAACAAACAATGAATCATATTATATTAAATATAATTTCAGCAAATGATTATTCAAAATGTTTAAATCTTTCCTCACACTAGGATGTACAAAAACACTCATAAGGATATTCTCTATAACCATATTCTTGAATATTATTTATATTGATTAATTTACCAATCTAAAGCCATAGATGAGACAGTGCAAGTAATGTACACAACACCCAAGTGTCTTCTGGTTAATTAGAAAGGAGCCCTACTAAATATACGTAAGTGAAATTCAATAGGCATAAATTAACTAGTTTCCTCTCTAACTAGAAGTTCTCAAAATGGTTGGGATGTACTGAAAGAACTTTGGAGTTACTGAATTTAAAACACTGTCATTCCCCCAAGAAAACTTGGGATTTCTTTTTCTAACTTTTCCCACCTGAAGTTAACATATTAACAAAATTTCTGGTGAATGAAGGGAAGAGTTTTCATAGAAATGATTGAGCTTGTGTGAAGAAAACGAAGGTATGAAATAGTAATGTTGTTCATATCCCCCGCTTCCTTATTTGGGTAGGGAGTTAAGTAGGTTGGTCAGTTGATTCAAGATTTCAATGCTCTAAGACTCTCTTTAACAAGCAGTGCTATTCACATAAAACACAATAGTGTTCTCCTATTGTTTTGGGCATAACTTGGACAATAAGCACTATACAAAGGAAGCTATGCAAAAATGAAAAACAAAACCAAATAACACATTTCTTTTTGTATTCTTATAAATTAGTAGTCGCCAATAAAGTAGTTAATTGTCTTTGACCATGCTGGCTGGAAATTATTACAATTAATGCATTACATTTGGAGGATATCTGTTTGGGGATCAGAAGTAGGGACTATACAGTGTACAAAAAGATTTATTTGTTTATTTCTTTGTTTATTCATTTATTTATAGAAGGCCTTTATAATTTTCCCAAGAATATATGAACAGCCTGTAAAATTACAGCAATTTCTTCCATGCCATTATCTAATTCCCAACAGCAACCTATTAATATAAATTGTCAACCATTATGTCAACTCATAAAGCATTGCTGACCTGCTCTCGAGTTGCCATACGCAGGGGGATGGGAAAACTGAGCCCCATAGCTGAATCGAGGAACTTGCATTTCAGTCAAAATAAAACTCATTCCATTGAGTTCATCTCCAGGGGAACTCACAGGGGCCCGAGGGAGTGACTTCTACAACCAGAAAAATTGCTTCATTAGGGAATGTGACTAATGACACACTTTGGGGAGAAGGGGGAAACAAGGTCAGAGGCAAGCCGCATGAGGTCAGAGTTGGCTTCACTTGGATTGTGCCGACATGAAGCTCCTAATAAATAACTGCATTTCTTTTGAAGCTTGGCTTGAGGCTCATGATTTAATTAGGGCATCGGCCAGAACCCGGACACATTAGTTATAAGGAGACTCAAATCACAGGTCTTCTAGAAAGATGTACTGATGTACTCAGTGAAAGCTCAGTTGATACTTCCAGCGAAGGAAGTTCCATAAGTCTCTAGTCCATATCTCTTTTATCAAATCAGGTTCCTACAATTTTCTTTTATCAAACATTTTATCAGAGTCCTGGTAGTGCAGTAGTTAGAATGCAGTATTGCAAGCTAACTCTGCCCATACTCTAGTGTTCAATCCTGATGGGTTTAAAGTTGACTCAGTCTTCCTTCCTTCCAAGGCCAGATTGTTGAGGGCAATATGCTGACATTGTAAACTGCTCAGAAAGTGCTATAAAGTATTAAGGAGTGGTATACAAGTCTAAATGCTATTGCTATTGCTGCAAAAATATTACTGCATTAGACCCAGATACTTACTTTGCAGATCTTTCACTGAAATCTTTTCTAATTCTGATTATCTTCCTTGTATTTTGTTTCTCTGCTACTTTGGCTGTCTTTTGGGACTGACTTCAGCTTGCTTCCTTTAGCTGTCACATCATTTTCTTTGGTCAAATTACCTTATGAAAACAAAACACCTCTAAAAATCCTACTTACTCTTTTTTCCAAGGTGAGGTTTGAGGATTTTATGTTTTCTGAATTTTTAAATATGATTAGGTTGGATAGTGGATCAGATGGGAATCCATTTCTCATGCATCAGAAGATAGATAAATGCTGGATGGATACGTGTGTATTAAACTGGAAGTTGGGTTATATGCAGATTTAAATGATTTAAACAAATTACTGTTATGTAATTGCGATTTATTAAAAAAATAGATTGACCAAAAAAAACCCAACCCCAGGTTTGGATACACTTATAAACCAAAGACTTGAAATAGCTTGTGTTACCCATCATTATTTTCTTCCATTGACATTCTTTAATCATTCAGGAAGCAATTGGGCATGTGACCTTCTTCAATATTTAACTCAATGAATGCATGAATGGAAATAAATATTTTCGATATCTTATAATGAAAATAAATATCTTTTTCCCAGAATATCTTTTTGGGGGTGAGCGAGATGTATGTTACTGCTGAATATCAGCATCGTTTGATTTTGCTTTTAGTATTAAGAATTGTCAGTTTTCAATTTTTTAAAAACACAATAATTTCCTAGTGTCAAGCAGAAGAGAATTATTGTTCCTGTTTTCATAATATTGATATCAGTTACAGTAACCACACTTTAGGAAGAACATTGAGAAATTGGATCAAGTCCAGAAAAAGAAATTATAAAAGGTCATTTTTAGGAGGAATTGTTGGAGGCATTAATTGTTTTTAATTTGGAGAAGAACTGCAAAGTAATAGAATATCTGAAGAATATCTGTCATGTAGAAGATGGACAGTATTATTCAGGACAAGAAACAATGGATTAACATTTCAAGAAATTATATGCCACTTGGAGTTTTAACAAATCATAATGGAAGCACCTACTCACAAGTGGGACAAATTGCCTTCCTTAAAGGGGTGAGTCTCTTTGCTAGAGATGTGGAAATAGTGCTTTGATGGTCATCTATTGGGGATGCTGTAAAAGTGGATTCCTATACTGAGCAAAGAATTGAACTAGATTATCTCTAAGGTTTGAAGCTTTCTCTCCCCACAAACTTATTTTCTATGATTCTATAATGTAAGAAACAGTACTGGTGGTAATTCCACTAGTAAGTAATGCAATTTAGTATTTAACAGTTCATAAAGCCCCAGAGTTCATTGTTTCCCGTATAGCTACATTACTTCTGCATTCTTACTTCTAAAATATATCATTATTTATTTATTTATTTATTTATTTATTTATTTATTTATTTATTTATTTATTTATTTATTTATTTGAATAAAAGTTTTTATTGATTTTACAATTTTATAATATTAGGGAAGGGTAATTAGGGTTTATATTATACATTTTAGAGCTTCCATACCAGAGATGGTGACTGCAATCGGGTCCTCATACAATATCATGTTAAACAAGTAGTATTAGGAGATATATACATTTGGCACATTTTTAAGATTCATACATTCAATCTTTAGTTTTACATTTTCATCCGTTTCAAGAATTACAATAGTTCAAAATTAATTATTTTTGAGATCTGAGCCTTTTTGCTATCGCACCTTCTTTCTCCCTCTCCTAAAATATATCATTATTTATTGTTGTGTTGTTGTTAAGGTGCTTTAAACTTTTGTTAGCTGCCAAAGTCGGGATTTTGGGTTGGATGACTATATACATTGAAATACATACTGTACACACACACACACACACACACACACTATTAAAAATAGATTAACCACAGGGCAAGTTCACAGTTCACTATACTCAGTTGGGTAACACAGTTCTTTACCCAATCTCTACAATCCAAGTCACAAGTAATGAACTTGTCTTTTAGCTATTAGTGTGGCATTTATGAAATCAGCTGATCAACATTTGGCAAACAAACTGATCAGAGCTGCTTTTTGATATTGTTATAGCAAATAGAAGGTGCTATTTTGCTAGAAAGATTCTTTTATTAATGAGAACATTTTTTTTCTGAACTCAGCATGTGGCTAGTTGGCAATCAAGATTTCTTTCAGCCTCCTTTTCTTTCAACAAAATATAAAATTAATTTAAAATATAACATTATTTTATTATATTAAAAATTAATTTATATTTTAAATGAATGTTTTGAAACTCTAAACTGATTGAAGTTTTCAGACACTCAGGTCATTTGCCTGTGAAAATGCACCTTTTGTCACTGAAGAGACAGTTTGGTGTAGTGATTAAGGTGCAGGCCCAGGCACCAGGAGACTGAATTCTAGTCCTGTCTTAGCCATGAAAGCCAGCTAGGTGACCTTTAAGTCAACCACTGTCTCTCAACCCAACCAATCTCATATGTTTGCTGTTAGGGGGAAAATAAAAGAAGGAGTATTAGGCATATGAGTCACTCTGTGATACTTATAAAGTAATAAAGGTGGGATAAAAAAAATCTAATAAATAAAATAAAAGTGCTATGGACTAATATTTCCAGGATAAATATAATATACTGTATTTGTTTTAAGTTACGTTGGCTACCTGCACAGTTTGTACTGAGTAGGATTTAATTATGTTTTACCACTTAATATAGCAAAAGATCAACTTTTTGATGTGATCATTTGTAAAATGTATAATACTCACAATGGGAGCAAAGCTAATTTTGTTCTTACAAAACACACGTTCATTTAAAAAAATGCTTTAATTCATTCCATTTATGACTTGGGATGGCTTACAGGAATATTAAACTAAGGGAATAAGGAATAAGGAAACAAAATAAGTAAACAACCCACAAAAGACAAGGAAGAGTGGTTGAAAATACACAATATTCTGGAAAGTTCATGCATCATCTTTCCTCACAACCCTAGGTCTTTAAAGCCTTCTTAAAGAACAGCTAGACCATACATATTTTGGCACTATACTTTTGGGGAATGTATGTGAGTATTCCAATCATGTGACTGTAGACAATTATATGGACTTTTCATAATTACACATGCCACTAGAAGAATGATTAGTCATTTGATATGATGCTCAGTTGCCCAGTTATAAAGGACTTTATAACAGAGAAGCAACGCTGTGTGAAAGAATCATGTATTGAGGGATTGAGGTAGGGAAGACTAGATGGACTGCTAAATTCATGCCTCCCTTTCATATAATTTCAGTCTGAAAGATGTTTCAATTAGGAAAAGAAGTCAAACACAGAAATATAGGAGACAGAATACTTGACCTGGTAACAGTACTAATGAACGAGGTTTTTAGAATTCTACCTGAACGGAGATGGAATATAGGTCAACAGTAATGTTATTATTAAACATTAATAGACATGTAGAGATCATGTATTAAACATTAATAGACATACAGTTCTAAACTACAATATACAACAATATGTATTTTATTTTGTAAGTTGGATGCCCTCTTAAGTACTGTGCCTGGTTTTGGACATTACATTCTTAAGATTTTAGACAAATTGTAGCAGGCTCAGAGAAACAAAAGGACTAGAAGGAAATACACTTTTTAAGGACAGTTTGAGGGCAGTCAGTTAATACTGAGAAGTCATGATAGTAGCAGGCGATGTGATAGCATTCATGAAATACCAGAAAGAATGTCACACATTGACAAAAAGCCAAGTTGTGTTCTCTAATACACACCAGTATCTTCCCAGAGTAGAATACTCGTAACAGCAATCTCAGTTCTGTATTGGAAATATTGTAAGTACAGAACCACTTAAGTGTTTAAGTGATCAGCTCTCCTTCACTGGATTTGATCCAGAAGAGGCTGGATATATAATGGCTGCATTGGTTTGGATTCCTGGGAGTTGGATTGATGCCCCAAATAACCTCTTCATGACTTTTATAAATGAAAGGGGTTCTGCTACATTAACACTTCTCACATTACACAACAGGTGGCTGACAGAGTCTCAGTATCAAGAGACAGTAAACTGAAAACTAATTTCTGGTTTTCATAATACACTGAACCATTAAGCAATTAAATAAGTTACATATGTACAATAGACTAAAACACAAATATTTATCAAGCATAGTACTGTATAAAAGCATCTGCTAAGTGTTTACTTGACTTTTTAAGCACATTATATGAATAGAACACAACCACAGAATAACCACTTTTTAAATGAGATATACTGTGTCGGAATCTATTAACCAAGACAATAGGCAATAAAACTGAAACCTTTTATTTGTCTTGTGATGGTTACTGTAATGACTTGTCTAATGGAAATCAAGTTATATAATATTGTAAATAATGGATCTCATGGCCAAAAAGTATCATACTTGTTTATTTAAGAAGGATACGATTATGGATACTACAGCTTTTAATTCAAAGATGAAGCCCAAAAATATTGGGATTCATATCGCATGGGAATATAACTAGGAGTGAAATATTATATCCTTTATGTGTTTCTATTACAATTCAAATATTTAGTAAAAGAATATAGTCCATTGTTCTTGAAGCTTCATATGCCTATTTTTTTGAAGATGCTTAATTCTTGTGCTTCATCTTTGTGTTTATAATTGAAATTATCTTTGGCAGAGATATGCTAATGGAATAAACAACTCTCCATTTAATGACTGATACCACACCGCAAGGGGTGGCACCAAGGGAAAATGTTTCATTTAACCAATACTTTGAGAAAGGACAATGAAAAATATTATTAGATTTTCACTGATGTTATACCTGATTCTACTGGGAAGGGACAGGGAATATAGAAATCGTAACAGATCCATATAGAGTTTCAATGTCGTCAGTTGGCATTCATGCCAAGATTTTAACATCACCACAAGGATCTAAGTTTTTCTTTACATCAAATGTCCAGCTCAAAATTTGCTGACTGAGTTGAATAGGCATTTTGCACATTGCTCTATTTTTCATGATCCATGTGACATTGCATCGGGTTGATATGGATCATTTAAATTTTGAACTTGTCAAATTGTAACCAGAGAGTTCTAGAGCCCACTGTCAGATAATTCTGCCAGGTTTTTCTGGATTTTCTTCAAATGGAAATCAGTCCCATTCATATTTTTTCATAATGCTAATGCTTCATTTATCTGATGGTTTAAACAGTCTTTGTTCATTTCCTACTGAAACATTTGATTGTTCAATTGATTTCTGGTACAGTGAATTGTGGCTTTCCTGTCACTAAACTAAATAAAGTTCTCTTTTATTCAGCTTCTAAAATTGTTTATACTTACTCAGAAATAAGCCTGGAGTAAGTTAATGAAAATAGTTCATACATAGATAAATATAAGAGACACCTAATGAGGCAGCAGAAAGCAATGATGCATGAACTCATCAAGTTAAGACTATGAGTAAAATGATTGATAATGGATAGCAATAAAATGTTTTGGACATTGGCTGAAAACACTAGTCTTAGTATTGAATATAATTGCATATAATATGGTCACACGCCATAAGATTAATTGTGGGAATCATTTAACTAGAGTTCCAGTTAAATCCTCTCACATCCCAAATTGGCACCTTAGGTCTTTCTAGATCCACTTTCTCTGCCATGCCTTAATTATTTCAATTGGTATTGTGTTATTTCCTTTTTAAAAATCTATGGGAGCATCAGGTTAAATGTTCCTTCTAAATTGGTAAATTTTAGTGATTTTGTGAAGAAATTGCTAGGGCTGACACAGTTCAGTTTGGCTTGCATATGGAGAGACATATGGATGCAAGCATTCTGGAAGGAGGCTTTGTCATTTAGATCATGTCAGTTATTTATAAATACAGTGAATTCATAATTGAAAGGCAATCTACAAAAAGCAGCAAATCCAAATTAAACAATCTACAATCTTTAGGTTGTGAGATATATGCCATAGATCTGGACAGAACATGAAAAAAGCTCTGACATTCCCTTCTATTTGTGTCATGATTTGTTCATAGGTATATATTATTTGATAAAAACAAATAATTAATGAAAATTGACACAGGAGATAAAAGAAAGTGACAACTAAGGAATTTGTGTGTTTTAATCTCCCTATATCTTTTGACATATGATTTGCCTACCTCTTTGCAATAACATAGAAACTTAGGCTACATGTAAACAGAGAAACTAATGGATGCTAACAGGTTTATCCTATTACTATAATTGTTGGATGAAATCCTATGGTTATATTTTATACTAAATATTAGAGTTCAGACACCTCCTAGCCCTTTCCACACCCACAGCACCCTCACCCCCAATATTATATGATGTGCGATTCAGTGGTGAGATTCAAAAAAATTTACTACCAGTTCTGTGGGTATGGCTTGGTAGTCATGGCATGGCTTGGTGGGCATGGCAGGGGATGGATACTGTAAAATCTCCATTCCCACCCTAGTCCAGAAAAAGGATACTGTAAAATCCCCATTTCCTCCCTATCAGCTGGGACTCGAGAGGCAGAGAATAGATGGGGGAGGGCCAGTCAGAGGTGGTGTTTACTGGTTGTAAAAGAACTGGTCAGAAACTGCTGAATACCACCTCTGATACAGCTGTTTTACCTTCATCATAGCACTGTCACCAGCTCAAAAATCCTAGTTTGGTTTTTAGCCTAATACAATACCATTTGTATTGGGCTAAATACTGCTGTGCTACTATGATATTGCTATGCTACTACAGCCATTGCAAGCTGGCCAAGTGCTTATATTTTTCACTCTGATAGATTACAGGGTCGGATTCCTGGAAGACTTAACTCACAGCATGCTGTCATTGACATTCACTCAGCACAAATCTTAGCCAGTGGCAATTTTTAAATTATAAAAGTGGCTTATGCATTTTTATGTTGTCATATCATCCTATCGCCTCATCACCACCTCATTACTGGATTCAGCATCTGGCTGACCTCTGAGCTTGGGAACTAAACAGAGTCAAAACTGATTAATGCTTGAATGGGAGATTAATACCAAGGCTATAGATTAGAATGAGAAATTAAATATTGGACTAAAAGGCAATGGCAGATTAAATCCACAGTGTTATCAATGAAACAGCATGGTTGAGTCCATGAAAGTAATGTTGGCTCAAAGGACATTCCATCCTTAATTTTATAATCTAAAACTTTGAAGTAATTACTTATGTTAAAATAAGCTATTTACTCAGATTGGAACATTGTGGCCATTTGCAGCAGGTATCTCTGGAGACACTGGAACTTAGAAATAATAGCAAATAGTTGTTGCTTGGGTTTTAGATTTTGACAGTGGTTTGTTCTCAAAGCTTGTTTCAATTTAGTTTCTGAACATTTCATTACCAGACTAGGTAACATCATCAGCAGAATGTCACTCTTGTCCTATTCTCATTAGCTTATCAATGTCTCATGTGCCAGTTTGGTCAGTTGGTTGTGTGATTGATTGTTCTTTTGGAGAAATTTTTACATTCTGAGCAGCTGATTGGTTCTCTTGTTGATCAGTCATTCGAATGATCTGGTTTCTTACATATTCATATGTTGGATTTAGATCAATATGCTTGTTAATTGCTCCTTTGATAAAATACCAGACTTCAATAAATTCATGGGTGTGGTGGGTGTTAACATGGCCAATGCTTTTTTGTCCCTTCTCAATCAAATTGGTGTTGTTTATTATCAGTGTGGTTTGAGATCAGGGATTTTTGGTTATACCGTTTAACTGCTAGTTCTATCTATCTACAGTATCTATCTATCATCTATCTATCTATCTATCTATCTATCTATCTATCTATCTATCTATCTATCTATCTATCTGTCAATAAGTACAAGGAAACAAGTATGAAAACACATGAAAAAAGGGCACACATAAATGGATATAAATAAGCAAAGCATAGCCATAAACGCATAAAAATACACATAAATGGGACAGTAGGACACGGATGGTAGGCACACTGGTGCATTTATGCACGCCCCCTTAGGGACCTCTTATGAAATGTGTATGGTCCATGGTAGACAGCTTAAGGTTAGTTGATGTTCATGAACCCTTGTTTGTTCCACATAGAATTGGTTGCAATTGTTGCAATTGATTTTGCATGCTATGTTGCTGTTGCCTTCCTTCTATATTTTGTCTTGGACTTTAGATAGCTCTTTTCTGAGTGTGGTTTTGTGAGCTATCATTAGACAGCAGAACTTAATTCTGTATTCTTAATTCTTAATTCTATATTTAGGACTAGATTGCCACTGGCCAGTGCTTAATAGTCCTTCTATTAATGTTCTCATTATACCATTAGCTATATTGCCAGATAACTTTACAACCAGAAACAAGTCTGTGAAATATGAAAGATGCTCAAGTGCAATCTCATATAGGCAGTCCCTGGGTTAAGAACTTCCAGCTTACAGAAAACTCATCCTTATGAATAAACTGCCATAAAAGCCTATTATATTTTTAAAAATGAGTGAAATATAATGGTTCATAATCATGAATCCACACACTACTTTATGACACTCATGAAAATATTGTGCAGCTTGAGCGGTTCACTGATTCAAGGAAGAAGCCAGCCTGCCATTTCAATGGTAATTTTTCTCTTATTTACCTTCGTAACTATCCCTCCCAAGCATAAATCCAGCCCAAGTGCTGGTGATGTATGAAAGAAAAGGAAAGTGATCACAACTGAAAATAAAGTGGAAATAATAAAGTTATCAGAGCAGCAGGCGATAGCTTTTGAGAAAGAAAACCGGGATAGAAAACTCTGGAACCAAAAGAGTTAGCGGAAGCCTTTTGTTTCTGTGAAGCAGAAATGGCAAAGTTCTGAGGGGAAATGCTAATACAGAGAGGCTCACCAAAATTTAGCATACAGTTACCAAGGGCCTCAAATGCTGCAAGGCCGAATATGCCTGCTTCAAGATAAAGGCAAACTACATGCTTTGAATTAATATTTCACTAACGGAGACTAGATAAGAATCATGTGTAGGAAGTTCTGACTAACCTACAAATTCAACTTAAAGACAGACTTTAAAATGGATCTCATTCATAACCCATGGATTGCTTGTTCACAGCCATTTAGGACAATGCTCTATTTATTTTCATTGAATTTAGTCTACAGTCAAGATACGATTGCAGTGTTAATTGTCTCTAAAGTCCTTGTGGTTTTTCCTTCCTGGAAAATAATAATAATAATAATAATAATAATATAATATACTGGAACAATAATATATTGTATCTAATAAATAATATATTTTATAAAATATAGATATATACAGGAAACAATATTATATTATTACTTACAAGAATCAAGAATCATATATTTATTATTATATTTAATAAAGGCCAGCATCACATAATTTGAAAACTTTAAAATATAAATTTACCTATCAAGTCTGCATTAAAAGAACATTTGTATTGAATGTATCTTTAGCAAGCAAAACTCTTGATATGTTAGTTTGGTTTGTTTATAATGTATTCATAAAAATAGTCAGAATCTTTAAATCTCTAGATGATTTATGTATCTATTGAGTTTGCTGTCAAGATGTTGATGGTTGACGGGCAAGTTCAGAACCTCTGATCCCTCTTCCATTCTTCATCTTAAAATCAAACTTGTCCTTCCAGCAAAAAAAAATATCTTTGCTCACGGGACACTATCCTGAAAGTCCTTCAAATAGACTGATATTTTCTATTAAAAAGGACAAGTGGCCCACTATAAGGATTGTTTTGCTGCTTGAATGTTATCTCTTTGGCCACTCTTGTCTACAACTGACTTTCAAGAGTATTTCAGTCCCAATTGGCAATATTAGAACAAGGGCAGACTTAGAGCAAAGGGGGTGGAAAATAGACTGGTGGTCCTACACCCAAGCAATGTCTAAATTTAACAGGGATAAAAAACAATTTGGAATTTATCCATTAAAACAGGATACTGATAAGATTCTATGGGACTCACCGACTAAATTTATCTCCAAAGCATACAAATTACTTTTACAAGGTTACATCGGTGAGGAAATAGTCAAAGATGCTATGATCGCTTGGGGAAGAAACATAGGAAGGAACATTACACTGGATGAATGGCAAACAATTTGGAGCAAATCTATCAAAATGACCCTGGCCTCCTCATTTAAGGAGAACCTATACAAAATGCTGTACAGGTGGTATTTACCACCAGCCAGAATAGCGCACATGTTCCCGAATACCTCTGATAGATGCTGGAAATGTAAAACGGCCAGGGGTACGTTCTTCCACCAATGGTGGACTTGTCCAAGAATCAATCAACTTTGGAAGAAGACGCAGACCTGGTTGTTGGAAATAGTAGGTATCAACTTTCCCCTCAAACCGGAATATTACCTAATTGGCATTAAACCAAACCAAATTGAGAACAGAGACTGGTACCTTTTCATACATATAACAACTGCAACAAGGATGGCCATTGCCCAACAATGGAAAGACTGTAACATTCCAACGGACCAACTAATCATATCAAAAAATTTTAACTGTGCTGAATCAGATAGGCTAACATATGTTTTAAGGGACAAAGCAGAATCAACTTATGCTCAATCATGGGAAAGGTGGTACATATGGTACGATAAAAGAACAAAAGGATACCAAAGCCAACAACCAACTAACATAAATGTGAAATAAATACAAGGAACAAATGAGGCGATAGTGAACTTTAGACAAGTTATATTAAAATGTATATAACAATGGATAGAACAGACTGGGACATACAAAAACTTTTGAATTGGGGGAATAGCTATATCCCCGGTATGTCCACCCCCTTTTTCTCACTTTCCTATCTTCCCACTCTTCTTTCCCCCCTTTCTGCCCTAAAAATGTACGTTGTATATTTGTTAAATGTTATATTTTATATTTATACCAATAAAGACTATTTTATTAAAAAAAAAAAGAGTATTTCAGTCCCCTTCTCACATTTTTATCTTTCTAGTAGCCCCTAACACATATATTTATGGAGCTACAAGAAGAACATGCATTCAATTGCTCACTAGGAAGTAGTGTTAATGCTTGCAACTTCCAATGCGAAGGTCAAATGGTACAAGGCTGCAAGGTTAATGGAGCTAAGAAAATTAAATTATTGGATATGTATTATTTGATTGCGCTTTGTAAGATATAAACACAAATAAAACAATATCTTTAGAGTAGGCATGTGTAATGGTACAGTGCCATTATAGCAATGTAACATACATGAATCATATAGTGGTCCAGAATGTTATGCTAATTTCTATTTCAAGTTATGTTAAGGTAGAAGTTATTTCAAGACCTAGCAAGAATAGCATTGCAAGGATGTACATGGAAACATAGTGATAAGACCTGATCAATAAATGAAAAATATTAGTTTTTTCTTCCAATATCCTTAATGGATGGTGCTTTCTTTATATTAATAGTCAGAAATACAGTAAAGCTTTTGCTAACAAAGCTACCTCATGTGTAAGTGATGAACAATACAGTAGATGTTTTGCACTAATAAAAATTACTGTTGTTTTAAATATAACAGTTATAGTTTTTCTTTGTTTTTGTTTTGGAAAGCCAAGGCATCTGATACTAAAATGCCTTAAAATTACATCTGTATTCAGTCCACAAAATCCATGTTAATGTTGACTTTGAACTGTTGCAGACCTCAATGCTTAATGATCTGCCTAATTTATGGCCATTTTTTTTCTTTCCCAGCTATGCATTTTAGACAAAATATAGTCATTCTTTTTCAAACTACTTCTTTATGATTATCTCAATAAATCTTTCCCCACTTCAGTTTAGTAGGGAAGTGACTTTAAGAGAAAGGGAAAAAGGGAGAGAAGGAGAAAGGGAGGGAAGGAGGGAGGGTGGTTGGTTGATATGGAGGACAATGTGTTAGGCAAATAATGTTTTCAATAGTCATTTCTTCCTGGCATCTTAAATATTGAAAAGTCCATAGAATACAGGTTCCTCCATTTCACACCAAGTAATACATCAAGCCTGGTACATCACAATAAAAACAGCCATGCAACTCCCAGGCCTTATTCTTAGAGAACCTGTGATAGTCAATTTTGTGGCTAAAAATAATTTAAATGGTCTTTTGCAAGCCTTGATCCAACATTGTAAAAATTCTTGCTCCATCATTTTTTAAAAATAGTTACAACTACATCCATTCCATCACTTGTATTGTTATTATACTTTTAATATCTTCCCATTCCCATTCTACTACATTTGCTTTCTTCCCGTAGGACTATCAGTAATTCCTAAAACAATCTAAAAAGAGAAAGCCTCAAGAAGAGTTTTATTTCTCTAATTTTTGTCTTTTTGTCACAGTATTTGAAGAAGACAGTTGTAACGTGATATAGGTCGATCTGAAAGATTAGCAATGGAGTCTACTAGGTGATGGATCTCCAACAATCCATCAATGCCAAACCTCAATATAGCAAACAAGAGGTCCCTATACCTAGATTCTACCCTATCATAGTCTTCACAAATAAATAGACATGAAACGACCTGTCCCCCGAATTACGCACCATCTCAGACCTTCGCCTCTTCCGCCAGCGTCTTAAACAAAACACCTTTTCCAACAAGCCGGCCTAGCATAACCTCCCATTTTGACTGTTTTAATTCAGGGGTTTTTATAATATTTTAGCACAGGGTATGGATTTAATAGTTTTTTAAAATTTTGTATTTTGTTATATTTGTATTGTTTTAAATTTCCTGTGTGCTGCCCTGGGTCCTTTTGGAAGAAGGTGCGGGATATAAATTTGAATAAAATACATAAATAAAATAAAACCAAGAAACTGAGGTTTGAAACAGAAAGACAATTATTACAATTTCCTTACTTGCTTTTTATCAGGTACGTATGTTATAAAGTATTGATACAATCTGTAACTGTTTTCTTGCATTTCCACGAGCACACTTAGCAATCTCTGTTGAACTTTAAGATTTGTTATTTCTTTTTCTAACTGAAAGAGACATTACAGGTAAACCTTTATTTAGTGACCATTCAAAGTTATGACTGATCTCAAAAAGGGACTTATGACCCAGATTTGAACTTCCAACAGCAGCATCTCATGGGTCACATGATCACATGATTTGGGTACTCAGCAACCAGGTTGTTGTTGTTGTTGTTAGTTGTGAAGTCATGTCTGACCCCTCACAAGCCCATGGACAATGTTTCTCCAGGCCTTCCTATCCTTTACCATCCTCTGGAGTCCATTTAAGCTCACACCTACTGCTTCGGTGACTCCATCCAGCCACCTCATTCTCTGTCATCCCCTTCTCCTTTTGTCCTCAATCTTTCCCAGCATTAGGCTCTCCAGTGAGTCCTTACTTCTCATTTGGTGGCCAAAGTATTGAAGTTTCATCTTCAGGATCTGGCCTTCAAAAGAGCAGTCAAGGTTGATCTACTCTAGGACTGACCGGTTTGACCGTCTTGCAGTCCAAGGGACTCGCAGCAAGCAAGTATTCAGCAGCTTATATTTAAAATTCATCAGTGCTATTGAAATCCTTAAGAGATGAACATCCATGTGCATATATAACAATCTAATGAGCATCATGATTTACATTCAGAATTTTATGTATATAGATATATACTATATTATGTTAGTGATGTTGTTTTAATTGTTCATTGGGAGCTATGTAAAGTTTGATATCAGATGTGCAGCTATATAAATGCTTTAAAAATATCAAGGAAATCATGGGGATATCCTTTTCTGTGGCATCCTAGTAACCATATTACTAGCATGAGAGAGATGGAAGCAGTGAAAAATTTAAGATTGATCATATTCAATTTCAATTTCAATTTTCTTAGTAACAATGAATTACATATTATTCATATGACTGTACCTCATATACCTAATAATTGTTTATCTTCTGCCACATTGAAAAGAACAGTTTTAATGAGATATCAAAAGGCACACTCACATACTATACATTCTTGCCTTAAGGTTGCCTCTCTCTCTACTGAGGCCAAAGTTCAGTTTTCTAATTTTGTTCCTCACATGGCTGTAGGTTACTAAACAATGATAATGGTGCACCGGACAGCAGTGTCTGGAGATAGCCTGTTTCACTGTTTTGTTTCTATTCCATCAAGCACCTAAAAAGATATCCTCTCTAAGATCTTGGAACTTGCTGACATTGCTAAATTGACTTCTTTGATCAGAGAAAAGACAATATCTGTTTATTGTTGACTGGAAAACCCTTATAGACTTTTTGCATGAAACGGGGTGGGGGGAGGGAATGAACTCAATATCTATGTTTTTGATTATTAGTCTACATAAATTATAGAAAGGAGACAGTTATAACTACAGAGTAAAAGATAATAATAATAATAATAATAATAATAATAATAATAATAATAATGATGATATAACAATAATTATATCATTGTACGTATAACTTATAACTGTTATAAAAAAGATCAGAAGCTATTTATTTGTATTCTTCATTCTTTTCTATTTTTCTGTTATTTTCCACCCCCTGATTTTTTGCACTTTTAGTTTTCTCTTATATTTCCTTTTTCTTACTTTTTATTAATTTGTATTAGGGTTTATCTTTCTTTCTAAACATATAATATTCCCTTCTAACCCCTAAGGGTGGTGTGTGTATCTGTGCGTGTATTTGTAAATAACAAAAAGAAGAAAATCTCTTCAAGAAGATTTATTTTGGACTTAAACATTTGTAAAAGTTATAGTTGCTATTATTCATAGCTTCTAAAAGATAAGCATGAACTTTTTTTTTGGCATTGAAGGGAATTTTGAAAATACCTCAAGAGCACAAAGGCTCTGGTAAACTTGCAGGTAAAATTGAAATTAAAAAACATTTAGATCACACACAGTGAACATAGATGAAGATTTCATACAATGGACGTGGTTGGAGACACTATTATATCTATTATACATTTGATAATATTATACTTGAATACAGGAAAAAAAACACCAGATCTTTGGAACTGATCACCTCAGTTTTTAATCATTGGAATCTATGTTGAATCCAGACAAAATGGGAAAATTGAACTTCAGTCTAGGAAGAGCTGCTCAGCCTATCTTTGAAGGGATTCCTCTACTTTGTCTACTTTGGAAACTTTCTTCTCTTTTGGAGAGAAAATATTTTTTGACCAGATGTCTATGTTTTTCCAAATAAATGAATAAGTTAGCATTCAACTTATTCAATAACATGATAATGTATACACACAGTATTCTGAGCATGAAGGCTATATTAATCAGGAGAAAGAATGGGACATTCTGAAACATATGCAGAATAAGCTACAATTAATTCATTTCTTTTACTTTATTTCATCTAAAATTTAAAATGGATGTAATTGTTGTAATTGCCCTTTTCTTTATTTTATGATGAGAACCCTAATATGCTAATCAGAAATATGACACACAGAGGTGAGGAGCTACTCACCTCTGACATATACCTATTAGATAAGAGAATTCCACCCCCAGCCAGAAAATTAACAACTCAAAAAAGAGGAAATGACCTTATACCTTAGAGTGCACAGTCATAACTATAGCTGAAGATGTTGCAAAATCCAGCATTTAATATATCCAAATGAAATTTAGACTGGAGAATAAATCTGTCAGGAAAACAGCCAAATAGAATTCTTCACTTCTAATAAGGTATACCTGATGCAATTCATGTAACACAGTCGCTTTATAGACTTCAGAACTTTATATGCATTCATTACGGCACATGTTCTTAGACTGATGAAAAGTGGCAGATGCCATTGGGCACACAGTCTTCATATTCTGAAGCAGTACAAAGAGAGGAGAGGAGAGGGGAGGGGAGGGGAGGGGAGGGGAGGGGAGGGAAGGGACATCGTGTTTACATATAACCTTATGCAGCCATTTTTCTGCATATGAAAGGATTTACATGATGGAGTTATAGGGAATATGCATACATGGCTTTATTTGCATGGTGGATTCTAATAATGGTTAATGCTTCCATGAGTGAGATTTTTTTTATTTATTTATTCAACTGTCACTTTCCTGTGAGATGGACAGGTACAGTAGTATGAGAATAAATTATTTAAACTGTATTTCCTGTTTAATAACATATATTTTTAGAATAATTAAGATTATTTTGTAACCAAGCCCATCTAAATACATTTATTCAAATTTTGCTGTTGCAATTATTAGTGCAATCCAACATCCATTTGATGATAGGTGAGGCCTTTTCTGTCGTGTTCACCAAGGCAGGCCATATATTAATGAGGCAAAGTCTTGCTCATCTCCTAAACAGCCTTGCAGCTTCAGCTGGGGGAATGGTGAAAAGATAGAGGTGCTTTATGAAATTAGGTCTCATGCACTTGAACAACTGCTTTGTTTTCTATGCAGAGGTACTCTTTGAAATCCACAATGAACACAGTGTTTGAAAGCCAAGATCTCCCCAGTCTATAGCTGATAGACAAATGTGACTTTCTGCTGGCAGCCTTGAATCAGATATAGCCAGCATTTGTTTATACACTTTCAAGGCTTTAAATTGGAGCTGAACCATATACAATTATAATAATTATAACTGACAGGACTGAGAAGATAGTTGTTCAGATTCTCTTGCAGAAAAGCTAAGCATTTCCTTCTTTCATGCCATTCAGTGACAAAGATAGGGAACCCATGACCCGCTGGCTACCTAGAGCCCCCAGTTCTGCTTTTTGCATGCCCTCACATTCCCTCACATTCATATTGTCAAAACGCAATAGCAAATCACCAAATTACAACAGTACTATATTGTTTTTCTCTGACTTAAGGAAGGGAAAAAGCAGAGACAAAATAGCTAACAGATGCAAGTTCTAGTGCCTCTATCCAGAAACATCATAGTAACACACCACATAGCAATCATCAGATGCATAAAAAAGAAGTGTGGTTTAAGTTGGATAAATAGACACTTCTATCAGTAACCTAAATCCATCTGCCCACAGCAGCACTACATTTTTGGAATATGTCAGTACAAAACTTTTCCAAACAAAGAAAACAAAGATGATTTATTGGGCTACCAATTTCATGATCTATCTAATTTAATCTTAGGCCACTGAAAACTGCTCTTTAGGCTACCCATCTCATAAACGTACTTCTTGATTTCTATTCTAAAAATCCACTGAAATAAGTAAACCGATTCTTTACAGCTGCACATTAAATCTACAATGTGCAATTTGTATGCTACAGATCTTTAACAAAGCCATAGCTTCTAATTTTATGCAAAAGACCAATCTTTACCGTTTTATTGCTTCTTCTTGTTTCCGGCGCTTTTCATTCTTTTCTTTCAAGTAAGCCAGGTTGGTTTCATTTCGCATGCGATCGTTCTCCCGGGCAATGTCAGATGCATTCTGTATAACTAAGCCATCATAGGCCTTCAGGCCCATATCTTCAATGTACTGGAGAAAAGTGCCCAAAGTGACTTCCTCCTGATTAGAATTCATCATCTTGTGGGAAATACTTCCTGTGGGTTGACAAAAGGAAAACATGTTCATGCACACAAACATTTTTTTCACTGGTTTTCTGTCCATTGTTAAATCAGTGAACAATTCAAAACACGTCAGGTTTTTCAACTGTAATTTTATTTAAGGTTGAAAACAGTTTGAGTAATTGTTGGATTTTGTATTTTAAAAAATGAGGATTAACCATTCCATGCTTCTTTGTGTCACTGACCTAATATAATTTAAAACTTTCTAGCTTATTTTTGAGTGTGCTCTACTTTGGGCTGCTATTAGCTTTGTAAGCTCTGTTTTACATGAATTGCATCAAATAAAAGCTTTATTGCTACATACCGAATTATACCTATTCTCTCCCACTTTGCTTGATGAAAAATACAAATACATTTGTTCATTGACTATTGTTTTTCTTTCTTATCATCAAACACAACTGATTTAATCTAGAGCTTTTATAAGGTCTAAATTTACAACAAACATTTTCTAAAGTTGTGACCTGTTTCATATAAACACACACACACATAAAGACAAATTTCATGGTTTTATTTATTCTTTTATTTATGTATTTATCATATTTCTACACTGTCCATCTCACCTAAGTGCTATATGCATTAAAATATGAAACTTGGCTATTATCCAAGGAAGTATTCACACCAAATCCATATGTTCCTTTGCTTAAGATAAATTCCATGCATCTGATTAAAGTTTATTGTGATCCATGAAAGCTCCGGCAATAGTAGAGCCATTTCTAAAGTGTTACCAGATTGGTTTGGGGTTTATTTATTTCATCTTTTCTTAGAAAACAAGTTTTAAAAGCAACCCACAAGGGAATGTATTGATACATTCAAGGGAATGTATAGATAATACCCTCATATAAAAAGTATTACCGCTTCTAATTACATTCAGCCATTATAATCATATTTAATTTTAAATGCTTAGAGAACACCTCAGTATAAGTTCATTTCTTAGTTTTGGCCTGTATGCTTAGTAATGAAGTTAGACAAAATTGCCTTTTCACCATATCCTATGCTGCTGAAAATCAACAAATTATATTCAAAAATATTTCAGAATTTGCAATGGCAAAGACAGGACTGAATCAAAGATTACACTGCATGAGTAAAAGGCAAATATTACAATAGCTCCATTCATACAAAAAGAAAAAGAAAAAAAACCCTTTAGTTTTTTGCCCTATCTCTTCTCAATCATTTGGTGAAAGAAATTTATTTTTGAACTTCATGTGAAGAACATAATTTCAGTGAAATTCTCACAGATAGGATATGGTATAGTTCTTGTGAGACAAACCATAAGATGCATGAATATGCTGTATTTCATTCTGAATCACCTCACTACCAATCTGTCACCTTACTAGGCTTGTCAGAATTCAATTAAATCCCTAGGGAAGACATAACTACACTTTTTTCATTGGCATTCAGAAAGCTTTGGACTTCAAAAGAAGCCTTAAAGATATGACAACCTAAGTAGCCTAAAACAGGGGTCTCCAACCTTTGCAACTTTAAGACTGAAGGACTTCAGCTCCCAGAATTCTCCAGCCAGAAAAGTCTGGGAGCTGAAGTCCTTCAGACTTAAAGTTGCAAAGGTTGGAGACCCCTGGCCTAAAACAATAGCAGCATTTGCCCTGCCTGCCAATTCCAACATTAAAATAACCTGAAAAACACTATCAAAAGAAATACTAAAAAATGCATGCTAACCATAAAGTCAGAAAACTTTGATACAAAGTAAATTCAGGCATGCTGAATTTAAACCAATGGCAACAAAATAAACTATAAATTAAGAAGGGTCATTTACTCTAGTCCTAAGAAAGCACATACGTCAGCAACCTTGTTTATTTTTAGTTTCTGCATTAATGATGTGACTCTTTGCTTTAATTGTTCTGGATTTATTATACTTAAAATTGCAGATCCATACTATCATTCATATGGATATGCAATACTTCAGTAAAATGTACTGTGTAGTACTTGAGGTATATCTAAAACCTCAAGCAGAAGGATCTTTCCCCATACATTCCAAAGCATGTTTTTTTTTCTATTAAATACAAAGCCTAATATTTCTATTGTATTCTAGCCACTTTCCTTAATGAATGTTTTCGTGAAAGTGAGGTGCCTGAACAACTACACATATGAAGAGAGCTAAACTTGGCTGGAAAAGAATTGCTGCTTTCACAACTCGAGAAAATGTGCTTTCTACATGCTACTTCTTCAAAACATCTCTTTGGAATGATTGAAACAAACTGTAATTTATACTTTTACTAAAAACATTATACAATTCAAATTTCCTTGCCTCCTTTATTAATTTTTGTTTGATGATGAGGGAGAAAAAGATGAAAGGAAGAATGGGAAAAGACTAGAGATACAGAATATTGGAGGATGGGCTTAAATCCTAAAAAGACAGCAGCAATTTACAATGTTGTTGTTATTGTTATTCCATTCAATCACACATGGTTCTCAGACATTGCATTGGTACATTGGTTCTCAGGTCCCTGCAGCTTTCTTGGCAAGGTTTTTCTGAAGTGGTTTCCATTGCATCCTTCTTAGGACTGACTGAAAGTGGATTGTCTCAAAATCACCAGCTGGTTCTCTGCCTAATATGAGACTAAAATTCCTGGTCTCCTGATTTCTAGCCTGATGCCTTAATCACTACACCAAATTGGTGTAGTTGGTACTGTACAAATGTTGTACTAAGCAGTCTAAATCCAAATGTAACTTACAATACATGTTAAGGAAGGCCATATTTTCTTCAACACCAATGAAGCTAACATAGTGTAGCACTAAAAATACATAATATTAATGCAGACTCAGTTTTCCAAAGTTTTCATATTGTCACAGTCATTCTTACATTCTTTAAGGTAAATCAGTATTATGAACACCTTCATATTAAAAACGCTAAACTGACCTTTGTATACCTTCTGCAACCAGTGTTTGAAGTAAATGAGGTCCCCCAAGATTAATCATGTAATCCCTTTGCTATGTTATAATCCTTTATATTCTAGGAAATATTACTGTATTTAGTCTTTAGCAATTTGATTTCAAGATTTCATTGCCTGTACATAGCAGATTTGTCACTGAGCTGATTGTATTAATAACATTTGACTTTATTAACATTTAAAATAGGTTATGTGTTTTTCAATATATCTACTATTATTGTACTTGATCTTTTACACTGTTTTAAACCTATTGTATGCAAGGAAAATATACAATATTTATACAATAAAAATATACAGAGCAATCATAATTTCTCGGAAAATATGTCTTGTAAGGTTCCAACCAGTCTTTACCTACAAGCAGGGTATTTCACATTTTTCCTGACAAAATTTATTATCTCCTAAACTGTATTTCATGTCTGTTAAATATGTTCAATCATGGGGTTTTTAAAAGAAATATCTGCATTTGGGGGTTGCGGGATACTTTTTCTCTTCATTATGGCAGAATTTAGGATTGCCCTGTCCATTCTAGTTTCTTGATTAACCCACTTTTCCTACAAAAAAAATTGTACTCACCACTTCTTCATGCTATTGGACATGTGAATGGTGAATCAGTTATCAATTCAACACTGAATATCAACAATTTAAGAGTGAATAGCATGCAGCTTATGCAAGCTTGTCATTTGATGATAGAGAAAATATCCAGCCATCTAACTCTGCTACAAGTCAGAAGTTTATGCATGGAGGTCACAGTTTTCTTTAAAACACAGCATGGTTTAAAATTTTTACTACTTTCCCTTCATCTCTTGCTTACGGTCATGATGGGAGTGCTGTGATAGGAGCGAATGCCTTAGAATCATTCTGGGCAAAAAGGTTTTCTTTGGAGAAGAAATGAAGTTCTCAGAAGGTATCTTTTTACTTTGTATTTTTCCTGTTAGTTTATTCAGCTTACACAGCAAGGTCACTGCATGATACATTTTGAGGGGGGGGGGGGACCTGTGAATACTCCCATGACTAATTGCAGTAGGATGATAACAATGCATGTGCAATTTCAGTAAATGAAAATAAATAATGGATTGGGTTTTTCAATCAAGCGTTTCTGATTTCCTGAAAAGTGATGACCTAATATAATTTTTTTTTTAAACCTGAAGAACTCAGATGCTTAAATCACTCAGTAAAAGGACAAGGGGGAAACCCATGACTTATGTCAGACTAATTAAACAATAATGTTCCAGTTCATTTAAGGCTATAACATGATGGTGAAAAACATATATGTAAAAATATGTGTATTATACCTGATATACCTTAGCTGCTCTGGTTAAGCCAGCTTTCCACAATTAGTAGTTTCTGGATGAATTGCTAATTAAATTCCAAGAATGTCTTCCTTGGTAATTCTGTGAATTACAATCCCATTTACAGAGTGATGAGTTGGAGATAGTAAGACTAAATCAAAATTTTGATGATTTATAGAATGGGGGAGAGCCAAGGGTGGAGTGAAATTATCTGAATAGTTTATGATAGATAGCACATAAACAAATAGATTAGAGAACAAGTGTGTGACCCATCTCAACTTCTTCTTTGTGTGGTCTCTTCCCAAGAATTTCACTGTTGAAGGAAATTCTTTGTAAACAAAAGCAAGTAGACTTATGTTTGTCCTCTCTACTAACAGTATTGTGGAGGAAAAGGCATCTTCAAGATACCATAGGAAAAAATATATACTATACATCTATTTTCTCTTATTATACCTCTGAAACGTAGTTCAGGTTGCATCTGATGTACAATGTGTCATCTAATATGTTTCATGGCTCAGTTGGGAACTGAACCTAAATCTCACCCAGTATTAATTCAGCATTATAATCTCTATATCAAATTGTCTCTCATGCAAATTTTGCAGAATGATGCTCATTTGTCAAAACGGTTCTCTGCATGACTCCTAGCCATTTTCAGCACACTTAAGAAAATCTTCATTTGGAGTTTCTTTAGATTTGCATGAAAAATTCCCTAGTCAGCCTAAGAAGCCTCTTGACCCATATGGTTAGCCACATGAAGTTCCTTATGTAGAGTTTCAAGTGGTTACCATGATGCAATTTGTATATCTGGTTTGAGCTGTGCTGTGCTGGAAAGAAAACAACATGTGGACAAAGGGATAGGACAGGTTGTTAAAAGATATCCTATTCCGGAAGTAAGAAATTAATTTCCTATCTTGAATTACAATTGTATTTTTTCCCCAGCTAAATGGAAGAATGTAGAAAGGAATAGGTTTTCAAGCTTATACAAGTGCAGATTCCCCTTTATCTTCTCTTTGATATGTTCATTTCTCAGCACATGTAAATTCTGATGGAACAATGACATCATCAAATAGCAAGTGCATTCCATTCCAGTTGTAGCATTTGGGTTCTGTTTGAATGATTTAAATGCTTACAAGACATTTAAGTGCAATACAAACAGACCACATTCTGTTTATACCAAACTGCTGACTGCAGCACCACTATAGGTGTATCGCACTCTAGATTCACCTCTCTTTGAAGGTGCTGTCTTTTATGCAATGGCTTTTAGAAGACAGATAATTTCAAGGATAGGCAGAGTCAATGAAACTTCAAATTGTGTCTGGATCCTTCCTTGTTAATTTTTAAGTGGACTTAATTTTTTTTAAAGGAAATTACTTCTAATTCCACATGGCAGGCATGCTGAGAAATATTATCTATGTTTTTAATATAATGCTAAAACTACTGATAATGACAAAGATAGAACAAAGTCTAAACTTTTCTGCAAAGTCTTGGTAAGTTCAACCTACCAAGAAACTTTCTATGCACAGTTGCATTAATTTATTATATTGGTGTATCTGTACATTTAAGAGCATATGCACAGATATATGTATGGGGATGCTTATGTGATTGTGTTTGCATATGTGCATTTACATATATGTGTATTTTTTTCCCAACAGGATTTCAGAGTGAATGAAGAAAAGCTCCCTTTACAGCTAAAAGAAGCCACTTGTGTGACAGTATTGGCAATAAAGAACTTTACAAATTGCATATAGTAAGGATGAGTGTAATTTTCACAATAGGTTCTCTTTCCTGCAGGCCACAGTCCACAAGGCTTGAAGAATGTGGATCACTGATACTGTTATTATGGTGGTTTACGTGTCAATGGTAAGACATTTATGACATGATGCCTTTTCATATATGTCTTAATCCCAAATGCAATTTCCTAACAAGAAATAACATATAACTAGAGTCTCAACAGCCAGAACCAACTCCAATTGACAAATTAAGCTTATCTATAGATAAATAGGGCTGCATGGTTAGGTTTGAAGATACATCATATTTGCTTAAGTATATTTCATCATGTTCTTAGAGGGGCATGTAGAGAAGAGAACAAGGTAAAGTGAAGATATTTTGTCTAAGAGAAAGAAATTTAAAATGGGAAATATTAAGGGTATGCTTTATATAAGAAATAATTAATACAGCTATGAAAGATATTTGCAATGTGTTTCAGGAAAATGGAAAAAAAAACATTTTAATAATTTAGCATGGCTTTTACAAACGAACACTCCACCCACCAAATTTTCTTATAAGACAGTCTAATGCACAGAAAAAGAAGGAAAAAAATCCCAGTATATTACATTTTAGTTTATCTGCTGTTTAATTAATATTTTTAAAACACAGAAAGTTTTTCATTAGATACTTCTAGATTGTAAATAAATCATTTTTTTCCTGATATACATCTTTTACAGCATTTCATTTCATTAGCATGCTTGGAGGTTGTTTTAAATAAATGGATGGATGGATAGATGGATAGATGGATGGATGAATAATGTATGTGCATGCATACATGCATACATATATATACATACCAAGATTAAAGTCCTTGGGGGACTGCTAAGTGCAATAATTAAAGGTGACTTTTATCTGTAAAAGCCCTTTCTTATGATTTAGCTCAGTGCAGTCTGAAGGGATATTTCAGCACCATTTAAAAAACAACAACAACAACAGATTTTGCAGACTGGCTCAGTTTTTCTTCAGTTAAAGTGCTTGAGATCTCCTTGGCAAAGATATCCAAATTGTAGCATTCTGCATTTCCAGAAGTCCGTATGTTCAACTCAAAATACAGGTCTTCTCCATACAGGATTAAAAAAAGGCTTTTAAAGTTTGACTTTCAAAAATACAGTATTGGGAAGAGAGAGGATCTGGCATCTTAAATCCACCTTGAAAGAAAGGACAGTTAAGGTATCAGGGGGCACCAGCGGTACCCTGCTTTGAAGTCCAAAAGAAATGAAATGGGAGGGTTTTTTGCCCACTTCACCACACAGAAGATTACAGCACCAGCATATGTGATGATAGAGAGGGGGTTAAGGTGCCTCATTGGAGTGGATGCTGTGGAGACCAAGAGAAAGAAAAAGAATGGATAGAAAGCATTGTATCCAAATGGCTTCGTGCAGTTGGAAAAGCAGTCCTTGTTGCCATCTAAACACGGAAGGTTGTAAAACAGTCTTTCTTGCGCTCTTCCCCTCTGCCCCCCCTCCTTCTCGCTGTCTCTCTCTCGCGCGCGCTCTCTCCCTTTCTGTTGATGCTGTTGTTGATTAATCAGGGATTCTCAAACAAAGAGCGAGCCTACCTTCGGCTTTGAGCAGTAATCTGAGGCTTCACTTTTTCTGCAATCCGTTTGCATTCTGTAGCCGAGCAGCCAGCATTCTAGCACCTTGGACAGTTCCCTTTTTTGCTTTCCTCAGGCCCGTTGGGAAAAAAATTGAGGCAGGGGAACAAGTGAAGAAATGGCAAGAGACCGGAAAGCAGCAGCCTTCGACTCCAGCTTGCAGTCCCCAGGGGCGCAGCTGCTCATTAAAACCTCCTATACAGACGACAGATTCTTTCTCTTTTCTCTTGGCTACACAGAAGTCTGGCCAGCAAAATAATCCAGTGTGGGTGTGGGTGTGGGTGTGTAGAATATGAACAAATCCACCCTCTTTAGGTAGGACAAAATATGAAACAAGACTGTTCCATTCTTATCCCCCACTCCTCCCAAAACATCTCTCCACGGAGAATGGACAAGTTAACCTTTAGTCCTGGAAAGAGCAGCCACTTAGAGAGAACATTTAAGTCTCGGCTTGAGATTCACATATTGATGTATCGTTTGCACTCACCCTCGTTGTAAAAGCCATGCAAAGCTTACAATTACTGCTGACGCAGATTAGGCTGCTGCTTGGGGAATGGTAGGAGGAGCTTTTTAACCTCATCAAAACAACTTCCCACCACCTGCTCCCACTGCATGAAAACATATCTCCCCTACTTGGAATGAGTAACCATGTAATCATATGATTTGTAAGGCATTTGAGTCTAGTGCGAGACTTCCTGTAGGTTAGTAGATATGAAACAAATGAAGCTGTGATCTACATGATGTACCACAATATTTTATAACACCACTTTACTTTAACTATTAAAAGCAGACATAGTTTTAGATCAGCATCAGAAAATACACACATACACAAATATATATATATATGGGAGGAAGCTCCCTTCCTCCCATATTTGGGCATACCAGGTGCTCTGACATAAACATTGATATATATATATATGCCTTGGATGCATTGCAGTCCCGGTTCGAATCCCAGTGGGGTGTGGCCAATTGATGAGAGCTAATAAGCTTGAAATAAATGGTTGGCTCATTTGCCACATCCTGATTGGTAGATGGAGTTTGTTGAGAGTGATTGATGTTGGTGTCAGTGTTTGTGGCTGGGACTTGTTTAATGGCCGGGACTCGTTTAGTGGCCAGGACTTGTTTAGTGGCCGGGACTTGTTTAGTGGCTGGGACTTGTTTAGTGGCCATGACTTGTTTAGTGGCCGGGACTTGTTTAGTGGCCGGGACTTGTTTAGTGGCCGGGACTCGTTTAGTGGCCGGGACTCGTTTAGTGGCCAGAGCTGGTTTCCAGATGTCTGGCAGGCGGGAGGCATCATCGCGTCTGTTCATGTTGTGGGGATGTTTTTCTATTTCAATAGCTTCCATAATCATTCTCCTGTTGGAGTGTTCAGTCCTGGAGAGTAATTTTGTTTTTTCAAAGTCAATTTCATGACCTGTTGCTTGGAAGTGCTGGAAGAGGGAGGAAGTATTTACTTGTCTTTTAACAGAATTCTTATGCTCTGAGATACGTGCACTAATTCTCCTATTAGTCTGTCCAATGTATGTGGACGAGCAGACTTTGCATGGTATTTCATAGACTCCTTGGTTTTCTAGCTGGATTTTGTCTTTGGGGTTCCTTAAAATGTTAGCTATTTTTTGGTTAGTGTCGAAGGATGTCTTGATATTGTGTTTGTGGAGAATTTTGCTGATTTTATCAGTGGTGCCTTTAATATAGGGGAGGAGAGCGATGCCATTGTCTTGTTCTGTGTTTTGGATCTTGGGGGGTGTCTGCTTTTGGATTAGTTTTGTAATTGTGTTTTTTTGGAATCCATTGGAGATTAATACCTTTGTGAGGGTGTGTAATTCATTTTTCAGGTGGTCTTTGTCAGCTAGGCGTTTGGTTCTGGAGATGAGGGTCTTGGCTATGGAGTTGATCTGTGCAGGGTGGTGATGGGATTGTGCGTTTAGGTAGCGGTTTGTGTGTGTTTTTTTCCGGTAGATGGTGTGTCCTAGGGAGCCATTGGGTTTTTTGTAGATGAGGATATCCAGAAAGGGAAGTTGGTTGTTATCTTCTATTTCCATAGTGAATTGTATTTTGGGGTGTAGGCTGTTGAGGTGTGTGAGGAAGTTGTCTAGTTTTTCTTTTCCGTGTGGCCAAATTACAAAAGTGTCATCTACATATCTAAGCCAGAGTTTGGGTTTGTGTTCTGATTTATTTAGGGCATTAGTTTCAAAGTGTTCCATGTAAAGGTTAGCGATGACTGGTGAGAGTGGTGATCCCATAGGTGCTCCTTCTATTTGTTTGTACCTTTGTCCATTGTGAATGAAGTATGTGTTAGTTAGACAGTGGTTGGTTAGATCCAGGATGTATTTGGGGGGGTTGTATTTGTTCTGGATAGCTGTCAAGGCTTCTTTTATAGGCACTTGGGTGAAGAGGGATACGACATCAAAACTCACGAGTAGATCGCTGGGCTGTAGATTTTGTTTCTGGATCGTCTCTATGAACTATATATTGGTTTATTCGAATCTTTTCCCGTGTAAAATTAAAGGTTTAATTAAAATTAAACCTTTAATTTTACACGGGAAAAGACCCGAATAAACCAAAATCTACATACCTATACCCGTGAAAATCTATGAAAACACACACACACACACACACACACACACACACACACACACACACACACACATATATATATATATATATATATATATATATATATATATATATATATATATATATATATATATATATATATATATATATATGTTTTCGTAGATTTTCACGAGTGTAGATATGCTGGCATAGCTGGCTTCAGGGATTTTCCCGTGTATAAGGCATAGAAAAGTTGTTGCTGTCTCGGCAGTTTCGTAGGAATGTGAGGTCACACCAGTTGGTGGCTCTTCACACTTCAGGTTTTTCGTAGGTCTTGGTGAGCAGAAAGGTTTCCTCCCCGTAGAGGTAAGATATTTGTTTTCGTAGATTTTCACGGGTGTAGGTATGCTGGCATAGCTGGCATCGGGGATTTTCCCGTGTATAAGGCATAGAAAAGTTGTTGCAACGGGAAAATCCCCGAAGCCAGCTATGCCAGCATATATATATATATATTTGTTTTCACAACTTCCTGTTAGGGCCCCATTAAGGGAGGAGACATACTGTTTCCCTCTCTGCCTTTCGACTCATCACCAGAGACCTCTAGACAGAGAACTATGAATTATGTTGTGTAAATTTTTTTTAAAGATATGTGTGTTAGTTTTATGAGCTGATCAATAAATTTAAATTTGAAAGACCACGATAGATCTATTTCGAGCTTATTAGCTCTCATCAGTTGGCCACATCCACTGGGATTCGAACCGGGGCTGCAATGCATCCAAGGCAGGAGCCTAGCACTACATATATATGTTAGTTTTATGAGCTGATCAATAAATTTAAATTTGAGAGACCAAGATAGATCTATTTGGAGCTTATTAGCTCTCATCAGTTGGCCACACCCCACTGGGATTCGAACCGGGGCTGTAGTGCATCCTAGGCATATATATATATACATATATATATGTTAGATTTTTAAGGGCTGAAAATAAAGAGACCAGGATGGATCCATTTCAGGCTTATTAGCCTTCTTCAGCTGGCCATACTCCTTCTACTGGGATTTGAACCGGTGCCCTCCAGCATGTGAGGCAAGCCTCTCTATGCCTTGAGCTATCCGGTATCCCTGATACATCAGCCAATTTACAGGACTCTTAAATGAGAGAATATTATCACAGCTCCTGTTCAAGGGTCCCTTTAAGGGGAGGAGACTTGACATCATCCCTCTCTGCCCTTCGACTCAACCTAGAGATCATCCAGATAGAGAACCAATTAGATTACTGCTGTGTGACATTTTTTTAGATATGTGTTAGATTTTTAAGGTGTTTTTATGTTTTTATGTTTTTAGATATGTGTTAGATTTTAAGGTGTTTTTATGATGTCAAGTCTCCTCCCCTTAAAAGGGACCCTTGAACAGGAGCTGTGATAATATTCTCTCATTTAAGAGTCCTGTAAATTGGCTGATGTATCAGGGATTCCGGATAGCTCAAGGCATAGAGAGGCTTGCCTCACATGCTGGAGGGCACCGGTTCAAATCCCAGTAGAAGGAGTATGGCCAGCTGAAGAAGGCTAATAAGCCTGAAATGGATCTATCCTGGTCTCTTTATTTTCAGCCCTTAAAAATCTAACACATATCTAAAAAAATGTCACACAGCAGTAATACATATACATATACATATACATATACATATACATATACATATACATATACATATACATATACATATACATATACATATACATATACATATACATATACATATACATATACATATACATATACATATACATATACATATACATATACATATCTTAGCCACTGAGCCACCGCATCCCATTAAAATATGTTTATTATTTAGCTTTGCCTATTTGCCTATTCCTAGCTCACATACACAGACCAAATTTTACAGTTCAGTGAAAACAGAGGATATGTGGATGAGAAATACGGATCTATAACAATGGAGATGGTTTGAATGAATCATTATGGGAAAAGGAAAAGTTCTGTCACCACATGAGAATGGTACTGCCACAATCTTTAGTATGTAAGCACAACATATATGTATTGAATTTCTTCCTATACCTTTCAGTTTCTAGTATTTGCTTTGATAAGTTGATGCAGATATAATAGTATCAAGGCACAAACTGTATTATGATAGATTTTATTGGCCATGTTTAACTGCATTTCACTAAATGCAATTAGGATAGAGCCAAAGCTTTCAGAAGGGTATAATTCTTCAATCTCTAATTCAAATGGCAAGTGCTAGCTAATATGAGGTTGAATTATGAATGTATACAATATGGTAAATCTGACTAAATCATCTCGATTTCTTATTAAAGTAATATGTTCATCCAATCTAAATTATATATTATATAATAAGGAAGAATCCCTTCAGCAACAATTTTGAGTTGCACGTAGGTTAGTCAATATATAGATTTATCCTCCACATATATATATTCCAGATTTCTTATTTTCCTTAGTTTCCCACATTTTTCTCAAAGAAGGAACAAACAACTTGAATTTTGACCAGAGATGAATCCTAAACTTTATTTATCTGGAATCATAGCCATTACTAGTACCCAATTATTATTTTGAAATTGGTGGCATAGTTTTCCACTTTGTAGATGAATACATGCACACACACACACACTCACACACATGTGGACAATGTGTATGCTACCCAATTTCAAAATTGTTCTGGGAAACCACAGACAAGAAACTTAATATTCTTTTAAAAAACTATTTTTTCTGGTATATTTGCCCTAAAAATGTTAGCCAAATACAAGACCCTTCTTCCATAATTTGCATTTCATAACCTTGCCTTTTCTATAAAGCTAAAAATTACCTCCCAGTAGAACAATGTTCAAAATGTCAAATTAAATACCAGTTACATTTAACTGATATATAAATTTTTCTTTAAAAATAGCATCGTTATATATTTCTTTAGCTGTAACAAAGTATGAATCACTTGAAATTGGTTCCATGTTCAAAAACTAAAAGCTTATGACACAATTGAAATAATATTTGTCAATGTAGAAGAAACTTCCTAGACTTTCTAAATGATCATGGGTGCATTTGTTCTACCATTTAAATTAATGGGATATTCTAACGACTCTTTGCCACCACTGGTCTAGATCATGAGCATAAGACCAGTGTTAGGTATATATATGGGATTATTTGAAAAGAATAATCTTGGGCCAAGATTTATTGTAGCAGTTGGTGAATGTTCGATACAATGGATAGCTCTCATCTCAACTTCATTAAATAAGCAATCATCGATAATAAATGGATATGCTAGCAGTAATGTGTGAGTAATGTTATGGATTTGACAGCAATGTTATAAATACTGCATTGCATATAGGACAAAGTTGTGAACACCTGATACCTGACTTGCGTTGCCAATAATAAGTAAGTGGAGCTTTAGTAAAGGCAGTTGTTCTACGGTAGCAACCACATATGTGTTTTGTTTAGAATGTTGTAATGACATATACAATGGCAGTGGTGTAACACATTCATACAAAAATGTACCTGGTGGAGAAGACAATGGAAAACAATCACACTATATTTCTATAGGAAACTCATCAGTGAGCAATGATGGTTACCAACCACCATTATGACATGATAGAGCCATGGTGGTGCAATGGTTAGAATGCTATATTGCAGGCTAATTCTGCCAACTGCCAGCAGTTCGATTCTCACTGACTCAAGGTTGATTTGGCCTTCAATCCTTCCAAGCTCAGTAAAACGAGGGCCCAGATTGTTGGTGGTAATATGCTGAACCACTTAGAAAGTGCTATAAAGAACTATGAAATTATGTGTGCACTATTGCTATACTAAAAGAGGATCTTTTAGTTTCAAGCACTGATGGTGTGTGAGAAATAATATAAAAATAACCAAGCCATTTTTTCTTTTAGATCATAGGTCAGCAACCTACAGCCCATGGACCTGATCTAGCCTGGCATCTGAAATCATCTAGCATGAAGTCTCAAAAAGAAATATATCCACCCTGCCTGCAATGTCCTAAAAATATTAGAGTTTGATTCTATTCTATTCTATTCTATTCCTACTCTTACTCCTACTCCTACGCCTATTCTTTTAATAAATTGTAACCATAAAAAGCACATATGTAAACATAGATAAATGTTTATAGTGCATCTTCAGTTACCAAGGTCTCTTCCTTCTCCATCCATAAGCACTTTTTCTCAATCTCAAGAGGAGACCCAAAACTTTACTGAACATGCTCTCATTGTCCATAAGGGGAAATATATTGTTTATAGCCAGAAACAAGAAATTTTAATTTTCAATTACAATTTGATAAAATGCAATTTATATTTTATGTTTAAATTGTACATTTTACAATTTACATTTAGGGGCTTTTTTGTGTGAAAATATACATTTTATGTGTTTTAAAATACACTACTGTAATATTTAAAAATATTTTTGAATGGTGGATTGCATGCACAAAAATTCAGAAAGCATAGGTTTCCAAATACAGTTGAGTTTTTAATCTATGTATTACTTTTAAATACAAGATCATCTTCAAAATCAAACTAAACAAAAATTGCTTGGTAACCAATTCTCAGAAAATTCAACTTTCTACTGAATCAAGTGATACCCCTATAAAGCAATTGCTAACATTACTACTGGTCAAACCTATTTGTTTAAATATTAACTAACATTCTGTTTTATACATAGCTTTTAAAATAGCCATTGTGCATGCAGAATAATAAAAGTATTTTTATTCTAACAGGGATATGTGCTTCTTATTATTTTCTACTAAATTACACATACTAGCAGATTCTACTAGACAATGCAAAATATTTCACCCATATTTACCATTTTATATATTCAGGAAATGTCATTTGGTTGTTTATTTAAAGTAGATTAGATTACAGAATTTTGGCAGCTTCCCAAGTTGTGTAATTATTGAATGGAATATTCTAAATGAAAATGTTCTGATTTAATTAAGCACATTTTTAATCTACTCAAATTTTGTAGAAGCAGCGGTTCTCCATAAAATGGTAAAGTACAAACCTGACATAATAATAGTACGGTTTCATAAAGTTAACTTTTAACCAATTTCATTGTATACATTATGTACAATGACAATAAAGGCTATACTACTATATTAACCAAAGAGACATTCCTACATGTTTTTGATGTTATTTATTTGGAAATAAACTCCACTTATTTCAATGGAAACTGCTTTCACATATGCATGTTTAAAGTTGCAATTCTATACTTTAACTCCATATAAGATAGTTCCTATAGCATAACTATGCACGACATAGGTTTGTAGCTTCCCCTCCAATATTTGGTTGGATTTTCAGTCCTCCTGATTGGAAGGGGTCTACAAATGAAAATCACAAAGATGCCAAACAACAAGGCTACTTAAAACAGTGCAGAAAATATAAACCATATTCTCTTTGAACCAATTACAACTCTTAATAATTTAAAATTATGGAATTCAGTTTCCTTATTGGAACTTATGTCGTTGATTTTCTTTATCGCCACTTATGTCAATTTTATATATTATCAATTTCATATTAAGCAGAAGGATAAGTTAAAATATGCCTAATAGTAATTATACAGTGGAAAATGCGGCAATAGATTATTCAGAGAGAAAATTGATGTAGCAGTACCTTATATCTAAGGACAATACTGTGGAAACAGACATTTATGCAAAGTGCTTTAAATTATATAAACTGTAACACAATATGCATACATACAAGCGTACACAATTTTTTATTTATTTAAGAAGAGATTCTTTATAAATTTGATCAAAATATGGTGGTGAACACCTTAACAAGTGAATCGAGATTATATGTTAAAAAAAATAGTTCATACTAAAATACAGCAGGAAATGTAACAACTAGTAGAAGCTTTTAACTGATCAGTATGTTTCATATTGCACAAAGATGTTTAAGAAACAATATAAAAAATGAAACGATTGCTGGTGGTCACATATCTGTTCTTCAGTTGCTTATTTTGTGTTTTTTTGCATCCAAACAAAGGGCAATTTGCTAGAATTTACATTCTTTATTTTTATTGTAATATATTTCTAATATTACCAGTAAATCCTAAACAATTTAATCGTCCAAAGGAGGATTTCAATAATGTAAACAAGAAATATGTTTATGCATATAATAGTTTTAAGAAAACCTTTCCAAAGAAACAACACATTAAAAAATATATTTTGTGAGATTGCATGAAGTACAACCTTGCTCAAAAAAAACAACACCTGGAAGGCTTAGCTCAGGGATGTCCAAACTTGGGAACTTTAAGACTTGTGGACTTCAACTCCCAGAATTGCCCAGCCAGCTATGCTGGCTGGGGAATTCGGGAGTTGAAGTCCACAAGTCTTAAAGTTCCAAAGTTTGGACATCCCTGGCTTAGCTGAAGAAGGCCATCATGCAAAATAATTAATAGTGGATGCTTCCAGAGGTAATCTGAATGAGATCATGAAAGAAAATGAATCATCTGTTAGATATCCACCTATGCTTTTTTCTAGAGTTTGTTTGATCACCATTGCAGTATCGTTATTGAATAAGCCAGTAACATGGCTGCCTTTGAGATAATGCTTGCAAACATTTAACCAATTTTGTTGTATACATGATGTAT